>OU015527.1:19876851-21221435 GCA_907165065.1 Caprimulgus europaeus
CCAATAACAAAAATTTTGCTGTATTATTAAGAACAATGATCAGTTCTTAGCTTTGAGAATCCAAATACAGTGTTACTAGCACTGTAGTCATGGAAACATACTGTTGTTCTTATTTAAAGACATTAATCTGCCTTAGTTTTAAACAAGAGAAGTAATATCTATTTCAAGGAATTTATATAACTTCTCAAGAAATAAATAACTGAGGTCCAGCAGAACATAACAAGGCAGTCAGCTAAGGATGAGTCAAATACCTACTAGTCATATCTGTATCATGTGACATTCTTGACAACTTATCAGCTTCCAAAAATGTATTTTACCAACAATATTTCCACATGCAGACAGCTATGATGTATTCATAAGCTAACATAATGCTGAAGACTGTCAAATGCAATAAATGTCTAGAAGTTTTGCTTGACTAGCAAATTAAGCAAAACTGCATCAGCTTTTTTAATTCTCAAATAGTAAAATGCATACTCATGCTTGGGAAATTATTTCTTTACTGTGAATCAAGAAACATAACATCTAAGAATATAATTAAAACTGATGCCTCACTGAAGTTAATAAAATTCTGTTTAACCACACTTACATTGATTTTGATAGTTATTTATGTGTAATTAATACCAAGCATAGAGAAATATGTTTAAGGCAATAGGATTTAAAAATAAAATATGTCATTTTCTGAATCATGAGATTCAGATAGAACTTAAAAATATATTTTTTCTAAATATTTAATGGAAGCTGAACCACATTTTAATTTTCATTGTATCCTATGAATTTGAGTATCCTTTTTACTGGGATACTTACACAAGGGCTGTAGTGTGTAGGAAGATGCAGTTTCATGGCTGTCACTCAAAAGCAAATGCCGTGCAATTTGCATCTCAGCATGTATTCTGGATGATCTGTTGGTACCCGAAGGAGCCCCTTATAGCCCCTTTAATTTGGTATGTGTATTAAAATTGAGCCACCAGTACTGTGTGATCAGAAAAAAAAAAAAAATAAAAAGGGTTTACAAAATCAGTATCAGCCTAAGACATCGTGGTGGGCTGGCCCCCACTAGCAGCCAAGCACCCACACAGGCTCTTACTCACTCCCCTCAAGTAGGAAAGGGAAGAAAATAGGAGCAAAAAAACTCATGGGTTTTACTGTCACAGGCAAAACAGATTCAACACTGGGAATTTAACTTAATTTAAAACATTTAATTACTGAACTGAGTACTGAGAAACTAAAAAGACAAACACTTGAACACCTGAGGAAGACAACTTTCCTCCACTTTTCCCAGGCTCAGCTTCACTCCAAACACCTTCTTCACCCATTCCCAATCCACAACCCTGGTTATCACTGCAGGTTATGTTCAGTTCCTTCAGTGAGATGGCAGGCAGTGCAGGAGATTGATATTTCGACACAGCAATTCCTCATTCCTCACTTATTTCCCTGCTGCTCCTTCCTTCTTACTCATTTCCACTGCTCCAACATGAGGCTTCCACTGGCCACAGTCCCTTCAGGTGTGTCTGCTCCGCCACAGAATAACTCCCTCTCCTCTGGGCTTGCTGTTCCTTTCTCTCAGTGTTTGTCACCATTTCTTTTATTTATTTTTTTTTTTTCCCACAGAGGCACCACAGACTTGGCTGACAGGCTCAACTGTGTTCTGCAGTGGGTCTGCTGTGGGGCCTACTGGAACCATCTGTGTCAGAAGCACAATGTTGTTGGGGAAGAATATTTCAAAAATAGCCACTAAAATTTTAAAATTATTCTATCAACTACCCGCACAAGAATATGAATGACATTATGGTTACAATGGACTGTAAGACTATTTGATTTGTAAAAAAAGGAATGATGTTTTCAGTAAATTCTCTTTGTATTTTTAACAACATACTTGAAATCACAGAATGGTTGAGATTGGAAAGGACCTCTGGAGGTCATGTGATCCAACTCACCTGCTCAAGCAGGGTCACCTAATGCCGGTGAAGCTGCCCAGGACCATGTCCAGACAGCTTTTAGGCAGCTCCAAGGATGGAGACTCAATAGCCTCTCTGGGCAACTTGTGCCATTGTTCAGTCTTCCAGTATTGAGACATATTGGTTTTGTGCAACATGAACAGCCTAGAATTTTACTTATAATATTACCTCTTCCAAAAATTCTATAATGTATTAATTAAGCACTTCCTGGGGTAGATTTCTGCAGTAGCAAAAAATTTCAGCTCCACAGCTCAGAGACTACAGTTCCATGGGCCAACAATAAACCTACACTTCTACCAACTTGTTTTTCCCTTATTTCTCATTCCATCAACTGATCTGAAAGGACACACTTCTGTCTGGTGCTTTATAGAGCACATCTATTCATCAGGTCTATTAGGAGTGCTCTGACATCTACAAGGAGTGCACTAGTAGAATCTTTCTAAGTGTATTATGTATTTTAACTTTCACCTAGACCACTATATAGTAACAAAAAGTTGCATGGAACTTCTGTTTTCTAACATTTGTAAGCCACTGAAGAGGGTTAGGTACAATGACATTTCCTATGTTCCTACATGGCATATAACACCTGGACTGGCACCAGAATAATGAAATATTTCTATACATCTTTCTTTTGTATCAATATTTGTTCATGATCACCGCTAATTCTTTTTGACCTTTGCATTTGCTTCCTCATGGCTGGCTCCCTGGAAACAATATGTATTTTTGATTCAAGTACTCCAAAAGGTTTTACAGCCACTCAGTTTAACATTATATACTTTATCACCTGAAAGATTCCAAATTTACACCAGATTAACACAATATTTTAAGTGTGTTATATGAAGAATCGTGAGAATACTTCTATATTATAAAGTTTTCTCTTCATTATCTAGGAGATACGCTGATTTAGCAATGTTAGTTAGTAAAAATAGACAGAAGGCAGTGTAATTTATTGTGGATGCCACTAGTGAAAAAACGTTCTTCTGAACAGAGCATATATTAATTTTACAAAACAGGCTCTGTTTATCTCATCAAGCCACTAAAAGAAACATACTGAAACACACAGGTGCCTTGATAATATGCCAAAAAAATTTCTTTCTCAGTCTCTTCACCGTTTTTAGTATAAAACTAGTATTTCTTGAGGTCATGTTTTTGTTTAGGCTATTCCTTGAGAGAAAAATCATTCTTAGTTTACTCAACCCTGGACAGGAAATTCCCAGTATGGTTGCATTTTAGCTAATAGTCTTTACATCAAAAGTTCTGAGCCATGTCAGTCATTTTGTCTTTTTGTGTCAGGCTTACAGTCTCAGGTAATCATCCGGAAAATTATTAAAATAGTCTCTCTATACAATAATTTTATTTTCCCCATAGCCACATATGCAAATGAACAAAAAGAAAACAGCAGTGCAGATAATGATATAACATTCACAGCAATCATCCATAAGATATTAGGCACGGAAACTGAGAACACACAAAACACAGAAGACTAACCATGAAGAAAAAATTAAACAAAATTACATAAACACATACTTCATAATAATATTTTAGCAAATGCTGGCTTTTTCTGGTGCATTTGCATGATGCCAGTTATATTGCATTGACTGTCATTGATTCCCAATATGCATACTTTCCACTCTGTATATATAAAGATGTGAAGAGAAAGACCATATTTTATGGCCTGTTATTTCTTGGATCTTTCAAATTCATTTCTTCCTACTAGTACTCACTTTCATCAAATTAGATTATTAAACAAATATCATATTAGCATCATAAACACATGACCTATTAATAGCTAATCTTAAATGTACCTAGTCTTGGTCTCAGGATATACAGAACAAGCTATTGAAGGTCCATTTTCTGAACTGAAGTTGGGGAACAATATTTTGAAGCATACTCTAATACTCTTCAGCACAACAGAAAAATGAGAGTCTAATATGCTTCTCATTTGCTGTATTGGGTTTGTGTAGCAAGGTTTTGGTAGCAGAGGGGCTACAGCAGTGGTTCTTGTTGAGAAGCTGCTGGAAGTTTCCCCCATGTTCAACAGAGCCAATGCCAGCTGGCTACAAGACAAACCCACCACTGGCAAAGACTGAGCCCATCAGCGACAGTGGTAGCACCTTTATGATAGCATATTTAAGAAGTGCGGGGAAAATCTATGCAACTGCAGCTGAAGAGAGGAGTGAGAAGCTGTCAGAGAAACAACTCTGCAGACACCAAGGTCAGTGAAGAAGGAGGAGGAGGAGGTGCTCCAGGTGCTAGAGCAGAGATTTCCCTGCAACTTGTGGTGAAGACCATGGTGAGGCAGGCTGTCCACCTGTAGCCTGTGGAGGACGCCACACTGGAGCAGGTGGATGCCCAAAGGAGGCTGTGACCTCGTGGGAAGCCCGCGCTGGAGCAGGTTCCTGTCAGGACCTGTGGCCCATGGAGAGAGGAGCCCACACTGGTTCAGGTTTGCTGGTAGGACTTGGGACCCCATGGGGGACTCACACTGGGGCTGTCTCTTCCTGAAGGACTGCACCCCGTGGGAAGGCCTCACATTGGAGAAGTTCATGGAGGATTATCTCCCATGGGAGGAACCCCACACTAGAGCGAGGGAAGAGTGTGGAGTCCTCCCACTGAGGAGGAAAGAGTGGCAGAGAAAATGTGTGATGAACTGACCACAATCCACACTCCCCATCCCCTGTGCCACTCATGGGGAGGAGGTAGAAAAATTGGGAGTGAAGTTAAACCCAGGAAGAAGGGACGGATAGGGGGAAGGTGTTTTAAGATCTAATTTTTATTTCTCATTACCCTACTCTGATTTGACTGGCAATAAATTAAATTCATTTCCCCAAGTCAAGTCTGTTTGGTTCATGACAGTAATTGATGACTGATCTCCCTGTTGTTATCTTGACCTCCCAGCCTTTCATTACATTTTTTCTGTCCTCTGCTGCTGAGGAGAGGCAGTGATCGAGCAGGTTTGGTCATTTTAGGAGGAACTGGATGATTATTACTGAAATATTATTACAGTCCGGTGTTGGTTTACATCACAACATCTTTACTTGTCATGGTAATCAGTAAGTAACTGGTATTTGCATGACTCAGTGTAGAATGTCTAGATAATAACTGTTAATATATGCTTTTTCACACACTCCTTATCTCCTGAGGGAAATGCAGCCTGTTGTGAGCCTCCTCCCCTCAAAGATGATTCATCTATTGAAGTAAAAAGCTGAATAGAATGTTATCAACTGCAGTCACATATTCCAGTATAATTTTATACCCTGGAATATCTATTGGATCATTCTAATTATTCCCTGCCCTGTACAGCTGAGAGCTGAAGGCAGATTGACTACATTGTTACAGCATAAGAAGGTTTTGGCATAAGACAACAGGGCCCTTGCACCTTCCTAAGAATGAAAGGCAATGTATTACCTATTTTAAATGAAATAATCACTGCCCCAAAAATAACTATTACTCCTAGCAGCAGCTTATGAAAATTTAACACCAGCAGATAGCATTATTGTAAGAAAATTAAAAATATGTATGCTAAAATTTTAAAAGACAGATTGCTGCCACTTTCTTTTACAATTTTGAAATTAAAATACTATAGTTAAATATAGTCTATAAAGCTGTTAGTTGCATATAGGCATTTGAACACTGGTATAAGAGGGTCTTCCCTTTTACTGAAGCAAATTTTCCTAGTCTGGTAGATAACTTAACAAATCTTAGCAGCACTAGACTTAGCAAGCCAAATTGCATTTATAGCCTGTAAGATGTCCAGGTTAGTGGAATGACATAAATATTAATAAGAAAAAAAAAAGGTATTATACTGCAAAACTAGCAAACTACAAAATAAAAAATAAATCAATCCAAAATAATTATTTTAAAACGACATATTCATCATCAGGAAATTCCTTAACACTGATTAGTATGCAAAATATCATGTCTTGAAGAGGCTGCTTTTGGAAATGATGGCAAGTGCATGCATCCTGCTTACTCACTGCAGGGATTATTCAAAGAACAGAATATAGGCAATTTTGAATCATGCGGTTGTCACCATAGTAACATGCCTATCTTTATAACAAACAACATTCTTACAGTGTTTACATTTATCAAAAACTGAGCTCCATGAACCTAATCTTACATGACAGCATCTCCTGTCTCCATCTTACACATTTAAAATTCAAATCTTTTTTTTAATGTGAAACCGAAGACTATTTTGACTACCCATATCTTTGCCTACAACAAGCCCTAGTTTTTTTTAGAATACAAAAATGATTATTTTATTCTTGTAGCACTGAGAGCATACTAGACACTTGCAGGCTAGCAAGTTGGACCATGCTTTCCATAGTTTAAATGTTACTCTGAAGGAAAGCAGCTATTCTGCCATCCATTAACAAGCCATATCTTAAGCATGTATTTAATCTAAAGTTCAAAACGGGATTCTAGTCTTCAGCTGATATCTTCATGAGCTTTTTTTCATCTTGTTCTGTTTCCAAAGAAAGACAGCTTTTTAAACAATGCCTGGATCAGTGAGTCCACCAACATAACTGCACACAAAACATCTAAACCCAGAGACGTGAGGAATTAGACTTGAAAAGTAATCTAAGCAACTTTGGATAATGCATCAGAAATGAGATAATTTACTTTTTAAAATCAAGATCTTTCCCCTACACAGCTTTCACTATTTGTTTATTTTTTAAAGTACATGACTTGGTGTCCAGACACTTCAGTCTCTCAAAGCAAAAAATACCTTTCCACCTTCTGATTCATAAATCTTTCCTCTCCCCTAAGTTACAATATACTTCATTCTATCAGATTATTTTAGTTTGCATCCTATTTCTTCACAATCCCATCCAATAAAAGGGGGCATGAAGGTTTAATTGCAAATTGTGCCTTTAAAGGACCAGGGTGTATTCTGGGTTGGGGTTTTTTTGTGGGTTTTTTATGGGTTTTTTGTCTGTTTTTTTTTTGTTTTGAACATATTTGCTGTTTTGGCCAATCAAAATTGTAAAAATATGTATATTCTTTCCTACATAAATGTTATTTTATTTTAGGTTGTAAAATAAACTTGAAATGCAAAATGAAAAGCAAGGACAAGAGGCAAAACCCAAAATATTTGGGGGGAAAAAAAAGAAATTTTCATTTTGAAAATACTAGAATTATCCTTTTTTGAGTAAATAAATATAAAGAGATGTATAGATATAGATTTTTAGATGTATAATCTATATAAATTTTTTTGTCTACTGTTTTATGCAGTTCATGTAGTTTTCTCAAAAATAATAGCCATCACATCTTCATTTTTCTGTTTCTATTTCAACACCCTTTTTAATTTTAAATGGGTGAAAACACTTTCACAATGACTTTTTTTCATCAATTGATTAAATCTTCAGTTAGACTAAATAAAAAAGGAAGTCTTAAACAGGCTGAATAAACACTTCTTCCTTTCTCTGTTAGTAGGCCAGCCGTTCCAATTATAACGATATTTTTTATAGTTCTGAAGATATAAATGTTTACAGTTCATAACCTCTCCATGTAGGAAGTTGGTTAAGCTAGTAAATATGGTCAAATATGAAACCACTAGAAATCTAAAATTAGCAAAATTTACCTATTTTCTTATTCTTTTAAGATATCTGTTATAACATCCTAATGTTTTACATAAGTTTTATGAAACCAGATTTCACACCTGAAAGTCAGCTTTTGCTGATATACCATAAGAAACACAGTCATAAATGTGAGGTAGTGGGTGAAATGCTAAAGAGGAAACAAACCAAATATATTCATAGCACATTTCATGTTCTCACAGAAAACCAAATTGTTCTGAAACATGCCAAGAGAGAAAATGAGTTATTGCTTTAACACAGTTCATCAAGATCTGGCCTTTAGTGGTCATTACAAGAAATGCAATAGAAAATAAGGTAATTTTCTAGAATTAAATTCTCTTTTTCCAAAATATGATCAAATATTTATCAGTGATTTACAAATGTTTAATTTCACAGCCTACAAATCTTGGAGTGAATTGCTCTGCATTGCTCTTAACACAAGAAGATCTGGGAAAATATGAAACAATTAAATTTATTGATTACTGATGATGAAATATATTTAGACCATGAGCAACATCTTATTTGCATCAGTTACAGCAATTGGATGCAAGAGCTTCTCTGATTTCATAAGTGTCAGTAATTTAAAAACACATGATGGAAAGACATATAAAATTTTAAAATTTTGACTGTGTTCACAAAAAGAGGATTTATTAAAAGATTAAGTAAACCTCACAGCTATTCATGCTGTCTTCATGTCACATCAACTTGCTGAATGTGACATATGCTTACAAAGTAAGACCTCTAGAAATCTTACAGAACCTTTCTTCAGTTATTTCACTGTATCTTCAGTCCACACATTTTGCCTGAACAAATGATACTTTCATGGAGTAAAACTAATTCAGATTATAACTATTAAGTCACACCTGCAATATCCCTTTCTCCCTTGTTATGCTTGCACAGAGAACCTCAGCTTTGTGTTTTCTGTTGGCTTTCCTGCCAATGCTTTAACCTACATGCAAATATTGGATTTTACCACCGTTTTGTTAATCTGTACCACAAGTCAACCTATTACAAGCAATTGCTTTAGTAGATTTACCTTTTCAAAGCAGTATTTACATTTAGCATGGAGAAGAAAAAGGGCTCTGGAGAGACAAACTTTTTAGTGGGGCATGTAGTGATGGGACAAGGGGAAATGGTTTTAAACTAAAAGAGGGTAGATTTAGATTAAATGTAAGGAAGAAATTTTTTACAATGTGGGTGGTGAAACACTGGAACAGGTTGCCCAGAGAGGTAGTAGGAATCCCATTCCTGGAAACACTCAAGATTAGGTTGAACGGGGCTCTGAGTAACCTGATCTAGTTGAAGATGTCCCTGCTCACTGCAGGGGAGTTGGACTAAATGACCTTTAAAAGTCCTTCCAACCCAAAACATTCTATGATTCTGTGTCCATTGGGTCTAGAAGTTCCGTCACCAAAAGTGACTTAGGATGCTGAGATCCAATGAGAGACAAGAGATCAGGGATCTTAAAGGAAGACAGATGTTGAACTCTACAGATTATTTCTCATTTGTTTTACCCTAGAGCTCTGTTTTAAACTAGGGCTCTGCTACATAGTGAAGGGTGAGAGCAAGGCTCTATGAATGAGATGAACAAACATGTTAGTAAATTGTCTTATTGTTGCATCAGTTAGAAATGTTCAGAGTCTAATGTCTACTGTGGATTCACCATCTCAAACCTTTCCATGGAGATAGACAAGGAATTTTACTGCAAGTGCCCTAAAGTGCTTTTGAAATTTTTCTAACTTGGCTTTATAGTTCAATATGTTTTGTAATCTTATTGCATTCAGACTACTTGGGAAATTTGACCTGAATTCCCACAACATTTCAGCCACCGTGAAACATCACTTTTCAGAGATAAACAACCAACCAAAAGTACTGGTGCATTATCAACTCCATGTGGGGAAATATTAGCCACATAGGCCATAACATAGTAGATGTCTTTTATTTCAGAACCTGATTAGCCACAGAGGAGTGTTATATGGATCTGAGATGCTTCTTTCCCAGAGACATAATGAATTATATTTCTGAGAACACTGGGGAGAATTGTAAATAGTGTACATAAAACCTCCTTCTGTTTTGCACCAGAAGGAGTCTCTATCTCTTTCAACCCATGCCAGATTTAAAAGCCCTATTTTTTTTTCCCAAATATCCATCTTTGAGCATGTGTAACTCAAACACAGATAACCCTGAATATGCACCACACAAACTTGCTGTGACATACAGAGTATGTTTCATAAAATTTATATCATTTACTTTGATATCAGTCTATATGCTTATTGAGTAGCAATGACTTTCAGGCAGAAAGAGAATGTTTTAATTTAAAAAATTACTCTTTTATTCAAAGACTGGCATTTCAAATAGTCAAGAACAAAGAACACATTTTTCAGATTTTCACCAAATTTCTTGTCCTATCTGTGCTTTATTTTAAATTCAGGTTATCTGTGAGATTAGAGAAGAAATTAAATACAAAAATGCTTTGGAGTCTTTAAATAAGTGGAAAATATGCTATGAAAATTGTTCATAATGTGTATAAGCAAAAAAAAAAAAAAAGTGCACTCAACAATACAGGTTTGTAAATTTGTATCTTCTGTAGGATCTTAATCTTTTAAGAAAAGCAGATTTTATGCTCAGTACAAAAAAGTTGGTACTCAGATGTTAAGACTAAAAGATAAAACAGTTGTATGAAATCTTTTAGATGTTGAAAGCCATCAAAAGGAAATCCAAAATCAAGGTCTGCAGAAAGCACTTTTCTTACATCTTGAATTCTCAGCTTGGGTGACTTTATTCACAAGGTGATGCAATAATGCAGCAAATAAACTTTCAGTTGTGTGCCTGTCTCTATTTTCATTTGCTTGTAAATAAAACAAATGAAAGCACAATAAAATAAACAAAGAAACATATAATGTAGACTGCATCAGCAGAAGGAAAGTGAACAGACCTTGTAGTAGTCAGAGAAATCAATCTCTTTTGAGGAAGCTAACTGTTCATGTTAATTTCAATTCCTTTTCCATTTACAGAAAGAAGTCATTTCCAAATTTACATTATTTAGATTTAATTAGCCTATTTTATTAAAATTACTCTGTATTAGGCTTAGATAAACTTCCATATGCTGAAGAGCTTTGAAGTATGCATGTCTTTCCACTGTAAGTGTCCTAAAATTGTAGGATGCTGCCTCAGTTCATAAAAGAGAGCATAAATGGAAAATGGGACTGTTATCAATCAAGACAAGAGCCAATGACAACAGACAATTCACCTTGAATTACTTGAACTCCAAGTACTTTTCTGGTTTTAATGCTCTAACATATTTTGTTTGTTGGTCATAAAAAGTAATATACATCCATGTGGGTATACAATCCAGGGTAGTTCCATAGTAAAGATAATGTATATATCCACCAAGAAGTAGATATTAGACAAAACTCTGAAAGCTTGAGTTATTGCCAGTCAATATGCTGCAGATGGCTCTTTGTTGCAAGATTTTATGTTAGTATCTCAGAAATATATTTAATTATTATTTAAATTAATTTAGATTATTTTATTTAATTTAGTAAATTTAATTCTCCATCATTTATTTAAATTAATTCATTTAAATTTATTTTATACATTAAATTATTATTTAAATTAATTTCTATTATTTATATTAATTTCTATTATTTAAATCAATTTCTAATAAAATCTAAATTAATTATATCTTATATGTGTAACTTGAGACAACTTAATGTTTAGAAAATTTAAGTTACTGAAGTTTTGAAAAATAGTAAGCCAATAAATATCCCAGCACATACTAGTGTCAATGCACACAAGGATATTTTTTTTTTTTCAGATATATATATATTGAGTATTCACTTGTTAAATTTATTTTTATTTCACTGAAGCCCATTATCATACAAGATATATTAGAATTTTAGCAAAAATTCTCCAAATAAAACTGCTAAGGGCTCTGTATACTGTCTGATCACCTATCACTCATTTCAGTTTTTGCTGTTCTGAAAGTTTCTTTACATTATTATATCATCAGGTAATATTATGCAACCATATACAAAATACTGAATTAAAATAGAGCTCCTTCCAAAGATAGAATGTCTTAAACATGAATATGAAATAAAGATATTTTCCAGAAGGGCACACGTGAGCTTTTCTGTTATTTTACTTATACATCAAGTACTATTTGTAGCATTCTTTATCTTTCTATCTAGCATGCTCTGTTGAGACATAGAACTAGAATTCAGTCTAACATTTGCAACATTAAGGTCGATAAATTACGGGGTCTCAGGCTGGTTCTAGGTTATAGATTGACCTAGATTACAGACAAATTCATTTACTGAATTCTTTTTATTGTCAAATATGATAATGATGGAAAGCAAAAGAAAAAAGGCTGAAATCTGAACAGGAACCTTCTTGTCCTGCCTAAAAGAAATTTTTTTTTTTCTTGACTCAGTGGCGAAATAAAAAAAAAAATTTAAGGTTTTAAGCATATACATCAAAATGAGAATATACTCGCATTTGAGTTCCTAATAAGACAGCCCATGTTTTGAGAGCACTGTGAAAATTATATTGAGGGCTTCTCTATCTACATTCACATTCATTTTCATTCCCAAAGCCTTTTCAGGTGATAAGCAGCTGTTACAGTTCCTTGGTTTTGTGCTTATCAGTGATGTCTCAGGATGTGTCCAGTTTCCAGGTGCCCGGCTGCACTTCAAAAATTACAGTTGTGGTTTTCAAGGGTGCTTCACAGGCCTAGTTCCCAGGCTAATAGTTCCTAAGATGGTCTTCAATTTCTCTGTAGGTTTCTCAGTTAGTATTTCAGCAGACATTTTCTTCCATTCAGTAATTTGCCCTTCCAACCATGTCTCCTTTCTGGCTGCTCATATCACCTCTGTTCAGGACAACTTAAGCTCTCAGCCATACCCTGAGTGAGTGCAAGCAACGGCCTTGCTGACATACAAGTAACACCTTTTGTCTTCAAGGCATAGGCATAAATGATAGAACCCCACAAACAGCACTAAATTGGTGGTGGTGTACAAGATGGGCTAGCATCCAACTTATTTCCTCCTGACCTTGCTCACTCTGCCTTGTTAGGTACTGTAAATGCAGCATATCTTATTTCCATAACTAAGGTCATCAGATATGTCACTGAATACACAAGTTATATATATATCTGCTAAATAATAAAGTCTCTTTTATAATCACTTTCCACATTAGTGCCACAGGTTAAGCACAGACACAGAACTTAAAAGGGTTTCTAGTGAAAATCAGCCATGAAGAGCACAGAACTTAAAAGATGTTGTTACAAATTCAAAGTCAGGACCTACAGAACTCAGAAATAGTCTGGGGCTTTTAGATCTGAACCCAAAGCAGAACCTAGATTTTCATATTTCTCTTTCATCTATAACTCTTATTAGTGGTTTCTCATATAAATGAGTTCCACTAAGACAGTGTTAACTCTCAGTACAGAAATCTTCTGGATAGGCCATACAGTATGATTCTGTTTCTCCACAGCGAGTTCCTGTTACAGAAATACAACAGTGAAAAATGAAAAATGGCCTTCTGGAAAAGGACTAATACATAGAGGAATGACCACTAAAACTAGAAAAGGTCAGCTATGCTGAAAAAATGAGACCATATCAGTAAAATGACCACTAATAAATCAACGGTAGGTGCTGCAAATGGATTAAAAACCCAGCTCTCTGTGCAATCTGTCAATGACCAGACAGACAAAGTTGGCAGCTGTGGCATAAAGGAAGCTCATAAATGTGCCAGTTCCACATCAAAGTACCAAATCATATATGTCAGGCAAATGTTAAGAGAAATACTTTTTACTTTGAAGGTTCTATTTAGCGCTTCCTCCTCTTAACTACTACAATCTGCTAAATGAATGCAGTTTTATTTGTGAAGATTTTTAGACTTCATATTTTTAGTGTTAACAATAATGAAAAGATTTTGCCATTGTACAATATGAGTAATGATGAAACCAGCTGGGTTCACTTAAAGTCAAATAACCTGCCATTGAAAATTACAGACAGCTTTGTGCAGTGATTAAAAGATTATACACAGTGCTGGTCAGTTTGCTTTCTACAATACAATACATAGTGATCAACACTAAGGATAATTTAAAGACTATTATCTAATTCTTATTCACTGCCACCTTAATTGCATTCTGCACATATTATAATCCTCTAGAGAGAATAAAGTAAATGTGCATATATTCTCTGGAGGAGAAAATGAACAAACCACCAATTGGGAGCTAATAGCACTCAGCTTCTTCTGTCCCCCAAGATTTTAAACACAGCATTGACTGTCAGTGCAGACTAGTGTGGTGGTTTGGGTGGATTCACCCTTTTGGCTTGCACCTAGCAGCCAAACACAGCCTGCTCTCTCACCCTCCACCTCCCTCTGCCAGGGAGTAGGGGAGAGAATTGGAAAGCAGGGCAAGGAAACTCACGGGTTGAGATAAAAACTATTTACTAATTAAAATAAAATGATAATGATAACAACAGTGATAACAGAATTATACAAATGAGTGATACACAGTGCTCACCACCCGCTGACTGATGTCCTGCCCATTCCAGCTCACGATCCCGGAGCCAAGATAGTCCCAAAACTGAAACCCTGGAAGAGTGAGCCTGAGCGATCCCCGAGAAAATATCCTCATCTTCCGGTCAACCCTGGTTAATATACTGACATGACGTGATCTGATCTGGAATATTTCATTGGCACATCCAAATGCCAGTTCTGGGCTTTGCTATTCACTGCGCTTCTCCCTCCCAGTCCTAATGCAGCTGTGACCCAGCCAAACACGGTGGCCTTGAGCTCCAGCAGCAACTCACAACACCAGCACTGTTATCAACGTTCTTCTCATAATAAGTCTGAACTGAAACACTGAAACTAAAATGCAGCTCTTCTAATTACTAAAAAGAAAATTAACTCTATCCCAGTAAAACCAGGACAACTAGTTTCACAGAATAAATAGGAGAGTGGGAAAGGTAGATCACATATAGTCCAAACTATCACAAACTATCTGCGGGTAGCAGACAAACAAAAATAAATTACTGCATAAGCTGGGAAAAGTTCATTATATAACCTTATCAGTAGTTTTTTCTTCTTTGTACATTAAAAAAAAAATCAAGTGAGCATTTGAAAATGTCAGAATGGCTGTAGCTGGCCGAAGCAGAGCTATCTGACTTGCTGATAAAGCCCATTCATTACTGTCATACAAAGGAGGAGGCATAATTAACAGCTTCTTGAAGATCCATGGAGTACCTTGCAGAGATTCATGTCTGACAGCTAACCTCAGCAGGCTGTAGAAATGTGCTGCAATCACTGGCAATTCATAAAAGCATTTCAGAACGTGCCCAGCTGCTGTGTAAAGGGGCACGTAAGAGTGTGTTGAACCTGCTCTGATCTTTTCGGTACCCCTAGCTTTCTCCACCAGCAGATTTCAGGTGGGTTTAGTGTAATAACATTCCTACTAGGCACATGTCCACTGGCAAGGCAGTCTTCAGGCTCAGCAGAAGTTGATGGCTATAGCAGGGAGCTCAGAAAATCTGCTTGCATGAAGCCCCAAGAATTTAAAAACAAATATAGTTACTTGATGCCTGGCCTCTGGGTTAGTGAAAAAAATTCGAGTGTCACACAAAATTGCTGCATGCACTTTCTTTAAACTTCTGTGATTTACTCAGTATTTAACTGAAAAAAAAAAAAATCACAAGGATCACCTGAGCTCACAGAATGGTTTGGGCTGGAAGGGACCTTAAAGACCATCTAGCTCCAACCCCCCTGTCATCAGCAGGGACACCTTCCACTAGACCAGGTTGCTCAAATCCTCATCCAATCTGGCCTTAAACACTTCCAGGGAGGGGGCATCCACAAATTCCTTGAGCAACCTGTTCCAGTGTCTCACCACCCTCACAGTGAAGCATCAACTGAAGAAGTTGGAGGGAGGCACCAGCTTTGCCTTTTTTACTGATGATGGTAAATCATTGGGCAAATCACAATGAGATAAGCAGAAATGAGGCAGGGGTTTTTCCTGCTGCTTGTCCCTCTGTGATCAACCTTAGGTAGCTTGGCATCTGACAAAAACTGCTTTATAAAACTGATGGTGCTATTTGGGACCAACCTGCACCTTCCTTCCTCCACTACTTCATATCTCAAGCACAACTGTAGACTGGGGTGGCCAAATTTATGGGTATTTCACCAAGACTATATGAGAGGTTGGGGTTCATTGCTTCATCCCCATGGTTTTCATGTCTAATGCAGCCTGACTTTCAGATATGAAACTTCACCCCACAAAGTGGGGGTCTTCACTCATTCAGCCTCCTGCATAGACATCCACCATGCAGCAGAAGGGCTTCCAGCGGGTGATGGTCAAACAAAGATGCCTGAATACCAAACAGCAACACTGAAACCCCAAGAACAAATGAAAGATTGAGAGAAGCAACTGGACTGATGGAAAAACCCAGGGCTGGGGTGGTGAGTGAAAGAAAAGAAATGATCCAGCCATATCACAGGATTAGTCCACATGAGCTTTATCTCAAGAGCCTTTTGTGCCCTCAAGAAACATCTCCGCCCTTCCTTATCTTAAACAAATGGTTGCAGAAGGCCTGCACTGAACAAACAGTTTATTAGGCCTGCAGTTGGTGCTGGGAGTTTCTCTCAGTTTTATTGCACACAAAGTTCAGGTTGGGATTTATTTTTTGAGGAAGTGGGAAGGGTGAGGTGGGGCTGTGTTCACGGCAGCCCTCAAGACGCCCCATCTGCCTGTGCAAAGAGGACAACAGAAATACTGAGTTTGGAGGGAGTGTAAAAACAAAAACTGTATTGTGGTTCCAGAAATTATCTGCAGAAACCAACCCAGTGACTTCCAACACCCTGTGATAAGGCTTTCAACTGGATTATCCATATTCAGTTTAATTCCCTTGACACCTAACTTCCCTTAACTGATTCAGAGAAAAGTAGGATTTAGGAAAGAAAAACAATGTTTATGACAGATGAAATGGGGTTAGAGACTCAGCAAAATTCTAGTAAAAGTGCTGTAGAAATAAAGATAGTGTCTTCCTCTGCAAATCTACCAAGCATAAAATCAATGGAGAAATACCATGACAATGCAGCTCTCCTCCTGTAATTATGTCTTTTGAGGATATTTTCACTGTTATAAAATAGCAATTCTTATAACTTCTAAATGAATACTCTTAGGTCATGTGATCTGATAAAATCATCTTGCAGTTTAAAAGAAAACTATTTCCATAACCTTAGCTTTTTCTGTAAGACCCACTTTTATCAATATTACTGTGTATCTAGAGATATACAGCATGCATGTACACATATCAACATCCATACTAAATAAACTGACAGTTAGATCTATGATGTGAAAGAAAACACAAAGCTGAAATGTTCACAGTTCAGTGCTTATAATCCATAAGAATGGTGCTTTGAGGGTCTTTATGTAAGAAAGGAAAAAATATGGTTTTCCTTATCTGATAAGACAAAACAATTGATATTGCATTGATACAGCACTGGCAGATATGGGAAGAAAAACTGATGTCACCTACCTGGACTTGTGCGCGGCATTTGACACTGTCTCACACAACATCCATGTCTCTAAATCGGAAAGGCATAGTCTAGAAGGATGGACCAATCAGTTGATAAGGAATCGGCTGAATGGTTGCACTTAAAATGTTGCAATCAACAGCTCCATGTCCAAATGGAGACCAGTGATGAGTGGCATCCCTCAGTATTGGGACTGGCACTGTTTAATATCTTTGTCGGTCACATGGACAGTGGGATTGAGTGCACCCTCAGCAAGTTTGCCAACAACACCAAGCTGTGTGGTACAACTGACACACTGGAGGGACAGGACACCATCCAAAGGGACGTGTACAGGCTTGAGAGGTGGGTCTGCGTTAAACTCATGAAGTTCAACAAGGCCAAGTGCAAGGTCCTGCACCTGCGTTGGGGCAACCCCAAGCACAAACACAGGCTGGACGAAGACTGGATCAGCCCTAAGGAGAAGAACTTGAGGCTATTAGTGGACAAGAAGCTCAACATGAGCCGGCAATTTGCACTTACAGCCCAGAAGGCCAACCGTGTCCTGGGCTGCATCAAGAGAAGTGTGGCCAGCAGGTTGAGGGAGGTGATTCTGCCCCTCTACTCCACTGTCATAAGACTCCACCTGGAGTCCTGTGTCCAGTTCTGGGGCCCTCAACATAATAAGGACATGGATCTACTGGAGTGAGTCCAGAGGAGGGCCACAAAGATGATCCGAGGGCTGGAGCACTGCTTCTATGAGGACAGGCTGAGAGAGTTGGGGCTGTTCAACCTGGAAAAGAGAAGGCTCCAGGGATACCCTATACTGGCCTTCCAGTACCTGAAGGGGCCTACAAGAAAGCTGGGATGGACTTTTTACAAGGCAAGTAGTGACAGAACAAGGGGCAATGTTTATAAACAGGAAGAGGGTAGATTAGATTAGATATTAGGAAGAAACTCTTCACTGTGAGGGTGGTGAGACACTGGAACAGGTTGCCCAAGGAAGCTGTGGCTGCCCTCTCCCTGGAAGTGTTCAAGGCCAGGTTGGATGAGGCTTTGAGCAACCTGGTCTAGTGGAAGGTGTCCCTGCTCATGGCAGGGGGGTTGGAACTAGGTGGTCTTTAAGGTTCTTTCCAACCCAAACCATTCTATGGTTCTATGATTCTATGATGTTATTTTTAGCACATGAAATAAAATAAGTAAGCCATTTGCACTCATTTCCCCTAAAGCCTTAACTTTTTTTGCCAGCAGATTTAGACTTCTTGCTTGTGCAATAGAGGACGGATGTCTTTTGCAGCTAAGGTTTGGTATCGAAATCCTAGCAAGAACCTGAGGTTTTTTTTACTTGCCTGTGTTTTTAAAGGCCTATATTCTTTGGAGAGGGGAAAATTTCATGTTTGGTACTAATTTAATTCAAATAGCAAAAATCAAGAATTACAAGAATTACAACGTTCTTTAATTTATTCCACATACTGAAATTTCTGTCAAATTTGAAACTAATTGAAGTCAGCCTTGTTAAAATCACAGCTGTCAAAACATTGTTTAAATGCTAATCAGATGTTTTGTTCAGAGACTTCACAGAACTCCTATTTCCAAGAACCTTTTATGTTAATAAACAAAGCAAAACAAAATAAAAACAAAAATAAAAAAAACCTCTGGTCATTAGCTTCTTTTTTCAATAAACATAATAAATTAAATAACAAATGCATCTTTATGTGGTAATGGCTATGGATAAAAATCTACCAAACTGCAATTTGAATAGAGATTATGAGAATTTAAGGCAATTTTAAAGGGAAACTGTAAGTCATTTAAGTAGATATCCTGTTTCCCTAAAATTGTTGATCTGTTTTTCAGAGGAGTGAAGCAAAGCAACCTGTGCCAGTAAGCTTATTTTTTTAGCCTCCTGGGGAGAAAACAGAAAAAAATATCTTCCAACACAGTAAGTTTTACTCATGTTGCAAAGTTAGGTTCCCTCTCTACAGATTTTGGTTTTCTTTTTCTGTTTACTTACATGCAAAACTGAATAAAAATATTTGCCTTTTATATCTTTCTCAAATTTATGTGCCACACTGGAAATTCAAAGGTGTCAGCCATAGCTTAAAGGAAGTCCATTTTCCTACTGTTCTGTAAGGCTATAAAACCTTCGAATCACTCTCCACCAATATACCTCATTGCTATAGAATGTAATTCCTCTGCTTCTGGTTAATACCACCACCATTCACATAAGAAAGGAAGGAGCGAGGTGTGAGGGACTGTCCTATGAATTTGTCTCAAAGATTGCTTGCAAGGATGGTCACAAGATCACAGGGTCCCGGAAACCCCAACTTGTGAAAACGTTCTGCCTGGGCTTGTCCCTGCCCCGAGCGTGCAGCAGTTGCTGATGGGCACAGAGAGATGTGCCATTGCCATAGGAACCATGGCCTTCGAAGGGGTATTTAAGAAGGACCTGCTCAGGCAAGTTTTGGTGAGGGGGATGATGACCACCTGACCACACTGCACCGCACCACCGTTGGGGTGTGACCGCCCACCTCTGCGTCACTGAGGAACTGAGAACTCCTCAGTCCCCTTCACTGCTGCCTAGCCACAAATCCATGGTGGTGACTATATTCTTGCAGCCCTATCCCAATTGCTTGCTTGATTTCAATCTTTGGTTCTATCCTATCCTATCCTATCCTATCCTATCCTATCCTATCCTATCCTATCCTATCCTATCCTATCCTATCCTATCCTATCCTATTCTATCCTATCCGATCCTATCACTATTCTCTTTTTCTTTTTTTCTCTTTCTTTTTTATTTTACTTTGTATTTTTACTTTTTTATTATTATTTTTTTAATAAAAGATGTTCTGGGTGTACGGCCTTTGACCTTGTTTGTGTTTTCATCTTGCTCCTGGGGTCATATTGAAACCTTCCCTGACATCAGATCAGGACACAAGGATATTATGTAGAAAAAAGAGAAAAAGAAATTCAGAACGCTAGAGATTAAAGAAGTAAACTAGGAGAAAAAAAATACTTTAATATACCAAAACTAGATCATATTTAGTGGCAAAGAGAAATTGCCTTAGGTAAACATTTTGTCAGCATCAGTAATTCAGTTATAAAGTTACTAGACTCTCAATGATTAATTTTATATAAAAGAATCAGTTAGTGAGGACACAGTGTTTCTGTAAATCAGCAAATATAAAAACTCTCTAAAACTCATTTTGAAATTTTAGAAAGCAAGCGTTCTTTATTGACAGCACTGGGCACACAGAGGTTCACACCTCAGAGCATGCGTGCTGGCTGCAGGATAGATCCTCATTATATTACACTACATACATACGTATTACATTTCTTGGAATATTCACACGATTTCCTGAAACTTATTATCATATTTGCATATTGATTACACATATGCATTCAATCTCTTGGGGGTCTTCTGTGGTGGTATCAGGTGGTCTTTAGGGGGTCTCTCATGGGTGTCCTTTAGTTGAAATTTCTTCTGGGGCATGCACAGTTTTAGAAAAGGTACATACAAAGGATCATCTTGCCCTATATGTTGTGGTTGGTTGCCTATTAACTGCCTAGATCCTATTCTAACAGATACTATGGTATTATGTTGAAGTTACTTTTTGACAAACCTTTTAACAAAAGCAAAAGGGCTATGTATCAACAGTGATTGCTATTAAAAGTTTTTAATATGTCAACAGCTACTATCCATTCTTTTCCAAGGAATAAATTACTGTGCCAAAGTTGCAGAAGAATTAAGAGCACATCAGTGATTTCATACCATGAACAACATATGGCCATCTTTATGACCAATAAGGTTCTTTTCTCCCACAATAAAAACTTTCTGACAGTGCATGTGGATTCAGAGTATTCACACAATAATCAAAAATTCACATTTTCACTGAAAGCGCAATGTCTATCCTTTCTAGACATATCACATCTATGCAAAATGACTGCTGTATCTCAGCTGCTACTGTGCTTCCGGATGGCAGACTGGAGATGATAGCATGACTGTTATTGTTTCCATGTTGCTTTCAATATTCAGTGTGCAAATAGACTATGTCAAAACCTGCAACAGAGACTAGCAACTTCCAAAGACATAACAAAGCTTTTTTTTTTTTTTTTTAATATATATTTTCTTCAGTTGTGTAAAGGGGTAAATGAAGAAAAGAATAACTATAACACTGCAGAAAAAAGAAATATGTTTATCGTAGCAAAGGAATAGTGAAAAAGTAAAGAAACAGCCAAGTTGCCAGCACACAAATGACAGTTTGCTACTAGGAGTTGAATCTTTAACCATACAGATTAGCCTGAGTTTGAATTAAACAAAAATCAAGAGTGGAAGGGATACTAATTTGATGTAACTATGATAGCCAGGAAAAAAAAAAAAAAAGCTAACACAAGTTAAAATGATAACAGCAAGGGTTCAAGACACAGCAAAGAATTTTCAATAAATGTACATAAAAAAGTGATCTCATTTATCAAAGAGGAATGGAATTTTAAAGAGAAAATAGAAAAAGTTTTAAGATGAAAAATATTCCTTTTTTTCTTTCTTTCTTCTATTTTTTTTCTGCAAGGCAGTAAATCACATCCTGGGCTTTTTTAAACAAAATTCAGGTTTACTATAATGAAAGCTGAGTACTTCAGAAACATTGACATCACACCTATGGATGTATTTGAAAGGTTAGAAAACATTACACTTTATAAGGTTCCAAAACTAGACAACATAAAATCAAGAGTGCTAAATGCCACAGGAGCTATATGGACATTAACAGATATTTCACTACCTGTCTTTGGTAGTGAGATCTCCAAGGGATAGTAAGAAGACACTACTCGCCTTTGCTTGTTCTACCCTCCTAATTTTACTGCTCCAAGAAATAAGACTTAGGAATTTAGCCGGTCTGTATTGATTAGTCAGTCCATTTTAAGCTCAGTTTAAAACCATGATTGAGAGAGAAAATAAAAATCTGGAGAAAATTTAATTTGATTGATAACCAAAACTAATTCCACACAAAGTTATATTTTATACTAACCAGATATATCCATGTGGGCACTTAAAATAAGTAATTATAAAATAAAATCCTATGGGTTTTGGTGACATGACATACTCATTTTCATTATTTTTACTTTCTGAACTAGAAAAGAAGAATTTGACAAATGTTCACTTCTACATTTCCTAACTCAAACAGAGTTTAACTAAAAAGAAAAACAAAGAAAAACAAAACAAAACAAAACTGTTTGAGGAAGATTAAAATGAAAAATAAACATTTTAGCTCATCATAAGTAAACCAAGAGAGACATAATCCTGACTATTCTCTCCTTGTGTAAAGCAAGAATATCCTAACTGTACTCCACTCAAGCTTAAATCAGTAATCGCTGGAGCAAGTTTGTCCAGACTTGACTGCACTAAAGGCATGGCTAGGTAAACAGGCAAAGCTTAAAAACATGGCTATGCATAGGCACCACAAATATTGTTAAGTATTTCAAAAACATGAGCAAGCAAATAAGTTTCTGGATGCTGATGTATTTTCCTATATCTGAAGGATTATGACTCCTGATTGACACGGTTATCAAGTCAACACAGATCTCACAAAGCAAGAAAAAGTTATTTGCTGTGTCTCCAGAAGTTTCAGGGATCTAAAATAATTTTGGTCTCTACTTCTCTCTGGGATATCACCTGAGATAACATGAGCTAATTTTATGCTTTTATGCTTTTTTATGTGCACCTGCTTAGCTGATTAGATTTTTATAAATCATCAGTTGAGAGCATCCTTCCACTCTTCATCCTTTACTAACAAAAACGTGCTTGAGCATTTTCCAGGGTATAGCAACTTTCTAGTCTAACTGCAACAAAGATGGAGTTAGCTACAGTCGCATCTACACTAGGAAGAAGTGCTGCAAACTGTTTCACAATGACAGCGGAAGAAACACTCTTGACTGCTTTAAGCAAGTCTCAGCAGACAAGCCAATCCACTTGCTGAAGACAAGTAAAGGTTACCAAGGAGCACTCTTCAGGATGATGCAGAGATTTAAGTGTTTGTTTGTTAGAGAGTTACAGCTAGTTGGGGATGCTCTTCCAAAGGTGGTTTGAAATAAAGGTCTCAGAGACAGGATAGTCAAAATACCTGTGTGCCCCACCTAGAGCAGTATGTTCCTAGCTTAGCCTGAACTATCTCAAAATTACAGAAACAAAGGATAAATATCAGTGTGACATGGCTTTCTCTGAAGTGGGGAGAAAGAGAGAGAGGCTAAGAAATAAAAGGACACATTCTAATGTAAAACTACACTAAGCTATAATGAGAGGTTAACCTGTACTTATACCTCAAAAGCCAAAATGGTTTTGTTTGGTTTTTTTCTGGGCTTATTTGTTCTTTAGGAATGATAAAATGCAAATCTCCAAAGAAACTGTCTTTCACTGAATTGTCAGATCAGGGTGAAGAAAAAGAGAAGAAAATTACTAAGAGAATTATTGAGTCCTCAGTATTTTATTTGCAAAGATTGGCTATTTGGTTTTAAATTAAACTTCCACTGAAAGAAAAGGGGAAGAGGACAAATATGCCATAAAGAGATATAGTGGTCAGTACATAATTCAGATGTGAATTCTCTCTTAATATAATCATCATTGTGTTATTAAACCACAGAACATCAGAGAATTCATTTACTTCAGAACATTAACAGTATAAAAGCTTTAAGCAAATGTAGGCTGCCTTGAGGACATCAACAAAGTAACCCAGCTCAGCCTCTTATGCAAAAGAAAGAGAAGGGACTAATAGAGGGCTGATACTCTGAGAGCACAAAGCAAGCTAATAAATGACTTGAGAATGTGGGCTGCATCACCCTGAAGTCTTATTGAAGTCAAAGGGAGTATTCATTAGGGATCAGATCCGGAGCCTACCATATGGTTTTCAGACACTGATCACAGCCAGGATGTTCTCTTTTTGTTTATGTATATCATTTCTTTACTAGAGTCACAGTGATGGGGACTTTCTTAGTAAGCCTGTCTCTTGCTCATAGCACAGGCTTCTAACACATATATCATCTATAGAAATCACAGCGCAAGAAGTGCTTCTGTTTAAATTGCCTACATCCTTATAATATGCTTTCAAAACACACTCTATTATTAGAATGGGGAAAAAGATAATAAAAAAGTTATAAATGAAAAAGTTAACTGATTTGCTTTTTCAGTAAATTTCAGTAAATTTAAGAGTGTAAACAAAAAAACCAAACAACCCCCACCCAAAAAAAAAAAAAAGCCCAAGGCAGTAAGATATGGGTAGCTCTGCCTACCTGTCTTTACCCTTGACAGCACTAGTAAAGAAAATAAAATAGCATGTCACAATATTACGAAATGGGAGGAGATAATTCTCAATACCTGTGATAGCTTCTTTTTAAGACCAGAGAGTGACTCAGATGCAGATGACAGCAGGACTAGATTGTGCCCTCTGTACCTTTCACATATTTCATTGCCTTCTAGAAAGCTTATAATCTTCTCCTCACAAGTTATGTGGAAATAGCCCATCTGAGGAACACACGTTCACTTACTATTAAGAAATAAGACAGAATCATTTGATAACTTCATGTCCAAAAAATCTGTTGTCCTAATAGCAACTGTTTCATTTGTCCCCAAACCAGACACAGATTTACCATATATTTGACCTGTTGGGATGCCCTGAATGAAAGTGAAATATTTAGTTTCACAGTAAATAAAGTACTTCTTTTCACTTATGTCTAATGATATCAGGATTTTTTCTTTCTTTCTCTTTTTTTTTTCTTCTATTAAAAAAAAGTTCACTTCAGATCACTCTCCCCATTTTTTGATTTCATCACTAAGGAACAAGCTCACTTGTACAATTCATTGACAAGTCAAGTCTTCAGATTTTCCTTTAAGATTGATTTGATGGACAGCTTATTTTTGCAAAGTTGCTTCTGTCCCTCTTGTGTTCACTCTGTTGGAGTCTGTATATATCCATCTGAAGATTTATTAAGCAAACCTTCAGATGTCTATCAAAATACATAGACCTCCTCTCAGATCCTTTTCCTACGAAAGAAACCTACTTCAAGAGATAAATGTGATCTTCTGTTAGAAATTGTCTTCCTCCAAGAGCCAAGGCCAAGCCATAATTAGTAGAGCACTCCAGCTGTAGTTTCATGTTAACAAAGGAGAGACAGGCTGTAGAGTACCTCTGAGATGAAATTTTGCCTTCTAAAAAAGCCTTATGGCCCATTGTACATGAGTACAGCAAAATATACATATTCATGCTGTACAGCACTGTTCAAGACAGTTCAAAATTAGCTAATTCAAAACTGTGTTAGTTCTAGCACTGAGTACAACATAGTGTCTCACAAAGTCCTGACCATTCAGTGATTTACCAGCCTCAGCTTTGAGCAAGCTAGTCGAAGCACCATACATTTGCACTCATGGCTTGGATGCCTGCCCAGAGCAATTTGTCCTGGCTCTTAGATCCCTTCCTAAACACAGTGACCATAAGCTGTGTCTAGTCCTCCATTTCATCATACCATTGCCAGGATCTGTCTACATTTCTGGAAAGATGCAATGGTCCATCTCAAGCCTGCAGTTTACAAGACCCACATTTCCCTCCATTTGACATCCTACAATTCAACCAAATAGTCCCAGTCTCTTTTCCCCCATCAAAGATGGGGAAGATATTCCCAAACATCCCCAGGCTGGTTTTCTTCCTAATCACCCTAGGTATCCTTTAACTTAGACCAAGATTTTTCTCTCCTTCCCACACCAGTTCACTTCTCACTAGATTCTTTGCCCTAACCTGCTCCTCTCTAATTTTGTTCCTATATTTTTTCCCTTTCCTTCCCTTTTCTTGAGCCTGGATGCCAAGAATAGTATCACCCTATGCAAAAGTAAAAAAGTTGTGGTTAAGTTGCCAACTTCTCTTTACTCCAGTAGTTATTTCAGAGAAAGCCATTTTAGTTATGCTCAGTCACTGTGTGATAACAGTACATGGGCAAAAACTGGAACACCGGAAGTTCCAAACAAACTTAAGGAAAAATTTATTTATGGTGAGGGTGATGCAGCACTGGAACAGGCTGCCCAGGGATGTTGTGGAGTTTCTATCTCTGGAGATGTTCAAAACCCACTCAGATGCTTTCCTGTGTAACCTGGTGTAGGGAACCTGCTCTGGCAGGGTGGTTGGACTAGATATCTCCTGATGTCCCTTTCAATCCCTGCCATTCTGTGATTCTGTGACTTTCTGGAAAACACTAAGGGCTCTGAAAAACCTCTGATGAACAAAATTGTCAAGTTTCTCTTGAAAATTCCAATTTGTGGCACTTGACAAAACTGGACAGATTTTTACAGTTATGGCAAATGTCATATGCCTGACAAAGCCACACTGACAAAGCTCAGGTTCCCAGCCCAAAGCCTGGTGGTGTGGTACTATTGTACAAAACAAACCCATTCATTTCTATTTAAACGTAGAATAGCAAACAGTATTTTTCCTTGTACTCCTGGTCAGAAACAGTTTAGTCATTTGGAATTTCCAGATAAAAACAAGCCAAAACACTTATCTAGCATACAAAACCTCAGCCTAACCATGTCAGCTAAGCAAATTATAAGCAACTTGAAACAGTCGTGCAAGATGTTAGACAGCTATAGTAATTTCCAGAGTTTTAATTCTAAACAGCAAATGCAGTGAGCCATGAGATGAAGTCCAAGCAGACATACTTTATATAGCCCGAGAGAGCTCCATGGCACAATAGGATATGGCCGTGTAATGATGCACAGACTACGTCCCAAAACAAGCAAAACAGCTGAATCAAAAAAGCTCTCAGTATGTCTCTGCTCAAACTCCTACACAGCTCTTTCATGAGTCACACCACCCTGGCTGCCAGCTGCACGAGCCACTCTCCACCACCATGCCCCTTCATCAATCTTGTCTTTTCATAACTAACGTTTTTCCCATTGTTCGGCCTGCTTATTCCCATGAAACAGCTCTCAGCCCTCTTCCTCATGCTGTTCACAAGTTCAGACTTTCTCCAAGCTACAGTGCCATGGGTTCAAAGTATCAAAAAGGGAATAAGTCTGCTCAAGGCTCCAGAAAGCTTAAACCACAGCCAGTCTCCCCTTCCAGCATGAGACAGCAGTCTAGCAGTGTCTTCGTATGCTCATCTGCTAATTACTGGTGACAACAACAATACAAGAACAGAAGAAACTCCTCTGTTAATCACTCTGCCTTCACAATTTCATTTTTTATACCAGTCTGTTGAGAGTTGTTCTCCATATTCTGCGTATATAGCAGAAAAGATGTAATTTGCATTATGAAATTGGAATTATTTCCATCACTGACTAAGAAAAAATAGGAATAAAATAGTAATAAACCAGATTTTTTTTAATGTTTTGTTATTAGTGAGCACCAAAGCAAATAGAAAAGAGAATGAGGCAGCAGATTAAAGCAGTACCTCATGTTTACTAATTTAAGTTTTTAGACAATAATGAAAATTAATGTCAGCTTGACATTTTAGGGATTTTTTTTTTAAAGTAATTTCACTAGAGGTTTAAAGAAGAGTAAAATGGTTGTCTTAGTAGCATCCTTATCAGAGTAAAAGTTGAGAAATATTGATAATAGCAAAAATACGCAACTTCATACTATTTTAAAAGTTTTCAACAACTTATGACAGCCCCCCAAGACACTCTGTTCTTCATAACACACCCCTTGGTCTTTAACAATAAAGGAATTAGTGTTTATAAGGTTATCTTGGTTGTATTTTCCTATTAATTAGGATAAAGTGTTGTGGCTAGTGTGCAGTCTCTGTTAATCATGCTTAAGCACAGCACAGTTTCTAATGGGTGCATTATCCAAGGGCCGTATAAAGTAACCTACAGTTATCCAATTTTCTCAGAAATATTTTCAGCATATAATTGATTACTAAGATAAGCTTCTATCAGGGGAAAAAAACAGAGAAGTAATACACTTTATACAAACTCTTCCAAGATTAGGTAAAAATTATTTCTCACATGCACTGTTATGATTGCTGTTTGATTGCTCAGTAAACACATAAAATACTAGATGCTATTTGGTTTAGCACACATAAAATTTCCTACATTCCTACATGTAGGAGAACCATTTACTATAATTAGAACTCAAGTTGTGCAGAACTATCATGTAGCACCGGTAATATTAAGTGTATACATGGAGTTTAACAGAAAATTTTTGGCAAGGAATATGGTAGTTGGGCTTATCCGAGAGCTAAACTTCTTTCTATGGTTTAAATTTCATTCTTACTTATGCAGAACATTCATTCTAATCCATCAAATTTTACTCTTGCATTAGCAGCTAAACCTTCATAGTCT
Organism: Caprimulgus europaeus; assembly: GCA_907165065.1. Next base: position 19,905,216 of record OU015527.1, read on the forward strand.
TCCTACCAAAAAAATATATTTTTCTCCTTGGTTTACTGCTCTGAGGCTTTGGAAAGCCAAAAGGACTATAGACATGCTTTCCTCAAGTATTTTTTTTTTCACTTTTAAAATCCTCGGACATGCATGTCCTTATTTTGATCTTCCCACAATATCTGTATAATTAGCACTGACAGTTCAATTCTCAATCTTCTATTTGAAAATAAGAATACTATCATATCTTGGGAGAAACCAGAATGAAACTGGTAAGCAGAAACACCTTTCACCTGAAGCCCAAGGGAACAGTGAAATGTCCCTTTGACTAGAGCTGGTGAAACAATAAAAGTCATCACACAAACCACACTGGAAATCCTTTGGGAATTTGAATTATATGGGCTGATGTTAAACTTGATTGCAGTTTTCATGTTTGTGCACATGTGCAAAGAAACTAAAAGAGATGCAGTGAGAAAGGAATAAGCTGCAAGACACGTCAGAAAAGACAGGTCGAGTAACACTGAAGAGAGAGAGAAAAAAGTTTTGTTTCTGAATACTGGTTGACTTAGACATGGAACTATAAGAAAAATTGAACTATTAACTGTTTTCTGATGTTTGATTCCTACGTTTATAAGCACTCAACTGCCTTTATTTTTGCAAATAAATAGGATTGCATTTAATACCTGACTATATCACCAATTCCTCTTAGCCAAGAAAGTATCTGCCTGCAGCTTCTACAGTATGTGTGAGATCAGATTTTAAAAGCGCCGTCTCCTCATCACTTTTAAGACCCTCTCTGGAACAAAGTGAAGGTCAGGTCACAAGCACTTTCCTAACTCTTTGATGTCCATGAACCAGAAGTAATGGTGTGAAGAACACAGAAGAAAGTGCCAATGCAGAAAGGGGAACCTCTCCAGAGAGCAGAGTGTTGGTGTGCAGGAGATGACCGGAATTAACAAACCAGAGATAACAGGATGCAAGGGTTCACTTTTTCACATTTTTACAAATCTAAAATACAAAATTATCCCATTAGAGGAAACAATGCAATGTAACCCAAGCAAAGTGGAAATCAAACAAATCCATTCTGGGTATGAGAGGGAATTACACTATAACTGATTTTTTACACAGAATCTTTTAGGAATTTGAAATACCATTTGGGTTATCAAATCTGTGCATTATAAATTTATTGTAAGTTTTCAGGTGCTCACAATAATTCAAGGTTTAAGTCAGGATTTCCTTACATAGGCACAGTGAAGTACAAAACAGTACATCAATGGATTGCATTTTGTGATTAGAAACCTCTAAACTTTCTGCAAGTTTCATTCCTTCATGATACAAGGAATTACTGTCATGTAGGCAAAGGTGTTCACATACTCCTTCTCCCATCTTTTGTCTCCTGCAAAATCCAATGTATTTTATTCCTCAACAAAAGAGAAAGGCTGTTTTGTGTACAATCTCCTTCCTTCCAGTGACTTTCTGTATCCAGCATTTCTAACAGGGAAAAAACCATGGACGTTAACAGGCTCCATGCCTTGGTTTGAAAGCCGTAAACTGCAGCCAGTTTATCTTGTGGCACTTGGTCTTTGTGATCTATTTCTAATCTCTCCTGTCAGATTCTTTACTCAGATGCTCTCCAGCTTCTCAATACAGTATTTCGTTAGCCTGCCTCTCATCATGCAGTCATCACTCCAGTATGTCCCAAATTGTCCCTTTAATTTTTTTCCCCTTTTGCCTGTTTTTTCCCACACACTAGGAACTCCTACACCCTGCTGCTGATTTCCAAACACTTTTCCCTGACAACACAGCACACACTTTTCCAGAAAATCACACTGATATGATACAAATAGCCTCCTCCCAGTCAGTGCTTCCTCTTTAAAAAAAACTTGCTGAATACTCTTGTTTAAAAGCCCAAAGAAATCTAACCAGTTAGTTCTTAACCATATGAAAAAAACAAGTCATAGAAATGTCAATTTGATTTTCTACAAGCCATGACCATGTCTAAAACTAAAAGCAGACTATCACTTGTGATTGTGTTGGCATGTTTTAACAAGGCCATCATTTTGCAAAAGGCTTAAACCACTGACCTAAGTATCCCAAATGAAGCAATCAATCAGCATGACCTTACTCTATCCGTTTGTTCAAAACATTTGGAAAGAGTTTTGACAGAACGGTTGCTTGACAAGTACTTTGTTCCAACATAGTTGCCAGAACTGTTGCCTGTTCTCCCACAAGCATCATGGTGTCGCATTTTTGCATAACTTATGGCTCATGTAAAACTAATAGTGCAGTCAGGTGACCTACTAATGCAGAGACTTGGTATTAATAAACATGGAATTGTAACCAGTATGACCATCCTTACACCAAAATACAGCGGCAAAGCATTGTACACTATTGTGCATTGCAACACAACCGAAAACAAATTAAATTAGTGAAAGAAACTGTCTGTTTATGCCATTAAACTAAACTCGCAACAGTTTTATAACAATGTAAATCAATGTCATTACTTTTCTAATTTACAGCTATTTCAAGGTCAGTGTTGAAACACCCATAAGTAGAAACCCATAAACATTCCTTGGAACTGTATATTGGTTTTATTAGTACTTTTGTATAGAACACATATTTCTAATGTTTTCCCATGTCATCATGCAATCAACATTACACAATAAACATCATACAATCATTAATGTCTACCAGAAACAAGTTCCAACACAGGCAAGAAATAGACAACAGTTAAAGATGAGACTCTACTTTGTTTTGCACATTAAATATAACAACTAAATATTTCCTGGAAGAAGGTTAGAAAAATGTACTGATAATAAAAGCATAGCTAAAAAATGAAAACTAATTCAAGAGTGAAACCAACATTAAAGGAATTCACAGTATATGGCTAACAGAGAACCAAAGGAACAAATTGTTCTGCTAGTGCAACAGATGCAAATAGTTAGTATCCCATTAACTGTTAGCCCTTTTATAATATTGTAGCTTTCTGTGCCCTTGGTACAAATTGATCCAAGTGGTTTGAGTATCCTTCACAGAGCTCAGATAATGTAGTGTGGAAAATGGAGGGCTGTAAAAATTGTAATGTCATAACTCAAAGCATCTGTGACTGAAGATGCATAAACAACACTAAAATGGCTTAGAAACATGGGCTGCCAAGCAGCTCTGAAGCCAAGAGACAAGAGAGGAGGAAAAATCTCCAAAAAATGACATTGTCTTCCCCCACCCTCCCTCCCTCCCCCTGCCACAGGAACAAAAATGTTCTGATTACAGCTGTACTCCTACAATTCTGAGAGCACAGTATACTTTAAGCAAGTGAGAAATGTCACTGAAGTCAAAATAATGGATTCACTAACCTAGGCATCGTTTAATCATGATGTAAAAGGAAGAGCTGTAAGTCTAACATGAGTTTATCCAAACTAGTTCTGTCCAAGTACAAACATCTTATCTTATAATATTACATAGGCAGCTGATACAAGTATGTATTTGGTTTATGTTGTAAGGTTTTGGTAGAGAGGGGGCTGCAGAGGTTGCTTTTGTGACAAAATGCCAAGCCATTGCTGCTGGCCAAAGCTGACCCACTCAGCAATGTTGGTAATGCCTCTGTAATAACATATTTAAGAAAGGATAGAAAATTCTGTGCAACAGCAGTTAGGAAAGAGGAGTAAGAGAAACAGGGTAAGAAACAGCCCTGTAGACACCAAGGTCACTGAAGAAAGAGGGGGAGGAGATGCTCCGGGTACCAGAGCAGAGATTTCCCTGCAGTCTGTGGTGAAAACCCTGGTAAGGCAGGCTGTCCCCCTGCAGCACCTGGTGCCTACACTGGAGCAGTTTTGCTGGCAGGAATTGTGACCCCATGGGGGACCCACACTGGAGCAGTCTGTTCCTAAAGGATGGGACTCATGCAGTTCATTAAGAACTGCAGCCTGTGGGAAGGAGCCACATTGGAGAAGTTCATGGAGGACTGTCTCCCGTGGGAGGAACCCCACGCTAGAACAGAAGACCATGAGGAGGAAGGAGCAGCAGAGACAACATGTGATGATCTGACCACAATCTCTATTCCCTGTCCCCTTGCACCACTGGGAGGGGGAGGAGATAAAAGAAATGGGAGTGAAGCTGGGCCTGGGAAGAGGGATGGGTGGGGGGAAGGTGTTTTTTATATTTGTTCTTATTTCTCATTATCCTATTTTGATTTTGACTGGCTATAAATTAAATTAATTTCCCCAAGTCAATTCCATTTTGCCTGTGACAGTCGCTGGTAAGTGACCTCCCTGTCATTATCTCAACCCATGAGCTTTTAATCATACTTTTCTCCCCTGTGTTGTTGATGGATGGAGAGTGATAGAGTGGCTTGATGGGCACCCGGAAGTCAGCTAAGGTCAACCCATCGCAAAATAATATCAATGCAATATAATTAGACCTTTGTAAAATACCTAGCACTACAAAGATTCCAAATTAATGAACCAGAAGGCCATAAAATACCATGACAGAAATTAAATAAATGAAAAACCAAATGACAGTTCATAACATCACAGGGAAAACATAACATGTAGGAATGCCTCATCTTGGGTTGCATGAAATCACAGAGTAAACATTTGCTGCCACAGAGACCACTGCTACAGTCTGTGTTTTATGTTAGCCCAAAATGAAGCAATGTGAGAACACAGTAAATATTTACACAATGGGGCATCATCTAGGGAAGTTGCAACTCCAAATAGAACTTTGGAATCACAGTAGCTAAAAAGCTGAAAGTTCCCAGGTCAAGAGGACAAATGCTGTTCCTGACTGGATTAACAGAGAAATCCAGAGAACTTCAATCACCCACCACAAGCACTCTACAATTGCATTCTAATTTAGTGTCAACAATTTAAGATGAAAGTTGATAAATCAAACAGAACTTTAAAAAGACTCCACAAATAATAAAGTTGTAAAGCACACTTTATGAGAAACTGCAGAATTTCAGTTCTGCAATAATTCTCAAACAGAAGGATAAAAGGTGATAAGTACCTAGCAAAACTTACATAGTCTCCATATAGCATAAGCAACATAAATTTAACATTATCAAGTGGATGGAAGCTGAAGCTGTTTAAAGCCCAATCCCACACTACAAAACTACATCATAAATCATAACAGAATTCCTCTGATTGGCCATTTAAATTCAGGATTGGGTCTTTTCTCCTAATATTTAAATTCTAATTCAGAAATTGTCTGAGTTTCTATACTAACAACTCTTCAGACTAGATGATCAAATTTCCCAAGGTCTTACAGGCTGTAAATCTACAAAATTGAACATGTGTCAGCATTGGCAGCTTTGAGTTTTCAGTGTGCTAACATTTAGGATACCCCAAAAAGTGGAAGAATGTGCTAAGAAAATAGCTATTTGTTTCAAGACGTTCTCACATGATCTTTTCTCAAGGATGGTACATACAGGTGTAACAAAGTATATCTTCTCCCTTGACAAACAACAACACAGGCTTTCACAACACTAGATGTATTTCATTTGCATTTCTTACTCATCTTAAAGCATAAAAAAATTCTAAAGATTTTGTCTCTAGAAAGAGGCTCATTAAAATTTCAGTGTGGAATATTGTACTCTCATTTTTGTCTTTGCTTTTTTTCCCCTCTTACAGTTACTGCTCCCTTTTCAGGGAAGAACAGTCAGAGTGAGCACTAGAAGCTGATGGTTTCCCTACTGGCAAGAGCTAGTGAGCAAAGATCTGGAAATCTGGAGGGAGAAATGTTACCAGCTGCAGGTTGCCCTGATAGGAAACAAGAAAGAGCAGAGATGGACAAAACTCTTTCTGGGACTGCTCAGATGCTCCTTGGCGTTTCTTCTGCTCCTCTGGATGGACAGAATCTGTCATCAGCAAAACAACCCAAATGCTGAGAGCAAACAAAACACATGCAGTTCAAATGAAAAGGACCACAAATTAACTATATCCACTTCTAGATTCAACTGAGGTATGAATGAGTCTTTTCTGCAAGGCAAATATCTTCATTGCTTTTTAAAGAAAGCTTGACAGACTAACGGTTCCTTTTGTATGCTATTAAATGTGTTTAAATTTACATCATGTGCTTGGAATTTTCTTTTTAAAGTTATAAAATGAAGTATAAAACAGAAAACATCTCCTTCCTACTACAAGAGAATTATTGCAGGAATCTGGTGTTGGTCAAGCTGTTAAGTAAAAAGCAAACTTTTAACCACTGTTAGAGTTAGCATACAAAATAAATCAGGCACTGTTTGGTCTCAGAAGTTGAAAAGAGAAATCTAACTGAGATAAAAGCAACTGTAGGTCTAACTGTCTAACTTCAACCCCCTCCTGCCCTCTTGCAGTTGCTTAGATAGATGATCTTCAAAGCTCTGCTAAGGCTTTAGAAGACAATATCTTGCTGAGAAGTGCAGCATAAATAGATTTTTTCCTGCCTTATTATATTGATGAGGAATATTATCTGGGAGCAATACTTAAAATTCCATTAAAACTAGTAAATCAACTTTGATTAAACTGTTTACATGAGTGAGAATATTCACAACTACTACCTGCAAGATAAGGTAGAGAATCAACACTGATAAAGAGAAGGCAGCTCAAGCTGTCCCAGGTTACAATTTTTAAAAACAAGCCAGAAGATGGCAGAGATTATAGAGAAGACTAATACCTACTGAATCACAGAATCACAGAATATTAGGGATTGGAAGGGACCTCGAAAGATCATCTAGTCCAATCCCCCTGCCGGAGCAGGAACACCTAGATGAGATCACACAGGACAGCGTCCAGGTGGGTCTTGAATGTCTCCAGAGAAGGAGACTCCACAACCTCCCTGGGCAGCCTGTTCCAGTGCTCTGTTACCCTCACAGTAAAGAAGTTCCTTCTCAAATTTAAGCGGAACCTCCTGTGTTCCAGCTTACACCCATTGCCCCTTGTCCTACCACTGGACACCACTGTGAAGAGCCTGGCTCCATCCACCTGACACTCACCCTTCATATATTTATAAACATTAATGAGGTCCCGCCTCAGCCTCCTCTTCTCCAAGCTAAAGAGGCCCAGCTCCCTCAGCCGTTCCTCGTAAGGTGAACAAAAGATGAAAACGAAAGAAAACTTAAAGTCTCAGCAAGAAACTGATTGCAGTAAATTTTTAAGTCCCCAAAAGCCAATAAACACACACACACAGATATTTAGAAGGAAATCAAATTTGATTTATAAGGCAATGAGGCCAAAATAAAAAAGGTTAAAGGATGGAAGCACTCGATTCCTAAAATGCTTTCCATAGTTCAGAGAGGTTATCCTTCCTGAACCAGTCCACTCTGCCATTGATCAAAAGCTACACACATATCCACCAGTAAACTTGAGGAGTAAAGGTTCACTGGGCTACAGCTGATTGATATTCTTCAGTCTCTCCTGCAAAAAATCCAGGCTCCTTAGAAAAATGTGGCTGACATTTAGTGTATACACATACTGTGGCATTTGCTAAGGCTTTAAACAGTTATGAGTCTCAAATTCTAAGAAGGTTTTTATTTTTTGATTATTTTTTTTTCTGAATGCCCGATTAGCACAGAGAGGAAAAGCCATATTCTGAAAACTTCTGGACATACTTAACATATTCCAGGCCTCACCTGTTATACAAAGGAAAACTGATCGCTGCAGTGTTCAAGTTCAGAGAGACATCCTTCCCCCTCTGAACAGCAGTCTAAAAGGGCAGATGTTGAGAAGTACCTCTCACTCTGGGACTTGACTGTCAAATCTAAGACTTGAAAAGGAGACAGAGGTAAAGTGGGAAGCCATGGCACAGCTCCTCTTCAAGTTTTAGGAATTTCACCTTTTCTTTTATGTAGCTTTGGGTAGCTTCCCTGACAGATACGGGCAGTAGAAAGGTCATGTTTTTTCCTACAGCATTGACATTCAAAAAAGAATAGTCAGACACTTAGCTTCATTTTTCTCCAGTGGTCATAAAGCTATTTTATGCAGCATAGGAAGAATTTTCAATCTATTTAAAGAAAGCTTTCAATAAGAAGAGCTCTTAAACTTTGCAGATTGTTACACAGTATTGTTAAATTTAGCCTCGAGAGACTGAAGCCATTGAATTGCAAACCTGTAATGTTCAGAACAGGAACAACAGTCAGCCTGAAACAGGTAGGGGTGCAAGGCTGGCTTCACTAAGTCTGGATGGTGGGAGCTACTGTACCTTCTGCTTTGCACCCAATTATTTTCCTCCTAGCATTGTCCCACAGGGAGCATTAATTACAGTGTATTCGGCACAGCTTACAAAGAAGGAGCATGTCATGAAACACCATGTTTGAGAGGGAAGGGGGAAAAAAGAGAAAATAGATGTATACTGTGCCCATGAATTTTAAGACTTCGTTGTCAGAGAGAGAGTTCACATTATGAGATAAAAAACCGCAAACATGTTTTTTCCACAAACTGCTCTTCAGAAATTGATTGTGCACCTCACCAGTTTTCTCCTCTTCGTCCTATTGTTTTTTACTATTCTTTTAAGACACTTTTTTGTCTCTAATGTCTTCAATCTTATTTCCTGTTTACTTATTCTGGTTGCTTTATTTCAGTTTATTTAAATGAAAGACTCATTGCACCACAGGTCTAGAAATCTCCATTATAAAAGTGTAGACTAAAACCAATCTACAAAATTCTGTTTTTAAATCTAAGGAGAGATTATGTTTAAGGTTCACAAATACTTACATAATAATTTCAGGAAGCAACACACCAAGTATATAAATTGTCTGCTAATTTATAGCTCAAAACTGATCAAGAGATTATTAGAAAATGAATATTTTTTCTATTTCACAACATTTTTTAAGTTCCACTGATCTTAAAATTTCTTATCTTACAGATGTGACTTCACAACATAGCATGATCATTTATAGGGAATGTAAGGACAGAGACATCTTGTGGTAATAACAAGAGGTAAGCAAACAAATGCACTTTTTTATACTGAAAATGCCATTTAGATATATGAAATAAGCTGGGTCTACTACAACTTTTCAAACTAATTTCAAAACAAAAGCTTTCAAATAAAAATACAAAAAATGCTTCACTGATAAAAATTTGAAAATACCTTTGAGCTGTTGAGAGGCTCCAGTGAGGTTTAACAGATAAAAACTGATAAATTAAGAAAGGCGGTATTCATACTGATCCAGGACAACACTGAACACCCTAGAAATGGGAATGATCACAGCATTTGTAAATCTCCAGGAATCTAGATGAGCCTATCCTGTTGGTAAATAAATGCCATTGATCCATATTCTTTCATGTGAAAAGAAAAAATAAATACATAAAATATGGATGTGGTGGGTTGACCCTGGCTAGAGGCCGGATGCCCACCAAAGCCCACTCTATCACTCCCCCTCCTCAACTGGGCAGGAGGATAAAAATATAATGAAAAGCTCGTGGGTGGAGATAAGGACAGAGAGAGATCACTCACCAGTTACTGGCACGGGCAAAACAGATTCGATTTGGGGGAAAAAACAAATTTACTTTATTACCAATCAAAATCAGAGGAGAATGAGAAGTAAAACCAAATCTTAAAACACCTCCCCCACCCCTCCCTTCTTCCCGGGCTTAACTTCTCTCCCGACTTCCACCTCCTCCTCCCAGCAGCACAGGAGGACAGGGAATGGGGTTGGGGTCGGTTCATCACACGGTGTTTCTGCCGCTTCTTCCTCCTCAGGAGGAGGACTCCTTCCCCCGCACCAGCGTGGGGTCACTCTCACGGGAGACAGTCCTCCACCAACTTCTCCAACATGAGTCCTTCCCATGACTGACAGTTCTTTATGAACTGCTTTAGCATGGGTCCATTCCATGGTGTGCAGTCCTTCAGGAAGGAACTGCTCCAGCTCGAGTCCCCCACGGGGTCACAAGTCCTGCCAGCAAACCTGCTCCAGCGTGGGCTCCTCTCTCCACGGGCTACAGGTCCTGACAGGAACCTGCTATAGCACGGGCTTCCCACGGGGTCACAGCCTCCCTCGGGCATCCACCTGCTCCGGCGTGGGGTCCTCCACAGGCTACGGGTGGGTCATCTGTGCCACCATGGACCTCCATGGGCTGCAGGGCGACAGCCTGCCTCACCATGATCTGCACCACAGGCTGCAGGGGAATCTCTGCTCCGGCCCCTGGAGCACCTCCTCCCCCTCCTTCTTCCCTGACCTTGGTGTCTGTGGAGTTGTTTTCTCTTACATCTTCTCACTCCTCTCTCCAGCTGCAAAGTGTGCAGCTTTTTTTCCCTCTCTTCCTTTTTTTTTTTCTTAATTCTGTTATCACAGAGGCGTTACTGATTGGCTCGGCCTTGGCCAGCGGCGGGTCCGTTCTTGTAGCCGGCTGGCATTGGCTGTGTCGGGTCGGACATGGGGGAAGCTTCTGGCAGCTTCTCTCACAGAAGCCACCCCATGTCCCCCCCCTCCCACTGCTACCAAAACCTTGCCACACAAACCCAATACAATGGAGGATTACACGAAAATGTTTCAGTGCTACAAAACATTGCTGACAGCTGAATGACTGAGGGGTCATGAGGTTCAGGGAGGTTAAATACTTCAGCTATGATCACAGATCAAGGTCAGACAGCAGCTTTGGAAAAACTCCTCGCACCCCAAGCTGCAGGCTTTAACAGAAGCTGACGTAGTTTTATATAGGCATGTTATCCCTTAGTTTTCTGGCATAAAAGCATCCATGCATGAGATGCTAATTGTTACAAGTTACCATAAAAATAGAAAGGACTATCTCAAAAAATACTTGAAACAGATGTCGAGAGCAACATAAGACATAGGACTATATTACCCTCTGGAATGTGAGACAACAAATAGGCTGGTATTTTCAAACAGAGCACTAAATTCCTGTGAGTGGGTTTACCACACCTTATCAAAACAAGATCTCTTGTGTGACACCAGATTAAAGAAGAATAATAACAGATCTGAAATGTTGAATGAGGTTACAGAGTGACAGTGGAGGAGAGATTGCGATTAACTGACCTGGAAGATACCTCAGGCTGTTTTGTCAGCAGTTTAGAAAGCCAGATATTTATGGAACAAGCAACATACAGTATTTGTTATTAATATTATTTCCTGTCTTTTGAAGACCAAAAATCTTGGCCTAATGCAGCTTTCCAAAGATTGCAGAGGAGGGAGAAAACAGATATGGTCAAGATCACTCATTTCTGCTTTCCTGAAGTTTTACCACAGCTATTTATGTTTTTTAAAGTACTGTTAAAGGAAACATTTTGGTTCATCTCTAGCCATAAGACAGTCTTTCTTCATATCAACAGCGTGATAGATTGAAAGTTTTAACCCAATTATGAGTACCACTTCAAGTCAGAACTTTTTTCTTTTTTTTTTAAATCAAATATATCAGCTTTAAAAAAAAACAAAACCAACTTTTTAAAGAGAAGACAAACATCCTGCCACACTTCAGGCTGGAAACTATGATGACAAGGAAGAGTAAAACATAACAAAAAGTTCTGAGATCCATCATCAAAGACATAATTAGTAAGGAAACAAAGACAAATTAAACATTGCACTTGTGATACAAGCAGTTTTTGGAGTCCTGGTCTCCTTCACTCTCACAATCATTTTCAGCTAAACCACAGCTTTCACATTAATCATAAATCAAAAGAATACTGCCTCGGGAAAATAATGGATATGGAATAAGGAGGAAAATAGCTGATTAATTAAGTGGTTAGGGGAGTCAAATGTTCCAAAGGAGCTCTGACTGACAGTGCTGTCCACAGCCAAGGAAGCTAGAAGAATTTTAAGGTTTTGCCAGGCAGCACTGAAGGCTGGCAATATGAACTGGCAATAATGAGCTTCTCACCTGGTATGAGTCCAAGTAAACGTAAAGTTTCAGCTAAACAGGGCAAGAATAATGATGCTGCTGTTAGAGATAGAAACATTACATGCCTGTGAGTTTGAAAACTCAGAATAATCAAGGAAAGGAAACTAACTCACCACTCTTTCAAGGTGACATAATTATTTATTTGTGTAACAGAAACACAGTACACAGAGTATGAATACCATAATACTCAGAGAGAGCACTGATGCTATCCAGGTGTGCACACCTGCACAGGGAGGTATGCATCCAGCCCAGCCAGTCAGCCTTTAGGCATGGGGTGCTGGTGACCTGTAAGCAGTACCCTGTGGGTATTTAAGGTGTGAAAGTCTCTCTCATCCCACCTCGCTCGGCAAAAAAACCCTTGTCTTTGCCTTCAACAAACCAAACAGCTTCTTTAGGATGGTGGAAAGTAACCCAAGGAACAGACACACATTTACTGTTCTCTGAAATAGTGTTCTGTTATAGCCTACACTGTATGTCCCATTCAAACTATCCTCTGTCCACCAAGCATTTTCCCCCTCTGCCTCATTGAAATGTTGAGTCTGTCTTTGCTTGGGAATTACCTTCTTCAATAACTGTGTCTCAGATTATCAGTCTCTCTCTTGCCCTCGCACCAAGAGAAATCCAGAGAGACTTGCTTCTTGCTTCTACTTGAACACAGATTCAAAAGTGGATGATCTGTGTCCTTTCACTGTTCTCTCCTCTCCAAAGGGAGTAATATTCACAGTAAGAGTCCAGCTACCTTGCATACTGTTCAGATCAGGAGGGAGAACAGCATTACGCTGCAAGAGCTGGAATTGCCAAAGGTTCAGAAGAAAGACAACTTAAAAGACTGTTCAATCAGAATTGATTACATTTACATTTTACTATAGATAAGAACAATCTGCTTTTATGTGATCTCTCAGGAATAACTAAAGCATGAGGAAAAAAACACAACAAACCAACAAACCAAAACCTGAAAGAGCATAATAGGGTTATCCATGCACTTCTACAATGGTTGTAAAGGAACACAGATTTACCCTTGAACATCTACGGCTGAGCCTATATTAAAAGAGAGTTTTCCATGCCAACATTTTGTGCTGTCAGAGACATACCACTGAAAACACACTATTTTAACAGAAAGTGCAGATATTATTCTGTGTTATCTTCTTCCTTAAGTACACTGGATAAAACATTTGCAGGGACTTTTTGCAGGGATGACAGAAAGAAAAAAACTAAGAAATATGATTATGGACCTCAACAGTGTACTGCTTAGGTAAGTACTAATAGTGTTCATTCATTCACAACTGGTAACCAGGTGTGTCCAAAAAAATAAATCTGCTGGCATTTCAACAGATGCATACATGCAACATCATAGCATTGTCAAGGCTGGAGGGAGTAAGAGAAAACTGATGAAAAAAATGGTTCAGGCAAGAGATAAAAGCAGAAGACCTGAAGAAGAGGAATATAGATGTTAAAAAAAAAAAACAACCCGACCCTGATGAGAAAAAATACCTCCCCCAAAAATATGTCCATTGCTATTGGTCTTCAGGCAATGTGTCGTAATCTTTACCAATACTTTTTCTCCTCTAAGCAGTTATTTTATCACTAATACACCTGCTGCAAATATTTTGTGATATGTAATCACTTTGCTAAGCTTTTCAATAAAATACTGTCCATTCTGGGTGGAGGTGGAATGAGATGTTAAATTTTATGTCACAACTATCACAGTAATCCTACCACCAGCACAAACCTACAGACCACTCCTTCTGAGGCCTTACAAGGGTTTTGATAAGACAGACATGCATTGCCTAACTGTCCTGTTTAGCCATCCCAGCTGCTCTTTCACCTTCTCACATCAGCATCACCTCATTGGCTAATATTTGTTTAATGGCCTATTATATCCAACTCTTTTTCTGCCCTGATGCTAAGTTTAGAGACAAGCAAAGCAGAGGACTGCCAGGGATAGTAAAAAAGCCCCTCTCTCCTTCCATTGCCTGGGTTGTCTTGCAAAGGAAAGGATGACTACATGTTCCAAAACTCCCAGGTTAGACAGGGATTTGGGATTACTCTATTTGTCTATAAGAGCAACCCTAACTATCCACAAGTATTTTAGAAGGTGAGTAGTGGAAAGGTAGCAAAAATAAGAACAGCTTTCACCTGCAGCAGTTCTGCAACTTGTGACAGCAGTAAATGTAGCAGCTGGCCTGGTTGCCATCCACTGTAGAATGACTTCTACAGCCTCCGTAACTGCATAAGAGTGCTCAGAGAAAGGTGTTTAATCTCAAGCTTTTGCAGAAGCTGAACATTATCTGAACATTGCATGAGTCATTCCAAATACCAGAAAAGGTAAAGTGGTGGATCAGGAAAGCATCTGGTGTTCTGAACTCAGATTGTTCCTCCAGGCTCAGACATTCTGCTTCACTGCTGGCTTGTCAAATTGAGGAAGATATGGCATAGAACTGAAGTAGCAACACCACCTCTCTGCTATGAATAAAGTGAAACACGGACCATGCAGGCTGTAGGCAGACTTCCTCCACTAATAGGCTATAGTACCTGCACATTTTTCCTGTCACTGACATTGAGTGTTTCACATTGTGAAAAGCATTGACTATTGAGCTACTACTCATTAAAAGAAAAGAAAAAAAAATAGAGAAAACCACAACTATGAAAACTGCCTATCCCATTGTAAGAACCAAATTTTTAGGAAATTTAAAACACCCCAGCTGAATTTTTTTTCCAAGCATTTAAGTTGTTGAGTAATTCACATTACCCAGCACCACTTAAATACTAGTTTATCCCACATATCACAACAAATTCCTTTTTAAAGTGTTTTGAAGCTTTCAATTGCTTAACATGTGCTTTTGCTTTGTACACAATTACTACAGTCTTAAGTAACTTTGACAGCCAGAGCAGCAAAATGTTTATATCAATCTACATGCTATTACAGACCCTTTGTAATCAAGAACCTGTGTTTAACTGATGTTTAAAACTTATGGTGTCAAAAAGCACAAGCTGATTGTGGTAGGCACCAGATAGTTATGTAATAAATTATAATCCCTGTACAAATGCATTTAATTTTAACTCAGTCAAATATACTGGATAAATGACTAAATTATTCTCACTTCATTTCTCAGAAACTATTATTTCTATTGTTCTGCATATACCATTGACAGAATTGCTACATAATACTATATTTAAGTTCATGAGATAAACAGTTGCACAGGACTAGTCAAATAAATGCAGCTAATTCACAAGACCTGAATTTTCATTAATTATTCTAAATAATTTTAATGTTGATTTGACCTCAGGAGCAAAAGACTATGTTCTAAAGTATCTATCCACAGCTCCTGCCCCAAAATAAACAAGAAGAGACTTTTTCGTGGAAAACCAGTTTGGAGGACAGAAAAAGAAAGCAACCAACCATATCAAAAATTCCAACATGGAAGAGGCAATGTCATTAATTTCATTAATTTTGGGTTATGTTGGGTTACATAAAATCCTTGTGCATGAGTAGCTGTTGCTTTATGTGGGATGTTCAGAAATATCTGCATCATAAGCCTGAAACCAAAAGCAAGAGGAGGCACACAGAGAAGACCTAATACTATAACCACATCTTGTACTTAGTAATGAGGTTTATCTGGACTAACCTGGAAGTTAGGTGGGATTGCACAGACATAGAGGGCAAATAAATCAAGGAAAACCAGCAGAGAGGAGGTGGCAGTCCTGGCGAGGAGATGAGGTGGCACTAGCTGCAGCTGCCAGCTCTGTACTCTGCTTTGCTTAAATGGAAGGGCCCAAGCTTTTTGAGCAGTGCTCACTCTCAGTGCAGCAATCTTCCCATAAATTAAGATGTTACTTAGACTGTCAATTTGCTCTCTAGCTGTTTGAGCAAGCATAGTGCGTAGCTCATTTAACTGATAATCCATGTCAATTAACAACACTGTGTACTGTTGTCACTGCTGCTTGAAATATTTCTAATTGCTTCTAAATCAAAAGACATAGTCTAGGTTTACAACAAAGCAACAGTAATACATGGTATTCATTATTATTAAGTACCTCCAAGCTACAATTACATCAAACTCAACATGCTATCACTTCTTAAATTCAGACAAATTGCCAACGTACTTGTCACTGAACTGCATTAATCCAAGTAATATTCAAGGGGCAATGTTCACAATGTGACCAATGCTGAACTAGTCATTATGTCTGTTGGGCATGCCCCAAATGTTTTTACAATTACATCAACATCTCCCAGAGTAGGTTATTGTAGTTAATCACTTCTCTTGACACAGCTCAAGGTTTGTACGACATACCTCAGCAGCAGTGCTGCTGGAGTGTTTTACACCTACCGCTCTTTAAGAAGCAATATTTTAATTTCCATTGTTTAAAGATCAGAAGACCAAAAGAGGCTTTTATGTTCATCTGGTCAGCAGAATGCAGGTAGGGAATTTCACGCACTAGAATGGTCCTACCAAAGGTTTTCTCCTTAACAGTTAATGTCAAGGAAATAATAACAAAACTGGACAGTTAAAATTTTATAACAAATAAGAAAACTAGCTTCATAAGTAACAACCTGTTGTTCCCATTTCCAGGTCTCTGAACAAATCTCTGACTGTCAGATGCCATGCTGACCATTCTGTCCTTCAAGTAGGAAGCTTAGCACAATTATCAGGTTAAAGTTTTGTGTTAGTTCACAGATACATGGGTAGTGTCTCAGACTCACATGCATTAATGCTGAATGGATGAAACTGCAGTTTCTGTAGTGAGGTAGAAGAGCAGAGCCGAACCACACAGCTAATGCACGTAAATCTCCTCATTCCCACACAGAAAATCTTCATCAGGTTTTCAGAACCAGTGTTCACCAAAGCCACTATAGTGACAGCAGTGCAGCAAAAAACCACCAGGTTAGCTTTAACCGAGCTGCTGTAGGCTCTTACAGAAGTACAGAGGTCAGCATGAGCTGCATGGCCCACGCTGAGCTCTGCTTCCCACCAACCCCCATGCATCACCACTACGAAGTCCCTCTGTGAGGCAGCTGCACAGCTGTAGGCATGACTGCAGAGCTTCACCTGCTGAAATCAAATGTGGTCTTCTTGCAAACCTAGTAGCTGAAACAGAAAATGCAGAAGAAAATGTTGCTCTGAATGAAAGATATTAAAAGACTTAAGGAGGTCTGGAGCAGTCACAACCAGTCGTACTAAGGCTCCCTCTGCATATCAAATAGCGTTAAAATTTCAAAGAGTTTTCTACAAATTCCCTAACTCAGATTCCAATTTCCTCCTATCTAGGGAGTTAAGCGACCCTGAAATAATTCATTTTTGACATATGAATCATCTTTTGAATAAATATCAACAACCAAACTGCTTGGAAGTGCAGTATAACCACAGAAATCTGCACGAGAGAGAAATATATTTTACAGGCAGAAGAGATGAGTCTTCACATTTAGACAAAAGAACAAGAGTAGTTGTAACATGAAAGCTATCCAAAACACTAGTTGCATATACCCAGCTACCCTGTTGAGACTTGCAGAAAAGGCAGATAAGGAGGACAGTGCCAGGTAAGCAAAAGAGGGAAGGCACAAATAAATTCTGTATGTACACAGCCAAGTTGAATGAGAATCTTGAAACTCAAGAGGTTTGCACTAGAATCTGAACTAAGTGCCTTAAAAAGAAAGACCACCAGAAATAGCTAGCAATTGCTATTTTATATCAGACTTCATTGCCACGTAGCTGTTATTACGCACTGGGCTAGCACTGAGGGGTTATTTTGCCTCTCATTCAGTTCATAGAATTTCACTTCAATGTTGAGATTATATGGATGCGTGTGAGAAACGTTGGGGTTTTTTTTAAACCAGCTCTAAGCTAATTTCAGTTACACTTTTCCACATCCAGAAAATATAATACGGATCAAAGATTGCTAATGAGAGAGACTTACTTTGTCTTTGTTGGCTTGCAAAATTGTGTAAGCCAATTGCAAGTCAGAGAAGTGCAACAGCATTTCAAAACTTGACTTGTAATAGCATTTAAAACTTTAGTTAATCTTAATATAGGTCAATAAAAAGATTAATATGCTGATATGCTTGTATCAGAAACCATGTAGTCAGCAGAACTAGGGAAGAGATTGTTCCCCTATACTCAGCACTGGGGAGGCCACACCTCAAATATTGTGTTCAGTTTTGGGCCCCTCGCTACAAGAAAGACCTTGAGATGCTGGAATGTGTCCAGAGAAGAACAACAAAGCTGGTGAAGGAACTGGAGTACAAGTCTGATGAGAAGTGGCTGAGAGAACTGGGGCTGTTCAGTGTGGAGGAGGCTGAGGGGAGACCTTATTACTCTCTACAACTACCTGAAAGGAGGGTGTAGTGAGGTGGGTGTCGGTCTCTTCTCCCAAGTAACAAGTGATAGGATGAGAGAAAATGGCTTCAAGTTGTGCCTGGGGAGGTTTAGATTGGATATTCGGAAAAAATTCCCACTGAAAGGGTTGTCAAGCACTGGCACAGGCTGCCCAGAGAAGTGGCATAGCCACCATCCCTGGAGGTTGTTAAAAGACCTGTAGACGTGGTCCTTAGGGACATGGTTTAGAGGTGGGCTTGGCAGTATTAGGTTTACAGTTGGACTCGATGATATTAAGGGTCTTTTCCAACCTAAATGATTCTATGATTTTTTTCATATAAAGAATACAAACACATTATTAAATGATGAAAAAGAGTCACTAAAAATGGATTCATAATCCAGATCAATATGTCAAAAAAACATTTCTGATGGCTTACAAATTTTTCACCAAACTAAAACAGAGAGACTGGAAATATCTCTTTGTATTTGGAAATGACTAATTCATAAAGCTCATCATTTTATATGACCTAATGTTTTAAAAAATTCCTACACTGAATATAGAAGACCTATTACACAAAAGTTTTGAAACAACAGAATAGAAAAGCATGCAAAATACTGCAATAAAAATATGACTGCCATCTAAAGAGTTTAAGATTTTCTTCATGGCTGCTTGGATTTTCACAGCAGTGATGAATCGTATCCATTCTCCAAAACCATAAGCAGAAGATTTTCCCTTAGTTGTTAGGAGCTTGAACAGGTATATTTTAATCATACCACCCAGTCCATGACACACAGTAGAACAAATCTGACCTTGTCCAGTAGAGAAATGTTCATCATGACCAGCCAGGGTGTGGGTGCAGTAATACTTCAGATGAAAAATACAATTATTTAATTGAGTATTTAAAATATGAAGAGGAAAGGCAATAAAACAAAGTATATAATTTTCATGGTTTCTTAGTTCTTCAGATAAGCACCTTTTCTTTCAAGCAATAATGATTCAAGTAATTTAACAATTAACATAAAAGTAATGTTCTATACACCACTTTGAATCAAAGATGGCAAAATATATAACTGTTTCTCTACCCTCTGATATGGAAACAGTAGTGCCTCTAGTAATTGTGATTATAGCAAAACAGAGGATGATAAAAGCACAGATACTGTTACCACAAAGCCATACAATAGTTTTAACTTTATTGTTTCCATTTGCGCAATACTTAAGTCAATTAAATGAATGTTACTGGAGTCAGGGAATATTAATACTTGCCATGTTAGAAGAATAGCACTCTACAGATAGAACCAATATGATGTGGTTGCACCTGGCAACTAAAGACCATCTCATGACAGCTCACATTGTTATATCCTCATCTAGTTTATTTTTGGGGTTTCCTAATTTGACCCAAATTTGGATTTTTCTCTCCTTAATTTAAAATGCTGGCTCACTACAGACCTTTGGAAGATGTGAACTTTCAATTACTTTAAAGTCAACAACATATTTCTTAATCCTTGGCTTTTATCATGATGAGATAAGTCTTCTATCAAGATATATCAATGAGAAAAGTAATTGTTCAAAAGGTTACTTGCAGCTTCATAAGTCTTGAGAACTACCAAACTAGATTTTGCTCTGAAAACACCTCAGGAGGTCAAAAAAGGGCATCATTATCTCCCTTATCAGAAAGATTAAATATAACTTCAAAAGGGCAGTGTAAATGTTGGTAAGATACCTTCAGATCTTATTGGGATAGCTTCCTGGGGATAGCCGAAGTACCAGATGACATGATTTGCAGTGTTCACTCTAGGGATAACAGGGGCATATTTCAAGTTCTCCCAGTTAGGAGGTAAAAGTGAAGAGAAAACCCAGTTCCACTCTGGAGATTAAGACACTGTGGGATTTGATACAGTATGTCTTTAGTAAGATATTAATGATTCTGCAACAGAAAGGAAAGTTGTTATTAACAGAGGATATTTGGAAAAGCATAAAGTTGTGTGTTTGTTTGGTTTCAGGGCAAGATTACTCATTCCCCATTGCAGCTTCTACCTCATTCAGTTTAGTGCAATAAAGTTATAGACTGGTTATCAGCAGATTTCTCTCATACAGACACTGAATCTTGCATAGACAAGACCCGGTGCCTAGGAAGACAAGACAGAAATGCCACAGACTTTATAAAAGGCACAGTAAAAGTGAAAATCTTCCCTCTGACTCACAAAGCACGTAAGTTTAGGCTACTCAAATTTTACCAAGATCTAACGGGGAATTTTTCTGAGCTCAGCAATGTGCCAGCTCCAGTTCGATCAGATTATCTAAATTTTATTTGCCTTGTGTGAATGCAGATAGTGGCACTGCACTACGATTGTTCTTTAAAGAGTGGGAAACAGTGACAAATGTTGAATTCCCTCCTGATATGCAGGAGGACTTGCCAAGATCCAGGTTAAATGTACATAATGTGCACATCTCAGTACACCATTTTAACATTCTGGGTTCAGTTGTAAAATGGAAGTAGAAAATAATAAATGGCTGCTTCAGTGATAAACTGACAAAACAGAACTAGTTGTCATTGTCACCTACGCATGACACCTATGATACCACTTGAGAGAGGAGAATCCAACTACATAGGCAGCAGCAAAAAATCCTGGGGCACTTTAGCACCAAGACAAACCAGTCACCTTGACTAATACATGTAGATTTTTGCAAATTGATCCATCATTTAAATTACTTTAGAATTGTTAACAAATTAGTCTTTCCAACAATGTAGTTATCATCTTTACCTTTGCTAAATAAATACTACATTCATGCCTAGCAAGGGAATTTCCATTTTAGCTCTTAGAGGAGATTTAATGTATTCATGTTATTAATGATTATAACACTTTCCCTCAGATTTCACTCATTCTGCTACTGAAGATTCTTTTTTAAATTAGTTCTTCTGTGACAGATGTCTACGCATGACTTTAAAGAGACATTCATGCAGGGAACTGTCATCAGCATACTGGGGAAATATTTAAAATATTTAAGAGTATTATTAATGCAACAAAGATCAGAGTAATGAATAAAGAAACATAGCATTGGAGTCAGTCTGTTTTCTCATTATTAGAAAGAAATTCCAGTCCAAGTATTCCTGATATTTTCAGATGTTCTAGACCTAGTTTTATAGCAGTTAGTACATACCCTCAGACTTATAAAAACCTGAATTCTTAGACAGTTCTGGTTTGAGTATGTTTAGACTACAGGTCTCCTGAGGAAATGGAAAGAGAAAACAAACTCCCAGTTGTCTGCACAGTACAGTAGGACTTTGGAAACTTAATTTAAGAACCTGCTCTACTCCTCTGTTACATCTCCATGAGCAAGTTAGGCAGCTTTTGTGTGCCAAATTTGTCCATTATTGAGTTTAAAAGCTATTAAAATGGAAGCTACGTAAACAATACCAACAGGAGGATAAGTTCAGGGCAAGTACTGTCCAAGGAAGGTATCGGTACCAAAGCAAAACCAGAATCCACATGCAAGAACTTTTAAAAAAACTTCACCAAAAACCTAGACACCAGTCCTTTTTAAGGTCTTCTGAAACCAAAAACTGTAGAAAATTTAGGATGCGAAGTAACTGTTTTAACCAGTAGTAAATTTAGCCTAGAAAAATAATTAATATTGTGGTTTTAATTACTTCAAGTTAAAAGGTTGTGCATTTGCAACCTTTTTTTTTTCTTGATATTTTTTCTTGCTGTGTTTGAATAAAAATGAAATTTAGTGCAATCACACAAAGAAGTACTGGAGAAATACAATGATATTTAAGCCTCCCAAGGAAAGCATTCTATCTGACTATTGCCAGAATGGAGTTAATATTCAACTACAAATCTGTAAGAAGCACAGTTGATGGTTTCACTCTCCATCCTGTCCGACTGGATTTTTAATTAAACAAAAACTTGCAAGGAACTTATTATCAGAGTCCATTCTTCTGGTCCTCTGAAATGATTGATTAGGAACACTCCACTTATTTTGTAACAGTACTAGCAATCAGTGAAAGCAATTACACTCATAATAGAGTACATAGGGAAACACAAGATTTGATGACCCTTTAAAACTTCAATTATACTTGTAGCTAGATAATATTGTTAAAATACTCCATCTATATTAATGATTTATACTGCTGACCAGTCCAACTGTGCTTAATGACTTGCTGCACTAATTAGACAGGCTACCTGGAGTTTTTGGCTTTTCCCTCATTTTGGATTACAGAACATTGCCTTCACGTAACAGGTTTTTGGTGGGTAATGACAGGTAGTAATGTGCCTATAATTTTGGTTTTATCAGAACATTGTTTTAATTATCTGCCCATAAAGAATACCACGTAAACAATATTGATACTCAAATTGCACAATACACAGCATTCGTGGACAAGCAAGACATTTTCCATCTTCATTTAAATATAAACAAGCCGTTACACAGATGGCAGCATTGAGATGGATGGTCGTCTGAAAGATCTGCATCTTATAATATCTTTGTGGTGGTTTTTACCACATGGATCTCGAAAGTTTAAGCAATTTATTTGTTGCTTTCCATACATCACAAAGCTGTGTCAGGACCATAGCAGAAGCACTTAATTTCCCGCAGACAATAGGTCCATGTCTGAAACAACTAAAACACCAGCTTCATTTGTTGGAAGAGCACACCCTCCTTCTCACCAGCTCCTTCTTCTTGCTTTATATGCCCAGAGGAGCTCCCAGATGCCTGAAGAGATGAACCAGAATGGGGTTTAACTGGCAGCTCACATTGGAGATTGCCATCTGAGATTATCAGAACTCTTTACACATATTTCAATACCACTTCTTCGTATTATAAGCATCAAAGGAGGAATCAGCAGTTTCAAGACGCAGGGGGCACACAAAGTTAATGTAGTGTTTAATTAATTTCAGTCTACATAACAATGCTTGTTGATCACATCAGAATTTCAAATTGTGTATATATTTGCATATTCCTTCATGACCACAAAAAAGCAAAATAATAGATTGTTTAAAGGTGCATTGTTGCTTGCAGTTGAAGAGTGATAATAATGAGTTTGTGATGAGCAAACCAAGCATTATTTATAGCATTAAATTTATTAATTACAGATAACATCCATGCCCATCTTCATATCAGCAGAAGTTTACTAAATACTAATTACCTTACAGAATTATTTCTCAACTGAGAAGTTTTAAATTGGTGTTTCTCAAAGTGCAGTTTGTACTGCCACAGTGATTTCAGCTACTTGACACATTTATCTTGTTCCAAAATAACCTTTAAATAACCACACAAACGTTAAAAATCCAAGCAAGAAGCATTAGAAGTTTTAAGCCAGCTTTATGAAGAATAAACCAAACAGAACAACTTCTGTGTCTGCTAAAATCACTGACTACAGGTGGGTAACAGTGGCCTGGCAATCCTGCCCTCAGGAAGACAGTTACTGACAGTAAAACCAAGGCAGCTGGAATGCATACACAGCATGTATGAAAACACAGCACGGGCTCCAAACACCAATTCACAACCAAGAGCAGAAAGGATTAGCGAAACAACTACATTGACACAGTGTACAGTTAGCATTTATTTTTTCCCATGAGAGCTTTCAATTTTTATGAAAGGCAGGTGCTAAAGTCTGTTGTAAAAATTTATGGATTACTTTTCCCTAACAATAAGAATTCCTTACTTGTTGCACATAACACAGGACTACTACTCCTTGTGGAAAAGGTCACCAATGAGCAAAATACTGCAATAATTTCACAAGTCCATCTATGTTGAAACAAATTAACCTGAAGAGATCAAAATAGGAAATTAACCAACATTTAACACCTAAAGTTACTACAAATCTTGCATGAGCCAACTAGTATCTGTAATAAAAGCCAGAAATGTGTTCAAGCACATTTTGCTACTTTATGTACAAACCAGTAGTAATTTTGAGCTAAATGCAGAACATGACTAATTATTCTGAATTAATGCAACCATGATAATTAGAGTACTTGAAAATGAATGGTGATTGGCACTACCAGAGCATAAAGAGGTGCTACTAATATACATGGTAAGCCATTATCTCTGATGGGAGGGAGAGATACAGGTAATTACTACCTGCAGATCACTGAGGAGTTGGTTGAGATACATCGTGAGGGAAATGACAATGTATTAGAAAATAGTGTCTTTATTAAATCTATAATTTCAGCATCCAGGGTTACACTCTAGTCTGGCTGGAGTCGGGCTCTCTGTTCCCAAGCGTGCCTGTGGAAAGTACTGCCTGCACAAGGTCCTCTTGACCAAGAGGCCACGAACTGCACAGCTTGTTTTCAGAGAGATGTTTCTTCAGTCCATTATCACTTGTGTGCAAATTCATTAGAGTCATTATGATCTTTTGTGGCTTGCTTTTATTGGCTCTTCATAAAACAACTCTAAGGCAATCAAACCAGTGACTACATCGTTAAAGGACAGCCTGGTTCCTTCAGGAATTACTTTTAAAAAAGTGAAAAAGCCATAATATAGCGTGCCTTTTGGTTGTTGTCTCTGTCAATCACCTAGCAACAGAGTGTCAGAGTGCTCCATTAAATATACATTTTAAAACTCTTGGAGTACAGAGAATAGTAAAGCTGTTCACAGCCAGACTACGTTTTCATGATGGTTACCGTTATATGTAAACAGATTCTGCACCTACCAGCCAGCAGTGTTTCAAAAGCCAGGCCCTCACTGCCACTTTCATTTTTGGCCTCTTCTGAGGGGGAATGGTTTTGTAAGAGTAAACTGCATGGCAGTACCGCTCTCCCCAGCTCTTTATGGGTTAATGTCTCCATTTTGGTCTACTTACAAATAGTATTTTATCAGCCCAAGAAAACAATGTTTTATGTAATTTATCCCCTAGCTACAAAATCTCAGTAACCACAAAAGTCCGCTAAAGACTTCTGACATTGAGAGGACATTTAAAAAAATCACAGAATCACAGAATCACAGCATCACAGAATATTAGGGATTGGAAGGGACCTCGAAAGACCATCTAGTCCAATCCCCCTGCCGGAGCAGGAACACCTAGATGAGTTCGCACAGGAAGGCGTCCAGGCGGGTCTTGAATGTCTCCAGAGAAGGAGACTCCACAACCTGGCTGTAGCAACATGCTTACTGGCAGAGCTCTGGAAACACCTCTAAAGAGTTGAAACACACTTACATAGGTTTTATTACAATCTTCTGAGTTCAAGGCTACCTGATGACTCTCTTTTATGAGAGCTATTAAGTATGAGATACATTACAGCCTCTGGTGTCTAAGCCACTGCAGCGGGAGACTCATGAGAAAGTTTTCCCAAATACCTGTTTGCTACAGATTCTCAAAGCCTAGCTTAGTAAAACTGACTACTACATTCACAGGAGCTGCCATAAATAACCATGAAAATTCCTTCACGAATCACAGTCCTGCTAGGAAACAGCAAGAGGTCATCATAAAAGCATGCTGTTCTGACTAAATTAGTATTTCTTTTCAGAATAAGATACTTTGATAATAAAAACCATCTGCCTCAGATTTTAGGCTGACCATGAAAACTACTGGAATTGCAGACTCATTAAGTGGCCTGTAATTAATCACCAACTTTGAAGTTGCAAAAGGCACATAGACAAAAACATCTCTTTTGAAAACAAAACAAAACCCCTCAAAACACCAAGCTAACTTTGAATGACTGCAAGTGGTCAGATGTTTCACTTCAGATCTGACTACGATCATCAGAAGAATTTCCCAAATCCAAACTGGAGCTTAGTCAGTGTTGACCACTACCAGCCTCACAGACTTCTGGGTATTTGTTTAACCAAACTGAACCAGTGATGTGGATCACAGACCACACAGGAACATACTTCTTCATTTAAAATTTTTCTTTTTTTCCTTGGAAAGTGAAAAATAACAGGTGGGGTTTCCTTTGGGTTTTGTGGGGTTTTTTTTCCTTTTCTTTACTATGTTTATAGTTCTCCCTGCTGCACTTAGTCACATATGTGAAAAACAGCACTGAAGAACCAAATAATAAATAAATAATTTAAAATATGTTTTGAGCTAGAAAGGTTGTATTTTCTCTCATACAGTCCTCAGGTGGCCTCATTTTATCTTTATGAAAAAAACAAACACCTAAAAAACCACACGTATTACACTGCCAGAAACTTTGCTACCTTTTATCATTGTTTTCTAAAAGGATTACGATACTCCCAGCACCATAGCTATTACGAGCTCTGATAAGGTTACAGCAGACATCAAGAACTGCATTGCCCATTGTTCATAAAAATTGGGCTGAACTTCACACAGCAGAGAGACGAAATGTGCAGAGCACAGGTCTGTTTTGACTAGAAAAGAAACAGACATGGGGGAGCAGAAAACAGGAGGGTCAGGCAGCTTTATGAAAACATTGGGCAGCTTCATCACTCATGCACTTTATCTCAGTGGAGACTAGTACAAGTAAAGAACAGTACACAAAAAAGCAGTGTAAGAGAAAAATACCTGGACACCACTTTCAGATATAATCTAGGTACAGCGACGGATGCAAGCAGCAATTAAGTTTATATTTTCTATGGGAACCTGCTGTCCTAATAACATTGGAAACACTAACCAGATTGTAGACCCTTAGACACTAGTATGAAACTAATGCATTATTTTTCTCTTTTTTTTTCTTTTTTTTTTTTTTTTTTCCTGTCCCCTAAGCCTGCAGGAGCAGGAAATTATTCAGGTAAAGTTAGAAAACGCAATGAAACCTCAGCAATTCATTGTGACTGTTTTTTGGCATTTATAGTAATACATGCTTTTTTGAGTGAGCTATGGATACAAGCACAAACTTGGATAGAAACTTATCTACTTACTCCATTTTTTACTTATTTCACAGAAGTCCTGGAAACCCAACTGCAAGACTTTTCTGGCAGCTTAATTTCTGTCCTGACTCAAGGCTGAGTGAGATCCAGTTGAAATCTAGATGCCACAAGAGGCTGTTCCTTGCCATTCCAAATCCAAGGCTTCACAAACTACTGACATTCCTGTAACAAACTGCTTGTGCTTCTTCTGACATGCCTTCACAAGTGAGCTGATAAATGGAAGAAGGCATAGGTAGGGAAGGGGAAAGGGGAAATATTGGTTTTAAAAGATGATTAATTCAGTACACTGACTTGCAGAAACTTAAAAAAAATGTTTTAAGATTGTATGAGATTATATGCTTCAGTTATTAGAAATTCAAGAAAGTTTAATCTTAACCTAAACAAGATACTTTTTAAAATCTGATGTTCTCAATTGCTCTTTCAGCTTATGCGATGCCCATTTTTTCTTAAAATAGTATTAGTTCTAGCGAAAAAAGGCACTTTACATCATCAAGGCATATGTAGTATAGGGTAACATAAGAGGAATAATGTTCTAAAATTGCTTTTAGCAAGATTATGCACCTTACACTGTACAATTTGGACGGCTTTATGTATTATCGTACCTTGCTTGATTCTACCTTTGAGACATAGTGACCTTAGAACGTGATTTAATTTAGCAGACTATGTGAACTTCGATAGTACTCAGTGAAAGACACAAAGCGATCCACCTCTTGCAGAGCTCAGCCTATCTGCTGATCTAAGATCCTATAATGCCAGTTCAATGCATTGATTTTCAGAAAGCGGAAACATTTGAATCATATCATGAGGGAAATCTAGAAGTCATATACTTGCAACCACATTCACAGTCTACTATATTTTTCCTAACTGACTTCAGATCTGCTGATGCCTGATATTGTCTAGATCAGTCTGCTGGAGATACAGCTGATGGCTTCAAGGATGAAATTTCTTACTGCAGATGAAGCAATGTGGAGAGAGAACTCATTCTCACATAAGTAGACAGATACCTGCACCTACTGAAGTGAAAAAAAAAATACTGCAGGAATTGGGAGATACTAGTATTTCCTTTTTCCCTTTACCCTTTCAAAGATTATGATCAGAAAGAAAACACTGCAATGAGACTTACCCTTTCTTTACACAGATCTTTCTTCACGCTAGAAGGAGACAATGTTTTGTAAAGACAAAGTCATCACCTTTCAAATGCTGCTCTGTCCCTAAGGCTTGTAGAGGGTAATAGAAGATGTAATTCCAGTGACATTGAGCTCTATTGGGGTATATCCCATTATATTAAAGAGCCTTATTTAAGGGTGGGGGAAATACATTAAACTATTTTAAAATGCTTCTTTATCCAGCTTAGAATACTGTTATATCACTGAATCCTTCCATTTTACAAAGCATTTTCATTTATCAAGGTGATTCTTGAGCAATGAAGGACAGTGGTTTTTACAAGTAGCACAGCCCAACAGACTAGAATACAAACAATCCTTAGGCGTGTTGTGCTTGTACAGAGGTGGGAATAAGGCTTAGAGGAGACAGCATCTAAGTTTCTCTGAAGCTGCTCAAGTTTACCTCTCCCTCATGCCTCTGCTCATCCCTCATTTTACTCATTTTAATATTCTCTGATTATAAATGCACTTGTCAACATTTAAAAAGCTGTTATCTGTAATTATTGATGACAGCTGGAAGGTGTATTGAACTCCTCTGAAATAAACTAATTAAGAACAATTCAAGTGACTAGAAAGCATAAAATTCAGCACAGGCTTCTCTGAAGCCAACACTAATAGACAGAAAGCTTACATAACTTTCCCCGTTATTGCTGCTCTCCTGCTTTAATTAGAGAACCCATAAATGACTGAAGTGGACAGACGTCAGTGTTACTGCAATTTACTTTTTGGAGGACAGGCATAATTGCAAGCCAGCAGGAAGACTCTAATGAATGTAAGGAGAAAGGGAAAAATAACTAAAATAATACTGTACCATGATTGGGTGAGTGTGAGGAGGATGGGGCCAGGCTCTTCACAGTAACAGCTGATGATAGGACAAGGGTAATGGGTGCAAGCTGGAACACAGGAGGTTCCACTTAAATTTGAGAAAGAACTTCTTTACTGTGAGGGTGACAGAGCACTGGAACAGGCTGCCCAGGGAGGTTGTGGAGTCTCCTTCTCTGGAGACATTCAAGACCCGCCTGGATGCCTTCCTGTGTGAACTCATCTAGGTGTTCCTGCTCCGGCAGGGGGATTGGACTAGGTGATCTTTCGAGGTCCCTTCCAATCCCTAATATTCTGTGATTCTGTGATTCTATGATTAAAAATCACACCAGTTTACACAACCAAGTTTAGCACTAACTCGATTATTCCAGAAAGACAAACAACTGACTTCTTACCTCCAACTGCTAAAAAGTCTTATGTTCATACTTCATACTGATGTCCAGAGAGCACCTTATTTACATATATACACAATTCATCGAAGTACTGCAAAGCACACATTGCAACAAACAGCAGACAATCTTGCTCTCCTCTACAACAGAGTATATGTACCACAAAGAATTTTAACTGCTAAGATGCTTGTAAAAGCCTCCTTATTTGCTAGAGAATTTAGCAATATCACTAAAGAGCTATATGGGATGTTTGGCAAACAAGTGGAGCTTTCTAATCC
This sequence comes from Caprimulgus europaeus, assembly GCA_907165065.1. The sequence continues at coordinate 19,934,807 of OU015527.1, forward strand.
AAGGTAATAGCGCTTATCCCTAGCAAATAAAAAAAGGTCAAAAGAAGCAGCTACCCTGAAAAAAAGAATGGGGTGTGTTGCTGTTGCATGTCTCTAGGTCCTATGGGGAAATGCATGCAACACTACGCTGGTACTGTTGCTGATGGATAACAAGAAGTGTCCCCAAAAACACTCCAGATGAAAGAGATATGGACAAGTTTGAAACACGAGCCCCCAAAACAGGATGACACTATTCTAGATAAAAGCAGGTGAGTCATTCTCACTTGAAACAACCACCTACCAAACTGGCTAACATTCCCTTGCATGGCTTCTCTTAAAGATACTCGGTTTAACTACTTATTTCTGATAATACTACTCTTAAAAGTTAGCAACCATGAACAGAAGGTTTTCACATACTAGGAAGAAAAAAAAATCTCCAAATCACTTCAGGTATATATTCAGCATACCAAAGTGACCTTACCTTCAACAATAACGAGTTAAGTGAGCTAACTAGTACATTCTGAAGGTAAATACATTGGGGCAGAGATGAAACCAACATGCCAAAATTATTAATAATGGATATTAAGGTCACAAAGCAGATGAAAGAATTAGAACACCCAAACTGTGCTCTTAGAAAAGAGTCTGACACAATACTGAGAGATGTGTTCAATTAGCCTCAGTACAGTGAGCAAAAAGAAGAGCCTTTTGTGGTAAAATAGGGAAGACTTTCTGTTCCATTCAAGTTTAATACCTATGACCAAGTCATGGTGCTGCAAAAAGCTGAAGTCAGGCTAAAGTCTAGGATGCATATGTCAAACACCAGGGCAACATCAGGGTGTAACTTCTGTGGTTTTAATTAAGGCCAATATTGGGGATACAAATGAAGCATGCAGATTTTATGTCCAACTCAAACTATGCAGAATTGAAATCATCACAAAACTTCCTATAATTGATATGGTTCTTGGGTTATTCTTTCATCCTCACCAAACACATTTAGTAGTCAGCTGTTCTTTAGGAGACTGAACTCCAACGTGTTAAAGTGCAACAGTTTTCAACAGTACCAACTTCCCTTGCCTGAATATTTTTGCTTTCTGCTTCCAAAGGGGAGGAAAAAAAGCTTATTAGAAGTTTTATCTCCTCGTAGAGCAGTGCTTTAAGGTTTTAGACAACCTATGCAGCTGAGAAAAAAAATAACTTGTTGTGAATTTTCAAGACCATGTGACCTACAGTAAATACCATATCCTTAAAGGGATGTATTGATAATTACTTTCCTAGACTCAAAGTTAGCTCCTCACAGTTCTTTTTTCTTAATACACATATTTTTATGGCATTATATATAGATTTATAGAGAGGAAAGATAGATGTAGAAAACACATTTTTTTTGGTGTAGCACATACTGCATGTGTAAACATACAAAGTTGCAATCAATCTTTCTCATACAATTTCTTAAGGAAAGTAATAGAGGACACCTTTATCTATTTGTCACAAAGTTGTTCAGTAAATAGAAGCTGGGCAGTACAGGCAATGATTAGGTCCTACTTATACATGGAAATGACTGCTGTGAAAAAGGTAAATGTTAAGTGGTAAAGAACACTCCTTCAATCACTCTGATTCCCACCTATTCATGATGTAATTTATGTGAGATGCTTGTTGACATACTTCAGATTCATCTTTCTTTGCCTGAGTCAAAGCATGGCTGATAGTACAGCTGTGAATAAATTTGTGGAGAATAATATTATTACAACTTGTAGAATTCATTCTCAAACTGTCAAACCCATTTGCTACCCCAAAAGGCTCTTTAATGGCTACAGTCTACTCAAACAGTCAAGGCAGTCCTGTACCTCCCAGTTTTGGAACAATAAATAAATAAATAAATAAATTCCATCCTCTAAGATAAAGCAAAGTGATGTTGTCATTCTGACCAAGGAGACAAGCCTTAGATGGCATCAATTCTTCAAAAGGTATCAGCATAGAACAAGTCTAAATGAGAAGAAAGGATACTGAGCATACAAAATGTTGGTCACATTGCTGAAATCAAATTTCCAGTTGTCCATGTGATGATCAGTGATTAACAACATATTTTCTTCAGGAACACATATGGCCATAGCTGCTATCTCAGTTCTGGCCATGGGTACAAAATGACAAATTTACTCTTATCTTTTCTTGCTGCCATGATGCTGCCCTCATCAGAATGAATCTATGTGAAGAACAATTTAGCTACAATGACAGCCTTTGGTGCAGTGTAATACCTCTCAGAAGAAAAAGTTTCCCCTAAAGAATTAATGCTTACCACTTTCCACGTAATTTATAAGAGTAACTTATCTAAAAAGGACTGTTTAAATAAAATGAAGAGAGCTAAAGTTCAAGAGTTTTATCCTCTACAGAAAAAAACCCCATAATGACAAGATGTAAATAAACAGAACTGATTTTCATCTTCCAGTTGTTTTAATGGGATCATGATAATTTAAGACAAAAAAATGATGTTAATTTTAATAATAAACCAGCAGGATTCATAGAAATTAGACAAGTCTATATAACGTAATATAAATGAAGACTGACAGACACATAGAAGGAGATATCAAAGAGCTATATTGTTTTAATTTTCTTCAGAATTAATATAGAAATACATGAATCTTCTTAAGAACTACATACATTTTATTTAGATACAGGTGTGCAACCAGAAAAGTATGATTCTCTACCATTGCTGAGAAACAAAAAAGGGACAATATTAACAGTTATGTTCATTTAATAATTTTCTGTCTACAGCAATTACAACAGCTTGTATATTAGCAGTATAATGAATCAGTACACTGATGTTAAGCAGTCTGCAAATGCTTCAATCATTGGTTCTGAACTAACTGAATTTCTGTTTTCTGAAGATCTTCAGTGCTGTGGTAGATGATCAAGCAGTTCAGAGTTTTGCATAATCTTTCAGGATCATTTCCAGTTTCTGGCTCAGCATGATGTTCCCCTTCACTTTTAGTTTACCAGAAAAGAATGCCTATAAAAAGCAGAAAAGGGAAGAAAAATGTATTCAACTGTTCATCCACAATCCAAAGAGTTGCTAGAACCTAACAAGAAGACAAAGGTAAGTATGGTTGTTTAATGCTCAGGAAAAAGTCTTCAGTGCACAAAGCCCATTAATTATTAAGAGAAAACCATTCAAATCCAATTTTAATAGCATCCAGAATCACAGTTTTCTATCTAGAGTGCATGCAACGACAAGTCTATCACTCAGGGGAAAAAAAAATACAAAACAACTTCAGTTGCCTCAATTTCTTTTCTATGTATAGCACAGAGAACATCTCCTAATATAAGACAAACTTCTATACAGAAGCTGATGGCAAAACTTCACCAGGGCATAACAATAAAATTCCTGGTCCTCCCCTCCCTATGCTATACATATGGATATATGTATATATATATATATACATATCCATATATCCTTTTAAGAAATGAGAAAATAGAATGAAAAGGCCATTCAATGAAAATTAAAGGCCCAATGAAAGGGTCAGCTACTCACTCAAATTTGTAACAAATCCAAACAGGAACTTGCACAATATTCACACATATTCCAAAGAAATGCACTGGTTTTACACATAGCATATGACAACAAAGAGGAACTAAACAAGATTTCTTTACCTTTGCAGAATCATAGATCAATCAATATTTTAACTGAAATGCTGGTGTATTAAATTTTTATTGTCCCTGCTTCAAAGTGCTGTATACCCTGTCCCATTCAGTATTTCTTTAAAACTAATTTAGTTTCACTGTGGCTTTGCAATCTGAAAGCTCTTTGAAAGTTCTGAAACAATGTGCTTTTGCATACTTCTATTAACTTGAAATACATTCAAGAGAGAGCCAGCAGAAAAGAATTTGAATAGGTGCTTTGAGCTTCTTCAGATTAAAAACTTCACAGAAACTTAAAGGAAAGACTTATGCCTTAGAACAGATAATGTTCCCGAATTGCAATCACTGTTCTTCAGTATTCTGAAGATAAACAAGATGTTGATGTATTATGCTTTATGTCTGCTATATACAGAGGGTCATGAAGGGTTTTACCCATGTGGTATGTTGGACGTATAATAGACATCTGCCATCATTGTTAGTCGTAAATTTTACAATCAAAGCCTCAATAACTTCTGCTTGGGATCAAAGAAAAGGAACTGTTTGATATATGATGAGCTTAATTAAAGTTTTCATTTGCTCAAGCTTTAATCTGTAAGATGACATATTAAATTTGTGACAGTTTAATTTACTTTTATACAAGGCATTTTTATTAGTAAAATTAGTAGTTTTAAGCAGTTGATTACTCTAATAAACTATAAGTGCAGACCCAGATTATGTACCTTTCTCAAATCTTTTATTCCCTTAAAAATCTACCTAGTTTGGGTGAATTTTGACCAGTTTCAATGGATCTAGATGGTTGCACTGTCCGAGATTTCTCTTTGCTGCAGTAGTAGCAGTAAATCAGAATATTGCAACAAAAAACAACTTCCTTCAACATGACTGATCAAAACAGCCTGAAGGATCAAACTGACAAACTCTAACCTTGAAAATCATATATTGTGAAGTACCTGGAAACAAATGAACAACTAACTTTGTACTGCCACTCCTTATGTCACTTGAGGTATCTTTGTCTCAAGATGAGAAAGATGGCATAAATTCCTCATCATATCTTCTGACTAATTCAGTAATGATCTACTTGTACCTCATCTGACTCTGGTTTGCGTTGCCAAAACATCCAGTGTTGCCAATTTAGGAATGCAAACAGTCATTAACCAGAGCTTGATTTCAGGCAAACAATATGTCCCCATGCAAGTGAGTATGTCTGTGATGCACAGGTTTTACCTTTTGGGGGTTGGTTTTCCGTTGTACCACATCCATGAAATCCTCGTCTGAGAGAGTAAAGGTGGTATCAGCAGAACTTCTTGCAGGTCCTTGATACACTGTTCCAGAACCATTCTTTAAATCAATTGCTGAGAAGAAGCAGCAAAGATAGTTTTATTTCTAAATAAAGATAATTTTTTCAGTTTATTGAACACTACTCTCCTTATCTATTATTAGGAAGCATCCAGTCTAAACATAAATCTTGAGCTAACAACCATTTAGAAAATTAAAGGGTTTTAATTCTTCTTCTTTAATGAAAGAAAATAATTGAGATTAGAATAGGAAAAAAAAATTATTCCTGTACTAAGGGGGAAGGAGTTTACTGCCATTTGAAAATTCTTGCATAGATGGCAAAACCCCTCTTTAAACAACATTTAAGATTCACAAAATATTAATTAGTGCCATCACAGAAAAAATGTTAAAGTTAGTAATAAAGCTCTCATGTTTTAAAACAGCATCCTATATTCAGGGAATGTAAATATGGTGATGTTCAAACACGCTGCTGCATTTTCATTGTTCTGCCCCACAGGCAGTATAGCCTCTTCTGCTTCAAGCAAAGAGCATTTAAAGCCTTGTCAAACATCTCTCTGCCTCTTCTGGAAAGCCAAAAATTCCCCAAAGTGTCTGGAGCTTCATTGTGTTCTTTTCCCACACCAAATGACCTCTCAATATAATCTATTACAAGCCTAACACTATCAGGTATTGTGTCATTTGTTTAGAAGAATATTAGAAGAATATTTTGATGGGATGTGCTCTGCCAAATCATTCTCAGGTTTTGCAAATTCTCAGTCTTTCCCTTTAAACCTTTTCCTCTTGGTCATACTCTGCTTTTTAAGCACAAAACAAAATCATTATTCAAGGGGATGTTCCCATAAGGACATGATGTCCCCAGTCACAGAACCACAGCTGCCTAGCCAATACTAATACTGTCAGCAGGTTCCTCTTAGTGGACAAATTTTAAAACACTGGCCTAATTGTGGAGTCTTATTTCTGCAGAAAAATACATCTCATGTATTCTTTTTTCCAAGTAATTTTTCTGAAAGAGTAAGGTGAACCATGCAGACTGGGAATAGCTTTTGTCAGTTGAGTTCAAATACATTCTAGGTAATATTTATCCATTTATAACAAAATTAGAAGGGGGATTAATTGTACAATGATGCTCAGTGAGACGTGACATACTAGATTATTATTATCCACTTGATTTTAAGGTAGATTATAATTTCAGGAACAGGTTTAATGGACATCACTAATTTGATACAATAAGAGGAGAAGAAAGAAAAAAAACCAATTGCTGAGTACCAGATGAACAATCTACATCTTCTATGTTTGCGAGTAGGAGCGGTGTAATGCACTTTTGATCCAAAAAACATCATAAGTGAGCCTTTATACATTGCTCCTGTAGGTTATACAGGCACAAATTAGTACTAAAAAAATGTAAAATAAAAGATCTAGTGAATCGTGAAATGCAAGTTCCACAGTGGATACCAGCTCCTCAGATGAAGTTAACCAAGCTTAACTGTCAATGTTTTTAAAATATACATCTACTCAAATACCAGCAATGTTACGAACCACATCAGCGTAGCCAAACTGAGCTCCCTTTGAGCTAAACAGTGCTGGTCAGCAAGCCCCACATATAAATTCATAAAACACACACATGATTTTTTAGGATACTTACAGTTTTTTATAATTCATTTTTTACTACTTCTGGATCTTAGAAATCAAAAAAGCATAAGTCCCTTCTTGTGCTTCATTTTGCATGCATTAATTTTTTTGGCTGTCCCTACTGTCCCCAGACTTTTCCAGAAGAGAACCCAAACCACAAATATGCCTGTAAACATTGCATAGCCATGGTACCATGGGTAAAACTGTTATGTTTAATCACATCAAATCCTTAACCCATCTCAAATTTAAACTTTTTAGAAATTCTAAAAAAAAGAAGACAAATCTAATAGTATGTTCTTTTCCCAAAAGTATGAAAATATAGTTTCCATTTCCTCTTTATTCTTTTTAAAGAGTACTAAGATTTTTGCTAAGGAAAAAAAAAAAGAAAAAAAAAAAAGAACAGAGCAGCCCCAAAAGAGAAAAGCTCTGTGACAATAAATACTGTCTTTTTCACAAAAACATGGAGGACCTTCTACTGCTACTTGACCCACCTATTCTCTTAATCTTTATCATAAATGAGTACTGGCATCTCTAATGCAGTCAAAAATGAAAAAGCCACACAAAATCCCAAAGGAACTAGCAGGAGGAAGTGAAATCCTGAAACTGGATACATAAACCCTAGTGGGTGAATTCTGGTGAAACATACTCATGAAAGAGTAATCCAAAATACATGTTACTGTTTTGTACAGGGAAAGGAACTCTCCTCCTTATAGAAGATGGAAAACTACCTCAAAAACTTGCTCATTCATCTTTCTGCAAGGAAGGAAAAAAAAAAAAGGTATTATAAACCTATACAACAATTTTTCTTGCCTCCTGATGTACATCCAGCCTAGAGTATTCAGATGACAATTAAGACTAAACTACAGCACTGGCACTCAGACAAACAGATATAAACAAGCAACGAAATAAATTATTCAAATATCAGAAAATATTCCAACCATCAGAGGAGAAAAATTCTAGCTTTCCAAAATGACCAGAGAGGGTCCCTTCCTGTAAAATACAACTTTACGAGATAAAGCGATATAACCCAACTGCCTGCTGTAGCGGGAAATGGTCTTGATGAAAGCCTCCTATACATGTCTTCTACACATATCTCCTAGCTATATGTCTCTATGGTTATAGCTACTGTCTTGTCACTATAGCTTGCATGCTGCACTACAACTGCAGCAGCCAACTTGATAATAACTTGGTACTAGTGTAGTTATGTCACTGCCAAGGTGACAGTGACGTGGAAAGCTGCCAGGCAACCACCACCTCATGCACTGCCAGTGCAGCTCCACTGCTAGCAGCAATAGATGAGTAGCCTAGAGGTGTCTCCCGTGTCATTTGTTCCTGAGAACATGTAGCCCTACATGGCTGCTACAGATACAGCTCTTCTAGCCATTCACATGGCTGATCCACTCCATATAAAAAACACAAGTTGGAAACATGGGTGTGGCTCTCCTCAATACTGTGTTGCAACACAAATTAAACTTAAAGTCCCTTTTAAAAATCAACTGGCTTCTTAAATAAATAAAATTTTAGTATTACATATCTGGCAGAAAAGTAGAATCAAGCTGTTTCAGTGATTAAAGAGTAGTTATCCTTCAAATTTTTGTTTGCACTTCTATACATATGTGTTATGATATAGTAATTAAATATCTATGAATTATTATTGTCCATAAGATGTTGTTCGAGAAATAATACAAAGGTCAAAATAATAATATATATACAGGCTGAAACACTAGACATTTAAATTCTATAGCAGGTAGCCAAATAGCCTAAAAATCTAGGATTTTGAGCACAGCTCTTGCTATGCCTTCAAAGACTGCCTTACAATTTCTAGTAGAGAAATATTAAGGGTCAGACTATTTTTTGGTTTGTTTTTTATTCTGCTTTACAGAGGGTAAGTAACTGCAGTACAAGACTCACCCTTAAAGCAAATGGAACAAAGTCTCACCCACTGTTCATTGCCTGTAGTTATATCTCATCATAAGTCATTAAGCAGTTTCTCTGTAATTTGTCAGATGTTCACAATCAACTGCACGTAACTATTTCTCTCCAGTTCTCTTAACAGATTTTTATTCTTCTGAAAAGGAACAGAAGTATCTTCTGCCTTCAGCAGTGCCTTCAGCAGCATCATGAAAAGCAACAGATGGGTAAACTCAGTTCTCAAGATCAACTCAGTTCTAGAGAACCATTAACTATCAGCTAACAAATCTCAATGGCAATGTCTTTTCTTTACGGAAAGAGAAGTAGAAATGAAGTAGCTTAACTCTAAAAAAAGATAACTATTGTATAACCATTGAAAACAAAGGCTGTTGTTGTACAGTAAAAAATATGCAGGAGCGAGCAAAGCATGCTTAGGTAGTGAAACCAAATGGAGAAGTCACAGCTGGGGGTGGGTCTCAATTAAGAGTTCTCTTAAAAAATAAGAAAAGATAGCTCCAGTACTGCTAAGCTTATTCCTTATGTTTTATACTGCCAAAATCTATATTGTTTTATCTTCTTAAGAGGATTTTCAGCATCCTCTTAAATTAGAACACCTTGCTTCTATAAAGAAATACCACTTACTAAGAACAGTTTCCAATGGCTACAGTTCAACATTGTTTAGACAGCAAATGAGCTGTCCAAAATTTCACGTCTTGAGTATAAGATCAATGGTTCTACATCTCCCCATGGCTTCACACAATCCACACAGAACTACATAAAAGTAAAGGTCATCACTGATTAAACAGATTAGCGTTACTAATATTACTGCTACCATCAAGAAGTGTCTCTGTAACAGCAAAAGCTAAGTCCGATTCACAAATCCCACTTCATTTAAAGTAATAAACAAAAATCTTGGCTTATTGCAGAGAATAGAGATCAAAAGGTTATTGTTGCAATTAAAACAAAACACTAAAAATAAACACAATTTTTTAAAAAAACTTCTGGTTCCTGAAGGTTTTGAAGAACAACTGTGTATGTATATGAGAATGAATTTCACCACTGTGACATTAATACTGCTCCTTTCTCTCATTTGCTTCCCTCCCAGCCTACTCCCAGATCATAAGAGCCTCAAGGACATTAGCAGAAGCTTACTCAATATTAGCACTGAGTAAGACAGCAATGAGCTGCAAGGCCCACATTGTTTCTAGTGCTGTCAATTGCTGTAGTTTCCACAACAGCACAGAGCTACGCAAAAGTGAGGAGTCAAAAAGTAAAAAGACAAAAAAGCACAGCTACATAACAAATTTAATATGGGAAAGAGGCCTAGCAGGTAGTCCAGGAGAACCATAAGCGCTGCCTGTAGAGGCCTGGGAAGTCCTTAGATAGAGAGGCCTAAGAGGAGACAAAGTGAAACAATTAACATCAACTCAAGGCTTAAAACAAAACAAAAACTCCCTCAAAATAATCTACCTCCTCACATTTCCCTTGTTTCAGTGCTAACATGTCAAGAATTTTGACCATATATTGAAAGAGTATGCAATACTTATTCAAGTATTGAATAAGTAACTAAATTCTAAATTGATTTTAATGACATATTTTCCTCTTTGCTTTATTTTAGCTTTTTACATTATGAGATCTAGCTCTCAAAACAATTTTACTTTAAGAAAAGAAAGATAATTCAAAATTGTTGTAGTCTAAGTTAGCATAATATTTACAAAATGGATTTAAAATTATCGTACACAGAAGATCAACTAATAATCAGTGGGACAAATTTAAATGTAATGTAAAGAAGTGCAATTCTACTGACAGCTGATGAACATAAAAATCTACTCTTTTCTTCCATATTCACCATGCAGTATGAACTACGTTCACATCTGGTAGAGGACACAGTACATGATGATGTTCTTCAGTACTGAATAATAATCACAGCATCACAGAATGGCAGGGGTTTGAAGGGACCTCAGGTGATCATTTAGTCCAACCCCCCTGCCAAAGCAGGTTCCCTATACCAGGTTTCACAGGAAAGTGTCCAGGCAGGTTTTGAACATCTCCAGAGATGGAGACTCCACAGCCTCTCTGGGCAGCCTGTTCCAGTGCTCTGACACCCTCACAGTAAAGAAGTTTTTCCCTAAGTTTGTCTGGAACTTCTGGTGTTCCAGTTTGTGCCCATTGTCCCTTGTCCTGTCACCAGCTACCACCAAAAAGAGTCTGACCCCATCCATTTGGCCCCCACATTTCAGATATTTATAGACATTGATAAGATCCCCTCCCAATCTTCTCTTCTCCAGGCTGAAGGGTCCCAGCTCTCTCAGCCTCTCCTCACACGGGAGATGCTCCAGGCCGCTCATCATCTTTGTGTCCCCTCCGCTGGACTCTCTCCAGAAGATCCCTGTCCCTCTTGAACTGAGGAGCCCAGAACTGGACACAGTGTTCCAGATGTGGCCTCACCAAGGCAGAACAGACGGGGAGGAGAACCTCCCTTGACTGCTTGCCACGCTCTTTTTAATGCACCCCAGGACACTGTTGGCCTTCCTGGCCACAGAGGCACACTGCTGGCTCATGGCCAGCCTGCTGTCCACCAGTACACTCAAGTCCTTTCCTTAGAGCTCCTCTCCAGCAGGTCAGCCCCAACCTGTCCTGGTGCATGTGGTTACTCCTCCCCAGGTGAAGGACTCTGCATTTGCTGTTGTTGAACCTCATCAGGTTGCTTTCCATCCAACTCTCCATCATGTCCAGGTCTCTCTGAATGGCAGCACAGCCCTTCTGGTTTGTCAGCCACTCCTCCCAACTTCATATCATCAGCAAACTCACTGAGGGTGGACTCTATCCCTACATCCAGTTCATTGATGAAGATGTTAAACAAGACCGGACCCAGTACCGACCCCTGGGGAACACCACTAGTTACAGGCCTTCAACTAGATTCTGAACCACTGATCACAACCTTCTGAGCTCTGCCAGTCAGCCAGTTCTCAATCCACCTCACCATCCATTCATTTATCCCGTACCTTCCAGGCTTTTCTACAGGGATGTTGTGGGATACGATATCAAAAGCCTTGCTGAAATCAAGGTAGACAACATCCACTGCTTTCTCCTCACCTACCCAGCTGGTGATGACATCATAGAAGGCTACCAGATTGGTCAAGCATGATTTCCCCTTAGTGAAACCATGTTGACTACTTCTGATAACCTTCTTTTCTTCCAGCTGCTTTGAGATGGTACCAAGAATGAGCTGCTCCATCACCTTTTCAGGGATGGAGGTGAGGCTGCCTGGCCTGTAATTGCCTGGATCTTCCTTCCTGCCCTTTTTTGAAGTCTGGAGTGACACTGGCTATCCTCCAGTCTTCAGGCACCTCTCCTGTTGTCCAGGACCTTTCAAAGATGATAGAGAGCTGTTTAGCAATCAAGTCTGCCAGCTCCTTCAGCACTCGTGGGTGCATCCCATCGGGGCTCATGGTTTTGTGTATATTGATTTTGTTTAGAATATCTCTGACCAGTTCTTCCTCACCCAAGGGCAGTCTTCCTCCAGACTCTCTCTTCCCTCTAGCATCTGGGATTCCTGAGGGGCACTTTTATCTGTAAAGACTGAAGCAAAGAAGGCGTTCAGTATCTCTGCCTTCTCAGCGTCTCCCGAAACCAGGGCACCTGTCTTGTTCAACAGTGGGCCCACATTTTCCCCCGTCTTCCTTTTGTTACTGATGTGCTGCTGGCTGTGCTGCCATTCAGAGAAACCTGGACACACTGGAGAGTTGGGCGGAAAGGAACCTGATGAGGTTCAACAACAGCAAGTGCAGAGTCCTTCACCTGGGGAGGAATAACCACATTTTTTCAAGTGAAAAAATCTTTTTTGTCTTTAATGTAAAATATCTAAATATTTAATATTTAAATTATTAATCAAAATTTATTTGTTATTATTTTATTTTAACATTAATCAACTTCTGCTTTTTTCATCCTTTAACTACTCGAAATTTCAGACACAAAAATATTCAGTGATATATAAAGGGAGCACTTGCATACCAATATTCCTGATGTAGAAAAGCAAGCAACATTTTCTACAGATGCACTTCTGTATATTTACGTTTAGCTTTACATATTTACTACACCATAGAGACTACAGTAATTCATAAACACTAGCCACTGTTATGACATGTAAGCTTGAAGGAACTGACCACACTATATAAATATTTGCAGTAACTTTTCAAAGATTTTGGAAATGTTTCATTTAAGCTCCTAATAGCAGTCAGCAACAGAAACATTTAAAATATTAGATTACCTCCCTCCTCCATCCCACAGGGAGCTTTAAGTAGTTCTAAACTCGTATAAAAGTACAGATATTGTTCACTGTAACAGAAGCAGAGGGAACAAGACAAAGAAAAATTATGTCTATTTAATCACTTTTACCTAGGCTAATAAGCTTTGGAAGAAGGCACTACTTTCCTCCCACTGCTTCAGTAGGAAACAGCAGAGAGGACAAGTTTTGTTTCAAAAACAGAAAAGGCTGACTCTTGATTTACTTGAAGTAGGAGTTCTCTCTCTCTCTCTCTGGCAAATGATAATGGCAAAAACATCCGTTTTCCTTCTAATAAAACTTGGTCTCACGAATCATAGAATGGTTAGGGTTGGAAGGGACCTTAAAGATCTAGTTCCAACACCCTGCCATGAGCAGGGACACCTTCCACTAGACCAGGTTGCTCAAAGCCTCATCCAGCCTGGCCTTGAACACTTCCAGGGAGGGAGCATCCACAACGTCCTTGGGCAGCCTGTTCCAGTGTCTCACCACCCTCACAGTGAAAAATTTCTTCCTAATATCTAATCTAAACCTCCCCTCTTTCAGTTTAAAGCCATTACCCCTTGTTCTATCACTACCTGCCCTTGTAAAAAGTCCCTCCCCAGCCTTCCTGTAGGCCCCTTCAGATACTGGAAGGTCGATATAAGATCCCCCCTAAGCCTTCTCTTCTCCAGGCTGAACAGCCCCAACTCTCTCAGCCTGTCCTCATAGGAGAGGTGCTCCAGCACTCGGATCATCCTATTAGCCCTCCTCCAGTAGGTCCATGTCCTTATGTTGGGGGCTCCAGAACTGGACGCAGTACTCCAGATAGGGTCTCAAGAGCAGAGTGGAGGGGAAGAATCACCTCCCTCAACCTGCTGGTCATGTGTCCTTTGATGCAGCCCAGGATATACTTGGCCATCTGGGCTGCAAGTGCACACTGGTGGCTCATGTTGAGCTTCTCATCAACTAACATCCCAAAGTCCTCTTCAGGCCTGCTTGACTGCTATCCAAGTGGAAATCAACCCTTATCCCTCAAAATTTGCTTAAAGGGCAATACAGGTAGAATAGAACTACCTTGTTCAATACACATATGATATTTTTCCAGAAACTTAACAGCAGTCTTGCAACTCAGAATCTCTGCTGGCTGACATTAGGAAAAGAGAAAGTGAAATTACAGGTTTCTAAACCACTCTGTAAAAGGAAGAACAGTTTCTTAAACACAGTAACCATTTATTGAGAACTGATACTGCAAAGACTTAACAGCGGTTAAAAAATGCCACAGTCTATGGGAGAAAGCACAACACAGACCTGATCTGACCTACCAACATGTCAGTCTCTCTCCTCAGCCTGTCAAAGGGCAGTCCACCTCACCTGCACCTCCCCCAAAACTGTGCTGACTGGATCCAAGCATTGAGACGAATCAAAATGAAGCAGTCTAAGTGACAGACTTGATCCCAAGGCTTGCATTTCTCCACAAAAAAGCAAAGGCCTGGAAGTCACAAGCTGACTATGGTTTATCCCTTTGGAAGAACTTTCTATTCTACTAATAAACCATTAGGGACACCTCAACAAAAAACCTGAATAATTCTAAAGAAAATTAAATATATCCAATTACTAAAATTAGACTGCTTTTTGCAAAAATACATGTCCTTATAAACTGAGCACAAGAGAATTGAAGAAAGGAAGTTTTTTGAGGAAGTAGTTTTGTCCTCATCAGACCATTTCACATACTTGTACAATCTACTTCACCAGGAAAAACTTCCCCTCTGACCCATTGCTGTTGCAAGATTTAGCCTCTCTTCATCAACCCAGTACAGAGCTTAAAGGATTATAGTAAGATTATACCTTCATTAAACCTTGATCTTCAAAAAATTTTAACGGAAACAAATTGGACTATATTTTCACTGAAGTGACAAGAACAATGTAGTAGAAATAAATACTTATTTGTTTTAGATTAGTTAGCGTGTACATCACCAGCAGACTAATTACTTGTAACACAGAGCTCCTAGTAGTTTAATTTAGCCTGTTTTCCTAAGTGCAGTAGCAATCCATTCTGGAAAATGTAAACAGAAGTGCACCGAAGTTCTGAAGGATGGTTTGCCTATGCCTACATCTAAATAGGCAAGTTACTGAGGTATGTTCCTAGAAAGGTTAGTAACTGCCATTACATAACTTTATCTGATGTCCTCATCACTTGAGCATTCAGTATGCATTCAGAATTTCAGGTACCAGTGAATATTCATCTACTACCTTACGCTTATTTTCAAGATATCAGTTTAATTAGAATGAGTATAATTAATCTCACTTCATTAAAAAAATGCATCAGGGTAATATAGAAAAGCTACAGCTTACTCCACTGCATTGCTGTTTTTCCATCTTTAGTGATGTCCCATTGGAATACTGCATTTACTTTCTTTACCAATTCATTTCCAATCTCTTTTACACGACGACCAATTTCTTCAAACACAAAGTCACTCTGCAGCCCTGAAGTCTTAAAAAAAAGAGAGTGAGTATGAAGGATTTAAAATTGAAACTCTATTGAAAAAGTATTAAATAAGTCTATTAGTTCAAGCACCGTGTTCCAGGGAAGACTCTATTGCAGAATTATGAAATGCAATTGAGATTTCATCCACCACAAATAATCACCTCTAGCAACTGTCAGCATTAAAGAGTATATTCAAACAGAAAATGCTTCATGTTCTCTTCCTTATTATTCAAATAATTTAAAATCTTCCTTTCACAGTTTTTGTCATTAATCATGGCAATTTAACATACATTTTATTATTAGGGCTCTAAGGGCTTCTAAATTGCCCCTTATTCCCTCTGGAGGATAACCATTGCCACTTTTTCCATAGTGAATGGCATGTTAGTTTTTACAACACAATAATGTTTTTACCAGAACATTACTTTAACTTGATATGGAAGATGTGCAAAACGTACTGCACTAAGAACATAGTCAGAACTCCAGTGCAGACACAATGTGTTTATCATTTAAAAGTGGGATTAGCTGTATTTACATTTTCAACTTTTCCAAACACATATTATTTTGTGAGCCTTTCATTGTCTTTTTTTAACAAATATTTGTAATGGATAAAATGCTACAATTTAAGAAGTTGCTCCAGTGACATTTCTAATCTAACTGGAATTGGAGCAAAGAAGCTGTGATAGCTTTAGTGCTTTAGTTGTTCTGCTTTACTTACCTGTACACCAGAATGCAATACTCCTCACTCTGCTATCTTGTCACCTCTTTGGTTAAGCCTAACATTTTCCATTATATCAACAGGAGCTCATGATGACATCTAAATTTGCCCATATTCACTCACTCAGGCTAGTTTCCCCTAGTGGATGTCTGTCTTTGTCAGCACACTTCTGCCAAAGTACCTTAATTTCTCAGAGTAAGCTTAAAGAAAAAAAAAAAACACCTATTCTGCCCATGTTGAAAAAAAACCAATCTCTATAATTATTTCAATGAAAAGTTCTAATGTGTTTGAGCTTCAAATGCAGATTTAGCAATAGTTCAAAATGTCAGAGGACTAACACAACCAGTAAAAAAAAAAAAAAAAAAAAAAAAAAAAAAAAAAAAAAGAGGTTCCAGGAATATATCATAAGCTGTATATGAATGTCACTATCTCAGTATTCCATAAACTTCAATGCATTACTCATCTAAGTACTGCAAATAAGACTAGTAATTGATCTAAGTATTTTTACTGTGTTTTTCACAAAAATAAAGCCTAACTATGCTGCTTTGCATGTTAAGACTTCTATTGCTTCCCCCTACCTTCAGAGGCTCCAGAGCAGAAGACTTATCCAAGGCTGGTACGATATCCACATAGCCCCCTGCAATAGCAACTTCCCCAGTTTCTTTGACCTGTGGTGTAGGAAAAAAACACATTACAGAGGTAACGTACTCACAAAAAGTCACAACAGAAGGGCAATTAAAGATTCTTCCTTACATTTTAAAGCCAGAGATGAAGAAAAGAGAAAACATAACAATTCTAGAGTGAAAAAACCCACCCCATATATGTGTTGTAGTCTTGAGGCAAGTTACTGCACTATGCTTTGCAAATAGCTCTTCAAACAAAATAATTATTTGCTTTTTGAGAAATTATACCAAAACTTATTGCTATTTTTCTGTTCACAAAATGGTAGAAAAACCTTATTTATCTGAAAATTTATTTACAGTCTTATAAGTCACTATTAATGTTACTTCATAAACAGTTCTGAGAAAGACATTGTTCTAAAATGTTTTCCCTTGAGGTAGATATGCAGATTTTAATCCAGACAATTTCACTGCCTCCAAGTGCATTACACTGCAACTTGCACCAGAAACAATTTTTTAAGCATTTTAAAACTAGAAAGATCACAAGAAGAAAAATGGAAAACACCTGAATTCCTTTGTGTTTTAATTTTTTTTAAATAGTTACGTCAGAGAAGAAAATGGGTTTCATTTTGGCATTGTCTCTTTAAGGGGTCTTACAAACCACTCTGACTTATGGCAGCAAATAGAAAATGGCAAAATTATTTATTGACAATGCATATAGAAAGTTACATAATAAATAGCCAAAGTGGAGGAACATCCAGTATAACAGCCTAGCTTATTGCACACATGAAATTAATACTGAAAGACTACACAGTAACAATTTAGTCAAATCATGCCTAACAGCTTGTCACCCACTGCTACTGCACTTCAGGCAATGCCGAAAATGGATTTAAACCAGTATATCAAAGTCACATATCTAGTTCTAGTTTGATTTAACCAGACTTTATTACAAGTACAAAGATGGCTTTACTTCAGACTAATCCAACATGCAGTAAGAAACAGAATTCTGCACAATTTGCAATTGTTGAAACAAGGAGGTTTTCTAAAATTCTGTTAAACATTGTAACTTCTCTCCAAGATAAATTACTCCATACTTGTGGTAAAAAATCTGTAGCAAAATCCCCCCAAAATCTACATATTAGCAATGACTAAACCAAGCATAATAACAAATCCAGCCTCCAAACACAACAAAACATCCCACTCTGTTTAGAAATACCAAATGGCTTGGAAGCATATAATGAATTCTGTTAATTTACACTGTACATGCCAACCTTCAAAAGTAAACACCTGAAGTCTAGAAATTCTGTCAGGACTGGGTGGTAATAACTTTTAAACAGAGTTTTGTGATCTCCAATACAGTAATCTACAAAGCTCATCTGAGGCATCACACCGTCTTGTTTACTACTAGTAACTAGAGACGGAGAGTTTGTACATAGTAGCCTCTATGTTGTTATAATTCTGAAATTCTATACCTGCTAACACTCATAAAGTCTGCAAACAAAATTTACCGCCTTCAACATTTATTCCACAAACCTGTATTCCCATGGAAACAGCAATCCTATGCTCTTATGAAGACCCTTCTCATTTGATTTTTGCCTGCCCAATCCTCCCTGCAGCTGCAACTATCCCTGCTGCTGTACTCACTAATCAACAGCTGGCTCCATTTTTACAGAGATGGGATTGCAAGATTTGTCTAGCCAAAACAATGTAAATTGCATCTGTATAAACCAACACATATTGATATTAGTAACAAATCATAGTTTAAGAAAGTTATAGTGTCACAGGATGCTACAACAGAAGGAATGAGGATTTACTTTTTGCTTTTACACAGAGTATTTTACCCTTAGTTTATAGTAAGTATCCTACCAAGCATAGGAGAAGATTACAAGCTATCCACACAAAATGCTAACAGCAAAGAAAATACCGTAACGCAAAAACTGAATTTATATAAGTGTAAACTCTGTTTTATTCTAGTTACTATGTCAAACTGCTATGAAACCTCCATTTTTAAGTTGACCTGTGTAGATGTAGTTTAAGTTTAACTTAATTTAAGCTAAATTTGTAGAAGTTTACCTGCATAAACTAACTGCCAGGAGTTGATTTAAGATGAAAAAAATGTTTAAAAAGATGTATATACAAGGTTCTGATAAACTGCAGAAAACTAGTACAAATTATGTCAACATGAGAATGACTACTTTTTGCTCTTCCACAGTGGACAAACAGAAAATGCAATACAATTAAATGAATTCGTATTATTTAACATAAAGAGCATAATAAGTGCTATGCATATAATGGCATTTTTATTGGAATCTTAATGACACCATAGAATACTAAAGAATACTTCATTCTATTCCCTTGATTTCTTTATAAAACTTTCAATGTTGTACTTGATGAACCACTTTTTTTTATTCCCCTCATACCCCACTCCCTTAACCAACACATCTTTCTCTAAAACCCATAATGGTGAGGGTGTTCTGACCTTGGTCTGAAAATGGATTCTATTTCCTTCTCTCCACATTTCTGTTTGTAAAGTTTGCCCTGGAAAGACTGGTTTTGCAAAGCGAACCTAAAAAAAGAAAAAAAGAAAAAAAGAAAAAGTGGGGGAGTAAACAGATCTGTCATACTCACATGCAAAGCTTAAAAGCATACGCTATACTAAAATGAGAACAAGCAAAGAGAAAAATCAACTAGCAGGGCAGAAAGCCTAAATATTTAAGTAAACAAACTAGCTAGAGGCATAAAAATGCATGCAGCAATAAGTAAAAGTAATTGTGGCAGTTAAGACAGCGCAAAAGCCTTTTCCCACACTGAATAATTTCTTTCGGCACTAAAACCAGAAAAATCAAGAAAATTAACCGCAAAGAATGAACACACAGACCTTGATCGCCTTGAATCTGTTCACATCATTATTTGCAAACTGCTTCAAAACGTTTCTAGCAGCAAACCCAAAGGAGCATAGTCCATGAAGTATAGGCTTCTTAAATCCTATTTCAAAAAGTAACATTTTAGCATTTGTAATATTAAGAATTTGCATATTGCTTCTACAAATATCTGTCCTATCTGCATATATAGTATTCTCCTCCAATAATGTTCTTAATCCTTTTTTCTTTTTAATTTAATTTATCTCACTGAAAAAGTGTCCATTACCATTTACCGCTTCCTCTACTTTGAGGCAAAGAGAAGTACTCAGATAACTGTCACTCCAACACTGCCTATGCTATGTAAGACTCACAAGTAAAATTAGTCCCTCCTGTAGAGGTGACAAAATGAAAAATAAGGAGTTTGCTTGTTTTAGTACACATGCATAAGCACACCCAATAGTACATGGAAGGATGTATATCAAGGGTAAAAGGTATTGTAACGATTAAAAAGTGGTGCTACTAAGGTTATTTGATGCTTCCCATTTTTAATTCTTATTTATGGTTGTCAAAAGTCTTCAAATATACTGCAGAGTTTCCACTTCTAAATAAAAAAAAATATATCTTTTCTTTATTTAGAAGTGGAAAAAATCCTGAAAAGATTTCAGGCATTTTGAACACATATAACAAAAAAGAGGGGGGGGGGGGGGGGAAGGGGGGGAATTACAGTCTTTTGTTTATACTGACATTTTTGGTCAGGTTTCCTCACACTTCTGTGCTTTTGAGCAGGAGCTGAACCTTGGTAGATGATAATCTTTGTATTAGCACTGAATCTTTTTCCAGTTCTGTCAAAGTCTGACAAAATAAACCTTTGAAAACTAGCCTGAGATTTGATAAAGTGCAGTGGTTAAGTTTTAAAGATGTTGCTTATACTGAGTACATTCTGATCCTTTAACAGGTTGTTCGGACTTGACAGGGCATGTGAACAATAATTGATCACACTTGCAACAGTCCATGGATTTGAGACAGGTCTGTCCAGCTTTGGCTCTGAAATCACTTGCTTTGCCTGGAACTCATCTGCCACTCTTGGCTGCCAGAGTCTCTTTTTCCTGAGCTCTAAAAAACACTTCATAGCATCTACATAGCATGAAAAGTTGTGCCAGGGAAGAACAGCTGGGAGAAAAAAGCAAAAGCAAAACCAAACAAACAAAAAAGAGGAGACAGGAGAAAGTCCACACTGCAGAGAATCAGAAGACATAAAAGAAGAAACCACCTTCAAGACAGAGACAAAAAAAAGCCACTAGGACTCAATGTTGGGAAAGATGGGAATTCTGGGACACAGCCTAAAGGGAAGATAAGACTAGCAGGAGAAAGGACGTGAAACAGAAATTTTGACTCATCAGGTTAGGAGAGGAGATGTGACAGAAGGACAGGCTAAAAGGAACACGAGACTGTTATCTTGCTGTAAGTATTCCACTCTGATCATTCTGACATTTCTTTCCTGTAAAATATCTGAATATGCAAACTTCTAATAGCACTTTTTTTGTATGTTGTTCACATATTATTTTTGAAAGCACAAGGTTAACCATGCAGTCAATTTTAAAACATTACTGGCATTACGATAACAATATCAGTATTCAGTATCTCTCATACAGAATGTTATAGTGACATTTAGTTCTTTAGAAGTTTAGCTAAATTCACCATGCAAGAACCAAAACCCACCATTACTTTCAGAACCCAGAAACAGACAAATATATACGGTCCTAGTCTCCCTAGTATTTTCTTTATAAAACTAATGCATACTCAAATAAAAATCCATAAGGCAATCGAGTTATTTTTTTATCTAGACTAAAATGAGACCAAAATAAATGTTGCTTTCACTTTCCAGTATGTCATAAATACTCACAAGCTACAGGAATAAAGGCACAAGAATACAAACAGGTGTTTTCATGTAGTATATCTCCTCTGAAACACTACCTACAGGAAGGCTTAACAATAATCCTGGAATGACCTGAGCGCATTACACTGAATGCTTGCTTCCAGTGCATGCTGGTGAGAGACAGTCAAAGAGGACATTTACAGAGAGTAAATACAAGAAGACGTGTGAATAAGCCTGAAGAAAAAACCTTTTGTATATCTAGAAAAAAATAATTGTGGAATATCTGTACAGTCATTTTCTTCCTTGTTTGAACCTACATTTAGTATAGGTAACTATAGTTAACTATACTATATAGTTAACTATAGAGTAGGAAACTGCCACAGTTATAAAACCCAGTGTGACAGTTTTCTGTTCAAAGAGACTACCTCATCTAGAAAGTTAATTTCATTTTTCACTGTGTCTAACTGCCAGTGCTTTTTGTGTGAGCAGGTAGAAGATTTCTACTCCTCATCTTGTGTAAGCTTTTGTATAGGATTATCACCATTATTTTAAACACTGATGTTTTAATTATAAACATATCTTTTTCTCCACTAGCATTTTCAACAGTAATTGGGTGATTCCATCTAAATATTTATCCAAAATCATCAGCTGAAAAAACAAATAGAATGCTTTAATAAACCTGGGAAATCTCTTTATGGACTTTGGTGTTTGATTATCATTATTTATTAACACAAATTTACATAGAACTACACAAAACTGAGTTAACCAAACAATTAGTATGTATTCACGAAAGGAGATGATTTGTGGAAGTGTGTTAAGCATGATCTGAACAAGGAAGCATAGGCTCTGCTCTATTTATCTCGGTAAGAATACCATACAATAATATCTCTATATTAAAAAGAAGTCACAGGAAAACTGCACATCATTTATTACAGACCAATATTTTCATATAATGTTTATGATGAGAGTATACATATTCAGGAAAATATCTTAAGTAAATCAAAAAGCTGTCTGCCTGGAGTGATCACGCTACACTACTAGCAAGGTCTGAAAAGAACTCCAAAAAAAACCCCTTTAGAACAGAAATTTAAGAAAACAGACCCTTCTTTAGTTATCATATCTCTGCAAAAATCAGTTAATGTAGCCTATGATATGTTGCTTTGGCATGTAGCATTACATAAATCAACAAGCTACTGTGCTAGCAAGAGATGCAGTTAAGCAATTTAATAGGAAAGAAGTGCTAACAACCTCCCTCTTTCCCACCCTCCTGAGATTTATTGGGAAGCACAAAACCACAAAAAATTCCAGCAAGACCAACGTAATCTCAAAATTATTTAGATGGAAAGGACTATCTATCAAAGAATTTATGGAATTCCTTCTGAAGCTCTGGATAGTTGATTATTTCTGCTTATGAAACGGGGATTGTAAAGATGGTATAGTGGTAACAAATAAGTTCTAAAAGGGAAACAGGGTAGGAGACAGGTCTCCGTTATAGGTAGAGTCCAAGAATTATTCCACATTCCTAGATAGAAAAAGCAATGCTTTAAAGTGAAGTGTCACACAGAACTTTGAAGACATCTAACAGTGACTCTAAGAACAGCTATAAAAAACCAGTTTTTTTCCAGCTTGTTAAAAGACATACAGACTTAAGTGGAAAAAAGATTAAAACCACATTGACATCATCCTTTATCCAAATATTAATACAATGGTATCCCTCAGCTCACCTCCAAGAGCAGCAAAACTTGGATCAATATGTAAAGGATTCCAATCCCCACTCAGACGATATAAGGCAGCCTGCAGAAAAAGAGAGAAAAACGAGAGGCTAGATGTGCTTGGCAGAAATGAGCAGGAGTTACTCAAAAACTTATGGCAGATTAGCAAACTTCAGCATATATTTTACTAGCACTTAGATCATATTCTACAACAGAGCAGGTAAAATAGAAATTAAATGTTATTGTGCAGACAAACTGACAAAGTTCCAAGGAAATGTGCCAAGAACTGTGTGTGGTCTTGGTACACTGGAAAATAATACAACTGCTTAATGACAGGAAAAAACAACCTGCTCTGCCAACATACAGATCCAGCTTCACTAAAATCTGGCAACAGTGAAGTAATGCATTTTCTAGAATTTGTCCATAGGCTATTCAGCTTGAAATGTAATTTTAAAGAGTCTTCTCCCATGATAGATTCATCCATAATTTTTAAAAAATTACATAGGAAAACTTTTTTTTTTTAATCACACACCTTACCATGTTTTTTTAATATTTAGTTCATTTTACAGAGATCAGAAACACCCTTATCCTTCCCTCTTAAGAGTAACACGATTGACTAATGGTGATACAATTGTCTCTTAGCGGCTTCATGGGTAGCTGGTCCCAATACCCCAAAGATACACACCAAGCTTTCTTAGAAGACTTGTGCTTCACATTAAATATTGTCTTTACTAATAAAAAATAGGAAAATACAGATTAAGTGTATTGTATGTACTGTGAATGTGAATAAGCCTGAGAAATCATGAAAAATATGGTTACTGTACTTGAGTTTTCTGTCTCTCTATGGCCTTGGCACTTTCATTATCAAATCTCACATTTGCTATATGTGCACAGTGGCCAGCAGTCTGTAATACGAGAGGCATGACAAGCCAACCTGTGCATCTTTCTGGGCTAAAAAACTTATTTCCTGGTCACCAGATTCCCGTGAAATCCAGTGCCGAAATGATTGTGGAGTACTCTCTAGTACAACATTGCCAAAAGTACAGAGAAAATCAGTGCATCACATTAATGCTAGTGAAGATTTCAAGAATTTAGTAGTTTTATATGATGATTTATACAAATTGAACATGATTTTAAGTGAAAAGAGCTTTCAAACTGAAAACAAATTTTCTTTTAATTGAGCACATTACTGGCCTTTGGAACCACTTATCACTAAACATTTTCTTCCAACATTTTGGACTGGGATTTTAAAAAATGGTACGTGTTTATCCAAATAAGGATGAACTGCACTAAATTCTGTTTGGAGGAAAGAAGCTAACAGATTTCTTAAAGGGAATTAAAGAAAAGTTCCCCAAAAGTTCTGGTATGTGTCTAACATCATTTCTTCTATCAAATCTGAAGCAAAGGACAGTGTAACCAAAGAGGTTCTGAACTCATATTATCATTTAAATCCATAATCCATTTATCTTTAATCTTTTAATATTCAGGTCCATTTCTTCAAGTATATGCAGCTTTCATGCTAAACTCTAATTCTCTCTTATTTGTCCAGGTAGCCTTCATCAATACAGCAAGTGCTGACTCTCTGCTACAGCGGAATGTAAAAGAGCTTGCCACTGTTTTTGTGCGTAAGAGTTGGATACACACACTAAAAATGCTAAGAATAAAATCCTAAGCTGCACCACAGCTTACGCATGCAAATCTTAGAAAGGCAAGTACTAAGCTAATACTTCTCCAAGGCTGCTTACACTGTTATTTACTCTTTTTGAAACACTTTTCCTTTTAAAAACAAAGATGTATCAGTAAGATGGCATCACTGGATCTGAAACTTCTAACTGGAATTCTTCTTTCACCTAAAACATATATTTATTATAACTTTTTTGCAATTATCTAACTGATCCTATAAATTCTTAGGCAAATAGTAAATTTGAAATTTCATACTAACTTTAAGGTCCAAGTTTGACCTTCAAAAGGGACAAAGAAGAGGGTAAATATTTTGATGAAGGAACAGATAACCCAAAATATGGATCACCGAGAAGCAGAAATAGCTAAGATATCTCACCTGGTGAGAAGAATAAAGTCAAAATCTCCTGAAAGCAGTATCCTCCAGTGCAAAGGCTCTTCAGCTACCAATCTACAAGCCAAATCAAGTCCAAAAGAGCAAGCCAAATGGACTGCCAAGTGATCCTATGTCACAGAGGCCATTCTATAGGGGACACCCAAGCAGCATGTGGTGAAACATACAGTGCTGGTTGAGAGTAAAACAGGAAAGCAAACTGAAATAATGTAAATACTTACACTCCACTACACCACTAAGGCAGCTGAAGTGATGAGTGGGAAGAGACAGCTGGGAACAGGATAACAATTGCCATCCAGGGACAGCACCTGCTTCCTGCACTTATTGTTCTCTCTTATCTCAATTTTCACACAAATAGAAGAAAAATGGGGAAATGAGAGAACCACCACACTCCCACTTGCACATATATATATATATATAAAAACCAAATCCAGAGCAGCAGAAGTTCAGAGAAGAACATGCATATGCTGCTCTTTGAACTTGCTGTCCCCACTCTTCCCCCAAGTAGTTGTTAAAACTGTGCTTTCACTGTCAAAAAGTAGAGATAAACAGCTCTGATGTACCACTAGTTGCTTTGCTAAGAGCTGTCTAAGGCCTTAATGCCACCAATATCAAAGCTGTACCACTACGAAAGAGACTTTTAGTGAGGAACAGACCTCTAGTTCCTTAAAAAAAAAAATATTAAAACCTAACTATTTAAAGAGAGTTACTGTCAGCAGAATTCTATTGAGTATCACCCTTCATTGCTTATGTTTTCTTTCAAGAGAGTCTAAAATCTAACAGGAAATCACCACTCTTGAGAACAAGAAAATAAAAACTGCCAGATGTGAAATAATTATATTAAATAATTAAATGACTTGTAAACTAAACTAAAATTCTAAGGTCTCACTTTCATTCTTCCATTAACTTTAGTTTTTACAAAAACTGTCAGGAGGCTATTCTCACAAAGGAGCTGTTCTAACAAATTTTAATTAAAACTAAGTAACATTTAGTTGTAGTACTGGAAAATTATATTTATGTATGATAAAAAGACAAATTTCTGGTTAAAGATCAAATCTCAACTTAAATCTAGCCATGCAGTTGTCGCTTACTAGAGCTGTCATAAGAACTACCCATTTGCCTGTGGTGATAACAAGCACTACTTGGGAGACAATTCTTTTACCAAATGCTTTTCAAAACTACCGCTGTAAAAATTACTTATGCTTCACTAACAAAATAAATTTAGCATTTAGGAAATAATTAGGTTGAGAGAATTAAATGTGATCAATGTATTTGACTAAAAGTCTGACACATTAATACAGGAGACAATACTAGTTCTTTTTGTACTTTCAACAACTAGAGTGGCACTAGTCACAGCTACAAAACACACAGGCTGAACAGAATAAAAGTTACACAGCCGGTTATTTCAGATCCAGTGCAGCCAACTCAGGTCTGCCAACAAACTTCTTTTCATTTACCACAGTCTTTGGTATTACTTGATTATAGAAGTTATATTCCACATAAGAATGTGATTGTTTTAAAGCCTTGTTGGCTCTACTCTCCATATTCCTTGAATATCTTGAATATGACATTTCCTGAAGTCTTCAGTGATAGCACAAAAAAAAAAAAAAGGTGGGGGGATACATCCTTGGAGGATGAGAAGAATCAATTGATGTGGAACATTAGATTGAAGTCAGTCATAATATGGTTAGATTTTTCTCCATTTAATAACACAAACTGTCAAGTCTCATTTCCTAACAATTTAGAACTTCGGCCAGACCACAAAAGAAAAGGCGATATCCAACCTGTCTGTGCCAATTTTTCAGTCTTGTCTGCAGACTGCAATAAAGGTCAGTGGTAAAGCTAACAAAAAAGGAAGCCAACTATCCATGTATTTTCCCTTCTCACTGAGGAGAAAAAGAGCCAAGAGCTTGTCTTGCTAAGTCTATGTGTATATATGTATACACATTCGTTTGTGTGCGCACATGTATATATGTATACTTTACCTATCAGCTTATTTAAAAGTAAGCAGTTACAAATCTCATCTACACATTTCAATGAGCTCTGATTTACACTAAGAAAAATGAATGTTTCCAGTTAAACTGGAGTGCTGATGCTTCAAGGGCTCAAATTTAGCACAGTACTTAAGTAATTCATCTTACTTAAAATTAAGCAGCTACTCTTTAACTAGCTGAGATCCTCATTTGCCATATCTTCTTTTTCAGTTAATTATCTCTGTAAGGGTAAGAAGAGATACTAGGAAAGAGCAATTGGCAGAAATCAACACATAAGAAAGATAAACGAGTTTATTTGTTCCTTCAGATAACCAACTATTTTTTTTTCCAAGTAGGTGTCTATGGAAAATAAACAGAATAGACAGTTTAAGTTGCTCTTGATAGCTTCCAATGTATCAATATATTTTGTGGAAATCTGGATCACACATTATTCTATTTTTTAACAAGACTGCAATTAAGAAATACAAGTGTATAGTTTCCTGGACTACCTTTGTAATTGTAGGTTTGTAATTGTATGTTCTTAGTGGTCTAGACTATCCAAACACTACCTTAATCCCTACAGACCTTTGACTTCCTCAAGAATATGAATTACTAAACAGTTTGGGGAACTTGAACGGAATAACAATTTTTATATCCCTAACTAAGACATGCATAGATAACAGGAGAAAACAAACTCTTGGTAATGAAGAGCATCTTGTTTAAACAAAATGATTGTCAGGCTAGCACCTTTTCTTCTTTTATCATTTTGCCACACAAAATTCTAGTATAATTCAAGCCCTCAACTTTTTTAAAAAATTGCCATGCTTAGAAAATTATGCTCCGATCTTCCCAACAGGAATACACTTGCAGGGTAAGGGCGGCAGGTGGGAGCACTGTGTATAGATCTTGAGATTAGCATCATAACATATAACAAACTTTTAAAGTAGTTACTGTTACAAATGCTCAGTCACTACACAATTTCAAGGGTCTGTGAGTATCATCTCTGCATACTGAAATCTCTAGACAAATTAGGAAAACATTATCAAATCCCTTCAATGGCTTCACAACGACTTGTTTTGCTTGTATCATCCTTTGTTTTTAAGCACTTTTTTCCTGGCATGCTCCCCATATTTGTGAACAACTGCAGCACTTAATTTTTTCTATCGGGAAAAAAATTAATTATGCGATAAACAGAAAAAAAAGGTCACCTGAGGCTCTTGGGAGGCTCTCTTGTATTTTTCTCTGAAGGTAATTTAAATGTACGTGTTTTCAGGCAACACTGTACTACAATATTTACAAAGCAGGACATTAAAAAAAAAAATTGTCCTGTAAGCCTATTTTCCCAATCCATGCACACATTTTCATCATCTTGTCTCTTACATGACTTTATTGCACTCACTCAAAAAATAACCTTAACTCAAAACATTCACCTTCCTGTAATTTTTTTCTTCTAATCTTTTTACAACAAGCAAAAAGGCTCTCAAAGGAAACAAACATAAGCTGAAAATAGCCAACTTTTGGAGTTTTTTTCTCCATATAATGTTAATGATTACTTATTCTATCTATGCATATGTTCTCTAAAAAGACACACAAATACTTAGATACACCTAAAATGAAAACATAAATGAAATCTGCATAGAATAAAAGATGACTTTCCACATCCCAATTACACAGAAGCTTATGTCTTATCTCACATCCTCAAAGGAAAGCACTAACTTATACTAATAAACCTGTTGACAACAGGCAGAAAGCATTTTACAGTAGGTTTCAGTTTAATAATTCATTAGGCTACTAAATTTTTCCCATGCACCTCTTTCCTTGCAAGATATCTTTTTAACAAGTTTTATTGCGAAGTCCACTCTTTTACAACAAATTAGATTGGTACATAATTGTCTTCACAATTGTTTCTAGCTACATTAAGAACTGAAGTTTCAGCTGAACTTGACACAGTGAAAAACTAAACTCGGGTAACTAGAAGAGAGTGGTATAAGCACGAAGACTGCAGGACTGAGAATGACTCAGGAAGGGAAGGACACTCCTGCAGTCTTGGTCACAGGATGTTGATGACACTATGTAAAACATGACAGGTGCCAATGATTTTCTCCTCTTTCAGAAAAAATGGAAAAGAACAGTATTTTAGAAAAAACCCAAACCACTAAGAAGCATCAATTTCTTCACACCCTGTCAGTCAATGCTTGATCTATACTTGGAACAGAAGGCTTTACATAACTTGTATATTTTAAATCCTATCAGATCAACCTAGGTGTGGATTTACTTAATCTCTGTAAAAATCTCTGAATGAGTGAAGAATCACTATATTCACTAAATTGGCCTCTTTTATGTCACTCACTGTATCACATTCTCAAAAAAACACCATCACATGCTAAACACTACTCCTTTAAACACTCTCTGTACAATTAAAATGCCTCCAACATTTATAAACATCCTTACTTTATAGACTGAAAAATATAAGACAGCAGAAAAGGTCATAATTGTCAGCAGCACAAACAAATTCTGGCCCTCCAACATCACATTTGAAGGCCTAATTTTTTAAAGTGCATCACATTTTTTAAGTACACTGTAAAAAGTTTAGCACAAAGCTCAGACACCCTCCTGCTAGTTCAACTCCCAAATTTCATCTTCCAAATTCCATTGTCTCATCCTCTCCTATCAGCCATTGATTAAGGAGCAACCATGTCTGAGTACTTTGGGATATCTTGGTAACAGTTGCTCACAGACCATAGAAATTTTATGAACAAAGCAAAGAAAATCCATTGTCAAACAACTGCAGCTCCAACCAGTCACTGCCCATGATTCTTGGCGGCATTAGGAACCATTCATCAAGATCTGCTTGACTAATTAATTTAAAGCCCTGGCTCGAAAACAGGCAGGACAAGAGCAGCTTGGTCATACTGAAGCTCTGTATTGAACATTCCCTACAGGGCTGAAATAGAATGATTCATTTCTTGCTAAATGCCAAATAGTCACACACCCTCTAGACTTGATCTTCTGTCGAAAGGTCTATTTTATTCAAAAGATTCAGGACAGTACAACTAGTAAAGCATAGCTTAGGTTACAAGAGAGGACAAGCTAGAAAAATACCACAGCACATGCCCATCTTTATGGGGCAAGATGGAAAAAATGTCACCTAGTTCTTTGCAGAAAAAATCATGAAGACACAGAAGAAATATTTTATGTCTTTCTTCAGTAGAATATTAAGCCTTAAAGCCACTTAGAAGGTCAGATACTTCTAAATTTTTCTTAACCATTTTTCATTTTTAAGCAGCTTATACCATGGTACTGCAACTCATTGATAAGCATTGGTTGGTGCTTAAAGAACATCTCAGGAATGTGTACAGATTTGAAAGGGATAAACACTTATTATATTACTATTTATTAGTCATTGATACCACTAACCAAAATTATTAGTTTCCTCTATCAATGGTCACTGACATAACACAATCATTTTTCAAGGGACTGTAGGTGGCTATACCCTCCATTCTGCTGAACACATGGTGAAGGGCAAAAATGGTTATTAGTCCTCTGGAAGCATCATCTTCACTAAGCAGCACTTCCTCCTGTCTGAAAACATGTAAAAAACATTCTTCCTCTTGAAAAAAAACTTAACCCAGTGTAGCTGAGTTAGAACTGAATATACCTTTCAAGATAGCCACAGTCATTGACTTCAGTGAAAACATACAAGTCATCACTGTAAACATTTTTAAATGATGCATGATGGTCTGCTTATTAGGAAGTTTACTACATGATCATGATAAAAAAGGTTAAGGGGGAAAAATGCTAATTAGGAAAAGCAGTTTAGACATGTACTTGTGGTAACACAAAAAACTGCGTGGTGAAAGTCACAAGTATCACTGGAAATTAATACAATGCAAGTTAAGTCAAATGTCATCTGCAAACTGACTCTTTCAGTCTGTCTTATACTTTATAATAATCAATAACTGAATGGTATCAGTCATTTCTGCCAACACCTTTTTCATTTAAACACCAAGAAAAAAAATTTCAAAAACTTAAATGCAATTTGTGTGCCAGCTTCCATTTTCAAAATGGATTTCAGGCAAGTTATGTGTCAACTCCACAGACATATAAATGTAAAATCTTGGTAACTTTTCCCCAAGCTGTCCTTCACATGGAAGTCTGTATTCCTGCCCATAAAGTTCCTAAGTTCTACAGATTCCCCCTCCCGTACACAGGCACCATCACTTAAGCACAGATGCTACTGAATAATTTGGCAGATAAGCCTTCTTGTGATTCTCAAAGTCCTCTGGCTGTGGCTCCTGCAAGATCTAACTGGAAAGAAATTATCTTTATATATCTACCTGTCAGAGTAGAACTTAAAATAAAACAAGTGCAGTGGCTACTCTGTGTAACTTCCTTTTTTTAAAAAAATCAGTTTTGCTGTAGCAAAGTTTCCTAACTTCTGCATTATAGGGTCACTACCGTCTTCTTTTATCTTACAAACTTAGCATTTTATACACAGTAACAATTCCACACTTAAGAGTTTAAGGCTTAGAGACTAAGATTACTGTATGAACAAGAGGATCATAAATGTCATCTGAAAAGTTATGGATCTGGAATCAATTCCAGTATAATCACACAGAGGAGAATCTGAACTAGGGTTCCAACATTCAAAGTAAGTACTTTTAACTACTGGGCCATTACAGTTGCTGTATCTTATCTAATAAAGTGCTAGCTGCTAGACAGCACCTTCCACTACATTTAACTACCTCTCGGGAACAAAGTACTCTCTCATCATTCTGTGCTCCTTGCTCATGAAGGAATGAATCCTATTCAGAACAATCAGATATTCGTACCTCCTAAACCGATGCTGTGAATTTTAGGATGCAGCAAGTACAGAAACAACAATGCTGAACTCCACTCTTTCCTGGTTCAAGTGAGTAGGGCTAAAATGGACTGCTGGATGAGACTTAAGTTTAATTACTCCGTATATAATCAGAAGCTAAGCAGAAATCACAGTTCAGCTGATGCTCAACATTTTAACTGCATCTCCAAAAGCTAAAGTCTCCTGTCATGATCAAGTTGCTCTTGAAAATACTGCTCATTGTCTTAATACCAGTAGCTCCAGACATTCCTGTCTCATTTGTCTAGCACCTGCATATGTTTACCTTCAGAGGAGGATGTATTTATTTGCTCAGGTTTTTGCCTAGGGAAATGTCCTGGTTTTTAAACTGAGACAGAGCTGGGTTTCTTTTTAGGAGCTAGAATAGTCCTGTGTTTTGGTTTCAGCCTTGGACTTGTTATGAGACACTGAGAACATACCAGTGTTTGCAATTTTATCACTGGAAGTGAAGGACTTCATGTTTTGTTAGTCTACAAGTGCAAGATCTAAGGGGGTGAGGAATATTTAAATTAATAAGCTAAATTGGCATTTGGGTATGCCAAAGGGACATTTCATATCATATCACGTCATGTCCAGTATATTAGTGAGGGGGTCTTCCTCTTTTGCTCTCTCTGACTTTCGCTCAGGCTCTTGCTGTTCCGGGATTGCGGTTTCGTTTGGGGATTGTTGCTCCTCTGGGATCGTTATGTGGGAACGGTCCGGGCTTGGTCGGTGGGTGGTGAGCAATGGCACTGGGTATCATTCATTTGCCTATTTTGTTACTGTTATCATCATCACTATTTTCATATTAGCATTATTTTAAGTTTTATTTCAATTAGTAAATTGTTCTTATCTCAACCTACAAGTCTCCTTACCCTCACACCCCAATCCTCTTCCCTATCCCCGGGGGGTGAGGTGGGAAGTGGGTGAATGGTTGTGTTGGCTCCTAGCCAAGGGCCAGCCCAGTGAAACTATCACAGGAAAGTATGTGCCTGTGAACCAGTGGAACTGTGGACAGATGGAAACTTACCTGGACAGACATCTGTCAATATTCAAGTTTCCCTGAACACTACTACTACTACTATAGAAATTTTACTTTTTCAAAGCAGTGAAATTTAAGCACTTTTTTTTGGACGATGTGTGCTTTTATCACCATTTGTTGTAAATTTCATAGATTTTAAACCTCTTTTCTTTTTTAAACTACAACAAAATGCAAATGTTCATTTCCTCCTTCTATGTAGAATTTTGAAATAATTTATTATAAAGTTGCATAGCCTTATGAAAACAATGTTTTAGTTAGTACATTGAGCACACTGCCATAACTTAACCTAGCACAAATTTGAGCTTCACATTATATGTAGATATATATATATACACACATATATACATATACACACACACATATACATATAAAAATATCTGAGGTATATCAGAAAATTTGAATTACTAATGAACATCATAAGACTCCTTTCCTCAAACAAAATAAACATTTCCACATCTAGAGCATACAAAACTTTACCTGATCAGCTGTTGTGACATCAGAAATTATAGCATCAGGGGGTCTCTTGGGTGGATTTACTGTTACCTAAAGCAGAAGTAGTAGTATTAATATTTCACTACAAAATTATTTTATCCATATCCATGCTGGAATACATCAGGTATATACAAAAAGAGTATCATTGACAAGGCTGTTAAGGTTTCTCCTACACTTTCTACATTTACAGAAAAAGTCTCTTATCAAGTTTACCTTTACAAAGACAGGAATCCTGAGGCATCAGATCTTTCTAACAGTTACATATTATACCTGATCAGTTTGATTACTTTTCTTACAAACTATCCAAAAAATCCCAAGCAAGAATTATTTGCTCAGAAAAAACAGGACTTGTAGAACATTTTTTGGAACACAGAAACCAAAATGAAACTTTAAAAATAATACTTCAAAAAGCACAATAAAGTACAAAATTATTTACTTCACTCATGGATTACATCACTTTTGGCCTTTAAGAGCTTCCAGCCCTTTTTTTAGTTTCACCCTTTTTCCTTTTGTTTTTTTTTTCAACTACATGCTATATATTAAGCCCCAAATTATCATCAAAAAGCTGTTCCTTGTGCAGTATACAGCTTTGTTGTTCAGTTTTGAAGATATAAACTTTATCAACAGACTGAAAAAGAACATCCTAGATAATGTTAAATATAAAGAACACCATAACTATTTAAAAACTATTAAAGTAGCTGAAATAATTTTTTCTCCCTCCTTCTTCAGTTTTCATAACAAACAAACCAAAAAACCAAACAAGGAGAAACTGGCGTAAGCACTAAAATGAAAGGAAGAAACTTGACTCTTACCTGTAATAATTCTATTTAATCTTAGTTTGCATAAGCTC
Source organism: Caprimulgus europaeus (assembly GCA_907165065.1). The sequence continues at coordinate 19,969,074 of OU015527.1, forward strand.
TTTACTAAAGAAAATAGAAATCCAAACAAACTGAATGCTGTGTAGCTTCACATCTAATAATAGCAAAGGCTTTTTCCTGTGTATTAACAGTAAAGCAAAGCTACCCCTTGGGTGGAAGACTTGATAACATCACTCCTGCTTTGTCACTTCAGAGAACCACAGGAGACCTACACATTAATCACTTTCATAGCAAAGACACTACCTAACATGCTTTCAAAACAATAATGGCTTGCCAATCTATTTCTAGTTAGTTTAAAGAAACTCAACCTGACCTACCAAGCCATTAAGATGCTATAACTAGCCAATGTATGAATAATTAAGGAAACTCTTCATCCAATAGGACAAGAAAACCCCAACTCAAGAGGAGAGGCATGACTTACACAATACGTTGCTCATTGTAGACCTCAACTTGGAAATTTGTTCTCCTTAGTTTGCAGATACAATAAATGTGTAAAGTGACAAAAAAGCACATTATAAAACACGTCTGATCAAGGGATTTCTTTTCAGCACAGTGGGACATGAAAGTCTTTTTCATTGGGAATGTTTGCAAAGAAAACCCAGGAGAATTCATCATTTGAAACTGGCCTCTTGCATGCAGAGGCCTCTGCTGAATTTGCTATCACTGTGTCATCTTAACTAGACTACATTTTGTTTTCTTCTATCACAAAAAGGACTGCTGTCTGAAAGTGGTATTCTTTACATTTTAAAATGTAAAACAGTTTATATAGCATTTTCATACTTCACTAAATAGAATGATAAAGTTCCAGTTGCCTAAAGCACCATGTTTAACTGAAAAGTGCCAAGTGCCACTACACTGGACTCACTGATGTCATCACTATAGATTAGCAACATTTCCTGTGAATCATTATGTTTTTTACATGTGCTGTTATAAAATCTGATTACAGAAGAATTAAGGGTTCCATCAAATACCTTTATACACTGTCTGCAATAATATTCTGTGAATTTTTTATACTAGAGTGAGGCTTCTTCCATTTCTCGTTGAAGCAGCAGGCATTTTAAGATTTGATTTGTAAATTTATGTACGGGAAAATTCCATATAACTGATATAGATTTAAGTAAAAAAACTTGTAAGTTTACAATCAAAAATCCCAAAGAACATTACCTACAGTATTACAGATGTACAAAACCTACACATTTCATTACAAATTTTCAGAAATACTGAGCTCAAAATAACCTCTATTCAATTGAATATTTATTACTATAGACCTCAAGGCTTTCATTCACAATAACAACATTTGGTCACAGCTGGTACTCCCCTTAAACATCCTACTGAAGGAGACAAGTACCTGAATAGCTACTTCATGCATTTGGACATACACACTATGCGTTGTCATTTACTGACGTTCTCTCAAAATGCAGGAGTTCTACCCTACTGGAAGTAAGAAACTATAATGCTACTTCTCTCTTTTCCTTTTTATGCTTTCTAAACTTCTTTCATGCAAAGTCATAGATTTATAAAGAGCTACACCTACAGATCTGTTCCAGAAACTGCAAGTTCAAACCTAACATTGTACATTTGAGTACGTCTCAGTTTTTTACTAAGCTAGTCTTTTAACTGGAGCAACACCTTGCAATATTAACATATGATCATACCTATTAGCACAAATGTAACACAAGAAAAACAAGTTACTAAACTAAACATGAACACTCTCTGTATACATACAAACAAAATTATCATCAGTTATCAATTTATTTTAAAATATAAATAGACCCCCACTTGCTTAAACAGAAGCAAAGAAAACCTCTGAGGTGGAGCAGAACACACTGTAATGCTAAACTGATGGTACACACATCACATATTTCAAATTGGACGTGTAAGCACTGAGGTAGAAACTGAAATGTGATCATGACAGCAGATCTGAGACAGGTTTGAATCAGGACTCTCTTATGAGTCTGGTTGGCACAATCCAACAGCTCAGTAGTAGGACTCCAGAAAAAGTATCTACTACCCTTCCTGTCCATGCTCAAGCAAGAACAGCCAAAAAAATTTGCTCTGAAAGTAACATATAAGAGAGGTAGAGCTCCCCAAATCTACTTAAGAAAACCAATACTTAAAAATAAAAGCCACTTCTCTGTTCTTGTTCTGCTCTAAGAGGTCTCTAAAAATTTTTCAGATCAAAAGTAGATTGAGAAAAAAGGTCTTTCTCAAGCTAACTATTAACAAGAAATCAGTAACTTTCCTCATCTGTTCATTTATGGAGAGCATTAGGAGTAACATCATAATGCATTTTATATGCATTTCCATTTTATTTTCACTTCAGACTTAATTTTCTAATTCCAAGTCTACAGAATTCAGATTCTAAACATTTTCCAGAGAATCTCCTATTCTGTTTTCCAATAGTATATTCCATATCTGTAATATCAAATACTTGAATGTACAAATATCAGTTGCAGGTTTAGCAACTTACTTCTGTCAAAACAAAAGCATTGGTTTTCCAGGCCCTGAACAGTACTTTTTCACTCAAGCTCTTCAATGAACATAAGTATTGAAATTCCACTTGAGTTTGTAATACCGCACTAGCTCAAATGCTACTTTATCCTTTCTGGTTAATACAGCAAAGACTTTTCTTGCAGTGCTGACAGAAGTTTTTAAGTTGCTTTTTAAAAAAAAAAATATGAGTAGGCGCAAATTTACCTTGGCTTTTTCTGATGTTCGTTTTCCACCAAATCCTCCAGCTCCAACGAAAAACAAAGAGAATTGATTATAACACACTAGGTCCTTTCCATCATAGGTATTCACTGAAAGGCAACAAAAGAGAAAGGTCATATATTGTCTTCAATCTCCTTTTTCGTTTAGCTAGCACGTGTTGTTACAAGAGAAAAGCTCAGCTTCAAGCACAATATAGCTCTTTTTAACTACTGAAGGGACAATGGTCATACTTTCACGTTGCACTGTTGCAAGTCACTTCCTGACTAGTGAAGACTAACGATCTGTTTCAAATAACCTTATCATGAATTTTATCTACAAGAAAGTATTAAAATAAAAAAATGAGCTATCAAAATGCTGATGACATCCAAAGTGCTAAAAATATTTGACAACAGAGAGCTGAAATTAGTATTTATTTCAGCATCTCACACCGCATTACTAATTTATTTAAATATAGTAGAATTGTGCCATAAAATATGATGTATTAGAAGCTATTAAGAATCTCTAGTGCATAAAGCACATTACCAACTCATACAAAAAGCAGTACCAGTATCTTGTACAAAAAGAGCTCCAGAGTAAGCTTCAGTTTAAGGTCACCTGTTCCTTCTTTTGAAGAAGTTAAACTTCCACACTGAATTAAGGTTCAGCTTCCCTCCCTGGAAGTGTTTAAGGCCAGGCTGGATGAGGCTTTGAGTAACCTGGTCTAGTGGAAGGTGTCCCTGCTCATGGCAGGGGGGTTGGAACTAGATGATGTTTAAGATCCCTTCCAACCTATACCATTCTATGATTCTATGATTTCAAGTTCATGCCTATTCCACTCCCTTACACCTTAGACTGAAATTTACAATATTGTTAATAATATTCATTTCCAGTTCCATAAGAAATTTAAAACTTCAAGACTCTGCTCACAAAAAGAATTTTTGTGTGCTGCAGAAACAGACAGGCTTAACGTTAGCCCAGTATGGAAGCAAAACACAGCCAGGAGTAACAAAACAACAGTAAATACCTTTTTACAATTTTATCTGTATATTGAAGGAATAAAAGCTCAAGAGTTTTTAGAGATTCACTGCCTACTAACCTACTCTTCAAGTCTAATTTCCTAAGGGACCTTGGTATAACCACACCTAAGGATAGCAAAATGCTGAGAACAACTTATTATCTTCTGCAGACATTCTGATCCTTTAGCTTGGATATAAAAGGAGGGAACTGTGGTTTGGTTTGGTTTGGTTTGGTTTAGAAGAGAGTAATGCAGACAAATAACACAGGACAAGCTCTTAAAGATGGCTGCTTTGCACATGAGTCTATACAACATACACATATGACTAACCTTTGCAAAACCACCCCACAAAACATATGCACACGTGCGCACACACACACTCATGCTGAAAGGTAGCAGAATCTAAAATGGCTGATGCCAGATAGGACTAAATATTATTATTAAACTTTACTCAGTTTTCCACCCACATAGGAAAAACCAAACCATCTCTGAAATCTTCTTCCAAAGATAGTGTTCTTATTTCAGTACATTAACTGTCCAAGAACAATAACATGATATATTTATATAGCTATTGTTAATTAGCTCATATCTCAGCTCTCATGGAGATTTAATAAGTTAATTGTATTTACTGTGGAAAAGATGGCAGTTACTGGTAGTTAAAAGGTACAGGAGAGTTAAAAACTGAGCCTGTCAAATTTTACTGCATCCTCTCCAAAAGTTACAAACCTTCTTACCATCTATAAGCAAGACTGCTCCTGATCCTTTGTCAAGAATATCAGCAACGGTTGAAACAGAAGTTAATTGTCCTATAACAAAAAAAGAACATGTACACATTGTAAGGTTTTGCTTCAAGAATGAATTCTGCATATTTTTTACACTTCCTTCCTAACTGTAATGGTAATAATAACCATAGAAATAATCATAGTAATGAGAATCATGAGAATTATAATAAAAGTGTCTGGGAATCTTTGCAAATCTTGGTTTGCAGATATAAGAATTTTTATTTATTTATTTTTAAATTGTTTTGGGCTTTTTAAATAGAAACTTGCTATAATTTATGTATTCATAGCTAAACATAAATCACACTTCAGACTCAAACAGATCACTAACATCAAAATAGCTCAAATCACTTAAGGATTGTCCACAAATTTCAAGAGGGCCGAGACAACTGCAGTTCTACAGGAGAGAAGCTCAGGTCAGGGCCTGCGCCTATGGGTTTATGAAGTTTCTCTAAAGAGGTTATTGGTCTAGAGACATATGTAACCATATATGCTTGCATAATCAGCCTATGGAATGCAAAAATAAAAAGCTGTATGAAGTCCTGGCAATCCATTATTAATTATCAGACTTCTATGAACTTACATTAACTTTCACACATCTCCTTTTTGTTTCAACAAAAAATTATGGCATTTAACTGTGGCTTGAAAGATTGTTTTTTTTGTTCTATACTCTGGAAAAGTTAATTTTTAAAAACTACTAATGAAGAAACCCAGGCCCATGTATGCATATTCTGAATGAGTTTAAGACGCACCTCTGAAGTGTTGTAATCTGGGAAAACACAGTCATCAATGAAAAGAGATTGCTACTGCAGTAACTAACATCTTTCGAATTTTGACAGGAAGAAAGGTAATTAGTTTTTAGCCTCCTCATTGAGTTGTCCATTCCTCCTTTACACACATAATCTAAATCTTACCCTCTTATAAACACACAGATGTGACCAATGTCGAAGAATTTTTAGATAAACTTCCCAAAATTTCTATGATATAACCTTACAGAAAGAATTAGAAGTTCTGCTAGTTAGTATCAAATTATATGAGTAATACACCAGCATGTAGTGTATTTAAATATTATATCAAAGACTAGGCACAAGTTTACTAAGTATACTATAGAAACACAACACCTGATCCCAAGAACACAAATTTCAGAATTTATTCAATAATGTAACAGGTTGCTTCTATTCTCCCTCATTCCTTACAAAAACAATATGCAAAAAATCCAGTTGGAAACACAGCTGCCCTGTTTCCATTTATAATACAGCTACAGAGACTGTCATCATAGTGAAAAGTAAATCAACAACAGAAAAGGACTGACCTGAGGTTGGTAATGGTTTATATAGTTCCAGATATTGCTCACCATGCAGCATCTGTGTAAAGAAAAGCAGTGCTATAACAGTCAATATATTTTAGTGCTTCCCCCATCACAACTGCAAAGAAATACACAGTTATTTTAGAAAGTGTCCAAAACAAACAAAAAAACCTAACATCCTGTAAGTTTTTTTGTTTGTTTTTCCAATTTCACCCTCGACAGAAAATATTTTCAAAGAAAGTTTTAAACTTTTGTGATTTAATAATAGCATAGTGAACACAAAATTTAACTCAAAATCATTCATATCGTCCTAGGAAGTCATATGTTATATAAGCTAAGTAAATTAATAATTTCTTAGAATGTAAGAATACAAAACACTGAATTTCCCTATTCTAGAATAAAGGGGACTTATTAATATTACAAACTATTAATTAAAGTCACATTATAGTTATATAAAGTTACATATATAAAGTTATATACGTATACAAACAAAATTAGATACTCGGCTCTTCCATACCCTTGCGAGATCCATATTCAGTCCTGGAAGAGAAGGAATACCATCAAACATTGAAGTCTGAGCAGGAATGACTCCAAAGCTAGGTAAACAGCAGAACTCTTCACTTCCTTCAAAGAGAAATTTTAGGTGATCTGGATCCTTAGTTGACATTCCCACACCAAGGGCATATAGAATAGGCTCTAAGTGAGTATATTTATACACGTTGGTAGCCAATTCCCGGCCAACAATGTTCACCTGGAAATTAAAAGTCAGTATAAAATAAAACTTCATAATAGCTAATATTGCACTTGCATTCTTTCTATAATTCTCATATCAAACAAAATTCACATTTGAGCATTTTCTTTATAGTCAATGTAAATATAAACTCTGAGTAATAAATATACCATAACAATTTAATTGTTGTAGTACCAACAACTCTAATGTAATCCATTATATCTTGCTGCGAACAATTTACTTAAATAGTAAGTAGTGTAACTTCATACAGCTCCACTCCCAGCACCATGTAAGAATTTTTCTAAATTAAACCACAAATGCAATAATTAACACTGTAATAACACTGAAATCTGGCAAAATTATCTATTGAGAAGGAGCCCGAGCAAAACCACACTGCCCAACAAGACCCGGCCCCTGCCCCTTTTCTGAAAAATGCCTTAATTAAAGAGGCTTACAGAATTTACAAGCACTTGCATTGTGTATTATTCAGTCTATTTAGCCTTAAGTTTTCCCACCATCAATAAGAAAAATAAAGAGTGGAGTCTGAAGAAGTTTCTTACTCTGCTTCCTCACTTCACAATATAAAACTCACCTCCCTTTTTGCAGACAGTAAGCCAGAGTAGAAGCTGATCAGCAACACAAGTCTCTCTGCTCAAGGTTTTCACCTAACTTTGAGTGCATTTGGTAGACATAGGTACTTACTGTGTCAACAGATGAAGAGACCACTGATCCAGAGCTTGTTGAATTCATAGAAACATTCCCTTGAGACTCTATCTGACTTAGAGCATCATTCAATACACTTATGGACTCTAGAAATGGAATTGAAAAAAAACATTTATAAATAGCTATAAATGAGACACTCCAGTTAGACACACAACAAACATTCCAGCAAATGAGATATAGCTTGGTACTTCTCAATTAATTTTTAAACACAATAAATATACACCTGCAAATTGAGCATTCTGCTGCATTTTACAGGCACCTACACAACAGTTGATGGTAAGTGATCTCTACACCAGTTTCATCAGTTCTGCACCCAGCAGTCAACCATAACACGTATCTAAGTACTGAAACACAACTGGTACTATACGTCACTATTCAAGCCAAGAGGAATACATCAGTAAATACTTGTTTTATTCCTTGAATCACCGTGTTAAGACAATCACAAGCATTATGTTTTAACTGTCTCAAAAGTAAACATCTGAAAACTGCCTTCTTTTGTTTTGCTTTTCTTATCTTCAAAATTATTTGCAATAAAAGTAAGAGGTCTCATCTCCTGGTGGTTACCCGCTTTCCTAAGTAATGCAAATAAATAAGTCCGAGGCTTGAACAATGAATGACAAGATTACAAGCGAGATCATGCATGGCTGAGATAAAGAACCCAGCCATGGTAAGGGCAGGAAAACAGCTTTCTCCTTGAAGATCAATTTGGCTAAAATTGATATTAAACATTCATGTGCTAGAAAGAATCATACAAAAAATGATTATAATTATGCACAGAAAAAGAAGTGTTTAAATCAGAGAAGCACAAAATCACTATTTAACTACCTTCACCTTGGAGTCACTTCTCTCCACTTCAAAACCACTATACCCATACTGAACTGCAGTGCTGCTCAGACTAACACAGTGTTTGCTGGCCTACTGCACAGCACTCCCCTAAATATCCTGCAAGTTAGCTGCACACCCTCTTGCAGAATCTTGATTGCCTGACCTATTTCTTGTTGTCCAGTCGCATTACCAGAATCAGAATAAAGTTTTATCTGAGGCCTCAATCTCATGAAGAAAAAGGAAAGTCTATGAATCAAACATATGTTCTCGCCTCTACTGCCAAAGACAAGCTTTATCTTTGGGTACAAGCACTGTCATAACAAGACACAAGGTTATACTTGCATAATGTGAAAATGTGCAAAACGAGATTTGTAATTTATAAGAACCCTTGAAAAAGTAATCCCTTTTATCCCTTTTTTCATTCATTAAATGAATGAAGGAAAAGCAATGCTGGGCTGCTGGGATAAGTAACAGACTTTCTGGGTTTTTTTGCATGAACCAAAGAAAGGCTTTCACATGGCTTTAAAATCTTCAAGGGAAAATACAAGGAAAGCTGAATGTTTCCTCAACTTTTTATGTCCACAACCCATTTCCTTGCAGGAACATAATCATCCTTCTTAATGGTGAAATCTGAAAAGATCACTAACACGTATTTTAGATGCAATAACCTCATGAAGACAAACAGTATAAAAACAACCTGTCATTTAAGAACAGTGCAGATTACTATGATCTCCTTTTCAATAAGTCTTTCTTCCAGATCATATATGGTATGACTGGACTCTCAAATTGGTGAGCTGGCTAGTGTCTGGCTGAACAGTTTGAGTTAGAAGGGATCTTTCAAGAGTATCTAGTCCAAACACCCCCTGCAATGAGCCGAGGTATCTTCAACTAGACCAGGCTGCTCAGAGTCCCATCCAACCCGACCCTGAATGCTTCCAGGGTTGGAGCTTCTACCACCTCTCTGAGCAACCTGTTCCCGTGTTTTCACCATCCTCACTGTAAAGAATTTATTCCTTATATCTAGTCTAAATCTACCCTCTTTTAATTAAAGTTTTAATTAAAACCATTAATCCTCATCCTATCGCAACAGGGCTCACTAAAAAGTTCGTCCCTATCTTTGCTATAAGCTCCTTTTAAGAACTGAAGGGCTTCAGTAAGATCTCCCTGGAGCCTTCTCTTTTCCAAGCTGAACAAGCCCAACTCTCTGAGCCTCTACTGGTTGGAGAGTTCACATTGGCCCAATTCTCAGGCTTGTCCAGGTTCCTCTGGATGGCAGCCTGTGCCTGAGGCATGTCAACCACACCACTCAGGCTGGTATCATCTGCTAACTTGCTGAGGGTGCGCTCAATCCCACTGTCTATGTAACTGATGAAGATATTAAACAGTACTGGTCCCAACACGGACTTCACTTGCCACTGATCTCTATCTGGACATTGAGCCATAAACCACTACCCTCTGGATGCCACCATCCAACCAATTCCTCATCCACTGAACAGTCCATCCATCAGATTCGTATCTTTCCAATCTATGGGAGACCATGTCAAAGGCCTTACAGAAGTCCTGATACACGACATCCACAGCTCTTCCCTTGTCCACTGATGTAGTCACTCCATCACAGAAGGCCACCAGGTTGGTTAGGTGCCTGCTAGCTGTCTCAAATCAACTCTTCTCCTCCATGTGTCTTAGCATAACTTCTTGAAGGATCTGTTCCACGATCTTCCCAGGTACAAAGGTGAGGCTGACAGGTCAGTAGTTCCCAGGGTACTCTTTTCTACCCTTTTTAAGATGTGAGATATGTTGTTGTTCACCCTAAACATCAAAAGCCTGATCATTTATTTATTTATTTATTTATTTATTACCTTTGGCCTACTGTTATATTTGCAATCAGCTAGATCACTTGACCTAGATCATACTAGAATAATTTAGTAACACTTTTATTGATTTTCAAAGCATATGCATGCAGAAGAAGCTGTCTTTAAGGACGGAATGTTACTTCATGGACTCCTGGGTTTATTTCTTTATATCTATGACAGCCATCAACCACATGAGATAGGTCTATGTTCTATGCTCCAATTTCTTGAGAGGTATCAACAGAAAGTATATGTTAAATTTTATGTTTCAAGGTGGTTTTTGCCCTTTAATATCACAGCTACTTTTAAGATGCCACCTCTTTGGTTTGTCTGAAAAGCTTAAGCAAGTTAGAATTATCACCAAACACAGGCAGCAAAGCTTTTTCTTTTTCCCCTTAATAAAGGAGAAAAAAAAAAGTTAATTTATTTTTTCCCCCTGAATTAGTAAGCTACAAAACTTTTCAACTTAAGAACCCCAGTGCTGATATATTCCTTTCATCTTCTAGGGACTGCTAGAGCAGCATGCAACTGAAATGTCTCAACATATTAACTTATTTCAGTCTTCACTGTTTTTCTGCTGCCTGGCATGAGAAACTGGACTAGCGTAGCATTAGATTTACAGTAATATTCTAGCAGTTGACCACATATGAATCTTTCACATGAGGCAGGGTTAAACCTTCAAAAAAAGAGTTGATTAGATTATTACATTAAGAAGTATGAAGGTTAAGATCTAATACACTGTTATGAGCCAACAATGTGGTATGAGATTGCCAAAAAATAAAGATGAAACATTGCAAAATCACTGATAAGTGAGGTTTGGACACTAATAAGGATGGTTTCAACAGTCTTTATTTTGCCTTTATTTAGAGTACTGAAAGTAAAAGAGATGGGGAGATAAGTACAGAGTTTTCAGACATGTAAACACACAAGGATGTCTGAAATTAATGTTTCAGTAGTAGACTTAACTATGACAATTTTTACTTTCCTATACATGACTCTACAAGCTGAGTAAGGTTCTTCTAAGATCAAATAAATAGTTTGAAGGGTATAATTTTGGCAGAAACAAATGCAGTAGGAAACCTTTCATTAATATAACAGTTTTAAATACTGTTTGGGGGTTATTTTCTACATTGTTACACTGTCAGTGAACTCCGAAACCTTAAATGTCCACTATCCCAGCATGGTCTGCTATTATAAAGCAAACTATCAGCAGACAGCGGGGAAAGATTAATCTGAAGAGCAAAGGTTGAAAACAGTCACTGCAAAGCCTGCCTCTTTCCATGTAAGCCATATTCCTTAACTATAGAGGAATCTGCATCAGTGCTTAACTCATTTTAAACACGTATGAAGAAAGTAAAAATTGAAGTTTGAACAATTTTCTTCTTAGGCAATTTTTTTATATACACACAAAGTACATGTACTTTGTCTTTTATATTAATACATACACGTAATACATACACGTCCTATGTGTTTTTTTATTAATTTCCCCTATACCATAGATAAGCTTCCAAAATGTGCCAAAAGTCAGCCAGTGAGAATACTCAAGTTGTTTTATGTTGAACATAAGAGCAGATTACAGACCTCGAAAATACTAGATTTAGCTGAAACTGTCTTGGATCTTCACAATTGAGGAAGAAATCGAGACATTGCCTCATATGGGTGATAGACATAATTCATAGAATCGCAGAATGGTTTGGGTTGGAAAGGGCCTTAAAGATCATCTAGTTCCAACCCCCCTGCCATAAGCAAGGACACCTTCCACTAGACCACGTTGCTCAAAGACTCATCCAATCTGGCCTTAAACACTTCCAACCTCCTTGGGCAACCTGTTCCAGTGTCTGACCACCCTCACAGTGAAGAGTTTCTTCCTAATATCTAATCTAAACCTCCCCTCTTCCAGTTTAAAGCCATTTCCCCTTGTTCTGTCACTACCTGCCCTTGTGAAAAGTCCCTCCCCAGCTTTCTTGTAGCCCCTTCAGGTACTGGAAGGTTGCTATAAGGTCTCCCCAGAGCCTTCTCTTTTCCAGGCTGAACAACCCCAACTCCCTCAGCCTGTCCTCATAGGAGAGGTGCTCCAGCCCTCGGATCATCCTCGTGGCCTCCTCTGGACTTGTTCTAACTGATCCATGTCTTTCTTGTGTTGGGGGCTCCAGAACTGGACACAGTACTCCAGGTGGGGCCTCACGAGAGCAGAGTAGAGGGGGAGAATCACCTCCCTCGATCTGCTGGCCACACTTCTCTTGATGCAGTCCAAGATACAGTTGGCTTTCTTGGCTACAGGCCACAGCCACCAATACATTGGTGGCTCATGTTGAGCTTCTCATCCACCACCACTTCCAAGTCCTTCTCTTCAGAGCTGGTCTCAAGCCACTCATCGCCCAGTCTGTGTTTATGTTTGGGATTGCTCCAATCCAGGTGCAGGACCTTGCATTTGGCCTTGTTGAACTTCATGAGGTTAGCACAGCCCCACCTCTCGAGCCTGTCATGGTCCCTCTGGATGGCATCCTGTCCCTCCAGCATTGGCATAGAGGCATTTAAGTTGGGCCCCCAGTGAAGCTGACTTCGACTTGCAGGCTGAAGCAACTGGAATCCCAGTATGGTGCTCTTCAGGCATGTAGCTCCCAGAGTTACTACCAGAAGTCCCAGTTATATCCCCTTCCCCCTTCCAATCTAGTCTAAAGCTCTGTCAATGAGCCCCACTAATTCTTGCCCCAGGATCCTTTTCCCTTCTGAGACAGGTGTGTCCCATCTTTTGCCAGCAGTCCCGGTGCCATGTAAATCTCCCAATGGTCAAAGAAACCAAAACTCTGCCCGTGGCACCAGCCTCTGAGCCATGTGTTGATCAGGTGTATCTTCCTGCTCCTGTCAGGAGACCTCCCTGCCACTAAAGGGATTGAGGAAAAAATACCTGCACACCTGATCCTGTAACCAGCCTCCCTAATGACCTAAAGCCCTTTTTAATTGCTTTTAGACTTTTATCTGTAATCTCGTCACTACCAGCTGGGATGACCAAAAGCGGGCAGTAGTCTGAGGGCTGCACCAGGCCAGGGAGGTTCTCACTGATATCCCTGACCTGGGCCCCAGGGAGGCAGCAGGCTGCCCTGTGGGAGGGATCTGGACAACATATGGGACCCTCAGTTCCCCTCAGGAGGGAATCACCTACCATGATTACCCTCCTTTTTTTCTTGGTTGAATTAGTCCTGAGGTGTGGGGGTGACTGACACCCTGGATGTCTTTCCAGGTGGACCTTCCTTTCCATCCTCACTTGCCTGGCTCTCAATTTCCAAAGCCTCATACCTGTTGTGCAGCACTAACTGGGGGGCCAAGGAAGGCCTGCAGGAGATTTGCCTGACTCCCTGGCCTCCCTGAGGAGGGATCTGTTTCCATTCCCCCCCTGTCTTTTAGGTCCCCTCCTCTTACCTGGTGGCAAGAGGAGGGGGAATTTTGTGCTTCATGTGAAAACTGTTGCCTTTGGATCAGGGATGGGAGGGCCTGAGTCCACCAGTCTATGTCCTTCTCACACTCTCTCATAGTCTTTTGCCTTTCAACCTCCTCTTTCAGCTCAGCCACCATGCTGAGCAGATAGTTTACCTGTTTTCCTAGATAACAAAATGCCTAAACGTATGAATCTATACATACTACAGAATGTTGTACACAGTATAGCATCTGCAATACAGGGATGGCTGTCTTCCATGTATCTCACAGTACAATTTGATTTCACCCTTTGCATAACAGGAAGAATCAGACTAGGACACAAGAGCAAACAGTGCACTGTGGGGGTAAGGGCTACTGGATCTAGCTTGCTCTGAGAGGGAATACACACCAACGTGCAGTGCAATGTGCAACTGTGACCTACTGCACATGCACCACACATTCAGATGCTTCTATATCACATTTAATTTGGTCTTTCTGATTATGCACAGGCTCAGAAGCCCAGGACCTCTCAGTATCTCAATACACGGAATCACGTTATGATGACAAGTAGGTCAACTCACGAGATCCAGCTGCAAATTCTGCCTGAGCAATTCTTTCCTCGTACTAGTTATTCTGCAATTGCTACTGCCTAAGGGCACACTGGGAGGTAGTTACAGTGACTCACTGATGTACACTTTAAGTTGATTCTGTGTCCTAAACTTAAGGCTCTGATTATGCCTTGCTTATCTTTTTGAAAGATTTCTAGCTTGTTCTGAAGTGGTATAAAGTAAGCTAAAACAATTATTTCAGTTTAATCATTAGCAAAAAAATTACATTATCCTCACTCAAATTTGGAAAAAGACTAACATATAAGTCACTACAGATGCACTGCTGCCTCAGGGGCAGTGACATTTTCATGTTGCTTTAAGTAGATGGTTACCTTTCACTCTTGGTAAAGGGAATGTACAAGAACAGACACCAGCAAATTCCTAAATTCTCACAGAGCCTCTTAAAAAAAAAAAGTCTGTTCTCGGATTTTTCTGTTGCTAAAAAAATATTGTGTAGTGAATGCACAAGTAATCCTATCTTACAGTTAACAGAACTATACCTGAAACTGTGCAGGAGCACAGAGGAACTGCCAGAACTTCTTCAAGTACATTAAGGACTAAGCCTGTAAAGCTCAGGGAATAACTACAGAGAAATTCAAAGACACTTGAGGCATTAAAAGGAAAGTGAAAAGTCAGTCACAGCGACTGTGTCAGACAGCTTGGTAGCTACCAAGAAAGACTGCTTTACTGAGCATATTACCTTTGTATCTGAGAAACTTAAATGAGTTACTGAATTAACATGAACTGACAAATGAAGGGACAATTAGCTATTTTCTATTAATTAAAATTGCACAAAAAATCATATTCCGATACACAGGCAGGAGTTTTTTAGCTTGATTCAGTATATGGGACAAGAAAACAAGTAAAGCCTGGAGAAGTGCTTTAAAAAAAGACAAAAAGAAAAATTTTGATATTTTAAAACTGGTTTTAAGAAAAAGAATTCAATGTTTTAATTTCTTAAAAGACCACTACTAAAACAAATATGAGACGGTACTTCCATGTAGTTTTCAAGAGCTCAGCATCTCCAGCACAATGACCCTGGCCAAAACACACTATTATGAATGAGTGCTTTGCTAGGTAGGGCTCTGCGTGCATGATCATTCAGACACCAGATGTGAAGCATTTTATTTATTTATCTTTAGGAGAATTACTTCCCCCTACGCTTGCAAAAATAGATAATTCTAAGTAAAATACAAAAGAGCTACATGAATCCAAGTATTCAGTATATCTTTAAAAAAACCCAACCAACTAACCATTTGTAATTATTTTTTGTAATCTAGAACAAATAAAGTCAAATTGCTCTTATCAGTATGTGCAAACTATGAAACAAGATTAACATCTTTGATTATAGGTTTTTCTACTATATTAAAAGCGAAAACTTTATCCAATTGGTATTTTTTATAAATATATTTTATAATTATACATAATGGTTAGTACATGATTGCTCTTCACAGCATCAAATTACTTAATTAAATCTTCTGGGAGAGTTTTAACTTGTAGATATTAGGTACTATAGCTTTTCATTTTTAACACAAGTATTCTAATTAGTTTCCCCTTTGAATACCTTCAAGCAATAAAGTGGAGACTTTGGCAACAGAAAAAAACTTCTAATATAGAACTGAAAACTCTATTCAGCTAGCTTCTTTAGAATTTTCCTCAATCTTTCTGCTGATTCTTACATACAACAAACTAATGAAAGAGTTTTCATTCAGCCTGGCAGTAGCTATGGCTTGACGTCACTGAAAAGACAATGCTGTATTTTGGCTAAGTTCATAAGAAATCAGTAGATAAGGCATGTACACTGCATGGGAGACTCATGCTAATGTAATATTTATAATTTCCTGACTGTAGAAACCTTCTATATTGTACAGTAAGCACATTTACTACAGAATTCCAAAATCTTGTCCAATTTTTTCTGCCAATAGCATCAAAAGACAGATGTGGAATACCATATGTAATGCTGAAGCAACTTTCAAAAGAAATTCTCATCTACAGCTTTTTTTTTGTACACCATTTTTCTGCTAGCAACCCATAAAAATAACATAGTACATGTGACAGGTTGGAGAACAGATCAGAAGCTATAAATCTGGAATTATGTTGTTATAAATACCATTCCACAGAGGACAGACAACATTTATAAATTGACATACATTTGTAAATGGGACATCTGTAAGCCAAAGATCAGTGAAAACAATCAGTAAGGTGATACAGAATAACTGTATGGTTGGTTATACTCCTGTACCAAGATCTGGGAGAAAAGACAAAGTGTCTCCTATTCTGGTTCTGGTTTAGACATCTAAAAAAATCTCCTGGAGATTTTAACAAAATGCTCTAATGGATTTCAGGACCAACAGCTTAAACACCCACTATGTATCTAAGTATCTTTGAAATTCACTGGCATTATACATAGCGATGCCTCTTCCTTTGCTTGTCCAAATTCTTAAATGCTGGCATTTCCTACTTTGACAAATAGTCAATTTTGACCTAAATAACAACATGCATAATAACAAAACAACCATCAGTGATACTAAGCGCATGTAACTCACACTAACAAAGTAAAGGTAACACCTTGAGAAATCTTGGAGAGCAGTTGGGAAAATTAGTCTGGTTCATTTATGAACTATGACAACCACAGATCTAAATAAAGAGGGGCATAAGACAACAAAGAGAGAGTTTGGAAGATGAAAGAGAAGCAAGTATGGCAGCAGGAAAGATCGGGATAATTTTAGCTAAAAAAAACCAAAACAAAATAAATAATAGGAAGAAACAAAGAAAGTAAACAAAGCATTGGAAGAGACAGTCATCTTGGTCACCAGGGGGTGATGTTATCCATCAACACAAGGCAGTAAGGAAGAACTTCTCTGTTGTCTTATACCAAATGACTTAACCAGAGAACTTTTTGGTACAGAAATGTCTACCAAAAAGCAAGATTCCAGGACTGAAAGGAAAACACAATCTCTATTACAATGCTACTTACCTTTATGTAGGTGCAATCAAATAAGACACTACCATTAGTCTGGCTGTAATACATAAAGTCACAGTGATGTAGCTTCCCTAGAAGTCCTTAAGAAAGATAAAACTGTCTTAATTCTACAGGTAAGAACTCAAAAGCTTCCTTAAAAAGAGCTGACTGCACTGAAACAATAAATTATTAATGTTACGCATTTACAAAATAATTCACTTTTGAAGTAAAGTTTCAGCAAACTTCTGACAAGAAAGCATTCTCTTCCAAGCTTTGCTTGCCCAAACTATCCACATTATCAAAGTTTCCTTTACCTTGGATACTTCTGGGTTTGCTGGCGTTATCAAAGTCACAGACTTTCTCCCATTTATCTCTCACTGCTTCCGGTGTCATTGGCTGATTCTTTCCTCTGACAATAGCACCCAAGGATCGTTCCCAGCGCACTAATGGGAAACATGAGCCAGAGAATTCAAGTGGCAATCAAAGAAACTTCTAGCTTCTTTAGATCACTTTCATCTAGGTCACTATTTTCAAAACAGTGCAAGAAAAGAAGTACTGTAAGTATTCCAACCTAACTCACCAGTAAAACTTCAAGCTGGGTTAAAAGGGCTCACTGCTTTTAACTAACATTTAGAAAAGGAACAGAAAATTTAGAAAAGGAATAAAAAAAATCATTAAAGCCAGAACAAACTGATTGCTATCTGAAAATATTACATCAGTTTTAGGATTCTGCCTAGTGAAAAGTTGTAGCTGGTATGTATTTATTGACATTTTCTTCTGACATTTTTTTGGCTACTAATGCTTAGAAATCTTCTGAAAGCCTTGGAAAACTGTAGAGGAAATGTGAAAACCACTAGTTATCTATGAAAGAATGTTAAAACCAGTAGCTAGCATCTCCAAATGGTTCCTGAAGTTGTATTTCAACACTGTAACTCGAGAGAAACTGGTAAGGCTAATATGAAATCAGTTATGGATTGCAACTAATCCTTAATGTCCTGTTGGTTATGCTTTTAATTAGCAACAGATAATGAATAAGGCCATACACATACCTCATTATCAACCTCATTTCATTTAATAAATTTCAACAGTAGCCATTATAATGATGAAAGAAAGTATTTTCTTTCGACCAGAGAAGAAAAGCCACAGATTTCTGGCTGTATTAACTCCTTGTGGAGGGCAGCAAGAGGTTTTACACTGCTGCCCCAATTTCTTTAATCTGTTTAATACGCTACCTGAAAAAAGCTATTCGAGTGCCACTAGAACATTTACAGTTAGTTAGCAAAGTACAAATCTTTACCAAGTGGGCAAAAAAGTGTGTCGGAAGAAGGGGGAACCACTTCTTGAATTAACAGCCCTATATCCAACCCACTGGTGATACTCACGTAAGCTGAAAAGTCCTTGGACAGTTCAAGAAAATAATGTTGTCATTAGGTTCAACATATTTGGGAAAAAAGTTACAGTATTTCACACACTGAATTAAATCTTCCATCTCATAAGCCCCTGAGTATTGTCTGCAAAGTTTTTTTATGTTCATATTTAAGCAAGTTACTAGAGTCACCCAAGGAAAATACTTAGCTAGCATAGCTACTGGCTATTAAGAAGGCTAATTGCCTTAACATGCATATCACTAGTGTTTTTATAGAAGTATAAAATAGTGGTAGAAAGCAACTAAAAAGCAGCCTGTTTATCAGCATGTGCTACTTTTAGACCATGAAAAATTGAGGCTATCAAGAAAAGATAGCAACACATATTTAGCACCAAAAAAGGAGATTCTTCTTACTTCAATTATACCCTCAGGATCCAAGACTTAAGGTTACTTAGGCATATTTTCAGTTACTATTAGTCAGCTCACAAGCAAAACAAAGCCCATATCTAAGTTGCCAGTTTCCTCTGTGCATAGTGAAATATGTGACTTTTTCTTAAAATAAGAAGTCTCCTCAGAACCCTAGGCTATTGCTAATCTCTAAATAAAAAAGTCTTGAGTAGAGGTTAACTCCAAAAATTAATTGTGCACTTTTGTTGTCAATTAAAAAAAAATAAAATCCTGCAACACAAAGTACTTACATTTTCCAATCCACCCAGCTCCCACCTGCCAAGTAAAAAGAAAGCAATCAGCTTACCACATGTTAAAAGCAAAGTTTTGGTAACCATATTTCAGAATAAAACAACATAATAAAAATTTATGGACTACTGCTAGTTGTGTTTAACAGTTTAGTTAAGCACTGGAATGAGAGCAACATAAAACTCCAAGAACAAGGTAACAGCTTTCATCCAATTTATGAGCTAGCAGTTTGATAACAATACCTATAATGTATTCCATACCTAAGTAACTCATCCTTCACGTAAGTTGCTTTCTGTATTTGAATGATTTAGAAAACAAAAACTTTTTGAAGCAGTTGCTTTTGTACCTTTTCAAATTTAGAAGGGTACAGTAAGAATTGTAACAATCAAATCAGTAGTATTTTGAGCATACCCCAGAATCTGACAAGGTTGTTACTGCCTGATGTACTTGTCACATACAGCACAACAAGGCTTCTCTTGTCTCTGCTGAGTATGCAGTATCTCAAGTGAAAATTCAGTTTCACCAAAAAGGTTAAGACTCGACAGGCTAAAGCAAATAATTGATTCTGGGGAAAGGGACAAAGGGAGGGAAAGAGCGGGGAGGAAGGGAAAATAAAAAAATTACCTCAAACAGACTGCCATTCTCCGCACAGCTCTCATGGCAAAGCCAAACAACTAAGGGAGCAACATACTCTGGTTTGAAAGCATCGACCAGATCTAGAGCAAATTGGAGGGAGGAATCATAAGACAGAAATACTGTATGATTTTTGCCAAATTATTCTTACTCTAACACCTTCTAATGGACAGCAGAGCCAGGGAAAATTTAACCATCGGTGTTCTGACATGAAAAGGAACAATTGAAATGAAACATTTGAAGCATCATGAAGTACAAACAACTCATGAGACACCTGTAAGCCTCCAAACCCAGTGACACTGGTTCCCAGGCAGGCAGATGGAAGACTGATTAAATGTTGGAAAGATCATAATGTGCAGACTGCAAAGCCAGATACCTTCCTAAATTTCCATCTGACAGGCAGGCTGAAACAAGTCAACTAGAGATAATCCTGACGGGACATACCTGAGCAAATTCCCTTTTAATTTGTTAGTCAGTTATAGAGAAAATAAAATATGAAAAGAATTGGAGCTGCTGAATATCTGAGAAACATTCACTTTGGAAATGCTGATATTGCCAAATGAGCTATCAGGAACTATGAGTCCTGCTAAATTTACATACCAATTTTATTTTGGGATTTTCATTGTCATCCGGCACAAGAGAAAACTATCTGAAAATTAAGATATTGTTATAGAGCAGAATGTGGTTGTCGAGGCAGCTCTTACCACATATTCTATCCACTATCTGAAAAGAAAAAATAACTTCATTTAATTTCCTTTTTCAGATTTTAGAATATTATTCTTTCAACAGCAATACATACATAGCTGCTCCTCAGCTAAAGGTCAGCAAGCATTTTCAAATGCACCCTGCCAGCTGAAGAGCTGGGAAAGTTTAGCATTACAGGTAGTTCTTTAATAGCCAAATTGAAGTAACAGAAGTTCATTTTTAGGAATTCCATAAAGGTAAAAGGAGATTAAACTTCATTTAATATAGCATGTTGTAAGTGCATAAAAAAATCCTTAGGTTTTTCTAAAATATTCCACCTTATGCCACACACTTAAAAACTAGCACTAGACTGTTATTACTAATGCTATTAATCCACTATTAAATGAATTAAGAAATAGGTGGTAGAAGTTTAAAAAAAACCAAACACACAAAAGATGCAACCTACATCTAGAGTTCTAGCTAGAACAAAAATAAGTGGGGCAAGTTGACAATACATAATTGCAGTAATGCTAAAGCGTAGGTGCTTGCAGTCATCTAAAGATGAACAGGAAAGTACTGACTAAGATAACAAGGATAATTTGATAAGACTTATTAAAACATTTCTAAAGTTCTGGTGTCCAAACCTTTTAAGAGTATTTGAGAAACTGGACAGGGAGGGAGAGAGCAAGGTCAGAAATAAATTATCAGAGGTGTTAATTATCTTATACAGAGACCAAAGGATCTCACTCTTCTTAAAATGGCTAAGAAAGAAAATTAAGATGTCCTTTTACGACTCTCTGTAAATATCTTCAGGAAATTCCAGCTACTGAACTCCACTTTATGCTTCAGGAACTCACGGCTGCAAGCTTAATGGATTTTACTCTTCTGTAAGTAAGTGCAATAAATGCCTGTAACGTAAAACCTATAGAGGTGTTAGATTTCCTGATCACTTGGATTATTTAGACCTAACCCAGGATACTTTACACAGACTTTAATTAGTCAAACAAAATAATGCATTCAATCCATGCATAACTGTATAAAATATATTATTCTTCAATAACTTGCATATCAGTCTGAAAAATGTGATGATTCCCCTGGCTTTGCAATCTGCCTATTACTAGAGAAAAGAAGGGCGGGATGGCAATGAAGTAGGCTGATTCTAGAAGACTTTCTGAGATCAAATTCCTTTTACAGACTTTTTTTTCCAAAACTTTTTTGCTTCTTCTGGTCATTTACCAAAGTAATTAACCATTCTATTTATCCTAAATTTACACTTTAGACACAGCTATCTCCTACAACGTTCTTCACACTGACTTCTCAATACAGTGCTCTGTTAAAGCCTGTTCAAGCATTCAAAGATTAGTAACTGAAAGCAGCCCTGCAGAGAAGAACCTGGGAGTCCTGGTGGACAACAAGTTAAATATGAGCCAGCAGTGTGCTCTTGTGGCCAGGAAGGCTAACAGTATCCTGGGTTGTACTAGGAAGAGTGTTGTCAGCAGGTCGAAAGAGGTTCTCCTCCCCCTCTGCTCAGCCCTGGTGAGGCCCCACCTGGAGTATTGTGTCCAGTTCTGGGCTCCCCAGTACAGGAAGGACATGGAACTCCTGGAGTGTGTCCAGTGATGGAAGACTATGACGATTAAAGGGCTGGAGCATCTTTCAGATGAGGAAAGGCTGAGGGAGCTGGGCCTGTTCAGCCTGGAGAAAAGACGACTCAGAAGGGATCTAATTAATGTTTATAAATATCTAAAGGGGCCTAGAGGATGGGGCCATATTCTTCTCACTGGCACCCCACAACAGGATGAGAGGCAACGGGCATAAACTGCAGCATAGGAAGTTCCACCTGAACATAAGGAAGAACTTCTTTACTGTGTGGGTGACCAAGCACTGGAACAGGTTGCCCAGAGAGGCTGTGGAATCTCCCTCCCTGGAGATATTAAAAAACTGTCTGGACAAAATCCTGGTTCATGTGCTCTAGGAGCCCCTGCCTGAGCAGCGTGGTTGGACTAGATGACCTTCAGAGGTCCCTTCCAACGTCAACCATTTTGTGATTCTGAGAACCGTGCAATAAAGAAAAACATAATATATTAGGCAACTTAGTTCATTATCATCTCTTGGTGATCATGAAACGAAGAAGTATACACATGACATGTTGTGCAAAAACCAGTATTTTGCAATTAGACAATATTATAACAAGCATGGACACCTATTGCACATACCTGATTCTACACCTGACAAAACAAGCCTTTCCACTACCGTAGGAGGATCTTGGAAGAGACTATAATTAAAGAGCCTTGCCACATTAAATTGCTTTTGTGAATGACAAAAATTGCTTCTTACCTTGTGGCAGAAAATAAGAATTCCTTATAACAGACAAAGTAAGCATGTTGACAGTTCAGAGACAAAAAAATAGTAGGAATAAGGAAACAGCAGTCTATAAAGTATAAAAGCTTTGCATTTTATCTGAGCTAAGAAAGTTAGCTGTGCTTCAATTCACTGACAAGTATCAGTACATGTAGACCTTAAATGATTCACCTTGTGGCATGACAGTCTGGGTCAGTCTGGATCCAGCAGTAGGAGCAATTGTGTTGCAGTGGATGTTATACTTTCGGCCTTCAATTGCAATTGTGTTTGAAAGACCCAAAAGGCCAAGTTTTGCAGCACTGTAGTTTGCCTGACCAAAGTTTCCATATATTCCAGCAGCTGAGGAAGTCATAATTATTCTTAGGGGAGAGGAGGGGGGGGGAGGGGAAAAAAAAAAAAGTTTAAGGATTTCTTCAATTTGTTTTAATTCCAGACAACATCCGCCTTTTTTATGTTTGATTGATAGCAAACACCTGACAAATCCTGAAGCATTGTTGTACTACCAGAAGACCAACAGTCATGAGCCTGTTTGAGTTACACTGCAAAACTAGAGCAGACATTCTGTGACAACAGGGTACAGAATAGAGAAAAGTATTTTCTTTTAATGTTCTAACTGCACTTCAAGTGGCATTATTCTCATAACTAACAACATCAGCCATAAGAAAATTATTTTACTGAAAATTACTTCACATTAATATCTACATGGTAATATGTGAAGACGAATTCTTACAGAATTGACATTCAAAGAATCCTTATGTGCGTTAAACGCATGAAGAAAGAAGACAGCAAAGTTTTGCCCTTTGCTGTCTCCTAACATTATTGCTGTGAAGCTGACTGAACTGCTCACAAGAAAGCTCTAAAACCACTGCAGTACATAGCTGGTTTGAGGTAAGAAAACACTGTCTTCTCATAAACTGGAATTCAAAAGAAAAGGGTCTACACCTTCACTTTTAAAAGCAGTCTTATCAGATTTGTTCCAATCTACTATGCAGTAAACACACTGCATAGCTGGGATCAAAATCTATTTCATTTTTACTATTACTTGCCTCACTGACAATAATCCACTGTTTTTAATCTCTTGCAAGTACTGTCTCAATATGACCAAGATGAAAAAGCTACAAAATCTATACAAAGTAGGCATTTTGCAGATGGCACACACCTCTACATAAACTGCAGAAGCATTCACTACCATTGTTATCTGAGCAAATAAAGAGAAGGAGCCAAGGGAAGAATTTTCCTAAATGG
Organism: Caprimulgus europaeus; assembly: GCA_907165065.1. The sequence goes on from OU015527.1 coordinate 19,992,921, forward strand.
ATGCAACTCCTAGACTTTAGCTGTGTATTCTGCCTGCAGAATACACTTCTTCCCTTATGTTTGTAGTTCAGTTCCCTGGATAAGAATCAATGTCAGTTCAATCACAGAATGACAAAGAAACTCATATAGCTTTCAACATAGGAGTATGGCTGTTAAGATTAATATAATCACGTCAATGTTTCAATAAGGAAAAATAAATGTGAAAAAACTTAAAGGTCTAAATTCACTGCAATCCTTCAGTAAACAGTAGCAAAGCAACACATAGCAAAGTAGACTAAGAACACTCCCACAATTTCTATGACAAGTACATTTGTCCAAAGGGGCAGGGAAGGGAAATAACTCCAACCAAAAAAATCCAAAGACCCACAAGCAGAACTGCATGTACCTGTCATTTGAATAAGGAGGAACAGAAGAATCCCTCAAACTTCCAGTAACATACAAGTAACAAACACTTCTAGCCAGTCCTCATGCAAATAAATGTTATTTCTATAATACTACAGAATTGCATATGCATATGCATGGAAAAACCTTTAAACATTTGCCTGGGGAGGTGGAGAGGGGGACAGCACTGAAAGTATAAGAGCCTACACATTTGCATTGACTTTGTTTCATCCCAGTGACAGTAAAAGAAAAGAATGCAAAACTGCTCGTTCACTGTCAGGGTATGCAGCAATGTTACATCCTACTGAAAGAGCAGAAAAAAAGACAAATTTTTACCTGCCATATTTCTGATTTTTCATATGATTCCATGCAGCTCGGGTGACCAGGAATGATCCCCTCAAATGAATTCTATGAATTATATCTAGGAACAAATTGATGTTGGTTTAGTAACTCCAGGATTTTGTCTCCCAACTTGACATACACCATTTGTTTCCTCTTCATGAGAAGATAAAAACTGCATTCACTTCACACTCTCAAACTGTTATGAAAAAAGTAGTGGGTTTGGGGTTTTTTTTCCTTTTTTAATTGTTCATTTTGAAGTGCATGCCTGAATATACACTGATCATCTCTTTTGCCTCTTGGATAGGACTCTCTTGTATAGAAGTCACAAGCATTCAAAACTCCATTGCTTAGGCACAGTCAAACAAGGACTACAGAAATTAGACCACTTTTGCAAAAATCTGCTCAACTGGCTTACCACCTACCATCTCACTGAAGGTTCCCCCTGTGTGCCTTGGTACATCATCTTTCTTTCCTCCATTGTTAGTTCTAAGTCTTTTAAGGCTGTTTAGTATTCAGCCAGCCAGTGCTGGAACTAGGAATGTGTTCTGCTCACAAAAACTACTGTGTGTGTTTCATATGGCTCCTTTTTGTATTCCACTCAGCAACTAGGAGTGGCAGCCAGAGCCTTTCTTCCCCTTTGGAACTACATACACCTACCATGCATTGCAGCAACGATCTGGTTTGCAAGCTGAACATAAGGCAGATGAGCACAAGCAGCTTACCACTAAGCTTTCAGGGCAAAAGATAATTCTCTGATCTGGCACAGCCTTTTCTTCTTCCTTGTACCAATGAGAAGGATGCACCGTTCATCTTTCACACAGAAAGTATATTTTGAAATTTATCAACTCACCCCAATCTTCATCACTTATCCGAACAAATGAACGGTCTCTTAGGATCCTAAAATCCATAATTAGGAAAACAAAACAAAATAAAACAAACAAAAGAAGAAGAAGTGTTTACACAAAAGTGGCAGCCCACAATCAAACAGGAAAAAACCTTCAGGTTTACTCACCCAGCATTGTTTATAACAATATCTGCAAAAATAAAATAAAATAAACTCAGTGAACGCACTGATAAAATACAAGCTTTTTACTATTTCCCCCCCTGCTTCTTAAAATATAAATAGAAAAGAACAGTGCACACAAACATCATATGATTAGTCTGTAGCTCCTTGTCCCAAACAATGGAACTCCACCATTGGACAATAATTAACACAAGACAAAAAACTTCAAGTCTCAGCCTGTCAATGGAACAAAGTCTGACAAGGAGGTATAGTTGAGAAGTGTTGGCTACCTAGGAAAACAATACCTGCAGGATGCAGCCATCCTGCACAGTTTTGCAGTTTGCTTTGAATTCCAGAGTGCTCTTGATTATGCAGTTTGTGCCACCATCTTTGTTACAGTAAGCCCAAATGATAACTGGAAGAACCACAGAGTCACAGAGCCACTAAAGCAGCCAGGATCATAACAATTTTTTATCAAACATTTAATTTTGTTCCTGTTGGCTTTGATCATGTGTACTTTTAGTCATTTAGCCCTGAGTTAAAATTCCATAAACTTCACAATTAAACAGTGGCACTCATATGGTAGAAAGGAACCTTGCTTGTTAGATAAAATATCTCAAGCTGTTGTATTTTTTTTTTAATTTGTGTTAAAGCACTTCAATCTTCATAGGCAAAATAGCTTCCGAAACATGTCAGAGCATCTCTGACTCTTCAGCAACATTATTTATCCTGATTTTATGCAGCTAGTTATATTTTATGAACTCCATGGTTTGAAACAGAAATTGTTAATAATTACTTAAGTACCAAAATTCTAAAAACAAGAATCATATTTGGGATTTAAACTTCTGCTAAAAAGGACCAGACAGAAAAGTTACCCATTCAGATTTAAAGTGGAAAGCCTCTGATCTAGGTTTCTCTGAGTAAGGGGATCAAGGGTTGGTGAGTTCTGCTGTTGTCATACTGTACTTCATATACTTGTCAATTGCACTGTTTATAATGGCTCTGCACTCACAAACAAGTTACAAAAAAGAATTAAGCAACTGTACCTATCCTCCCAAAAGCCTCAAGTGCTGTCTTCACAAGCTTTTCACCATCTTCCACTGAATCTGTAAGAAAAAGGTATGAATTTTCAAGTAAAATGAACTAGATACACTGCACTTCAAGGCTACTGGCAACTATCCCATGGATCTAAGAAAAATAAATTGTGTATAAAATAATACATATAAAATAAATTCAAATTCACACAGTATTTGCATGTGGCCTAAAGCAAATCCCACACAGTAAGTTTAAATGGCACAATGTTTGCCCTTGCAAGAAATAAGAAGTAAAACAAGTTAGAATCATCCATTAAACATTTTGCTTCTGACAACTGCAGATGGACAGTTTCTTAGTATTTCAATGTTAAGAAAGTATACAAAAGAAAAAGGCATTACTAGACGAGTATTAATTAAAACAACAATTTATGCACTTGCTTTTAGCGTCTTTTCTCCCTACTCCACATTGCATTACACCTATTTAATTTATATGGCATTGGCAAGTTGTCAGTAGTCCTTTATTAAGCAGTGTCAACTTTTCATTCAACAGGTTCACTATTCCTATAGATAAAGCATTAGACTAGTCTGGAAAAATAACATACCATAATTTGGGACTGCTTTCCCTCCTTTTGCTCTGATTTCATTGACAACTTTATCAGCAGCTGAGGAGCTCTTGCCAAATCCCTTGAAATCACCTCCAAGATCATTCACTGTGCATCACAAAGAAATGAATTTTTCATTGTTAACACTCAGACTTCATGGTCTCTTCTCATTATCACGCTGGAAGTTACAAGGAGCATTAATAAAACCTGATGCATCTGGATCCTACTGAGAACCTCCGACAATTAGAAAATAACACTGGCTCACATTATTCTTTTTTCTTAAGAATTAGTACAACACACAGTACCATTTAAAAATAACATGGGAAATAGAGCTATTTTTTTTTGTCTCCACCATGCATTCAACTTGCTTGCCCTGCCCAGGCTACCTCTGCATTTGTGTTATTGTAATTCACAGATTAAGATCAAGATTACATACAAATCATAGGTGATTAATTCTGATCTCTTGCCAAACTGCTATAGCTACTGCATGAACCATACACAAGCCTAAGAAGACTTTGTTCCTGTTTAATAGAGTAGCTAAAATGATACTTGTAAACTACACTATGGAACAGATCAAGCAGTCTGAACAAAGGGAGAAGACCCTGCTCTGGAGCTTCAGATCATGGTTCTGTGGGTTAAAAGAGCCACCTGACACAGACAGCTGCTTAGTTTCCAGGCTGCTCTTTGTACTGGGGCATGCACCATTAATGGTAGCTGCACTATGTCATCACCACAGTTAACCACATTGCTGTATTTGCATGTCCCATAGTTGCACAGAATTCATCAAAAACATCCCAAAAAAATCCATACATATATTTGGACAAAGAATTTTTTAAAATACTAAGAAGTACCTTTAAGTGGGTGCAAAATGAAATTGTATGAAAACTAGAACTGACTGTGGATTTGCATGCAACTGTATTTTGCTAAACAGTCTTTTGCTATGGCAAACTCCAGCTCTGTGTCTTCCAGCTTTCTGATGTCCTGAAGACATATTAAGGCTTTTTTAAAAAAAAAAAATAAATTTTTAAAAAACTCTCCATAAAAGGAGGAACGTAGCTTGCAGGACACATAAAATCATTCTCTGTTACTCAGACCAAGAAAGTCTCATCTGGAATCCTGTACTCAACTTCGTGTGTAGCACTTCAAGAAAAATGTAGAAACACTGCAAAAAATATACATGAGTAAATGAAAATTACAAAGCCCAGAAGTGAGCCATGTAAAGAACTGGACGGGGCAGGGGGGACGGCTTGGAAAAACAATCAACAATAAACCAAACCAAAACCAAGAACTGCCTAGCCTGAAGCAGGACGAATTAAGACAGAACATGATGATATGCTCAAGTACATTAACAGACTGATGCAAAAAAGAAGGGAGACAAATCTCCAAACTAAATAGATCAATATCTAACAGTTCAAACATGCAGCTAACACAATTCAGGTGAGGCATTAGGGAAAAATTCCAAGTGTAGTGAAGCATTAGAATAGGCCATATGGGCAGACTGCTCAGTCTGCAACATCAAAGGTCTTTAACACGACATTAAAGAAAAATAAGGCAAGAACAGCACCAGGATTTCTAATCTGTCATGGGAAAAAAGAAGAGACAATTTTTTGGTAAACATTTATACAAAAACATCCAGTTAGTCTTATGAAGTCATTTTAACTCTCTACCAAAGACATACTTATATATATTTATCCTTCACTTCAATAGTAAATTGTTGACAAAAGCTTAATTAAATATTTGGGAAAATTTCCAGAGGCAACAAAGCACCTTAGCCTCAGTGCAAGTACTAACAGAATTGAAGCAAAAATGAGTACACAAAAAAAAAAAACAGAGCTATCCTAGGTTTTGAAAATGATAAAATAACTTTGTGAGTGTGATAGAGTAATTTAAAAAAAACAAACAAACAATGAATAACATTTTAGCTCAAGCTTTACATCATATCATTGCCAGTTGAAAACATCCAGTAGAAGAGTCAGCCTGTAGCACAGAGCATGGTTATAGTCTGAACCATAGAGAATAATTCCTCTAAGGCTATGAGTGCTTTACTAGTAAGCAGTGCAGAGCAGAGAAGCAAATCTGCAGAGTGAAACAGTTGGTGCTGAGGACCTGACATCTACAGTACATGCTTTTTAAAAAATAAACCCACTCATTTCTTGCTGCAGTCTGGTGCCACAAACCAAACATCCATTTGGAACAACCCAGGTGCACTGCTAAACCGCATCTTCCAGTTTGGTTTTCAAGGGAACTCCACTCATGCACTTTAGTACCTTCACACAATGCAAAGAAAAATATAAGTAGCTATAAATCAGAGAGATGCTTCAAAAGCATGACTCTAATCTAAACTAAAACAGTAACACAGAAGAGCCCTGTGGTAGACTGAAAAGGAAGAAATAGTAGGGTCTGGACAAAACACAGGTTGCAAGACAAAAACAAAGCATTACCTTCCTCCTGCTTTCAACTTTTTCTAATGAGAAGCATGAAAGAGATGAAGCATAACAAAAAAGGTGGTAGCAGGCAGCTTTTGGGTGATAAGAAAAAGGAGATTTTCATTTGGGTCACACTGGTCAGTCTAAACACACTGACAGAAACTCACTCAACAGAAGGTTGTACACAGAGAGAGATGTGGGACTCAACAGAAAAAGCTCACAAACTGGGGTCCATTGGTATTCCTTCAACAGATCGCTGTTCTTACAGTACCTTAATTTCCATAACTCAAAGAAGGGAACTTGTTTTTATGAGACATGAGTCTTATACCTCCTTTAGTTAAAAAAAAAATCTAATTTTTACACAAGTAACTTGTCAACTCTCTGAAGTCAGAATCATAAGAAAACAACAGTAAGAAAAGTAAATATAAGTATGTAGAGGTAATTGCAAATAACAGGTGCTATATTATACTGTAAGAAGAGGTGAAGTGAAGTGCAGTTTCCAAAGGTAAACAGTCAATTCTTAACTTACCGATTTAGCTATTGTGCAATAAGGACATGAGATATAGGAGTATTAGCTGTGGACAGGCAATATAATATATTTTTTTCAGGTCATTCTGGAAAGTCAGAACACCATTACCTACAGAGAGGCAATGCAATTAAACATTTGGGCTGATTTATTGACCTCATATTTGATAAATATGAACTTGAGATGAAGTATTCATGTTCCTAGTAAAGAAGATGAGTATCAAAAGTGGCAACTACCATAAAAAAATACCTAGACTTTTCTTAAAAAACAGACTTGTCATATTTAATCAATAAAGTCAAAACAAACAATTTTTATGAAGTTTTGTCAACTGAGATTGGGATTTTTATTAGAAAGCTACTAAAAAAAAAAAAAAAATCAGCAAGCAAGTTCCTGTCCCTAACCTTTTTAAACACTTAACCCTGAACTTGTCAACAATACCCAGATCAATGCATTCATATGCAGTCAAATGGCAATACCAACTGCCGGGGAGCATCCAAAAATATAACTTAGCCTTCAGAATTAGCTTGTGATACAGCACTTTGCACAACTAAATATTCCCTGAAGAAAGTTTAGCCAAATGACTACAAAACTATCAGAAAACCTTTACTGAGAGCTACTCAGCACCGTCATTGAGACCAGATGGCTCTTGTGTGTGATGTGCTGCAGAAAGATACAATGTAATGCACTTTCAGCATATTCTGTGTTTTCTGGGGGGCTACTGACACTGCATTGCGTTCCAATAACATCTTTCCTGGAAAGAGGAACTAGAGATAACATATTTTCATTTTGAAACAGTCATATAAAAAGGTTCTGTACAGTATTCACCTAAGACAACACCCTCTCTGGCCACAACTCACAGTAAAGATTAGTATGCACAGATGAAAGTCAAGTCCAGGAGAATAACTGATCCAAATTGGCCTTCCAGCAAAGATAAGCCCTGGGACAAACTTGGGCAACTCGTTTCATAAGAAAATAAAGCTTAGAAGCAAAATTTAAATTGCAAAAGATAAGACAGAAAACCAGTAAATAACAAAGGTTACTGACTAAAAGGGCATGGATTGTTGAGTGCAAGCTATGTGAAAAGGCAAAGGTTATTGTCTACCTTAAGTTAGTTAACATAAAACTTACCAACTACTGAAGCTCCTCTTTCTGCAAAAGCCAGAGCATATGCTCTGCCCAAACCTAAAAAAAAAAGTAAAAAAAAAAAAAAGTCAATTTGTCTGTTCAATCACAATTCAGAGAAAAAGCCACACAAAAATGGTTACATGAAGAAAAACGCACCACATCAACAGAAAACACCTTGAAGGTTCAAAGTAAAACACTATTTCCCCCAGGAGCTGAAAGTTTCATGTAAATTCAAAACATTTCAGTAAACAGATAAACTGTAGACAAAACCTCCAGTCAAGAGAATAAAAAAAAAAAAAAACCCCATGCTTACTCTTTGTTATTGCACTCAACAGAACCATCGGGGAAAGCTGTTTGCTGCCGAGCTTATGCTTGTGATAGAAAAATACATTTGTGAGGCAGAAAGTTTAATGTCTCGATGTAACCTTGAAGAAGGAGGGGATGTTTCAAGTTAATTAATTACATTCTAAGTGAATAAGATACTTCCTCTGTTAAAGTTAGTCTTTAAGATTTGAAGAAGAAACTGAACAAAATTTAGCTGTGACTAAAGATATCCTGACAAAATCCCAACAATTACTTGGATTCAAAGGAATCACTTAATACCACAGTTAGCCAGATGCATCCATAGTTTACTTATCATAACAGAAAACTCTCATTTTTGTTTTACAAAAGCACAACTCCTGCACTTTAACTCTGTCTTAGATTCTAGGTGCGTTATACATTAGTTATTTGTTACAACAAATGATTTACAGAGATACTATCCACTGCACCAATCAAAAGTTACTGAAATCAATGGCAATGATTCTGTTTTCATTTGAAAATGAACTGAGATTTGAATGATCAAAAGATGATCAGTCAGAAAAAAGTTTCTCAGAGGGCAACAGTATCTCATTGCACAAAGAATGTTTCTCTGAAACGAAAAAAATGGAAAAAAAAAAATCAGAATTGCTCAGACTGTTTTGAAACAGTAATCTCATACCAACAAACTGGAACTGTTCTTAAGACTCCTGTGAGTCTCTGCAATGGAGAGGATCATACGCAAGGTGCATATACATCCACTGCCTGATGTAACCCAAGTCCAAGAAAACTTTGTTTCTTTTTTTTTTAAAGCCACACAACCAAGACGCGCACAAAACCCAGACCATGTCATAAATGCTAGTATTCTCAATTTGCAAGCAAGGACTGAATGCTTAAGAATCAAAAGTAATCTTAAAAGAAAAAAAATCTTTAATTGCATAAACAATTACAATGCTGCATGATAATCAGGAACAATACTTCACAAGGGATTTGCCCAGAGTGAAAAGAAACTACTGTATTTTTAGATGCCTAAGTGTGTGAAAACAGGTCTCGCTTTAAAACAAATGTTTAAGATAAAATCCCAGCCCTGATGTGTTCACCAGCATCCAATCAAAAAATCAGTGTTGATAAAGTTATTAGCAGTATAGTTTAACTACAGTGTTGTAAACTCAGTAAAAGCAAAACAAGAACTTATCTGAAGTTAAAATTACTTCCCTTTATCTTGGCTTAAATTTAATCAGCTACTTACCAAAAAATGTATTGTGAAATAAAACATTCAAGGACAGTTGTCTCTGTTAACAGACCATTTTCAAGCAGCCTAATACTAGAAGCCCAAGGGTCACTGTAACCACAGGTGTGACAAACACTTTCTGCTTTGTTACTGCTTTGTTATTGCTAAGTGTCTTTGTTTTGCTGTTACCTAAGGTCTTAACCTATTCTTCAGTGAGACTTTTTACATAGAGAGAAGCACATAAATATAGGTCTGGTAAAAGCTGAAAACCACCTTACAAATATCTGGCCTCAATTATTCTCAGGTTTGTCACCTTCAGGTGACATTAAGTGTACTGTTCAGTGCTCTCCACAAAATCTCATATTCTTGGTCCTTCTCCCTAAGACATCATGTAATCCAGGCCCCCCAGAATTACTCCTTTGACTATGTGCAGCTCCAAAACAAAAGAGCAAGACTTCACTGTGGGAAGGTAGAACGAACTTTCAGGATGGCAGAACAAGCTCCTTTAGCAGCTTATCACAACTACAAACTTTGTCTCTCTCTTGTCCACACTCACAGCTCATATCTTCACTGGAAGTACCAGAGCAGGCAAAGGTCAAAGCATGCATTCCAAGGAAGAAAAAAAAAATAAAGAAACAAAAATTTTAAAAATAACCAACCAACCCCACACCACAACAACAAATACAAAAACATTCCTGGCAAAACTAAGCATTCCACTGCAGAACCACCTTCCTTGGAGAGGCCGGGCCCGCAGCCCACCAACAGCGCAGGCCACCCCTGCTGCTGAAAGAATCTCTCCCCACCCTTTCACCTCTCCCCTGTGCCTCCAGACTGTCTCCCAGGAGGAGGTCAGGGAAGGTGGCAGCAGCTCGGGGGCTGCTTTCTGCAGCAGCTCGGGGGCACCGTCAAACCCTTCTGAACAAAGCTGTGCCAGAGCACACTGGTTACGAGCACCAGTCACTTGGTCCAAGGCAAAACTGGAAGGAATCAGGATACCAAAACAGGACGTGGAGCAGAACATCCACCACTGACTGGTCCGAGGTCCTGTTGCTCCTCCCGTGTATTCAAGGAACAGAAAGCACGCATCTGCAGGCAGTACTAACGCGCGAGTTTTCCGCAGTACTGGGGCTCAGATCAAACTGTAGTAACTCCACAGCACTGCAAGGAACACGGCGGTTACCCCTGTACAGCCTTGGCACCGCCACAGCGGCCCTGACGGGCGAGGACCGGCACCCGTCAGGGCCACCGCGGGGCCCGGCCTCCCCTACAGCCCCGCGGCGGGCGCCCGGCGCCCCGTGCTTCCTTCCCATCGCCACATCTCTCTCTTTTGGGGGAAAAAACCCGTTTTTAACGAGTGAAGCCCGGCTGCCAGCGGAGGGCATAGTGGCACCTGTCAGGGCTGCGCACAGCGGCGGCCGCGGGGTGTCTGCCTCGCCCGGCCTCCCGCGGGCAGCTCCGCCGCAGACCTAGCCACCTCCTGCAGGGGATGAAACCCCGCCACACCACAACCTGCGACGGGACGGCTCCGCTCACCTCCTCCGGCGCCGGTAACCAGCACCACTCGCCCGTCAAACCTCAGCCCCGCCGCCATGGCGCTCTGCAGCCCTCCGCTCGACTGCGCACCCCGCCGGCCCGGCCCCCGCTGTCAGCGCGGGGCACAGCAGGGCGGGAAGAGGCGGGGCGGAGTGGGGGCCGGGGCCGGGGCCGTGGCCGGGGTGGCAACACGCATGCGCCGCCACTACCCTCCGGGAAACGTAGTCTGGGCTGGCACGGGGCGCCGGGGAGGGGAGGGGAGGGGCGGGGAGGGGCGGGGAGGAGGAAGGGGTGGGGAGGAGGGAGGGGCGGGGAGGAGGGAGGGGCGGGGAGAAGGGAGGGGCGGGGAGAGGCGGGGAGAGGCGGGGAGAGGCGGGGAGAGGCGGGGAGAGGCGGGGAGAGGCGGGGAGAGGCGGGGAGAGGCGGGGAGGGAAGGAGGAAGGGGCGGGGCGGGGCGGGGCGGGGCGGGGCGGGGCGGGGCGGGGCGGGGCGGGGCGGGGCGGGGCGGGGCGGGGCGGGGCGGGGCGGGGCGGGGCGGGGGGTGTTTTCGGGCGCCAGCCGCTCCTGCTCGCTGCGTTTCTGGACCTTCAGCGGTAGGGCGAGGTGCTTGTGAAATGCCGGGATTTTAACAGGCGAGGAGCCGTCCTGTTCTGCTGCAAGGCAGGCGCGTCTTCGCAGGTGTCTAAAGAGGCCACAGCTGGGTAGGGTGGATTTCAAGATCAGGCTGCCTGAATGTAGACATCACACCTCCGTTTCAAGTTAATCTTTATTTACTTCTTTTATATTAATCTTGTGTTTTACGTTGTGGTTTCGGGTTTTATTTATTTATTTACTATTTCCCAATCTAAACCACTGCTTTCAGCCATTGCTTCCCTGGTTGTGGCAGTTCTTTAGATCGAAAAATTAAGGTGAAACATACCACCTTTCTTTTCTTTCCCCCAGGATTTCGCCTCTCTGTCCGTGCAAGGCTGCACGGGGTGTCCGTGCCCAGGCGCTGGCAGAGGGGCTGCAGGAGCCTCTGTGAGCAGAGGCTGGGGCTGCCCTGTGTCGGACACAGCTGGCTCCAGCAGGCCCACGGCAGGACTCAGTTGAGCCCAGCAGCCAAGATGGTGGTGCCTCTGTGAGAACATATTTAAGAAAGTGTAAAACTTTACACGACAGTTGTAGGAGAGAAGAATGACAAAACTGTGAGAGAAACAGCCCTGCAGACACCACAATCAGTGAAGAAGGAGGGAGAGGAGGTGCTGCAGGCGCCTGAGCAGAGATTCCCCTCCAGCCCGTGGTGAAGGGTGAGGAAGGCTGTCCCCTGACATCTCTCCTCATTGGGAGATCCTTCTTACTTGCTCCTGGCTGACTGAGAGCACCATGAATAAAACTGAGCCTCTGGGAGCTGTAAATTCCCTGCTTCTTTGCATCGTCTGTCTTGAACCCAGGAGATGCTTAGGGAACAGAGCATGGCATAAGGAGTGCCCTGATTTCAGAGCAGCTTCTTGTGTTGGGGAGATTATCTACATACTCTTTCTGCTTGGTTTGTTCAGCCTGGAGAAGAGGAGACTGAGAGGAGACCTCATCGTGGTCTAGCACTTTCTCAAGTAGTCTGTAACATTCATTCCTGTAGAAGTACGAGGAATAGAGATGTATTTCCTGTGATTTTATTACATGGATTTCAGTTTGAACAGAAAAATTGCATTGAATACTATAATTGCAATTTGCAGTTTGGGCACTAGATGGAGCATTGTGATACAGTAAAACTTAACTAGATCTCTACATTTACAGATACCACGCCACAAGTAATGCAATTCTTATACGATGAACCTGAAAAAGCCTTTCGCACAGACTGAGTCAAAGGGACTCTGCTTTTAATGCACACCGGTTTTACTTAGCCAATAGATCACGGTGTGGTGGCATTCTCTTGCCTGGGTAGGCACATGATGTGTATGCACTAGAAACTACAAAAATTGTTCTGCTGGTAAGTAAGGGAACACAGGACAGACAAATTATCTACAAAATATCACAAGTTTTAATTATGGGAAATACTGTTGAACATGCACTGGATGTGTCTTATTTGGGCACTGTATTAATCAGCACAAAATACCCTCAGAACTAATTACACTTCCAAAGTATGCCTATTTCGTTTGAAGGCAGCTCAACAGAAGAGCAAATTTCCCAACAGTGAGAGGCCTGGTGCAGTTGGTTTTGACACGGATCTCTCTGTACTATGACAATAGGAGGAAGCTGTTTCCTGGGAGGTCAGAGCTGTGAGTCAGTTTGCAATTGCTCTTCCTGAGAAAGTAACAGATTGTCCTCATAACCATCCATGAACTTTGGTTCAGCCTCAACACTCAATGTTTTGTTTATTGTTGCTACACTTTGGGGTTGGGCTCCCACCTGGGAGAAGAGATGAAGTCTCCAGGACAAGAGCAGTGCTGACTCCTGCGAGAGCCAACCTTGCAACACAACCATGACATGTGGTGTGCCTTTAAATGCCGTGTATAACCAGTGTGCTATCTGCTGAGCATCATGTACCCTTATTTGTTCCCATGCATTTGTTAGGGGGGTTAGGGGCTTGTTTCTGTATTGTCCAGTAAGTTTAGGATGTAATTTGTCAGGGATGGGGTATGCGTGCAAACTCACAGCAAAAATACCCAGCTTAGTCAACTGTAAATACACTTCTGGAAACATCTAGTTCTGACTGGAAATACTCACAGGAACTAATGTAGTCATCCTTACAGCACCAAATTTATTTGTGTAATCCCTTATATAATGATACCTATCCAAAGCAGCATTGTTGTGCATGCATGGGTATAAACGAGTGCTAGGAGAACTTGGTTCATTTTTGGTGCTGGTTCTGGCTTCTCACCTAATCTTGAACAAACCATTTCAGCCCTAGCCCTTCAGGTTTCATGGTCTTCTGCGTCCTGTTTTTTTTTAGATTATGTCCTACTCAAGGAAAGGACTCTACTCATGAATTTGCCTGGAAGCTAGTGCTTATGTGCCCCAAGTAAGATCAGATTCTCAGCTAATTCTATAGCATAATTTGTTCTGTAGGTAGTTAATAAACAGGCCTTGTTAACTGCTCAGGATAGCTAACTCATTTTGGTGTGTAGACTGGGATTAGAATAAGCAAAGAGCTCACACTCCAAAACAATAAATACAATCAGAGTTTCCTCAACAGATTTTTTTCTGGAAAACACAGCAGAAAGTGCACTGGAGTGAAAGTACATCACTTTTATGTTTTTAAAGTGAAACCTGTCTGTGTCAAAAAGATCCAAAATACAAAAAAAAACCCCACTCAGAATGGGAAGGGGTTTGATGGGTTAAAAAAGTCACAGCTATTAGAAATTTTTTGTGTTGTTCTGAAACAAGATATGAGGGCAAAATACTACCACTGTTAACCAAAGTGGGGTGACATTAGGTGGAAACTTGAACGGAGTAGGTGACAAGCCACAAAGCAGCAGCAGGTGTCAAACTCAGTTTTGAATGGGTGAGACACAGTGGGTGATTAATAGCAGGATATCCAGATTCCAAACACAGCCAGACAGGGTTTAAAGGGGTTGAAACTGGTAACAAAATAAGTGAATCAAAAAGGAAGACTAAATCTACTTTATTTTTCTCTTAATAGAAAGAGTATGAACTAACATATATTTAACATTAACTCTTTTACTGACATAGCAGGCTTTTCACACCAGGAAAATTTTGCGAAAAACCCCAAGCAGTACTCTGTAATACTGAGTATGATTATGGTTTTTTTCTGTTATACTTTTACAGCAGGTAAATTCTTTTATAAACAGTGACTATTCATGTTGTACACTAAAACAAATTTAGTGTATGTTCTAGAGTCATTCTTTTTACCATCAGGTGGTTTTTTGGCTTTGTCTCTTTTATAAACATGGGGTTTTATGTGTTGTGGGTACTGTAGGAGCCTTAATCCCATTGAAAATGTTTTCTACCCTCTGCTGCTGTAGATGGTGAGCACCTTTGAACCTTTTGTTCAGAGGGAATAAAAGAACTTACTGACTTGCTTTACTATGTATTTTTTAATATTGCCAAAAGATCTGTTTGGATCATAAGGCTCCTTTTCAAGTATTTTATTTGCTTTCTGAATGGTTTTGCTCATGGAGATTTGTAGAGGCCTATTCACTGAGAACAAAGACTTCTCTACAAACTTGAGTGAAGGGGACAATCAGATGTTTCTTGCCATGACCAAGAACTAGATATTGAATCCATTTTAAAAACTGTGGCACCCTTTACTGAACAGTACAGAAGCATAGTCTACATCAGATGGTCCCTCCCCACAGCCTAAATGCTGCAGAAGTCCCCAGGGCTTTGAAGACAAGCATTTTCTGCTGTGACCAATGAGGCCTCTGCAGCCCAGTCATTGTCCCCATTTCCTCTCCTTCTCTCTGCTCATCATCCTCTGGCTGCCAGTACAGAGAGGTTATTGTGAGGTCTCAGTCCTCAGCTGGTCACAGATGTTCATCTCATACAAACCAACTATATGGCCCAGCTCACCCTACTAACTACTCTCTTAATAAAGTAGTTAGAGAAAAGTACTTATTTTGATTAGGTCTACAATTTTATGTGATAGAAACCCTGGCTGAGGAATTCTTCATAGCTAGCATACAGTGTTTCTGTTGATACCTTTCATCTACAGGAATATCAAATAGTATTATTTTCATTCTAAATCTAACTTGCATTCTCTTGTGTTCTTTTATTTTTCTGGGAGCCTACAGCAGTTAGTAAGTGGGGGTTTTCTTGCCATTGAATCAATTTTTTGTCACCTTCAGAACTTGAAAAGCAGCTTTCCTGATGAGCAGCAGGAGGAGCAGTTGAGGAGCAGCCTATACTGTGTAATTAACAGTGGATATATTCTTATGAACCAACTGCAAATGTAAATGCAAACATTTTTGTAGCTCTTGTCAACAGCCCACATCACAGGAGATCTCATGTCCCTGTTTTGGCAAGAAATGTTAATTTTGGCGTTTGTTGCACATACCACTCACTTAACTGGAAAACTCATGCTGGGGCGCACACAGAGTGTTACGGAAGCTCTCCATTTGATTCCATCAGAGACTTCGGGTTTAAGGGAGACTGAAGGCCTGGGTCAGTCAAGGCCTGGTGGACTGCTGAGCTGGTATGCAGTAACACATTAGTAGAACAAACTCATTAGGCAAAAACTAGGTGCTTGTACACATCTACAGCTTTGAAAATACATCCTGTGGAGAAATGTTACGGAGGTGCCAGCAAAAGGCTATGGTATTGCTCCTCTAACACAACCATTCCACTTCATCCTAAATTATTCTTAATGAAAAATCCATTAACTTAGTCTCCTTGAAGGCAAAAAAAGAAGGGAAATAAAAACCACGTGGACTAAAATAAGAGGTAAAAGTATTAGCAAATAACCATAAGTCACATTCTGTGGAAATCAGATGCATATTGGCACTACTTCCAAGTTATGTGTAAATAGATTCTCCAGATGAATCTTTAATGAATAGATGGAAGAGTTGAAATGCCTCCTGAGAAAACTGATTCAGTGCAGTTGCTTCCTGAGTTAACAGCCATATTGAGCTTTAAAACAGCAAAAAAACCCATGAGGTTCTGCATGTAGAATAAAAATCCAGGTCGATCCTTTAATAAACAGAAAACGTGCACAAAAAATAAGCCATGTTTAAACTGTGCCTCCTAAGATGGCCTCTTCTCTCAAGCTGCCACCAAGGGCATTCTAGAGTTCTTATCTCAATGTTACAGAAGCTTTCTCTGTGCCCAACAGCACAGACCTATTAATTCCCTGCAGATAAACAGCAGACTTCCAGTGGTCTCTCAAAAATACTCACTCCACCAGCTTCCATCCCAACCACCCCAAAAACACAAATGAAAGCCAAACACCACAGGTTCAGATGTATTATATTCTGTGGTGAGAATTCCTCCCCAGCCTGCAGTAAAGAACAGTTTTAGTCAAGAATAGATCAAGTATGGACCAGCACACTAACTGAGAAGCAAGATGGATAGATGGAAAACAGCCAGTCAACTAGGTAACAACATAAACATCTTCTCCTGTAGGAGCTTGTACTCTTCTTCAGCACTTGCTTTGCTAATCAGGAATGAGGTGGGAAGTCTGAATTCCCCAGCCAAGGTCCTCACAGCAGCAAAAACTAGTTTTCATCAATACTGTTTTGTAAAGGGCCTCCTTCCCTCTTTCCATGCTTTGTAGCATGAGCTTCTCAGTTCTAGCCTTGGGGTAAACTGCAGATTATAGTGTCATAGGATACTGGAACTGTAAGCTTAAACATAGTGTCTTACTATGTTTCACTAAAGTCAAATGCCTATGCTTATGGCAGGCAGTAAACCTTATCACAGTGAAGATGGCAAACCACACTTAAAGAGATCTTTGTCTGATCACAGCCCTTTCTCCCAGAAAAGTGCTGAGCTTTCCTTTCCACTTTTAATAGTTTCTCATATGATGGCATAGCAAATGTACCTTTGAGAGCGTCCATACCATTGAAATCAAGTTAGGCAGCCTGTAACTGAGATAGATAGCTTTTCAAGTTCAGCAAAGAGACTCACTTTAGTTCCAAGGATGAGATCATTTTTCTGTTGCTGAATTATCAAGATCCTTGAGATACAGAGCTAGCTTTCTTGAAAGTAACAGCAGATCTCATGTCATGTCCTGAGACCAATGCACTTATTCCCCCTCGGTTCAAAGCACTGCCTCAGTATGTTTTATTTCTGCAGTCTCTTAGCAGGCCTAGCAGATGATACACAGTTGTAGGTCTTGAGTCTCCACAAAATAAAACTGAACCCCAAACAAACAGGAAAAACCCACAGTATCTCAAGTCCAGTCAGTGAAATAAACTGAAAGCATCAGCTAAGTGCTTCTGGAATGGGGAAAGATTCTTCTATGTCACAGGAAACCTTAATTAACAGTAGTCTCTCAACAGCCAGGGGACTTTCTTCTCAGGACCTAAGCCAAGCCCAGCTTCTGAAATAGATTCCTCAAATGAAAGGAGAATAAGTTCTGCTCAAGAAAGCCAATTAATTTTTCAACACTACTCCATACTGGAGTAGAACTGGTGCATTGCCATTCTTATGCAAGAAAAGAAGGGTTGGTGGTATACAGGCCATACCTGGGGTCATTTTTTCCATCTACACTATCATACTCTCTGTATTTAAAAAAACCTTACACAACTGAAATATAACAGTATTTTTCATCCACTATTAGCTGTGGCTGGGCCCAAACAATCAACAACAAATGAACTCTGAAAAACTTAATTCAAAGTGTGCCACAAATGTGTTGGAAATAAGGAGCTTTAGGTTCCATATTTAAAGAGCAGTGGGGTTGATGATACTCTGAAAAGGTGACAGCAGGAACGGGAGAACAAGTGGGTGAAAATCCAGTAATTTTCTCTTGGAACAACCTGCATTTATCAATTATATCTACCAAGAAGTTTCTTTATAGCACACAAAACTCCTACTGACTGAAGAAAAAAACAAGGTACAAAGTATCTAGGAAGAAAGATATGATGCACAAGGCTGACTTCTATTTTGTTTCAGCTCATATTTATGTGCATAATAAAAGCACATCTAAAACCCATGTATTTAATACAAACTGAAATAGGAATTAATTTGTCACGAAGCCAATGGAAAGTATGATTTTTAAATCCAGTGTTAAGATTTTTAGACAGTGAAAGGTCTTACACGTGATGGCAGAAGTAATTTATATCTAAATCACAGTAACTGTAGGAAGCTCCACCTTTGTCTTCCACCTACCACACCAAGACTTCCCACAGGGGAGAGCAACAAACAGCAAACAGGTTTCGGTTGCTTGGGAAAGCTGGGCATGTAACGTACCTCCCTAATTCCATTATTCTTAATTATTATAGTCTGCTTCTTTGTTTGATCCTGTGTAAGTATGGGACATCCCAAAGCTATGAGCTACCTCTTTTCAATTTGCTCCACAACAGAAAGAAATGCCATAAGGGATGTTTCTCCAGAAACTAGTGTTGTCATAGCAAATAGAAATTTACAGATTGTCAGATCTACATGAGTTCCTGTATTTTCCAAGCTCACGAGAAAAAGTGGTTATTGATTCAGGAATGTCCTGCCTGTAAGTGTCAGCTTTAAAACTGGAAAACAGAACTCTAAATGTTAAAACTTGAGTACTAAGAAAAGAGATGTAATTTCAGCAATTTGTAGTTTAAATTTTAAGAAAACTTGAGTTGTGATATAGAGTAAGCATGATTGTAAGAGAGAAAACTCTTAGACATAGCCTGTAAGGAGATATTGCTCCTTTATTTTCATAGAGGGAAAATAAATCACATGGTAACCTAAAATATTTAATACTATAGATATTGTGATACTAATATCAGTCTCTCTCTCACAGCGAGTCCCAGGCTGGAAGCAAAATGCAGCACAATTCTAGCTACTAGAAACCGAGCGGTTTCAGCTAAAAACCAGGACAGATATGAATGCCAAAGTGGCAATATAATTTCAGCTGCTGTATGCAAACATTAGCATGAATAATTAGTAAATTAGTATGGATTAGTTTTTTAAAACTTCTTCCTCTATAAGAGCAAATGCAAGGTTTGTGTTGGTTCGAGGTTTGTTTTTTTTTTTAACAAATTAGAAATAACTACATTACTTAGTCTAAACTTTCTAAGCAGTAACCACTCAATGGGTAGCTTTTTTTTTTTAAGATAGGAAATTTTCCTCTCCCCAAAGAAGTTCCATTTATGTGCAAAACATAAAAATAAGATATTACGGAACTTTTCTAGACAACTATAATCTCCTTTGACAGTTGTTTTATCCAGAGCACAGATGTTTGCCGCTTAACCATGAATGTTGGCTGACCTGCCCAAATCTCAATGAAGAACAGTTGTAACAAAAAGGTTTGTCTGCAAATGGTTATGCAAACAGCAATCTTCATTTCATGTTCAAACTAAAGTATACCCTCTGTAATGCACTACTTTTTTCTTTAAAGGCTCAGAAGTACACGTACTGAAATCACAGCCAAATGCTTACTCTACTGATAAGCATATAGATTACATCCAAAACAGTATTAACAACTAAATCAAGATGTAGAGTATTCCTTCAGATTTCAAATTACATTGCAAAAAAATCCCAGGAAACTACTATTTAGCTCTGGTTTGGGTTTGTTTTTTTTCATGAAGTGAAGTGGGTAACATATGCTACGTACTGTTCTCCTTAGAAGCATACAAAATGCAAGATAATCTTGAGGCAAAAACGGTAGGGAAGGAATAGACCTCTCTGAAGAGTAGTTCTGCTGCTTGGAAGGGCAGGAAAAGCATGTAAGGCCAAAGGAAAGCTACGGTAACAGGTCACCAGATGGGGAACACTTATTACAGAGAGATCATCTAAGCCCATACAGTGTGAAAATTAGCCTTCCTCCTCATAACACTGTCATCTTTGACAATGATTGACTTAAAAGTAGTGTGGATTCCTCTCTGCTAGACCGTGAAAACAAACACGTTCTGGTCCCTTGAAGAGTTACACGCAGAATTCCAGTTCACCTTCAAATAGTCACATTATTGCTGTTAGAGCTACAACAATGGGCTGCAAAGAAACCAAAGACAACTGTCATCAGAATCAGTTTCCCACTTCCCCGGGACAATACAATTTTTTTAGGCAACGATGTGAGAAAGCAATTGGCCATCTCCTCACTCCTTTACTTTACAGGAATTTGCTTTATGAGTGGAGTTTAATCTTTATTTTAGAAGAGATAATTTGTTATTTTCCTGAAGAAAAACAAAACAAAACAAAAAAACCTACCAGCTGCTGGAAGCTTCCAGACTCTTGATAATCTCTGTAACTTCTAAACCGAGATAAATTTCAGAAGAGCTTAAGGACAAGAGAAAGGCTTGTAACTTACCCAATTTGTTTGTCTATGCATACACAAAAATGCATACAAATATAATTAAGGGGTGGCCAAAAGTTGTAGGGAATTATTTTTAAGGTGCCACACACAAAATCACCATGATAAGCTCTCTATATCTTATTTTCTTTGTATGGTTGAGATCACAGTTGTTTGATATGTCTTGCAAAAGGTATCCAAGGTCTGACTTACCCCTTTTTCAGTGCCTCTGGTAGGCTCTAACATTAGTTTAAACTTCCACAAATTCATCAACATACATTTTGACGTTAGGCACTACATATTAACTAAACATTGAGATAAAGTTACACATATGAAATGCTTAAGGTACTGAGATTTAAAAGCCTATTTTAAATGTTTTTGTGATGCCTGGATTTTAATACATTAATAATTTTTACCCCATTAAAAAACAGTGTTGCATCAGTTTTATAGCACAGAATAATGGCATTATCCTACCCATAATTAAACAGTACTACTGTAACTTTTTTTAAACTCTTGACTATGTAAAGTTCCTGCTAGAGGGTCAATGCTTTAACACAGTAAGTGTATTACAAGGAAAAACACTATCAATATATCTCTGAATTTTTATAATTAAAGCCACTATTTATGTATGATGTCGTATAAATAAATTAACTGCAAAAGTATACAGCTTGAATGCTATGTCATGTTATTTATAAAGACAGGTCCTTGGAAATCCAGTACAATTGTCTTCTGTCATCATTAGAGAAGTCTCTTCCTTGTAATTGAAAATGAGTGCCAGACATGAACTATTGTTACAGCATCTCAGAAGAATGTAACTAGGTTGTGAGCTAAATATAACTTTTCCTAGTAGTCAAGTTTTTCTGCTTATAATCAAATCTCTATGAGCAATTTTCACTTTTCTAAAAAGTAAATGGCCAGATAACGAAACTGAGTAAAATGTTACTGTGTTACTGAACATACACATAATTTGACTACAATATGGCTCACACACAGGTAAGTAGGTGGACATTAACAACATATAGGGACCATTTAAGCAATTTTTGTCCCAAAGAAAATTCAAATTTGAGCAGTCAAAATATTCTGGGTCATGGCTGAAGAAAATCTTTTGTGGTATACACAGCACATGCATATATTACACCTGGTTCCAAATAAGGTACTGTCCTGTTCTCTTTTCAGTAACTGTTACCATTCATTATAAAACATGCTGTTTTGGAGAATCAGAACATGATTTAGAAACAAGATTTGTAAAAAAAAAACTGCTTCAATTTCTAGAAGTCAAGTTTTTGTTTATTCTCACCTCAAAGAGAACTGGGAAAGAAAACAAACAGTTTTCGTTTTCTAGGTGGGAAAAGAAGAAATAGGTGGAGCATCAGAAACTATACTCTTTACAAAGTGTGGGATTTTCCTCATGGTGTTGCATTCCTATACGTGACTTCTGATGGATAGAAGTACAATGTATTTATTATTTAAGTAAAACACTGGATACTCCTTCAGATGTCAACCTAAAAATCTATTTCTTGGCAAATTCTGGTGTATTATCCTTAAATCAGTTCCCAGTTGCTCCAGCCCAGTAGTACATTAATCTTCTCTCTCTGCTGGACACTAGTGGCTTGTATAAAATTAGTTCACGTTTTGAACACACATGTCTCTGGCACATTTCTGGCACCTTTCTGGGAATATTCAGAGCCTAGTGACCAAACAAACATGAATAAAAGTGAATTTTCTCTCTAAAAACTTGTAAGTATTGCTGAATCCATATGTCAGTGGCTAAGATGCTTTTGTTGCCAGCCCTGGCCAAGATTGTTCTTTACAAGTGATTAACACAACAACAGGGAAAAAAAGGCACAAAAGTTCAGAGTGCAAATATTCTTTGGTTTACTCATTAAAACAAAAGGACACAGCAAACAGCAAACACACTGTCAATTAAATAAACAGCAAATTTTTATATGCTTCCTAACAAAAAGTCATTGGGTGCTTGAAATGTATAAACTTCATGCTTTTAAGTACATTACAGTGTCTAGAAAGTCACATATTTTTTTTATCCCCAAAAGCAAGACAGGAAGAAGATGAAGGAGAAAAAGAAGGATGAAAGGTAGGAGGGGAGAAAATAAGGAAAAAAAAAAATTCAAGACTCCACTTTTCCATTAGTTAAATAGTATATAACACAATGATTAAACTTATTTCTGCTTCTAGTTTCATTGTACACAAAGCAAATTGGCTTGGAATTTCTTTTCAGATGATAAAGCTTTCTGAATTCACATCATCATACATATCAGCCTAGTGTATAAAATATACTAACTCACACCTTTGCAAAAATAATTGTGACATATTAGCAGGATTCTAAATATCTTAAGGAATCGCACAGGTAAGTCACTGTGTTTCACCTTATCATAGGCAGAGTTAAAATCAGGTACCGCAGGTGGTTTCCAGGGAATACTCTTCCCCAGTCAGGCTATTTTACTGTAGCTTATTCCTCAATAATCCCCATATAATGAAAGGAAGCAAGCATCTGTGCAGGTCTATACGGATCTATACTTGGGAGCCTTGCTGACAAGTTTTCACCACTGAGCTGGAGGTGTACAAGCCTGTTAACACTACATAACAGCATAATTGATATTATTTAAAACAGAATGCTTCAAAAGGGTGTCACTAGGAAGCTGTGATGTGTGCAGAGAGCATAAAAAACTATAAATGAATCAAATATATATATTTTACAATAAGTAAAAGAAATTATGGAGTGTACCATCACCATGATAGTCTGTTACCAACATTACTGGACTCTGATAGTTTAGAAATAATTCTGTAATTCTATGAAAGATGCGGATTGTCTGACAGCATATTATTTTGTTTTGTACATCTATCTTGCAAGACTCTTACTCTACTTGGACTGTTCTATTTCATTGTCCTTTTCCAGCTGTTTCTGTAGGTAAAGCACAGTAAAAAAAAGTCATATGCAGTCTTTCTTCCAGACGGACTGTGAATAGCAACAGATAGCTCATAATAAGGAATCAATTTAATAAAGATATTTTTTGGAAATATTTGTTATAATGTAAAAAAATCTTTTTGCATGCTCCCTTATTCCTTCATAAATCAACAGTGTTCCATCTACAAATAATGCATAGCCAGTCAGCTTTAATACAAGTACTTATATGTTCCCCTCATCTAGCATTTTGTTGACACCATCACAAAGTTTCTGCAGATGGAGTTTATAAGGTCCAAAGGGATTGTACAAAGCAGCCAAAAATTCACAATCAGAGAAGTGATCAAACACATTGTTGACACGTCCATGTGACTTTGCAGTTAGGTGGCGCTGAATGATTTCATGAAGTAGCTCTCTACAATCGTTTAACAGTTTGGACAAAAAATTCCTGTCAAAGGTATAATCCACCTGATGGAAACTGACCACGGTCTTAGCCAGCTGATGAACCTTCTTCTTGAATTTCTCCATCAGGGCTATTTCATCCTGATTAAATTGGTTGTTCCTGTAGAGAATTGCCAATTTGAGAACTATTTTAATGAGGTTTTTGATTATTTTCTCTGCTTCCTTTTTATTTTGTGTATATTCCTTTGTCACTCTGTAGAGCTCATCTAAAACATCACTGCTTGTATCATCGATCAAAGTAGTTGCTATTGATTTAGACACCATCTTTCCAAGGATCTTCTTCTGGGCCTGAATGGCCAGACTTTTGGAGTTGAAGACATCTGTGGCCACTGGGGGGAAAAAAAAAAAAAAAAAAAAAAGTATGTAGTCAATACTTTGTAACAGATATACTATGGACAGTAAGTTGAGGAATATTTCCATGTCTATCCATTCATATAAGTCCTACTAACTGCCAAAAAAATAATGCCAACTTATGTATGTAGTTGCAGAAAACCCCACCTTTTCAATCTCTAAAACTCTATTGTCTTTACATTTAAAGTGTTTTACTGTTGAGGAAACACAAAATGAGACAAACTTGCTCAAAAGTGGTTTAAAAAAATCTCTCTCTATATGGATTGACAGGATTTCAAATTGAGGCAATAAACCTGCCCTATGAGTCCTAAGTCTGATCTGATTCTCCTATTCATAATGAAATCTGAAACCACAACTATCCTAATGTCATGACAGTTACCATTGCTACTCAGTTAGACATAGTAATTCAGGGAATCGACTACTGTAAAGTTTTTCCTGCTCAGCATTTTAAATGATCAGTGATTTCAGAGATATATATATATATATATATATATATATATATATAAAATACATGTATACAGATACACATAAAAAATAATACAAACACAAAAATCCTTTGTCAGCAAACAATACCAAGATTCTCTGAACAGAATCTGAAGAAGCTAGTTTTCAGATGGAAAGCAAGTCTAGATTAACCCTTCTATGTCCTATGCTTAATGCAGAAACAGCCAAAACCGAAGAGTTTAGGAATTGCCATAGCACTTGCTAGCATAACCTTATAAAGAAATCCTTCTCTGACCAATAAAGTAGATCCTAGGACAGATTTCCACCTCCAAAACTGTGCTTGCTTGCATCAATATACCCAATGATCGGTTTGTCATTTCTAAAAAGACCTCAAACGTTCTTTCAGAAACTTGTTTTACAAAATGTTACCGCTTGTGTTCTGTTGCCACTGCCACTGCTCCCTATGCAGCATGTTCTCCACTATGACAAACATGAATTCATATTTCCAGGCTCAACAGTCTGGGAGACAGCTGCCTTTATGTTACAGCTTTTCTGGAGTCACAGACAGACTAAAGGAAAGTTTCATCTGTTTACATTAACTTCACATATGGATGGTTTGCTTTGCAAAGACAGGGCCTGGAAACTTTTTTTTTTTTTCCTCATTATAATGAAAACTTCGCAGATGCCACACAGTAAGCCTCTGAATTTGGAAAAGGTTTCCTATTAACGGTTTGTATTTGGGCAGCTGAGTGTGTTCAGGTGCAGGGTGCCTCTGGGGTTCCAGCAAATAGAAGGAACTTGTCCTTCAGGACACGTGAGACACAAATCTGTATTTTTCCCTTAATAGTACCTTTGAGAAACTTTGTAACAAGCTCTTTTTTTGTCAGAAACTTTCAAGCAGGTTTGTTTCTTAAGACTTCCAGTGCATACCTTTTGTTTTGAAGCATGAAGTGTTTGAGCACATTTTTAAAAATCTTTACTACATGAGGACACTAAAAAACCAAAGAATCCATTGAGCAAAGCACTCAAGATCACAAGACAGACACATATGTCAACCACAAAGATACAGGAAGACATTAAAGATACTAAGCAGTCAATCTGAAAGTATTTTATTAACTTTTTATGTTTTTAAATATAAAACTGCAAGTGTTACTACTCAAGTAAAACAAAAAGGATTTCAAAAGATGGACAGTCAAATACTAGAACTCAACAGCCAATACTTTACAAAGATCTACAGATGAATAACTTATTTTTCCTCCAAAACAGGCATACCAATTCTTCTTTCATAACTCTTTTTTCTTAAATCCTTACAATTTACTAATTGCCCATGATGTGTTCTTTCTGACACTCCACAGAGACATATACTAATAGCAGAGTTCATACTAATAGCAGTTGCTGTTTCAAAGTATCTTCCATAAATTTGTGGAGAAAGACTCTCACAATACAAAATATATCTATTTTAAAATATTATTTCCTAGGATCCTGTAGGTATTCTTATAAAATGCTAACTACATCACAGTGTTCCACTGCAATTGAACAGAAATCCATACAACCTGATTCCAGCAGCAAGTCACCCAAATACTCTAGTATGGTTCTAACAATTTACACATAACAACCTGCAAAGTATCAATTTCAAGAAACTGAAAACATGGCAGTTTTCTAAAAATTTTACAGATTTTCAACCAAAAAACCTTTACATTACATAACATTCAACAAAGTAGAGCTGGCTGTGTAATTACCATTCCTAAGGAAAGCAGGAATTGCTCACTTACAAGAGGTGTTAAACTCTTAATGGCATTCCTCTAGAAACTGTCCAAGTTCTGGGACTATCCAGCATGGCCCAACTTCTATCTATTTTGCAATACACCGAAAGTCAGCTTCATTTTCCCTGTGTTATTACACAGATTCTAATTTAATTGCTAAATATGTAAATTTCATAGTTCAGTATTTCAGTCAATTCAAAAAGGAACTTGCAAACTGTTTGTATTAATCAGAATTTTTCCTCATTACCCACAGCAGAACGATCTAAAATGTACTTCACAGTCAATTACTTAAATAAAACTGAGCTTAAGCAGTAAGGTTAGAGTTCCTTCAGCTCAAACACACATACTTCCTTAAAAAACAGTAAAATGATTACTTACTTGTTCATCAAATGGAATTGCAATTGTTAATGCTGACAGCAGAATGTGAGGCAAAATACCCAAAGTGAAGTCTGGCCTAAGGCTAATTTACTCCACTAAATCCAGAGCACACTTTATCATGCAGTTTGAAACGCTGTCAGAAGTTATCATGGAGTGAACATGGGTTTTTCCCCCTCACCATAACAGCAGCTCTTCTCAGCTACCTTTCTCTCCTGTCTGCAGTGCTTCATTTTGCTCTGGCACCTCAGAATGCAAAAATACATCACAGTGGTTTCACTTCCTCGAAAAGAGAGCTGAAAGGAAATTGCACTGCTGAGCAAGCAGCGCAACACCAATAGCCGTTACTGCTAACTGACAACAGGAACAATTAGCAGAAAGGGAGGGAGATGAACGGTCCTGTGACTCGAAAGGGCAGGGGATGTGTCAAAAACAGGTTAAAACATTAACCCACTTGCATGTATCTGAGATGCCCGATCCTAGGGTGCCGGTGAGGGGCGGCTGCCAGCTGCACACGTCACCAGCCCCCGTTCCCCATGTGAGGGCAGCTGAGCATCCCCTGTCACACCTCTGACTACAATTTCAGGTGCTAGCACCTGAAAATAGGCCTGTAAGTCCACATTTAGACAACTACTTTAAGCAGACTCATTTTCTTAGGGTTGATCATATATAGTAACCTTTTAAGGACGATTATAGTAGCTGGCCAGGATGTATAAATCTCTAGGTCTCATCCTTGCACTTTAAACTCAAATAGTGCCATTTCTCTGGTGGTCTGCAGTAGGCCCAGAATTTGGGTAGGTAATCCCACTAATTTTAAGTATCTCACAAATAGTTTTTCCTTATGACTGCTCTTTATAGCTCCAATGTATTTCCTCGGCAGTTTTACATTTCACTTTTAAAAAGGGTATAATAAAAAAAATACCCCTTTGACATCAATAGGATGTCATTTTCTGTACAATCTGTACAAATAAACATGATTACATTCAGTAGAACTGCCCCTCTGCACAGAACAGCAGTGCAAGGGCAGAGGCTCTCAGAGGAAATCCTTCCCCCATTACTGCAAAATTCACATGCTCTTGGGGATAACAAGGACATCTGCAAAGTCTTCTGATTTATGATTTAAAGGGGCAAACAAGTTGCTAGAGACTGTCTTCTGTGAAAGTTGGGAGCTTATTAATCATGAAATTCCTTGATTTTCACAACCAATAGTATGTAGGTTTAACATTAGTGTTTTGTATGTTAAAGTCAATAAATGTTGGACATGTAGCATTCTGGATGTGTTTTCCACAAAATTTTTTACCTTGCACGTTTTCTTTAAAATTGTGGTGGAAGTATAAACTTGCAGTGAAAATTTAGACTTGTGGGTTAATAAGCTCTCAGGAGACTGGTATAAAAGTACAATAAGGCTACTACTTACAGCTATGAAGATGACTTTTTCCTGATATGGAAGCTAGTACACCTCTCTCTGTACTGTGGCAAATGCCTATTACCAAATACCCTATTTCTCAACCCTTTGTAAACTAAAAAAAAAAAAAAAGTATTTGGGAAAAAAAAAAAGTTGACTCGGATTATTTCACTGCCTTAAAACAAGGCAGAATGTTTTTTTTTCCACAAAATAACAGTCAATGGTAGATTCAACATCACTTGCAGTTGAGTGTATTCAATCTCATGTACATTGACAATGAATACTCGAATCACTGAGTATTTTTAAGCTTGTAATAAAGAAGGATCAGAAAAAAAGCATGCAGTAAAAACTTCCAGTGAACCATGTTAAATTCCATGGACAAGTCAAGAGTTGAGCTTTCTGACATGAGTTAAATTTCGAGTGTACGTACTTGGTATGTTGACACAACAGTCCCAGCGGAAGAGAAAATGTGGCTGTGAGGCCATTAATAACAACCTTGCTACATGAGACCCACTTCTCATTTTAGTGATTGGCATACCATGTACTGCACTAGAATCTGGTGAGCTCAAGGTCCAAAAATGACAGGGGTTTTTGAGCAAGACACAAAGAACACTTACATGGGATTAGGAGAAAAGAAATGGCACTGACTGAGCCCCTCAGGCAGTATTTAAAAGACTGTATCACATAGCTTTGAGAAATGTGGCAAGTGATTTCCTGCCAGGCATCCTGTGTGGATGAGTGTGTTTGCCTCTCTACATACTGCGCGTAAGGGCTACAGCAAAAAGCCTGTGCACACCATACGAACTGCATGCATGTTCAGTCAGGCTCCCAGCTTGAGAAAGCACAATTTCCCTGGAGGGAGGCAACTTGAAGCAGAAATGACAGTGCTATGTTCACTAAGTGAGTCATGCACCTGCTATATCATGAGATTGCTAGATATCAAGGGATTAAAATATCACTGAATTTTTACTACTTCTTGTGCCTTCTGCTTTCTGGGTCTTCACACAGCTACCATTGATTTCACCATCAGTGAATGAACAAGTCCTGAAGTAAAGAACAGGCAGAAATAGTCACAAACCTGTTACGAGGGCTGCAACCATTTTCACAATGTTCTTGTTACGCAACGATAAGATTAAAAAATGAGTGGTAAGAGAGAGACGATGAATCCTTCAGATATGAATAAGGTAGGCTGATTCTTCTAGCTGCCACCATGATTTATAGCTTCTTAATAACCATCTTAATCAGTGAGTCACAGTTTCAAATAATTTTTTTGGTGGTGGGTTTTGTTTTGGGTTTGGGTTTTTTTTGGTTTTTTGTGTTTTTTTTTTAAAAAAAAAAACACCAAAAAAACAGAAGAGCGTTTTGATTCTTATCTAAGTGCTTCAAAGTTTCCTGGGTGAAAGGCGTGCTAAATTTAAACGTTTTAAAAGCACAGATAATGTTTGTGCAATGTAAAAATCATTCCAATACCACAGCAGTCCCCAGACAGCCATTTCAGCATATTGGCCAGTCTCTCCATTCACAAGCATTTGTTCACTTGTTGGCTTTTTAAAAGCTGATGAAAACAAAGCTTGTATCAGACATGCAAGACCAGGCAACACTTTGACAGCTTTCACTATTCAACCTCACATGCTGGGGACTGCAACTTTTAAACTGGCTGATGGTAGGGGTGAGAAGAGACCTGGGTAGCCACAGAGTTTATTGAGAAAAGGACTGCAACAGGGCAGATAGCTTGGACAAGCACCACCGGGCAGTGGAAAACCCAGAAAGCAAACAGCTAAGTGCAGAATGAGAAAAAAAACAACCAAACAAAAAGAACAAAATACCAAAGGCACTATGCAGTACTTATTTCTTCCACATACATCTCTACTTTTTTGATTCAGGTACACAAGGTTCTTATTTGAAGAGTAACTATTTTATGTGGCACTATGTTTTTAAAAATGGAGATTTATATATAAATAACAATTTTAACTAGAAAACAGTTTAAACTAAATTTCCAATGCATACAAAGCATTCATTCATAAAGGTAAGTAACCTTTGTCTGCAGTGTTCTCTTAATAGGTACAGTAAATTGTACTAAATTCTCAGTCATCATAATCTTTACCAACTGAGCATACTATGAGAATGTTAAACAGTCCAGCAATGTGTACTAATTTTTACATTCACACTGGAAGACTTTCAAAGAAAAAATACCCAATCTGAAGCCAAGCCTAATGCATGGCAAGTATTGCATGCTTACTGGCTGTAGGCTGCTAGTCACTCTGAAGCAACAGTTAATCAAGCAATTTTGGAAAAAAACCTCGCTAATCAAGCATTTTTTTTTAAATATACAGTATGTCTCAACTGCATACTCATACTGAAAGTGACCATACATACAGCAGCAGGAACATGGGAAAGATCAAATAAAAGCTAGCAAACACCATTGGGAATGCCTTTTTTTACTCAAAAAGTGCTGAAGAAGTCATTGTCAATAGGTTTGCAAGACACATATGATATTGTTATATGCTTCCTGATTTTGCTATTTAATTCTAGCCTTAGTAAATTAAAATGTACAAATCTAACCAACAGCAAAAGATGACCCACTTTCTAGATGCAAAACCAAAAGCAAACCATGAAAAAACAGAAAACAAAATACTTTTTTGATCAAGAGGTGAGAAAAATTGCCAAAAAAAGTACCTGGAGGTTAAGGCTGGGTGGTGAACAATGCGATTTCCAACAAGAATGTATGTGCAGAGTTTTACAGTCCCATGAGAGCAGTCTGTGCCAACAAGTTATTCTGGTTTTACATGCCTGTGCTTCCCACAGCCACTCTGTGCATCACATGATACATATACTGTATCTGATTTAGAAATATTAAAGCGTTCTGTAAAGCCTTTTTTCCTAGAGCCCCTGCATGTATTTGAATTAACAGTGCAGCTTTAATAATTATAAAATCAGATTACCTTCTGATGACTGCTCCCAGAGAAGCATGTTCTAAAACATGTTGGATATTAAACAGAGAAAATGACAGTCACACAGAGTAGGGTCATGAACTTCATTTGGTATTTCACTCTTTTGCTACCATTTGTTATCCTTGCTGGAATGTAACAACAGGTGCTGCGGTAATAAATATGCAGCCTGTATATTTCAGCTGTTGGCTATTTCAGGGCTACATCCAAGTTCCTCTGTATGAACCAGGTGCACAAATTGTTTCATAGGAAATAAAGTGTATCTTTGGTCATTCCTTGTGATCAGGCAAATGCAATACAGTTACTGTATTTTTTTTGTCCAGCCCTAGGAACATGTACCAAACTGAAGCAAGACAACAGCATCAAGCTCCCTAACTCCAGTGGCACTTCCAATAAAATAATCTAGCCTTTACAACTGAGTGTTTTACCAAAAGTTAGAATTTAAAAGATATCTAATTGCTCTTACAATCATCTTGGCCAAAGGAATGTCTTCTTGCCCCCCCTCCCAATAAAAAAAACAAAAAAAAAAACAAACCACAACTTAGCTGTAGGCAGAGGACCTAGAGTATAACAGAAGAGCTCTTGGTTTGAATGCAAAAGGAAAAGCACTGAGACCAGCAGCCCTGGGGAGTTTTTAATCCATTGGAAAGACTTAAATTTGACATGGAGGCAGGGTGTGTGTCGGGGGGTGTCAAGAGGAAGTTTAAGATACATGTGGCAAAAATACAATGAACTGTAAGGTTGAGACAAGACAGCAATCTGGCATGAGAGGAACAGGGAAATCGTAAAATTACAAGGACAAGGTAGCAACCAGGCTGTCAGAATGCAAAGGGTATATATTTTGCATAGCATTTAAACAAAGCCACAGAAGAGGATTCGGAGTTCAAATGACAGAAAGGTTTGTGAGCAATCTTACAATTGCTTTGAAAGTAGTTAGTAATAGTTTTCCTGTATTTCTAGTTCTGGTTCTATATTCTTCTCAATGTCAATCCGTACACCACTCTGTCTGTTCCTTGCAGTCAGGACAGGCGTCCCTCAGTATCTCTCTTTCAGTGTAATGCTGAAAGAAGTCTGGATTGCTAGCTTGCACTTTGTTTATATATATCACTTTAGTATCTTCTACTGGTTGTCCTGAGAAACTAAATGACACCTGCCCCACACACACATAATTTCATATCAGTCTTTTCCTTTCTAAAGAAACTTCTGAGGCACTGAGATTGCCACAGCTACAGGCCAGACATAACAAAAAACAGTAGTGATTCCCAAGGCACTCAGTTTTCAGGTGTCTGGTTAGTATATTATTTTTTCAATATCAAAATTGATTATAAAACACAAAAAATACACCATCTATGAATTTTACTTATCAGATACTGGCTGTTCTTTAGACCTGGGACACTAGTGACACCCTTCATCACTTTTGCACTACCTGTTTTCCCATTTTATAGCATGAAGGGTAAGTTTTCTGGCATTAAATGCATGATTGTACATAGAATATATACTTCATCTTATCTTCCACACCAATCATTCATGGCACCTATGATTATGGAGAACTACACTTGGTGGCTGTAGTGGTCTTTCCCATTGCCACTGCTAACATGCATTTCCCTTAATTTCCTCTTCCACAAAGAGCAAAATAAACCAACCCTTCAGTTTTAATTTTTTCTCCCAATATTTAGCAGCCATAGCCTGTTCCCATACTACAATTACCAGGACTTTCATCCAAACTTACAGCCATGAAATCAACGGTTGAGACTAATTCCTCTCCTTCATCCCCTTACTGCCTTGCTGTCAGTTCAGAGCAGGCTCCCCAAGACCCAAATGCAGTCTATCTTTTGGAGGCTTTGCTTTGACTCCTGTTTGTTTCATAGAATCACAGAATGGTATGGGTTGGGAGGGACCTTAAAGATCCACTCGCTTTGCTTTATTCCTGGCATCTCCAGTTCAAAACCAGTGCTCAAAACAGCTGAGAAAGTATACACAGTATTTCTACACATAACTCTTACTGGTAAAAAAAAACCCCAACCAAACAAAGAAAAAAACCCCAAACAACCACTTTTAAAATGTTTTACTTAACAATACCTAAACTCTCAAGTGTAAACGAAGATTGTCAAAACACAGGTCTACCTGTATCTTAAGAGTTTGTTTTTTCTTTCATTAATGTCATTAAATCCTAGTAGAATAAAAAGCTTAGCAGAAAAATTAGGTCTTTAATACTGTTAGCAACTTGTTAGGAAAATTAAACCTTCTGGTTAAATATCATGTATGTGACTGTCATTTTCTTTTATGTCAGGAAGCAGTATTATTTGGATACAGAACTTTGATATCTAGCAAAGCACTAGCAATCCTATTTATTTTTAAATATTGCAAATATATTTACTGACTAAAACTAGACAGTCTCCAGATGTTCCCTTCAGCCTCAATTGTTCTGTGATTCTGTAAAACCAGCATCTGTTCTGCAGCTCATTCCTCAGGGCAAGGCATAGGAGATTGAGTGCACTGTTTTGTACAGCTCTTGACTACTGTAGTATTTAAATGCCCAGCTTCTTTACTTTGCACTGGCATCAAATGGTATTTTTAAGTAGGTGATAAACAGCACTGATCAGCTATGAAGGGATAACCACAACCAGGAAGACTGTTGTAGCTTGCGATTTTCAGGATTATTACCCAAAAAGTACAAAAGAGAGAATGCACATTTGAACCTGGAGAAGGAAAGGCCTCATGTGGTGAAAACAAACACCATCAATCTAAATTTCAAACTACTTAGATTACATTTTTGCACTGAAATAAAAATGTCAACAGCTTATCTTCACCTCACCAATGATACTGCTATCCTCTCTTCCCATACTACATGGCATTACTTAACAAGCCACAACAAACTGATCAACATCTAAATCCACCATAATTTACATCTCTGTCAATTGATTATAATAACAAATGCTTGTTGCAAAGTAAGGTTAGTTTAAACCTACATACAGGGCAGTGATATCCTGCATCATAGACTTCTAAATCTCTAATCTGCAGTTCAAGACATCTTATCACAGATGTAGACATCAAAGCCAAACTTTTTTCTTACCCATTCCTGAAGTACCCATTATTTCTGTTCACAGCCACTCAAATTTATGATTCATTGCTTGAAGTTCTCTCTTAGTTTCTGAAGTAAAGGCTAAGTCAGTATTTGTCAGTGAATATTTTTGATAGAAATGCCTTTTAACTAACAGAAATATTCATTCTTTCTCTCTTCTGCAAGTAGGAAAAAATAGCCCTTGGAATCAATAGCTGCAATATTAGCCAGTGTCATTTACTTGCTTTTGCTAATATTAAACCAAAATTTTCTTCTTTCTATAAATAAAACTATATTTGTAGAATAGCCTGGTAAAGCAGACATAGTAGAAGCAAAAGCAGATCTCATGAAAGCTTTAAGTTTTAAACCACTGAATTTCTGCATTTTTCAAAGTCAAAGTTTCCTACACATCCCGATGAAGTTAAATTTAAGTGGAAGCGTGTCTGTGCATGCACTGATTCAGTGCCTTTTTAATTCTTGTATGAAGTGAAATGTAAGCATTTTGGGATCAAGACTTGAGGGTATCTCATTCTTAGAGGTCAGCTACCAATGCATTAGAGATTGGTATGGTATTGGTACCTTCATAGATACATAAAATACATCTCAGAATATGTCCCTGGATTTCAAATTACAAGCCTTTCAAGGATAAACACTCTCAAATAAATTAAATGTGAAGTCCTACTTTACTGCAATCTATTCTCATTACTGTAAACTGCCAGCAGAACCACAACTCTCTGCAAACACCCCAACATTTGTATATTGCATGTCAAACTGCAATCTTTGATCTTTCATTACTAATCTGTATAGTTACAAATATTGATACTGAATTAAACAAAAGGCAGAGAAAAATAAATTACTTTATACAGTGTGTATTCAATCCTCTATATTGCTTCTGCTGAAACAGATCCGTCGTGAAGATTTTGGATTCCAAGTTCCCTTGACTGAATCCGCCAAGTCAGTCAGAGGCATGGGCTCTCTACTTTTCATTGCTAGCCAGTCAAGCATTAGAAATGAACCACAAAACAAGATTGTGACAGGGAATCAACTGAGAAAACTGAATCAAACCAGCCCAAACCCAGGCAGGTTTACAAAGAAAAACAAAATTTATGAGAAAATATCCCAAAAGGATAAATGTGGAATGAAACTCTCATCAAAGGACAGGTTTACCAGTTTCTCTCCTTGCTCACAACAAGAGACCAACTGACAGCAGATTTAAGGCTTGTGCTTTTGCTGACAATACAGTTAAAACAACCAAGTTGGTGGTAGTTGCATTTGCATTGCTAATCCCACATTGTAGCCTGTTCAGGAGTCACAATGGAGACGCATGCACAAAAGAGAAACTGTACACCTACCATTAAAACACACACATAACTCCACAAATCTACTGATGCAGACAGAGAAAACACGAAAATCTGTAACTTTCAGATTTCTCACAGCACAAAAAAATTGTTGATATCAGTATGTGTAAGACTAATGTTAGGTTGGTGCTATTTACTAATGCAGAAACAGTCAATTTAAGCACTCAAATTTCTTACAAAGTCATATACAGCAACTGTTACTACTAACAGTACTGCTATGGGATACTACAGGATCTATGAAGTTATCTACCCAATAAGCATGAAAAATTAATCCTTAAACATGAAAAAAAGTAATTTTGGCTTTAAAGGCATTATGAAATAGATTAAACTATTTTTAGCCTGCTACTTCTTCTATTGAGTGTAATGTATGGAAAAAAAAAAAAACAGAAGTTGCTTCACAAAGTAGAACAAAAATCAGTAGCTCTTTCATACCTCTTTATGAAATGCTCTCCTCTTAATTGTAACACAAAAATCAT
Organism: Caprimulgus europaeus; assembly: GCA_907165065.1. The sequence goes on from OU015527.1 coordinate 20,028,852, forward strand.
TCCAGAAGGTTGAAATAACATCTGCAATATAGTTTTCATTTGCTTTATTTATTACCCAAATGTGTATACAGAGACTCTAAATGCTTGAGGAGCGAGGGGGAAAGGGAAGCAATTTGCTTCTCAAAAAGCCATATTTAAGAACCCTTATGAAACTGAGACTTTTAACAGAAGATGTAACCAAATAGCAAATCCTTAGTGATGAATGTAATGATGTGTGCTTTTGAATACGAATTACAATTAGTATTTGAGTGTCACATTTTCCTATGTTATCCCTGGCACACATATTACAAAATACTCATTAATCTTAAAAGTCATTCACTTAGACTGCTGCTACACTTGGAAATAATACTGATAAAAAATACAGCCCCTCCAAACATAGGTGCAAAGCCCTTCCCTTACCCAGATCCTTCTTTTGATTCTCCAGAGATTCACTGACTTTTGCTTCCTGATCTCTAACCTCTGTCTCATTTATGACAGTACACAGTTTGCAAATTTCTCAAAAAAATAACCTGAGCGTCTAGGAAATACTATAATATAGCAAATGCTGTCATCTACAGATAAATGGAAGGAAGATGGGGAAACACTGTCTCCAGTACAAAAATCACTTCTGGAAGATGGAAACGACTGGCAGAATTTGAAAACAAAGTACTATCTTCCCATATGTAGAGTACCATGTCCAGTTTTGGGGTCCCCAATACCTCTCCAGAAAAGGAGCTGACAAACTGAAGCGATTCCAGCAGAGAGCCACCAAGACAGTTACGGAGCTGGAGAGCACGATACAGAGGACAGGCTGAGAGTGCTAGGTTTGCTCAGCCTGAAGACTAATAGTGGACCTAACCTATACATCTAACTTATTGCTGAATAGTTACAGAGAGTGCAGAGACAGGCTCTTTTTGAGGATATACAGCAAAAGAGCAAGGGGGAACAGACACAAGCAGCAGCAAGGGGAATTGTCATTAGGAATGACCATCTTCTGATCATGGGTGGTCAAATACTGGAAAATATTGCTAGAGAAGCTGTAGGACCCCCACTCTTGAAAGTCATTATCAATTTGGCCTAAGCAACCTCATCTAACTTTTAATTTGGATCCAGCTGGTTGTACGCAATGACCCCCAGAAGTGCCCTGCAGCCTCAGTTAATAATCTATGATCTATCTCTCTATCAACCAGATAGCTCAAGGGACTGTAGCTTATTTGAAATTAAACATGTAAGTCTTGTAGTTTGCTACAGATTAAAATATTTGAGTGCATAAGTATAATTATATTAATTTAATTTTCTCAAAGCAGTCTAGCATTCAACCCAACGATCACAGATAAATGATTAACATGTTAAGAGTTTCAGCGATTCTCTGAAATAACCTAGCAGATACAGCTAGTGCTTGTCCCACGGCCTCTGCTCAAATTACCACCTAGCTTCCTCATCTGCTCCAGCTGCACAAGGAAGAAATTGTTAAATACGCAGAGTATGAAGTGTAGACAGCTACTCCATATGGACTTCCAAATGTCCTACACAACAAAAAAACACCAGTTCAACCCATTGAATTCGGAGCCTACAGAAGAAGCAATTAGAGTGACTACCTAATCTATTCACAGATAGGTTATCTTAAAGGTTACCCTGATTTGGCCATGAAAATAAAACCAACGATTCTTTCAATTTTTAAAGGGAGAGATGCAGAGCTGCTTCCACAATCTTAGGGTTTAACAGCCTTAAATCACTGCTCCAACTGAGGGATTCAAGTGCCTACATCTAGATGGAGCTGGAGCAGCTGTACCACAGTTGTATTCATGTCCTCAAAGTCCTTTATCCATTTCTTGTATCTTGCTTCATTTAACGTACAATCCTCCAAACTACATTAAAAAAATATAGCAGTTCTGACTTGCCTGTGTACCATGCCACTATTTCCTCCAATCTTCCCATTGCTCCTTCTTCATTCAAGGTGTTAGCTTCTTGCTTTACTACTTGCACCGTGCCAACACTTTCGCCTTGCATATGTGATATAGTATTATAGTGTCTGGTTAGTAAGAATTATTTTTTTTCTAATTTCTTATATGCTTACTTCCTTTTTTCCTTCTTTCCTTTACTAAAGTGATGTATTTTTTTTGCCTTTAATATGTCCTATTAATCTTGAATTCTAATACTCTATCGAAGGGATTACATTATTATAGAGCTGTGTAAATGATATGTATGTCCCCAGTAATCTTTTAATTATCTGGACAGGGAGCTGCTTGAGAGAGTCCAGTGAAGAGCCACCAAAATGATTAAGGGAATGGAGCATCTCCCTTATGAGGAAAGGCTGAGGGAGCTGGGCCTCTTTAGCTTGGAGAAGAGGAGGCTGAGGGGGGACCTCATTAATGTTTATAAATATTTGAAGGGTGAGTGTCAGGAGGATGGGGCCAGGCTCTTTGCAGTGATGACCAATGATAGGACAAGGAGCAATGGGTGTAAGCTGGAACACAGGAGGTTCCGCTTAAATTTGAGAAAGAACTTCTTTATGGTGAGGGTGACAGAGCACTGGAACAGGCTGCCCAGGGAGGTTGTGGAGTCTCCTTCTCTGGAGACATTCAAGACCCGCCTGGACGCCTTCCTGTGTGAACTCATCTAGGTGTTCCTGCTCCGGCAGGGGGATTGGACTAGATGATCTTTCGAGGTCCCTTCCAATCCCTCACATGCTGTGCTTCTGTGATCTTCAGTGGCAGCAAGTGAGTTATCTGTGGAATAAAAAAATCCTCAGATTGACTAATCTGGATCTCTGGGACCAGATGATTCTTCCTGCTCCTGAACTGAACTTTTGAGACCACTCTCAACAAAAGGCCCCTGTTTCACTGGCTTTAATGTTTTACGGAGATTGTTGCTTCGACAAGGCAGGGTATGCAAAGAGCTGGTAAAACAAAGGAAACCCACAGTTTGTCGTTTTCAAGGTGAGAGCATAAAGTGAGTAATACGTGGGGGTAAGTACTAATTGTCTGTGCTGCTTCCCTGAGGCTTTGTATTGAAAAATGAGCTCCACAAAAGAGAAGGGAAAAAATCTCTAACTCTGGTAGATGACAATTTACAGAAAATCATTCAGACTTGGGTTCAAAAGTGGACACTGAGACATCCTATTTCTGTTTAATCTTATGGTTGTCATGCAGTTTATTCTAATTATGCCTGAAAACAGTCTGTAACTTCAAAGGTTAACATGAAATGGGACTGTTATCACCTGATAATGTTGCATTTATGTATGGAAAACACTTTACTTGCACAGTTTGGATCATACGGTTCACTGTCATAAAAACATGAAAGGTTCTAACAAGTGCTAGTTTTGGAGCTAGTGGCATTGAGAATCATACACAGACTCCCATCAATGTTTTGGACGGAATAAGTAGCCTGTAGCAACACAAGAGCAGGCAATTTGTTATCTAAGCGAATATGATCCTACTCTAGAAAACTTTCACACAATGAGAGGTAACTGCAAAATGTCAAAGCAAATCCATGATGACTACTTACAGGAGGGAGTACCGACTTCTCAAAACAGTGAGTGCTCTGTGAATTTATAAGACTTGTGTCTTTGTTCTGAGCTCTAAAAGGAACAAAACAGCTGAGCTCATTCCTTAGTAATCTCACTTGGATTAAAAAATGCTAATTGTTTCTAAAAAAGCACTGAGCACTTGTAGGAATGCAGAGATCTCTCTCCCTCAAGAAATGTAATACTTAAAACTAAGACAATTAAGGTGCAAAGCCAGCTCTCACTGCTTCCAAGTTTATAATACAATATCCATTGTTTCAACAGGCTATGTATTACATTCACTCTGATATCTCTTAGTATTTTACTTTTCCTTTGAGACATTAGATTTCTACAATATAAAACCTGTAGAATGAAGCTGAAGTTTTCTGAAGCTTTACATAAATTACTCTTTCCTTCTATTGAAGAAATACTATGTAAGGAATCCACTAAGATCATAATAATTTTAACTGGTATTGGCATGTATTTTAAAAGGTAGATTTATGATACATATTTTTAATATGACACCATTAAGAACATTCCCTTCAGATCTCAGAAAGGAATTAAGCCAAATAACTGCCTGAAACCATTTGATACCCTCCTTGGTACATGACATGCCACCATACAACACCAGATTGAAATTATGCCATGCATTTAAGTGCTAAAGTCTTCTTGACTTGAACAAGCTCTTTGTTATCATCCAGGGCAAAAGTAGCTACAAGAAAATGTGCCACATTTGTTTATATAATGACAGTTGTTGTAATCTGTAAATGCAATACAGATTGATGCCATATGCACACCAACACACACACATGCACACACACATGCGCACACATGTATTTACCACAGCATTGTGGTATACAGATGAATACAAAGATTGTTCTAATGTTACTAAGCAGCATGATAGCAGGAAAAAAAAACAAAAACAAAAAACCCACAACTGTCTCATGTTACCATTCTAATATGGACCATGCAGAGATCAAAGGCATAAGCTGAAAAGCCCAAATACACTGCTGCATACCCCATCCAGCAATTAATACAAAATACAATGAAGTAATGATTGTCTTATAGCAATATCTTTTTACTTCCAGTTCCTGATAAAAAAATAAGATGTGACTTCATGTCAAAGACTTTACTTTTATTCGATTCATTATTAAAAAGAAAATCTTCAGGAGTTCGCCATTCAAAATTGACCTTGATTTTGGGTTTCACTGCAAAAATGGGTATAGTTAATTTTCACAGTAGTAAAACCTATGGTCTTTGATCTTGTTATGTAGATTTTAAAAAATAGCCCATATTAACCCATAAAATCTACTTTTGTAGACACATAAATGTTCTCCAAATACTGTGATTCACTTGTATAAAGTAGCTGGAAGTGAAGTATTGCTCACTTCAGCATCAGATCATTGTCAGAACATACACTATGTTCAATGCTACAACTGTGCCCTCAAATCTCCTTTTTATTCAGGCTGATCTTCCAACACATGGTCCAAGAGTCACGCCTGGAAACTGCAACTGAATTTCAGAGCTCCTTATATATACCTTCACTAGCTCCTGGCCAGTCATGCTTCCCTGGCCACCTAAGCATCTCTACTTTAAGGAAAATAGAAAAATCCTGCCTTTGCTTACAAACAACATTAAAATAATATTTTTTCTGTAGCTTTCTCCTCCTTTTACTTTTTAGCATGTAGCAGATTAACCACTATGTTTTCATCACTACCTTTGGCCTTTACAGAATCTGGTAAAACAACTATTTTTTTAATTGTCCAAGTGTGACCTCTAGCTCCCCCATAATCAGTTGCAGACCTTTAACTACTAATTCCCTGGCTGGACATCATAATTTGTTGGTAAATCAGAATTTCTCTTTTAGAATGACTTTCAGTCTCACACCTGAAGGGAAAATCAACCACCTTTCCTTGGTAAACCACTTAAAAGATTACATATCCTCAGTATCAAAAGCCTGAGCCTCAAATTCAGTTTGAATTTGTGAAGCATCAGTTTTCCTATGCAAAAAGCACAGTTTCTTGATGAAACAGAGCTGAAAAGTTGAACGACCGAATGCCTATTTTATGCCACATACACCAGACCACTACAAATCCACAGGTATTTGAGTGTATTTTTCACTATTTTGATAAGTGACTTTTCATGCCGTGATCAATTAGACCAGGCATAGTACTGTAAAAGCTGCAGTTCTACATATGCACCTGTTAATCCCAGTCTTTATTCACATACACACCAACCCCTCTTTTCTCACACATCTTCTAAATTATTCCTTTACACGCGGGAGTATATTTCCAGGAAGACATTTACAGACTGACTGAAAAACCTTGTAGCGACATCTGTATCTCATCTTCCCACAATGGCTACTGTTTTTATTTTCTATTCTAACCTGTTAAAGGTACAGGACAACAAAAACTCAAATATTTTCTCAGCTATAACTAACCAAAAAGCTACCCTTTCTTTCCTGTCTCAGCCACCTGCTCCAAATGCTTTCTTTCAGCATGAAGATCCTGGCATCTCAAATTGTTTCAAATGAAATGCACAGAGACACAAAAATATTTTCAGATAATTTTAAGAATCTGAGTCATCTAAGGAGTTAAGAGGTTTCTTTAAGCAAGAAAATTTACATTTCAAATACAGCCAACTTGGTAAAACTGTCTGGTGCTTCCTGTATGCAGCCAGAGGATCTTTCATGCTATGGCATGCATGTTGATCTTTCCTGCTGTAAAACTGAAGGAGAATGCTCACATTGCCATATTCTTATTTACATATTCTCTTTTTCAAACAGTTTCTGTAGAGAAACACTTCTTTCAGTTCTGCTTTTCAATATATGTCCTACAGAATCTTCTTGGGAAAAAAAGAGAAAAGCTGCCTTTAGTTCATCTGTTCATTCGACAGCAAGAAAGAAGAAGAAGAAAACAGAGGGCATGGTTGCAATTCTTATCAAAGAACAGGCTATTGTGCTTCATTACTAACCAGGTTCTATCAGCATTATTAGCCTTAAGTTTGATTCAGTCCAAGCTGACCTTTCTGCAAATCAACAAAACACCCTTTTACTCAAGTAAGCACACAAAGGTCCCTGGTAATGTTACCCTTTAAGCTGGGGTCTGTAGAGACTGTGAGGGGAAAATCAATTTGAAATATTCTGAAAATTTATTGTTTTCACCAAATACAAAATGCTTAGGTTGTTTTACTGCTTGCTTATCTGGTGGGCTTTTAAAGTTACTTTTCTGAGCCACAGTGGATCTCTCTAAGTTTGAGTGTCCCTAAGGACTATTTGTAACCATGAAACATCAATTCTGTTCTAAGAAATTCAGTGTATAACCCCACCACTGCCCTGTTCCCTCTTCTGTATAAATGCTCTTTTGTATATAGGCACTTTCAGGAAATTGCCCCCCTCCTCCTCTGCTTGCTCCCTACTGTCCTACTCCGGCTCGCACCCCCTCCCAATCAACACTAGGGAATAATTGTATTTTTGTTGGACCACTTCCAGCTCTTCCACACATTCCACTCTAGAAGCAGTAAATGAAACCCTGTCGCTTTGGCACACTCCTCTCTGCTCTCACACATGCACACGCAGGCATGCAGACACACTCATTCGGACAGGGAAGTAAGCGGCATCAAGCTCATTCCCAAAATAATGACCTTTCACTTCTCCCCCATGTAACTTCCTCTTTTGCTGAAGAATACAGGGCTTCCAAATTCAAAAAATCTTCCTCTTTCAATATTCTACTATTTTGAAACACTGTTTCTTCCACTTATCAGTATTCCACATGTGAGTAAATTACCATTGCTGAAACAGCTATCCCAGCGTGCCAACACTTCAGTCACTTCAAATCCAGCGAAATCAGCAGGACTTTGGGTGATTTTGCCAAGACATTTTCCCCTCCCCTTTGAATACATGAAAGCTAAAGTGAGCAGAAACTCTCCTCCGCGCTTCACAAAAGAGGCACTGGCAATGTGAGCATGCACATTTCCTCTCCTGTGAAAATAGTTAAAAACCATACCTTCCTTGGGTTCATCAGCCTCCGAACTCATGGTGTCAGCGTAAGGCACTGGGGACCAGATTACAGCTGACGTGCACACTGAGAAGCAGCTGCAAGTCAACTTCTCAAAAAAAAAAAAAAAAAAAAAAAAAAAGGCAGGGAAAAAAAAGAGAGGGTTGGGATTTTAAGGGAAAAAGTCTATGAATCCAGCAAATCACAACTAAGCTACTTGAAAGGGATCCCGCCCCTTTCTCAACTGAACACCAGCGACTGTCTGGAAAACCAGCACCTTCACAGAAACCCTCACTTTATTCACCAGCAGTGGCCAATTATGCATTTTATTCTCCGTAGTATGTAGGAAGGGTGGAGTTTCACTTGTTGCAGCTTGCCAACGTGGTATGAGAAAGCAAGCAAGGGAGACCAAAAAAGCTCTGAGCACAGAGCAGTGTGTGATTGCGGTAACTGACAATCAGATTGGGGCTCTCATAACTTGCAGGAAAATCTAATTTAAGTAAGTTATTTTTTAAGCCTAAATTGTACATTTCAACACTGGTTACTATCTGGAATTAGTTGTGTAGCCTCCTAATTACACTGACTAACACTGGATGACGAAATACATGCTTAAAGGATGACAAGCAGCAGCTTTCTTTCAGGTAGTTTAAGCTAAATAATTTTTTTTTCTTTCACTCATGCTCAATGCATGGTGCCATCTACCCTGAAAAGTGCAATTCACCTTTCCTTCATGGAAAAAATATTACAATTTCTTTGTGCTACAGAACCCCCATCATCCTAGTATTGTTTTTAACTATCCCACGACATTGTTTTACAGCACAGCAAGAGAACGAGGGTCTTTTGCAGCCACCTCCCCACCTCACCACGCATCATACACACCTTTGGAGCAAAATCAAGAGGACTTACTTGCAAGCCTATTTTCTGATTGGCACAGCCCCCAGTAAAATCACAGCCAGAAGGAACTATCTTGTCCTGCATATTCACTTGATACATTTTTAGCACAGCGAATAGGACAAAACCTCAGTGGAAACATGACTGCTCAGACAAAAGGAGAGGCACCATCTCTCAGAAGCCTTGATGGTGCTGCCAGCTCTGACACGCAACCCAATTCCCACCCAGCTCCCCCTCACAGGGTTAAATGCTCATGCCCCAAGGGCTGTCAGGGTCTTTGTGGAACTAACACTATTAACAGCTATTAACAGTCACCAAGCTTGTTACTGGAGTCAGGTAGAAATATGTGAATTTCAAGATGAAGAAAGAGCCATAGCTGTCAGATGCACAAAACTGGGGCACACAGGAGAGTAAAAAAAAAAAAAGAAAAAAAGAAAAAAAAGCATTTTCCATTGTAACATTCAGCTGTATTCACCAAAGTTTACAGGAAGACTCATAAGCAGGTATGATGCTGTCGTAAGTAAAAGGTCAGGAAGGGCGGTATGAATTCTTCAGCCATGGCAAAGTTACCGGGGTAAATAATACTTCAGAATGTGAACAAATTTTGTCCTATTTTGAGTGATTTTATTAGTGATAAGGACTGTCCTTTGCCATGTACTTCTCCCATGCCTCAGAAAGATAGATCTCAGTTAAAGGCTCTTTGTGACACTGGACATTTTTTATTTTGCAACACACACAATTCCATGGGTCCTTTAAGGACATTCCTCAAGAAGCTAGCCGTCTTCCAGAGGCCTCATTGTCTCCTGCAGTGTGGCAAAGCACAGCAGCTGCATCCTTCAAAGGACAGAAAGTGAAAGAAAATATTACCCTAAGTGGTATCACAGAAGAAAAAGTAATTAAACACTGGACTAGCTAAAGAAGCCACATTTTCAAGTTAAAAATAAAATAAAATTACTCATTTGGGGTAATTACTGTTTCATAGATTGAAACCACTCAAAAATCCCCACAAAGAATAGAAGAGGAACAGGAAGAAACATAGCATTAGTCAAGATGAACTGCAGTAGCCTTTAGGGTCCTTTAATCAAGGGGAGTGTTGGTAGAAAGATAAAATAGCCAGAATACAAACCACTATCAAGAGCCCTGCCTGAACAGATTTACAAAATAGATAAGATGCCTTTTGTTATTTTAGATGACAGGCAGAGAGATAATGAAACTTGTGGTTAAGCATCAGCAAGTTCTCCAAATTAAGATTTCTTAAATCTCTCAGAAACTTCAGACCCCTCTGGACAGGTAACAAAAACCCAGTGATTTTGCTTTGTTTCTTCCCTACAGAGTCAAGATCACATCTCCCTACTCAGCCCTGATCCTCCTGCATATAGGGTCTCAATTCAGACTTCAGAAATGGGTTTTTTGTGTTTTATTTTGGTTGTTATGATTCTTAAAAACACATGCATTGGCTGAAAAGACTCCAGCCAGACTGAAGAGTGTTCAGGTTAGGCTAAGCAGTGACTTGTAATAGCATTCGACCATAAGGACATTACCATCTTCTTCAGAGTCTGCACCCAATGAACTCCAATAATTTTACTTAGAAGGCCAGGAAAAGTAATGGAATAAGGCAGGTAAAAATTAATGGTGTCTGTGGAAAACACTGGAACTCAGGTAAGCAATGACACCACCTCACCTGCAGGGAAGAGCCAGTTATCGAAGAATCCAGACTGAATTTTTGATCCCATGATAAGTAAAGAGCCTGGAAGCTTAAAAAAAAATCCTCTTTAATCATATACTCTGCTTGTGATACAGAGCAGGAAGGGCAAAACAAAGAATGACAAAAACTCTAAAAATAGAATCAGTAGATATAGCTAAATTTCATAGGGCAGGTTCTCTAAGAGAAAAGAAAAGTAACTTCCTAAAATAAAGGGTTTAAAACCCACCACACATTTGGACAGATGCTATCTTGGAAGGAAGGCCAGAATTTCAAGAGGAAAATTAAATCTTCTGTGGCACACACAAAAAAATGGGTTTACATACTAAATTTCAGTGTCTAAAAGTCTAGAAGCCATGAAGCTGGGTAAGACAAGGGGTTACAGTGAAATATGGTTCTTTACATCCTTCTCTGCTGAAACAAAACACTTCAGGTTTTACTTTACCAAAAACTTAAGTTTGTTTTGGTTTGTTTTAGCTCATCTTTTGTGAATTCTCCTTGTTTCTGCTAACACAAAGGCAGGGTTACCACGGAAAGAGCAGCCTGCAGCCAGGCCCTGGCTTACTACAGCAATATGCAGGGCATTGTGAAAGGACGGGTTGCTGTGTCAGCACATCCTAAGCCCAGCTCAAGAACCTGCTCATGTTTTGTTTCTCAAGGTGCACCAAGACAGATCTGCTTACAGAAACATTTTCTTATTAGACACACAGGTGGTAAATCCTATTACATCTTTCATAAATATTTAAAATAAATAATAAAAATTATAGTAGCCCCAAAATTGTGCTAAAATTACTGCCAAGAAGATTCTGAAGCTCAACGCTGAAATGTCAAAAAAGGCTATAATGTTTTGGTTCACAAAAAAGGGGAAGCAGCACTACTACATGAAAAGTATGAGGAAGAAGCTTTCAAGAGGATGCAGCTGCCATGGAAGCAAGATTAAATCTCGTACTGCAAAAAAACCTTGCATAGCCCTAGAACAGTTCTAGAGAAGGAAGTGGTAATGTAATACTTCAGACATTATATATTCATAGGGTTTTTTTTTTTTAAAAAAATATCTCCGTGTTTGGTTAACATAATTAAAGTTGCCTGGTAAAAACTTCTGCTCTTCCAGAATGTCACATGCAATGGATTGCAAACCTTTTAACAACAAAAATAAGGTCCATGCCCAACTTCAACTCCTTGCTACAGGTGACAGCTACCAATCACTTTCTGTAAGTCAACTGCATGTCTTTTGCTGGCTCTAACTGCCCCGAGTTATTTGAAGCCACATGACAGAACTCTGATAGTGGCTGAGGAACTCTGGATTTCCAACCCTACTCCCAACTGTGAGGCAAAAGAAAGAGGTGTACAAGTACTGTGAAATATCATAATATACATAACTGCAGGTATGGTGTCTTTATACTATGCCAGTAGCCATGCTGGAGAGATTTTCTTTCCCATGAATTAGCAATGTTGTATGGATCCATGATCAGAAAGAAAAGTATTGCACTACACTGTCCCATGTAAGTCTGTATAGTTAAACAAAGTACTGGCTTTCACAGTACTACTACAAACAAAGCTTTTCAATCAGATATTTTCATGGAGTAAACATACCATACTTAAATGCATAACCTAGGGATTACGTAAACTTTGTCATTTAGCAATCATGCAGTAATATAAAGACAGCTTACGCCATCTCTCTTCTGTAGCCCCAACAAGTTGAACCTATTTTTGATACAAGAGGTTTTGGGTTGACAAATTTTCAACTTCTGACACTCTTCAATGGGTGTGTATTACAGGCATATAACGCAAGTTTTCACACAAGACAAGGGGAACACTGGATACTGTCCTGAAGCATCCACATGTATTATTTTTCATTTTTATCATTTGAAAAACGTAATGGGAAAGTGATAACCTGTCTCTGTAAATGCATTTCACCAATTCTCAAATATTTGAGTTTTTCTCAATCTAACATTCTGAAAGGGAATGAGATTGTTGTATTTCATTCCAAGAACTCCCAAGCAGAAATAAGTGCAGCAGGCCTGGTCTGCACACATCTATGCAATCTCCAAACATGCTGCCCTATCAGAAGGGCAACAAGATGTTTACACAGTATTTCAGAAAAAAAGGTGCAAGATAATAGATAATGGAAAAAAGGAGTACAAATAGTTAAATTCAAAGGCCTGGAAGCCACACGGAGATATAATTAAGAAATTAACCATAGCTACCTCTTCTATAAGTGGTGTCTTGTTAATCTGGAGGTTTTACCAGAATGATCTTTTTATAGAAGTGACTAAGTAAGCAGTCAAAGACAACATAGAAGTGTGCCCTTAACTTGCTCCATTGATCATTTTCTGCATCTCTTTCAGTACAGCTACAGCCTTTTTTCAGGCACACGGATCATAATAACTGTACTGAGCTTCCAGATGCAGAGATTTATAAAACAGGAGATGTTTTCATTTTCTAGCCTTTCCCTATTAGTTTAGACTGGTGGATGAGTTCTTCAGCATCCCTAGAGAGCACTGAAACCTTACAGCACAAAGAAAGGAGCTGCTGCCTCCTCCAGCACTGCCCATCTCCCAGGGTGCAGAAATCCACCTGCCAGACATCCTCCCAGACGCCAAACAGTGCAGTCCTGACCTGCCGTCTGTGCCTTCTGCTGCTGCTGCACACAGACATCGTGTGTGCACAACTGTGCACAGGGAGAGGAATGGTGTGGAGGCACAGGCAGAGAGTCATGGAAAAAAAGTAAAATTTCTGTTTTCTTGCATGGTATCCAAGTTGTTCTGCTTTCAGTTATGCATTTAAACAGTTACACGCAGACATTCAAATTAGCAAACCAAGAAGCTATTTTAAACTTATTTCCTAACCCAGAGGTAAAGCAACACCATCTGTAGCTGTGTTACTTCTATTATTGCAAAAGTGAGTGCAATATGCACTGTCTGTGTTGTATGAGTGCAACAAAAACAAATGCCAACTCTTATGCAATTTTGTTAATTTGAGGTTCAGTATTATTTTAGTGTAAAAAGAGGACTTTTGATTAGCTATGTGATTTTAATAGCACTGTTTATACAGTTCTGTAGACTAAAAGGTTTAGGTACAATAGCCCATCTGTTTTTACTGTAACCAGACTTTACTCCTGATTTCTATTTGTTTCTTTATCTTCTACCATAAAACACACATATATCAAGATAATCTAGCCAGTGCTTAGCTTTTGATTTATGTCAGAAATACTGTTTTCAGCATTCAGTGTTTTCCATATAACAGCACAACTCTAACATGTCAGTTATCTACAGTGCAGAATTTTTAAGCACTCTGTCTTCATGTGCATAAACGCCATACCAGGTACTGTTTTAATCTTAGGAAAATTCAGTCCACTGAAAGCTAAAGAGACAAAATAAATCAAAACATAATCAGGATGATCTATAAGACAGATCTGAAAAATATGTCCACTCCTGGTTTTGGCCTGATGGTCATTGCTTGCCATTCTTCTTTATAATTAACTTGGTTTTTTCCCCTTTGCACAACAGACTTCAGATCAGTTCAGCTGATGATGGTGACAGTTGTTGAAGCACTCACAATACTTCCACCCATTGGGCAGACCCACGAGTGATACTCTGATGTATGTTTCTACCATGTGGTCAACAAATTATAAAAAGTCCAGTCTCAAGGGATCAGGAGATCCCCCAACAGCTTCTGCACCATGGTTGACATCCAACACTCCATCCCACTCTCCTTCCTCCCCTGTGCTGTCCTCCTCACTCATTTCTATACCCTTCTGTTCAGCATCCCTTCTACACTCTGCTAATGGTTTCAGCCTGTCCATTCTTTCATTTCCAAATGGCAAGAGCAATATATGGCAACATATGTCATATGAACACTCACCACTCTATTGGTACAGCTTTCAATTAAAGCAAGCAAAACCTAGGGCTTCACCATAGAGTAAGCTGTACCCAAGTATGTCTAAAGACCTTCTTTCTGATAATGAACTGTCAAAATAAGCAGCATTACAGGGTGACAAACGGATTCACAAAGAGCCCACCAAGTTTGGGATAGGAAGAAGCAGCATGAAGGGGACAGATCCTGGTTTCCATATGGATGCTGTAAAACTTGCCTTACAGAGGCTCGTCACCTCAGCTCTTCTCCCCCACACAGAAAACAGACAGAGGGTAGGAAGATACATGCACAAAAGGCTTCATAAAGTTGAATCTGATTAATATTGAAAATAACTTTCTCATGAAAATTGAAAGTCCCATTAGTCTCATCTGTGCAGTTTACAGTGTCCATCTATGCAATACCCACAATCACGTCTACTTTAAGCACTGACAGCCCAAGAAGATGACATAATAGTAACCATCTTGCAAACTCTCAAGACTACCGTGCAGTAGTCTTCCAAACCTGTGTCCCTGTTACAAATAAGCTGAGATTGTTGGCTTCCAAATAGTGACAACAGCTGTTTTGAAGCTGCCATTGCCTCTACCCTAAAGCTCTGTTGTTAAGAGATGAGGAAACATCTTCATCTGCCTCAAAATGCAGCTTTCTTCAGAAGCTTTATCTGTATCTGCCACTAATTGTTGGATGTTTCAGCCACAGCACAGCCTCAGCATAGGACTTGGATGCTGCCTTAGACAGATCCCCACCTTCTGGCTTCAAGATGAGCATCATTTGTCATAGAACAACACCCTTCCAGGGTATGAGACTGCTCTCAAGTCAGAATGGGTTTCAATGGATTACCTTTTTTCTTTCAAAACAGCTCTGCAAATTCACACACAGAGCAACACCACTACTTCTGAGATGGGAGCTCTGATGTAATCCTGTTCCCTTGACTATAGGTATCATGTTGTACAAAACCACTAATAATAACAATGGTTTTATTGTAGCCACGTAGATACCATGCACTGAGAGATGCTTATTTTTCCAGCAGTTACCAGCTACTGAAGACAAGACTTCAGTGCAGAAGCAAGTATAAAACAATTTCTCAAGAGCAAACATGTCAAAATACCATACAAGGACTTAGTTTCTATCCACAAATAGGGGATAATCGATGACTGGTGAATGTTCAGGAGTTCATGGAGGATGTGACAGAAGTTAAAGACAGTCAGTATTAGCTGTCTTTTGAGGGCCTTCCATCAAGGACTGCAACAACTATTGATACTGTCTTATAGCACTATTTCTCCAGATAACAAAAATTTCACTCATTATTTTAATTTTTTCCTTTAAAAGGAGCACAAACACAATGCTACTGCTAAATTGCTATGTCAAGCAAAAGGTAGCATTGGAGAGACAGTGGTGAAGAGACTTGCATGAACAGAGGTAGGAAGGTACAATCGTCCAGTTTGGTAAAGAGTACAACAGATCTGAGCTAGTTATGTCATATAGAAAAATAAGATTCCCAGCAGTAGTTTATGATAAAAATTTTACAAAATAGTTGCGTTATTATATGACATTGTAGCCTTTCCAAAAATGAATGAAAGGTCTAAGGAGAAATCTGAGGGGTAAAACACCAAAAATATAAACATGAAAAAACCCTGCATCAGAAACAGAAATCGCACAAAAGTATCACAGATTCCTCAGATAGTCAGTGTGCTACACCGAGACTGACAGTCACCACAGGCCATGAGAAGAGATACTTACACTAGATTCACTCTCAGCAAGACATAAGAGAAGAGGCAGATACTTAGGCATCAAAACACAGTGCTGGAACAATTTTAATTGAAAGGGGTTATTTTAATTAAAACCAGAAAATTTAATATCACATAGCCAAGAGCTTGAAAACAAAGTGCCTGAACTAGTGTTAAATACAGTATGTTTTAAACAGTGCTACTGCAGTGTATGGCTAATAAGTTATATTTTTCTTTTTTTTTTTTTAAGGTATGAGTGTCATGCTGACAGAACAGAAAATTGAATATTACCTTAAAAAAAAGAATGTTTTTGTTCATATAAAAGCAGTGTACATATGAGAAAACACATGTGTCTTTGTTTGCGAGGGTGTGTTCCAGTCCCAAGTGAACATCCAAGTGTTTTGCTAATGCGTAACAATCAAACTATGCCCTTTTTCTTTTAGATGCCAAAGCCATTAATCATGCAAACAGTCAAAACACCACTTGCATATCAAATGCAATCTTACCTAGATAAAATTTCAAATAAAACTAAAACATACCAAGCTATGAGAATAATCTCCTTTTTAATTCAAATTTAATTAAATGAGAGATTTAAAAGGATATTAAACCTAAGCAGAGTTTGCTCTTTAAAAATTCAGTTTAGCTATAGTTTACATTCACAAGCCAGATGTACCTAATTATGTGGTGTTCATTCAAAGAACCATATTGATCTCTGCATGTTCCAAATCGGTTTTAATCAGTTTATTATTTGCCTAAAGCTTAGACTAAAGCCACATTAAGAATATGGAAAAGGACTTGCAAGAACTGGATTTCTTTGGGGAAAATATTAACTAAGACTCTGCTGAACAAGTGCTGGAAGGTCAGTTCTCAATGCCCAAACAATTTTAAGAACTCATCATAGTCATCATTTACGGCAGCCTTCAAGGGAAGATTTTGAGCACTTGCTTCCCTTGGCCTATGGTAACATTTCCATAACTAAAGCACACATGGGAGATCACCACTTTAGGCTGGCCCAAGTGAGAGTGACCATCTAACAGAGCAGCAGCATTTTCTTCTCTTTCACCTACTATGCCAGCATAGGCATGTGGTGTCCATTTAAGGAAGTTCCTAGTTACAGCTAACCTTTAATATTTATTTTTTAGCTAGGGAAATTTTAAGCTAAGATAGCTCTCTGATCCATTAAAAAAAATCTAATAAATTAATTGCAGATAAAACTATTTCTCTCACAAAAGAAGGGTTTGAATTATTTCTAATCTAATTATGACAACTGAAAATCCATACCTTGTTCACTTTTCCCTGAATTAAGCAGGCTCATACTAGTGAGCAATGTAGGCAAATTCCAGGTGCTGAACTCTGTTCAGCATTTCAGCATTACATTAAAAACTCAATGTTGGATTTTTATTGAGTGCTGTGAGGTCCAATTAAAAACAAACAAACAAACAAACAAAAACCATTAGAATTTTTGCTGGAGTTCAAATGAGTTTATTTAGTAGAAGCATGTCTAACCTTTCAAGTATTTTATCTACTTTACAGGAAATTCATACTTCAGCGCTTAGAATGCTTCAGCAAAAATAATAACAGAGTTTGCAGCACTCTGGGGCTAGGCCAAACTGCATACCACTTCACAGGGTTACTGCAAGACTTTCAGAACTATTTCTAGTATTCAGTTTCAAAAATAAGAGAGATGTGGATAACAAGATCTGAACAAGACTTCCTAGACTTTTTGCTCAGCATCTCATTTGCTGACAGCTGAATTGTGGCACACACTTACTGTTCAGGCAGCTGATCTGTCGGGGCTGTGCCACTGCAAATCTTCCTAAGGGCTGAGGAATTTACAGCATGTTTCCAAAATCTGAGGCTCAGTATGGACAAGTTAGTCTCTTGGTCCGCTTCAAAAACAAATGGAGCAATAAAAAGAATAAAGACTGCCACCAACTCTACCACTGTTGGCACACAAGGGATGGGACGCCTTTATCACAAATCCCACGTAACAAATCTTTGAATGTTGCACAGAGGTAAAACCTTAGAAGAGACCGGTCCGCTCCTCCCTGCGCACCCCACACCCAATCTCACTCGTGACATCTGCCAGCCACGGGTGTCGGTGACCAGTACTTGTTGCTGGTTGTGGACAATGCCACCAGGTGGCAACAGCGGCTCGAGAAAAAAAAACAAACCAAAACAAAACAGGTCTTCAGGATTGTCTTTTGCTTCAGTCTGGGGAACAGAGCAGGACCAGCAGCAAAGGGCAGGAAAAAAGGTGGAGCGGCTTGGCGAACAGCCGCGCGTTAACATTTCGTACTGCAGCTCACACGAACAGACTGAAATTGTGTTTTGTCTGTACGTGCTGGATTGGAAAATCTGTAGAACTAAACGCTTCTGACGTAGTGGCCGTTGCCTGAAATTGGTCATCAGCACACCAGGCAGCAGCAACAAATATCTTTCATTTTTTCCAACCCAAATTGAAGATATGTTTGAAAAAAGACTTAAATCTATCTAGAGGACACTTATGTTAAGGCAGCAATATAACTGATGCTATAGTGGTAACAACTTGGCTCCATCAATTTAAAACCATACTAAAATTTTAAGTATCATTTCGAGGTATGGATACAAATGTGCTTACTCATGATGCTCATTCCTTGCCCCCAATTTCTTCCTGCAGTGACTCTGTTCAGTCCTAATCTGCCTGTATGTTTTTCCCTTCCGTATCCTGCCATTGCCTTTCCAGAAATGAGATAATGCAGTCTTTTTTTTTCCCCTCCCAAGGGTAGGTTTTGAGATACCTATAACTCACCTTCCCAGCTCCAAAGTCAGTGGCAGCCTTTCCTCTCACCAAGACATGCAGGACTGTTCCACATGCAGACAGTGGATAAATCAGGGGATAGTGGATGAAGAGGAGTCTGGACTGGAGTAGGTCTCCCCTATTTCAGGAATTCAAGTAGGAGGAGGGGAACTTTTCATGTTGTAGTCACCTCTGTGAAGAAGAGGTCACGCCAAACCAGGTCCTAGGTTCCCACCAAGGTACAGAGAGGGTGAAAGAGCAGTGGGAGGGTGGTGTGGGAAGGGAGAGAGTCCCAGCCCACATCTAATCACTGGGAATCCTGACAGCATCTTGCCTAATGTATAGCAGTGATGCAAGGCCCGAAGCCAAGAAGTCACAAATGTCTCTATTATGCAGAATTAAAATGCCTTTCATAACCAAGGTATGGCATGGATAAAGATTGCACATACAACCTTCACTAAGCCTGAAAAACCTCCCCAAGCATTACATTTTTTGTGTCACTTGCAGGAAAAGACAAAGTCTCAATAACTCCATAAGAATACAAAAATTCAAAAGAATTTCTTCTTTTGAAAATTAAGAGCAATTCAAATGGTGGAGAAAGGATGGTTTACCTATAATTAGATAACACTAGTTGCTTTTGTGTACAGTGTAAAACTGTGATTATCTACGGACCACCCCTCCATAATCTTTTTTTCCCAAGTATTAGTCACTTTTATTATTTCTACATGTCAATTAAAACCTTAGTAGACTTTTTAAAAAATGCAGTTAATTTATAGTGACAAAGATGCAATAAGACAAATCTGGATATTCTAGTTTAATCACTATTGGGTAGAGACACGTGCCTGTCATGTTTTCAGAAGTCTAAAAAAATAAAACAAATACTAAATCTATGTTTTCTATTTCCTGGTTGCCTTAAAGCATTTAATCCTAAATGCATGTACAAATGCATTCACATTCCCCATGAAAAAAAAGTAAGCAGGAATCGCCACTTAAAACATTGCCAATACTATAAATCATGAAAACAGAGAAAATATAAAGCAGGTAAGATTTTTCCCAACATCTTGATCCATATTTTAAGCCCATGTAGAGTTAATAAATTTTTCACTGCTGTAAGTGAAATTGAAAAAATAAATCTCCATTCTTTATCAAATACCAGACATGACATGCTTGCCTTGAAACTAAAAAAATGGTATTAAATAACACATTAACCAAAAGCAGTAAAACATCACCTATTCAGCAGAAAGCTCTTATGTTCACTTGGCTAAACAGCTGCTCCATTCAAATTGGATTTTTATATCCAAACAGGCTTACTTGATCTCAGTGCAGTTGACTGCAGTTAGAAAACAGTAGCACGTCTAGTCGATGAACGGAAAAGCAGAGGTGAAATGTAGCATTATGAGGCCAGGCTACAAATATATTTGACTCAAAGCTAATGCAATACCTTCCCAAAATAGATAATTCCAACATCTACATAACACAACTTATTTTCAACATCAGGAAAAAGCCAGCAGAAGCCTACCTGACACTAAACACTGAACATGTTTGGGCAACAAAATATTAAAGCCATTGTGTTTCTCCATTTCCTGAGAATTTGGTCAAAAGCCTCTGTGGGTTTTACTCCACAGTTTATACTGTAAATGAAGACTGACCTTCAAGCTTGTGACCAGTTCAAGATAGCTCTTCAACAGCTGCTGCACAAATAATCTAATTTCTTTTCAAAATTCCTATGGAATTGAAACACAGAAGACTCCACATGTAGATACCTGGAAATCTACAAATAAGTATATCAGTTTATGAAACAAAGTGAATTGGGGATAAAGAAGAGAAAACTTCACTGCAAAAATCACAGGCATGACAAAAAACACAATGATAGCCATCCCACAAATAATTACACAGTTTTGACCCTACTGACTGTAAGGAAGAAATTGGAATTCCTATGTTATAGTGGGTTTCTGGCATTTATTCCAGTACTAATCAGAAATAGGTGAAATACAAACCTATGAATGGGGAAGTAATGAAAATAAAAAAGGATCTATGGCACTAAAACATGCAAGTATCTAACACCAATAAAGAAACCTGTCTTAATATAATGTTTGGAGAAGAACATTGTCAAAAAGTTTTAAAAAATTGCTAATAAAAACTGGTATTTTCTGACTATTGCTGACAAACACTGCTGCTTTGGGCTTAGAGTTGTGAACTGGATGCATTTTCTTATTTCTCAGCATGAATTGTTCAATTTTTAAATTATATGGTATAGCAAATGTCAGTATACCCTGCATGACTATTGGAGGCTCAGGTGGAGCCTTCATTGATGACACATATGTGCATGCACACAGAGAGCACCTGTGTGGTACCTATTGTCTGTCTATTTTTACAGATCCTTTGAAATATAGTATCTATGAATATTCACCTTTCAAAAAGTGTTACACATTGACACCACCTTTTTCCTTTAAATACCACTTAAAAATTCTTTGCAGAACTACAGATGTACACAGGCCAATGTGCACAACAAAAATCAGAAACCACTCATAGTTAATAATGTTTGTGCAAAAAATATCTGAAAGAAAGTAATGTATTTGAAGACCACATAAGATGCTCATCTTATCTAATCTCTAACTCAGAGCTACTTATGGCTTTTCACCAGATCATTTCCAAATTAAATCAGAAGTTAACTGGGTTTGAGATTATCAACCTTGACTGAGACATGAAATAAGGATTTTTTATCATCTTGAAGCTGTTCCTAACCTCAGCAGATAAAATAAACAAACCCCGCAAATGGTATTTAGTGTGAATTAATGTACCAGGAACCTCCATGCACCAAAAGGCCTTGTTTCAGTGGTGAAAGCTCCAAATTTTGGGGAGAAACAGGCACTGCCTTTCTGTTTGAAGTAGAGTGCCTCTTTCCAGACAGGAACTAGGACCTCATACATGTCAGCTTCTCCTACTGATGCTCAGGCAAGCCCTTACCTAAACTTCTGGTGGCTGTGAATCCCATGTAAGTTCACCAGCACTCTTCAAGGGTTCTCACATTTGACCCAGGGCCATGTGCCGAAATCCCTCAGTGAGTAAGATAGCAGCTTTTTCCTCCCCAAATCTCTTATGGCAAAACCCTCAGGTACAAAGCAACCATAGTCCTGGGTAAAAAAACCTGTAACTAAAATACCTACTCTAAAATTGGCTGTACAGGGAAGTTAATTATTCACAAGTGTTTTATATTAAAACCAAAACTAGAAATAAATGTTATTTTTACTAAATAAGACAAATGAAACCATATCTTCTATATCTGAGCAGAACTGCCAACCCCCAACAAATAAACAGTATCTGTTTCTGCACTGAACCAGACACTACCTGTTGATCAAAGTTTCTTGATATGCCTCCATCAAAAACAAGGTTAGCAACATCATGAAAGATGAAGTCCAGCTAGTGACAAAAAATATCAACTGTTATCGTCTGTGAAGGCACTTGCAAGGCTCTTGTTTAACTGTATTTGTGGTGCCTGAAATTCCCTCAAAATGAAATACGTGTTTCTATTTTTACATGCATTTTAGTGATCACAAAGTTCTGGGGACCAGGCTCGTTACAAAAATTAAGGAATTCATTTTTAGGCCAAATGTGTGTTTTGAATGTTAACACTCAGTGAATATATTCAGCATCATATCCCAAGCCTGTACTATCATTATGGTCCATATAAACCTTGATATATTATAAAATGAGACAGCAATATTAAACAACTTCCTACATGGTATACAGTTCAGAAATATTCCTAAAACCTGCACACTTAATCCACAAACCTTAGTGGCTGCCAAATCCAACTCTGCTATATTCCTAAATATATATGTTACCAGTAACCCACACCTTTAAGAGATAGTGTCCACTCACATCTTGACTAAACATGACTGAAGCTGCTGGGGAAGGAGATGTGCTAACATCTCATCCCTCCAGGAGGACACAAACAGCTAGAACATGCTGCCACACTCTCAGTTTCTTTACAGTCTGAATCTCAAAATCAGTTGACAGCACATGAGGCAGAAAGACAGAGGACTATGAATGTGAATATAGAATATATCTAGAATATTCTGTAGTGATTAATAAACAGCCCTCACACCTCCTTTAGGCAAATGAGCATTCATGTTCATCCTCCTTTTTCGCCAGAAGAAACACCAGACCACTCATGGCTGCAGCCTTGAAAGGCTTCTTTGCAAAAGACATCAATGCCTGATTAAGGAGCCCTGTGAAACACGATCCCTGATCAAAGGAAAATACTAAGGAACCCAACCGAGGCCTGACAGGAAGACACAGCATATCATTTGCATAGACTAACAATTGAGTTTAAAATTGACATCAAAGTGCACCTCAAGGGGCTCAGAAACCTACACATTTATGTGGCTGAAACAGTCCAGATGACAATGGGGGAAGGATTCAGGAAAGGAAGATGTCCTCGCACTCCAGGGATTCCCGAGCTTTTTTGAAGAAGAGGTAGAAATGCTCAGTAGAAATGCATACCTCAGACTGAGGGCAGATAAAGGCATCCAACTGGGATTCTGGGAATCAATAGGCTCAGACATAGAAAAGCCATTGCTTCTTAAAGTAAAAAGAAAGGTAAGCTGTAGGAATTCTTAATTCAAAATGTGTTATCTTGAACCTTTGTCCTGGGCCTCTCACTAGTTTAACCAAACTGAGTTATCTTGTAAGATAACCTCTCATAAGTTAATTACTCTGTTACACAGGAGAAAGATCTCACACTTCTGTTTATGTGATACATTGTGGTTGTTAACCATCAACACTAAAGCAAAACAGCAGCTGACTCAGTGGAAAAATGCTAGACATCCCTCAGTACCACATGGAGCTGCTGTGCAGAGGTATATAGAAATGCTGTGCTTTAACCATCCAAATGTGCTACCATACTGAGGAGAGTGTCTTCCATGTCATCTGAATCTGGATGGACAGTTCCCCATAAACCTTGTCTACCTTTGCATCATTCAGAAAGAATTTAAAACTGCAGAAGGAATGCAATCACAGCTATCTTCAGGGATGCCTTGCATCAATTTCTGGTGGACGATGGCATGAGATACTAAGTTGGTGGCATCACACGTTCCCCTACAGTTAGGCAGAATGTCATAAACCTAAGTGATGTTCATGATGATATCACTTCAAGTGAAATGGAAAATGAACAGTCTGTGTCCAAATGCAGAAGAGCTAGAAAAAGAAAAACACACTACTTCTCGCTGGCATTCAAAGATGTGGTGGTGAGATACAGCTGGAGGCAAAGACAGGAAGACAGTGTCTATCAGCAACAGCATTGTTTCCTTTTCTGAATACATGGATGAGTATGAGTGGTCATGTTAGATAGCAGAGGCAGAGTTTGTGGTTGTAGAGGAGGTTAAATTCTGTTTTAGCTTCTTTCAGACACAGTGCAGAAAATGAAAAGAGCCCTCAATGACAGAGCTCTGAGTCTTTGCTGTAGTGACTCCAGCACAGGCTTTTATTTTTCCTAGTCAACAGCAATGAGGGAAATCAGTTCAAGATGGATAAAGAAGCAGCCACTGAGTTAAGCAGTAAAGCCATGTGAAAATTGTGTTTTCCAAGAATTTTGTATAGGTAGAATATGGTAATATTCATTGCTTCTGACATCTGGCAGCAGCCTACCCAGTTTCCCTAGAAGTCAGATACCAGGATAAAATCTCAGAGCCTTTGTCAGATTCCTCAGACTTGTCACCATACGTTTCAACAACTTTAGGAAAGGTCTTAAGATCTTTCATGGTAGCAGCAGATGCTGGAGGAGTATGCCACCTTTGCTTCAGGCAGCAGGGAGGACACTATTTGAGGTATCACTGTACTACAGCAAGTGAAGAAAAAAACATGGTTACATCCTTTCTTGTCCCTGTAAAAGAGGAAGCATCTTAAAGCTGTATGAGTAGAAACAAATTAAAAATGTATTTACTTTTAAGCCATTTTTAAACAAAGTGAGGCTGACATACATCAGTAAGGTTCATCCAGAAATGATGAGTATGAATGCTGTGTTCACTGGTTGAAAATGCCACTAGGAAGACCTGAATGTTTCCTGAGATTACAGGGGTTTTTGTGCTGATGCTCAAATGGTCAAAGTCTCCACTTAGGAGAGCAATCCTCTTTAATGAAGAAGGAGAAAGATAAAGTTATTATTAAATTCTAAGCTGAGTTGTAGCAAAATATTTTATCAGGGTTGGTTCCACTGTTATTACAATAGTCATTAAAATCACAAAATCACAAATTTGTTAAGGCTGGCAGGGGTCTGCTGACATCACTTAGTCCAACCCCATTGCTAAAGCAGGTTGTCCAGGACTGCACCCACTTGAGTTCTGAGTATCTCTGCAACCTCTCTGGACAATCTTTTCCGCTGTTTGACCACCCCACCGTAAAAAATGTATTCCTGTGTTCAGATAGTATCTCATACATTCCAGTTTGTGCCCAAGGCCTATTGTCCTGTCACTGGCACTACTGAGAAGAATCTGAGTCCCTCTTCTTCATTGGTAACATTCCCCTAAGGCTTCTCTTCTTCCAGCTTACCAGTCCTCTTAGCCTCTCCTCACATGAAGAGTCCCTTAATCATTTCTGTGGTTCTTTGTTGGATTTATTCCAGTAAGTCCATATCTGGTACTGGTGAGTCCAGATGTAGACACAACACTCTAGATGTGGCCTCTCCAGTGCTGAGAAGAGAAAAATTATTGCCTCCCTTGATCTGCTAGCAAGTCTCTTCCTAATGCAGCCCAAATGGCTGCTAGCCTTTGCCACAAGGGCATGTTGCTGGCTTTTGGTCAGCTTGGTATCGACCAGGACCCAGAGGTCCTTCTCTACAGAGCTGCTTTCCAGTCTATCAGGCATCAGCATGTACTTGTGCATGTGATTATTCCTCCCTAGATACAGGATTTGTTGAACTTTATGAGACACCTCTCAGCCTAATTCACCAGCCTATCCAAGTCCCTGTGAATGGCAGCACATCCAGCTGGTGTAGCTGCCTCTCCTCCCAGTGTATCTGTGCTGAGGGTGCACTATGTCCCAGCCTCCAGGTCATTAATGAAGAGGTTAAATAGTATTGGCCCCAGTATCAACCCCTGTGGTGTAACACTAGTGACTTGACTCCAGTTGGACTTTGTCCCACTAACCACAACTCTCTGGGCCTGGCTGTTCAGGCAGTTTTCAAACCTCCTCACTATGCACTCATCTAAGCAGTTATTTGCCAGTTTGTCTAGGAGGATGTTATGGGAGACAGAGATAGTGTCAGAAGTCTCATCAAAGTTGAGGTAAATGACATTCACTGCCTTCCCCTCATCTACCACCTTACTGCAGGCAGCCATCAGGTTGAGCAAAGTATGATTTCCCCTCTGTAAATCCATGCTGACTGTTCCAAATTCCTTTCTTGTCCTTCATGTGTTTGGAAATGCCTTCCAAGAGGATTTTCTCCATCAGCTTCCCAGGAATTGAGGTGATGCTAACCTGCTTCTATTTCTCCAGATCTTCCTTCTTGCAGACAGCAGTGACATTTACTTTCTTACAGTCTTCAGAAACCTCTTTCAATTGCCATGAAGGAAGTTGGTTGCGATTGGCCTCACAATGGCATTAGCCAGCTCCCTCAGTACACATGTACAGCTTGACAGGCCTCATGGACTTTTGTACATCCAGTTTGTTTAAGTGCTCCCTGATCCTAAGTCTGAAGCAAGGGTAGAGTACCTCAGCCTTTTCTTTGTCACCAGTTCCCCTACTCATTCAGCAGTGGGCTCATATTTTCCCTAACACTCCTTTTGCTGTTTATGTACTTGTAGAAGCATTTCCTGTTGCCTTTCCTATCCCTTGACAGATTCAACTCGAGGTCAACCTTGGCTTTCCTAATGTTATTCCTACATGCTCAGACAGCAGCTCTGTATTCCTCCTGGGTCATCTGTTGCTGCTTCTATCTCTTGTACATTTCTTTTTCATGTCTCAGTTTAGAATCACAGAATCGCTTGGTTGGAAAAGACCTTTGAGATCAATGACTTGAACCTTACCTGACCACTACTAAACCGTATCTCTGAGCACGTCACCTACCTCTCTTTTAAATACCTCCAGGGATGGTGACTCAACCACCTCCCTAGGCAGCCCATTCCATTGCCTGATAACCCTTCAGTGAAGAAATTTTTCCTGACATCCAATCTGTACCTCCCTTGGCACGACACCCACCTTGCTACACCCTCCTTTCAGGTAGTGGTAAGGTCTCCTCTTCTTTAGGCTAAACAACCCCAGCTCCCTCAGCCACTCCTCATAAGGCTTGTTCTCCAGCCCCTTCACCAGTTTTGTTGCCCTTCTCTGGACATGCTCCAGCACCTCAATGTCCTTCTCGCAGTGAGGGGCCCAAAACTGGACACAATATTGAAGGTGCAGCTTCACCAAAGCTGCATACAGGGCCAGGATGACTTCCCTGGTCCTGCTGGCCACACTGTTTCTGATACAAGCCAGGGTGCCGCCGGCCTTTTTGGCCACCTGGGCACACTGCTGGCTCATGTTCAGCCCGCTGTCGACCAGCACCTCCAGGTCCTTTACCACCAAGGCAAGTTTCCAGACACTCTTCCCCAGGCCTCTAGGGTTGCATGGAGTTGTTGTGACCCAAGTGCACTTGGCCTTGTTGAATCTCATACAGTTGGTTGTAGCCCACTGATCCAACCTGTCCAGATCCCTCTGTAGAGCCTTCCCACCCTCAAGCAAGTCAACACTTCCACCCAACTTAGTGTCATCTGTGAATTTACTGAGGGTGCACTCAATCCCCTTGTCCACATTACTGATAAAGATATTAAACAGGACTGGCCCCAACACTGAGCCCTGGGGAACACCACTTGTGACCGGCCTCCAGCTGGATTTAACTCCATTTACCACCACTCTTTGGGCCTGGTCATCCATCCAGTTTTAACCCAGCAGAGAGTGTGCCTGTCCAGGCCACTGGCAGCCAGTTTCTCAAGGAGAATGCTTTACTAAAGTCCAGGTACACCACATGCACGGCCTTTCTCTTGTCCACTGAGCGAGTCACCTTGTCATAGAAGTAGATGAGGTTAGGCAGGCAGGACCTGCCTTTCATAAACCCACATTGGCTGGGCCTGATCACCTGGTTGGCCTGTGTGTGCTGTGTGATAGCACTCAAGATGATCTGGTCCATGACCTTCCCCTGCACCGAGGTCACACTGAGAGGCCTGAAGTTCCCAAGATCCTCCCTCCGACCCTTCTTGTAAATGTGTGTGACATTTGCCACCTTCCAGCCAAGTGGAACCTCCCCAGTCAGCCAGGGCTGTTGGTAGATGATGGAAAGTGGTTTGGCGAGCACCTTTGCCAGCTCCCTCAACACCCTCAGGTGGACCCCATCCAGCCCCACAGACTTGTGGATGTCTAACTGGCTGAGGAGTCAGGAGCTCCTGGCTCATCCATGTGTGCCTCCTGCCATCTCTGCTGATTTCCTGCTTGTTGGGATGGACCTTTCCTGAGCTTGGAGGAGGTGATCCTTGAAATCAGCCAGCTCTCCTGGACCCTTCTCTTTGAGGCCACATCCCAGGGGATCCTTTCAAGCACATCCCTGAAGAGGCTGAAGTCTGCTCTCCAGAAATACAAGGCAGTAGTCCTATTTTTGCTCTGCTTTCTCTTAGGATCCTAAACTCCACCATCTTATGGTCACTGCAGCCAAAGCTGGCCCTGACTGTGAAGGGGGAATGCCACATATGCTGAGGTTAGTCAGAATCTCAAGGACCTTTGGCTGGACAGACATTTTCAGTTTCTCAGGTAGTTCTTTTCTACCACCACCATCTGTGGGACTGCCAGGATACGTAAAGAGATACTATAATACAATCTCTGAGATGGGACATGTCATGGTACTCTACCATCTGAGTTAATTTTACCTGCCCTTGAAGGAGCTGGAAAATCTTCTCATAAGGCACTTTTTTTTTTTTTTCCCTCATGATAGTAAAAAATCCAGAAGTATGTGTCAGCATCTGTCTGACACTGGAGAAAAACAACATGCAAGGAAACAGGCTTTCCTTTGCACTGTTTCCATACACTATCTTAAACCTCAGAACACATTAAGCTCTTCTTTAGAAAAAACATACATTGCTTACAGGACTAGAAACCTCGTAGTTCATGTACTGTTTCAAACTTGGAGGTCTGGCTGCGTGATCAAAAAGCTAAGGTGAAGAATACACATTAGTGTCTTTTGCCACTGAGAGCTTCCACTTTTTTTAAAATGCAACTAAAAGTTTATTTTGCTTTAAGTAATCACTTGTGAACATAAAGAGCAGCTGCACCAGAGCAGATGAAAGGTCTGTTTCTCCCAGTACTCTACATTCAACAATGGCCAAAAGCAGGAAAAGCACAAGACATCTACAGCAGTACTGCCACTAGCCAGGCTCCTGACCCTGCACAGCTCAGGATCCATCAGAGCTTGTAGATTATTGTGTACAAAACAGCTCTCTGTGTGCGTGCACATATGTGTCATCAATGAAGGCTCCACCTGAGCCTCCAATAGTCATGCAGGATATACTGACATTTGCTATACCATATAATTTAAAAATTGAACAATTCATGCTGAGAAATAAGAAAATGCATCCAGTTCACAACTCTAAGCCCAAAGCAGCAGTGTTTGTCAGCAATAGTCAGAAAATACCAGTTTTTATTAGCAATTTTTTAAAACTTTTTGACAATGTTCTTCTCCAAACATTATATTAAGACAGGTTTCTTTATTGGTGTTAGATACTTGCATGTTTTAGTGCCATAGATCCTTTTTTATTTTCATTACTTCCCCATTCATAGGTTTGTATTTCACCTATTTCTGATTAGTACTGGAATAAATGCCAGAAACCCACTATAACATAGGAATTTCAATTTCTTCCTTACAGTCAGTAGGGTCATAGAGCACCTGTGTGGTACCTAT
Source organism: Caprimulgus europaeus (assembly GCA_907165065.1). The sequence goes on from OU015527.1 coordinate 20,058,221, forward strand.
TGTCTGTCTATTTTTACAGATCCTTTGACATATAGTATCTATGAATATTCACCTTTCAAAAAGTGTTACACATTGACACCACCTTTTTCCTTTAAATACCACTTAAAAATTCTTTGCAGAACTACAGATGTACACAGGCCAATGTGCACAACAAAAATCAGAAACCACTCATAGTTAATAATGTTTGTGCAACGAATATCTGAAAGAAAGTAATGTATTTGTAGATTATTGTGTACAAAACAAAAGAATTTGACAAAGAATTTGACAAAGCATTGGAGCTAATAAACAAAGACAAAAATATAAACAGCACAGATCAGGAACACATTTAAGAGTTCATAAATCTGTAACTTGGGAAATACATTTCATAACTCATTAGGTTAAAGCTTTTAGCTTGTATAACTAATATGTAAACAACAGAGGACAATATCATATTGTTCACTAAGAATTATGACAACATTTACTTAAAAGATTTACATGGGAACTGCCCGTATACTGAAACATCTGTGCAACATTTTCATGTTTTAAAGTTATAAATGTTTTATTATTTGCTGGATCCAGTCCCAGTATCAACCTATCTACATTTCATAATGTACATTACTCCTCTGTGGAATTAAGCAGAACTACCTGATAAAGTACTAGATCAAATTTGTTCTTAGTCTTAGACTAGCACTTAATATTTGTTTTAATTTACAGTAATTAAGGGTCCTAAAAATAGGCATTATCTGTTTATACTGTAAAAGTAAAAAAAGGAAGCTACCAAAACTACTATGGTCTTGACTTTTTTGGCTTTAAAAAGAAAAATGGTCAAGATACTATCATGATGTTATATATTAACTCAGTTCATCCGCGGACTGTGCTGCAATTCTCATATCTACCTGTATCTCCTAACCGCTGATTAAGTACTGTGAACCTCCACAGTCTCACTGCATTTGTCTTGCAAATGCTTCTGAAAGCCTCCAATAACCCCTCTTGATGGGTAACAAACAAACCTGAATTTATTCTGCTCAGATCTACTTTTTAGAAATAGCATTGCAAAATAATGCCAGGTCCCAAGGGCTTTGGGATAATTCAGATAACAAGTCTCCTAGGATCTCCAAAGGGCTTTCAGAACCCCTGGAACAGATACATAGATGCCCAAACACCCTACCTGACAAATGCAGTAAAGAAGCACCACTGATACTCCAACTACATATTCAGTTGCTAAAAATAACAAGCAAACGTTTTAATTGCATAAGTGGAGCCTTCTGTTTGCCACGAGCTTTTAAGTGTTTTGGTGGACAAAAAGTAAACCATCAGATTTCTTATGAAACCTACTTAGTACTTCAGCTAGCTCTAGGACTGAGGACTCCAAACTCATGTCCTCATACACTGAGTTGTGCTGGTTTATACAGTCTCTTCATAAGGAAGCACAAAAATCTGTCAAGAGCTTGTGAAACGATCTGACTGTACTATTGGAAGACACATCCCACAGGGCTTGTTAATTCAGGCTTTTGAGTCAAACCAGGCTCACATTCTGTCAGTTTGGAGGATCACACATACTTGTTTGCTTACAACTGAATCTATCTATGGAAATCCTTCACAACAACAGAGAGGGGTAAGAGCTATTTTATGGAGGTTTTATAATGTCAATCAGGTATGAGTTTCCAAAGTTGTCGGATCCAATTCACAAAGCTGTTAAATGTTTCACTTGCATTTCTGCATCTTCTTTGAATCATGAGACAGTCCAAATGAAAGGTGTTGTGGTATAGGAGAAGACTTGGGGTTCCACACTTTAAGAAGTATTTTTCCTTTTCTTCATGATTTTAACAAATTCCTGTTGCTGCTGTTTACAGAACAGCAGTGGTATATAATGGAATGTAAGCAGTTCAAGTCCTCAGCAGAGTGCTATGTGGAAAGTCATGAGTTACTTATTCATAAAAACATGAGTAAATTTAGAGACACGGGATGTACTGAACATTTTAAAGAATTTTAACCAGGGAAAAAAGTTAAGCTTCTTGCTTAAAAAAAGTAAAGTAACAAGTAACAGCTAACTTGGATATACATATCCAAAACTTACTCTCAAGAACTATCAACTAACGAGCAAGAAAATGGGAAGTGTAATTCTTAGAAAGAGGATTGAGATACTTCATTCATAGCAACTTTCATTGTTTTAGTTTAATGAGGCTTCAGATGGGAGGCTTGAGCTTATGGGGAATTAACTGATAACTAACAATAAGATTAGAGAAGGCCACTTTGGGCACTAGAATTTAATCCTTAATTTGGAAAGTAAAATTGCAATGCACAGAAAAAATTGTGATATAAAGACAGAGTGCTGCCTTTACCATGAATTTGTAGAATATTTGGATTGTCAGAGCAAAGTTAGTAAACCTATTAAGATTTACTGTACTTGCTGCCTTACAGGTGAGTCAACAGAAGCATACTGGGTCTGGCTGGAATGCCGTTAACTTTCTTCACAGTAGCCGTTATGGTGTTTTGTATTTGTGACCAAAACAGTGTAGATAACAGCAATGCTCTGGCTATTGCTGAGCAGCATCAAGGCCTTCTACCTCTTACCCTGCCCCCTTCCCCATGTGCAGGTTGGGAGTGGGCAAAAGGCTGGGAGGTGACACATCGGACGCCAGCTGATCACAGGTATTTTCCATACCATGTAACACCGTGATCGGCATTAAAACTGGGACAGGGTAGGGGGTAGTTTTTCCAAAGCAGCCATTGTTCTGGGACTGGCTGGGCATCAGTCTGCTGGTAGTAAATGATTGCTTTTGCATTATTTGTTTCTCCACCTACCCCCTTCTTTATCTTGACCCAAAAGGTTTTTTTCCCTCACTTTTGTCCTTCTGATCCTCTCCTCTACTGCTGAGCAAGTGACTAGGTAGTGACTTACCTGCCAGCTAGGCTCACCCCACCTCAAGAAGGAAAACCTGAAAAGCTTCATTCATAGGAACTAATTTCATTACTGCTTCATCCACTTTAGCTCCTACAGATAAGCTCTGCAAGGCTCTGATTTCTAAGACAAAAGTCATCCAGTAGACCTTCACCACTTTCCAGCACCTGCTCTCTTTCTAGGGCATTAATCCTCCTTAATATTTTTGACAAATAAATTTGGAGCAGAGCACATCAGGATTGTTAAAACAAATTAAGTTTATGTATAAAATAAATTCCTCAGCACAATATTGTGTACTACTAGATTATTGTTCTTAAGAACTAGGTAGAAAAAATCCACATGAAAACATCCCAAAGAAGCAGACTGTTTTAATCACCCAAAATAATTCCTGTTGTACCATTTATTTTTTTTTATTTTACCTGAGTGGTGACAGATAAAGAATCTATCAGTGTGAGCCTATGCAGAAGTGCTGAAAAGTATGTATGTTAATCTCACTTCTTGCTCTGTATCCCAGCAACTACATTAGATACTTTCTACTTTCTTTTCTACCCCAGGATATAAGAAATATTAATTTTGGAATCTGGTTGAAGATTACATGATCTAGATATTCACTGTCAGCTACAACGATGTGTGCAGTCCCCTTCTTTTTTCTTTTTTTTTTAACTATAATCAGTGAATACCTTAGCCTGCTTAGTAAAGACATGACACAAATCCCTAAACAATGTACTCTTCAGATGTTTCTTGAAGAAGTTGGAAAAAATTCCTCAACAGTAGAATCACACATTTATGTCTAGCAAACCTCCACCACTCTGGATCAGCAGATAATAAAATACAACTGTAACAAGGAAGCAAGTCACAGCATCTTGGCTTCTGTGTATTGTCTTGGTGTGTTCAAGTATCGCTGTCAATATTAAAGCTATTTTAAGTGATCTGTATTATGACTTTTAGAGAAGCAGAGAACTAGAGCAAATAACTCAAGATTCAGTCTAACCAGTTCAAGAAATAATATCATTATAAATTTTTCATATGTTTTGAAAGAGACTGCAGATCATTATTAAATACTAACAGTTTTCCTCCCTTAGTATTTTAAATATTTTTTTAAATCCCAGTGGTTCCTTCATGTGCACCAACTTGCCATTTGCATTTAAAAGCTATACAGAAACAATTAACTGATAAAGAAGCATATTTTTAAAACTCTGCATGGTTACTAGTATAAACATAAGAATATTTTGACATGCATATGTATGTCAGCTACACATTTATTTACTGACATATTTATACAGCAAAGGGTTTATCTAAAACACAATACACACATGTGGACTGCAGATGCTAGTCGGTCCTCACATATATATCCTGGAACGTAATCCTGCCACTGCTGACACTGAGAAGACAGATATTCCTAACAGCTAACTACAAAATGAAATAATTGGACATAGCTAAAGAAAGGCTAGGATTAATGAAAAAATCTCAGTGTCCGGCATCTTTCGTCTTCCATACTTCCATACTATTCTCAGATATTTCTGGGCCAAATTTCCTTGCATTGAAGGTAAATCTCACTTCACTGTAGCAAGTTGCACTAATAAATGCTAAACACTACAGTGGCACAACATACACATTATGGATCACAAGTGATACCCAAATGCAGCTTTTTCTGTTATACAAGTTTATGTCTGAGAAACAAAGCCAAGCTGTATTCAAATACTCAATGGTCCAACAAAAAAAACTTTAAAAACTATCTTAAAGAGAATAAAACACCTTTCCTAAAAATATTTCAGAATGTAAACACTCTACAAAATTAAAAAAAAAATAAATTCTTATACACAGATTTTGATTATATCAATTTAAGGATGAATAAATTACAGTTGTAGTTTAGGAAAACTGCAAAACAGCAAACAAAGGGGATTGGAAAAAGGAAAAAAGTAGCCTCACCAACTACAAGTCTCTTAGTTTACAGCAGTGTTCCAGGTTACAGAAAGGTTTTTAAAGAAAGAGAGGTTAATGAAACTGAAACATAATTCAGAAACAGTTATCTCAAAAATAGGTCATGTGAAAATAACCTATAATATTTCCATCTAGACTTACTGGAAAGCTACTAGTGAATGATAGATGACTATCAGTGTGTAGCTGAACAGAGGATTTGCTAAAGGAAAAATGGTAGCAGGGAGTACTGGAACTGTAAATATTAAACAAAACTTCAGTTAAAAAAACTTTGCTCAAAAGATTGTGAGAGATTGTGTGATGACCCTCACAAAGCTGAGAGGCATCCTTAACGCAGAAAGACTAAACATGCAGGAAAAAGTGAATAAATCAGAGCTAGTTTCAGTGAAATGGTATGCACAGATGAGTATTTCTAAGTGTAAAGTCAGACTGAGAGAGGCTTCTATGGATACGAACTTTTAAGAACTGACTCCAAATGAGTGGTTGCACAATTCCTAACCCTCAGATGCGTTATAGCAACTCTATCTTCTCCACCCACCCCAGCCTGAGAGCTCCCTGTGGTAGTGTAAGCCTCTATTTAGCTGTATGGCACAATGGATTGCAGAACTGATTCACAGAAAAAAATCACTGTGGGAAAGAAAAAAAAAAGCTAGCCAATCTCATGATCAAGTTCCTCAGTCTCACGCACATGAATGTTTCTGCTGACAAAAGAAAGGAAATAATATGAGCAGAGAAGCAGGAGTGAATGACATTTTTAGTGGCCAAAGATGTGTGTGCAATTAGGGCTTACTCACTTGTATCCTTCAGCAAAGAGAGGATATCATCAACTGGAAACAAAAGGAAAAGGTCCTGTGCCACAAGATCATGACAATTCAACCAGTCTTTTACTGCTCCAAAACAGATAAGGCAACAATGGTGGGATACACAGACTCTTATCTGCATACAAAGGATGACGCAGACACTTGGTATGCAATTAAACAATAAACCACAGCTACAACTTTTCTACAGAAACTCAAAAAAGGATGCCTTGTTTCTTATCCCATACCCAATGGCAACCAAATATCATAATCCCTTTAAACAATTAGAGACCCCACAGGTCAAAACACTGTCCCAGACATCTCTTTTCTGGGCTGAGGATGAAAATTTATTAGCTCATATTACAGTATTTCCTTCAGTTATTCAGCTCTTGACCACAGCTACCAGTCCAGTGCTCTAGCTGTATCTGTCATGCCTACTCCTTCACTGCTTGATTACACAGACTCTTGTGTTTGAAGTAACGCACTCACATCACACTTTTCCAAAAATACTACTCTTGGATAGCCTATTTCTCAGCCCAAATTTCCACTTCATTCACTCAAGCATTGAGTGTTCTTGGTTAGTAAGAGACATTACCAGCCCTCAACAGCTCTTCCTTGGTGCACTACGTTTCTTTCTATCTACTCACCCTGCACCCAACCTGCCAGCAATTTGACCCTCTCAAGACACAAATTCAGGCCTGCCACAACAACATCCCTGACTTGGCTGTCATTGCATCATACCTGCCTTGTCAACATCAGTGACTGATCCTGTTCATTTCAGCAACTACCTCTCACATTGCACAGCATCCAGTTCGCCTGGCAGCACAATGCTCGCCCCACAGGCTTCCTTTGAGGCTCACACACCTACAACCCTGACAACCTATTGATTTCTGAAATGTATTTTTTAATATAAACAAACATCACTGAGCTGCTCTCCTGCTGACTAGGTCTTTATCTTACTAAACTGGGCCTTCTTCAACCTCAAGCCAATTCTAGATAAGCAGCTACCTTGGCAGTGTTTGCTCAGAACAAACAATGTTTAACCCTCTGCCTGAAACAAGAATAACTTCACCTGCTCAGAGATTTTCCACCATTCTTGCAATTATCTCAAATGGATGAATCCTGCCAATGTTTGCTAACAAAGCAGTCTGTACTGTTTCTCACATGCAGAAAGTGAAGGGGCCAAACACACTGCATCTCTTTTTGCTTCAGTTAGGACTTCACAGCCTTGAGCCAGACCAAGGCTGAATCCACCCAAGACCTCACAGCTCCATACGCCCTTGAGCTCCAAAAGCGCCTGCTACACCATCACACTCACTCCTCAGAGCAGCTTTCACAGCTAAGCATGATGAAAAACATGTCTTGCCATACATTTGCTAATAACGTGCATAACAATCCCATGGTAAAGTAGCCAGATAAGCTTGCTTGCTGATGATTAGTCTTCCAAGCTGTACCAGAAATGATGCTGCAAGACATCAGTTAACCCCAAGATGCATCTATGCCTGTGGCACCATGACACCATTAGCAGAAGAGGCTACCAGACTCTCTCCAGTGAGAAAAGAAAAAATAATGATAAATTCCAGCAGAGACAGGACTCTATCTAGAGGTGCTATTTATGACAGCCATATATGTATATATGTAAGTAAAAGTATGTATATACCTAAACTGTCGGGAAAGCAGAATTCAAACCAGAGGAAACACAAAGGAAGAGCATAGCAGTCAAAGGAAGGGAGAGCCCAATCTCCAGCAGCAGGCAGAAGAGTTTGGCATATTTACCCTTTCAACAAGCAAGCACATTACAGAAGTCTATAAAAATATCCAGGGGCTGAACAGCAGGTAACAGAAAGAATTATTTCAGCTCACAGACTGATAGGAAAACAAGTGAGAACAGACCAGCCACAAAAAACAAGTAACACTTTAAACATCAGAAGCTTCCAGTAGTAGAGTAATCCTCCATTTCCCTCTGTAGAGGGTGCAAGCATCTGTGCAGAATTAAAATGAGGTTTGATTGCAAGATGAGATGCAGCTGCTTGCCACAGGGTGACCTGGAGCCTGTGATTCAGAAGACAGGATTCTTCCAGTTACCTTTTCCTAAAACACAGCCACCACCACCCTAATGAAATGGGCATGAGTGTATACAGAACCAAGACAAACGCAAAAAAACCCTTTCTTAGAAACCTTATAAAAAAGAATTAGGGGATGTCTTAATTATTAAAGGCAAAAATTCTGGCAAGTCACCTGATTTCAAGTTAACAGCATAAACACTAGCAAAAAATATTTAGGATGCATTCCAAGGTGATTAATGATAAAATTAGTTAAATTTATGTCCAGGGACATTAAAAAAAAATGCACAGCCAGCAGAACTACTAAATTTGCCCATCATTAATTTGATTCTGATTAACTTGGTATTATAAATATCACTTTTTAAGTTAAATTTCATCAAATTTATCTTCCTACTAAAGAAAAAAAAAATCAACATCTAGTAAAGTAATAGATACTTTTCTACTCCTGCCATGTCAAAAATTATTTTAACAGGATTCAAATATTACCAGTATAGGGATTTTTATTTCAAGGAAAGAAGCTTGAGAAGCAACATTTTTTACAGCTATTATTTGAAAAACCCTGGAAGAGAAGCATCTGAGTGAAAGTGGCAGATGACTGCAGGAAGAGTTGGGTTTCAGTCTATGACTGGAAAAGCCTATGCTGGTTTTAACATGCATTGGCTGAAGCAGCTTCAGATTCCTGGCTTCAAGCTCTCCAGTAAGGAAAGCAGTGTCACCAGGGATTTGTCTCCATGCATAGTCTCTACAACAGATATATTCATTATTTTGCAAGAGGGTAAACAGTTGCACTTCCTGGAATGTGCTGTAACTAGTCATTTTTACCACCAGGTACAGTTAGCAAAGCTAAGTGCATTTGAAACAAAAAATTACGTTATCCAAAGGACACTAAAATTTCCGTATTAGATGGCTATTTACACAGTACGCTTCTTTACAGCTCTCTTGTGCCAGATGTTGTAGTTAACAGAAGGATGTACTTGAATTGCTATTCTGAGTTACTGTTAGAATTTCATTGTAGGCTATGCAAATAACTTGTCAGCAGGGTTACAAATTTCCATAATTTTACCTCTGAAAAACAGGTTCCCAATCTACATATCCTACCCAGGCAAGTGTGAAAGGGCTGAAAGTGCACACTTCCCATGGCTGACAAACAAAAAAGGCATTCTTGCAAGACAGAAGAGGTACATTCCCTGAAGCAGCACCATCTTATCAAGACTATGAAGGGGAACCTGTGAATGTCATACTTGAGAATGTCACTGACTACTTCTGCAGTCAAGCTGTGCTTTACACATAAACAGGAATCATAAGGGAAAAAAAAAACAAACAAACAACAACCACTTTCAATAAGTAATTGAAGTAAAAAAAAGTAAAGTAAAAAAAACCCCTTCAATAAGTAATCAAACTGAGCCAAAAATACATTTTCTGAATATAAATTTTAAAAGCCAGTTCCTCTGAAAGGTGTATTACTCTGCACTGAACTGTTTCTTTCTTCTAAATGATCTCAATAGATCACACTTTTCTATTTAAAGCTTCTAGAAGTCTCAGGTAGATCTGACATTTTTTCTCAAAAAAAAAAATACAAAGTTCTTAAATATTTACATGGTACCAGAAGGATCTGGAAGTTTTCATAGCTAAATGTTAAATTAATTAAGCTTCACAGAATCTTCACCTTCCTTTGCATTAGCTAGGAATAACTCTCTTGGAAAATGGGACTCTATTCCACGTATGTCATTCTAAACATAAATATAATGAAATTTTCCTTGAAAATTCTTACAGCAGTGGAATGTAGCCAAAGCCACTGAGGCTGTCACCTGCCACAGTTAAATAACCACTTTCACTGTTCCCACCTTACTTGTCTTTCCTGGAGGATTAAGGCCATGCATTGTTTTTCATAAAATTAAGCATACTTTAAGTGAAAATAATGCAGACTGACAAGGTTTTAAAGCAGAATAACTTGTGACTTTCATTACAGAGTCTTTCTTTCTTTACTTCATTTTGGAACCAGCTATTGCCCATCTATAACATTTTAGCTGCATAGGTTCATGACAGAGGTGGGAACTGTAAATACGTTCATGTGCATGCAAGGGAATTTAAAAGAAAAAATAGGGAAAAACGAGAAAATACAAGCTGTTTTGCACTTTCTTGGTTACAATAAAGCAGCTACAAAAACAGCTTAAATAATCAGACAGCTCCTGTGTATTTTCAACTCCAGAACAAATAAAGTACCACTTAATACTGTCACCAAAAATAAAGGATTTAAAGGCAACATTCTGTACTTGCAAGTATTATAAATATGCCAAAATTGTAATTTGTATTTCTAAATACTAAATAAGGATACCTGAGAGTACTAAATAACATTAAGGTAATTCCCACCAAAGCTACACTAGGATAAAAGTACTTGAGGGTACCAGTGGATGAAAAATTGGACATGAGCCAGCAGTGTGCACTTGCAGCCCAGAAAGCCAATCATATCCTGAGCTGCACCAAGACCAAGGTGGCCTCGAGGGTGAGGGAGGTGATTCTGCCCCTCTACTCCACTCTCATGAGTGCTGGCTGCATCCAGCTCTGGAGTCACCCAGCACAAGATGACAAGAACCTGTTAGAGCAGGTCCAGAGGAAGGCTACAAAAACTGTCACAGAGCTGGAACACCCCTTCTGTGAAGAAAAGCTGAGAAGGTTGGGGGTTTCATCCTGGAGAAGACAAGGCTTCAGGGAGAACTTTTTTCAGCCTTTCAATACTTAAAGGGGGCTTAAAAGAAAGATGGAGAGAGACTTTTTACTGGGCAGTTTTAAACTGAAATAGGGTAGGTTTAAAGTAGATACAAGGAAGAAATTTACTGTAAGGGTAAGACATTGGGACACGTTGCCCAGAGAAGCTGTGGATGCCCCATCCCTGGAAGTGTTTGAGGTCAGGTTGGATGGGGCATCCCATCAGGTTGAGAGCAACCTGACCTAAGGAAAGACATCTCTGCCCATGGCAGGGGGATTGGACCTAGATGATCTTTGAAAGTCCCTTCCAACCCAAAGCATTCTATGATTCTGATAAAAATGGAGGCACACAGACAAGGAGAAAAACAGAATGATAGGATACTGCAGTTATCTCTGTGTGAGGCATTTGCCAAGAAAATTCAGGGTTAAAGTTTTGCTAAAAAAATAAGTAAAGAGTTAAGAATAAAAAAGCAGGTCTGAACATCTTCAGACACTTGCTTCATTCCTATAGTGATACACTGAAAGAACAAGGGAAAAAAAAACTAATTTTTGAGAAGCAATGTAACCTGTGGTCCCAAGCACTGAACAACTTTAATCACAGTTATTTCCGCATGTTATTAATGCAGAGGAGAACACTGTTCAGACACACAACACTTACTTGATGTATGTATAACTACATGAAGCTATTAAAGAGAAATTTAGATTTCTCTGGATTTGGCACTGCAAAAAAATGAAGTAGGGTCTAACAGGTCTTGGTATGTTTAATTTTGGAGAAAGCTGTTGTTTTCCTAATACTTTTGCTCCATAGCTTGAAAATCATAATTACAATGCAGTCTTGTTTAACATATAAACAAGCTTTAGGCATGTTATTTTCAGGGTTACACTGCAGCAACACTAAGTGCCTGAACAAATTGCCTCAAATTAGTCAGGCACAGTAGCATTGCCCTTGAGGGAACTTCAGTTGAATTTACCTGAGCAGAGGAAATTAAGCAACGGTCAAATGCTCTTCATGCCATCTGTGTAGCATCAATTGACAAAATGTTTATTTCCCTCAATTGTGCAGCATAACCTCAGACGATTTATATTTGGTCACCCACCTGAATACAGGAGACACAAGTACCCCTGTCTGATACTGAGCATTACTTGGGTAGATAACCACAGCCTCCTGACACAGGTGAGGGCTTTGCAAGCCACTTTATGTGATATGCCTGTTCCCCTGCAGGTCACCCCCAGAAGATGTGGGCTGCCCACAACAGTTGGGGCACACTTGGTGCTTTTGCTCCTCACGTCCCTGTGGTCCCAGGCACCACACCAGCTATCAACCCTCACAAAGAGCCATACCCCACTTGTGAGCTTCAATTAATGGTACAGATGGGTCTGCCAGCTTTTCTTGATGCAAGTTTGTGCTCTAAAGCCAACACCACAGTGAAATTCCCTGAGGTGTCTTCAGCTCACATCCACCCAAAAAATAAATAATATCTAGAAAAGCTTTAGTTCACTGATTCTACCACTTTCTCACAGCAAGCCCTTAGTTCACCAGGCACTGTCAGATGGTTTCAGACTATCACACTGGATATCCAAACCACTTCCTCTGTAGCATGAAGAATATTTGAAAAAGACCCCTCTTCTGTCTGGCACAGTTGTCAAAAGGTTTTTGTTAGCTTTAAGTCACTTTATTATGGTATTATCCAGCTTTTTGTATTAAGAAAAAACACACATTAAACATATATGAAGTTTTTATTTTCAGTTTTTTGGTTTTGGTGTCAAAAAATTCATTTAAGCTCCTCAAAACTTCTCCTTATCCTAATCCCACTACTGGATCAAGTTCTGAATTTACTCCTCCTAGCTAGTTATTTAATTATCACTTTGCTGATCTGTTAATTGCCATTCTTCTCCATCACTGTATTTATTGCCATCATGATACGAACACCAACTTTCAGATGTCTGCTGGCCACTTTTTACACAATGTGGTTGTAAGGCAAATCAAGGTGAAATTGGTCATACTTGCATTTTCAAACATGGACTCTGGCACTGATTTTCTCACATACAGGTGTAAAACTAATATTGTTAAATGCTGCATGCTGCATTTAAGCTTGGCTAGTACAGAGGTCTGCTTTCCTGTCATTTTAAAACTAAATTTCAAAGTCCACTGTAATGATACACTCTTCTTCCCCAAACTCAGTCACCCACACAGAACCTCCTGTGCTTGAGCAGAAAACAGGATTGTTTTTGTGATATGGTTTCCTGTGTACATAACAGCAGCACACACTCTGGTTTTAGCCTCTTGCAGGTTTTACAGGTCTCAAATGCTAACTCCACATCAGGTGGACACAAACACTCTGCAAATGTTTTCAATACACCATGTTCTATGATCATCAAAACTAAATACCCGGCTTGATATGTCAAATAGGATAGTTCTTGTAAAGCTGGATCTTTACACAAATATGGGGTTTATTTTTTTTAAAGGTCTTAAATTCTAAAGCAAGTGATTAGAAAATGAGTATGCTGAAATACTGAGAAACTTCTAAAAAACTAGGTAATAAAAAACAACTTACACAAAGCTTATTGGAAAACACAGGCAACCAGTCTTTAGGGATGCCAGATGAGATGAAGAGCACTGTACAAACTACAGTTAACAACAAGGGCCATGCCCTGTGTTCCTCATCTTCTGATGTACCTAGAACATGCTTTCAACAGATGGATCTTTTACGAATAATCCAGACTTTCACCACTGTCTCCTATCCAGCCTAATTCTTGAAGCAGAAGAAATGTATAAACTGCTAATCATCTGAGATTCATTCTGTCCTATTTTTCAGCCAAAACAGAGCTGGGTTTCTTTTTAATAGCTAGAATAGTGCTGTGTTTTGGTTTCAGCCTGGGATTTGTTATGAGAGAGACACTGAGAACATACCAGTGTTTGCAATTTTGTCACTGGAAGTGAAGGACTTCATGTTTTGTTAGTCTACAAGTGCAAGATCTAAGGGGGTGAGGAATATTTAAATTAATAAGCTAAATTGGCATTTGGATATGCCAGTGGGATATTCCATATCATATCACATCTTGTCCAGTATATTAGTGAAGGTCTCTTCCTCTTCTGGCTCTCTCTGGCTTTTTCTCAGGCTCTCGCTCTTCCGGGATTGCGGTTTTGGTTCGGGATTGTTGCTCCTCTGGGATCGTTATGTGGGAACAGGCCAGGCTTGGTCGGTGGGTGGTGAGCAATGGCACTGGGTATCATTCATTTGCATGTTGTACTTCTATTATTATTATTATCATTACTATTTTAATATCAGTACTATTTAAAATTTTATTTTATTTCTATTATTAAATTGTTTTTATCTCAGCCTATGAGTCTCCATACTATCACCCCCCAATTCTCTCCCCTGTCCCCTGGCAGGGTGGGGTCTGAGTGAACAGCTGTGTTTGGCTGCTAGCCAAGTACTAGTCAAATGAAACCACCATACATTTGAACACCTTACAGGAATAAACAAATTAAAATGTACACAGTATTTTACTGCTTATCACTGACTTCACATTCAGTCCTTCTCCTCATCTACTCTCCAGTTATCCTCCTTGTATTAACAACAAAGTTCACATTTCAAGTAATTTTAAACTATCCACCTCCATATTCAAAACCACTTGTACAGCAAATACTGCTAGCAAATCTGCACAAAAGCATTCAGTCACAACCAGCATACTTTCTGCATCATTGATCAGTATAGTGTTTTGCAGCCCAGTACAACACAAATTCATAGTTTGGATTACACAGATTTCTCTACAATTCAAAGGTTAATCACATTTCCACTATTATTCAATGCTACATGTAACTTTTAATAAGTTTTCAAAAGCTCCAAGTGAAAATGGGTTTGCAGATTTCTTTTTCTTTAACATGATGCTAATCTAACACAACAGACATTTTAGTGGATAACAAATTAAGTGGATGTGCCTAGAAATAATCAATTAAATTCACATAAAGTAGCAGATAAGACCTTGGTATAAAATTCATGGAAATATAGAAGTATCATAAAAACAATGTCTAGAATAACATCTTCAAATAAGAAACAACTCTACCTATCAATATGTTCTCAACTACTGGAAAAAAAAAAAAAAGGGCTGGCAGCTAAAAAAAAAGTATCAAGATTCCTGTTACACTACCTGTTTATAGTTACAGATCTGTATTATCTTATTTCATTATTTCACCAGACAGGAGGCTAAATCATTCTGTCATTTATCCACATTATTATTAACATTAAATACTATGCAGTGAGACAAGAAAAGAAAACTGCAGTCAGAGACAAACCATTAGCTTCCCCTCTGTGTGTTTACATTATTCTGAAACTGCTGGAAATCACAGGAAGATGTTCAGAAAAACTTTGCTAAACTTATCCTGAATCCACTGGAGACTTCAGCAGGAGATATCCCTACAAACAAACCTCATGTATTTTATGTAAGTGCTTTTATTAACTTACAAGAAGTTATGGGAGGTGCACATGAAACATCAAACCTGTTATCCCACCAACGCAGATCTGTCCTTTAGTTCAAATCCAGAAGAGTAAGTTTGTATCACAAGGTTAATATTAAAATAAAACAGCACAGCTTCTTTACTTTGTTACACAAAAACACAGTGACAATTTTTGTTACACAAAAATTTCAAGGACACTTCAGAAACAAAAAGGCCTTGAGTTGTATTATTCCATATTTCACTGTAATAATAGCCATAACAGCTAGATAAAGTTTATCAGCTGCCTCTTCTAACTTGACTTGCAAAGTTTTGAACAGCTAAGCAAATTTCAAGGCTCCTAAAGTAAGCTCAGCTTTGTCTGTCATGCCCTACCCTCTATTTACATTCTTCTTCTTTTCCCTGTATCATATGCAAAAGGCTTCTACTTTTTAATCTCATAAAAAGCATAATTAAGTTCCACATGCCACCACCCCACCCCCCAGCCGTTCACAAAATCATTCCAGTCATGCCAAAAAGATAACACTGCTAAAAGTTCTAGCAATACCATAAATAAGACTAAGTCTAGAGCACTTGAGAGACAGGTTTTATGTCTGGAATCCCAAACACTGCAAGCTGGAGACTCAACAGCAGCAAATTATTTTCCTCAATAGAAACTCAACAATTAAAACATATCAAGGACATAAAGCTGTAAGTCAGTTGGCATTATATCCTCAGGAGAGGATTTTTTTTTTTTTTTTAATAAAACAATTTTGCAGTTAGTCACAAAGAAAGCACTATACATAGCAAGATTGGATAAAATCTTAGTATCAATATTTATTGACATAAAACATTAATATGAGCTGGAACTTTAAAAATATTTGCTAAAAAAATTTTGTTGATTTTTGTTTCACCTTGTAAAGAAGCGTGAAATACAAAATTCAACTGAATGGCAGATGATAAAATGCAGAGCTTGTGTTGCCAATTGAGGAGGAAAGGATAAGCCGAAAGTGGGCAAAATTTCCTCCATAGGACTTGAAAATTACTTTAATACACAAAAGAAAATAGGCTAAGCAAATATACAAAACAAATACTCTTCCACCAAAAAGTGGAAGGATACAATAAATAAACAAGTATCTAATTATGAATTGGCTCAACAATCAGGGCTTAATTACGTGCTATTTAACTAGACTCGCCTTATCTAGGTTTTTTATGCTTGTGCATGCTTCCCATTGGGAGAGTATCTTCTACAGCAGAGGACTCAGAAAGACACAGGGACCTTCCAGTACCAACTAGCACTTCCCTACAGCATTCTGAAACCACAGTCTCTAACTAATCAAAAAATCTACAAGATATTTTGGGAAAATTGAGGTATATTTTTGCTACATATTTCATATTAGTTAACCACAATGTACCAGAGAGCACTCTAGAAATTGACTGCTTCATATAAAACTGTGATGCTTTATTAATAGTAAATAACATAACAGCAACTTCCTCTTTGTTCCTAAAAGCAAGGTAGCACCAAAACCCCCTTCATAACTATTTGTATAAAAATAACACTAGAATGCTCTCAGTAAGTCAAGAGGCAGTTATTTACTTCAGGCATTGTACCAAAAAAAGCTGAACCACATTTTAGGAGCATTTTGCTATTTATGTCTGGTGGGGATAAGGCCTTCTGCGACACAGTGGAGCATTTATGGATAAAAAGAGTCTGCTGCATAACACACATTTTGAAAACAGAACAGCACAGTGGAAGATTTATAAGCCCAGACAAACCTTTTATTTCAGTAGCCACCTTCCAATATAAAGGTTGACATTTTCAATGTCCATGTCCCTAAGAAAACACTACAGATTAATTTATTTCCTCCCTCACCCATCAACAATATCACAGTGACACCAATGACTTGGTTATGCCTTCGATTTCTGCAGAATTGGCAAAAGCAGGAAGTTAAGAGTTTGCTTCTTTTAGAACTGAGTGACAGCAGCAATACATTTACACCTGGAGGGCTAGCTAGCACACCCACCCAACAGGCTTCTGACAGAAAACACTTCTCACCTGAAACCTTTTTAATATCTTTTTTTTTTTTTCCAGAATTTTCAGATTACCTTGCAGAACTTCAACTGTATTTGTAGATAAAATAAGCTCTTTTGGCAAGTATAATATTCTGCAGTAATGCCAACATAGTTTTGATAGCTCAGTGCTACCCATTAAACTGGAAGTGGCCGACACTGCTATATAGGAATTATACTACAGCTAGAGTCTAAAGGGAAATTCAGCTTCATGGAGAATCAGAGTGGTTACAGACATCACGTTTCCCAATCGATTATTGAAAAATAGTAGCAGTTTGTTTGATAAACTCCACTTTAGCATGTTTTTGAATAAAATTATTATCTCCTTCTTAAACACTTTTTTCCCCAACAGACAAAATATTTTCTTTGCCTTCCTGGATCATTTATGACTTTATTACTTCAAATGCCTTTCAAAATAGCCAATTTTATGATGTTATCTGTTGGTCATATGTATACTGGAGGCGATAAAGGACTTGAAAATCAGCTACTGGTAACTACAGGTTTTTCATTTCCTTCACAAATTAGGAATTCAACTTCAAAGCTCAAGAGACAAACATGTTTGGAGATAAACATATGGAGGTATGTTTTGTCAGTTTACAGCTTATTTTCCCACTTCTCAGTACCTTATAGTTTAATATATTCTATCCTTTTACATATATTTGTTATATAGAGAAATAACATGGACTGTAGTTACAGGTTTTTCTTCGGTTCAGCTATTTAGGATGGCCAGTCCTAAATATATTAAACATTTGGGCCCTGGTAACTTTTGCAGACAAAACATCAAACAAGAAAAATAAAACTGTCTCTTTAAAAGTATTTGACAAAAATACTTTTAAAAAGTAAAAAAAAGTAAAAAGTAAAAATTATTTAACAAAAAGTTAGATAATAAGTATCAGATGAAGGCACTAGCAGCAAGTGATCACGTAAATTCTTCAGCTATCGAATACCAGCCACTTTTGTGTGAAAGAGTTTGCTTTGCTCTTCCATTTCCTGAATGTCTCTCAAGAGCAGCTCCTTAGCAAGGGCACAGCTTTCAGACATGCTCCCATAAAGCTGCAACACTAAAGCAAAAATTAAGCAATTCATTGAGGAGGGTTTATGCACACTACACCATAAAAAATTTCCTATTGATTCAGGTAATAAATATCAAATTCATATGCCAAATATAATTTTCACCAGTTCATTCAGAATTCCAGGGCTTCTAGATACAGATACAAAATGGGCCAAATACTCATTACTCACACACACCTCCTCCAGGTCATTTAACAACTATCACTCACGGTCAGACATACACCTAAATAGCTATCATTAGCAATGACTGCATCCAGCTTGATTTCCATAGAATAACACTATTGTATTCTTCATTGCATTATTCCATAAATTGGAAGGAAATGCTGGGTTTTAACAGGTCTGGTTTTGTTGATCCTATAATATAAACCGAACTTCAAAACTAGATATCTGATAATACCCAACTCTATTTCTGTGAGAAAAAATGAGATCTTGGATTAAGCCAGGCACATTTAAGACTAAAATTCACTTATGAAATATGTTCCTAATTAATGTGAAAGCACTGAAAGAAATACAGATTTTGGTACTGATATCTTCTGGACTCAATCCTCAACATACATCTTAATAATTTATCAACACCAGCTAATGGTTTTATAATCTAAAAGTCATGTAACACCTCAGAAGTCCCTGTAACGTTTGCTCAAGAGCTGAGACTCATACCTTTCACCATTTGGGTTTCTAAACAAGAAGAGAATTGAAATTAAGTGATAGCTTTAGCGTGCATCATTTAAAGGGTATGTAGTTTGTTTGGTACTTCATCTCACACACCTTCCTTATTAAATTCAAGGCTGCTGCAGAGATCTCGGGAATCACCACAGTGAAATAAAGAAAGAAGTGATGTTTTGGCTCCAAATGACAGTATCAATGATCAGTTCAGAAAACAGCACCTGAAGCACATGACTATTAGCTTCTAATTTAAATCATGTATTCTGTACTCTTCCCCCTCTTTAAGACTTGTTAGAGATGCTAATGAAACAGGCATGATCTACTGCTCTGCAAATTACGTATCTCAGTCTCAGGGCACAGAGCTCACATTTCTCAGTGGGGGAGAGGTCAAGTCTATCTTCAAGTTAAAAAGGCAAATTCTGTTTTAATCAAAGCATTGCTAACGAAAGAAAGTGTAAAAATGCAGAGTGAAACTTCATGCTTGCATGCTTAACTGACAAAATTCCATCTTAACTTCTGCTTGACCACACAAAACATTTATTCTAGGTCTTATGATCTGAACATGCTGGAGGCATAAGGTTAAAAAAAAAAACCCTGTAATTTCAAGCCATACTCACTTTCTTTGATTTTGAAGCCAGTCTCAGATAAAGAGGACTAGATTTTCCGCTACATCACAGTTGAAAAATGCTGTTACAGATCAAATAAACAATATGGCTGTGAGCATACAGACACAAAAAAACCCTAAACCAACCCTAAGAAGTCCCTAAGTTACTTTGCTATTAAATCATCAGCTCTTAGAGCACCACATTCTATGTACTGATACTACAAACAACAGACAAGAGCACTAGAATATGTTAAATTGAGATGCAGATCACTGGAACATGTTTTGACACTTGTTCAAGAGTGTCAAAGTATACAAGGTATACTTTTCCTGTAAGAAAATTATTTCTGTATACTTAATTATCAGTTAAATTTTGTTTTATTCATCAGATCAATCTAATCCATAAACAAAGCACAAGAAATTTGTCTTGGGGAAGATGAAAGCAGTTTCAGTGACCTACCTAAAGGTGGAAAAACACAAGAAATGGCAAGAAATGTACCTACAAAGCATGGAAAAAAAAAAAAAAAAAAAAAAAAAAAGCAAAGTTCAGTTCATAACAAGCTACAAACCACATTTACCCAGACAGTAGTCACAGATGCTTTCAAAGGTAATCAATGCAGTAAAAACTATGGAAAACACACTACCAACCATTTACATTAAGCAGGTAATTTAAGTGGACATATCCAATGTTCAGATCAATACACATATCACTTGGTAACAATTAATTTAAAAAAAAAAGGGGGGGGGGGGGGGGAAATTCTAGGCCAAAACTCCTATTAAGAGGTAAACTCAAAAGTGAGCATCTGCAACCTGGAAGATAAATTATCATCAAGCTGTAACTTCTCTTGAACCAGCTACTGTTTACATACCATACTGTGTTATTCAGTATTTTTGCTATTTGTATAAAAGTAACCTGTAGGGATGCACGATCTGTTTTAAAGATTATTAGGCGTTTTACTGTCTGTCACTTGGAGGACTCATCTTGATGTACTGAAATAAGAAGTTGACCAAAGTTGAGATTTCTCAACCATTTAAAGAAACAATTATTTTTCTTTACCTAGCAGCAAGTATTTAAAGAAAACTCAAAATAGGCAAATTAAGCCACAAAGCACACTGAAGTCTAGGTTTAGTCAGATTAGGCTAGTTACTATTTAATGGAAATGAGCAGTTTCCTGTTGTCAAGGCAAACAGTGAGCAACTTCCATTTCAAGTCCCAGTGTTATGTGCTCCTGCAAAGATCTGTACTGTAACATTTATTTTGATTTGAAATTTGCTTTCATGTTAAATAAAAATAAGTATGTAAATGAACATTTTAGTTCCTTCTTCTTGCTTCTAAGCATGTTCCAAGTTTTATCTTCTAAATTAAGGACTCTTACCTCCTCCTGCAAAACTCTTCCTCTCTGGATTTTTTTCCCTACCAATTCCTGTTTAGGGCCTCAGCAAACTTTTATGCAGTTTGTTTAACAGACAGCAGTCGATTCCCTCCTCTTAGAAAACAGACTTCTGGGATGAAGCAGTGAGGAATATCCAAACACCTTCTCCCAATACTTGAGTAGCTGGTTCCCTTGAGACTGGTTTTTATTTGGTTTTTTTTTTATCTTCTCGTCATCACTTTTTAAATAAGATGAAGGTAAAAATGTATCCTTTTCATATACCATGCAGTGCATGCTTCACCTGCTTGTTTATTTAAGTTTAAACTTTGAGGTCTGGGAACACACAATGTTACATTTTTGCAATTAATACATGGCAACATACAAGTAGCATGATGAAGAAGGGAATGTCTTCAGCCTAATTTCAAGTTACAATAGCTCAGAGTTGCACTGTCTCCAGAGTTTACTAAAATGCTTATTAATCACTACAAGGTAGAAATAATAATAATAAACTTCTACCACAAAGAAATAGTGTCCCACCAAAACCCACTAAACGGAAGAGTTACAAGCAATACACGGTGTTAACAGTTTTGGCTATGTTTTTAAACAACATCCATCTACTCTAATGTGCTTCCCACCAGGGTGTGGGAAGGTGTGCAGGACCAGGACTGTGTCTAGGCACAGATATGACACAGCCAGACCTGTGCCACAACACAATACTCACCCTGGGTCTGCCAACGGAGAACAATAACTCTGGATATCAGAAAGATGCCCCACAAGGGATTAGATTCAGATCAGTGACACTTTTCAGACCAGACCTGTGGTCTGTGGCAACTGAAAGGCTAGTCTGCTGTCACAAGGGCTGCAAGCGCTTGGCTTCGCTATTAGCACTCCTTCAAAGCAAATTTCCTATTTGGAGCTAACAAGAGATGAGCTGAGCTGGCAGCAGTCAACTCAGGCAGCGAGTGCAACTGACAAATCCTCATCGGGGATGTCTAACTGCTCCGAGAAGTTTTGACCCAGCAGTTTGTAACACGACGAGTTTCACTAGTCAGCTACACAAAGTAATTTGCAAAGGAGCATAAATGAAACAAGACATGTGCAGAGCAAAAACATCATTTGGACTGCATTCTGCTTTACCACCGAGTATGTGTGTGGTCAAGTAAGATTATGAATGTGCACCTCTAGAGACACAGAGACCTCCAGCATGGAAAGTCTGTCCATCCAGGCTTCCAGAAACGAAAAGCCCACGCTGAACTGTAATCCCTCTTACCTTATTAGCAGTATGCAAATAAGAAACAAACTAATTTTACTAGCAGAGCTATTGTTTGCATTATTTCAAGAGCAAACTCACGTATGTCAGAAAAAATTGTCTTTTACCAGCACCATGCAGAATTCAGCTACGCTGCTGCACTTGCTGCCTCTGCCTCAAGAGCTCCAGATCTGTTTTGTGCGTGCACAAGCACACCCTGACGAGGGCGGCGGCTCACGCCGGGCACAAATATTTCGTAAAAAAAGCACAAAACTGCTCCGCTGCCCCGGGAGCGACGGAAGGAAGACCGGCGGCCAGGCTGCCCCTAACAGAAACCCCTGCACAGCTTTCACCCAAACAGATTTTCGCGCAACTAAACTCTCGGCATGACTGAATGTCCCTGGGCAGCTCCCGCCGGCCGAGGCGCCCCGGGGTGTAGCCGGGGCAGGAGGCGGCAGCGGCGCGCCCCGGCTCCGGCTCCGCGGGGGCTCCCCAAGTTCCGCCCCGCCCCCCAATCCGTGCTGAAACTTGGGTAACTCCGGGGCGGTTCAGGGAGCCCAGCTCCGCTTCCCAGCGCCGCCCCGGGGTCCGCCACCTGCAGCCACTGGGCAGCCAGGCCGCCCCCTCGGCGGGGAGGCTGCCGAAGCGTCGCCAGCCTGCCCGGCCCCAGCCCGCCCCGCCGCCGAGGCGCCGCTGGGCGTGGGTCGTGAGCTGCTGCCATCGCTCTCTCCTTCCGCCGGCTCGCAGGGGAGGGGGCTGCCGGTGCGGCAGGAGCTGAACCGAACGGAGCGGCGACACTTACTGTGTGGGCGCGGGGCGGGGGCGGCGGCGCCTCCTCGGGGCTGGCGGCGAGAGCGGCGGGAGCGGCGCTGCAGACGCGGCAGAGGCAGCCCCGGCTCCCCGCGCCGCGGGACGGGACGGGGCGGGGCGGGGCGCGGCCCAAGCGGACGGAAAGGGGCGGCTCTGCCCGGCGCCACCGCTCGCCGCGGGGCGGGAAAGGCCGAGCAGCCCCCACTGCGCCCCGCCCTTAGTCCCACTCAAAAGTTCCGCCGCCATCTCTCACAACCCCGAACAGCCACGGGGTAAGCGGGGCGGCAGCGCCGTGAGACTGGCTTCACCCCGGGCACAGGGCGAGGACAGCTGCCGGTGGACAAAGAGGGCGACCAAGGCGCCTGCAGTCACAGCCTCGCTGCGAGATTTTAGGGTACACCTTTGATTCCTTCTCTGCTTTGCTTATAACAAAGGAGATTTACAATTATTGCAAGGACAAACCCAAAACAAAATTATTTGGTTCTACTTAGCTGTCTCTTGAGGTATTTTTAATTTTGGCAGCAGCTTGTGGGCTAGTATAGCTAGAGCAGGGGCACTCTTCTTTCCCTCTCTTCTAGGGGTGGGAAAATAGAGAGGTGGAGCTCCCCAAAACTTTCACAGGCTTTCAAGTTTAAAAGAAACAGACAATGGGTTAAAAAAGTTAGTTCTGGAAATGACACACCATGGACACAGAAGCCTCATTCCACTGAGAAATTACTTAGAACTGATAGTTATGCATTGAATTAAAAAAAAAAAAAAAAAAACAATAGCAAAAAAACCACACCACAAAACACAAGACCAAAAAAACCCCTCAAAAAACAACCCACACCATACACACACACAGCCAAAAGAAACATTAAAAAGCAAATACAAGTAAAGCTTTTAAACTACAGCATTAAAGAAGAAAAAAGGAGAAAGATCAAAACCATGCAGATTTTAGAGCTAGAAATGGGGAGGAATAAGAAACACCAAAAAACTTGGTAAATCAATACCTTTATTTTATAGAAAGTAGTTTAATCAGTGTGCTGAACCTGTGATTAGAGGTGGTTTTGCTATTTTTAGTAAAAATAAACACCTGAAAAAATTACCTTGGAGAACATACCATCTCCAAATAATTTCCTTTTAATCACTGTTGCTTTTTTCATACCTATTGCAACTAATCTACCACTGGGTGCTCTTAAAGAGGAAGGGAGTGGTACCTAATGTAGGATATCTCAACAGGTTATTTCCTGTAACTGGTAGCGAGGTTCCTAAAATGCAGTAGAACAGATATAAGCTCACCTTGTGCCACAGCAGCATGATAGAAAATCGGCATCTATTCCACTCTCCATCTTTCTCCATAATCATCCTGTAACATCAGCTCTCAGCTGAGGATTTGCTGGTTAAAAGTGTCACAGCAAGCCAGTTTAAGTACCCAGATGGCCAGAGTTTTAACTCTCACAAGTTACTGAAGTAGTAGTAAAGAACTCAGATCATATATCTGTTTGAGGTAACTGAAATCAATCAGTAACCTAAGAATGACACATTCTGATTGCATTATATATTGCTACATCAACAAACACAAGTCACAACTGCTAGTCTATGATGTTTAAAAGGGACATTATCAACTACAGGCTAAGTTATTTTGTCTGGACATGGAATTATTGTTGATTGAGCACTGGTAAATTCAAATTTTAAATTAAATTTGTGCACATGGCTACTTTAAGCACAGAACCCTGGGTAGCTACTATTACCCTTCTGTTTGAATAACTTGCATAACAACAGGGAGAAAGCATCAACTTCTAGAGGACAAAAGACAGTAAAGTTAAGGGCAACAGCTGGAAGAATTTGCTTAGATCTTCCAAACAACTAGATTTAAAGTTGAGAGTGTCCCTTTAAAACTTTCAGATACAATAGAAGTTAACTCATTTTGATTCCATCATTATGAGAAAGCTACCAATAATATGACTTACAATAACTGTTAAATATCAGTGAACATTACACAAGCAAACAGATTTGTAAATAAAGTAGCAGCAACATAGAATTCTAGAAGGTTGAGTTTCTGCAGGATTTATTGGGAAGATTACGAAGGTGTGGCAAATACATTGTGATTTTACATAATTTAGTTTTGAGAGTAGCTTATGGTAACTATAAACATTATTGAAAACGCTTGCTCACAGTCAGTACTTTTCAGGTATAAGCATAAGTTTGCCAGGATTATTCATAGTGCAGCTCTACTCAGAAAAATAAGAACATTGTATGTCTTGGCAAATCACATATAAAATCTGCTCAGTTCGCAGATGGTAAGCTTTTTGTGATTGCCAGTACAACAAACTGAGCTTGAAATATTAAAGCTAATGAGATATAAATATTTAAGGACAAACCATCAAGGACATAATTATATAATGTTGCCATGATTTCTGCACATTTTACTTTTCTGAATGTGACTTGGTTAGTTCAGTGGGAGCACAAAACTAATGCATGTATATAAGCAGCTACAAAGTCAGGGTTTCAGTTGCTTCTCAAGGAGTGTGCTAATGTTAAGTCCATTGTTTTCTTTCTTTCATAAGAATAAGGAATACTAGAAACTCAGCCACTGAGCAGATACGATATATGCATTGGGCAAGTCTGTTTTGTAAGGTGGTGTCAATTTTAGTCCGTCACTTTTCTGGTCCATCACTGTACTTAAACTGCTTTGATATCAATTTTGATTTCAATCTATTAAGTGTTGTGGAAGAACAATTACAATTCAATCACTGAACAGCTGTACTAGTTTGAAATGCTGTCACATGTTTCTTCATGGCAAAATATTCACATTCTTTTTATTGCACAATTTTAAAATTCAGGTTATGTGCATAAAAGCCTTCATAGTGTTTGCACTGCAACTCACAAAACATACATTTAAAATGATCTTAATACATTTTACAAAAATCTTTTTAAACAATTTTATATTCTTAAGATAAAAGCATCCTGAGAATGTTACAAAGTTCATTTTACAAGCCCTTCATTTCTGCTATGCTTTATTTATCCCCATAGTTTCTAATTTGACAAGTTTATTTTACAGTTAATATCCTGGTGCTATATTTCACAAAATATCTTTTAGCAAAAAGTACACCATTGGCATTCAAGTAATCCAGCCTCACAACTAATTTACAAATTAAACCTTTGTCAAGCTCTCAAGTCAGGAACAGTAAACCAAAATACTTGCAGAAACAGTTTTTAGCTGACTAATAAAAATGTAAAGGCTTTGTGCATTAATAATTTGGTCAAACATTTAAGTTAAGTAGTTTAATATTTTGGCAAAAAAAAAAAACAGTCTGTCCTTGTCTTCTTTCATTTTACACCAGATGTAAACATACAGTACAAAGACTGACAGTACGAACGTACTTCACTGTTGAACTTTTTTCTTTTTTTAAAGTACTTAGGAAAAGCAGACAAACAAGAACGTAAGTGCTAAGAAAGAATTCAGCATCTTTGGGCTAACTAAAAGTCTTACTGGAAAAAATGTAAAAATAAAGTAGGGTTTTTTTTCCTCTACAGACTTGTAAATAAATAGTCTGAAGAAATTATAGTGCCATATCCTAAAGCAGTATCTTCCTGTAACTTTTTGATCAAGACTAAAGCTTCAGACATAATCTTGACTATTTTACTAGGAAGATATCCCATTAATATTTACATATTTTTCTAAAGGGAGTGTTCATGATTAAAAATACATTTCTTTTTAAAAGGTAAGCCTGCCATCCTGATGGCAGTGATTCAAGCTATAGAACAGAAAACAAGTTACAGAACATCTTTCAGTTTCTTATACCCTAGATCAGAGGAAGGAGATCAGGCAAGTTAGAGAGGTAAACAGCCTGGATTCCAGGAGTGGAGACAGACAGTGGCTCGTTATATGCACACTTGCATGGCCAGGAGTATCTACTCGTACAGGCTTTGTTTCTCTTCTACACATAGGTATACATTTCTATTGTTGGCTGACTAAACAAGTTGAGAAGAGAGACACTTATGGTTGCCACAGTGAAAGGAACATTACCTAAGGTTTCCACCTGGACAGACCTGCTTTTAGAAGGTGGCCAGGTTTTGTATATAAGCAAAGGCCATGCCCAGATAGTATGCTCCAGGTGGGAGTCTAACTACCTCAAAAGGAAGAGTAAACCAATTCAACATCATCTTAATAATATTTTAAGTATGTAATTCAGAGTCATGTATAGCTTTTATTTTAGGCAATGATCAGAAGATGAAGGACCTTGTTAATCTTTAAGGCATCAGTGCATCAAGGACTAAAAGTTCCAGGTAATAAATATGGGCGGGAGGTGGGGGAAGGGGGCACAACTTTGTGGCACCATACATCATTGTGCATCTGCTTTGTTGGCTAGTTCCAGGAAAAGTATTTTCAGGGGTGGCAGGAGGGGAATGTTATACACTGTTCTGAAAAAAATGTTAGATCATAAATTTCACATCATTTTTTAAAACATCATTTAAAGGGCTGAATCTATCAGGCAAGATTCTCATCTTTACTGTTCCATCAGCACCACAGGAGAATATGTGATTTGCTGGTCCTGTCTCAATTTGCATGACTCCTGTCCCAATGTTTCTGAAGAGAGACTGTCGAGCATGCTCATTGATGAAAGTGTGAAGAAGATTAAATGTAGACAGACTCCATACCTGAAAACACACCAAAATATCTTATAAGGATAATTACCATGGTCTTAAAGTTCACCAGTAATAAGTCACAGAGAAACTGGGCTACATTTTGCATTCATTTTTCTCACACTAACTGCAAAATAAAATATATGTAGCAATCTGTAGTGACACAGCTATAGAATATTAGTATCCATTTTCTATAATAAGGAATATATATGAGGACTAAGGTAAGACTAACTAAAAAGAAAATGGCAAGGTAAGACTAAGATTTCATAATTAAATTAGTAAATGTCTAAAGTCAGAGTTGAGAACAAATGCAGAACATATGACATATCTGATTATTCTACACCTATACAAAATTCTTTTTGAATTTACACATTATCACCATCTTCATTCTCTGCTCCCTACCCCTCATTAATACCTTTATGTTGCCTTCAGCAGATCCTGTGACAAAATACTCTTCTGTAGGATCAACAGCAATTGCTTTCACTGGAGAATCATGACTCTGCAGTAACTGTTGCTGCTGTTTCTGGCGAAGATCAATTATGCAGGTAAAGCCTTTTCTGCCTCCAGATATTAACAGCTGATGTTTCGAAGCATATGCTAGCACAGTTGCTCCACTATCATGACAAATAAAAGCTGAAAGCCAAAGCAAAGTAATTTACATGAACACACAGTACTAACTTCAATTTCCCATGAACCTCTAATGGTTCAAGACAGTAGCAACAGTGACTTTAATGCTGTAATCCAATTGACCACAAGCAGTCCATTTATTGTAGTACCATATATAGGTAAGCCCAGGTTCACATCAGACATCCTGAAGTTACAATCCGTACCAAAAAAAAAATTCTATCCTTTTTTCCTATCCCTGTGTTATCACAAATTATTAAGCCTTGATCAGAAACAGATTCTTTTCAAACTCTTTAACGCTTGTTATTTTAAAGCATGTTTCCCGTAAGAAATATCCTCTTAAATTACTTGCCCAAATATCTTGTAAGATTCTATTGGTTATTTTACTTTTTATTTGTTGCTTTTCACATTTGTTTGGATATGTCTACTCCCCCAAATAAGTGGAAGTAGTAAACAAAGATTCCAGTAACAAAACTCAGTATGTCTGAGACTAGACACTATGAATCCTAATGTTGTACATTTCACTTGTAGTTCAAAGGGTTTCTCTAAATTTAGGTTTAGAAATCCCATGTGTCTCACACACACACTTAAGTATTCACCATACTTCAGTTACAAGGAGTTCACAACTATGAGCCTAATTCTGTATTTCAGACATTGAAATGTATTTCTTTTCCACTCAAACACAAAATTAGTAATAAAGTTAATGAAACACCCATAAATATTTATTACATCTGAAAAAGCATACTTACAGGAATAATTCTTCTAAAGCATTTTTTTTAATACTGTATGTAGATTTCTATACATGCACACACTCACAGAAAGCATTTAAAACATTCCACAGTATTTGACATAATGCAAAGAATAAAAATGCCACAGAATTGGACAATCTTTGAAAACAAAAATGCACTACTCAGAAATACAGCAGTTAAGATCATCTTTTAGTTCAACTCTGAAAATTACAACAAAATTATGAGATCTTATTTGTACATCTGCTGGTTCAATGTATTCATACATTCATTCATTCAACTCTTATATTATCCAAACAGATAGCATATC
Source organism: Caprimulgus europaeus (assembly GCA_907165065.1). The sequence goes on from OU015527.1 coordinate 20,087,187, forward strand.
TGCAAGTGCCCAATGCTATCTTTATAGTGCCATTATTTGGTCTAACACTTAATTGATAAATTTTGAGTGGGGCCTTTCTGATTTGTAAATACAGACACAGACATAGAAACTCTGAACTGAAGGGTATGGATGCATATCCTACAAATATATATCTCATAACTGTGCTAAAAATTGTAGTTTCGACAATTATAGCTATTGTCTTCTCAACATGCTAGTCACTACAAACAGTAGTTGCTCAGAATCTTTTAAAAAGGAACAGAAATTACAGATGTCTGGCTGTCAGTTGTTGCACTTGTGGTGCAAAGATACAAGGTATGCAAAGGTGTGGTAAAAAGATAAAAGGTGCTTATGTCCATGAAGCAAATAATTTATATATAGCACACACAAATTTCTCAAGAATCTGTTTTTATATTCCTGCTTGTCTGCTAACACAGATCAGTGAAAAATGTTTTACTGCTAATATTAAAATTACTTCCCACAATTCCATAAAGACAGATACACAAATATATATTTTTTACTGTGATCAAGTATTTTGCTGGTTGTATTTTACTTACCATGCACCAAGCTATTTGTAGGTGAAACCAAAGTATCCCAAAGACAAATATTTCTGTAGAAAAAAAATACATTTTAATTCGGCATCAAATGTTCTAAAGTATTTTGAACATTTTAAAAGTTATCTGAACCTTGGAAAGATTGTTTCAGGCATAAAAGCACTGTAAACAGACTTTCAATGATCACTTTTGAGCAGACCCCAAACTACTTCCACGGTTACACATATACTGCAAGAATGTGCCCTGTACAAAATCTTTCTATGACTGGTTGTTCTCATAAAGGATTCATATTGAGATTACAATATTTTGTAGTTGAATTTACCTGAATGTTATCAGGTTTTTCTATTACTTGATCAAAACTTACATAAGAAAGTGATGATTAGGATTTATCTGTCATACAGTAAGAAATTAAGTGTGAAATTAAGAGCTATGCATAACTATGTCTATAAAAATAGTTTAAGACAGGTTCATATGAATAGTTAGTTGGAAGGTACCTACGATGATCATCTAGTCCAACTACCTGACCCCTTCAGGGCTGACCGAAAGTTAAAGCATGCTACTAAGGACATTGTCCAAATGCCTCGAATAGTGACAGGCAGGGAGCATTGATCACTTCTCCAGTAAGCCTGTTCCAGTGTTTGACTATCTGCTCCATAAAGAAATGCTTCCTAATGGCCAGTTTAAACCTCCTATGGCACAGCTTTGAACCATTCCCACGTGTCCTGTCACTGGATGCCGGGAAGAAGAAATTAGCACCTCTCTGTCCACTTCTCCTGATACGGAACATGAACAGAGGATTTGTGCTTCCCTATGGAAACTCCTGTAACAGGCACATAGAATTCAGCTGCTAACATTCCTTCTCTCCCTTTCCCACAAAGAAAGACAGAGGGCAGAAGTACACATGTTATTTTTTAACTGCTTAAGGAGAATCATCAAAAAAAAAGAGAGAAGTGGGAAGGGAAGGAGAGAAAACATGGCACCACTTCATTTTTATGCATTATCACAGCAGTTCTTACCTGTTGTCAGAAGACAATCCTGCTGTGGCTATCAAAGATGATGAACTGATGAAAACAAAGTCATTGGCTGTTTTGTTATGACATTGCCACATCTGAAAAATTGCAGTTTAGAAATTACTAATTAAAAAGATTTTGTGTAAGCATCAGATCTTAAGGTTCCTTGAGAAGGTAAGCTGTTCCAAAAACAATTTAAAGAACACAGAATATAAAGGTACTTCTGATACTCTTAATTCTTCATGGAAATACACTTTCCAGTCCTGCATTACTGACAATTAATTAACAATTAACAATTACTGACAGGTCTCCAAGAACATTAAAGTTATTTCAGATCTAACATTGCATTTTCTACTCTCCAGCATAGTAAGTATGATTAGAATTTAAGAACTGTCTGTCATACAGATCAATGGCAACAATATATTATCAAATGCCAACAATATATCATCAAATCTTAATTAATACTGGTTATCAGCACAATCCCTGCCCTCTCCTAACTATTCTAAAGCAGGAAGGCAATAAGAGCATAACACAACTCTATGGAAGCAAATTTAGTTTTCAGCTTACCAAATATGGTTTAGGTGAAGTTCCAGTAAGTGAGCAACATTTCCAATTTGTTTGATATAAACTTATATATCCATCAGCATCAACAATTCCAAACTGAAAAAAGATATATTAATTGTAAATATATATGCATGTATTACAGAGAAATTATCCAATTCAGAGAAACTACTTAATAGTTGAAAAATGTGATGTTTCCGATAATTTACAATTATATTTTGGGGAGTGACAGAGGGGAAGGGAAGAGGGTAAGAACAGAAGCATTCTGTCAGTTACCTTATTTCCTTGGTAACTGAATCTCATTCGAGTTACCCTTGAGTTGCCACCAGCCCGAAAACATGTGATTTGCTGTGCATGACCCCACTCAAACATTCTTACACTGCCATCTTGAGCACCTGTCAGGTCTGCAACAGAAAATATTTACATGACTTTCACAGGTGTTGAAGCAGTTGAGCAGGAAGGTGCTTCCAAAATTTTAAGAAATCACACACCAGCTCACAACATCCTCAAAATAACGGTGCTGCAATACATGCCATATTATCTGGAATACTGTAGGAGTAGTGGATACCACTGAAAGCTAAACTCATGCTATTCCAGCCTTACTGAACTGTACTTAGTCATTATTTAATTAAGAATTGTATTTAGATGGTCCTGAAATATGAAGCTATTTACTTGGAGATAATAATGTATCTTTTTCCTTACACCATTAATCTAATTCACAACAAAACAGAAATAGAGTACTTTTTGCTATGAAAAAATCATAGTTTATAACAGCTATTCTGTATTCCCCAGCATTATTTTTCTTGAAAATTAAAAATAGTTTCAGTACAATAGGGCTTACAAGCAACTTTTGAGACAGCTAATGGATTGCTGTGCTAGTACAAAATAGCAGCATACTAAAAACCAGGGCCAATAGGTAAATACATAATTTTTAAGTAATAGTTTAACAAAACTGAACTTACAATATGGTAATGTCGGATGAGAAGCCATTCTTCTGACATTATTAATAGCCTTCTTGAGCATCTGTTCAATATACAAAGTAATAGAAAATAATTAAACAATACTACTAAACAAAAAGTTACTGAACTAGAGTATTCAGTGAATACAGAGTTGTTTCCTATCAAAATTCATAGAGAAAGCAAGTAATGGGTTTAGAAATTCAGACAGAAGTCAGTTTCTTCCAAGACTAGTGTAGGTGTTAACACTTTTGTAGCTTTATATATCTAGGTAAATACAAACTTTTTGTTTCAGAGATTTATGGATCCAAATATAAACACTCCTTAGACTGCAGTCTTACCTCTTTTCTTGCCAATTCCTTTCTGATTCCATTAAATTTATTGGAAAATTCCTGAATATTGTAAGATAAGCAAGAGAGGGGCAGAAGCATGTAAAGAAAGAGGTAAACAAACTTTAACAGAAGAATAGGAAGGAATATATTTAATTTCAAGTCTAGTTTATTTATTGTCATTGATTGAAAAGTGATTATTTGTGGCCATCCATAATAAGCAATATACCTAGAAAATAGTAAATTTAAAATTCTTCAAAAGCATTTATACTTTTGCAAATACAGATCCAATGGATTTTCAGTAGCACTTGTGTTGCTAAATTCCAAACTTTGCTTTGACCAAGGTACATTACCAAGCATACTGTTTTTCTTAGCTGATTAATTCCTAACTGGGTAGAGTTCAATATATGAAGAGGACTGGAGATATTAGGCGATTAAGATAAAAACCCCATCTAATTAAATGATAATTCCACTCACAATCTAAAAGAAATAGTAAGGATTTTTAATCAGGGAAATGCATCTGTATTTTCCTTGCATGTCTCTTCCCTTCTTTTCTTTCTATTAACCAACATAAAAGTTCAGTTTTCATTCCTTTATTTCTGTTAATTCTCCTCAAATGCTACTTCAAGGACTGTCTTTCCTCAGAAAATTGTTGGATTTAGCTTGCTCATGCATATATTATTTACCTGAACATTTGAGAGAGAAGAGGGCATAAGTTTATATTCATGCCAGGTGTTAACTTTAAAAGGTAACACAAACAAAAATTTGTTGCCAGAGCACTCACTTTCAACACAGGAGCTTACCACTTACTACACATCAGTAACAAGCTGGCACTGAACTACTTTCATGGAATCATTCAGGTTGGAAAAGACCTTTAAGATCAAGTCCAACTTTGACTTTCAACTGCTATAACTTTGTACTGCATTTTGCCCCTGCTTTGTCACTGAAATGGTAGATAACAAATCAAGTATTTTAAGTATGCTATTCTCCCCTGGCCTCCGATGATACCAGGGTGTCAATTGGAAGGAGGTATAAATTACAAATTTTTACTTGCTTCATACTACTAAATATGGTCCAAAGAGTTGAAAAGTTATGTTCTCCAAATTTTCAGTTTGCAAACAAAAAAGATGAAAAACAGTTGGAAATGAAATAATTTATTTTCTTGCTAAAATTTCCTGCAATGTGGATTAGTGGAGTAATTGCAATCCTCTTGATTACATTTTGGAAGCAAATTTAGATCTTTCAGTTCTCAAAAAGCTTTAGTATTTGTTGAAGAGAAAGCCTTATACCTCTTGGCTACCCAAGTTTAATTCAAAACACTTTCCTGAAGATAAAAAGTATGATCTTCAAATATATTTTTTCCTTTTTTCTGTAAGTACTTTAAATTACAAGGAAAAAAGCTCAATGGTTTGGTAAAACATTGGTGTAATAAAACAATATATCTATCAGAAGGTTTAGGACAAGACAACAGAGGATGATACTCTTCAAAACATTGGTGCATATACCAATCAGTAAATAACTACACCACTTTGATCTCTAAACTTACAGCTTATCTCTATGTATAAGTGAAAGAACAATTATTCATGCTCATTCTACTTCACCAAAATTAAGGGCTGTGTTTAGTTTTACCGCTACTAACTTGTATACAGTCAATGTAAATAATTTTCCTTCACTCAACAAGTAAGCATGCATCATGATCTCCTAACGGCTACTGGATTATGCTTTGGAAAAATGCAAGCTTACAGAAATGTGCTTCTGAAAGACTATGCTAACATACATCTCTGGTGCAGTGTTCTCTGGGATTTAGAAGTCAAATGTCATTATCACATGCAAATACTTCCATTATCAATGTAACTGATATTCTATACTGCTGGCCCTCAGTTTCCCCTTAACAACTGATGGCTAGAGCACTGATTGCTTGTTGGGAAGGTGTGTGTTTTGGGCCTAATGAATAAGACTGAAGAATAAAAAAAAACTTAAAATCTGTTACACCAGTTATTAAACTGGTAAATATCGGTGTTACTCATACTGGCTTGGAAGACAAGCTATTGAACATAACCTGAGTTTCAAAACTGACATTATGTACTATTTACTTCAGTACTCTCTTAGAAGCACCTCCGGTAAGAACTGTGTACTGAAGGATCTGCTGGTGAGCCTCCTTACTTACCTTGTATGAGCTGCGTAACAGGAAACAGTGAAGAAGAGTAACAGAAAAACCTCAGAGCTAATAAAACATTGTTAATTGCCCGAGTATCCTAAGTCCAATAGTTTCCCTTGTTGATGGAAGTGAAGCAAAGACAAGAAGACTGAAAAGCCAGTAACGATGAAGAAAGGTGAACTGTATCTACTAAATGGGCTGCAAATGGTGGAAAAATAAAGATGGGAACAAGGATCAAAAGCAGCATCTGAAGGAACAAGGTAAGAAAGACTGGAAACAGATTTTGGTGAAGCTGGTTTTCCTCCAGATTTGAGTCCTTTCTCAGGAACAGTATTTCCTCCCTAGAATCCCTGTATCTTCCTTCATTTACTTTATCCTTCATTCAGTGCCTTTGTCTCCCCTCTCTAGAAGGCAGGTGTCACCATGTGCTGTGGTTGGTTCTCTGCCACAGCCAAACAGTGTGGCAAACAAAATACAGGTCCAAAGTTTTACAGCAAATGCATTCAACACAAGTATAGCCATATTTCATTAGGTAAGGAAGTTTTACTACATATAAAATAGAAAGTCATGTAAGGATAGCATGCAATTACATTTTTGAGAAATACAAACACATGCAGTCTATACATACATGTATATATATAAAAATGGAAGTGGGAGGAGAAAGTGGCAAAGGCATTCAAAGAATACTTGCAGAACAGACTCGATAGTGATACCAGAGCTGCAGAACTGGCAACTAGGATCAGTAGTTCCTAAATATAAGAAAGAGGTGTAGGTACTGCCACAATACCCACTTCTATGTGTGGCTAACATTATCATTCGTATATAATGCTTATTCCTGATTTATTCCTCCTAATCTAAATTATTTTCAAAAAATCAACTACAGTGAATTAACATATGGTTCTTTCATTCTGCCACCACTTATGGACTTGTTCTGAGCTGTTAAATGCCACACAGTGCAGCCAAGTCACAAGACATAATGCATTCAGTTATCCAGGAAAACCATATCTATGTGCAGATAGGCTGAGAGATATGGGTGTCTTGTATGACCATCTCAGTCCAGTTAAGAGGCTCCAAATAAGCATCTCTCAGCTAACTAATCAACAAATCTGCATTATTATAGAGCAGCTATGCTGCACAACAACTAAAGTAAGTATGTCAATGGCCAGACTAGAATTATCTTTTGATCTGAATTAAACTTGAGCTAATAGCTTTTTACTTAGGGCCAGGCTTCATTCCAGACACAGAATATATTTCTAAAAGTAAGAGCTACCCTTGTGGAAGTGTCACCTCTATGATAGGATGGATCAATTTGCTCATGTGGACATAGTCACACTTTACTGGGTGTCCCTCACTCTAGTGTGTTTCAGAAGTGCTGAACAGTGAAACTAATCTCCTCTGAAACATCGTCTTTAGAAGTGAGATATTTAATCATGCTAATTTAAGCACAGCAAAAGAAGACAGAGCTGACAATAGCTTTGGAGAAAAAAAAAAAAAAAACAGACAACAGCACGACCTGCAGTTCAAACTACACATGGTGTTTGTAGTTGGTCCTTAATTACACAGAAAAGTTTAATTTACTCACACACTAATCATAAAATACAACAAGCAACACTGAACAGACAAAAGGAGGCAAGTAGAGAGAGTACATAAGGCATTTGACAAGCAACTTACCACAGATGCACCCCTGCCAGTTTGTGTACTACCAAGCCAAGGCATATTGATAGGTGTGCCAGGAGTACTATGAGTATAAGGAGTGGTTCCCTGAACATTTACCAGATCATCACGAGCATGTATAACTAAGAAATCATCAGCCCTATAAATGAAACAACATTATAAGTTAGATTCCAAACAACAACATTAAATACCATGCTTTGCTACACAGGTTTTTACACAGTCAAGCTGTGATATTGGAAACATAGAAAGCATACCCTTTATTTTCCATTTCCACATCATCATCAACCCAGGTATAGATTTGTGTAGCTAAAATCGCAGAAACATCTAATTCTTGAATGTCATGACTCGATGCTATTGCAATGCAGTTCCGATTTGCCTGAAAAAAAAGTAACACACACAAAGGCAGATACAAAAGGAATACTCAAAAAGATTTTTTTTTCTTTTTCTCTGGTTATGGTACAGTTGTTCACAAAAACATCCTCTCAATCAAATTATAAAACTCAAACATTTATGTCTACAAATCTATCTACTTAAACTGTCTAAACTTGACGTTTCCTTTTTAAAAGTTTATCTGCATCTGAAATAGCATCACACAATTTGCATTTTGAATCTCTCAGGAAGTTCTAGTTTCTCCTTGCTTTCCTCAGAGGTAACAAGAGGTAACTATACTACAGTGCTTACAACCAAGCTCCCCTCCTCCACTTCTTAAGGCTTAAATGGTAAACAGAAGAAAAAGATGACTTCCCTGTTGTCTTTGGCAGAGAAGGAAAGAGTACTCCTACATACAAGCATAGAGAAAAAGCAAAGGCACTTTCCCTTCACTTAATCCACTGCACAATAGGAAAAAAAAAAAGACCATTTGTAGCAGAACTGTTTAATTATGAAAAGATAATTATTAAGTGTTTAAGAGAATGGAGCAATAAGAGTTCAAGCTGTAGTAGGATGATTGGCAAAGGATAGCTCATCAATTAACAATGGGACTGGTACCTGTTTGTCAGGTGGACATACAACACATGTAGGTGATCCTACCTCCTTTACACTCACCTTATTGACTGCAAAAGCAGTAATGATGTCAGACTCTTTATGGATTATTCTTGCCTTGCCTCCTGGGTATCCCAAATCTGTTTCTGTCTGTATGTAAAAAGTAAAGTACATTTAAATGAAAAGTTCTATGCAACACTGCTGTTTATGGAAAGTACAGAGACAAAACACCAGTTCATATGAAGTTTCATGTATTTTCTTCTTGATTGAAACTCAAAAAAAATATGGCAAATATAATCTGTAATAATTATGGTAAACCTGTTCCACGTGTAATAATCTAGCTTCCCACTACCATGTTAAGACTACCAAAGCAACACTGAAAGCGTAACTTGCCATAGAAGTCACAGTACTGTGTTCATTCTCGAGTTTTTCAGGATGCTGAAAACCAGCAAGGCTACATGCACCCTTGGGAGTGTTGATAATAGAAAACTGAGTCTTGATGTTTTGTTCTTAAAACAGTTTGCTTAGCTTTTTCATGCTCTTAGCAAACACTTTTTACCACTGAAAGTGACGTAATAGTCCAAAAGAAGGTGCAGACAAGATCCTGAGCAGGATAAATTTGAACTTTGTCAGCTTATCTACACACCATTCTGCACAACTAAATAAATCGAGAATCCTGCACATTCCAGTACCACAAATTTTTACTGTCATATTTTCTTTTTCTTTTTTTTTTTTTCCCCCCCTTAATGTGATGTAAAGTTGTATCTGAATCCTGTTTACTTTTTCTTTTTTTAGAAATACACCCAGGTATATGCCAGCACACAACAAAATTCTAAACTCTATCAACACTGTAATTCTCCTCTTCAAACTGCACAAAAATGCAGTGACAAACATACAAAAACATCATCTGTTTTGTATGGTGAACAAACCCACATGAAATGCAGATTATTTTTCCCCCATTCTGTTCCAATTACCTACTTGCTTACACTGCTTTATTGCATAATTAACAACAACCAGGTAGGCCAAGGATATCACAAGGTATTCTCATTTCTGTCTTCTCACCAGTTTTGTAAAAAAACCAAACAAACAAAAAACCAAAAAAAAACCCAACAAAAACACCACCAAACCCTGAATAATACAGTATTTGTCTGCATTTCTAGGCATAGCATTGTACCTTTTTAGTTTCTTTCAAGAAAGTTGCTATAAAGTTGCTGTATGTGTTCATTTGCTACCATCTTAAAACTAAAGCTCAGCAGAAATTTTTGGTAGCAAACTACTATCATGCTAAAACTGCTCTAACTTCAGTTAACCACTTTCACTTGCAGGCAGCTATTCCAGCCATTTCATTCTGGTGAAAGGTCCTATATGTACTATGTCCCACAGCACTACTTAGTTTTTGTCACTTGGGCAAATCTCAACCTCAGCTCCTCACCTGGCATAGCTATGAAATTTGATAATACATACTGTTCTTAATTGGTTGTTTAATCCAGCTTTCTAAGATACATTTAGTTTCAGATAAGCTCTATAACAAGACTAATTTAACTCAATCTCTTGCAAAACTGAACTTTTATTTGCTGTGTCAAAAAAGATTTTCAAGGGAGACCAGCACCATTTCAAACAGGAAATATTTCATAATGATGTAAGGTCTAACCAATTTGACCATTACTACTGGGTACCTTATTGATGATGGGCTCCTCCACCACAGAGTTTTTCATGGTTTCATTATGCTCCTCTAATGACTTCACCAAGGAGAGAACAACCACAGAACAAAGAATAAAAATAAGACATAACATGCAAGGTATTAAGGAAATTCTTAATTCCTGTTGTTTACCCCAACGCAGAACAACTGAAACACAACAGCATGTTTGCACACACACACATACATATTTTATGTAGTAACAGTAATTATCAAATTCTAAACTCTATATTCTGTACAGAAGACACTGATTTACCTGTTCTGTTCTGTAACAGCACCTTGTCCATCTCAAAAGTCAAATTTCTTGGAACATAAGTGATCTCCACTGACATTTTATCAGTAACAAGAGGATACAACATAAATGCTGTGTAAGGCTGTCAATGAGCCTACTTAGAAACATATAGAACACATCTAAAATATTCCAAAATACCTTTCCATACAGCATAGCAACATGGCTGCATTAACATAAGACATGATCAGAAAGTGCATCTTCAAAGGACAAGACAAGAGGAACAATTTTGCTTTTAACTGCAGTCTGTACTGAACACAGACACAAATACTCAAACAAGCCAATATTCTAGTTGTGATAAGACAAAGATTAGCTCATACTGCTCCTATGGCTTTACTAGTAATGAATCCTCTTTTTCTCCTGCATGTTTAATTTTTTGGATCTGCTTCTTTCTCTTATGTTTCTGCTACTCCATATTTTTTCTATAATACAAGTGATTCTACAAATTATTTGGAGTAGGGGAGAATAACAAAGAAAAGGAGTAACTAAAGAGGGAGGGAAAAAAAATAATCTAAAACCCCATTATAGAGCTACAATTTTAAAACATTTAACTGAATCTGGAACCTGGAATCCAGCTAGACACTGGGACAAATTATTGTTTCTTATTGAAATTGAATCATAACATGATAGAAACCAGTTGATAAACCCAGGATGACTACGGTAGGGACAAACTCAAACTTTTAGAACTCTGATTAGGTTATTGTTTTTAATCTTTGAAATGTTGAACTTTGTCATTTTTTTGAGGCAGCTTTTATACCAATATTAATGAAGTTGGCTGACTGTAGCAGGTGTTAGGTGTCAGTCTACAGTCAAAGACTGATTTTTTTTTTTTTTCAATGAAACAATGGATACAGATTTTTAATATGAAATACTGTAGATTCAGAGTCATAGCCAAGTGTATTATCCATTCATGTTCTAGAAAGTAAATAAACCAGCCAAATAACTTAGTAAAACCTCACAGATTGACTTGCAACATTTTATGCCTTTTATATACCATACCAACCTCATTTAGGCATCGCTTCTTTGTAAAAATGTTTCTGATAAACGTTTCCTGGACTTGTTCCTGTTTAACCAAGTACTGCCAGAGCCTCTTCACAGATAGTGCAACATGACTATTAGATCTACAGAACAAAGTTAAAACAAAATTTACATACATCATGCTCACACTTACAAGAGACTGCTATACCTTATATTCTAACCAAATGGAGAAGAAATGCTGGAGCAAAACTACAGCTCTTTAAACACTGTACAAGACCTATTTGGAAGCATTCTGGTGCCATCTTTCTGACAAACCTACGCATGAGAGGAGGTGCAAAAGGAAGAAGGAAAAGAACATGTAGCATTTTCACCTCCTTCCTTGGGACAAGTGAGAAAAATCTCTTTAAGATATTACACAACAATGAGGTCAGCATACAGATTATGTATTAGTCCACCTTATTCTTTACAGCATGGATCATTTCTGTTAATTGCTAATGAATGCTTCTATCACACAGACAATGAAGGCTAACACTTCCTGCTTAGGAGCACATCATCTGTGTAACACCTCTGAAACAACCATAACTCTTCAGAAACAAAATTGGAAGGATTGTAGAATCAGATCAGATTTTAATGTTTACGCTCATCCCAGAAACTGTATGCTCAAGCAAAACTTGTAAAAACAAATATAGCTGCTCACGGCAGGCCAAAAGCCATCAAACTTTGAATCACTTTAAAGAAAAATAATACCAGGTAGCAAATACATGTTAAGCTGTTGATTTTTAATCAACTCAGGTTACTAAAACCAAGTCTGGCAATTGTGAGGTATTTTACAACAAAAGGACAGACGTTCTGTTGATTTTGTAACCATAGGCAGCAGTAAAATTTAAAAGGCAAAAATCTATTTAAAAAGTGACATTTTAAGAAACTAAGCACACTTTTCTAACTGAACATGCAATTACGTGGAGTCAAACTAAGCAATTATAAGTAGCAAATATTTCTTCTCTGATTTTAGGAAAAGATACAGTAAGAATGTAATTTTATCCCTCCAAAGGTAGGTCGATTATTTAATTCACTGTCATTCAAACTTAATTATCTCTCAGGGCATTTACTGTCAACCATAGTTTTTCCACATACACAAAATCAGTATGTTAAGCTTCAATGAAAGAACTTTAAAAAAATAATAAACTTTTGTTTTCCTCATCTTGCTTTGGACTACAGATGCATGAATTCTGATGTGCACCTACAATTTCACAACAGATTAGAGCAAATCTAGGAACTGGCATTATATAGTTATTGAAGTTATGGTCTGTTCACATGCATTAACAACGTTTTATGCATATTAAAGATGTTATAGTCAGTGTTTACAGATATTAGACTCGCCTGAATGGAGTGTTTGTAGGCTCAAGTAAAGTTTTATGGCGAAGCAATGCAGGACCAGCAGCTAGTGCATCTTCAGAAGCATGAACCGAAATATAATGTTGAGGTGGACCCCCATATAGCTCAAGACGTCGGAGAAGAACTTGTTCCCAGCGCTGTAGTGTTTTCAAAACTGCATGGCATATCGGGGAGCTAACTGGAAGCTCTAGAAAGGCAAGTAAACAATAATAAAAAAACCCTTCCTTCTCCATTATAAACTCTACAAAGATAACTCCACAGCTGCAGGCCGAAGTGTCGCACGTCGAGCGAGGTGACTTTCGCCCTCCGATTCATTCTCATGAGACACCACCTGGAGTACTGCATCCAGCTCTGGGGCTCCAAGGACCAGAAAGATGTGGACCTGCTACAGCAGGTCCAGAGGAAGGCCACAAATACAGTTAGAGGAATAGAACACCTTTCCTATGAAGAAAAGCAGAGAGTTGGTGTTGCTCAGCCTGGAGAAGAGGAGCTCTGGGGAGACTTTATAGCAGCCTTTCAGTACTTAAAAGAGACTTACAGGGAAGATAAAGACTTTTTACCAAGGCCTCTAGTGACAGGACAAGGAGTAATGGTTTTAAACTAAAAGAGAGTAGATTTAGGTTAGCTATAAGGAAGAAATTTCTTACGACAAGGATGGTGAGACACTGGAACAGGTTGCCCATAGAAGTTGTAGATGCCCCATCCCTGGAAGTGTTCAAGGTCAGGTCAGATGGAGCTTTGAGGAACCTGGTCTAGTGAAAGATGTCCCTGCCCACAACAGAGGGCTGGACCTAGATTATCTTTACCGATCCCTTCCAACTCAAACCATTTAATGATCCTATGAAACAAGGAATAGGAATGATGTAAATTGAAACGACAAAAAACTATAGGGCTTCCACCAATAAATATTATAAATATTCTTATATGACTGAGAGTCAAAGAAAAAACTAAGTATGAAGAAACTTCTGCTAACTACTGAGCATTCCTTCTCACCCACCATGTTATTTCATAAACATACCTGTATGATAAACAGTATCAGAACAGTTATTCCTAGATCATAGAAAAATTAAGAACTTTTGAAATAAAAATAAAGTTACAACATACTTATTCTTCAATACATTACTGATTTTAAATGTGGTTATTAAGTATGAAAAGACAACTCTGCTGCTTATTACCTGAAAGATCATGTCCAGCCAAAGGGTAGAAAATCTTCAAATTGTGAAGTACCAGCTGAACCATTGCCAATCTCATCAGTGACCAACTAACAAGAAAGCACTAGTAAGTCATTTACTCAGGAGCATAATTTTTTCTCACTTATTCACAAATAGGATTTAAATTTAGAGTTTTAAATCCCCATTATAAATGGAGAACTACAAACAGTATTTTATAATATTATAGATACTTTGAATTAAAAAGTCACTCTACCATATTAAAAAGTAAAATAATCATTGTGAAAAATTAACTATTAAGTCTAGATAATGCACGGTCATGAAATATCAACTGTTGTATTATATACAAAGGCCAGAATTGCATGTCTAGCCATTGCAGAACATCTTGCATTCTAAAGAGTTACTTACCTGTACGAATTTGAATTAGAATGCTCTTGATTATGTGAATTTGATGCGAACACATCTTCATCAGTATCTTCATCATCTTCACCACTTTCCTGACTCTCTTCTGAATCATACTCCACTCTATTTTGTGATGGCAGAAAAGGCTAAAAATTTAAACAGCATTCCTTGAATATCTTCTAGTCAATATCTAGTTTGAAATTATCTTTAAAAAAATAGACCGTTATAATATTTAATTCTTTTTATAAAAATGCAGTCATATAATCTTAATTTAGTAACATTTGGAGTCTGCACCTTACAAAAAGGCTAACTGTCCAGGAGTATTGCATACTTTAACAGCCTAATCATTTTTTACATTACTCAAAATTCTGATGCTGAAAATGAAAATAATAACAGTTTTCCAATTCTTGTTTTGCTTTACTTTCATGTCAGATACATTAAACCACATGTAGGACACACAAGCTTGTTATTAGTCAGAGAGAAGCTAAAACCACCAGTGTATTTTCTCTAGTTCTTACGAGGGCTCAGAGGACTGAAGAACAAGAAAATCCTATCCCTTGCCTACAGAGTTCAATGTTTATGATATGCCCACCATCAGTGCCTCACTGTGTTTATTCAGTATTTAAAATTTATTTTTTGTCCTTGCTCCTAAAATACTGCTTACATATTTATCATGCCAATATGGCTAGTATTTGATATATAAATGTGTAAATGTGCCTTACAAGTCCATACAATTATGTAACTTTCTACAAAGAAAGATGTGCCACAGCAGACTTGAGAGAAGGCAAGATAATTTGATTTCTACTAAGTATACACATTCATTTCCCCCATTTGAAATAGAGGATAAGAAGCTTCTCACGTTTTCTTGTTCAGGTAAATAGCTAATTCGTAATTACTTATACATTTGTACTCTGCAACTGTAAAAATCAATGTTTTGTTCATATCCTTATCTGAAAACAAAGTAATTTCCTAACAACAGTTAAGAAAGCTGTTTAAAAATAGCTACAGGCAGCATTTTAGAAAAAACGATATAGGAATAATAAAAACAAGCAGCTTCTACCACTCATCTAAATTAATACCTGGAATAAAGACTAAGAAGAAAAAAAATTACCATTGCAGAAGTGATAGAAGATATTTGACTGTCATAATAGGAAAAAATTACCTTTGCAATGAAATAATCCCAGATGCTAAGTTCAGGAGGAATAAATCTTTCTTTATCAGATGGGGATTCTTGGTCTACCAATGGCAATGCAGGCGACTGAGAAGTCTCCTTTGGAGAGATTTTTGATGAAAACCTGTAACGTTTTTGCTGTTTCTCTCCATCATCTACAGAGGAAGAAAATACAGTAAACTGCTTTAAATTGTCTGCTCCATGTCCCTACTGCTTTCAATAAATGAATTTATAATAGAAACTAAAATTCTTCCTCATCATAAGTTTTCAGAATTTTATCTTAACATCTCTGTAGCAAATAAACATAGAGAATGTTAGTCCTTAAATCCGCAAAACAAATACATAAATAGAACTCCAGAAGGGCAAAATCGCTCCCACAAATAATACAGAATAGTAGAGTACACCCATAAGTGCATTAGGAACTTTTTTCCTATAACAAAGGTAAAAAAGATATTGTTGCTCAAGCAGCAATACTGCAAAAATATAAATTACTTTAATAAACACTAATGAATAGTGACTATTCTTGTTTTTCACTACAAGCCAAGAGCCCTGTCTTTCAGAATACATAGTGCAAATATCTACGTTTGCCATTCCTACTCCAAGTTTTACCTCCATGTCTCCTTCCAGAGCAGGGCTTGTACTTTTTTCTAAACAGTACAATTCTGATAAATCTGTATGTCCTGACAATATATTTCTCCAGCAAATATTAAATATTCCATTTTAACAAATACAATCCTATATATACCTTATGAAAAAGGGAAGGAGTAATTATTTGTAACAATACTCTAACATCTAGGAGTTGAGGGGTCCCCTCATTTCCCCTGACATTGACTTTTTTCAGAAGGGTCTACAATAGATTTATTTTAATTACATACAATTACTCTTGATGATTACAGTACTCAAGGAAACAGCTTATCCAAGCTATCAGAAACATCTCGATGCAATTATATCACAAATGAATGAACAAACAAGCCTCATTTCAGATCCCCTATTTTATTGTTAATCAAGAAGTATCAACTTCAGAAATATGAAAAAGTAATGGCTTACTTAAAAAGAGGCTCACATAACCATCAGATAACCTGAAATCTTTTCAGTTCTTGGTAGGTAAATTGCACTTCAATATAGCATTTCTGTTAGTAGAGGAGGAATAATACTGATCATTACTGTTCCTGAGGAGTAAGTTAGCGTTCTGGCTATCCAGAACACTTCTGAAGTGGAAGGGACATGGGAGAAAGAGAATTGTACTTGGAGAATTGATACCACACGGTGACTTTCATTCATTTCCTCCTACAGACAAAATAGACTTGAACCTATTTCCTACTTGACTGTAAAATTTGGTTTTTATTTTCAAGTAGATACATGTAATGCATGGAGAATAGTTTCTATAGTGAAACAATTGAACAGGTTCAAACAAAGTTAAAGCATTAAGACAAAAAGGGAGTCAATTTTTTTAACTGCCTTTCAAAGTCCCCAAAACTTTCAGCACCTATTTAACTGAGTAGTGAACATTTACTTTTTTCTTAAGCATTTTGAAATCTCCCTTTTTGTGGTTTGAAAACTATGACATTACCCAAAAGAATCACAGAGCACACTTACGTTCCACCCCACTCCACTTTCCTTTTAAGTGCAACAAAAAGCAATAGGGGAAAGAAGAGCATAGAAAAAAATTTAGTTGTTTCTTGTTTAATTTAGTAGTTTCTTGTTTTACATAGAGCAATAATGTGACCAGGCAGCTAGTCATAAAAGATCTCATCCAAACGCCTCTTAAGAAAAGGGGAATATGGGTTGCCTTATGATTTGAGTGTTGGGCTGATGTAACAGGCTCCAAGAAAGAAAATCTGCAGGCTAAAAGAGCTGATAGATACCTCCAGCCCTGAGTTCAAGCACCAGCCTATTGGGCCAGATTGGTTGGAAGCATGAACTAATATGAACATCACAAATGCAAGTAAGTGCTTTATTGTTTTAACTTTCCCTATTCCCTTTTGCAACCAAGGGACCATAAAACTAAATTCCACTGCAGCTTCCAAAATTACTTGCTCTGATCAATTATGCCCCAGCATTACTGATGGCACAAAACGAGTCAGCAACCCTAAGTATGTCTGGGGTGAACTACCACAAAGAAGTATTTCCTATACCCTTATTTTTTTATTTACAAGTTTTATCCACAGGAGACTTTTGAGTCTATCTAGAGAGATACTTGAAAGACTATTTTGTTAAAAAAAATCTTATGGGTATTCCAATCATTTGAAAACAGAATGTCTAACAGTTTGGACAAAAAACCAAAGCAAACCAAACCAAACAAACCAGTGCTCATTTAAGAACAGTTACATTCCACATATGAGACTTACATGCTCATAACACAAACTGAGCCAACTGCAAACCCTGAGGCAGGTAAGATTTAAATTGATTTCTTAAAAAAAACCTTTGGGGTTTTTTTACACCTTATAATTTTTTTTCTTTTTTTACAAATGGGCAAGTTTACTGTATTCTCCCAGTAGCTGAAGGCATTTTTTTGTAATTTATTGGCATTTTTGGACCAGAAAAAACATGTTTTTCCAAGGATTTTCAAAAACACATTTGACCACATATGAAGATGACCATTACCTCTACAAGTAGCTGAACTATAAAACGATTTATGTATAGAATCTAATAAAAGCTGAAGACTGCATCTCGTCTTTCATCTTGAAAATATCTTGAGGTATTTTAGCAGTCTGTGTTGCACTACTATACTGTATCATAATTTTTTTTGTTTTTTTTCCTGTTAGGGATATTGTTTGAAATCCACTTACCTGTACTAAAAGTTGCAATTATAATAGCTGCAGTACAATGCATTTTAATTTCATTATTGAAAGCTTATCAGCTAAGAAAGAGCATGCACATGCATCACTATGAATTTTTAGCAAT
Source organism: Caprimulgus europaeus (assembly GCA_907165065.1). The sequence continues at coordinate 20,105,411 of OU015527.1, forward strand.
GGCTTAAAAAAACTCAAAAGAAAATCACTTGGCATAAAATAAGGAACATGTGTTGCATGATACAGAAATAAACAAGTATATGCTTGCAGGTTGTTTTTCTAAGCAGAATTCAAAAAGCTAATCTTTTACTTCAAAACTTTTTTTCTATTCTTTTGGATCATTCTTTGTATTCTAAAGAATACTGCAGGCTAGCCATTGGAAACAAAATATCAATATTTAAGCCAAATGAAAGTACAAATAAGTGGTTTAAAATACATACTACTAATGACAATTTCTTTTTTGCATTCTAAAAATCATTAAGTAAATTAACAAATTCATTGAAAATGGACTTTGTCATTTGGGATTTCAGATTACCAATCACATTTACTTTCAGATTTCTCATATATTTCTTGTTAATCCTCTTTTACATGTTTTTTGCATTCAAAACATTTAACTTCAATCCCATTTTACTTATAAGAGAAATGTAAAATTCATGTTATTTTCCAAGAATAGTGGAATAGTTCAGACAAGGAAAATGCTTCTATTTCTGCCAAGATCTAACACATGCAATGACATTCAAAAGACTTGTCGACATCATCCCCCTTCCATCTTCCCAGGAAGGGCTTAAAAGCAGATCTCTTTCCATTTCCCAAACAACTAAAATGCAAGTCAGAGTTACTGTGTTTTATTGAAGACTGTGTGCAGACATGAACCATCGAGTCTTCATTAAGAGATGTAAAATTATGAAGTTATCTTCTTTCAAAAGTATCACCCTTGATTGCAGGCACCAACAAATATGAGCACTGCTGAAGCCCAGCACAGAGTGGAACGACAGAGACATAAGAAAGAAATACCAATTTTGAATCACACTTTCAATCATTTTAGTAAGCATAAAGCCCTGCAGAAATTTCTATAAGTCTCTGGTGAGCTATGAAAGCCAACAAGAACAGCAGCCTGGTGAAAGTCTATACTGCTGGTTGTTCCAACTTCAAACCTAAAAAGAATGTGTATTTTGCAAGGTTACAAATACTGAAGTTTTCAACATGATATTCTGCTTACTCACAGACAACAGCTTGTGTGGCCAAGGTGATGAATTTAATTAATTATCACCCAACTGTAGCAATCACAATTAAGTTCTGTAAGCTGCAGTTTGATTAATATATATACATAAGAATGTAGATTCTTTGTGGTATTCATGAACCATTTAATTACTAATGATTCACTGAAAAACTCAAAGCAAGCATATATTAAACTCTCAGATATTTCTGAAGACATTATGTACATTGTGGGCATTTTAATAAATGGTGAATGGAAACCTCTCAGAAATTAGATAACCATGATTAAACAGAGTCATACACAAACTCTGTTGACATATCCTGTTCTGACCATCTAAGGCTTCTTCTACTGAGCCAAAATAACTCCATCATTCACAGTGCAAAAACTTCAAGTCAAACTTCTAATATGTTATAATGGCTGACTCAACCAAGAATAAGACTAATAGTGAGAGGACAAAGACTGTAACATAGAATAGAAAGGCCACACAAGTAATTAAGTACTCAGTGCTACAAAGTATGGTAAGAAAACAAGCCAAGCACTGCAGTGTTTAATTCTGAGCTGGAATTCAAGGCAATTATTCTCACACTGATGTCAAAGTTTCCACTACTAACAAGATCACAGAGAATTCTGCATTAAAAAGGAACAGCTTGGCATGGCTGTTGTAGGTCCTTACAGAAGCAGGAAGGATTTAAAACTTAAGGAATCTGTATCCTTTTATCTATTGTGAGATTAAGCCATTTCTGGAGACAAAGTCTAAAAATGAAAACTTTTTACTGTTGTTTTTACTGTTTACAAATATACAGCACTGTTGGATCTACTCCAAAGCACTACTAAAGCAATTTATTTTTTTGTTGTTTTGTTTCAGATTCTGCATGAAATCTACTTCATGGTACGTAGAGCGAGCAAATAAATGCAAGAATTCTAAGGGTTTGTTTTTTCAATTGCCTAAGCAAAACTTGGTCAAAAACTAGATTCACCTTCTGCTTAGATGCTCAGTTACTGTAAGTCAGACATTATAAAATCTGTGATGGCATTATGTTTTCTAGGAGGTCAGGAATAATGATTTGTGGAGAGCAAGTAGAAGCTACAAATTAATTCAGAGAGTCTAACAAGAAAAATACCTGCAAAAGATTGACAGCAGGACTGCATATCCTACAGATAAATTATATGTGCACATTCTCATTATCAAGGCATCTGTTTCTCAAATGTGGCAAAACTCATCATAGTAAGAGTTTACACTTTATCATTTCTCTGTACCAAAGTAAAACTATGACAGTATTCAGAAATAATATTTGTTTTAATTTTTTTTAATTGCTTGGAAAGTTAGGACAATCAATGGAGAAAAATAAGTCATCTTAATAGTCAAGTATTATCAGATTTCTGATTTTCTATATCTGAAACCCAAAATGACAACTTTTAAGTCTATAAAGTGTACTTGTAAAATACTGAAGTTTTTGAAGTAGTTTTCCATTTAGTTTACTCTTGTAGCATGGAATTATTGAATATATGAAATTAAGTTATTGATTTCTAAGTGTTAAAGCAAAACTCAAATTTTCCTTAAGATCCCTCTGGATTACTGGGAACTTACCATCTCTATTTAGACTATATAGGAACTATTTTTCAATTCCTGTTTTTTAGTTTATGTCTAAACTAAAGACTACACTTATTTAAGAGAAAAATCATATCCAAAGCTATTATATGTTATTGGCCAGCATAGTACATAGTACTGTAATCTCTCAAAACAAGTTTGAAACTTGGAGATCAACATCCACATGCAGATAAAGTACTAAAGGACTAGGGTAGGGAGCAAGGAGAAGACACGCAGGACATACAGTGTTATATTCAAATTTTTATTGTTAAGAATTTTTAGCTTTTGAACTCCACTATGAGAGTGAAAAAATTTCAAAAATATCTAAAAAGAAACTTAAGAAAATAGGATTTAGTTATGCATAACAAAAGGGGAAGATATACAAAGTCTAAATTATGTTATGGAAGAACATGCCATAGTTGACTGCAACAAGTATTCCAGTCACTTCTCAGTGTTTCTTTTCTGAGTGTCAGAAGAAAAAGTAAGAGATGACAGTAAAGGCACAAAAATAGAGCTGATTTCAATCTAACTCCTCTGCTCCACAGTGGGTCTGTTTTTTAATATTTTTTTTGACAGATTTAAAAAAAAAATACCTTCCCAAATTCTAGAGTTACATAGGTTGGAAGGACTTGGTCCAACCCCTTGCTCAGAACAGAGACGACTTAAGTGATGACCTAATTTGTTCAAGTTTTTAGGGACTTCTAATACTGAGACTTCACAACCCCTCTAGGCCCTTTTCCAGGGTTTGATTTTCCCTACAAATCAGTATTGAAAAAGGTCCCTTCTCCCTTTAGATTTTCAGTTTCAGCTTCTTGATTCTCCCAGTAACAGTTTTACTAATTCTGCAATCAGCCAGCCAGCATTCATTTTTAAGAAAAACATGCAATAGGCAAGCATTTAGCATACATTTCAGAGTATGTTTCTATGTAAAAACAATTATCATTTTAAAACAGTAGTAGCAGCAGCATTAACACACCTCAGTATACAGTTACCAACATCTAGGAAACTTAGAATTGCCAACAAAAAAACAGTTATGCCTTCCAACAATTCTGATATGGCAAATGTATTTAACTTAAGAAAATTATAATGAGAAATATTCATTCAATAACACAGAAAAAAAGATCAGATCTAGACTCAGAACTCACTTTTTATTAAAGATCTCTACTCTGAAAACACTTTTCTAAATGTCTGACAAAGTCTGTATTTAAACAGACTGCATTTTTAGTTTTCCTTAAATGTATGGTACAATATTTTTATAGGTAACATGCATATAATACCAATATAATAATAAAAACTATACAGTTTATGTTATTTTATATGTGTGTATATATATATATTCCGATGTGAAGTAAAAAGTCAATATAGTTTAAGTAAATTTATCTTTATAAAAGTCCAACTAAATTACAAAGCACAAATCTGCACCAAAAAGAAAAGCATTACAGAATTTATTCTGGACCTCAGGTTAATTTATAATAACGTGAATTTAAAACTTCAATGTTGTTTGCTGTCCTAAAGGGTTCTCAAACTACCAAAACTACATATCAACAAGACACCTTTTCTTTGTAATGTCTAGAACGAACACTTAGAAATCCACATGCATAATAATGCTTATATTCAAAAAGCAAAACAAGCAGCTCTCCAACAAAGATATGAAACACTTCTGATCCTTTCAAACCATGGTCAAAGTAATTTTATATTTAACAATTATTTAAAATGAAGTGTAGAAAGAACACAACAGTATTGCCAATTTTCTTTTTTTAAAAAGGCTCAATTCAACTGCTGCTTTAATTACAAAACTTTGCTTTAAATTTTGATGTCATGGCTTGCAAACAGAAGTTTTTCTGTCTTTCTACATATGCAAAAAAAAAAATCACACATAGCAAACTGCATGTAGAGGCCTAGTACTAAATCTAATATCTTGCCTGAAGATTTGGTAGGACTATGAGTACTGAAGGTGGCAAGTGATTTGGAAAACCCCACGCATTCCATGGAGAACACTACTACCTGATGTGGGCTAGGCATTGGGAAGTGCCTACCTGCCAAAGAGAGAAAACATACTGTATTTGTAAAATGGGAATATATTCTCGTTACGAGAGAACTGGAAAGCTTTAAAATTTACATTAAAAATTAGGCTTTAAAAGTATTGAAAACTTTCTCTTTAAGATGAACTTAACCCACTCACATTACACCATTTGTACCAATTGGAAATCTTATTTTAATAACATTCACTTCTGCTTCCTACTCTCTTCTATACAGTATCCATACCAATAATTTTAGATCTTTGTTTTCCTTTGCAGATCTAAAAGTATATTGAATTCTTACTGAACACAAACTATTTAAAGCAATTAATCTTTCAGTAGTCAAATCATTTCCTTAAAAAACTCAGAGGACAAATATAAATAAAACAAGAGAACTAACCAGTTTTTGTCTTTTCCAGTTGTGCTCTGGTGGGCATATGAGCTCCTCCTCCAAAGACAGCAGACCACATCTTGTCATTAAGTGGATGAGCCATAATTCTATACAACTCATTGCTAGAATGTGTTGCTAGGCCATGAATGAATAGACTCAGGTAGACTGCAGTGAGAATTTCACAAAGTAAAACTGTAAGACTTGGCTGGGCTTCCTCACCAGCAGAATTCAAGAGGCGTGTAAGAGCTGTTATCCCTGTTTATAGGGAGGGGGGGAAAAAAAAGAAAAGAAAAGAAAAAGCATATATGTGTATGTGAATATACTCTGGATTATCACGGGTATTTTGAATGGCAATCTACATAACTTAGTACTTTCTAGTGTAGAAAAATTTTAAGTTTTAGAGGAAATTGAAAACTCCAGGAGGAAGTGGCATGGTATTTATTTTTAACACTTTATTACAGCTTTTCAGCTTCATGTTTTGGACTAACAGTTAAAGAAATATATAGCAACTTTTTAAGAGTAAGGTGGGGAAGAAATAAAAGAAAATAACTCAAATTTTGGGATATATTTTAAGTAAAAGACTGGCAGTTTTAATTCAACTCCTGATACTGAAACTCTATGATATAACATTTAGTTACATTACTTAAAATTAATGTTTCTTCCCTCCATGTTCCCTTCAAGTCTGTGCTCCTCAATTCTTTCAGCAAAGGGTTAGCTCTTTATTCTCTACTTTAAACAAGTGCCTCCCAGTATATTCAATATATAGCATCCAAATCTTATACTTAAAATAAAACCACTAATCTGCTCATTGACTCTCCTGTAGTGCTTGTTTCACTAGTTAGGTATATAACTCCAGCATAATACTAAGTTGAAATGCTATATTCTCAATTAAAAGTGGTAAAGCCAGAATTGCTGGTTTACAGCTTCTGAAAAACGAAGATCAAGTTTTATTATAAGAACCTATTTTTACCATATAGCTGTTACAAACACTACTAGAAAGTTTAGAACATAGCTACATGCTCTTACAGGAGATCCAGACAATTTTTACCTTAAAAGGAAAAAAACAAATCAACTCTAGATACCTGGCCACTGAGCAGGTGATGTATTGGGAGTCACTGTTTCTTCTAAGCTTGTTGTTCTTAGAGAATGGCGCTGCGTTAATAGCACTGTCTGATACACTGTTCCAGTGAACTGATTTGCTTGAAATGAGCTGTGAAGGAGAAGAGTGGGATGTAGTATTTATAAAAAATAGTTATGTTTAAAACTATTCAAGTGATAGCCCTTTCTAGATGTAGGCAGGTGTAAGCACTGCCTTCTATTGTACCTCACTACAGTGAGACAGTGTGTTGACCATTCTCTGTAAAACATACTTTTCATAGACCTTTACCTGTAGCTGTGGCCATCACAAAGACATTGATAGATGCAAGCAGAGAGTGACGCTGCTAAGGTATGCATTACATATATCTGTAAGACAAAGTTTTATAGAACATATTATACTGAAGATGAAGAGTGGTTAGTATCATAGCCTTTCATGTACACAGATTTTTAACAGTGGAACAAGCACTGAATACGGAAAGTATAAGCACTTATGGCAAAAAACTTATAAAATCACCTTCTCTTCAGAATTCATTTCAGATATATCAATTCACTTTGCAATGAAATGGATGGGGAAGCACTACCTCACCCACCAACCCATAACCACAGATCAGCTCCAGCTGCAGTGTTTTCAGTTATGAAATAACATATTAAACCTCTATACAGCAATCATAAGTGATCATACTCTAAGACAGTAGCAATATGCTGTCTCAGAATACAAAGGCTTTGCTCCAGAATGAAAATTAGAATGCAGCTTAGTTTTTGACCAGTTCTTGTGCAGCTCTCAGACAAACACACAACTTACTCAGTATCACACTGATCACTATTTTTATCATAGCTCATCATCTTAATGTATCACAAAACACACAATCTGTTATCAAAAATGTTCAGTTAAAAAAAAGTTTATTATCCTTGTCTGAAATGAAGCACAGACTAAGAACTGAAAACTCTTTTGAGTGTTTTCTAGAGATCTCTAGAAAAATAAATGTGATTTGGGACCCAACACATATAAAACTTCAGGAAAGATTTAAACTAACAGTTTAAGTTTGGTTTCTAGCATGTAAGTATATACATATAAACACAAAAAAGTCTTGGTTTACTGCACATTATTGACAATCAGCTTCTATACTTCAAAACTTAATTTTATGTAGGTTTTGGACTGAAATGCAGAGTTCACCATTAATATAAGCAATGATCATATTGTCATAAAGACTGATAGTGTCATACGACATGTTTTCCATAACAGATGTCATCTTGGATAAATATCCAGACCTGAGAGAGGCCAATCTACTTCACCTTGTTGAACTAGATACTCAGCACCTCAATAAGAGGCAATCAATGGGCATTACTTTAGCCCAAGATAAGTACTACGGAACATACTTATGTCCCACAGTTTTGTTACTTGTCAGAGGTAGGCACATCAGAAAGTTTTCATGCTATCCAGAAAAAGATTCACAGCTTCATCAAACTGGACAATAAACACAACAACAAACCCAAACAACTATTAAAAAATACACACCTTGTTGTTCTGAGTATCAGGATGAGGTGGTGAATCAAGGTTTATTATGGCATGTAATATATCATGAGTTAAGTTACCAAGATGTAGCAATGGATTAGCCACCACTGTTTTGGCACTAGCTGTGCAAGCAAACAGCAGAGGTATGAAGCTTTGCTCTGGTAGAGGGCTGGAAGGTACCTGTACTGACTGTTCCTAAAAACAAGAAAAACACACACACAAAGTGGTAGTACACCTTCCTAAAGGGAACAGAAGAACTTTTGAAAGAGGGGAAGAGGATTCTAAACAACAACAACAAAAAAAACCCATAACCCACAGAAAACATAACATGTTAAGACTTGTTACATTTATTATAAAATAAGTGCATGCTCTAATAGGAAAACTTCAACAATAATACAAAACACATTCAAAAATCTACAAGCCTGAAGCAAACAAAACACACACTAAGCTCCCCACCACATACCTGCTGAGATTCCTGCAGCAGCAGAATTAATTCCATTCTGACAGATGCTAAACCTCCACCATGAGCGCCATGAAGTATACAGTAACTAAGGAACATTCTTAGGAGAGACTGGTATTTCAGAAGCCATTGACGTCTCTTCTGAAAGTCTTCTTTCTGTAGCATATTTTTTTGCTGGTCAGCTAAGTCTTCAGTGTTTTCATGTAATGTAGCTTCCTCTGGCATCACACTAATTCCTGACTGTATCTCTTCTATTTCAACATTATAATCACAGGTCTTTTGAAGAGCTACCACTTCTCTTTCAAGCCACTGATAAAGCTGATACCTCAACTTCCCACCATCTACCTCATAACCAGTGGACAGTGTACGAAGCTCTACAGTAAGAATTTTCAGGCATGCTCTAAATTTCAGCTGTGCTGAAATTATATCTTCTGATGGACTTAGAATATCCTTGTCATCAGATACACTGAAAGATTCTGTGTAGCTAGAACTTGTTTCATACATTTTTTCTGTTTTCTTCAGAGGTTTTAACTCTTTCATTACCAGGGAAGAATCTTCAGTCTCATCACTTTCATCACTGTCTGACTGTAGTTTCAGTTGTTCATCTTGGAATACCACACCTGGCTGGCTCCAGTCAAAGGAAAGCGTTGAGCTTGAATGTTTTCCTGAGTAACAATCTGAAGATGAACCCAGACCATTCAATACTGGCTGTGACCAATCAACACTGGAAGACCGGTCTTTTGTTTCCAGCTCTTTAACTGGAGAAGATGGTGAGAAATCTTTACTAGTATTCATTACAATAGGGGACCTACAGAATGACTTTGACCTCTTGACAACTTTGGGCATCTTTGATAACACTTCTAAGGCCAACATTGGACAACCAGCTTTTAGATGAGTATATGCAGTGGTGAAAAACAGCCGTCTTTCACTTATGTTGATTTTGTCAGCTAATCCATTTTCTACTGTTAGGCAAATGTGTGTGGAAGACGTATCAGAAGAGCCAAAATGACGTCTCAGCAAGAGAGGATGTGTTCTTAAGTAGTTATAGAAGTTAAACACTGCAGGATTACAACTTGATGAGCCATCTCCTTTATCTGAAAAGATATTGCATTATGAGGAAAATCTACCATTCTGTATGAGATAATCCATCTGCAGTTCTAAATTCATCAGAAGGCTATCAGGTCTTAATGTTCATTCTATTGTATACTTCACTGCACCCTTCTTTTCACCTCCCTTTGCACCTTTAACATTTTAATATCTTGGAAGGGATGACACTGATCACTACTAAAAGAGAAGCTTGAGTGGGAGAACAGGCAAGACCTTTAATTTAAAACAATTGCGATTTCTTTTCTTTACAGTCATGCCAGTTCTACTGCAGTCAAACAAGACCACGTTCCTGTTTCCATCACTAAAGGACAGTAAGATGTGACATCTTACTGAAATTTTTTAAAATTTTGGATTAGTATTTTTTACTTTGTCTACCTCTAAACAAAAATACAATTTATAAGAAAACTAGTAAATCCATAACATTTATACATATTGGTATCAGTATTACATACAAATAAATAAATTACATAGCAGTGCAGCACCTACACATTTTATTTTCATGTCCAAAACCACAACTCAAAAAACCCTGAAAAGACACAAGCATCAGCAAAGGATGATTCACATAGCTTTCAAAGCATCTGGGTTAGCTGAGATACGCTCTTACTGTTTCCTCTATCAGGAGTTACGGCACAACTAACTACAGATAATAGAAAAAGGTACATGAAAGAGTATCTTTTAAGTAAGAAAAAGTAAAACACCACAAACAAGCCACTGAACTGATTAAAGAAGAATTAATAACATTTTAAAATTATTTTACACAAAAGGATGTGATCAAGACTGAAACAACTGAATACCATATCCCTAATTTTCTCAAAATTATCCTGAGGGGTGTAACTTCTACTGAAAGTAGTTTTTAAAATTAATTACACAACTCTGGGGATTCCAGTCTTCATTTATCTCCATCAAGTTTCTCTCAGTAGCCAGGATTGACATCAGCTAGCATGCTAATTGCTAAGGACTTGAAGCATTTAACTTTCTTGAGAACATTAACTTTAGGAAATAATATAACTGATTCTTAGAAGGCCTATACTATAGGAGCATATTCAGGAGACTGATACGATATTTCAGACAACACAGGTGCCTCCTTGTATCATAGTAAATATCAAAATCTTTTCTATGGTAGTTTATCATTGTGGTTCACCATTCTTCCCAAGGACCAAAAGCTACAAAACACAATGTCTTCCAGACTCTGCTATGTAACACTGCAATCAGAAATTTTTTCCTAGGTTATGATGAAGTCAAACTAACTAATGAACTTAATTGGTCACTTCAACTTTAAGCTGCTGCTGGAAAAAACAGCTGCATCACTGTAGGGTCATTCTTATTACCCTGATAATCATGTACTTAGAAGATAAATTAACTAACCATTCATGGGATACATTCATGGGATAACAACAACACAGACACCATGTTTACTATAAAAAACACATACATTGCTACAGCAAGCCATTCACTAGCAATAGTGAAGAACTGTGACGTGCCTGATATTGTTCAGACTATGCTTTAAGAAACTACTACTTAAATGAACAAATAGTTAAAACCAACCTAACAGCCAAAATACTCATATTCTTACCTCCTTCATCATCAGCAGAATCTTTAATCAAAGTGTCAAGAGCCTTGCTATAATCTTCCAAAATCCAGTAAGCCATACTTCGCAGAAAAGGGTCACAGTGCATGTTTCCTGAGCTCTCTCTTCCAGGAAACCCACTTCCCAAAATTCTCTTCTGTAGTACAGATTTATAAGTACTAGATACTTCAAACTCTGACTCATAAAGTCTCGATATTACAAGAGCCAATTGAATGTCATTCAGTTTTTCAAGGCAGACCTAATTGAAAAGAAATATATTCACAAGACCAAATATTATAATTTTTCCTCTGGTTAAAATGATCACGTGACAGAAAGTTACATTAATCTGTCTGTTCACATTAAGTCAGTCTATCAATTCCATAGAAATTAGCAGGAACCACACAGAGTAGCTGTGGCCAACTACTACATGTAAGATCCGATTTGCAATTTCATCAGTTTGAGTCTGACATGACAATAGATCTTTGAAATCCATTGGCATCAACAACTTATTGTCAGTGTGCACATACTACCACTTCAAGCTGGATGTTTTAGTTACAAAGCTTTACAGAACAAATCCTTCATTATGAAAGAGTAATTTCCTCCCAACTTTTCAATTCAAATAGACCCAAGAAGTAATTTATTTTTTGTGAAGAGATCCTAGGAGCCAACCCACACCACCATTGAAAAGCTTTCATTTTCAGATCTGGAACTTCCTAATGAAAAACTATGTTATCTTCTTATATGACAGGTCAGACAATCTGAAAGCAAGTTAACGGTAGGTAGGCCTCTTAATATGAGTATGGAGAAAATAAACATGGGACTTTTCAGCATTACTAATATGAGAGCTAAAACAGAATCAAAATATAAACATTAAAGATTTGTATTTGCCATTAACCTGGCGGGAGGGTAGAGAGGAAAAGAGCACAAACCAATCAGAATCTTCTGGGGTCATCCTAATGCAAAATGCAAGTCACATTCAATATATTTGTAATTTTGCTTCTTAAACATTAAAAAAAGTTCATTATTTTATTACCTCCACTGCATCTTTTAAGTGTCCTGCCAACAAGAAAAATGCTGCAGAATGTTCAAAACGCTGCTTGCCAAGCAAAGAAAAAGCATTCTTTAATGCTGCTTTACGCCATCTGTCCTCAGTAAAGTTGTTTCCAAAAAACTGTGTCATTTTAGTGTCTTTCTGAGACCTGCATATTAAACATCATTGACAAAAATATTATAGATTTTACTAGATGCATTACGGCTCTTCATTTTCTCAGACACCCATAGAATTTTACACAGGTCTTTTCATTAGGAAATGCAGAGGCTCTCACCACACTGGGAGCATAGAAGGCTTCATATTTAATGACAAAAATGAAATGACAAAAGCTTTAGGAAATATAAAAACTAACAGTATTTTCAGTTAACTTGATACAAATAGAGAAAAGCTAATTTTTCCCAGGTGAGCTGTTAAGAGTAACAGAGCAGACTATTTTTTAAAAATTTGCAACGTTAAACACCATATTATGAAAAGACATTTTGAAAGAGACTTAATTAAGTTCCCTGAACTTAAGGTAAAATTTTTAACAAGAATTTTTCTAAAAGATAGCTAAGTCATTCCACACACTACACAAGTAGTCCTCAAAAGTAAGTAAGAATTAAACAGTGATTGAAATTACAGTAGATTCGAGACTAAAACTTGAAGCATCTACCTTCAGAAACAGCAACTAAATTACCTCAGTAAATACAAGAGGATTAAAACCTACCAATTTAATGCAATGACTCATTTAGAAATCAAATCTCAGCTTTCAACGGTAATATTTATGTTTCTTTTGCATTACCATTACACTCAACCATTTTTCCCAAAATTATACCAGACTGTATGAAACTCCATGTAAGAGCCTGTATGTCTCTTACCTGTATAATCCCCAAATCACAGCTTTCTTTTTCATTGCAAGGTAAAAAATGGCTGCATCAAGTGGATCATTGTTTCTCTGAAAGGCTGCTTTAGCCACCTGTGAAGACAATTCGACAGAAGAAAAAAAAATCTTAAATGAGATGCCTCTGGCTTCTGGTATCCCATACCCCATAGTGCTTGGAAGTCCTCTTTATAGGATCCCTCCTCTCATCTTCAACCTCTTGTTTTTGTTTGATATCATTCAGCTAATGCTTTTCCAGTTCTAGGAGTGTTTTGGCAGATCAAGTGGCCCACACCTGAAATCAGTTCCTGAAATCATAATAAAATTAATTTATTAGTTGCTCTGGTAATCAAAGGACAGATGGACCCTTGGAACAGGCTGGGACCAGTCATGACAGAAGAAAAGTTGTACATATTACTTTTGAAGGTTGGAAAGGAAAAAGGAGTAAGTGGCAGCAAGAACAGTCCAAGACCCATGTAAGGTAACCTTTAACGTAGGCCCAGAATACTTGGAATTTTTTAAATGCAAGGCAAGTAAGTTTCATAAAGTGATGATTAATTGCTGAAGATTGAAAAGTAAAAGTAGAGACATGCATTTTACCACTTTGTGCTTTGTAGTCAAAGTATCTTGTGCATGTCATTTTCTAGCTCAACACACTTGGCTTTTCCAAGAGCTTAAAACAAGTGATAATGAGGTTAGGCTTATTGCCGCATCTGTTATGGTTAAAATACATATTTTAAAAAACCAAACAAAACCAAACAAAAAAAACAGAAAAACAAAAACACAAACAAAAAAAACCCCACCTCACCCACCCCCAAAACCCCTCAAACCCAAACAAAACCAAAACAACAGATGTTTTTGTTATCATGGAAATGCACCAGTTTGCAAGACAGATGTACAGTATCTTAGTTGACCCCACTTCTGATAGGTTTCTAAGGAGAGCCTTTTTCTGTAACTTGTCTACTAGTTTTGCTATAAAAAAATAACTATATGCTCAATATGTATCTTGAGCATCTACAATAAGCACTTTCCACTACCATCTTCAAAATGGAATATCTAAAAGCCCAAAACACACTTCACACTGGAATTTGAAGCCTGTAGTACTAAAAAAAATAATTAAAAAAAATAGTTAAATACAAAAGTTCATATTCATTGGTAAATTTGTTTCAGAATGCTATGTTTACCTTTTCTATGCATTTCCGTAGGCTATGGATATTTCGAACCCACCATCCTATACCCATAGCTCTGAGCTCTGACCATGTTGGATCTCCTTTCTGCACTGCAGGGAGCATACTTAGTAGTTCTTCTTCCGCTACTGAATGAAATGCCCAGGCAAAATGACTAGTAGATAAGCCTACATAATCACATATTGGAGAAGGGAAAAAAAAAAAAAAAAAAAAGAGATTCACTAATAAAATAATCCAGACTTTGAAGTCAAATTGTTTATTTTAGATTTCTAAATGCATTGCTGATGAGGCAACAGAAATTGAAGACTATTTGTAAGCACTGCATACCAAATATTGAAGAAAGCTCATACCAATGAAAACATTTTTTACTCCTGCAAACTCTTTATGTAAATTTGCAAAGAACAGAGTTACAGAGTGAAGCTCAAAATACAATGGATGGCATTGAGACTAGCCACGATACAAAGCGCAACATGCCAATTAAATTTTTAAGTTTTGAAATGTAGGTTCACTATTTTGACTTGGATTAGAAAAATGTGAAGTTTCAGATAATCATAGTAGAAAACAGGCATGAAGATAGAGATACAAAAGAAAAGTGGAAGAAAACAAACAAAAAAATCACTTGAGGAAGATAGCAATTACTTATCAGTAGCATAGCTGGGTATGGATAATTGCAACTCTAGTGAGGGTCAGGAAATGCTTCTTTGCTCAGAGGCACATTCAACTGCACCTCTGCAGATGCACTGGAGGCATTTCTTACTCTCAGCAATTTCTGAGCTCAGCAGCAAGGTCCTCAACTAAAAGTATTCCACCAAAAAGCTAACTCAGCAGACTGTAACGGCAGTCCTTGCAGATTCCATTCTCTGATGCAGCTGAGGGCTGACAAGCCATGAGAATGGAAATGCCATCAACTGTAATAATGACTAATGAAAGAGTAAAGAAACAATCACAGCTAGTCCTCTGGATTTGATTAGGCCAAATCAAATCCATCTCATTCAGTTATCTGCAATATCAGGTTGGAACTACTTAAAACTACACCAAAGAACACTATTTGAAATAGTTTCTCGGATAACAGTAAGCATGGAAAAAAACATTTAAAGAGGCTTTTTTCAAATATGTATTAAAAAACTAAGTAAATATGTACTCTATTTTCTACTGCATTAGTCCTGCAGAAGGTTAAAGACAGTTCTTTTGGGGAAATATGAAAAAAAAATAAAAGAAAAAAGCTGATAGGGAAAAAAAAAATCACTTAAGTTCAAAGACCTCTTTCTTAAAATAAAACAGATGTTTTCTCTCTGGCATACATTCATTATGAATGGGGATTTTTTTAAAAAAGAAAACAACAAAATGACTCATTGATTCTGCAGAGGTACATCAAGAGCACAACATCATAAGTACAGGTACATCACTAAGATTCACCTCATCTATGAAAACATATCAGTTACCTTGGTGAAGCAGTTGAGCTCGATGTACAGGAGGAAGTGAAGTTGTTAGAAATGTGTGAAGCCGAACAGCCAATAAGAATTTTAAACCACATTCATCAAGAGTTTCTCCACCTGGAATTAAATATTTTTATGCGCACTTTAGAGAAACTACCAAAAGTATCTACTGGATTTCTTAACAGAAGAAAGACTTTACAATTCTGTGACTACTAATGCTTTAAATTCATAATTATAATAGCTTAACTCACAACTATTCCCTTTAAGGAAAGGAAAAGAGGAAAATTTCAAATAGAAAAAGTTCTCAAGTCTTTTGTTCTTAATGCAAAAAAAAGAAAAAGTGTTATCATATATAGAAAAAAATCCATAAACTTATTTCTCAATTTCTCTACATACTGCAACAAACACTGGCTATTAAGAAAGTTTTCTCTTCAAAAGTGAAACAGAAATAATTACAGTATGTGGACTGATAGATTAACTGTGGCAGTAACAGTTAACAACGCAAAATTTGATTTTATGGAAGCCTGAAGTCTTTCAACTTTTGTTAAACAGTAAATTACTGTGATGGCTCAGTAAATAGTACAGACTATACTATGAAACAAAACTATGACATGCTTTCGTAAGCCTCAAAAATATTCCAAAATACAAAAAACTCCCAAAATAGATTGTGAAGCACAGTAGTACATTTATCTTGCAAGAGACAGCTTACCTTGATTTCTGTCTCTGCTTTCACCAATGTCAGTACTGGTAGTAGCAATGGTATCTGCCAAGGCCATCAATGACATTTGCTCCATCCTAGTCAGACCTGGCAAGCTTGAATGAAGCAAGTGACAAGAAAGAACCTGAGCATGCTCTGGTCCAAAGTAAGTTGGGCTATATTGAGAAAGATCAATCACTTCTGGTTTTGAACTGTCTTCCTCTGCATCAAATGTAACAAGTTCATGTGTACTTGTAACAGTATTTTGAAAGAGATCTTCATAACTGTCATTGGGCATATCTTTTCTATTTTGACTACTTTGATTATTAGACTTCTCTGAACAGGAATGAGATGAATCATCATCTGCAGCAAGCAGAGCATACAAAGGCAACGGTGGAACAGAGTCTATTTCAATATAGTCTGTAGTCTCAGTTTTGCTAAAAGTTTTTGGATCTCTTGCAGTACTTCCACTAGCACTGATGGTCAGAGATCTCAGCCTCTTATCATGATTGGGTTCAGATTCATTAATAGCAACAACTTCTCCAGCAATGCACTTCACCAGATGGGACAGAATGGCTTTTGCTCTACGTACTTTACCAAGATCCATGAGTTCCAACAGTTGATATGGATGGTACTGAGGTAAAGTGGGAGATAAGGTATGAGCTGCTTCAAAAAGACCAGAATCTCCCATTTCTGCAGAGAGATCACAGGCAGATCTTTTCCCACTAAGTTTCTGTGCAAGGCTGGTCATAGATCTGGTCAAGGTTCTCTTTGGTGGATGCAGACCTGAGGCAGCTGACTGGCTTTGTTTCATTAAGCTACTTATACATGGCGTACTTCCACTGTAGGAATCTACACTAACAAGCTCCCGCTTAGAAGGAGATTGCCACTGGGAATAAACATGCATTTCACAGTCCATTCCAACTACAAGAATGCCATCACGCACCCAAGACAAGGAGACTGGAAAAGGAGGTGACCCCTCTACAGATGAAATCAAGTCAACACAACGCAGCAGAACAAACCTAGAAAGGGTTGTAGTCTTTGTACTGCCACTATGGGAGATTGCTATGATCTCCTTACCATTTTGTTCTTGCATTTTCCCAGACAGCTGGCCAAACATAAAAAGTTTTGACCCAATTCCCACTGTTAGGATATGTGAACCATCCTCCCTAGACATCCAATCTAAGTGCACCAAGTGCTTAGTGCTGGGCATAATATTCTCATCATGAGACAGAGAAATGTCTTGTTGATTATATGCCACTAGATTACTATCAATACTAACACCAGAGTCTAACATAGTGCCTATCTCATCTAAATGAAGAGTTTGTTCTAGAATCCAAGAAGAACCCCCAGTAGATTCACATTCAAAAATACTAACATGCATTACAAAATCTTGAGAAAGATTACTATTTTTAGATGTTACCTGCTTGTATGCTACTGCTAATCTGTTTGTGTGTGCACAGCTAACCTCAGTCGGCCTTCCTGGAACATTAATAGCACTACTACTAAGAAGTCCATCCTCAATCAGTAATGGCCATTCTTCCCATACATATGTAACATCACTACGTGCACTATATTCTGCCATGGAAGAAGCTGATGATTCCGTGGTCACTCTGCATCTCCAGAATCGAACTTTTCCATCAGAGCATGAAGTAGCCAGCAGATATGGTGCACGACAAACAGGATATATGGAAGAAGAACTCAGATGTCCTAAAATTAAACAAAATACATTTTTACTGAGAGAAAATATTAGAAAGCAAATGAAAAAGTGAAGACTTTATTCAGTTATTTTTTTATTCTGAAACAAAAAAAATATTATCACCTTCTCACAAAGAGCGTTGTTTGCAGGCCCTCACAAGGGAGATAATGTGACAAAAATACTGTGAAATAATTTTACCACTTGTTTTCATTTTCTGCTCTAATGAGGAGTCAAATTATATCATTAAAAATTGAATATTAATATCTACCATCTCTCATATGAAACAAATATTTCCCATTAAGAAATTTAAAAATATTTATAAAATATTTTTTGAAAGACTACTCGCAGAAGGCTTAAAATTTAAGGATAGAACCTACAAAAATGTAGTGAATGACTGCAAAACCAAACTGGTGCTTCTGGAATTCTTTTTATTGCAAGAATCTGGTATTCAATAAGTATTATACCGTAAACAAAAGCTTTATTTTAGTATTAGTTCCAAGACTGAGATATAAAGTCAGAGGAGCAAGTTTTAGCAAATCTTTTGGATCCACCCATAAGCATATTAATTTTAACAACAAATGCCAAACTTACTATCAATTTATTTCTAATTTAAGACCAAAGTCAGAAAGGCAAGGATTCTTTATTTTATTCCTTTAAAAAAATTACAAACCTGCTGATGGCTTTACGCTTATTATCTCTACTCCTTCTGGCAAATTCAGCTCTTGACTATACACCATTTTGGAAGACAAATTAAGCCAGCTGGTGCTCTGAAGATTTGCTCTACAGGCCTGATACTTTTGAGTGAAAGGTGATTGGATCTTCTCTGGATCTGGCGAAGAATACAATTCTTCCATCTGCGTTGCTGCTTCAGGTGTATTTGAATCTATTTTTTCATCTAAAGAAGTTTGCATTGTTAGTTTTAAAAAGCCAATTATTTCCTTTAACGTAAGAAGTAGTTTTACTTACTATAAAAGTTCACAAAAGACAGATAAAATACAACTTAAAAATCTTACTTTCATTTTAATTAAATGTGTTCCCACATTCAGATTTAAAAAGAAATGCTAGCACACCTCAGATTAAATATTTATTAAATCCTAGAACTGCTGAGAAGTTACAGCTTATAACTCTTCAGACTTAATCAAATTGTAACCAGAAACAACAAAACTGCAGATGAAAGACAAAGGTATGTGGTTATCCTTGGAATGGCATGAAGCACAAAATATCTGCAACCAGAAGAAATTAAATGTAGACCTCCACATCTCACCTTACAAAATGGGGAAAGGTATTTTTAAGAAAAGTTTTGTTAAAATTTGCTTAAAATGTAGGATCTTGGAGATTATGTGATACAAAAGCTTCCTAACTTTTTTTTTTTTTTTTTTTTTTTAACAAATCCCAGCATTTGAAGTGAATGAATTTGACAGATTTGGAACATGAAGATTGCCAACGGGTTGGTTAAAAACTCTTATCAGTAATGTCCTCACCACATAAGTAGATCAGAAAATTTGGATCTTTTAGTCTTCTCACCAACTTATAAACTAATTACAATAATACTTAAAATAACTGAAGAAATTTTGTCTTTGAAAACAACACTAAGACAAATATCAATTTGGTTTAAATGACAGAAATGTGCATTCTGACATATTCCTCTGGTATGAGTGAAGATTTATGTTTTCTTAAAATCCTTACATGTTAACAGAAAGCTACTGAAGTATATCTTGTCTTACTCAAATAATTGTACAGTTTTTGTGGTAGTTTGGTAGTCTGAAAGAGAACCAGCAGATATCAGACCTTCAAAATTTTTCATAATTGTAATTGTATCTCTGGTGTTTAGGTGCTTCAGACTACAGTCCAATTTAGAACTTAGGTGCAAACTCAGAAATTGCATAACAAAAACTTCTGAAGAGCAAAACATCTGAACTAAGTTAGGCTGTATTAAAACCAGATACATGTATTTGCCCTTGGAGTGCACAAAAAATATCAAACTTCGGGCTCTGGTTGAACTCAAAATCTTCAGCATTATGAAGATTAATAAGTAATCAAGAAAGAATGAGTTGTGATGAAAGGCTGTAATAGAAGAATTGAAGATTATTTTCAAAAACCTTAAATACAATTTAGAATACGCTGAATAGCGGATATAGTAATGAGACAGGGAATTTAAAATAAAAATAAAAAGAACAAAAAACCAAAAACTAAAAAAAGGTCTTACCTACTGAGACAGGAATTGACTTCAAATGTAAATGCCACATATGTAGTAATGAACGGTTTTGAGTATACTCTATTACTATTAAGTAGAATTTTTCAGAGAATCCATTCTGCTGGTTTCCTGATGGAATTCAGAACAGGAAGATCTTAGGGATTATTTATCTGAAAGCAGAACTAAATTTTGCTGGCTAGTAAGTGAAAATATTAAGCTATCACAAACTAATACTGAAATGCAATAGCCTACATCGAATTCTGTTTTCTCAGTATTTTATCACAAGCAATTATCACTACAATTATAGTTACACACAGGAAGAACTGTCAATATTTTCTTTGTGAGAGGACAAAATATTTGCCCAAATTTGCTGTGTTTAAAGTTATATCCCAGAATGTACTCTCAGTTCTACACCTTTGTCTTTTACATGTTTGTCTTTTACAGTTTCTTAGCTATCTGTTACTGGCAACTGCCAGTAAGACAGTAAGCTAGACAGAAGTTTGACCTTCAATGTATAAAAAGTATACCAAGTTACATCTAGAGAAGAAATGCTACATCAACACTTAGGAAAGTCAGGTTTAATTGGTAGGCTCATCAATCACAACCCAGACAGGTCAACTATATTAAACTGGCATGCACAAGAGGTACAATGCTTCTTCCTAAGAAATTATTTGCTACATTTTCACTCAAAAAAAAAAAAAAGACAACATGAGCTGTAATATCAGTAGCAGCCCATTTCTTGAGGGTACACCCAGCCATTCTCCTTCATTAGCATCAAAGTAAACCTATTAGGACCAAGAAGGAATAGTTAATTTAGCAAACATCTGCCCTCCATCTACAGAAAATGAGATCAAGAACAAACTGTATTTGCCCTGTGGGTTTGACCCTGGATTGCTTATGGTACCATAGAAAAACAGAAGTGAATTTGTTCTTTTTTAAAAAACACAAGCTAATTACTTATAAGCTTATTAAAGAGGAAATAGTGTCAGTTTTGACAACTAAAGAGCTTTAAAATACTAGAAAATACTTTCAAATTAGAATGTATGCAAATAATATGCTTCTAATTTACAGTTTTTCAAAGGGTCCATTAGCCCTACTTCTTACATGGCAGCAAGCCATACAGACCTTCAGAACACATTCAGATGTATACTGTTGCCTTTTTCTAAGATCAAATAGCTTCCATATTTCTTTTAAAGTCTTTTCTATATATCATACTCAAGGTGCAAAGGCACAACAAATTTATGCTGTAGAGTAACACTTCTTTTTGTTCCCTATTTTGTTCCTAATTTTCAACATCCCATTAACATTTTTTGACCAATGAGAGTTGGCCTGACATTTTTAGAGATTATCTCCATTACACCAAATCTCTTTCTTGATTAGACACAGCTAATTCAGAATTGATCTAAAAAAAACCAAAACCAAAAACAAAAAACAAACCAACAACTATCTAAAAATTGGTTGCACACTACTCTTAAAGAACGTGAAACATCCATGAGTGTTACTAGACTAGATTTTCTTCCTTGGTATATAAAGTTCTCAAACAATGTAAGGTATTTGACCTTAAAATGCAAAAAGCTATAAACAAGCTCTTTTTCCTTTGTGGAATGAAAAATATAATACTTTGTCTTCAATGTTCTATGAAAAAGAATTCTTTACCAGAGTCTGATACATTGTTCTTTTTTTCAGGTATTTCCTTCTCTTGGTTATTTAAAATGAAGTCTTCTTGAAAAACATGGAACAACTGTGTTTTCCTGCCATGCTAAGGAAGTAAAAACACACACAAGAAGTTAATATCACACAGTGTACTGTTTAAGATTTCTCTCTAACATGGGAGCTTTTAACTTGATAAGTTATACACATTAATGAAAGACTTCTCAAAAAAAGGCACCTTCATTACTCATTCTTTTAATCTGCAGGTACTATGAAACCAAAGCAAGTATATGTCAGAAGCCATCTTTAAATACCTCATCTTTACCTGACAGAAAGCTACAGGTATAGCCTTTATCATTAACATTTTTAAAACCAACTAATTATGGTATCAAATGAGTACAGAAAAAGATCTTACAAGCTCTGTGATAGCATCCAGTTCAATGATACATCCTGGGCGAGCCGTAGATTGCTGACTTATGATGTTAAAAACCTCACCAACATATTTCTGTTAAAAAGAATCAGGGGAAAGGTCTTTTAAAGTCAGTTTTGTGCACTTCTGTGACACAGACTGGTAGGTAGCTGCAAGATCACTAAGCAAATAAATATATACTGGTTGCAATTCAGCAAGAATACAGGTAACATTCCTAGTCTTATCAAGAGTCACATTGTTTTATATGGCTGAAAGGAACATCTGGAGACCCTCACATTCAGTAGTTTATTGTCCTTTCGCCAAGCTGCACTGTCCTGTCAACTTTTCATTAGGACAGACAATGCCCATCACAGCTGGTTACTCTCTTATTGCTCCTTGTAGTGCAAGTGTTTCAGAACAAACCAAACATTTCCCAACTAAACACTGACTTGCCTCAATATGCAGACTTTGAGATTAAATGGAGTGTATGGCTACAATATGAAATCCTCAGTAACCAGCTTAGTCAGTTATCAGTAAGTCTGAAACTAGTGCTACTCAATTAAGCTTCAACCTCCAAAAACTTGAGACAGCTTTTCACTTACAGAAATTTCTGGATTGGAGAGCTCACACAAAAGTTTCTTAGCATCTATTACAGCTTGATATAATCTCAAATGCTGTCCGTCACTAGCTACAAAGCAAGCACTTGGAGAATTACAATATGCACCTGAAAAATAAGAATGCACAAAATGCTCACATATTCGAACATCAACTTGCTTTCTTTTTGTGGCAAGAAGCAATTTTGAAGTTATGAAAGAAATTAATATAGCATAAGAAAAAATCTCTCTGAATTTCTGTTCACAAGCAAGAACTACAAAGTTTAATGTTGTACTCAGCAACCAAATCAGAGTATATGAAATGATATTAGAATCTCATTTGCAAACCAGAGGAAAATCTACCTCTGTTTTGAAGTGTTCAACACACTCTGAAGTATGCACTAGCACCTAATAACTTTACTGCATTAGCTCTGAAAATATCAAACACATAAAAGAAAGCAGAAGAACACAACAATTCTTCACACAGGAATAAACAATTTCCAAATAACAGCAGCTTTGTGTAATAATGAAGGACCCATGCTTCAGGTTTTTTCAAATGCATTCAAGTATATCTATATTACCTATTTAATAACATTATTAGGTTATATTACTTTTATTCTAGAACACTTCACAAATCAGGAAACTGAACTCACCAAGGCAATAGCTGGGTATAAGTGTGGGCAGCCATGCAACATTAGAAAAAGCTGAAACATGGAGAGAATTGATCCGAGCAAGTTCAGAAACTCCACCAGAAAAGGACAGAGGCCCAACAGGGTCAACTCTCCAGAGAATAAGTTCACTGTAAACAGCATTGGGATCCTGGGATGCTACATCTGTATTGCCTCTACTTTGAAGTCTTACCGGTGACTCCTGAGACTTCAAAGAATCATTTGCCTGTTTTGCATTCTCAACATCTGGTGAAATTAGAGCATTGTGGTGTGAGGTTGTAAGCAGCAGTGGTAATAATGAGTGGCAAGCCAAGTCATTAAGATGAAAACGGTGACCACAATATCGGGATTTATGTGAAATACTGAGTACAGTTGAAAAGGCAGATTCCTCAGCAAAACTCACTAGCCACTGGTTCAATGACCCATCTGCATGTTTGGAAATCATCATAACATTGGGTGTGAAGATACTTAGTTTTAAACTGTTGGTTGATTTACTTTGTCCAGAAGAGATAAGCATAGATGAAGATCGTGTAAGGCCAGGGGGTTTTTGTTTGCCTTGCTGAATAGCTAAGTCAACGTTTTTGGTACAAGCATACATCACTATGCTTCTGCAAAGAGAGTTTGCATCACCCGTTGGAAATGCAACAGGAATTCTTGAGACAAATGACACCTGGAATTTTAAGAAGGGGAGAAAGAATAAGTATTGAAGTTATTTTCCTCATCATACTTCTCACGGAAAAACAATGCATAATTCAGAAACAATAAAGTACCTGCACCTGGCGAAACATGCCAGGCTGGTATTCATCTAGCCAGTCCACATGCCAAACCAGCAGTGAACCATCCATAGGATGTATACTGAATAGCATGTCAGCATTTTTACTCCATTCAGAAAGTAGTGCTTCAATTTCATGATCAATAATAGCAGAAGATAAAGGAAGAAGGCTTGAATTTAGAGTAGTTTTTTCATCACCCTGTTCCTTCTTTTCTTGGTTTCCTTTTTGTTCATCTCCATTTTCATCAGCTTCTACAACACACACAGATAGGTATATTATATTCAAAAGCAGAAGTACAGCAAGTAGTGTTATTTAGGCACTGGAGCACCTTTCAGGCCTTTTATAAAGCACTCAGAAGGAGAAATTTAAAATAATTAAAATTTTAACCAGAAATTCTCTAGTGAACCTAAGTCAATGACTAACAAACTGAAATAGTTTACATTGCACCTTAATAATTTTATTTTCCCCCATTTTATACAAATTTTTGCATGCACAAGCAGAATAAAAGCAGACATCTCCAAATTGTACATATTTAAATTAATTTACTATATTATGTGATATAGTAAAGCTATTTAAATTAGGTTTACTTTTTTTTTTTTAAAAAAAAAAAAAGGAATGTTAATTCTAAGGTTGCACTTGCTTCATTAAACATGTTAAAATAACACACTTTCATGCAAAGGCCTCCAGGTCAATCTAAGTATCAGTTCTCAGTATAAACAACTCATTTTCTAGAATAACCATAAACAAATTTGGAATTTCTAGAAACAGATTTTTAAAAGTCATTTAGGTACCCTAATGACTATTTAGGTACTCATAAGGGAAGGAAATGCACAGAATAATACTGTAACCTATCTGTATCCTTACCTGTCAATTTGTCTGCTTCTTACTTCACATGAAAGAACATTACAAATTACTTTATAAAATTAAAGTAATTTGTCTATGATAAGACTTTTACCTTCTTCTGATCTGCCATCCATTTGATTAGATTCCTCAGCATTAGCCTCGGGAGAATTATGTTCAAAATTCTTTTTAAGTTGCTGCAAAAATACCTCCATAGATAACGTAAAATGAAGTTCTTTATTGTTCAGCCAGTGTACAACAAAAGGCCCACTTTTTTCTTCATTTTCACCAAGACTCAGTGATGTGATAGAAGGGAGTAGAGGAATATCTACCAGAAAAAGATGTTGACATTTTTGAAAACCAAGTAGTTTTGTCAAAAAATTATTTCAGAGTATTGTTTTTTGAACAGGAACCCTACCATGAAAAAAATACACTAGGTATATTGCCACTTGTCATTCATTTCATCAACATCATCTATCTTCAGTATTGAACTACTTGACTGCTACCACAAAAGACATTCCACAGCGAGGCTCTCAGTAACGCTTATATTAGGATCACAGTATGGCCCTGCGTTGTTACATCTTCATAATGTAACACTGTTCATCCAGGTTAATTTACCTTGTCTTTTGCTGCTACAGCTCAGTATGAACCAAATAATTTAAGCATGATTTCCCAACATCTAGTCCACAATGGAGAATGCAGTAAGTATCCACTGTAATGTATGATATGGACAATGTATGACAAGGTTTGCACTAGCAAAAAACTAGTACAGTGACTCTGTAACACCACCACATAAAGCCAGGATTTCTGATTCCTATAGATTCCATTATTATTTTACATTGTCCTATGATGGTACTTGGTGTCCTAGATGGATGTAAAAAATAAAGCAGTAATCACAAAGCAAGCGATAGAGGTATCAGACTGCTGTAGAGTAACAACTAAATTAAGTGTGGCTAAAAAGCAGGCTAGGTCATTTACTGTAATCTCCTCATATGGGCCATAAAGCAACATGCTAAAAGCTGAACCTGCACTTAATTCACACCTAGAAGTATCCATATATGTTCTCATCTCCTTCAACTCCCTATTTAGGCAGTATTACTTAAATTCCATACCCTGTCAGACAAAATACTACTTATTCCAATTCTGGCTTTTTTCCAAAGCCAGTGATGGCTCTTCTATCACACAGATAGAAGAAAGGACCACTAAGACTACCAATAATTTCATTGTGAGGAGGGGGAAAAGAGGAGCACAGAGTATTTAAGAAATACAGTCTGTCTTCCTAAAAAGGCCAGTCGCAAAAAATATTGTAATATGTTTGGCTAGAATAGAACTTGGAGAGAAGAATTCTGTTGATTTCTCTTTGAAAAACAAAATTACAGTGAATGTGAATAAGAAGGTGAACTGGAAAGATGACTTTTCAGATTAGGTTATAAATCTATGTACTTTTAAGTACGTAACGAAAGATCGCTAAAGAAGTAACTTTCCCTAACCCGCCCGTTCTCCGCCATTCTCCTATGTCAAAGCTACCAACTTCTAACCAATGCTCAGGTCTGGACAAAATCCCTAGCTAATTTCTATTTGCTTCATAAATCCCTTTCACTCTTCAGAAAGCTTCTAAGGTCTTTGAATGCAAAGAAGGTCTGAAATGCAGAAGGCTCAGTATTTGTAACTGGAGCTACAAATTTACAGGAATTATATTGGGAGTACACTGATAAAAATTTCCAAACTTCTTCACCTTTAAATTTTTTCTGGATTTGACTAGACATAATTTTATCCTAAAAACCACTGCTTATTCTTTCACTGAAATTGACCCAGGCTGAATATCAATTTAAATAATACTCTAGTAAAAAACAAGGTCTCAAGGATTTTGCTGCTGCAAGAAAACGAGTTTGAAAAGTGAGTTTCAAAATGAACAGAACACAAATATAATAAAAATTAAAGAGGCATTTCTTTTTCTTTTGTATAACAGCATTATTCTTCTTCAAAAAGTGAAGTGAATGAGAGATAAATCTGCTTTGGCCTTAGCTTTTATCAAGTACTCCGAATGTTGTAATAAGGGCAAATTTCAAGTGAAAGATCATAAACTGATTTGGTTTAAATTAAATGAAAGAAAATACAATTAGGTTTTCAGATAAAATTTAATTTCTAAAGGGCAAACTAAAAGGACTACCTAGAGAATCTGGTTAGACTGAGGTACTTAAGGACTTGACTGCGAGGCAAAACAGACATTTCTTCAAATTAAGATTTAAGACGTGACAATTACTTTGTATACCTTCTGTTAAAGAACAACCTGTTGTCCTCCAATCTACTGAGTTAAAGACCAAGTAATCCAAAAGATCGTATCAAGATAGATAATAATACAGATAACACAGAAGGAATACAAGATTAAAAAAGACAAAGAAAAGTTAGACACCTAAGAAAATCTTTTACCACTCTTTTCCAAAATTATTTTTATTTCTATTCTGTGAGTTTACTGTTGCGCACATTTATATTACAAAGACTATTAAAAGTGGAATTAAATTCTACTTAGATATATGTATAAAGAAACAAGGAAAGTAGTGCATTAAGAGTAGATACAAAAAAAGATAGTGAAAGATTATGTGCTAGCTAAATAAAAAGGTTAGCTAGCTCCTTGTGCAATTTGAAGATGCAGAAATGCAGAGAGCAGAGCTACAAATCTCCAAGAAGCTTTGGAGAAATTTTCCTTTATGAAATTGGGTAGTAACATATGTAATGACTGGAGATATTTCCTGTAAAAATAGGATAGTATCGATAGTACAGTACAAAACTGCAAAAAGTTTCCTTTTGGTAGGCTGGATAGGATTCCAGTCATATCTGTTAAAAGAAACAGGCATCAATACTGAAAAAGGTGAAGACTAACTCCAATCTTATAGGAAAAAGCATTTACAGCTTGCGTAGCCCAGCAATGGTAATGGTCATGGAAATCAACAGTTTTTTAAAATCATACCAAAGACTGTACAGCTACAAATATGAACCTAAAGGCATGAATGCCTTTAGGTCAAAATTGGCTTTTCAAACAAGGGTCAGTAGGAACAAAAAAGCAATTTAAAAATACTATTTATAAGACAGAGCTTAAACAGTTTAAGAAAAGGATTATATAATACATTTGCTCATTAAGTCTAGACACAGGAAATCACAGCATTAAAACCTTAATGAAAGGCCATTCATTATTGCATTTCTATTCAGTTTTTCAATGAGCAGACATACACTTCATTTTCAGCATTCACAAACAATTACAAAGACAGAAATATTAGCAACTATGGGGGGCTTTTCCTTAATGTCCGTCAAAACATTGCTTGAGTGCAAGAGAATGTTAAAAGTTTATGTAACACAACATGAAGGCAAGCTTTGCTTGGTTCAGAGAGAGAATAGAATTACAGGGATGTGTGGTTACTTCAGACACTTAGTGTCAGGTAGTCATTTTAAGAAGCTTGGAAATTCTTTATTTATCAGTGTGCTCCCAATATCATACATAATTTCCAGTAAATTTCTAACTCCAGTCAGAAATGCTGAGCGTTCTGCATCTCAAACCACTGTCAATCTCAGTTAAAAGATGACCAAAATGAAAGATACAGCTATTGTAGAGGAAATTTATTGAAATAATAAATATCAAAATAATGTCATTACTACAGAAGAAAGTTCTATGTACTAAATGGAACCAACACGCTAATACTTCTGCACGATCATGTACAAATACACCTCAGCCACTTAAGCTTATGCAGCTAACACAGACCTAACAAATGGCAGCTCACCCTGTAACAAGGATTTACCACACTTCTTACCTGTGGCCGGATTGATACTGGCAGCAATATGAAAGTGACAAAGTGCATTTGCATGAGGAGGGGTGTTCCTGTGAACTTCATGGGGATCTTGCTGATGTGGGGCATATCCAGTATGTGCTACAACAGCACCCGACCTCCTCCTTCCTCGTCGGAAGTGCCTCAGGTTTAGCTGCATGGAGAATAAGGTATTATTTTTAATTCCTTTATTAAAAAAAAAACCCAAAAAAACAGATTTCATTTGTAAGTGGTTTTCTAGACACTAGTGAATGATTTTTTTCAGTTTAAAAGCTCCTTGAAAGAATCAGTGGAGTTTCTGACAAAAATTACACTGTCTGCAGTAGAGAGACACTAGTGCCTTCAGATCAATTTATGAGGGCCCATACAGTACCTTGACATAGTAACTGCTTCACACTTCAGTGTGTAGACAATGTTCCTACATTTTTTATAACTAAACAGAAGATACTATTGTGCTTCATAAACATATATCATGTTTATTCAAGATTCCAAACAAAAAAGAAGCAAATCTGAATAATCTAATTTCAGAAACTGAAAAACTAGATCAGTACAGTGGATCTGTTTGGATCAGTATTTCCACTCCCATCACAAGGGCCCAATGATTTTTAAGGTCTTCCTCTCTCTATGTAAACAGATGTTTCCAAGGGAAAAATAATACTCAATTTTTAAGACTGATTATACCAGTACTAAGTCTCACTCCACATACAGCACAGTTCAAGGCCATTGTGCTGTAGATACCTATATAGGCACAAGAAGGTACGTAATTTGTGTTAAGGATGGTATTACACTCTTGGCATTCCTTTTCACTTGCTATCCTTTGCATCTTAATGCAGCATGCTCATGTAAAACAGTTTTCTCTCAGTTTTTATGCAATTGTTATTTCTGATATCTAATGTTGCCTTTTATTTTCAACAGGAACACAGAACTGTCTCCAACTTCCTCTACCCTCCTCTCTTGGAATACTTTTTTTGGCTGTGTTGTGCCTTTCAGGCTGTCATGTTTTTAATCTGTGCCACATGTGCTAAGAAAGCACCACAATAGTGCTAAATACATCCTTCCATTAAGATAAGAGCACAATAACAACATACTCTCTACACAGCTTTGCAGGAGATGACTAATGCTTCGCTTCCCCTCTGCTTCCCACTGGTTAGAAAACACTAGTGGGTAAGGATCATTTGCCTTAAAGATTCATCTTATGAGCAGTCTCCTCTACTTGAGGACTACAGCAGAAAGGCAACAAAGGCTATCTTTCTTTCTTCCGTATTATCACTGTTTTTCTAGTTGCAGAAGCCAGAAAACATCCCACACCTTCAGAGGGAAGAAGTGTGCCCTTACCACACATTTTAAGGCGGCATCATCAGTAGGTTTCACACAACCTATATATACAGTATATGCTCCACACCATTCCTAGCCCTTTGAATAAGACACCACAAAGCACTTTGCTTTAGTCACCAGAGCAAAATAGGCAGTAGAGACACAACAGTGTGTCTTCCAAGGTGAAAGCTCAGTAGGACAGTTGTCAGCTTAGCCTTCCTAAGGAACTTTGAAAGTAAATTCACTCTTTTATAACATCTATGGTATATGGTTCAGCTTATGACATGTTTGAGCCACTAATTACAACCCTCTCTAAAATTACATCTGTGTACCTGTGTTTATCCTCACTGTTTAATTTCAC
The DNA here is from genome assembly GCA_907165065.1 of Caprimulgus europaeus. The sequence continues at coordinate 20,135,737 of OU015527.1, forward strand.
TTCTTACCTCTAAAGCATTTTGCACTTTTTCCTTACTTGAAGTATTTCTCTTGAAGTTATTTGTAAAGTTCACTGCTTCACTCCAATTGTTGTATCCTCCACCATACAACAGACTGTCATTGGGTAACAAAGTCTCTGCCCAGAGACGACAAACATTATCCTTACAGCAAGTCAGGAGTACATTGCAGACAGCGCCACTAATGAAAAAAAATTATGGTGTGAAGAAGCTGCTTGCTATCCCATAGCATCAAAATAAAGCAACAGTACCAAACAGTTTTCCATTATCAGTTTTCAGAATTGCACCAAGTAACTTAAAAATATTGGGGAAATAAAAAAATCAATGATATATTTATAAGAAAATAAATGATGTGTCGAAGGCTTTCATATCTATTCGAGTATCTGAATATAAATTACCTCAAACTTCATTACACAACAGTGTAACACCAAACCATGGATTTCAATTTGCTGAATTAGTCATAGCTAGAATAGCAAAAGTTATGTTTTTCTTTTTGAAGTCCTTCGCATAGAAAGATAATAATTTTCTGGACACCTGTTCTCAATTCCCCAGACCTTATCGCTATATAGCACTTACCAAATTATATATCCAAAACAGAGAAACCAAGACAATGCCAGGAATACAACAGCCAATTGAAAATTACAAACTTTTCATAATTACTGTTTTTCCAAATGCAATTTGTGTTACATACATACATTTAAAAAAACTAATTAGCCTAAACTAGGCACAGAAAAAAAAAACCTGTGTAGATCATCAGGTTTCTAGTTTATGTAAGTTCTCAATTTTGTTTTAGCAAAGACTTGAAAACTATATGGATCACCTGACTGGACTGTCCAGCAGGACTCCCATAGGCACTATGGATTAATTGGATTTTCAAAACTGATGTAAGGACTACAGTAGTGACTTTACAAAGAGTATTTCCACTTAAAGGTTGGTATAAAAGACAGAATAAACTTGCTCCAAAACACAAAAGTACGTAGAATTAGTACTTAGTACTTAGTAGAATTAGTACTTAGTACTTAGTAGAATTAATAGTACAGCTACGATTTGGAATAATATGGCAAAAAGACGGCTGCAGGGCACAAAATTGCTAACTGCTTCAGTCTGAGATTGCAATTACTGGTGAAAACTAGGGACAGGTCATTTAGGAATCATCAGAACACACACACACTAAATATCAATTACAAATGATCCTTTTAATTAAATTTTCAGATACTGTTTCTGAGAGAGGTCTAGTTTTATACTAGGTAGAGAAATAAATCAAAATACAGTGAAATATTTGAATGTTTGAGAAAGATGACAAAGTGACAGGATTTTTGCATTGTTCTGATGGTGTTAGGACAGAAAGAGAAGAATAAGCTAGGATTAAATGGATGAATGGTCATTTAAGACAGTGCAATCAAAAAGATGCAAAGCAAAACAGTTTTGCAAGAGCTGATCTTGCATTTAGCCCCATCACTAAGCCAGTCTTTAGGACTCCCTTTCTATCTTTCCAGTTCCTTCCCAAGTAAGAGGATGCTTAACATCCTCCAAGAACTTCACATACTTCAGTGTGAAGGAATTATACTAACACAGAGAAACAATACACAAAGTGTGCAAACTCAGTTATTAACTCAAGTAAACTGTACAACTTGTGTGACTGTTGACTGTACAGCTGTGAAGACTATACATCTTGGGGTTTTTTGGGCAATTTACAAACCTCAGGTTATTAGAACTGACCGTGGCATGAATTTACTGGTCTTCCTCCATGAAAATGCATTTACTGATCGAGGATGAGCCAAATAAACAAATGAAAAATCAACTTCTTTTGGTTGTTTTTCTGGACTTGCACCAGGTGGTGTTATGGTTGATCGCCAACTGTCTGTATTGTACCACACTTTCACAAGACAATCATCCTGCAAAGAAAAAAAGACAGTAAATAAGACTATCTTGCATAAGAATATGATGCACTTCAAGTACTTCTGGGTATGCCTCCTAGTTTTTTATTTTTAAGTAAAAAAAACCTTTTCTGATGCCAAAGAGTCAGTTCATAAAAAGAATTTCAAAACTTGATCATAAAGAAAACATGGCAACAGAGTTTCCTCTTAATCCCTCATGCCATTACTAATTTGGATTTAATTTTGCTGCTTCTGAGTAGCTGCTAGTTTTTAACCACAAAAATGCAAACTGCACTGGCTTGAGCTGGTATTCAAATGTTAACACAACTTACTGTACTTAGTCAGAAAACCCCCAAAACCTACACACAAAAATTTAAATGCCAGGAATATAAACAAAGGTCAAAGATGACATCTCAAAAATCAAGCTTATTACTGCCCAGCCTGCTTTGCTTAGATATGCACATACGGAAAAAAATTCTTGTTCTCCATGTCCTTGCTGTTATGCCTTTAAGGACCAGATAAATTAATCTGGACCTAGATTTGCAAGTTCTTGATCAACTGTTAAATATGAATGGTACTGAAATATTTTCTTAACCTGGGTATGCTTAACATGACCCTACTGAGGGGAGAGGGAGGCTGTTTTGCTGATCAGCATCTTCTCATAAAAAAATAAACAAAGGAAACACAGAAACAAAGATGGATTTTAAAGATTCTACAAGCAGGGAATTAACTTAATAATTTATGGCAAAAAAATCCCCACTATTCATTTTCTACTTAGTTAGTACTTTTTCCTACTTATTCCTACTTATTGAGTAATTATGCTTTGCGTGAGTTTATAACATTCCAGTTAAAAACCCTGCAAGCGTATTACCTCTATAAAAGCTATTTACAGATTAATTTAATTTTCCCTAATTCAATCATATTATAATCATTAAATCTTGGTTTTAAAATAAATATTAACTGCTACCTATTAAAAAAGGTGAAATACATACAATATATACTCCCAATAATGACAAAAACCTTTTAAAAATAAATCCTGTACTTTGATTATTTTAAACTTGACTCCTTTCAACCAGTAAATGGCTAAAGACATTGTTACTGGAACCTTTTCACCAATGTCAATGTGACTCTCCCCTCAAATAGACAACAGTAGTATTTGCAGAAAACAACTACTTATTTCACATCCCTTAACACATAATATAAATCCTTGTATGGATTTGTCTCAATACATCCTCTACGTTATCTTGATTTTCTTCTGCTTTGACTTCTTAGGATATTATTCTCTTACAAAACTTGAACAAGTTTTATAATACAAATAAAATATTACTTAGTGTTTCAAGAAGTGAAAAGATACAACAGTGACATTTCGCTTTAACATTTTTGCTTATTTTGCCAAAGGGTTTTATTGCTTTTGCTGATAAACCGCTCAGTGCTGAGCACACAGAACTAATCTGTAAGACTGGCCACAAACACTGACATTAACTATGTGTGAATATACTTCTCTTCTAAGTACACAAGTAAGTATATAAACACATTTACACAGAAAGATATTAAAGAGCTTTTTTTCATTACTGGTGTCATGGTAATAGTGAAATACTGAATTTATTTCCTCACTAGAATGATACCTAGTAGTGAGCTTGACCACAGATCTCCTGAAACTCTTATCTTTCTGGTGTCTTATAACTTGGTACTGATTAAAATGGGTACTTTAAAATAGTAAGCAGTTAATATTTTTGGGTTCGCCCCCTGCCTCCTCAAACCTTTCCCCCAATTCTTATTTACCAAAATGTAAAGATGCATAATGGGACTACTGGAAATACTATGCAAAAAAATCTAAAATAAATTTTTCATTTAAAAGTTTTGGTTGTTTTATTTTGTTCTATTTAATGTCTGGATTTTTTTGTTTCGTTGCTTTAATAGCTTATCTGAATTAGTACAAAACAAACTAGAAAAAAAAATGCTCACCTTTCCAGCAGTAGCAAAAAACTCTCCATCTGGTGAGAATTTCATTAAACAAACTTGAGAAGCAGTTCTATGAAATAAAGACAATTAAAAATACAAGTTTTAAGAACTTTTTGTCCAGAAGAACCAGGAGGTAAACTTGTGTACAACACATGGAAAAACAGAAAGGTGCTACAATATTCAATACTCCGAATTATCATACAAGAAAAACAGTTGCTAACAGATTAAACTCTATGCAAATATGCTCTACTTTCTCTTCACAATTATCTAGATTTTAAATCTATTTCTGCTGTCCCATACTATTTTCCAACTTACCTGAAAGATATCTCAATTTTTCATACTTCCTACAGTTGTAACTCAAGAAAACTCAAAAAAGGTGTAAAAAGAATAATGTAGTTAAGAATTATGTGAAAGTAGCTTTTATGTTAATAGTCACACTGGTAAAAGGTGCAACAGCAAAATAATGTAAACCTAGGTATGTGGTTCATTTTTGCTGTGTTTTACTTTCATTTGAAATACTAATAAATGAGCTTCTACAGGTTTTGAAGCACTGAACTATTGCCTAAGTGACAGGTTTATTGATGGCAACAAGCACAGACAAGAATTTAATTGAGCAGCACAAGTACAGACTACATTTTCATCTTGAACTTATTAGACTCATATAACAAGTTGTAAGGCCTAACTTTCACAAAGGATTAAGTTAGTCATCAGGTCAACAAAAGCAGGATGCATTTTGTGTGTACAGTAACAACAGCAAGTCAATTACAAAAGCTGTGCATCAAAGAAAGTCAATTTCCACCTAGGTTTAAGCAACATTCTCCTTGTAGAGCCAATATGAAGACACTTGGGAATGCCTCCTTCAGACATTACAAATTATTCTGGCAAAGGGTAGCACTGCAAAAATCACTGTCTTGCAAACTGCTCCTTAAGAAAAAACTATTCTAAATCTAACTGATGTACAAATGCCAGAAGACACACAGGCATAAGAGGTGAACTGACAAAGCAAGTTCTGCTGACCCCTCCCAGGACCTAGTAGTTCAAAGTACACAACACTCATCTCTCTCTCCTCCACAAAAGTGTTTAAAAGAGGGAAACAGGTGGAGAACGATTAAGACTTCTGTAAGGTTTATAATACAAACGCAAAACATTATTGAAGGGTGTGATAGTTTCACCCGGCTAGCCCTTGGCTAGCAGCCAACACAGCCGTTCACCCACGACCCTGGGATTAAGAGTCTCATGCTCTACCGAGAAACCCAGCTCTATTTCAGCTAAAAACCAGGACAAAGGGACAGAAGAAAAGCAGTATCTCCATGATCTTGACTACTGTTACTACAAACTCCGATTCTAAAACCATATCTATCTACAGGCTGACTCCTCCTCTTATTAGGCTGAGAGGAGGGTCCAAAGGTGTCTCAATAAACTGAGCAAGTCTTCAACTTTTTTTGTTTAGAAAGTTCATCATATTCAAAGAAAAATTTTTCAGTTGTTGTTTGGATGATCTTGGGATTTCAAACAAATCCTTGATAAAAGATAGAGAGTACCCAGAAAAAGAAACAATTGAAGGATCAAAAAAGCTTTTTTTTTCAGGTACATCCAGAGAACTACCCAACTAATGCCAAGGGCTTCATAAAGATTAATTTCAGCCTGCCACTTCAGTAGACTTTTAAGGAAACTGCCATATGATACACTGGACCCAAGTGATCACTGCACCTGATGTATTAGAAGAGTCTGCTTATGGCAGGAAGGACTGTGATTTAAATTGTCTTACAAACTGAAGTAATAAACTAAAACTCTTCCGAATGTAGCAATACACAGACTCAAGGATTAAAATGATTAATCAACATGAATACAAGAGGAGAATTCAGAGATGCAGAAAGACAGAATACACCCATCTTTGCAGGACTGTTTTAAACAACCAGAATAAACACAGAAAAAGTAAAATGTGTGAAATGAGGGAGGTCTGTGAGAAAGAAAGAAAGAAAGGTACAGTACACTGGACATAGAATTAAGTTTATTTTAATCAGTCCTGCAAGCACAATAATTTTCAAATATGCAGCCTTCACCTTACTTGTACGTGGAATAAAGTCTACTGGCTAGTTTCAACAGCAGTCTTCCCTCAATATTTTACTAGTGTTCAATATAATTGAAGAACTGCCTAAGAACATTAACTACTTCCAAAAAAATTACAACTGATCTTGTAGAAAGAAAGAAATGTCACAAATTCAAGGGAAATATGATTCAAATTTATCACATATCAATAATATTTATCAAGTAACAGTATAAAATAAGATTTCACTGAACTACACTAAGTATTTTATCTGGAAGTTATGAATCAGCAAGGAAAAAGGAATTACTTGCCCTTAAATTAGTTTCTTACTTGCATTGCCAGATACACCTCCATTCTCCAAGTCCAACATCTGTTCTTTCAGTATTGTCATTGTCAGAAGGGTTTTCCAAAGGAACATTGGACCAAAGCTGAAGACAACTGGAACCAGTCAAAAGGCGAGTGCCTAAAACAAATATTTATAACAACAGAACTATAAAACAAGTAGCAAAATATAGACTCAAATAAAGAGAGACAAACAAATCACTTTTGCAAAGCTGAAACTGCATAACAAAGTATACCAGATATTAACACCTTTCCTACAGCAAAGTTACTATAATAGAAGGGTGTCTTTTACACATTCCCCTACATTAATATAGACTGTGTCGATCTTGCAAGAAGGTACTCTTAAGTGTTATAAGACATTTTGATTTGAATATCTACAGTTCAAATAGTGAAAAATCAATCAAGCTTTCTAAGTAGTTATTCTCTAGAAGAAACATCCAGAACTACTGTAGATGTCCCTCTTTCACAAAAAATACTTACCATTTAAGCCATGTTTTTAAATGCTAGATAATGCTGAGATTACGATAATCAAATAAGACTCTACAGATGCACCTAATATTTTGGCTCTCCTATATTAAGTTACAAAACGTAGATTTCACTGCACTTTGGTGTTCTCTATCGTGGTAGGACAAATCAAAAAGTTTTTCCATGTCCCCAAAGAACAGTGAATTTTAAATTAAAATTAGTTGTAGTATAAAATACTTAGGTGTTTCTTTTATTCTATTCTTACCTGTGGGATCCCACGTTAGATTATGTGCTATGGCTTCCAGTAAGATTTGAGCATTCTTCTGCCATTGATAATGTAACATCTAAAATTTTAAGTATTCACAAACATTAGCATCAAAACGCTTCCTTACCCTCCCTTTCTCTTTTATAATAGAAATAGTATATCTTCACTGCACTCTCCAACTTTTATGAAGGATGTGTTTAAAAATACATTATTGCTTATCTAATAAAAATGGAATAATTTTGAGTTTTAAATAAAAGTTTTCCATTAACCTGACCATACAAATAGAAGTTTTTAACTTCTTATTTTAAAAATATAGCTTAAAAAAAAAAATCAGTACATAAAATCATGAGAATTTTTTTAAAAGGAAGTCTGATTTTTTTATTTTAAAAAAATCAAAAATTAAATACACTAAATGCACCTGGTGTTTGGCAGCAGTAGTATTGTTGAATTAAATTATTTCAATAAGGTCAAGATAACTTCTATAATACTTCCTCCCTTTCTTTTTAATATGCAACAGGACAGTCAACTATCTTTAGATTCTGCATCATTACTTCATTCACTGGAACAGGCTGAGGATTAAATTCACAAAATATTTACCTTGTCTGTTTTCATAATACATTGCAAAGCTTTGATGCTTTGAATTATAAAAGAAACTGAACTTACTACTGGAAATAATATTAAGAGCCAACAGGTTTTTTTCTTAATTTCCAAGGCAGACATTTACAAAGTAATCATCCCCTACTCCAAAACTATCAAATCAACAGATGTGAAAGCTAAAATATAAAAACTAAATCTTTCAGAAGCTTGGGAGAAAACAGTAGAAGTACCTGCAGATAAGGATCTAAATGAAATATTTATGAAGCTGGGGGTTTTGTTCGTTTCCTTTTTTGACTCTGAACATTCTAGTAAATGGAAGACACATACAATCTCACAACAACCTAAATATGCTGGATATTATTGCATAGCAGCTAAAAGCAAAAATTAAGTAACAGAGTATTTCTTAAATTATAAATATTTGAACGCAAATAATAGGTGGAGAGTGCTTCCTCTGTTGCTTACGGTTACTACACTAACTTTGAAGTTTTAAGGTAAATGTAGTGTTTACCAGTATAGAAAAAACATTCAGGATGGATTCAACAGCTCCAATGAGTTGTTTTTTTTTTGTTTTTTTTTTTTTTTAAAAAAAAAGAGAGCAGTGCTTTTAAAAAGTTTGTTTGAGCACTGGAAGTCACATTTTACCATCATTTTATTCCACCACTTTCCAGTGTTATATACATTATATATATATATTCAATAACGGCTATTTAATTAATATATAAAATACCAGTGGTTTACAGGCACACCAGGAACCATATGACTGATCTGCTTAGTACAAAGAAGGGAATCCACTATACAGCTGTTTAAACAATTTATAATACAAATCAAGAGACCTAACCCCGCAAAAGGGAGAAAGAAGCTCCTTAAACAATTGCTGTCAAAGCCTTCATATTGTCAAATTGATTTTAATTAGACTCTAATGCTTCTAATGATAAGGGTAATCTTCTCAATGTAGGAAGCATGTTTAAATAATGTGCTCTAAATCCTATTATTAGCTAGAAATTAAGATTCTGGCTGCTATTTCACTAAACCACTGTCACAAATACTAAACCAAGCTATCAAGAGAATAAATATTGGTTTTATTCATTATTATAACACTGAAGTATAAGCATTCAGTCAGTTATACTAAAAAAGCCATACACTTTTTGAAACTATTACAGATTTTACCATGAGCATGCAGTTTCATAAACCAAAGTTAAAGTAAGAATTGTAAAACACACCAGGTCACAAAGGCTACACAAGATGGTTCAAAAAGGAATTTGTAATGCCTATTGTAATGGCTACAATCTTATGAGAACAGGGATATGCATGACTTTTTGGGTTCTGGAATATTTCAGTTGTGAATTGTACTATTAGATAAATATGTACTAGGAAGCATTACAGTAAAACCTGTTTTAAAAACTATTAAATAACATGTCTCTGCCCTTCTACCATTTTGACTTCCCAAGGACCACCTCCTCTTTCAATTTTATTCTAGCATTAAAAGAAGACATCAAAGATACCTTCAACTTTAAAGCAAACCAGAAAAATTAGTCAGGCTTTATAACTGAGTAAATTAATTAAAGTGTGATTAATTACTTACATTATGAAGACTGCTGTTCTGCTTCAGGAGGCTAACTGGCTCAAAGATACAAATCACATTTCCGTAAGAAGCTGCAATCTAAAGTAATTTATATTTATATGTACATAAACACACACAGGAGAAACAAGCTATAGAAAAACGAATAAAATGCAAATTGTTGATTCTACTTTTAACTCTCCTTCTAGATAAATTTGAAGTTCAAATCCATATTCCCTTTCAATAACAGAAAAACGACATCTAGCAAAAATCATTAAGTAAATGTTGTCAATAATAAGAATACAATTCTTTAGTCCTGATGAACTACTGAGAGTACAAGTGGACATAGGCACTTTTTTTTTTAAAATCAGATCTATTATCAATATTCTTCCCACTTCAAATTAGGTAAACACTCAAATGAGTCTGCTGAGTTCACATTCTCAGAACTGGAACCAACATAGTTTCAGTGTACTTTTGTGTACTTCTCTGGCATGAGAGCATGCTACATTACTTAATTCAAAAGTCTTGAGTTATGCAAGCTAAACACCCAATACGGAGAACCACATAACAGAAGAACTACTAAATGCTAACATAAAATACTTTTTAGAAGTTGCAGTATGGTCTGCTTTAATCGGTATTTCTAAATCTTATTCTGCCAGTTGTATCAGCCACACCAAATTTACATCAAGACAAAATTAACGGTATTTTATCTCAAGATACCTATATAAAAGCAAGCTTAAAAGACTTCCTAAGAAGAGCCAAAACAAGGCAAATGTATGTTAAAGACCCCAGGCAGAGAGCCTGAGAAAGACGTCATAAGGCAATGTTGCCCAAAACTACTCTGAAATATAGATTTACAAAAATGAAGGAGTTTGCATAGGTCGGGCATAATGGACATTCTGAAGTGATGCTTTATGTTAAAAGGAGCACATCTACAGTTCTGATACACTGCAAGAGTCAATTTCCTATTTCTGAGAAATTCTGGCTCAGAAAGTATTGTTTTCCTTTAACAACATTAAAGAAAGTCGGAGTCACTTTACAAAAAACATTTTGATTTCAGTATTAGCCACAACAGCTTTAAGAACAAAAAAAGCACCAAGCCATCATACCTAAACTGTTATTATTTACAGATCTGTTAATTACAGATGTCAATGATCTGTACAAACGCTAAAATCCATAAATCTGTATCTTCAAAAGAAACCCTCTGCATTAAAAAGAACACAGTTGAATAAATTTCTACCACACTAACAACCTAAACATCAGCCTGACCCAAAAATGCCAAGAATAATTTTGTCATAGTTGCAAAATGCCTGAAGACATTTTTTTTCTTACATCTCAGACTAGTTATCTGCCCTCTCTAATTCTCTTTAACTACCTCACTCACTCTTTTATTCTCATAATTCTATTCTACACCCCAGGAAGTTTATAAGAATTCATGTTGATTAGATTCTTTTCCTCTTTTCCAAGTGTGGACAGTTCTTCCATTTTTTACTGTTTACTGGGTTTTCAATACAAACTAAAATGATCATGCCAAAACACTAAATAAACAGTGTTCAGAACTGCTACCCTCTGAAAGTTTCCACAGGCTTCCACAATGACACAGTCACCCGGACTAGTCCCCACAGAGCAGCATGCCACCAAAAAGAATAATGTAAATTTGTGTGTTGAAGAATTTCCCAAACTACCACAATAACCACCCAGATGTCAAACAAATGTCTATTGTAGTTCTAACTCCTGTTATTAGAAATAAGATGTGCAGAGAAGCCTTACTAAGTTGTCAGGTAGAGGTTAGTAATTTCTAATGATAGACAGTAGTGAGCACACCCTCAGCAAGTTTGCAGATGATGCAAAGCTCAGTCATACAGTGGATTCATGTGAAATTCATTGAGTTCAATAAGGCCGAGTGCGGGGTCCCGCACCCTGGGTAATCCCCAGTATCAATACAGACTAGGGAAATAAACATATTGAGAGTAGGCCCTGCAGAGAAGGACTGGGGGGTACTGGTTGACCAAAAAAAAACAAAACAAAAAAAAAGTCAAACATGAGCTGGCAATGCATGTTTGCAGGCCAGAAAGCCCATCACATCCTGGACTGCACAAAAAGAAGGGTGGCCAGCAGGTCGAGCGAGGTGATTCTCTTGCTCTAGTGAAACCCCACGTGAAGTATTACATCCAGCTCTGGTGTCCCCAGCACCAAGAAGACATGGACCTGTTAGAGCAGGTCCAGAGGAGGTCCACAAAAATCGTCAGAGATGGAACACTTCTCTTATGAAGAAAGTCTGAGAGAGTTGGGACTGTTCAGCCTGGATTAGAGAAGGCTCTGGTGAGACCTTATAGGAGCCTTTGAGTACTTAAAGGGGACTTACAATAAAGATGGAGAAAAATTTTTTACCGGGGTGTGTCGCAACAGGACAGTTTTAAACTAAAAGAGAGTACATTTAGATTAGATGTAAGAAAGATGACATTTTTTATGATGAGGATGGCAGGACACTGGAACAGGCTGGCCGGAGTGGTTGTAGATGCCCCATCCCTGGAAACATTCAAGTTCGGGTTGGATGGGGCTTTGAGCAACATGATCTAGTGACAGATGTCCCTGCCCACGACACGGGGTTTGGGTTGGATCATCTTTAAAGGTTCCTTCCAACCCCAACCATTCTATGGTTCTATAATTCTTGCACTGCCATATAAGAATGAAGTATCAGTCCTTGGGGCAACAACTTTGTCCACTCTCACAACTTTGTCCAAAATAGGAATATAACTAGCAGCATCAGGTTCTCACTTTATAAAGTTTTAATACAATCCAAGAAGTTTCTTGATACCCTTATGTTCTTCTCAACCAGGACTCTTTATTGCATAGAAGCCCTCAACATTTTTCTCATTCATCAAAAAGTCTGTAACTTGTTCTAAATTATATGATCACTCACTACCAAACAGCAGAACATAAAACAACCACAGTTCCTTTGAAAAGAACCCAGACTGACTACAAAAAACAAACAAAACCCCCACCCTAGTATAGTTCACGAAATTATAAACCCTGGATTCAAAACTAACCTTTCATAGTCAAAATAATGAATAGTTCTACTTATGATAAATTTCTTATTTTAAAATATCTTATTTAACCAACTTACTGGTTTTACTTAACAATTTTCTATAGATAATTTATTAGCACGTAAACAAAATTAAATTTTTAATTACTACCTACATTTTTCTTTGACATAAGTAAAATAGTGCGTTCCATAAAGAAAATGCTTCATATACATTGTAACATTGCAGTCACCTACCATGATACAAACAACTGTGATTAAGGATCTGAAGCTAGGACCAGGGTAGTTCTTGTACCTTGTTAGATATTTGCACAAGCCAAACCATGAAAACAAGTTTTGTCTGGTCACTGAAAAAAATTTTGGCCTTAATTCCTTTATTCACAAGAGGAAGTGGACAGAGGCTTGTAGCTTACATTGCATGGGAAAAGATCAAGTACTGTACCCATTGACAAATAAACTGTTAATCACCAAGTTGTCTACAACCAGAGGCAAGAGGCTAGATTCAGTGGCCTAAGATTAAATTGTCCTGTTTGTGAAACCAGTCTTTGCAAATCTATGGGAGACTTTCTAAAAAAAGTTTATATACATACACATTGTACACATACAAACACATGTAAATATAAACATATGCACACATGCTTTCTTGGGAGGATTAAGAATTCCCATCCATTTTTTTCCCCTCATCTCATTCTTGGAGACAGAGGCAAAGTTTATCTCCAAAACTAGACTACGAAGAGAAACAATGGTGCCATATTCGCCCCACTCTTCAAAGTCAAGGGAGAGGTAGGTCACGTATGAACTTCTACATTGTTGCTACTTCAAATAGCTTCACAAGGCACTAGCTTCTCAAACTAAAATTAGATTTAGAGGGCAAGAATGGAAAAAAATTTCAGCTCATTACTTTCACAACTAGAAAATAACTCTGTTACAAGCCAATTCTGTCATCCAAAGGGAGAATGATGGCAATCCTTCAAAGAGAGTAAAGGTCAGCTCTTATGGAGAAAGCATTTGATAGCTGCTCTCCGTAAAGTTAAAAAAAAAAAAAATCAAAAAGGTACAAAGTTCATAAACTACAAATTATAACTGGATGCTTTCTAGAAAGGTTCAAAATTTCAACCTAAATAAGCTGCATTAGTTGCATTCTGCTTTTTTTCTACAGATTTTAAACAAACAATATTCTGGAGGTAAACTGAAGATAAATCCGTGTGTCAACACTGATGAAGAAGCTCCAAGAAGACATTCCATCCTTGGAACAGTGAACTGGAAATGTATTGATCGGTCTCGTCAACAAGTACATTCCTAACCATTCACTGCTTAGCGTTTCAGCACCCTGCAAATACATCTAGTCTAATTGTGAATAGCAAACAATATCAACTTGCAGAATCAAAATGACCACATAGGTCTACTTAAGAAGCAAAAAAATCCTAAATCTTAGAAAGCTTGATAGTTTGATACATTCACATGTGTTAATTTACAATTCAAGGACAGTTTGTCATTTAAATGCATGAAGAACTGATACTGTGCAGATGACCTTGCAAATTTGTAGAAAAACCTTATAAGATTAACTGTGATAAGTGATCTGCATGTGTATTTCACCATCTGTTAATACATAGCCAGTGAAGTAAAAAAAAACTTTGCAGCTAGCAGCAGCCAGTGGAGAAACACACACAGTCCTTATGGCTACAAGGTACCAGAGAGACACAGAGGAGAACATTTCCTCATTTTCATCGCTAACACTGCAAGAGTTCATCACTCAAACGTTAAAAAGCAAGAACAGAGAGTGACTAGGGATCATCATCATCATAGACTTCACTTGTAAACATGAACCAGTTTTGAAGCAGAGGTCTTGTCTCAAAATGGACACCAGAATCTAGCCAAAGGTCTCACCAACAAAAAGTGTGTAGTGAGAAGCAGAAGACTTATTAGGACAAGCATAAAGAAAGAAACAAAGTAAAAAAAGCCCTCCTATATGAGCCAACGTGTACTCAGACACAGTTCCTACTGAACTGGTGAATAGTTTAATTACATTGACATCCCAATGGATAGAGTCACCTGGTCATTCCTTTTCACTGTGACAGAACAACTAAGAAAGATTTCTGTGTAAAGGACTTGAAACCTAACATTGTCTGATCCAGTTTACCTACATAAGAAAAAGAGAAGCTCAGAATTAAAGAAAGCAAAACCCTGTCTGAGAGCAATTTCAAGCCTTCATGAATTGCTTGAAAGGGACGTCATTTTTCAGGATGATCTGAAAGTGTTTTTTATGCAAGCACTCATCTGCTACCAGCCACTAACATGTCAAAGCATACTGATGACATGCCCCATTGTGGGAAGCCATACTGAATAAATTAACTTTGCTTCCACCTTAATCATCTTTTACTCAGATTCTTGCTATTTCCTCTATGCAGCCCTGTGTGTATCTGTATCTTCCTATGCAGCCCTACACACCTTCTACAATCTCTTATCTATGGTTACTATTTCACATTCACTGTGCCGCTTACCACAAATAAATACATGAAGCAATCAGCCATTTTACTGTTAACTCTTGTGTATTTGCCTTAACTTGCAAGTAAACACACTCTTGAGAAGGTACTAAACGCGATACTGCTAGAACACCATTAGAAACACTGCTTTACGTACCCTCCCCTGTTGCATTGAACAGTCCACGCATCCTACTTGAATGTTTCCATGTTTTGCTCCAGGGATTATCTGTAACCTTTCAAAGTCAGTGCCCAATACCACAATATCACATCCTGATGCATATGCCTAAAAAAGAAAAAAGAAACAGTAAATTAAGTAAAGTTTTAGCTACTTAACAGCATGTCAGTGAAGTTTGAAACACATATCCTACCTGTGTAGAACACTATAAACAGAAGTATAGAGGTATTTAAAAAGATCAAATTCAAAAAAAGCAACAGAACAGGCAAATTACTCCTCCTCCGTGCTTAGAAGTGTATCACAACACTCCCATAACAAGTAAACAGTGGTTCAAGATAGAAAAGGTGAAAAAGGTGGAGTTCTGAAAATATCTAAGAGAAAAGAAAAAGTATGAAGAACAAAGTTCATGCAAAGTAAAAAAAGTAATATATTTCCTAAACTGCGGACAGAGGCATTTAAAAATAAAACTTAAAAAGGAGAAATAGGACTGAGGAGCTAGAATGGTACAAAGCACTTAGTAAGGAACTTAATATAAGGAAAAATTCAGAAGGGGAACAGAATGAAGCTTAGTCATAGAAAAGCAAAATTGTGCTTTCAGACTTGTTGAGTCTCCTGTTATGTGCATTCTATGGATCAATTTTATTTTGTCTTAAATTTATATTTTCACTAAATAATTTCACATATCTAACTCATTCATAGAGCCAGCTGATTGAGTACTGCAATGTCAGAGTCAAAATTTCTTCCTACCCTTATGCAAGTTTTGTTAGAAACTGACACAGATTAAAATGGATATAAAGATTAAACACAGGAGAAACTTGTTGAAACAACAGTAAGTAGAGTCATCCAATAAGCATAAGAATATAGCATTCAAGGATTAAAGTCCAGAACAAGGAATGCGCATCCATGGAAAAGTTAGAGCCAGGAAGCCAGTAACACAATTAAGAATGCAAAGAATAGTATTTTCTTAGAGAGCAAGAGAACGATAAAAAGGCCAAAAATGCCATTATAGTTGGCCAAAAGATTCAAGAGCAGAAGAGTTTCACAAAAATCACGTGATCGAAGATTATTTCCGTATACTGACATAAGTGATTGTGCCTTAAAACCAACTCTACTAATTTCTAGTATATCAATTAAAATCACTTTTGATTAAAAAAAAAAAGCAGAAAAACTGAATTCTAGATTTACAAATTTGAAATCTGATTACCATATTTTCAGGTGTTTCACATGAAAGGGTGCTTTTACCAAACATGACTTAGACTATCATACGAATACATACATTAAAATAAATAAAATAAAAAATATGGATATTTCAGTCCAAAGAAAATTTTCTCCACAAAGAGTTCACTGATATTTCACAAAACAATCTTACCCAGAAGACTGTGATCACCATTCTGAGTCAATACTCAGTTACTACTTTCCAACCAGTAGAACACCAGCCACCCTTAAAATAACCTGATAACTGAAAATGCTGTCTATAATGCTTCTGAAGACTAAATATAACCATATATCTATTTATGAACGCTTATTATTGGTCATGTTTTTCCTATCCTCTCCCCTCTTCAGCTTCAACAAGAGGTTCAAGCAGTATAATTTGTTCTGTCAAAAGAGCAGCATTTATTACAAACTGACATATTAAACCACAGGCTCCAAAGCAGTCTAATTTAAAATTAATTCCAAAAGGGAAGATTAAGTACTATATTTTGTTCAATTGTTAAAATTATTATTTTGATATTGCAATAACATGAACATTGGACCTGTTCCTCACAGAACATTTTCTTCCGTTAAAAATCATCTCACCTGGTGACTCATTGACTGAGACCGCAGTCCATCAGGCAAAGGTTATTCAGAAGTACCATATGCATAATTTTTCCCAAAGCTGTTTTGTTGAATTTAGTGTTCAGTATCAAGGCAATTTTAAGGGCCATGATTTCGGGGGGGGGGGGGGGGGGGGGGGGGGGGGGAAGTTTTAACATATTAAAAAAGTCCTGAGTCCACTTGGCATTTTGCATTGAAATAATACTAAAGTAACTATCAAACTCTACACATTGGAGTCTTTAGGAACTGGTATATTCATCAATGTATCAGGAACAAGGACTTAAAATACTATCAGAATTCAGGCTACCCCCTGCTAACTCGGGCTGTGCTGGACAGCAGTCACTCACAGAGGTGTGTGGACATCTTAGACTTGCTGTTTCCTGAAAATGTCCCCTTTATGAATATAAATTACTGTCCAAGAACTATAGCTCCTTCACCCTTTTGCTATCTTTAAACATGGCTATTATTTTATATTTAATACTCATTTCTTGCCCAACTTAATATGTTGTGTGCTTAAGAAAAGAGTTTGACAAATCTAGGGAAAACTTCCTTCAGAAAGCTGAGGGGCATCTTCTCATGCTAGTTCTTCTCAGTTTTAACAATTCATTATAAGTGCACTCCTAAGAATACATGCCAGGGTTGGGGTGAGAGTGCCCTTTTAAAATCTTAGTCTTGGAAGAAAAATATAGTAATTCCATCCTTATGTTCTCAAAATTCTCCACATATCCCTCTTTTCGGGGAGAAAAAGAATCACTTCTGACATCAGTCTATGCAGATGGATTATATCATACTTGGTCACACTGACTTCCCAGCTCCCAATAAGCTGCAGAACCACTGCAGAGCTGATCTATTTCCAAAGAGATAGAAAGGAAGAAACAAACAAACAAAAAAAGCATTTTCAAAGAGCTTCCAAATATAAATATAGCCAAGCAGAAGGATGATGACTTGGAAGTTATTTTTGACATTTAGTCAATGTTTGCCAGCAGCAGAACCATAATTTCAAAGACAAAAAGCAAGGGATGAAGAAGGGAAGGAATATATATATTTCAAAGAAAAAAGTGTCAGAAGAGAAGGTAGCTATACTATCTGGCAAATGAAACAAACTCGTTTTAGACTGTCTCTGTACAGAGAAGTCACATCCTGATACATGCTCACTGGAACCCAGGCCAGTTCTGAATGAGGTTTCTAAGCAGCAGTATCCTATGAAGACATTTCTCTAAAACAACAGCACAAAATTAATCACTGGACTACTTTTACACTCATATTTTTTTCAGCTCAGAAAATTGTATGAGGTATTTTAGTAAAGAATAATTCAAGTCAGCACTCAGGAGTAAGGGATACTTTCTATACCCTAACAGTCTCAGATTAAACAAAAAATTCTGCCTACCAGTCAACTTTAACTACTTTTTACTGCAAGACTTGTCCACAATAGTCTGCATGTCACTCATTTTCATTTTAACAGAAGCCACTAAGCTATGGAAACTAAGACAACAGGAAATTCAAGTGTCTTATTATGTGTAGGGCAAGAAGCAATTTCAGAGTATAAGCATTTCTTGTCTCTGCAGCCTTGTTTATATTATCTGGCCCTTGGAGGGGAAGCACAAAATGCTGCTATACAGTTCAACCAGGAAAAAATTCCTGAACATATATTAAATTTTAAAAAACAAACAAACAAAAAAAAAACCTTCTAAAGCAAGCAGAGCCTCTAAATCTTATTCTGGCAAGCCACTAAAGCCTTTCACCTTAAGAATGTCCTAGAATGTTTACAAGAAAGTTGTCTGTGCACAATGGGACAAGTAGATAATGTTCTCGGAATGTTTATTAAACAATGCATTGTTCTTCTGTTACACAAATAAACAAGATAGAACTAGTTCAAGCTGCATGAACATGGATTTCGCTAGCTACTGACATAGCAAAACAAGCTGGAAATCAGGAAGTGAAAGATGTTTCAAGCCTGTGAAAATAAAAGTAATTTTGTACACAGAACTGGGTTTTCACAGAATTTCACCCATTCTTTGAATCAGATGTCAGCTCTTATTTCTAAAATTGTATTTCTTTGGAGAAGATTAACATATAGCTTAACAACAACCGTGCTTTAAAAGCATGTTAGATTTATCAGAAAATAGTATAAACAATGCTATGACCTATTCTAATTTCTTTCTAAAGTGAAAGCCTGATATACACAACTCTTACAGAGAATAGTACTGGCAAACCAGATTCTACTCTCAACAGAAGAAAAACAAATAAGCAGCAGTCTTGACCCCTTACATAGCACAGTACCTCTAAAGCAAATATTTCCCTTATACTCAACCTTCTCTATCTATTTCTCCTATGTACTGACATACAAAGTTTTTGCAACAGTTTCTGCTACATAGGGATGGACACATTTATCTTGCACAATTTGCACAAAATTTACTTACCTGCATCTCTTACATGAAGGTCACAAGTACACCTACCATAAATTGCCAGCTATTAGCCACAGGTGAATGCAGTAGTATGTGCATGCACACATACACATTATCTTTTGTTTCTTTTGTTTTGCAACCAATTCAGTTACAGTATTGGAGGTAATTCTCAAGCCACATCAAGGCCACTTTTATCGCTGATGGGTCTCAAGGACTCTTATGTCCCTTGCAAATGAAATTAAGCAAGTCTCAAAGGTCAGGATGCCAGGGCTTACAATCAAATTGACTGATTAAAAGTATTTTATCCAAAATCTATAATAGCTGAATAATATATCTATCACATGTTTGAAACCAGAAGTTTACAACAGGTATTTTTATGACCTTTACAACAACCATTATACCTTAGTGAAGATTAATTTTCCATTTTTTTTAAATAAAGGTATTCCAAAGAAAAGCATTGTAGACTAGGAACAAAAACTTACCAAAAAAACATTAATTACATCAGGTACCTGTTTATTCTGCTGGATTGAGCACAAACGTAATATATTCTCTGTCTGCAAGGGCTAAATACTGCTTCTATGCAACACAAATAGGCACAGGTGGGAGGAGTATTTCCTTTTGTCTCACTTCTCTTATTTCCCCCCCCTCCTCATAATTTCCTCTTCTAAGAATAATTTGCAACAAAAGTCATTCTTAGGAGAACTACAGATAAAAACTACAGGCAAATAAATCAGTTGAGAAGGTGGTACTGCAATAACATCTGTATTCTTCTTCTTTGCACAGAATGATCAAAATCAAGAAGCACAGTCACCATGAACCCCATGGCACCTCAGTGAATTACTCTACTGAAAAAAAGAACCCCTCACTCATGCAGATATAAATTTGCACTAGTCTTTTTGGTATGACCTGTCCCCACTCCCATTACTGTATCAAAATTTATTAGTCTGAGTATTACATTTAGATATCTTATACTTCAAAAAATATATATTTCTTTCATTAAAAAGATTAAATTAAAGAAATACTCTTTCATCATGCTTGAGAAAAAAAAACTTTCTAATCAAAAGTATTTCAACTAATATATTCCCTTAAGTGGCAAATTGATTGGCAATGCACTTAAAATCAAGACTTACTGAAACTGCAGTTTTCATTGAATGTAAAGAGGTTTTATCAATTTTTATTATTATTAATTCAGTTTTTAAAAAAATTAATTCCTTAAGTTCAGAATAGGTTAACTGGAACATGGGAAAAAGAGAAAAAGAAGCACAAAAAAAGTTTTGTTTCCTTTTCTAAATCACAATCAAGAAGCAAGAGTAAAGAATATAACTTCTTGAGTGACTCTTATGACCAGTCAGTTAATTTTCTTGACTATAGATATGCATGGAGTTCTCAATACAAAGAAAATGTTAAGCAGTAACAATTTTATTGAACCACAGAATCTACTTTCATTTATCAAAACATTGTACAAAGCTGGAAGAATTTTTATCACAATCCAGTATTTTTGGAAAATTCAATGTAGTCTTCAAAGTATCCAAAAGACACATTTTCCAAGTGCTTTTCAACTTTACACTTGAAGTTCATGGTTTTATCAATCATACAAAGCAAGTCTCAAGTCCAGGATGAGTTTAATCACACAGAGAGGAAATCAGTCCAGAAAAGATTCTGGCTGCATTGAAATAAACCATGCAATTTATCTTTCTTTCCCAAATATTTACCCCTACAAGCAATCCTCTTTTGTGACTTCCATTACCAGTCTTGGGACTTGTGCTCGTAAAGTTGCTATTGCTCACAGTGATTTTTTGTTTTTCCCCCCTCTTCTGATACTTGCGGGGAAAAACAAAAAAAGGAAAAAATATTACAGACACAGAATTGAATAAAGCAAAATGCACGAAACCAACCAATCACAAAAGTGGTAGCAGTGCTAGTTACCCAGTAACTTAATTACAACTTCAGTAATAACTAGTACAGCCGTATCCTGTGTGATGACTTCATGAACTTATTAACAAATTTTTTTTTACTCAAATATTTCAGATCTGGAAACAACAAAAGAAAGCAAAGGATGGATTCCATTGTGGACAAGTACATGGAAAAGAAAAGCATACTGTATGTTATTACCACTCACTCTCAGCAGATAAGTGACAAGCATGCTTCTTATGATATCTTGATGATTATAATTCTTTTTCTATATATAAATAAAAGACATGACAAAAACTCTTTATCAGTGTTTTCTCAAAGGAAACTCATACTCCACTTGACACTTGATATCCTAAAGAAAGAAAGCCAGAACAACCAATCTACACACCATTAGAACAAGTATCGCAAATATCACCTTAAAACACAACTGCACATATTTAAAAAGGTGTATGCAATTCAGTGGTTACTGACACTTTTTGATAGTTTCACTTCCAATTTTTCAGCATTTAGAAGAATCTATCATCTTTAGCTTAAAACTGGAATATTGTAAACCTTTTTACCTTAAATATTCAGCATAGCATATTAGACAATATTCTGAACCATACTGTATCCAAAAAATCAAGGTATTAAAGAACAAGTTCTCTGGTCAGAAAAAGGTAACTCATCTCACACGTACAGTACATAACCCTGAAATATCAGGTCCCATGAGTTCTCAGCCACAAAAACTGGAAGCATAGAAGTTTGCAGAGACAAGTTTTCTTCCATTTCTAAGATACCAGTATTTATACTTATTAATGCTTATATCATTACTTCAGATATGGGAAAACAACTGACCCTTTTTCTTTTTGGATTTTCTAATGATTAAGTCCACCATTTCTTTCCAAAAAGATAGAAATTAGCTTCAGTACTTTTCACTTCTTAATCCTCCCGAGCAGTCTCATGACTTTAACACAGCACCACAAAATGCATTAACAGCAAGAAAAATAAAACAAAACCAAACTCTGAAGCAGTCAAGAATATTTCTGTTAGCAGTTTTAAATATCAGGAAAAGAAATGCGTTAATAGTCTTCTGGAGAAAAAGACAAAACAAAGCAAGATGAATGTGTCTATAAGAAACATTGTTACTATATTTATGTCAAAGTAGCACTTGTAAAAAAGAGGTCACAGAACAGTTACTCAAAACTGCACTTCCCAATCATTCTGCTCTCCCCAGAGATTCTTACTACTCTTATCAATTTGGGAGCTCTAACGCTAGACAAGTCAGGCCGTAACAGGCTGAGAGTGCTTCAGTGACACTGAGAACTCAAACTAGTTCCCTCAAAACAGAACAATACCAAAATGGGAAACTTACAAGAACATATCTGGAAAGCTTACTAACATTTACTTCCCCATAAAGCCAACCTCTTTGTCTCTTACCAAATGGTTTCCCATACACTGTCTTTAACATCTCTGGATATGTAAAATCAGGAAGTTTGGCACAGATGGAATTTGAAGTTCCAATTGGTGCAGGTTAATAAGTCTTCCATTGTGAACTTACTTACAGGATTCATTTTTTTGGAAGCAAGCATATGACTGGACAATGCTGTAGATAAATAGACTTTGCAAAGCCAGTCTAACTCCAGAGAAGCAGCTCTAGGGTGCTTCACTCTGAATGCTGACTGCAACCCACCTTTCCAGCATGGGCCCTGCACCACTGCCACAGAGGGAAGCTGTGAGTAGCCAGCTGAATTAAACTGTGAACACCATACAGGACAGAAAAAAAAAAAAAGAAAAAAAGAAGAAAAAAAAAAAGAAGTTTCTAAATTCTTGCATTTCTATCTATCATTCCCCTATCAAACTCAAAACCACATTATGCTGTAATTAGGGTGGGCAGAAAACGTAAGGTTAAAAACACCCAAACAGGGTGTGCTGAGAAATTTTGCTGTGTCTTATTTAATTCCTCTTCATTCCAAAAGGGAAGGCAAGAAGGGCATATTTCGGGGGAGAGTGGGAAGCAAAACACAACAACAGAAGTCTGCAAAACAGAAGTAAAAGGGAGAAAAAACAAACACTAATAAAAGGCTTCAGCCTTTACTAAATACCACAAGTGTTTCTTCTCCAAGT
Organism: Caprimulgus europaeus; assembly: GCA_907165065.1. The sequence continues at coordinate 20,158,801 of OU015527.1, forward strand.
CTAAACACCGACAATGAGTTCAAAATTGTTTTAAGGTCTTAACACTAAGGCACACTAGTTCAGGATCTTCTTCAGCTGCCACCACGAAGGATTTCAGTTACACACCTGACCGAAAGCGAGGGCTGAAATTCCCTTCCACAGAAAGCCGCACGTACCGGCTGACGTTTATGTAATCTTTTATCAAAGCCACCATATTCCCGGGTTAGCAAACCCCGCTAAAAGCGGCGGCATCTGCGCGCCTTCTCCCGCCAGGCACCGCACGGGCCCCGCGCCGCTTCCACCCCTGCCCAGCCGGAAAGGCCGCCCGCACCTCCGGGCTCGGGAACCGCCGGCGCTGCGGTAAAGTTTTGCACGTCTGCCCCCAGTCCCCGGCAGGCCCCGTGCCGGAGTGCCGCAGGCCCCTCGGGGAAACCCTCCCCCGGCGGCGGGCAGTGCCGCTACCGGCTGACAACGCTGCGGAGGGCGAGGCGAGGCGCCCCGCTCCGAAGGCCGGCTGCCGCCACTGCCGTGCCTGACGCAGCTGCCTTCGGCGCCGGGTCAAGCGACCGGGGAGCGCGGCGCAGGGTCGCGGGCCCGGTGGAGGCCTCACCGTGAAGGGCTGGTCGTGCAGGCTCCCCACGGAAAAGCAGTTGTTCCCGGGGTTCACGGCCCCTGTCAGCACCTGGTGCAGGTTCATGGCGAGAGGGCGCCGCTCAGCCGCCCCTCGTCCCGCAGCCGGCGGAGGAGGCGACAGCACATCCTGCGGGGCGGAGCCTCGCCGGGTGGGCGGGGTGCGGAGGAGCAGCGCCCCCTGCCACGGGCCTGGGCGCCCCCAGCCTCCGCTCCGCGCCAGCTCTCGCGAGAGCCCGCTCCGGCAGCGCCGCCGTCACCGCCCGCCTCCCGTGGGACGATCCCGCTCCCCTCGGCCCGGCCCGCTGGCTTCAGCAGCCACGCATGCGCGCAGGCAGCCGCGGGCAAGGACACGGGCGTGGGCGAGGGGGGGAGCCTTGTCTGCGCATGGGCGGCTGCCCCGCGGCGCGGGGGCGGTGCCGCCGTCCGGCAGGCGGGGCGCGGCGCGGCGTGGCGAGGGGCGCAGGGTCAGCGCGGGGGGCGGTGGCACTGGGGGGTGCGTCTCGGCCTTGCTGTCTTACTAAACCACTGGAGGGGGCTGCCTCGGCCTGGTGGCGGGGGTTTCTGTGGCTGAAGCAGGGGGGACGCAAGGCCTGTCAGGCCTGCGGCCTCGCCTTCCGCCCAGCTGGTAGCCCAGGCAAGAGGCGACAGCCCCTTCCAGCCCATGTAATTTCACAAGCAGGGGACTCAGCTGCCGCCTTTCCACAGGCTGTGACAAGAGGAAGCATCTGGCGAGAGGAGACATGGTTCCCTCTGACGTGGGAAGCGAAGGAGACATTTTCCTGAGACACCAGATAAGCTGCAGGCAGCCGAGTTTTTTACCTTCCTCATAACATGCGAAAAAAGAAATTACCTAGAATGGATATTGCTTTACCTACATTTTAAGAGCAGGATTAGTGGAGGCTGGTTTGCTGCAATGAGGGGAGATGAGGTCAGGTCAGGCCCAAGTGCAACAGGCAACGGAACCTCTGCATTGGGATGACAGGAGGATATTCAGACCTGACCTACCACGGCCCCTCACCATTTAAGTAGCTCTTCACTTCTAAATGGACTGAAAGGTTGAAAAGTCTCCTAATTGTGAGAAAGTATGGCCGTTCTGTCTGCTACACTGAAAGCACTTTGTGTCTTGTTATCAGTATTTCTTTTCACTGTAACTAGTTTTTAGTATTCTATCAATTTTGTATAGAAATTTCACCGTTAGTTGTGTTTTCCCTTGTAAATTGTAGCTCCCTCAATTTTCATTCTTACATTATCCTACTACTGAATATTAGAACCTCTTTCTACTCACCAGCCATTCCAAAGAATAATACAAAATCAAAGTAATTTCATGATGTATAAGCATAGCCTTGTGTATCTCATCCCGTTTGTAGGGTGATACTACATATCTGTATACAGCCATGCCTTTTTTTCTTGTGGTACAAGGTCAACCTATCGGGTATGGGGTGTCCCATGTTATTTTATTAATTGAAAAGCATCACACTGGTTGCTGCAATAATTTGTGCAAATGGATTCTCCTAATTTCTAAAGCCTTCTGATGTGAGAAAAATTCACCAGATTTGGCACTGTGTATGTATAGACGTTCCTTTAAGAGCCATGGTTTTCTCATGCTGTTTATAAGCTGCTATCAACCTAATCACTTTTGGTTTGCAAAAGATCCAAAAGCTTATCAAATTACCATGTCAGTGAATAGCAATCTTAGCCTTACCAGGAGTGCTGATCACTGATAAGTGATCTTATCCTTCTACCAGCTGCAGAACAGAATCTAGTAAAGCAATCTTAGTGGATTTTTAAGTTAACAAAAACTATTTTTGTCGGGTTGTAATCAAGAAAGTGAATTATGACTGAAAACAATAAGAGGCTCTTATTTGTGATTTTTGGCCTACTTCTGGGCTCAGACTGTGAACCAGGTTTGGTTGCAGCCAGCTGATACTTCTTCCCACAAGGACTGCTCTAAAATACAATGGACAGAAAAGGTCAGAGATCCCGCAGAACCATATTGGTGCTTCAAGCCTTATGCGCTCCACAGGTGTAAAGCACATTGTATGACAGGACAGCAGAGTAACTAGGCAGCAAGCCCAGACCCTAGTCTGAGGAAGGTGAAGAATTCAGGAAGAAGGGGAAACTCAGGACACCAAGTAAAAGAATGAAAGGAAGTTTGACTGATAACTGCTTTTTAATATTTATCTGGTTACAACACGATAAGGTATGTTTACAACAGACACACCCTAACATGCTGATATGGTAAGAAAATACAGAACTTCTGAATTCCTAACTAGATTTGGTCTTTGTGACTATTCAGATTAATATGTTCAGCTTACTTCATAACTTACTTCCCTCCCTGGAAGTTTTCAAGGCCAGGTTGGATGAGGCTTTGAGCAACCTGATCTAGTAGAAGGTGATCCCTCCCAACCCATACCACTCTATGATTCTATAACAGAAAGGACATTACCTTTTATCATCTCCTCTGTGGATAGAGAGCCTATGTAGTGACATGACTGGCACACGCATCCACATGCTATCTCCTGTCCCCACAGGGATGGGGCACTACCTTCCTCTTCCCACATTTGCTGTCAAGAGTGAGCTGTAGCACAGGAGCTCTTGACTCCTTGCTGCTGATTCCCAACACTGCTGCTATGCCTCTTCCACTTCTCAGCCTGGGGCATGCAAGGGCAGACACCCGAAGTGGGACTTGGGCACATTTCTTTCCATTTGTCCTTCTCTTTTGCAACACCTGTGAATTCAGCTACAGACAAATTACATACTGTACATTTTATTGTGATGTCATAGTAGATGTACTGTTGGACATTAACAAATTTCAACTCTGGCCTGTGCAATTTCATTTAAAATTTTTTAAAAAGCTAAAAGTTATTCAATAACATTAAAAGTATATGTTGTCTTGTTGACAAAAACACAGAGGTTGGTTTTGCTGAGAATTTCAAAACTTGACAGTTACTGGAAGGTAAAAAAAAAACTCTCAGAAAGCCAAGAAACGCCACCAAAGTGTGTCCTGTGCTTTTTGTTCATTTTACATATTTTTCTCACCTTCTCAGTAAACAGTCCCTTTTCCAAAAAGCCCTTTCTACTGCCTTTCACTTAGAAGTACCTAAAAAACGAAAAGGCATTGAGTTTGCCCTACAAGATTACAAAATACCATCACAAGCTCCTTTCTGTTGTTTTGCCCCCTAACATCAGTAAATCTTCCTTTGAGTCTTTCAGGAGCTGTAATTCTTCTCACAAGCTGCTGACTCCTGTCATTCACAGTTATTGCTGAACATGCTCACTCAGGCCTTGCCTTTGGCTTTTTAGAGGGGCACTGTACAAAATAGCCCCTATCAGAATAGCAAAAGACAGGAAAGACTATCACTTCCCAATATTTTAACATAAAGTGGCTGTGGCTGTTCTGAAAGTCTGACAGGATTTTAACATTTGTGCATGCACAGAAGGGCTTGGAAGTGTCTAATTTGCTGCTTTTTGGTTATTGACCAAAGCATTATTTTTTCAATAACAATGAAGCCTTTGAATGCTTCAAAAACCATATACACCAAGTGTATACATACACATTTTACATTAGTAAATTGCTTGTGTTTCCCTACAGGGGAATGTTTTCCTGTTGGAGGAAAGTCCAAATCAAAATTTTATATCATACCCCACAAGTCTCTTCTAAATTCAAAATCGCATCTCTGCAAAGCAGATCCATGTTAACAATATTCTTCACTGTAATGCAGTAGCAAATTGATGTATATTTGCAAAATTATTTCATTTACATAACTACAATGACAGACTTTTTTGTTCTTCCTGTACAATAAACATCCATGAGTCACTCATTAACAGCAGTGAGCTCCCTTATGTCAGTGATACACAGGCAGCTTTGAAAGAAGCTAACATTCTAAGTGGCATGTTTACAAATTGTTTACAGTATTAGAAAATGTTTTCTTTGCTGATTTCTCAAGAATATGATACAGGCAGGTAGCATTTCCCCCCTCACCCTCTTTGAATTTATCATGTGGAATTCATTATATTTTAACCTGCTTTTTATGAAAACAATGCACTGCAGCCAGGAACAACTAACTGTTCCACCTCATATACTCTTTGACCTTGTCTTTGTTGCCCTTGATCTTTCTGCAGAGTTTCTTTGGTTTCTGAATACACAAGGCAAAAGTCTGACCCAGTGAGGTCAAGAGAAAACCCTTACTGATCTCCCCAAGATCTGGAGCTCCTCCTGTGTGACCACACTGGGAATCACTTGAGGAAGTACTTGATTCTCTTGTTGAGCATTTATGACTTTTGGCAGTGTAAAAAGAGTCAAAACACACTGTGGCATCTTGGGAAAATATGAAATGCATAAATACATAAACATTGACACTTAGTATTATGGTCCTAAACAGCTGACCACGTTGTGAAACCTTCCTTTGCAAAAAGCTTACCTTGTTCACGTCTTCAGTACCCATGTTTTATACCTGTAGCCTGCAGGTTAGAGTGATATTTGCTTCTTTTTTTGTACTGTTTTCATTTGGTGAAAGACATTTTGTAACAGCTTATGTTGCTGTCACATCTCTTAATATGTACAGTACAGTACATTCTCTTTCCCATCAGTGATCCGATACAACCTTTTACTTGGTAAAGGAGGTATATGCTGCAAGGTATTGTTTCCTGCAAGATTTGATTTATTCATCTTTTATTTGGGTTTTGGTGACACTTCCATTTTGTAAGCTTGGAGTATTTTCAGTAGTTGTTTCCAAGGTAAAAGCTAACCATTATTAGATCCTTCAGGCTTGCAAATTAACAGTTAACAAGTTTTTAAATTTCCATTTATATTCAGTGTTTTACATTCATTTCACAGATCGAAGTTGAAGCTATTTTTGAAGAAAATAATGAAAGGGTTGCTGGATAATACATTAACTGTCCACTCTCTCCCTGTATATTTATAAAATATTCTGTGATCACTAGCAGTTTAGGAAACTAGTTTTGGTTTGGTTTTTTTTCTTTGCATCACTTGAAGATCCCTGTATCAGTAAGCTCAGTTTGGTCTCACCAGTTCATCTAGACCCAATGAGCTTGGTGAGCAGACTGGGCCAGACTCCTGCCTCCTGTTCCCTGTTTCTTTATCCCTGAGCGCCAGGGAGTAATGTTTTAAAGCATGATTTGGAGAGCTCAAGTCTTGGCCCCTGTCTGTTGAGATGGTGTGCATTTCAATCCTTCCCACCAGGGACCAGCAGGACTGGTGCCAGGTGAGGGCAGGGGTGTGAGCTGGAGCCGAGGACAGTTGAGGAGGCTGAGCTGGACTTCATCTCTCAAGCAAGGCTGACATTGTGGCCCTGGGGAGGTTTCTCACAGGTCCCACTGTTGTTTCTTCAGCAGGCTGCTGCCAGGCCATGGGGCTGCACCACAGCAGAGCTGTGAGAGCTAAGCGGGCTGCTTCGGCACGCAGCCACAATACAGAATACCTGCTGGTGGGCTCTGTGGTGCCAGGCTGAGAGTGATCATGTATGGCATCTAGGAGTCCTGTCTCTTTCAAATGCTGAACAGTGCCAATTTCCAGACACATCAGTCAATTTTCAGATGTCATCAGTCTTGTCATGCACAGGGTACTTTTTGTGCCACAGTACAACAGCCAATATCCTGGAAATGACTGAGCCAGGTTTTCTCTACCCAAACATGCCCTTTTAGTTGATCAGTTCTTTGTGTAGACCTGGGAGACTCCCAGGCCTTGGAGAAGTTCCTCTGACAGCTCACCTGTTGGTGCTGAACTCTGATTAGGCTGTTTATATATAGTCTGTTACTTTAAATTCACATGAAAGGCTACTGAAATATGCATTATGCAGTACTATTTACCAGAATGTATTTGTTCTTTTTATGTAACCCTAAATTATTCAGTAAGTCTAGTCTTTTCTCAGAGATACTGTTGATTTCAGGTTGAGTATAATACCAAATATTTATTTTTTAGTTTACTATGAAGTGTTAAATGATATGCAAATAAATGTATAGACTCCACATCACATAATGCATAATTTATTAATACTTTGAACTTTCATATATATTTCCCATATCATATTTAAAAGGGTTACACCCTTTATAGGTTTCCCTAACAAACTTATCTGAGGTATAATGCAATTGCTTTACTGTTCCTTTCATGTTTATATCAAGTATTTCTATGTACTGTGAGGGTGACAGAGCACTGGAACAGGCTGCCCAGGGAGGTTGTGGAGTCTCCTTCTCTGGAGACATTCAAGACCCGCCTGGACGCCTTCCTGTGTGAACTCATCTAGGTGTTCCTGCTCTGGCAGGGGGATTGGACTAGATGATCTTTCGAGGTCCCTTCCAATCCCTCACATGCTGCGATTCTGTGATTCTGTGTTATGTTTCCATACTCAGTATTAGCATATCTCCACAAATCTATCTCATACAGATTTTTACATTCAGGGCTTTAAAATGGCTTGAGATGCTCAAGGCCTAGCCTGGAAAAAGCAAAAGTTATTTTCTGCTGGTTTTTCAACCTTTTACCTACTTAAGGTTCCTTATGGTTAGCTTTTAACTTCATAGGAGGGTGGTGTGAGCTTGTGACAGAGAACTGGTTATTAACCCATACATATACACAGATTTCAGCAGATGGCTATTCAAGAAAAATATGAAACACACCAGCCTGTTGTTCTCTCATATTGCAGTGTAACTCAAATATAAACCATTTTCCCCTCAAATACGCACACCCCCTCTTATCTCGCAGCCCCTTTGTGAGGCAGTCTTATGTTTTGTTCTTTTGCCAGCACTTTCAGTGGTATACAGTGAAAGCTCATGAGTTGTTTCTTTTTCTGCTTGCTCCATTTCAGTAACAGAGACACATTCCTTTGCTCAGGCATCCGTGTACGCATATGCAGGGTGCATCACCAATTAGGCATACTTGCTTTTAAAAATATCAGTATTACCTTTTTTATATTCTTTTATCCTCTAAAATAAAGAAGAGAAAACAAGAGCAACCAAATTAAGGAGGGCTCATCTCTGTTACTGAAAATTCCTTCCACCATTTGATGGCATACTCATAACTCCATAGAAACATTAAAAAACCAAAGGAGCTCAGACTAACAAAACACTAATATTTCAGCCTGGTGGTAGATTCACAGTTGACTGCTATATGCTGAGTATAAGATGGCATTGCAGTTACTGATTTTGAGTGGAACTAACCACACTTAACGAGGCTTGAAAAGAGCAATTAAACTTGCCATCTTTCTCATCACTTGGTCACCTGTATGTCATCTGTTTTTCTTTAACTGGGAATAAAGTGTTTGTGTTCTTATAGTAGAGAATGGTACTGAAACATTTTACAAATAACAAATTGCAATTTTTTTCAATACTTTTTGACAGGATCTTAAATTTACACATCCACATTTTAAGACTTATTAAAAGGTGGTGGGTTGCCTGTCAGTACCAAACTTCATCTGTATGCCACTAAAGAAAATAACTTTTTTACTAGATTTTTAAAACTAAGAACACACAATTTCCTTGTTTAAATTTTGCTATGAATGTAAAGTGTCCCTGTGTTTTATGATGACTATGTCTTTCCTGAAACAGCCTGTGGTTTAGTGATGTAAACTGTTTGATCTGCCCAAGAGCGGTAGTGCTTTCTCGTGACTCTTCCTCCACCACGTATTGTACACTCCACCTCAGTGGACCGATTTTATTTACTGTTGAGTCAATATTTACCACTTTGCTACTGCCTGCAGTAGTTTTAATCCCTGTCTGAACAACTGAATGGTATCAGGAGATTTTTAAAGCATTTAGGCCCTAATCCTGTCATATTAAATGAGTTTCTAGTGAAAGTTAAGGGCGCTCAGCACCCCAAAGCACTAAAATGAATGTCTGATTGCAGAAACCATGCCTAACAGAGCAGCTCTATGAAATATCATGTATTTTTCCATTTCAAGTTTGATTCTTCTTGTAGCATAACATTATTTGTTTGTACTTGAATTTTAATATTTCATTGCAGAGACTCATCAGAAAATATTTTTGCTGTATAAAACACTTGATTTCACAGATGAGAGCTGGCACAGGCAATAGCAGGATTTCCTTGTCTGTCCTAGCCCCCATTAGCAGGTGGAATTACAAAGGTGCATTTAAATGTAATGTGTAGGGGAGAAAAGAATCTATGCAGAATAACAATGGCACAGAATTATATCAGATGTTTTGATAAAATAAATGCCTGTCTGATGTTGCTGATATTCACACATCGATAGCTGTTTGGTGGAGAAGGCAGCAGCATCACTGAAAGGGGGAAAATACTCTGTCAGGTTTACTGGGGCAGGCGGCAGAGGCAGCTGCCTGTGTGGCAGCTTTTGCAGGAATGACAGCAGGGAGGGTTTTCCTGGCATATACAGATAGTGGATGAGAAGGAAGCTGGTCATATTTTATTTGCCCGGGCCTTGGTTATTACTGTTTATTGCTGGTATTGCAATAGTCCTGTAGGACTTGACTGGGCAGTGGGGAAATACTACATGAGACAGGGCATGTATAAAATCTGGAAGGTGCATTTTCCACAGTGTTTGTTCTACACCTATGGAGCAAGTAGCAGGATATTTTACATTTATGTGTGAACAGAAGGAGTCCTGTTGTACCAGAAGCAGTGCCTGAGAAGGAACCAAACTGAAGAGAGAGATTAACATCAGCCGTCAAGAAACAGGTGTCCTGCTCTTCTTTGATGCACTAAATCACTTTGTATATACAGTGCAAGGAAGTTGCAGATCCAGGCAAGACAGTTTTAGTCTTTTTTTCCACATTAGGTATTTTATTTTTTTTTTGTAACCAGTTTACTCCATTAGGTTTGTAGGCAATTATTTAAAATCACAAAATCTACTTGAACCACACAGATATTAAAATGCCAAAAGGGCAAATAAAAAAGAGCTGTGCAATAAATACACGTAGCTCACATAAAAAATTGTAAGTCATTGGGGTAGACAGCTGTATTGTAGAGATGATGCACTTAAACATTTTGGAGGAAGAGAAATAAATTTATCATCTTTTGCAATTCCAGTGTCTTAATCTGTATGTTTACTGCTGAATTTCCATTGCAAAGGCCACTGTGATTCTCTGACATGGATAAATAAAGTGTAGTGCTTTGATAGTACCAATGTCTTTGTTTGAAATTTACATCAAGTATATTAACTTTATTTTTTCAGGGCAGCTTTGCAAAGAAACAGGCATCAAATACAGTTAGAGGGCAAAAGAGAAGTCTGATATGCATTCTGTGATTGCTTTTACAGCTTACTGTGTTGTCTTTTTAAATAAAAATAGAAAGATTCAGCCTTGCCTCAGGTGGAGAGAGGAATAAGATTGATAGTAATCAGATATAATCTATAATAGATTCTGTGTTTAAATATGTCAGTCTGGAGAGGAAAATAACTAAAATAAACAAATAAATAAATAATCATCACTGAAATGCCTAAAACTGGCAGTTCAGTTTAGGAAATTGTTTCCTACTCTTGACTTCCACGTAAGCATTAAACAGTTCTGCTTACCTTTTGGGGGGTATGTGTGTACATATGTGTGCATCCACACGTGTGTGTTTTTGTGTGTGAGAAAGAGACTATGAATCATCACTAATGTATGCACTAATGTATGTCATGTTTTCAGAATGGATAGCAATCAGCAGTGATTACTTGAAATATGAGAAGATACGAATCTTAAATTATTTCATTGCTAGATGATTCAACCAAAAGCTCATTACACTTTTGTTTACAAGATTTTTACCATTCTAAGAATTCACACTTTTTTCATATTACATAAGAAGTACTGTCTAATATAAAGTGGTTTTTTTTTCCCTAGATGTAGCACTGCATTTGTTGCACTAATACCAAATAACTGTCTGACAAATCAATATTTCATTATTTTAATGCACTATATAATAAGCAAGAGAATATACGAGACAGTATTTCAAAACCATTAAAATCGCCAGTTTGGTTTTGATCATAGCTAGATGATATTTACTGTGACAATTGTAATTTTCCATTGAATGGTTGATACACATCTGATTAAAAATAACTATCCTCAGGAAAGTGCCAGTAAAGTTTTTTATCTTGGTTTCAGTACTGCTTGCATAGTTTTACAACAGTCATCTTCAATAATGTTCAAGACTGTAAGCAAAAGAAGGCTCAAAAAAACCCAAACAAACAAACCCTCCAGAACTCTAACAAAGCAATGGACACATTTTACAAAGGAAATCAATATTTCTGGGGGAGGGGAAATTAAGTGTTCATATATCACATTTTGTAACTTACATGTTAATTCTAAACTTATTTTAGGTATGAAAGCTTTGAATTTATGGTGTTCCAACTTAAATGCTAGCACTGCATTCTTTTTTGTGAAGATACGTTGCAAAAAGTACGCAAATGCATTTTAGGTTTGGGAAACAGTAATGGTTATAAGCTCACTTTGCATAATATCATATTAAATAAAATAATTTAATTTCAAGAAATTTCCTTAAAATAAAAGAAGGAAAAATGAACAGATTTTCTGTACAATTGTATAATGACCACTGGTCAGAAGACAGGAATAAAAATGGAAATTAAAGCACAATGCAAATCACACACTAAATGTATCAGATGCTAATTTTATCAGTTTTGGAGAAAGCTAATGAGAAAAATGTCTACAAATAATTTCATTCCTTCCTAAGGCAAGTGATCTAAGTTTCAGTCAAGCGTGGATTTCATTTACTGACTAAAAGGAACTGAGAGAGGGACCTGGGAATTTTCCAAGTTCTTTTGTAGATACTAAATATATACAAAATAAAAGATGATCCTCTTTTATGTAAATCAGATAAGTGACATCTGCCTTGGGGTGTGAGGTTGACGAATACTGAGGTATATAGTTATTGGTGAAACGCCTTACAAGGCCTTTGAGCCCATCAGTGGAGCAAGAAGCTTACTAGTGCCCTCTAAAGATAGTATTTGTCGCCTGGCTGTTGCAAATATTTGTCAAAAGCCCCATTAGGGGACTATCACAAGGCACAGTGCACAGAAAGAAATTAACCGAGTACGGAGAGCCGTGTGCCCCTTCTCTTCCATTACCACTGTTAAGTGAAGCATGAGAGCTCTTGGCCTAAGATATCTGGGCTGCTAAATTTATTCACAGGTGCCATTACTAAGATACAAGGTTTTTAAAACATACTTTTCCGGGCTTTGCTGGCAGGCTCCGCTGTGGCAGCAGTCAGCGGCATAAATCTGCCCGCTGCTCATACGCAGCTGCCTTTGTTGCTGCTTTCAGTCTCCTTAGAAATGAGCTGTAGCAACGGGATAAATCAGGGGATGTATAGATTATTATAAACTAGATTACTTTGCAGTTACCCCATTAAAAACTGCCTACACTTCTCTACCTCTATGTAAAGGAGTTTATTCATTGTAGTGCATAAGCTGAGCACCTGAAGGTGGTGCGAATGCATGTTGCAAATAATTTAATGTACTCATCCGTACACCTTTCTGACTTTGCGGTGTACACAATCACACAACCAAAATTTCTGTTGCACTCTAGTAAACAAGCTGTGTGCAAACCAAGGTCATCTGAAGGTAAACCCTTTTAGAAGCTATCTATGAACTTGTCACCTTTGTTCATATCACCATAGACTTTTTAACATAGAGGCTGTTTTATTTTACCTCTGAGAAGGGCACACAAAATTTATATACCACAACTACATTTCTTTTCTCTGTTTCATAACTTTAGGTGGCAGCACCATAACAAAGACCTCTGCTGCATATGATCACACAGATACACAACAGCAAAATCAGTGTCACACACACCTCAAACCACAGAGGACTCTAAAACCTGCAGCTTTGCATAATATTGTGCAGCCACAAACTGTGCTAATTGTAATAGTTGTGTTGTTTGGCCGTTAAGTGGCTTTTCTTTCAGCATTGCATAGACACAGTGCTGTTGTTTTTGTGACTTTTTTTTTTTCCCATGTGAGTGTCACCTTAGCTGACCTTGAACATGCAGGAGGTTTATTTCTTCCGGCCTATTTCCCAATCCTCACTGAAATGGACACTGATTTTTCTTACTGATCTCAGTGGAAGAGCACTGAGACATCTTTTCCTATTATCTCATATCAGTTCTTCACTCTGTGGGCTGTGGTGGTGTAGCATGGGACTTTTAATTCTTCTGTACTCCAGAACATACTTGTCATAGGAAATGATAGGGTGTGATTGTTTTAGGTCTGTTCAGTAAGGTGCTTCCAAGTCCTCAAATAACAAGTCTATATATGCATAGAATTAGTACTATGAAAAAAAATACAGCTTCCTGTGTTACTTATATCCTTTGGATTTTCTTTTTTCCACACCACTTTCAGCATTTACAAGGGGGATATGGGGATGTTTCAAGCTTCTTAAGGAAGCAGACCCATAGCCAGGCTCACAGTTCAAATGTGACTGAGCACACAACAGCAGACGGGAGAGACTCCGTGGATGTGACCTACAGAGGACAAGCTGTTGGGTTCCCAGCCTGCTCCACAGCTGTGTGTGGAGGTTGGAGCACCAGGGCTGGTTCAGCCTGGACAAGGGAGGCTTGGGGGCACCTAACAGCAGCTGCAGCACCTACGAGGGGCTATCCAGGAGCCGTGCTCTTTCAGAGGGACACAGGGGACAGGCCAAGGACAAAAGAGGCTGGGACGTGCCATAAGGAAACCTTTCCCCAAGAGGACAGACGAGGGATGGGTGGCACAGGCTGCCCGGGGGCTGTGCAGGCTCCCTCCCTGCCTCCCTCCCTGAGCAGCCTGGTCTGGCTCCCTGGCCAACCTTTCTGGGAGCAGCGCCTCACACCAGGCGCCTCCCGAGCTCCCTCCTCACCTGGATTGTCTTATGGTACTGTGGTCCTTTGAATTTAGTCCTCACTCTCTCTTAATGACAGTGAGCCTATCCCTGACATTAACAGAAAAAGATTTAACCTTGCAATTTTATATTACAATCTTTTTTATTACAAGCATTTCCAATATTAACCATCTTGTGCCTAGGAACCCTTTCCAGAGTGTGTTTGATGAAGCAGATCCCTAATAAGCACTTCTTTCTCCCTCCTGCTTGCTGCAGCTGCTGACTCCTTTTTCCATGTGAGAGCTGGTAGAAAGAGATTTCTACACTTGTTCCACTTCATGTTTACTTTGCTGCTACATATTCTTCCTTTGAATCTCCCACTAAAGATAAAGAAAGGAGGAAATGTCAGCTTTTCCCTGAAAGTTTGTAATTCAAAAGCTTATATTTCACAGGGATATGAGCAATTTCCTGAGCAACAATAGCCCCTTAAGCCTACCACATGATGCTGTGCGAATAAATAGAATCTTGAGGCTTTAGCATCCTGGAACTCCAGATATTTTACTTTCCTTTGCATTTTAATTGAGGTCAATTATGCTTTTTGCTGCTTTGGTTAAAGAAAGATTTCTGGCTACTATTTCATGTTAATTAATACATCCTGAGGATTGTCTGTATTTTAAGGCACTGTTCTGAAGTTCAGCAGAGCCAAGCTTGGGTCCTTTGTCAAAGGCTAAACTTGGGAAAATCTGTTTGCTCTTTTATCACACTTTCCAGTAAACAGTTCAGTGGATAGTATCTGGTAATGTATGTTTCTCATATAATCCCTTGATCTTCCACTATTTGTTTAAAATCCTGATCACTTAAAATGAACTATTAGTAGGCGAATCAATTTTCAAATTTTATGTTTGACAAATATAGATTTATGGTGTGCTGTGATATGGCTTGTTATTAGAGTCTCTGATAATGTATTTTCAGGCTAATGAAACAACACTATAACATCATCTTTGCCAAAAGGTACTTTACAGTTTGGCTTCTACATGTCCATTCAGCCACTTTACTATTTTTTACAAGTTTCATACTTCTGACATTTTTTTCTCTCTCTACAGACTTTTCTTTTACAGTTAGTTACACCATATGACCTCCACATATTTTTCTGAAGCCTGCACTGACATAATTTTATTATCTTAAGTAGTAAGTCATCAATGATATATATCTCTGAATTAAACTGATAATAAAGGGCTCAGTGTGTACTTCCCTGGTTGCCTTACTGGGCTGACCTTAACGAGTTTCTGCAATGTCTCATCTTTTGCTGTGATTGATGCAAATTTAGTACTAATTATTTCTGATACTGGATAATCTAAGAAAGTGACTTAGGTTGTAAAAGCCTATCATTTTCAAATACAGTTGTCAAGTACTTTTGAAAGCATTCATTTTATCAGATGCCACATCAATCTTTATTTCTCTCTTTACACCCTATTATTAACTCATAGAGTAGTATGTGGGGGGAAAAAAACCCCAGTCATATTTTGGGAGGCATCCTGTTTATTTCTCTTTTCCTATGGATGTTGTGAATTTCTAATTTGCTTCTATCACAAAGAATATCTCAAAAGGAATGTCATATATTTGATTACCACCAAGCACTACAGTCAAGATCTGTCCATTCTCTTTTCTTACATGTGATAACTAATAGGATCTTCTGTTCTTACTAATTACCCATAGTGTAAAAGCATGTTTACACTGTGCTTTAAGCAACTTTCTCATGACTAGAGAAATGCTTCTGGGATGAGGAATCCCTAGGCAGTTACTTTGTATTCCACAGCGTCCACAGCCAGTTTTATTCTGCTGCTAAAGATGTACTGATATACTATTTATTTTGTTTCTTTTTCTTTTGCAAAATGTTTACATCTTTCTGCAGCTGTCACAGGATTTTTCAGGTGCTGGACATTGTTAGCAGCTGTGCATACTCCCTGTTTTTGCTTTAGACTCGCTTCTAAGTCTTCCAGCTTTCCAAGCTCCTCTTCTGGAGGACAGTCTACTTACTGTAGCTGTATCTTTTCTCTCTAATATTTGATGTCTAGCCAATTCCTTTATTCCACCTAACACACCTAGAGAGCTTGATAAAGGTTAGTCTGGATCTTCTACCTGTCTTTTTCACTCTTTGTATTCTTGATTTCAATTACTATATGTTATCAAATAAGTATAATTAAGAGAAATATGAGGAATATGAGAAAGTGTGTCTGAATCATTATTTTAAGTTCAGTCAAAAAATTCCTTAGAGAATTTTCCTCCCTTCTGCAGTCTGCTGTGAAATCTGCATTTTCTTCTAAAGTAGCTTTTCTTAGGAATGCAGTTATCCTTCAGCTTACTGCCTGTAAAATCTCACTACTCGCCTCCTCATCCTGATTTGCAAAAAAGTCCAGCAGTATTAAAGAAAATCAGTAGTTTCTATGAGTATCCTGTCTCCTGTATCCAGCTTGTTAAAAGCCTTGGTACCTTTTCCCCAGGATTTCACAACACTGTGAGTCAGTTTCAAGCTTTCTAATTTTTTTTTTTTCCTCACCCAAAACTCCTTTTGGAGGATCCCACTGCTGCTAGTGAACAGTGGTTGGGATTCCTCAGAGATGGAAAGCTGAATTTGGATGTAGATTAGGAAAGGCTTAATAGTATTATATTCAAATAGGAAGGTGGTGCATGAAGGCCATTGCTAGCCTTCCCAAAATCTATGCAGGTGACAGAGCCTATGACAGCTCTGTTACAGCCACATATGAACTTCTCAGAGTGGTTTTAAGCTAGTTTGAGACAGTGGCTTCTCAGACTATGTCAAATGACTAGCACAGGGCAAAACTAAGTCTTGGACTTGGAAAGCAAATGATGCCAGTAGGCAATTTGGGATTCACTGCTCCCACTGATTTCAAAGCTGGCTCTGATTCTTCCGACAACACCATAAGTGACCATTCTCCCTCTTACTGGACAATACTATAAAATGCAAATACATACTTTAAATTCAAAGCCAGAGTGTACCTTAAGCAGGGAGCTACCATATAACAACATGGCCTCCTGCCTCCTGTGTCCTTATGCTATTTTCAGTTATTTTGCTGGCCTGGCATCTCCAGTGCTATGTAAAATAGCCTTTTCCTCCTTCTCTGTCTTCCACGTCCCTCCTATGCAGCCTCATGACTAAAATAATATATATTATGTGCCTGCAGGAACACATTTGGTGTCCACATGGGTCAAGTCTCGTTTAGGTGTGCAAGCACACCCTATCACTCCATTTAACCTCTGCACAGCTTGCTGTCCTTGCAGAGACAACGTCAGGGAGAAATAGCCCCAGCATCCTTTTGAGAAAATCCCCGTTGTGGTTTGTTACAAGTCCAGGGGGGTTTTGTAGACTGCCAGAAGTCAGGCTGAGGTTGCAGATGAAAAATAATACAGATGCCATGTCCTTGTCTGGGGACTGACCTAGAAAGTGTATTGCAGGACCATTATGTCTACATTACATCAAGGCTTCTACTGACATAATTACTTTAGGCATTGATCTTGCCTACTACATTATCTATCAAGCAGATGGTAGAGCTGCAGTAACACAAAATTATCTGCACTATCACAACTCTACTGTGCAGAGCCACTCCATGGAACTATGTGTTTAGGTCATTTAGCTTTGTTCAAAGTCTTCCCTAGAAGTTAAAACTTCTTGGGAAAAGAGATTCAGTCCAACCCAAGGAAAATAATTTGGCTGGGGTCTGGCAAAGCACCCAAATTAGGCTATTAAAAAGGAAACTGACTGCTCAGCAAAATAGAAGGATTTCTAAAATAAGGAAGATGGTTTATTATTACTCCCCCCAATTTGCTAACTACTGGAGGAAAAAACATGTTTCGCCTCACAGTACTTTATATTATGTAAACAACTCTTTGTAGGGGAAACAAACCCATGAACTTTAACTTCCCTAAATGCCTGACATCACCTTGGGATGGTGAAGGATTAGCAAGCATATGGCCAGAGTAAGCAAAATGATCAGAAGCAAAGCAAAAACAGACTCACAAAATGAAAGATGTTTCAGCAGATATAACTCAGGGGGACATTATTACATCATGCATCACTATTAACATTTTGTCCAAAAATTATCTTGGTTGTTCATATGTATCCCCTTAACAATTCAGGATTAACCATAAGAAGAAATATAAAGATATGGCTGGGAGAGATGCCATGTGTCTCAACATGGAAAGCAGGGACAAGAAACAATACTTAATACAAGCAGATTTGGGATGTCTACACGGTCAAATACAGAATGAGAGGACTGATTTGGCCTGTGGCAGTGAGCAGGAAGCATCCAAGTAACGTCCTGTCCAGGACCAGGTGGCACCCTAATCATTCCTCTTAATGTACTTGCCAGGACTTGCTAGCACAGAAGAGAAAATGATCTGCTGTGCTGTATGCTTTGCTGTCTAAGGCAAAGTTTTGTTCAAAGTTCCTTTTGTTGGAAATACCTGTCTCATAAATACACATTTATTTTCATATCACATACTATTTTCTCCTCTCACTACACAAGATGAATTTCTGGTTCTGTATTTGCCCCTCTTATACTTTACTGTGGTCTGTATTCAAACTACAGTCTAGTCCTACAGTAGAGTGCATCCAAATATGCTATTTAATACTAGTTAAGGGTTTGGTCTATAAATCCAGAACAACTGTCCTGCATGAATACTGCTTTGGAAGAAGAGAGCTTTTCTGGCTTCTGATTTTCTGAAGCAGTCTAGAGATGAAACTGTAAGATGCTCACATTTTACAGCCTGATAAGTGTTATTTTCTTGTTCTTTACAAGAATTCCCAGATTAATCTCCTGTGCTATTGCTGTAACTCAATGTAGACTTGCCTGGGAGACTGTATTTACAGAACCAGAAAAACATCCTATGGAATGTTGTGCATCTATTTGTTCCATGAAACTGCCCAAACTAAGCAATGGCAAGATGTTGCTAAGCTCGTGAGCATGAGTAAAGTTGCCTTGACATTTCCACTCTGCATTGTTACATTTTGCAGATGACCAAAACCTTTTGGGTTTAAAGAGAGACGTACTTCTTTTTGGAGGTGCATTCTTGTAGCCAAGAATGAATCACACTGGTTACTCTGTTGGTAGCACATACCATTCTGATAGAAGGAACAGTGAACAAGCTGAATGTTACACTGCAAGACAGGTACAGTCTGGACTTCTTTAATCCTCAAAGCTTTTTACTTGTTTGTTAAGACCAAAAGTTATTGTAAGAGGTGAGTTAAAGAAGAGGGAGTAGTTTGTACATGTGTGGAACCTACCTCCTTTGACCACCTAGGATAGGGCATACTGTTACTGACACTGGAGCAGAAAACACACATACTGTAATTATGATGTTTGACCAGATTCCCAACACAGGTTTGTGAAACATATTCAGGTGATATTTTTGTTATGACTTTGAAATTACTTGCTGAAATGCAAAGCTGCTAAAGTGAATGGAAAAAGGGCTTCTGACATTGCAGAGTGCCCCGTAAAAATACAGCTGAATAGAACACTGACTTCCAGAGGCCTTTAAAAAACGCCCACAGTTAAAGGCTTCAGTCAGTACTCCTTAACCTGTGCACTCACAATCTTTTCCCCCCTTGTGACATACTACCTCTGCATTAGCAGTATAAGCTGATACAAGTGAATTCTCCATATATGCTTGTCAGCTTTCCAGAGATAACTAATGAACAGGAGTCTCCACTGGGTAGACTGAAAACAGAAACTGTCTAGTGTAGCTCTAAAACTACATAGTTGTGGAGGACACACTGACCTTTACCTACAGTATTTTAGCAGATACCATTTCAAAGGCTGTCTGCTGCTTATTTTAATCTCTCATTCACTGAATTTCACCTATTTTGTTTTCATTTGCGCTTTGCATTTTCAGCTGCATTTTACAGATACCAAATGAAATACAGAGTGTACCAAGATCATATGATATATACTTGTACCTATACAGAGCATAGATTTTGATTTTTGAACCTGATTTTAGGCAAGGATTTTCAAATTAGCATGAAGTTCTCAGTTACCTATTACTGTAACATGCTCAAGGTCATTAGAGTTGCAATCAGTCTGCAATTACAGGTTTAGTGATTAGAATTACCTCTGTTATTAGCCCAGTATCATGAGTGAGGCCATGATGAAATCAGAAGCCTTGTTACCAAACCATCTGATCAGTGCTGAAAAGACTGTCTGAAAATATGTTTACACTTTACAAATGTTAACTTTTTTCTAAATTAAAAGAAGTCAATACAACCATATGATCTGTCACATGATGTATTTAATTTACCTCAGATGTTTGGTCTAAGCTGTTTCAAAAAGGGAAATGACACTTGCATGTAATCTGATAAAATACCTTTATGAAATTCAATGTGAGTTTCTTATGCAATATGTGAGCTCCATTTGCAACAGATAGAAGCAAAAGCAGCTGAGAAGGCAGTCAATCTTTACAAACATAAAACCAACCAGATTCATGAGCCCGCTTTGGCAACCAAAGTAGCACAGATTATGATCTCTTCCACATCTTTTGCAACTAACCATTAACAACAAAACAAAGAATTGAGTACACAGAGATTTGCTAAATCATGGAAACACAGCACCATGTGATGTGTCACGCTGTCAGGGAGCGCAGCCGAGTAGCAGGCTGGAGTGTTGCTTGACAGCACACTGAGGCATGGACAACAGGAATGCTGCAGCAGCAGCAGAGCAACAGGAAGGGAAAAGTGGTAGCTCAGAAAAGGAAGGGTGACAGAAAAAAACACAAGTGAAGCTGCCACAAAGAGTTATTTTTAGCTGTCAGTACTTGGATATATTGCCATTTGCCCTTCCAGCGGGTTATGACTGTACCCTGCATGGGGCTGGCCCACTCTGAGACAGCAACTGGGGACAGAGGCCAGCCCCCGCGGGCAGCAGCACACACCCAGGAAAGCAGTATTTTTTTCCCAGCGTTTACATTTTTACTGGTCTTTTGCTTTTTTACTGGCATTAGAGAGTGGAAAGATGGACTTTTTTCTCCTCCTCATTCCTCTTTCCAGCACACTTAAACCAGGCACAGGGCAATATGAGCTGGTCTACCTGAGAATAAACAAGAGAAAGAAACTTGCAGGGTGGCTGGGTGGGTACACAATGACTCTCATTAGCACCAGGGGAGATGGGGAGGCTGCGAAGAAAGATCATCACCTTCAGCAGCAGTGACAATTTATGAACACCTTGAAATTATTTATCTCATTTGGAAATAACGCTGCAGCTTTTAAAGTATGTTATGTAGGTTTGAACAACATACTCATTTGAGCTTGATGGAAATTGGCTGGCAGCAGCCTGCAGCAGCATTGTCTAACACCTGCTAAACTCCCAGCACTCACCAGTTTCTGAGCTGGAACAAGCAAACATTATTTTATGAGAACTCAGTATGTGCATGTTTGTTGACAGTTCTCATTACGAGACTGGGCACAAATGGCTGCAGAGCCCCTGGCATCTACCTACCAAATGCAGAATGCTGAACTTTAAGTGCAGGTAGAGGTAGACTGCAAACAGCCAGGCAAGCACTGCAGTATTTATTAAATTAATCTGGAATAACAATCTTCTGTCTAATTTGTAACATTTTATAGTAACAGATGCAACCACAATGCTCAAAAGCTGCCTCTCAATGATATCTACTGGCATAACTGTATCAATGCCAGAGGCTTTGGGCTCTGCTAGTATACCTGTTAGGTAAAATGTATTTGCAAGTGATGAATGATACTTGCAGAAGTATGTAGTTGCACACCAACCTTTGGCCTCCTAAGGGATTCTCACTTTGAAATGGGACTAAACTACCCAAGCCACTTAGACTAACCATTTCAAAAGCAAAGCTGCAGTCTGTATAACTCTTTGTCCTGCCCCAGTACTTTCTGTCTTCTTGGAAGAAAAATACTACAATGTAAGCACTTTTACATAACTTAGTTGAAATTAGTTCCAATGCAGATTCCCAAAAAGGGTGCAGAGTTGTAAGACTGAATAAAGAACTATGGTTCTACCTATAGTATGTATCATTGTGTAAACTATTACTTTTTCAGGTAATTATCCCCAAGTGGAAGGGAGAAAGAGGAAGAACACTTCCTGGTATTAACAGCATGAGAGCACATGCACACCAACAGTTTCATTATGTAGTAGTTACCTTGCAAAGTCACACCCTCATTATTTCACGGTAACTCATTTGTGTAGTTATAATAAAAAATAAAAGTGTATACACAGGAGTTAGCATGAGACAGCTGGGATGGAATGGTTATTTTGAGCTATTTCTGTGGGAACCGACTATTTCATTTTCTGGATGATCAAAGAAGACTGAGAAGTCAAAGTTAATAAGATAAATATATACGTTTGTGATCTTTCTTTAGAACAGGGTCATGGAACAGTCAGAACAAGGTGAATCCTAAGATATGAGGTACAAAGAACGTGCTGGGCTGGAAAGCCACCCAGAAGTATGTGTGATTGCCAGACTGGAACACCATCTGGAAGTGTGTATGTGCATGAAGTCGAGTGTTGTACCGAGTATGAGGAACATCTAGGTCAGCTGCATCGTTTTTGAGATCGTTATCTGAGACTATATAAGCAGCTCCTGAAATCAATAAAGTAGCTTTAGACTCACAACTCTAAGGCTCGTTGTCTTTCAGTCGTTGCAAATGGTGCCCTGTGTGAGGAAAGCCCAAGACTCTGGCAGCGACCTCACAGCCAGATGGGAGACTTCTGCACGCAGATCTCTTGAAGGGAAAGTGACCTCTGTTGAGCGGGTGAGTTGCGGGGCTGTTTGGGCATAATGGGACAAACTGCGTCCAATGAACATAAGCTATATCTACGCATTTTATCTCTAATAAAAGCTTCTAACTATAAACTTGTGGATGTGCAGCTAGCTGCTCTTTTGCTTTGGGTCAAAGAATGTTGTACTTGGTTTCCACCAGAAGGGACATATAATAGTGAATATGGGAAAAAGTAGGCAAAGAATTACAGACTAAAAAGTCTCTTGGTGTTTTGGTCTTGGGTGATATTGTGTTAACTTGGAAAGTGGTCTTCACAGTTTTGAAAAAATTCCAAAGCCCTGAACCTGTCATAGCTGACGCTTCTGCACCAAATCCAATGGCTTTTTCAGAAAACGTTTATGATGTAGTGGCACCAGCGGATAACAGTAACACTGATTTGGAGGTAGAGGAAGATGATCCTTTTGGCCCTGGTCCTGTAGACCCTAAAAAGGAGCCAGTTCTTTACCCTTCACTTACTCCTGCAAAGACAATGGCAGCGGTGATGCCCACAGCCGCAGATCTGTTTCAAAAGGCAACAGCTCCACCTTGTAACCAACTGACAACAATGTTAATAGATTTTGAGCTGTCAGCAAAAGACAGCTAAAACACGTAGGGTTAAGGAATCGAAAACAGTAATGCAAAAATACCAGGAAATGGCATTTGAAAAAGGGGATATCAACACACTTACTGTTTGTCTGGTAATATATTGCCCAAATCAGCCAGCGACCTATGATGCTATAATTTATGAAATGATGAAAGAATTGAAAAAATCCATTTGAGAGAATGGAGTGCAAAACTAATTCACTCAGAATCTTGTGGATGCTATAGGGAAGTCTCATGTTATGACTCCCTGGAACTGGAAAGTGTTAATGAGGACAGTTTTAACACCTGCTCAGCATGCTATGGGGGAATATGAAGTGAAAGAGTTGATTATGGTACAAACTATGGAAAACTTGCAGAACCTGAATAATATTGGACAGGATATGTTTGAGTGATCAGGACAATATCCAAATGCCACAACCGCTTTTTGATCAAGTTGCAAATTTGGCACTGAGCTTTTCACAGAGTGCCTGAAGCTGGTCAAAGAGTATCTTCTTTTACTTCAGTATGACAAGGTGCCAATGAAGCATGTGCTACATTCACTGAGCATTTGCAGACTGCAATCTCTAGACAAGTGGGTAATGCTGAAGCAGCAGAAGTGTTGTTTCAATTAGCTTTGAGAATGTTAATTCTAATTGTCAAAGGGCTTTAACTGCTATCAGAGGCAAAGCAAGTGATATTTGAGAATATCTAAAAGCTTGTCAGAATATTGGCACTGAACCACAAAAGGTGACTTTACTGGCCACTGCCCTTGCAGAGCAGTTGCAAGTTAATAAAGCCACAGTTTGTTGCTTTAATTGTGACAAAGACAGGCATGTTAGTAAATTTTGTAAAGAGATAAAGAATATAAAATTTAACAATAACAAACAGGCTCCAAAACTTTGCCCTCGCTGTGAGAAAGGGTATCATTGGAGTAATCAATGCCACTCAAAACTTCGAAAAGATGGAATCCCAATTCAGGGAAACATATGGAGTGCCCCTCAGTACATACAACAGGACCCAATCGGAACTTTCCAACTCCAGAACCAAACAAAAACAATATTTGATCTCTCAACTGCAACAGCAGGCAGTGCCAGCTTGGATTTGGCAGCAGCAGTAGAAACTCTATTAAATGATTATTCAATCTTGACTATTGGAAACAGGAGTTTTTGGCCCACTGCCTAGAGGCACCTTTGGATTACTGATTGGCCAATCAAGTGCTGCCCTTGCTAGAATAATTATACACCCTGGCATTATTGATAATAACTATATTGGTGAAATAAAGGTCATTATATTTGCTCTAAAAATTCCCTTTTTAATTGTGCAAGGCCAAAAAATAGTGCAATTGATATTGCTACCCTATTGGGCTCCTAACAAAGGAAATTTGCAACGAAAAAATCAAGGTTTCAGCAGCACTGACAATAAACAAATTTTGTGGATGCAAATTACTAATAAACAGCTGCTTTTAGAATTGAATATTAATGGAAAAAAATAACAGGATTAGTTAATAATTAGAGCAGATGTTTTGATAACAGCACAAAAACACTGGCCACCAGCACGGCCCCTTGAAGACCCATGGCTAACACAGCAGGCAAAGGAGACACACAAATCCTGATGAAAAGTGCAAAAGTGCTTTCTGTTATAAGCCCTGATAGTAAAAAAGCATGTATTCAACCCTACGTACTGCCAACTACCCTAAATTTGTGGGGTAAAGATTTGCTTAATCAGTGGAACATCATTCTGGCAACTCAGAATAGTTTATCCTAAATGCCACTGATCAAAGACCCCTTCTCAAATTGACATGGTTAACTGGCAAGCCAATTTGGGTCAATCAGTGGCCATTGAAAAGGGAGAAACTTAAACAAGCAAAAAGATTAGTTAAAGAACAATTAGATGCTGGACATATTACGCCCAGCCACTAGCCCTTGGAACACACCTATTTTTGTAATCCCCAAAAAATCAAGGAAATTATTATTATTGCGGGATTTAAGGGCCATAAATTTACTTCTTCAACCAATGGGATTAACTCAACCAGGATTACAATGATTCAAAAAAATTAGCATCTGTATATCACAGATCTTAAGGACTGTTTTTTTACCATTTCATTGCACCCAGATGATTATCAGTATTTTGCATTTTCACTCACACACACATTTCAAATAACCCATGCCCAGGTTTCAATGGACTGTACTGCTGCAAGGTATGAAAAACAGCCACACAATTTGCCAAACTGTTGTTGCATCAGAGATTGCTTCAACCAGACAAACATACCCAGAAGCTCACAAATATCATTATATGGAAGATATATTGATAGCTATGGAATCCTTGGAATTAGGCATGATTGTAAAAAATAATTTGCAGAAATCCTTAGAGGTTTTTGGTTTACATATTACTCCAGAAAAAATTTGAGAGTTTTCTCCTTGGAAATACCTAGATTAGAAACATTCTGAAACACAAGTAAAGACCCAAAAAATAACACTAAATAATTCTGTACGAACACTAAATGATGGACAACAACTATTAGGTGCCGTTAACTGGGTGAGACCGCTGTTAGGCATTTCTACAGGGGAACTTAGTAATTTGTCTGCCACACTCAAAGGAGATCCAGACTTAACATTCCCAAGAACACTGTCCTTACAAGCTCAGAATGAATTAAACAGTGTCTTAGAGAAACTTAGCACTGGGAGTGCTGGTCGAATCCATCCAACATTACATGTAACTCTTTATATTTTGTGAACTTTAAAACATCCTATTGCTTTGATTGGCCAATATAACCCACAGTGTAATAAGGTATTACAGTGACAATAGTTGTTTTTACCTAATACTTTCTGAAAAAGTGACGTTGCAAATTGAACTTGTTATTGCTTTAATTCAAAAGGGTAGGGAGAGAATACAGACTCTCACCCAAGAGGACCCTAAAGAAATCTGTCTTTCAGTGCAGAAATTAGATTTTCAATTTTGGCTGCAGCAAAGCCTTTACAAATTGCTTTGGCAGATTATCTGAATGCCATCAGTTTTACATTATCTCCTTGTAAATTATTACAATCCTTTTCCTTTTTTGATATTCAACCACAGTCGATAATATCTAGTACTCCTATAACAGGAGCTAGAACTGTATTTGTGGATGGATCAGGAAAAAACAGGAAAAGCTGCCGTTGCCTGTCATGAGAATGTAGTTTGGTCATCTTCAGTAATAAAATACGAAGGTTCCACTCAGTTAATTGAACTGTATGCATTGATTCATGCTCTAACTTGGTTTAGCGATGAGCTTTTGAACATTATTTCAAACTCAGAGTATGTAGTTAGACTAGCACAACAATTACCAAATGGAGTTCTTTCAGATAAACAATGAGAAGTTGTTTGATCTTCTTTGACATCTATCTGTCATACTTTTGCAGAGACAGAACCCACTGTTTTTATTACATATTCAGTCTTCCCCCATGTCCGACCCGACACAGCCAATGCCAGCCGGCTACAAGAACGGACCCGCCGCTGGCCAAGGCCGAGCCAATCAGTAACGCCTCTGTGATAACAGAATTAAGAAAAAAAAAAGGAAGGGAGAAAAAAAAAAGCTGCACACTTTGCAGCGGGAGAGAGGAGTGAGAAGATGTAAGAAAAAACAACTTCGCAGACACCAAGGTCAGTGAAGAAGGAGGGGGGAGGATGGGCTCCGGCGCCGGAGCAGCGATTCCCCTGCAGCCTGTGGTGAAGACCATGGTGAGGCAGGCTATCCCCCTGCAGCCCATGGAGTTCCATGGTGGATCAGATGACCACCTGTAGCACGTGGAGGACCCCACGCCGGAGCAGGTGGATGCCCGAAGGAGGCTGTGACCCTGCGGGAAGCCCGCGCTGGAGCAGGTTCCTGTCAGGACCTGTAACCCGTGGAGAGAGGAGCCCACGCCGGAGCAGGTTTGCTGGCAGGACTTGTGACCCCGTGGGGGACTTGCGCTGGAGCAGTCCCTTCCTGAAGGACTGCACACCATGGAATGGACCCATGCCAAAGCAGTTCGTGAGGAACTGTTGGTCATGGTAAGGACTCACGTTGGAGCAGTTGGTGGAGGACTGTCTCCCGTGAGAGGGACCCCACGCTGGTGCGGGGGAAGGAGTCCTCCCCCTGAGGAGGAAGGAGCGGCAGAAACAACGCGTGATGAACTGACCTCAACCCCATTCCCTGTCCCCCTGTGCCGCTGGGGGGAGAAGGTGGAAATTGGGAAAGAGATTAAGCTCGGGAAGAAGGGAGGGATGGGGGAGGTGTTTTAAGTTTTGGTTTTACTTCTAATTCTCCTCTAATTTCGATTGGTAATAAAGTAAATTTGTTTTTTTTTCCCCAAGTCGAGTCTGTTTTGCCCGTGCCAGTAATTGCTGAGTGATCTCTCTCTGTCCTTATCTCCACCCACGAGCTTTTCGTTATAATTTTCTCCCCCTGCCCATGTGAGGAGGGGGAGTGATAGAGTGGGCTTTGGTGGGCATCCGGCCTCTAGCCAGGGTCAACCCACCACATTCTTCCAACAGGTCCATTGTGGTTACCAGTGAAATTCATAAAACCGTATCATGAGTTGGAAGGATCACAGCCAGAACCCTCTTCCTCAGTTAGGGGAAATGAAGCTGAAACCAAGAGCAACCAGGAAAAGAAAATGTTGTGATAATAAGCAACTCCCAGACGTTACCTGGGGGATGTTGAAATGACAACATCAAACCGCAAGTACCACTATGGCAGCAGTAGGAACAGACCCAAATCCAGTTAACACATTCTTGGCATATCTTGCAACAATTGCCACTGCCACTGAAAAACCAGAAGGTAGCTTTACTGTTGTTTTGCCTCAGTAACGTAGCTAACGCAAATGTGTACTGGGCTCATGTGGTGGAACCACTATTTTTTAAATCAGTAACTTGGTGGGTTCCTTAGGTGCCCGTTTCTAACAATGACACTTACTGTGCCGGGGGCAATTGGGTTCCAGCAAATGGCTCATTGACTGATAATTGGGATTGGATTCAGACGAATGAGTCACAACAATATCAATTAGATCTGCTACCTGTTTGTGTAACCAAAATGGAGCACAATTATTGTTTATTATTTCAAGAAAAAGTCAATTTGTTCTACCAACAAAAAGCAGAAAGGCCAAGCAAAAGAGAATCAGATGTTCATACCCATACCTGGTTTGAACACTCAACTTTCATATATGGCAGAGAATATCACTTATAACAGAAACCCTCATGTTGAGTTACCAGTATGTAAAATACCTAGAAGCACCAACCGTGATGTGGTAAATTTGCAGTGGGTGCCGTGCCGTCTGGAATTACCAGGAATAATAAATAGATCGGACATTCAATATTATGACTGAGGTCCTAGCCAACATTTAATAACAAATTCCTCTAGGCTAGTTAATTTTTAGAAGTCACTAATGAAACTTTGAAGCGGTTGGAGGGAGGGCTGTCTGGTCCTGTGCTACAAGTCATGCTGAATCAAACTGCCTCTCCTTTTCACATGCGCTGCTGTTTTTCAGATGTTATGTAGCACATGGAGACTATCAAAAGAATAGATCTATCTATAGTCTAAATATTACTCATTGGCATAATAATTCTGCCATGATATGTACTTCACATCCTTATGTGTTTGTGGCCACTCCCAATTTAACTATAGCACAGAAAAATGGAACATTTATAATGAATCTAACATGACCTTTGTATACTAGCTGCATTTCTCATGAGAATGCTACAACTCTTAACATCACCACAATTGTTCCCACGAGGCATAAAACTGAAATATGGACACCAGTTAACCTTACCAGAAATTGGGAAGAAGAATCACGTTTGCACCAATTAGTAGAAGCTATAAAAAGACAGAGGCAGGGCTGTTTTATTGGATGGCTTATTGCTTCCTCACATGGAAATAGTTCCTAACAGTGCTCCCTTACAGGGTATCTCTGGACTGTGGAGAAAAGAAAGTTTTAAGGGATTAACATTATTATTATTATTATGCCCCAAATCCTGTGACTCTGAGAAGGAAACGATATTATGGAAAGTATTGCTCTTTCAGCAAACACTGTAGAAGAGGGGCGCTAAAGAACAGAGCTCTGCAGAAGAATTTAATCGGACAGAATAAAATCAGAACCTCTGCTGCAAAGCATTTGGGACATTTGGAATTTTAGTTCTTATGTCAACAGAAAAAAATGTAGATAAAGATTAAGCATCAAATAGGCTGTTTGTCGCTGCTCATGTTTCTCTAGTTTAGGTAAAGGTCATCCCCAACCACCCAGTAGTGACTAAAATATATAAAATTAATTCTGTGTTTTTCAAGTCACTTGCTGTCAGTTTTTACAAAGTAGTGAGTTATTATGAATGACAGACAAATCCAAAGACTTAAAATAAATGGGTAATGTCTGAAGCCCACAGGTTCGGCAGATGAGGAGACAACATTATGTAATTTACATCACTGTTACATTGTTCTTACCACACAATCAATTTTTCAGTACTGGGTGGCTAAATCCTTTTCACTGTTGTTTTTTGTTGGTTTTTTTTTCTATTTTTTTTTTTCCTTATCTGCAATCTTTAGCTGCCTAGACAAACAAGACAGGATGTTTTACTCCCAACTTCTGTGTTGTACATCAATTATAGTACGGCACTTTCTAGACCAGACACTGTCACAGCTTGTGCTCTTGAGCCTCACAGCACCTCTGTGGATGTGGAAAATACAGCACATCCAGCAGTAGTCACCAAGTCCTTGGTGGGAGTTGTAATATTCTGCTCTGCTGCTTTGTCTCACTAAACCATTCTTTTTGCTTTGAAAAGGTCTGCCTGAGGAAGTGGGCAGGCAAGCCAAGTCAGTGCATGCTTTTGTCAAACTGAACATAAGCTCTTCCGCAAAACTCACTGGTTCCTGGTTTAGAGGTCAAACACCCCCAAAACTGCCCTGCACTGAGCTCTATTGCCATCCATAGTGGTGTTTACCAACATTGCTCATGAACCCTCCTATCTAATAGACTGGCTTCTACATGGGCATGTAGGCTTCTGTTTACACGTTACCAGCTGAGAAAGCACTTTAATACCATTCTTCTGTACAAATAGCAACGTCTGTTTGTCTACTGCTGTGATGAACTGAGGCAGAAATACAGAAGAACAAAAACATAGTATCTTCTTTTTCACTGCAACCTTTGCATGAGCATCTCCCAGCTCAACCTTGTTTCCCCTTGGCTCACAGTCCTCAGTGCTAGCCAGTTCTCCAGGCTCACTTGGGGTGTCCTGAGACAGCAGCTTAGCCCACCACGGCTTCCAAGCTCCCAGCTCTGACTCCACTTAGGCAGCCTACGCCGCACCCCGACACCAGTGACTGTGCAGTGAGCCTGTTCAGGCAGTTCATCCAGCTTAGCTACTGCCTTTTGGATCAACCCCCTGACTGCATGGCCAAGTGCACGAATGAAGAACCTGGAGAGGAAAGAAGAACCACAACAGTTCTGAATTCAACATTTGTGAGCTGCCACAAAAGCACACTCTGTATGAGGAAATAGCTTTTGCAAAAAAAAATATCATAAAGCCAATTCAAATTACTTATGTTAGTATTTGAAACCATGAGTCACGCCAAGGAGCAGAAACAGGGCACTTTTGAATTCAACCGGCTAAAGCTGCTGGGGAACTACACCTTCCATTTGAATATGTGTGTTTGAGAACTGCCATCCTGACAGCTTCTTCACTTCTCATAAAAATATATATTACATTTTAACATCTCTGAGCAGGGGGGGATAACTTTTCTGGGTACACTGCTTGTAACAGCAAGAAATATAACTTGTTCTTACTTAATCCTAGAATAAAAGAGAAATGGTTTATGTAAGAAGACACTGGACGTGCAGAGGAGTTGTACTTTCCAAAACGTAATGGACTTTCCACACTACACTGAGTGAATAGCTAGTCACTAAACATGTGATCAATCATGATCCCAAAAAGGGAACAGTGCAGTACAGTACAACAAAGAGCATTAAATGCAAGGAAGAAGCTCCCAGTTACATCATCATTTAGGTCTGTAAATTTACAAATTGCAAAAAGCGGTGCAAAGGGTGCTGTGAGTTCCTCAGGCATCGAATATGATGGTGGAGGTGTCAATTTGGATCTAAGTACGCACATCAAACATGCAAGGTAGCCATGCACTAAATAGGTAGTGTGGACATATCTACCTATTAGCCTGCAAAAGATTATCAAGGTCTGCCATAAAAACAATTCTACTTTTTGCCTCTATCTTCAATATTTGGGCATTTTTCCTCTCAAACTTCTGTTGTTTAAGACTTCTTGGCCTAGAAATTATGCTTCCAATTTTTTAAAATGAGTAT
Organism: Caprimulgus europaeus; assembly: GCA_907165065.1. The sequence goes on from OU015527.1 coordinate 20,189,883, forward strand.
TTAGCATCAGATTTGTAGTTTGCTGGCCTCTTAAGCTCTAGAACTACATGCATATAGCAAACACTAGCTCTATTGCACAAACTGCTAGGGTTGAGCTGGCTTTTAATCCCTTCTGCTTTCACTGGTACTCCAGAACAAGAAAAGTTCTGGTAACAGGAACCTTCTATCTTCAAGCCTACATTTTAGTCATGGGCAGTTTATAATAATCTGGTCTCCTTCCAACACTTTCCTTCAGTTTAAACTGTTCATTTTGCTCTTCAGATGTATATACACAGAGAAAAGCAATAGTGTTCTCTTTTTGTTTAGCCTCTAAATATTTCCTGCTACATTTGCCTGTTCCCCTGACAATAATATTACTTCATGTCATGTTATTATTGCATTTATTTCAGGCATCTATCAGCAGATCATTTTTTTTTATTCTGTGTAGTCAGAGCAGAATGATTTACAATGGTTTACCTTTAAGCTTATGACTGAAGCCAACTTTTCTGACCAGACCATGTAAAACCTAACTCTTTGAGGACTGTCATGGGTAGTTGTGAAGGTATATCCAAGCTCCTGTCAGTAGCACTGCATAGGGACTCTATTCAGAAAGGTGGAAGCAGGAGGGTGACCCTGGACTAAGTCATCAATACCCCTCCCCTGTACACTGCAACTACATTACTTCTAATAATCAACCTAAATAAGTTCTTGTAGTTTATACCAACTCATCTTGTGATAAGGCTTTCTGCTTAATAGAAGAGTTCCTCCCCCTCCATATAGTCCCCCTGTCCTAAATTAGGTGACATATAATAATACCAATAACTAACTTTTAAATTTAAAATTTGCATAGTGGTTATTTTCCTTTTCCTTACCTTTTTTTTTTTTTTGTGCTTACATCATACAATTTTACAGCCAGCTTCAGAATCACCAGTCTCTGAATTTTTTTTTTTTTTTTTTTACTTTGTGAGTAAAATGTATTCTAGCAGCTATACAAGAAAATTAATTAAAAACTACAGTACAAAAATACAAAACCTAAAGCAAAACCATCTTAATACTGTGCATGTAAGTAGTACTAGCAGGCATAAATCACATCAAATGGCTCTGAGGAGTATAAATACAAAACCACTATTTTATTTCAGATGCAAAACACAAAACATGAAGTAACACAACTGGTCAACTCACTGCAGTTGCTAATTTCAGGAAAGGATTTCTGGAGCGGAGATTCACTAGTTACTGTATTTCAGTAGATTACTAAGGTAAACTGCAACAACTATGGAGTTGAATTTCATTTTACTGTATAACAGACTCCAACCTATTCTATTATCATATCTGACAATGAGCAGAGTATAACTTGCATCTAAATCCTGGTCTGTACGTCTGTACCTATAGTTAACTCTTCAGAGCAGTTACTACTGAGGTTGAAAAAGCCCATCAGAGCTTTACCACCACTTTACCACCCTCCTACTAGCATAGTTTGTGCTGCATCTTCTCTAGGATCCTAGAGTTGTCTGAACTCAAGAGTGTAAAGGATACCTACAGATGGGAAGGCCCTAACATCTACTTGTATAATCCTTTCTGTTGGAAAAGATCATGGAGTCCAACCATACTCTGAAGCACTTCAAATAATATGGTCAGAGATGGATTTAACAACCAGCACTTAATTTTTTAAATAGTACCAATTTCAATCTCCACCACGCCTATCACTAGCACCAGGAGTCAGTTTCCTACACGGACATGCACTAAACAGGCCGGCGGGTCCCAGCCCTTGGCTGGCTTCTCTCGCACCTCACGATCTGCAAAGCGGCTGGCACTGGCACAGGCCCCGGGCCAGATTCCAGCCAGGCCCGCCGTCGGCAGCCTTCTCTCCGCCCCACCGCCGGTAATGCTCGGACGGGCCGAGAGATGCAGCCTAAGCTGCAATTCGCGCCGAAGGAGGCGCCGCAGCTGGCAGCTCACGTCGCCGGACGGTGTCGGTGCGGCGGGCAAGGCCGAGGCCTGCTGGGAGGCGCCAGACCCAGCCCTGCCGGCTCCGCCGCTCTGACAGGCGGGCAGTTAGCGCCGCTCTCGTCGCCGCCTTCCTGGGTAAGGGCACAGGCAGCTCCAAGCTCCCGGCGCCTCAAGCCCCAGCCGCGCCAGGAGCCTCAGGCCGGGAGGCGGCGAGACGGGGCCGCCAGGAGAGAGCCGGCTCCCAAGTGCGCCGCGTGCCGACGGCGCCCTCTGCCGACCGCGCCGCATGGCGCCGAGCGGGAGGAGCCCCCCCAGGGCTCTCCACGCCCCCCACTGCACTAGCTCCCGCGAAAGGCCGCCCCGGGAAGGGGCGGGAGCGCCTCACGTGAGCAGAGAGCGCGGTCTTTCCTGCGCGCTGGCGCCCCCTGGCGGCAGCCGGCGCCTCCCGCCACGCCGGCATGGAGCGGGGCAGCGCGGCGGCTCCGGCCGGCGGCGAGGAGCACGAGGAGCGCGAGGGCTGCGCGGGTCTGTGGGAGCTGCCGGTGGAGCACTGCGAGAGGCGGCCGGAGTGCGGGCGCTGCAGGTGACGCGCGGGACTGGGCCGGGGTGGCAGCCGCGGGCTGTCGGGCCCGACCGCCCTCGCGCCGCCCCGCCCCGCCCCGCTCGTGGGGAGGCTGCGCTGAGACCCCGGGGCGGTGCGTCGCGTCGCGGTGGGGGCGGGTTTCGGGCCACCTGTCGGCGGCAGTTTCAGTTCAGGAAACCGCCTTCACCGCGGCGAGGCGGGAAGAGTGCTTGAGCAGCGCTGGGCGGTGAGGATGGGGGTGAGGGCCTGGGGGGACCTGCAGCGGCTGGCAGCGAGATGCTGTGAACAGTTTTGTTTGTTTGCTTGTTTGTTTTCCTTTAAGAAGCCTCTGGTTCTCACCAGGCGTGTAAGTTGGGTTGCACAGGGGGTTAGAGCCCACGCCTCTCTTTCCAAGCACCACCTGCCACTGTGACACCTGGACAAGATGGAATGTGTTCTCTGGAGTCTGTGGAAGGGTGAAGAAGGAAGGAGAGTGTTCGGTGTCTCCGGAGAAGTGCAAGAGAGCTCGCTGTGGCTGTTCAGTGTTTGGTGCCGTGTCAGAAAGAAATGAAACTAACCTTATCCAGCAGCTTTACAGATAATTTTGAAATCCATTCAAGTACTGGGGAATGGAGTGGTTAATAGAACTTGATGTGAACTCTAGTGGTCCTTTTAATGGAGTGAGTTGGCAATATGTCAGTTGTTCCTGAAGTGAAAGGTCTGTGCAAAACCACGGAAGAAAAAAAAATTCAGTAGCTTTATGGATTTAATGTGTTTCTGTTGATTGGTAAAACAAATAGAAAGGCATGTAATTTTACTAGCAGTGTAGTTGTAGCCTCTTTAAGGTGTCAGAAGGCCGGTGGGTTATTTTTGGTGAGGTTCCTGTAAATAAGTTATTGTAAAAATTATTTATTGCATAAGTCAGTACATTTGTAAATGTTACTTATTTAAAAAAAAAAAAAAAAGTCTTGGGCAATAGTTGATGACCAAAGATGGGAACCGAGCGGATTCATGACACTTTCTTTTTGCCGCTTTCATTTTCTTCACTGAGTTTGAGCTCATATGGTTTTGTGTTTTTTGTTTTCTTCCTTTGTGAATTTTTCCAGTCCACCTTGAACCCTTGTAAAGTTCTTGCATCTGCAACATCTGGCTGGCAAGAAGACACTTCAGGCCTACAAACTGTGGGTGGGAAGAGCTACATATTTTTTTTTATTTTGGTTGTGGCTTGTACCTTCCTCTTTTGCACATAGTATTCAAGTTGTGAGCAAGCCAAAGATTTATACCTTGGGTAACATGTTTCTGCTTATTCTTATAAGGAACCTCCCTTATGCTATGGCTGCTTAGTTTCCTAGTCACCTTTTGGTAACGGACTTTATTAAAAGCCTTTTGGAAAGCCAAAGTTAATTTTTTGACAACTTACAGCACCCTCACCTCCATGTTTGCTGAATCTTTCAGAGATCTTAAACAGTGTTGAAAAGCAGGATTTCCTTTTGCAAAAGCCATGCCAGTTCTTATGTAAATAATGTATTTTTTTTAAGTGTTCGCTAACCATAGATTTAATTATAGTTTCTGCTTATATTAAGTTTTATTTGTTGCAGATTTTTTTTAAAAATTTGTTTCATGTTTGTCATTTCTAGTCCTGAGGTGCCAAGGGACTGCTGAATGAGTTAACCCACTGTCATTCCTTTTTCAGCTATTTAAACTTTAGTTCTTTCAAAATGCCTATAGGGTGATGCTGATTATTGTTTATTTTGTCAGTGTGTTTATAAAATTTGCTCTATTTCCTTCTATTTTGGACAGATTCACTGACAAGTCACCTACTAAAATGGTTTCCAGAATAGGCATCTCCCTGTTTTCTTTCTTTGTAAAACATGATGGAAAGTATTTACTCAGCTCCTCATCATCATGTAGTATTAAAACACTGGGTTCCTGAAGAGCTCTAAATGAATTACCCTTGCTGTGAAGAGCATGGGTACAATGAGGAGAGATACTGAAGGAAATGTAGGGGCAGAGAAACGGAGGATAAAAAGGCCACAGAGCTGCTTGCTTTTTAAGAAACAAGGAAGGTGACAATTTTTTAGAAACTAAAGTTTTGATGGGCAGTTTTATTCTTGAGGCTATAATTTAATACATACTGTTTGTCTGCCAAAACCAAAGGTCAGTGGTGATAAACTTTGAATCACTGATGGTTATTTGATCACTTCTTATGGCTTTCTCAGCTGACTTACATGTTCAGCTTGCTTTCAGAAGTTAAAGCTGCCCACCCAAACATTTAAATTGGAGAGGAAACTCAGTGTAGTTTCCTACTTGCTGTTAGCATGGAAAACAAAATAAGCAGGCCCCACAATTGAAGCTGTATAGGAGAACAATTTGATTTTGTGTGTGAGCTGCTGAGAGCAATATAACATTTTGAAATTGTGTCCTTGTGTGGGTCAGAGTTCATTCTTTTCTAGATACTTGGTGCGCTGTTAAGGGAAAAAGCCTTTTGTTGGTACAAGAGCAATAAGTGCAAAATGACTTGTTACCGCAGATCCTGACTGTGCATGTACAGAATTCTACTGTAATAAGAGAACTTCTGAGGAATGTTCTCAGGAAAGATGTAAGATTTTTAACTGTATCATTTCTGATCTATGGGCATTGATTGGTCTCTTGTGGGCTATCACAGATCCCCACTAGAAAAGTCTTCTATGTTTGCAGGACTAATTTATGTTGTAAAGTTAGGATAACAACTACTGGTGTTTTCTCGGGGTCTGCTATGATATATGCTGTTATATGTTATTTGTATTTCAAGAGGAGGGAAAAAAAGAGAAGGAATAACTTCAATCCTTTAATACAAATGCTCCCTTTGCCTCTATCTAAAATATTACAGATAGTAAATCTGGGTACTCTGTGAGTGCTCTTGATAGCAACAGTAGATTAATAATGACATGTGATGACATAGTGCTGCTTCGTATTTTGAGGAAAAATACAATATTCTTACATAAGTGTCCCATATTTATTAATAATCCTGTTAAGTCATATGCAGGCTGAGTCTGAAGAAGCAATGGGGTCTTTCTTCAACACAATAAATATATGCAGTTGCTTTATAGCACGTAGGTATGGTGTTTTAAGTGTAAATGAGAATTTTAAAGTTTAATTAACTATCAAAGAAAGTTAAATAAGCATGCATTAATTCTTTTAGCAACGCCTGCTGCAAGAAAATAGCTTCATAGCCTTTGATTTCTTTGATGTTCTAAAAAATGAACGCTAGGCATTTATTTTCACTGCTCTAATTTTATTGCAATTTTTCACGCCCTGAAAGTATTGGTTCCTTATCACTGCTTAAATAAACTTCTTATATAACTGAAACTGTATGCTTTCCCATGGTTCATAATTTGTAAGAGGTGATTTACTGTTCTGTAGGATATTTTTTAAAAAACGAAAAAGAAAACCCCCACATGGTTAGGTGATAGGCATCACTTGCGTGAAGTTTGTTATTCTAGGTTCTTAAGTGGTGTATCAAAGGCAAATTTTTTAAAATACTCTTAGGACTTTTAAAAACTCCAAAATTGGAGCAATATTTTTGCTAAATTTACTAATTTTCAGTGTAGTTAAATCCATAAAGTGGGTTTACAAGTGTATCTGAGAAGATACATCTCAAGATTAAATGGATAAATAGGGTGATTATACAGAGTTTAGAAGGAGCTGAATTTATGCATCATCAGGAAACAGAAAGGAAAAGGCTGAGCAGATGAAACAAAATTGAGATCCGTTCACATGCATGTTAAATTTGCCAGCAACTAAAAGCTGGGTTGTGCCAATAATTTTTTTTTTTCATCAAAATAGGTGGATTCACTGTGTGACTGGGAGGACTCTTGTAGGATTTCAGGAGGGAGTTGCTCAATCTCATAATTTGTTATTACTGTGTGTTTGTACGGTACTACTGTGAAGGAAAGTAAGTATAATCTAGTCTATGGGGATCTCTGTTATTTGTGGTTGGTTTAGCAGTGAGAATAAGATGCTAGTAATATAGCTTCTTTTCCAAATAGTGATGAAAAGGAGCAGTATTACCATCTCATACTTTGGGTTATTTTTTTTCCACTTCAGACATTTTGTCTTTAGCTGTGTGAAGAGGAATACCTGCTTCCTATCAGGACATAATTGTCAATGACCACTTTCACAGGTCCAGTAGGGTTAGGATTCTCAGCTGCGGCTGTAGTAAGGTCACTGTCATGCCACTGTTGTTGTGTACATCACAGAAGCACAGAATGGGTAAGGTTCGTAAGCACCTCTCGAGATCATCTAGTCCAGACCCCTGCTCAAGCTAGAGCGGGTTGCCCAAGACCATGATCCAGTTTGGTTTTGAATATCTCCAGGGATGGAGACTCCACACCAGTCTGGGAACTTCTTCCAATATTTTACAGTAAAGTGTTTTCCTGTGTTTAGATGGAGTTTTATGTGTTTTACTTGCCCTGATCCTGTTAGTGGGTACTGCAGGAAAGAGTTTTGCTCCTTTGTCTTCATTCCATTCCATTAGCATTTATATACATGGGTAAGATCCTCCTGAGCCTTTTCTTCTCCACATTGAAGAGTCCTAGCTCTCAGCCTCTCCTCAGACAAAAAACGCTCCCGTTCCTTAGTCATCTTTGTCCGTGTGCTGGACATGCTCTAGTAAGTTCATCGTTCTTGTACTGAGAAGCCCAGAACTGGTCTCAACACTCCAGACATGGCCTTACTAGTGCTGGATAAAGAGGGATCACCTCCCTTGACTTCCAGGCAGTGTTGTTAATGCAGCTCAGTGTGCTGTTGGCTGTGTTTGTGGCAATGCCAGCTCATAATTAGCTTGTTGTCTGCCAGATCACTATAAAACACACGTGTTGGTCTGCCTGTTAATCTTGACCCATATGCTCTCAGCTGATGCCTGATGTGTTCCAAGGCTGAGCTCCAGGTATTTCAGCTGGTGCCTCACTTAAAGGGCAAATTGTCCTCCTTACCTTTCCAGGCTATCCTTCCTAAAAAGCCCATATTCCTCCACCACAGCATGCCAGTCATATAAGATAACCCACTGTATCTCCATGATCCCAATGAGTTGTAGGCCTGTAACTGCACACAGACTTCTCTCTCTTCCTGCTGGCGTTGCCAGGAGGTCAAGGGAGGTGATCCTTCCTCTCAGCACTGGTGATGTTTGTTCCTATCCTGAGTCTAGAAGCATTTCGGAGGCACCCAAGCATGCTGATTCCCCAGTACAGGCTTAAGAGCCTTCCCCATCAGGCTATTCTGCAGGCACCACGTTCTTCATGTGCTTGTCCTCTCTTCACTTCTGTTTTTTTGGTTGCTGTATCCCCTCTGTTCCCATCATTGTGAGGCTTGTGTACCCAATTTCCTCATTTGTTTGTTGAGGAATCACTCCCTTCTCCATAATTTCTAGTTTAAATCTCTCCCTAACAGTAGTTCCGCCAGCCTGCGGAACCCCAGGCATTTACCCCATTTAGTAAATGCATCCCTTTTATTTCAAGTAGCCGTTGACCCTCAAAGAGGATCCCATAGTTGTAGAAACCAAAACTCTGCTGCTGATACCCGCTGCACAACCAGTTGTTAACCTGCTGTGTCCATCAAGTACTTCTGACACCCTTTCCCCTCACCAGCATGACTGACAAGAACACGACTGGTTCCCTAGACTACCACCCCCAGAGCTCTATAGTCATGTCTGATACTTTTCAGGTCGCCCCAATAGTGTCATTGGTGCCTAGATGGAAGAGCAGCAGACAGTAGTTGTCAGAGGGACTGATGAACCGTGGTTGCTTTTCAGTGGTATCTGAAATGTAAGTCCCCAGCAAGCAGCAAACTTCCCTAGAAGACAGATCATAGAGGGCCCACATCCCCTGCAGCAGGGAATCATCTACCACTATCACTTCCTGCTTCCTTCAGAGATGCTCCATTGGACAGTGCTCCCAGCTTCTCATGAGCTGTGACAGCAAAGCTTTTGTGTAACTGCAAGTCATTGGGTGGGGCAGGAGCCTTCCGTCTGGTGTGAGAAGTCACTGCCTTCCAGCCTTCATTTTGACAGGAGCTGTATCTTAACCAGCTTCGTGGGCACAGGTTCTTAGTACCCCTCTGCTGCAGCTGAAGGTTCAGGGTCTTGGAAAAGGATCCAGCTGATTTGTCTTAGGCTTTTTGGTGCTGTGCAGGGTGACCTCTTCCCACAGCTCTTTCACTTTGTAGCACAGCTAGCGTACATCTTCACGCCCTAGAGATAGGTCCCATGCACCCCCTGCAGCCTACCTGCAGCTTAAGACTTGCAGAGGTGTGCCCTTACTCTGAAGCTACATCTGGATCGTAGAATCTAATAGCAAAGGGATGGTTACTCCAGTTGTGCCTGGGTACCGTGCTCTGTGACCAACATTGCTGAGAGCAGTGCTCTAATCCAGTGTAAATTAATTATAATAAAGTATCTCAAGTTGGAAGGAGCCCATAAGGATCATTGAGTCCAACTCCCTGCTCCTCACAGGACTGCCTAAAACTACACTGTATGGCTAAGGGTGTTGCCCTGATGCTCCTTGAACTCTGACAGGCTTGGTGTCGTGGCTGCTTCCCTGAGGAGCCTGTTCCAGTGACCGACCACCTTCTCATTTCCTAATGGCCAATCTGAACTTCCTCTGACACAGCTTCATTCAATTTCCTTGTTTCCTGTCACAGGTCACCAGAGAGAGGTGATCCCCCCTTTGCTGCCACCCTTGAGGAAGTTGTAGACTGCAATGAGGCCACCCTTCAGCTTTCTCCAAGCCAAACAAGCCAATTAGCTGTTCTGCTGAGTGGGTTTTCTGCTGGACAGGCTTTTACCAGCTTTCTGCCTGCTGTAGGTGGGGTTGTCAGACTGGAGGTAGTAGAAGGTGGAACTGTGGAAGCTTGACTTGGGTAAGTTTAAACTGCTGTGAAAGAGCACTGAGGTAACTTAATACTACTAAATCAAAAGTATCCCCATTCAAAATAAATTAAAAATAATTGTATATATCTTTCTTGTGAGATACAGAAGATAATAATGTAACTAGTGATGTTGAGGTAATATTAATACTGTAATTCTTGGCCATTTGACCAAAAGCTGTCAGAAAGAAGTAGTGCCTTCAACAGAGGAGTTGGTCTTGGTGAAGTTGTAGGATAGTAATGAGACAATGGCAGATTAGAGATCTGCCAGAAGAGCACAGGTAGCTGGTAATAAAATTTAATTATGAGATGAGGCAAAAATCTCTAGAAATAGTCATCTTTTGTAAACATGAAACTGGCTTTCCAGTTCTTAGTGGCAGTCAAAAGCTGCATTATGAAGATGCTACGTATTGTAGTTCACATGACAGTATGTCAAGAGTGTCTGCAGCATCAGTGTTTGCTGAGGAAGGTATTTTGGTAGGTACTATTCAGTATTTTGCAGATATGTCTAACAGCATGTGTGAAGAGTGGCTTTGTTGAGCAAAATATTAGGTCTGCTTCTGGATTTGTGTGGAAGGGCTTCAGCTTCAGGAAGCTCCAGTTTGAGGCTGTGGAAGAGGGGAGTGCCTCACAGGGAAACACTGGGGAGAGAGATCATGTTTTTTAGAAGAGTTATCTTCAGTTCTTTTTCCGTGTGTTGAAGTGTAGGTGAAGGAATCAGAAATTATTTATCTCTTCATGGATTTTTGGCCTATAGAACTGCATTTTATTTCTTTTTTTTTTTTTTTTAAAAGGTGCATCTGCAGTTCTGCTGTACACTTGTTTTGGCCTAGTAATTGCATGCAAAAGTGTCGTCCAAATGTAGGGACAGAATTCCCTGAACTGGTGAATTGATGAGGATTTTTAAAGCTAGTTTCAACACAGATGATCTTGCTTAAAATAGCTATAGGCCTTGTCACCTATAAGTTGTATTTCTTCAAAAAATAACTTGAAGTGTTGGCAAAGATTTCTCATCTCCTTACTATGAATGCAAAAAGAGTGTTTATTCCTGACAGTGACTTTTTTTAAGGTAAGTAATTTTAAATATGTATATAATTTAACACAGAAGGGTAGAGGTATAAACTTATTTCAGTTTTCGTAAGCGTAGGTATGTAGGCAACTGAGAAGGTGAGGGACCTTGGTGTAAATCAGATGTCTGACCCTGCTTTGGGGCTCTGTCAACCCTGTAGCAAACATGAGTGGCATGAAGAGCTCTGTTGCCATGATTGTGTTCTTCTTGATACTTTATGCCTTCATAGCCAGCTTGGATATCTGTATATTAGCATAGAGAGATCTGAAGCAGTGCCCTTAGAAAACTAGAAGGTGAGTTAAGTTCTTAAGCAGGGAGGTGCTATTGGCCTGTCTGTCCCCAGACTTGGAGTTGGTTGTGCTTTACTGACCAGCAGAGAGTCCAGCTGCTAGACCACAGAACAAATTACTGTTTTGAGTTTTACATTTAAACACATGTGCATCAGAGCGAAAACATTCCTTAAAGGTTTTTCAGCCTAATGCAGAATTATTTAACAATAAAAGCTACTTTTGCAACTGCAAGAAGTTATTTTACAAACTGTGAAAGTTCCTTTCAGCATTAAGTGATGATGTAGATTTTCCTGCCATTGGAGCAGCAGAGATATTTGTGCAGTAATGTCAGCTCTTCTGAAGAGGCTAATAAATTTTAATAGGTCTGGGGGTGTGGAAAGCAAGAGTACACAAGCTGAAAGTCTCTACTGTTCGCGAATTACCTTTTTCCTTCATAAACACGTATGTCTTTTGAGTTTTTAATTTATTTGCCGTAGAAGGTTCTCAAGGATTTTTAAAGAATGTTAGGAGGGACTCTTGAAATTATATACTGAATAATAAAATGGATGTAGAATTTACCAACTACAGATGAAGCTGTAACTTGTTCGAAATCGATGAACTAAGGTATATGTAATCTGTACCACATTTTAGGAAGAGAAGCTAAAGATAAGTGGAAAAATTACCAAGCATTAGCTTTCAGTGCCTCTTATAATATGAAATACTTTTATTAATGTTGCTTTAAGTTTTTGTAAGTTACACACTAAAATCTGTGGCTTATATTGATTAGAATTATAAATATCAAGCTAAATATTGGTCAGTTGGTTTCAGTTTATTTTTGTTCTGCTTTTAGCAGTTACTGTATCTGGAGTAGTTTCTCATGCTGTTGTTTCTTTGGCCTGTATTAGCAGTAATGAGTATTGTCAGAACTGTTGATGAATTAAGAATTTTAGTGACATGAATGTTACTTCTTTCTGCTGGGCTAAATTTCAAAGGCATGTATTCATCTCCTATTGTATTGTGATCAGATTAATGAGTAGTGACCTTTTTAGGCCACTTATTTTGTGTTTGGCTGACTTGGTTAGCATCCATTTTGATCTGCTTGCATTCAAATTAAAAAATAAAAAAAAGAAAAAAGGGTCCGTCAGACTGGCCACATGGTCAAGTATAGGCTAGTAGAAGCACAACCAGAGTTGAGAACTGCATCAGAGAAGAGTCTTGTTAATTAAAGTAACTCTAGTTCCTTTGATCTGCTTCTTTTGTGTAATTACACCAAGTACAACTTTGCCTTGGGGATGGTAGTGTGTTGTAAGAGAAGTCAAAGATGTTTCATCATTGATCAAGCTTTCCCAGTTTAGTTATAAGGAATACTAGAAATAGCAATGGTTCCTTTACACGAATTGCTATTGATTTTTATAAACATTACACAAAGTAAAAACCTAAGAAAACATGTATTTCACTTTTCATACTGTGATGGTTACAAAAGTAGTTGAGAGCTGGAGACTCTTATCCACATACCCAAATACAAGTTGTTTTAAGCACAGCCAATTCTGTGATTTTTCTTGTAATTTCTGAGGCTTGCATCTGAGTATTGCCATGGGTGAATTTCACCTGGAATGTGATGCTATGAAACAGAACAGTGTTTCCTTTTGAGGAAAGCCATCCCTGACATGTCCTGGCATTATTTATGAAATAAAAGTACTGTAGATCTTGTCTGAACATCCTATAACCAATGTGATTTTACTTCAGTCAGATTGTTCTTCAGTTACCCTGTTTGGTTTTGTTATTTTGTTTTTTTCCTTAATTTTCCTCCAGCCTAACTGAGTTTCATTTTTAGAAACCCAAACTTCCCTGTCATTTCAGATGCACTGTTCAAACCTCCCTTGAGGTTTCTTGAATTTTGAATCTGTATGCCTAGAATTTCTTAGGGGATTTTTTTTTTCTGACTTCCCTGAGAATGAATTATCAGGTTGGTCTGACTTCTTCCACCTCTGTTAGCTGCCTTTCATTTATGAATAGGTTTTTTTTGTCTTCTGTTTCAGGTGTGGAAGGTGGTTGTTGGGGTCTTGTCTCCTCCTTTTAGTGACTACTGTATTTCATTCTGCCATCTGATCACCCATCCAGATTATCACTTGCAATGCACCTCTGTGTCACTTTCTCATTTTTTTTTTTAAGTAACATACTGTCTTCTGAGCACTAGATTTAGTTTTCTCTTCTCTTTTATAGCTTTACTAGGATTGTACTTTAGCTCCACAAGCCCTGCTGAAATATTTTATGTCAAAGTCTGTAATGCTTTCTGCTTGGAACAAATAATCCAACTTCAAACTCCTGGATATGTCAGCCTAGTAGTTGCCTGTGTTGTTACTGGAAGCCTAGCTCTCCTTTGCCTTCTAAGACATAGTCCACAGCTATTTTTTTTCTCCATAATTTCTGCATTACACCAATAATGCCTATCATTTCTGTTAAGAGTTGCTTTTTAAATTCTTGTCCTGAGTTCCTAAAGCTATCTGTGGCTGTGTCACCCACAAGTAGGACCATGTGGTCCTGCACTCACTGCCCCCACCCAGTGAGATGGGATGGAAATCACAACAAAGGGGCACAGATTAGGATGAAGGACAGGGACAGCTCCCTCACTAGTTATGGTCACAGGCAAAACAGACCCCTTTGCCTTCTCCTGCTCCATGGTGTTGAACTGAGTGTGTGAGGTTCTCTGTCCTCCCCCTCATTTTCCTTCCTCCTGGCAATGAAACTCTCTCTTTGTTTAGGCTGATGGTTGTCTTTCGTTCAGGTCAGTGGTCTATCCTCCACTCTGGACAGTCCTTTCCCTCACAAATATGGATTCGCAGAGGTGTTTCTCTATTACTAATTGGCTCAGCCTGGGCTGGGGTGGGTACGCCTTGGAGCCAGGGGAGCTTCATGGAGTTTCTCACAGGGTAGCCCCTGCCTCCACTACCAAAAATGCTTTCCACCCCTGCACCACGCCAGGAAAAAAAAAAAAAGCCCTAACACACTATTAAACATCTATATCAATATAGAAGACCTACACAGGTGGTTTTTGTTTAATCTCAAGTTTGTCTTCTTGTTAATGTCTAGCTTTATCAGCTTAGCCACGTAAAGGAGAACGTGTCCTTGCTGTACTTATTTTTTGTCTTGCTGGGCACTGTATAAAGAAAGCAGACAAAGTGAATCCTGAAGGCCTCATCCTGTGGCTTTTCTGGCGTATCAGTAGTAGATAGTAGATTATTTATATAGTAAAGTTAAATGGGATTTTTCTTACCTAATGAGTAGCCAAATACTTGCTGTGGCTGATCTTTATTTCTTTCTACATGTTTTCCTTAATTGTTTCTATTTTAACAGTCAATAATATAATTTTATGAGGGTTTTTTTTTTTTTTAATGGTCAACCAACTGTTATCCAAAAGGCTAGAGATTTTAAATAAAATTTAGTGTGCGTGATTTTGGAAGGAGCACCTTAAAAGGTACGTTTTTGTATCAATTGACAATATATGCTTATACAGCCTTACAGTGTTTGTGATAATATATTTTCATTTTCTTACAGTGTTATGGAATAGACATTCTTCCGTATACTTCTGTTTAGTATCAGCACTTCAACATTTCTATTTATTTTGAAAGTCCAGTTTAGTGAAATTGAAAATGGGTGAATTGTGCACTAGGGGGAGAATAAATGGAGCAAATTGGAATGAATGTGAAATGTTCAGGAATTGTATATTTTGATGCACACATCAGATAGTGAAAGAAAATCCACCTTAAGTTAAATAAAGCACCTACAGTTTGTATGTTTATTAAAGAAGCCAAACGTTCTGGAGAAATCCACTGCCAGAAAAGTTAATCAGAGATAATGCCAGACTGTTATGAAGGGACAGTGACGAACTGTGGCTAGTTTTGTTAACACTGGATTATATTCTTAACTGCTAGAAAATGGTAAATTGAGAGTGTTATTTTATGAAGAAGGATGCTCAGAAAGGGTGATTTGAGGGTTCTTGTGATTTATTACTTGTATGGGATAACAGTAGTTGTCCACTTCAGTTTTATAATGTATGGACCTTGTTTTTCCTGATCGTTCCAATTGCTTGTGCAATTTGGGAATAATGCATTTAGTTTTTTCCTCAGTGTCTATTAAGATTTGTTTTAGAAACTTGACCATGTCTCTGTCTTTGGTGTTTTCATCAAATGGAATTTTGAGCATACAAAATCATTAGGATTTAAGTGTTTTGCTATTTTAAATAGAAGGGCAGGTTAATTGTAGCCTCTAATAAGGAATTTCTCCATTAAAATACCAGATGTGAACGATTAGATCCAAATGTGCTGTTTCTCTAATTCCCCATGAACGAACTTTTAAGTTCTTTTAAAATGTATGAAAAAGCAGGCAGCCAATACAGTACACAAAGTTGATTTTAAGTGCCTTTTAGAATACGTCATTGTCAAGGAGTTTAAAAGAAAACCCATTGAGTACTACAAAGTATCTTGCATGTATAGCCCTTTTTATGACTTATGAAACTGAAGCAGAGATTGATGGATGTGTATGTGTTTTAAACTCAAGTAGTTTCAAAGGAATCTAGACACTTAAATATTTTAGAACTTTAGTCTCTGAAACTACTTTGACATGAGATGTCTTTGGCTTTTATAGTAGTACAGTTATAGCCTGGAAACCCTATTTAGTTATCATTTAATATTATTCTGTTATGAGCCATGGCTTTGGTTTCGTATTATGATAATATTTGCAAATATAGATTACGTAGCAGTTTGGAGAGGGGTCAGGGGAGAAATTTAGTAAGGACACTATTAGAAGACTGATGAAGTAATCTACCACAAAAACAAGTGTGCGTAGGGAACAGGAGGAACAGCACACCCACCTTGTTTGTCAGACTAGTTAATGGGTGTGATAGTATCTAGCTATGGTGACAGGTTTTGAAATGGTGGTGATTACATTCATCTGAGTGCATAAGAATACTAGGGAGGTGTTTGACTTTCTGCAATATCCTGGTAGTCAAGCAGAGAAGTTACAGACTAGATGAATGGGAGTACAAAATGAACAGAGGTCTGGCTGGACTGTTGAGCTCAAGTGATTGACAGTTCGAAGTCCATGGGAAAGCTGCTTAGGCAAGGTTTCAGTAGGCGTTTATACTGTGTGTAAAGCTGGTGAACATGTTCCTCATGACGGGTTGGTTGTGCGAGAGGCATACACAACAAGCTGGCAGGTGGCACTGCTGTGGAGGGAGCAGTAGCTGTACTGCAGAAGGATAGACCTGCCTTTCAGAGAGATGTTGACAAACTGTCTTGTCATTAGGGATCTCACAAAATTCATCAAATTCAACGCCCTGTGTCCAGGACTGATCAAGCCCTGGCAGCACTGCAAGCCTGGGCAGGAACCACTCCACAGCAAAGAACCAGGGCACTGAGGTTGGCAGCAGGCTGACCAGGGTCCAGCAGCATGCCCTGGTGGCAGAAGAGGTCATGTGTATCCTGGCTATTTCAATGAGGGTGTAGCTGTCTTTCAACATAAGAGAAAACAAGTTACTTTGTGAGAGTGGTTAAATGCTAGAGCTGGTTGTGTGGTGAGACTATGGGGTATCCATCCTTGGAAGTGCTCAGATCAGGTTGCTCAAGGCCTCTGAAGTTATTCCTACTTTGAGTGGAAAGCTGGCCTAGATGGCATCTGGAGGTTCCTCCAATCAGAATTATTTTATGAGTCTATTTGTGGCTTTGTACTGTTGTGCTCCTTCTGAGTTAATACAGTGGCCTCTCAGACCGGGCAATGTTAATGTTTTCAGTACAAATCTTGCTCTTGTGGGCCATCTCATTCCCTTGTCTCTTAATGAGGATCTCGGGTATGGTCTAATCTTATTTTTGTGAATTTTTATGAGCATACATGCCAAATATACTACATTAGATATAAAACTATTGTTTCTCAGTTATGCAAGAAAGGTTCATTTATGCAACAGACTTCCAGCTTGCTTGTTCAAAAGCAAGTATTATCGTAAGGTATTTTTTCTAAGAAATGCTGCCTGCAAGCCACTTTGAGTGGTCATTGGGTACACTGGGGTGTGATGTGGACTCCTATATTCCACATTTAAAAGCACTTGTGCTTAATTGGTTGTATACCTTAAAAGCAGCATCTTACTGTATCCCCCAAAAGCTTTAGAATAACTTAATGAACCTGTTGTCTGGTTAAATAAATAAAATATTCTGTATTCAGTAAAAATCAACATGTTTTAATGAAATATAATAACTATTTACAGTTTCATAAGAGGCATACTATTTTAAAATATGTTATTTCATTGCATTGTACCAGGAAATCCGTTGACTGCTTTTTAATGAGATTGATACTAGATCAAAAGCAAAGTGAAAGTGTGTTCGACTAAAGTGCCTGCTATTCAGAAAAAGGACGCTAGAGTGTAGTGTAGCATTTATAGTACTCTTACAGCTGAGGTATTGGGAAGTGTTCTGAACAGAAGGTTGCTTACACACTGCCTTTTTTTCCGTGTGGGGTTATAATGTTAAGTTATACTGAAGTTCTCCGAATGTGTAAACGCAACTGCATTATTCTACTGTCTATGGCAGAAGAAGTGAATGGTACACTAGAATACTTTAATTGAAGATTCTATTTAATATTTAACCATTTTTCCAATATCGATTATTCATCATATGAATCTCTGTTAACTGTATTTTTAGTTACATTCAGTTGAAGATAAACCGCAGAGAATGATAGATTTTCCTTTTAACTGGAGTATGTACTCTTTAAAGTTTTGTCTGTTAGAAGCCATCCACTTTTATGTTAATGCTAAATATAGATTAGAATGGGCTTTCTACTGTGTGTTTCTGTTATACCGAAAGAAAGTATAGCAATACCTTAATTTAATTGTGATTTTTTTATTTTTTCTTTTTTTTTTTTTTTGGTCATTTGTGAAGGGAAGAAAGCTTAAATTCATAACTGTAAGTGGTAGGATACAGCATTGTTGCCTGGATTGAGAGATACAAAAACGTAGCTGTTCTTTTAACTTCTGAAAGATGTGTGGGTACTGAGCCTGCTTTCATTTAAAAGTCAATGGCAGAATTCACTTCTGATTTCATTTGGTGCAGAGCTGAGCTTTTAATTTTACTCCTTTTCTAATCTGCTTATTTCAAACTAGGTTTCAGACTTGTTTTGCTATTAGCAAGTAAAGTATTCATGCCAATTGACTCTGTCTTTAGAATACTATATTAAACAAGGTAAAGCCACATAGGTAGACCTACATTTCAAATATTAAAAGACCTATTGCTTATGTGGAGCTAGAAAGTCAGTTTGGTTGATACTTGGTCTATGTTTTTGTAACAAGAAAATGCTGTAGATGTAACTTCAAATCAAAACTGAAAAACTCCAGAAACTGTGACATGCAAAGTTCATGTTGGAAGTTTTTGTTCTTGCGTAGATTCTTGCAATGCTATCCGTAATGACAAGTTGTAATTATGCTTTTTTAATCAAGAAACCAACAATAACAAAACAGTGCATGGAGCTTTTAGGTAATTTAATTTCAGATTTGTAGACTGCATTTACACAGCTTCAGTGGCTGTTTGAACCGCTGAATGCAGCTGAGATGCGCTGTCTCGCTAGCAGTCTTAATCCCCCAGTTTCTCAAGCTGCCTTTCCCCTGGCTCACTGCAATGTTCACTATGACCTTCTGTTACACCTGGGGTGCAAAAGAGCCTCTGTTCCCTCATGCCAAGGAACAGACTGAGAAGGAGGTGGGGAGAAGGGCTGGTTAGCCACAGTTTGTGAGTCCTCTGCTGGGAGGCATGTTAGGGGCTAGCAAGCCTACTAGACTGAGGCTGAAGAGAGGACCCTGCCTGCTCTTCCTGGGAGGGTCCTATGGACAGCAGATGACCTCTTCCAAACAGAAGTCCAGGTTCCATGTGTAATATATTTTTGGTCCTCTTCTGGATGATAATGAAATCTTGGTGCCAGTAGAGAATCAGTGTTGAGTTCTGTGTCTGGTGGCTTTTATTGCTTTGGAAGAACCCTGTCATTCTGCTGAAAGCAGGCTGAGTAGGAGGCACAAGCAAACTTCCTGTAGGCTTTGCTAGTGCTTCTCTGCTTTACCAGTTATGTGTGTTCTTGTGTGTGGAGATGCAGATGTTAGCAATGCACTGGACTCATTTGTCTTGCAAATCTGAATAAAAATGTAATAAAATTTGTGACTAATTATGTATGTATACAATTAAGACTTACATAATTATATGTTGCTAATCTAAACAGAAATTGAAATACTGCTAAAAATACTAGTTGCTACTGAATGCATTACTGTTCACTAAAATGCCATTCTACAATATTAAATCAAATTTAATATTTAATGGATTTTTATTTCTTTTTTATTTTTGAAGGTAACTGAAGTCAGAGTGGCTGAGGAGCAGGTGCAGCAGAGCAGGGCTGGAGGTTCAGTGCAGCCCAGCAGTGGTGACTGATGGCTGGGTGCTGCCTGGTGAGGGCACCCACTGTGTGGCAGCTCGGGTCAGGTTTTGGCTTAGTGGCCCTTGCTAGGGAAGTTACACAGCAGGTACTTTCTATTATGACCATCTTTGCTTCTCTGAACTGTTCTATAGCTTAGTGGTCTCTGCCCTGCCATGCCTTTAAGATAGTTTTCAGCTTTTTATTTTCAGTTCTAGTCAAGAAAATAAGATAATGGAAATATTTTGGGACAGGTTAGGACAGACCTTCCTAATAATGATGTTGTTGCAGGTAAATAGGCAACACCTCTGATTCTAGTCATAAAACTGCTCACACCTTTTCTCCTTTTTCATGTGTAAGCCTTTAGATAGGGGAACAGATCAGATTGTATAACCAGAGTTTGTAAAATCCTGCCTAAATAAAGTTCAGATTCTGTATCTCTTAAATTAAAATCAATGGAGTGACATAAATTAAGGATGGATTAGAAATTAAAACTTCAAGTCTCTTTGACAATCTTTATTTTTATAACCATTGGTATTCTTCTGTTGCAAATGGTTTGGTGCAGCATTTTCAGATGTAGGCATTTCCTAACCATCTTTTAAACAAACTGCATGTCAACTTAAACTGTAACTGGACTGAACTCTATCATATAAAGCAAATGGCACAGTTACTCATTTTGTAATTATTATTTCAAAGGCTAAAACAGTAACAAGAGTTTGGGAAAATGTTTGAAGGAAACATTCAAACGAATGTACTTCTGTAGTGTTGCAAAAAAGTTCTCTTCAGCCAATGATATCTACAGACCTAAATTAACTTAAGAAGCCTTAATTTAGGAACTTCATATGCTTTAAAAAATATTCTTCTGTTTTTACCTTATACTGTTAACTGGAGCATTCTTTATGTATATACAAATGGATGGAAGAATCAAGATGCTGATTCCATATGGTTGGATTTTTTTTTTTCCCTTTTTCTTTCTTGGAGCAGTGAATTCCTCTGTTCCCTGGGAAATTCTGAGCTTTTGCACAAGACTTTTTTGGTGACAGAGTTATTCTGGTTTGTCTTTTCTTGTGATGGTTTCTAAATTTCCAAGTCAGGTAGGGAATTATAAAGCTGGGAATGTAAAACTTCAGTTTAACTTCTTAATATCTTGCTTTAAATGCCATTACTGCTTCACCTTCTTCAACACATTTAAAGCTCTGCTAACTGTCTGGCATCAAGCTTGTCAGAGTGCCAGCTATTTCGCCAGATTGTAGAGCCAAGATGCAGGAAAATGTCAACAATCTTGGGCTCATTAGTTTTTGACTTTCCTGGCCTTTCTGTAATGACTACAGTGCTGCATAAGCTAAATGCTATTTTTTATTTACTGCTATTAGTTACAGTGGAAGCCACAGCCAACTTTAATGTAAATAGTTGATTTGTTAATATCAGTTACTTGCAAGGAAAGCTGCCCGCCAAGGTCTGCTTCCATATAATAAGTCAGGAAAATATACAGGGTGGATATTTTGTTCTTTTTTTCTTCATATCTTTTCTGTTTTATAGCATTGGAAGATATTTGTTGTTTTAATATGCTCAGGTTACCCTTGTAAAGCTGCCACTAACATTCCAGGTTAAAAAATCCCAAAACTTACTTGTTTGTCCTTTATTTATGATTTAATTGGCCAGGCAAAAAGGTTATTTGTGTTGGGAAATGGTCACCTGAGAACGCTGCATCCCCTTAGAGCCTTTAATAAAAGTCTCATGGACACCACATTTCTGAAATACATTGATTTTTGTCTGTATACCTTCATCATGAAAATATTTAAAAGACCACTCCTTGAAGGTAGCTTGCACTTGATATGTATAGCATTCATACAGATTCTATACTAACGAATCTACTAATTTTGTTGGGTAGCCTGTTGCCTTCTACTGTAATGTCAAAGTCTAAAGGAAATGCCCAAATTAACTTAAAATACTTATAGTGAAATTGCCTGTCACTGTAGTGTTATAAAATTCTCCATAAAATCCACTTCACCCTTAAATGGCAATTCTCTAGTTACAACTATATCTTCAATTAATAATAATATTAATCTGTTGTGCTATTTACTCTGTGTTCAAAACGACTGTGAAAAATATGATAATACAAAATAGAAGGGAAGTTTGAAATGATATATAAACTACCAAATACTTAAAAGGGAAGGTTTTTTCTTTACTAATTTTAGATATTTTTACAAATACGTATTTTCTGGTGTGACAGTTTCACTGGGCTGGCCCTTGGCTAGCAGCCAACACAACCCTTCACCCACTTCCCCCCCACCCACAGGGGATAGGGGAGGAGATTGGGGGGCAAGGATAAAGAGGCTTGTAGGTTGAGATAAGAACAGTTTAATAATAGAAAGAAAAGAAAACTTAAAAAAACCCAAACAACTAATATTAAAATAGTAATGATAATGATACCATTAATAAGATATGCAAATGAGTGATAACCCAGTGCAACTGCTCACCACCCACTGATAAGCCCGGCCCGTTCCCGGATAACGATCCTGGAGGAGCAACGATCCCGAACCGAAACCGCGATCCTGGAAGAACAAGAGCCTGAGAGAAAAACCCGTACAAATCCACCCCCGCTTTCAGGCCAGCCCCGGATAATACACTAAACGTGACGGGATATGATCTGGAATTTTTCATTGGCACATCCAAATGCCAGTTCTGGGCTTTGCTGTTCACTGCACTTCTCCCTCCCAGTCCTAATGCAGCTGTGACCCAGCCAAACACGATGGCCTTGGGCTCCATCAGTAACTAATAACATCAGTACTTTTATCAATGATGTTCTCAAAGCAAGTCTGAACTGAAACCAAAACGCGGCTCTTCTAACTACTGAGAAGAAAATTAACTATATCCTAGCAAAACCAGGACATCTGGAGACATATATATACACACACACATTCCCCCTATAAATATATATATATATATGTATGTATGTATGTATACTGATTTGCCTAATTTTTCAAGAAATTCACTAGCATTTTTTTTTTTTCTTTTTCCTTACCAGGAAGCTGGTGGAATACAGGTTACAAAGTGGAAAAGTGGAAAAGGAAGTGCTTTGTTGATTGTTCTCTATACTCTCTCTGCTTGTGTTTCTGATACTGTGTTTTCAGTTTGTGTGGCTGTTGACTCTTAATGAAGTTTGTAAGAATTTAATCTTAAATTTTTATGCCTCGTGAACAGTGAGTTCCAAAGTCTTTTGGAAGAGACATGGATGGTCTCTTTCCGTGGATGAAGGAAAGGATGGAAGCTAGGACATGATGGAGTCAGAATAATCTCCTGTGCCTGATTTTTCTCGGGAAACTCTATTAAACTAGGGCTTGGAAATTTTGCTTGAATAAAGAATGATCAATATAAGCCTAGAAGAAAGCTAAACAGTGCTGATGGCTCCTCGAGTTTCTCTGTATTTCTTGAGAGCTGTAGCACTTCTCAGAAAGATGGCTTTCCAAAACTTACTTTAAAGATAAATTGAAGAGCTGGTAGGCATGTAATTAGAAAACTGAGGCTGAAAAAGGATGAGCTTCCATCACATTTTACTTCTGATAAGTTTTCATTTCTTTATCTTGCCTGTAGGAGTCAGTCTTCTGTAGGCTGGTTGATTTGAATGGTTGTGAGGATAGCAGTAGACATCTTAAAAGTCTAATGCAAGCAGGAGAGTTACAACAACAGAATATGATGGACATTAATTTCATAATTAAATCTGAGGTATGGCAGAGATGATATTTTGTTTTTCCTGTGCACCAACGTAACTAAGCATGAGACTGAGGCACTACTAGCACTGCAACCATGAGAAATATTTACATGGTAATGTTACAGAGCCATCTTTTAGTGCCTTACAGTCACCCAGCCACATTACCTACAAAATACCTGCTACTGAAGAAATAAGGGCAGCTCATAATAATTGAAGCAGTGTTAATGATTGAATTGGCTCATCCTGTTCAAATTTAAAACAAGAGGGAGAACGCCAAGTAATTCCTTCATTTATTATTTCAGTATTATACGTCACAGCTTCCCTCTTAGTAGTTAAAAGCACATGTGAGCTTTAGTTAACAAAGCAGATCAGCAGAGCTTGTATAATTGGGACATGAACTATGGACTTCCTAGTTTAAATCTGACTCATATTTATTTAGGATCAGAGGATGGGCAAGTTTTCAGCAATCTCAAGTGTACTATGTAGATTTAGCTACAGTGAACTTTAGGCCTAATTTTAGTGTACAGTTTAGCTGGTGACCATGCAGTTTGGCTTTTCTTGCAGGATCTATGCTTACTATCAGTAGAGCTACAGGGAATACCAAATCCTCCTCCTGCCTGCACTGACCCTGGTTTTGCCAGATGGGCCTTGGCCATGTAGAGGACAAGGTAATCCATTATTTCAGTTCAGTGGAGGAGAGAGAAGTTTTCATGTAATAGGGATGGCTTTTTATCTTCTGTGAAAGTTCTGGCAGTTGCATCAGGTCACATGCTGTGTAGCCATAGGGCAAGGGAAAGCAGAAGCATAATCTACTCAGCAAATTCTTTTTCAGATGGCAGTTAGTCCTGTCAATTACAGAAGGGTAGTCCAAAGGACCTATAAGATTTTGCCCAGAGAAACACAGAAGTACATGCGGACAAATTTTAGAGTTAAATGCAAAAAGTAAAAATTACAGCTAGGTAATCTCAAGCTGCTGCAATTGGCATTGCATGCATGTGTTGTAAATCATGCAGAATGACTGAGAATAGAAGAATGGCCATTACTAGAGCGTATCAGCAGGCTGTTTGCACCACATGCTGTCACTAACCACGAACAGATGTAGTAGTAAGTGTATATATATCTAAAGAAGAGAGGTTAAGCATGCTTCTGTCCATTCTCCATCTGCCTTTAGCTCTGGGGACTTTGAGTTGGCTGTGGCTTTTAGTGGCAGTGCTTCCATAACTAGTGGCTTTTTATTTCACTTTTTTTTTCGGTTTCCCTTGGACCCATGTAAAATTTGTGTATCCACAGCACTGGTCAGCAAGATGGTTTGTGGCTCTTTTGAGGAGTTACTACTCATGTTTGTTTTTGACCTGGCTTCTCCAGCCATTTTTTGTACTTGGGGTGTAAGATGGGGCTAAACCAGAGGTTTATGTCATGGTGTAATAATGTTCCCTGTTTAATTCTTTCATCTCTTCCTAGTAACACTTAACATCTGCTCTGCATTTTTGAGAACTACCAGGCATTAAACTGACATTTTCACAGAACTGTTTATCATAAGGTCTTACTCCTGAATGTCATGGCATATTAACCTCAGACCCTGGAGTTTTTCTGTATGCTGGGTTAGAATTGTTTCTTCATAAGTCCATCATTTTATGTTTATCTTCATTTATCTTAATCCACTCATTCTTTTAAGGTCCTTCTATAGCTGTAGTGGTTAAGGTGGAAGATGCAAAATGTAATCTTAAAATCATTTTTAGTTTGTGTTTGTCCTCTCACATAAAACTAGCAAAAGTAATGTCTGTTCTCAAATTCTATAAAAATAGTGGGCTTGTGCTTTTAAACTTCCAATACGGCTTTTTGTAAAACTCCTGAATGTGGTTTTAATGCATGAGTGTAATGGACTTGTGTTAGTATAAAACATGTATTAAAACATTAGTATAAAACAAACATGTGGTAGCTTTGTGGCTTTTTTCCAGACTTCTCAGGTGGGTTTTGACCCTGAAACCCTTGGTGTTTTGACCGAAACGGTAGAGAAATCTAATTTACTTGAAGCAGCTGCTTCTGTTTGGGCAGGCATGAAAATACAAAGTCTGAGGCCTGACCTTGGCAATATGTACTGGAGCATGAAAATGTCGCCATAAGTGATAGTAGTTTAAAAGCATCAGCTTTCTCTTTCTTTTAATATTGCAAGCACTGTTTCTAGAATGTTTGGCACACCTAACCTCTTTATCTTTCCTTAGAAATGTCTAAAAATGCTGAGCATAAAATTGTAACATGGTTATTCTTTGTTTACTCTGGATTTAAATCCCTGAATTACCTACCTTTAGTTTTCTGAATACGGGTATAAGAGTACACTTGTTTGCATTCCCAGAATGGTGCCTGTCATCAGAAGCCCTTTGGATGTGCAACAAGGCAAAAGATAGATCTGAAGCAAGTGAGGACACTTATATTTGTAGGAAAATCACATAGAGATTTGGAAAGAGTTTCAGAATTAGCTCACTATTTTCCAGGTTGCTGCATATTCACTTTTAGAGTAACTCTGCTCAGAAACTTGTAATCACACTAAACCTGACACCACAGTGCAGCACAGTCTACTGTCCAGATTCAGTTCTGCTGGGAAAATAGACTAAATGTTATTCTGAATCTGAACTTCATTAATTTAGATGTGAATAACAGAAGGAAAGCTATGAGAAAGCTGTGCATGTGCATGGCTGTCTTTTGCATATGGAGCGAGCACTTTTGCGAGACACAGAATGAATTTTTTTTTTCCAGTCCCACCAATGTGATGGGTTACTTTGTCCTAAGTTTTTAAACTAGAAATGCTGTAAAGAACCTACTGAATAGCTTTGAGCTGTGGTGAAGTTGCGTACAGGTGGTAATACTGTAACAATTATCCTCCTTCAAATCCTAATCCTCACCCACAAACATTTTCCTTAATGTTCTGAATATTACTGTTCCTGTCTGAAGCAGATTGCTGCTTTCATGACCAGAAATGGGAGAAAACTGAAGTTCGGCATTAAATAAGTTCTGTGGTGCTGCCCCTAGATCAGCTGTGTATGTAGGGCAAGAATGTAGCAGAATCTTTAAACAAAAAAAAAAGACAAAAAGCCTTTTCTGCCTAGATGGCCTTTCTCAGAGCAATGGCAGCTTTTGTGGTGGTGGAACAGAACTTCTCTTGTTCTGTGGTGCTTCCTCTGGGACTGATGTAGACTGGTAATGTGAGTTTCAGGTAGGAATAATGGGGGGTTTTTTGGTCTTGTAACTGTTAGGTACCGAAGTGAGAGTACAGAGATAAGTTTTGTGACCCCAGGATGGAGTTGTAAAAGTACATATTCAACATAATTAGGTACCTAATTGGGTGCTTAAAGTTAAGTAATGTATGTACATATGTAAGTAATTAAATTATATTGGAAAGTATTTTAATTTGTCATGGTTTGTGCTCTGCTCCTTACAAATCATATTAGTAGTACAGTTTATGCTGTAGCTATTTGAAAATGCTTGCTTTCTGGGTAATTTCCTTTTTTGGTTTAGGGTTTTGTTTTGTTTTGGTTTTGGTGAGGCTAATGAAGCTTAAAAAAACCCAACAAACTACCTGTGAAAAAATCCAAGCCAATGTGGAAAATACAAAAAGCATATGCAAAAGAGAGACTTAAAAATAAGAAAGTTATATCAAGCCAACTTTGTTAAACACCCTGAGGTCAGAAATCACTGGAAACTATTTCTGTCTGCTTATAGAAGTTAGTGAACAATGCAGCTCTTTGGATTTAAGTCACCAGCTAACTCTTTTGGAACAGCTGTGTGTAGTAGATTTTCATGCCTTAATCTCTCCTTAGCAGAAAATGCCATAATGGGGAGAACTTTTAAGAGCTTCTCTTGTTAGTGAAACCAGCCATTTAATAAAGGAGAGAAACTAAGGAATCACACTTAGTACAAAATTGAGTTTCCACTAAATCTGATGATCAAAAAGGGGGTGCGCTATTACTTAGCAATTGGGGCACAGGCAACAAACAGCCACTGGGAGTATTTGCTGCTTCTAGGTTGTTAATAAAGCTTCTCAGAAACTTCTGTTTAAATTGGTTACACATGAGAAAATTTTTGAAATTTGAAAAAAGGCAGTGGTACAGCACTGGAGAACTTCTGCAATTAGACCCACCAGACCTGGAAGCAAGGTTGGTTTCAGTTCCTTTATGGTGAAGTTCCCCGGAATAGCCCACTGAATAGTGAAATTAATTTGTGCTTAATTTTAGACTCAAATCCTGTCCGTTAATACAAGATAATATGCCAAATTTATGCAGGATTAGCAACAGGAGAATGCCAGCACTAGAAAGGAAAGACAGACAGCAGGCCGCTGGAGCAGTATACCAGAAAAGTGTATGAGAATAATTTCCATGTTGTCATTAGGCTGATTTCTTGACCATGTGTCTTTTAGTCTAAATATTTTAAGATACTTTTTCTAGTGTTTATTTTCATCAGTACAAATTCCTTTCCTTGCATCAACACTCCTTTCACTTCTTTGGTTTTAGGCTGTTGTTGGGTAACTTTTAACTGTGTACCCTATGGCAAAAGGAATAGTCTTTGTGTCTCAGTGATTTGGGTTAGAAGTAGAGGGTTTAAATTAACACAATCTGTCAGTTGTTAAAGAGGAGGTTATCTGTTCCTATTACCTTTTTATAATGCCATCAATTAGTGGCATTACACCATTAAGTACTGATATTTGACTAGGTAACAGTTATACTGGTTTGGATTACCGTAACATTATTTAGCACACTTGGCTGGCTACATGCTCTTGTGGACAAGCAAGTGCAGTGGCAGCCCGGCACACCACTAACTTGATCTGGACCCATCTTCAAAATTTACTTCTGTAAATCATGTCTACTGCAATAATTGCCTAATGTCCCTCATGTGTGACCAATTTATAAACTGTTACCAATAAAAGATTACAAAGAGGGTGCAGATGAAGTTGTCCCATGAGTCTCTAGCATTCTACTGAAAATCCTAACTTTGTATTTTTTAGGCTCGGAGAGCTTTGTTTGCAAGGACAGTATGATATTAGCTGATGAACACTGGTCATAGCTTCACTGTTAAGGAAATCCTTAATTTTTCTGAGTTATTAAGTAATGTGTGTGAGTAGCTATAATGACTTCTATGCATGCACATGAATGTGTGTATATGTGTTTTTGGTGTAACAACTTCAGTTCATGTATAACTTTGAGCTTAATTCTTTGCTTCTATTTATTCTTGATCATTCAGAATACTAATTTCACACCAGGCAATGTTTAAGCTCATTTCTTCAGATACAGTTCTTCTGCTAGTCATTTAACAGCTACATACAGTACAGCAAATAATTTAAAATAATTTTTATTTTATTTTTCAGACTTAATTTAGAAGTTCCTGATAAGAATATTTGTTTTCATACTACATGTATAGTACATATTTCAGCATATATGGAATAAAAAAAAAAATGAACCCAATCATAAATATAGCATGTTTGGAGTTCAGTGTGAATAATTCTGAAATTTTCTATTGTAATTAATCTATTATAAATATTATATATTAATTTATAAAATTGTTGAAACAGTAACTTGGTATGAAATGCAGTAGCAGACTTCTCTGAAGTCTGTTAAGTTATGGATTCTAATAAGTTGTTCCTCTTGAAGGTGACAGAAGGATTTGTAGAGTGCTTTAATCCTAACTACACCACAAGAGGGTTGAAAACCTTGCTTCTTTATTCTTGGACACAGAAGCAGTTTTGAACAGAAAATAACATCAGGTTTAATACACTGTGTTGTAAGGGGAAGTTCTTAGTGTGCCTCTTGGGATGTGGCATGTATTTGTGCAACGTATTTATGCTATCTTTCATAAATTGCTGATTACTTTTATTGTTCTTTCACTCCCTTTTGTCATGTAGCCGTCCTCAGAAGGTGTGTTTATGTCCATTCCTGCCAGTACATCCACTAAAGGTCTCCACCTGCTTGTACATAATTCAGCATCCAGCAGAGGTAAGGCTGTGGCAATTGTTGCAGTTCAGCTAGAATCTTAATGCCACAAATGATAGTAAAAGCAAACAGCTATACTGATAACATCATATAGTGATTTTTCCTTTTGAACTTTATGAATGAAATGCCAGTTCATCTGAGTTATTGTATCTTTTATTCAGTTCTTCTGAATTATTGTATATTCTGAAATCACACCTTACTCCTGCAACTTCTGTGCATGAAAGGCATCTTTTCTTATCTGAATAATCCTGCTAGAATCTGAATCTGCTTGCCTGGGTACAAATTTCAAGAGTTGACATGGTGTCTCACTGAGGTTTTCAGAGTTGATCCAAGGAGGAGTATGTTTTGATTATAGCAGTAGTCTTTTATTGATGTTAGTGTTCTGTTAAAAATAAGAATTAAACAATTCGTCTTAGTGATGATCTTAGCTGTTTAGGCAATGAAAAGCTATAGTTTAGTTTCAGAACAGTGTGTTTTGGTTTACCTAATAGGACAATATATGTTGATGCTTTCTTGTCTGTTAACAATAGAATATGGTGGTGGATCAGAAGGGTTTTAGAAGTTGTACTGCAGTTACACAGATCTGGATAGATGATGGGTCTACAAATTAGACTGTGAAGTTCATAAACCTGTACCCTTCATGTCCAGCTGTTTATGTAGCATTGTACAGTATCTCAGTAAGCATACAGAGAGTCTTTCCCTGGTGGATCTTAAGCAGAATGTAAAAGAGCAAGTTAGAGAAAAAAATTTTCTCACAGAGAAACAAAACAGAAGGCATGACATATTTGGTCCCTAAATGGGAAAGCTGTGATTTTTAATTGGCTACTTATAAGAAGAATACTGTTTTGTGTTATTTCAGAAGTATTTAAGTATATGCTCAAGTCACTTGCTGGAAAAAAGAGGTTTAAAAATGTGCCATAAAACTTTGAACTGGCATTTGAATTGTGTTAATTTTCATATTCTTGGTGGAAGGCATTAGAAAAAGTTTGCAGGGTTTTTTTGAGATTTCATATACCATTCCTATGTCCTTCTGAAAGGCTATCTGCACTTTTTATTAATCAGCAATCACAACAACTGTCTATTACAGTGGGAAGTAGCTTTTCCATTAGTACATGTTACATAATGATAATTCACATGATAAGCTAGTACTGGAAGGCTGCTGTATTTGAAGACAATCCATTTGAGAGGAAAAATTTAATTATCTGACTATATGAGGGCGCTTGGTTTATCAGAAATAAATCCAAATAAATGGTGGGAAGCTAAGAATATCTTACAGTGATCTTTGAAGTGTTTGTCTTAGATGATCACACACAGGTGATGCTTTTGACTCCAGAACAGCAGAGGCATACCTGTGATAAAAGATAAGTTCCCTTTGCTGTGGCTGCTCATACTCAAAATACAATCAATCTTGAAGGCAGATAAGCCTTCTGAACTGTATCTGATCCTTTAGTCTTCCATTTCATTACAGATACACTCTAAGTGTCCATTTCAAAAGTATCTCATTAAACTAACCTAAGTGAATGTCTTTCCCCTGCTGCACATCAGTGCCAACTGTCATCCTCCATGTGCTTCATTATTTATTGTCTTAGAATTCCACAGTGCAGTTAAGTAAGCCACCAGATATGATCAAATGATGCTTTTAAGACTTGTCTTCAAGTGGGATAGTAATGTAGGAAGTTAGGAGCAACATTTTTTTTGTGCTCTGATGAATGTCTCCACATTCTTATTATCCAGAGATGTTTCCACATTCTTATTATCCAGAAGCCGTGCTGCCAGATAGACCTATGCAGGTATCAGGTTTTGTGAAAGAACAAGGAATCAGTTATTGCAGAGCAGTGGATCCCAGGTGAGGAATCCTGCCGTCCAGCTTCCATTTTATGTAACGCATCCGCGAATTAGTTAGATTTTTATTTGTGAAGGAATTTGAAGAGAATTCAGTGTTCCGTGTCAAAGGGAATATACTTGTTTTCCAAATAGTGTTAGTGTACCATTATTCATAATGAGAGTAATTTAAAAATTAAGTATATAGAAACCCAGTATTCCAAACCTGGCATCAGGACTAGTGGAAAGGTGAAGGAGTTACTTGTCTAGCCTAATTTTGGTTTTTTTGCATATAGAGATATGTATATAAAGTAAAATAACTTTGTCACTTTTCCCTTTTCATGCCTACTCTTATGACCCTTATGTCAGGTCAGTGTCATAGCTAGGTGTACAAATCCTCTTACACATTTGTCTAGCTTTTGCCTTTTATTATCCTCGAGGTGATCTCCAGCAGAGTGTAGGCCATGATATGCTTTTTGAAACCCGACTGATAGGTATAAATCAGGATAGAGCCCTTAAAGCATAGCAGAGAGTATCTGTTTAGGTTGTTCTGCTTCCCTGCCTTCATTCTGTAAGTGTAAGAATTTTCAATTTTAAGGATCTGAGAAGAAAACTCTGTGTGGGTTTTGTGTATTTAATTTATACATTGATCTAGTGGTAGTAATTAGCTTTGACTTGCTTATTATAATACTTCTTCTGTATAGTATTCCTTATTGAACAGTAATAATCAAATGTAAGGGGAAAATTTTTGCTAATTGTCCTAACAATTCATAAAGAAATATGGAGGAAATACATGTCTACTGGCTTTAATAAATATTTTTATTAGTTAGAACTCTTCTGTTCATGGTAGATGGATAATGCTATGCTCACCAAAAGTACCAATAATTCCCAGAAAAGAAAAAAAGCAAATGCAAAAGTAAGTTGTTTTGAGTCTGAGTGGGATGGAGTTAACTTTCCCCACAGCAGCCCTCATAGTGCTGTGCTTTGTATTTGTGGCTAGAACAGTGTTGATAACACACCAGTGTTTGGGCTGCTACTGAGCAGCCACACAGCATCAGGGCTGTCCCTCCAAACCTTCCCTCCAAAGGTCAGTAGGCTAGGGGTGGGCAAGAGATTGGGAAGGTACATAACCAGGACAGCTGACCCAAACTGACCGAAGGGATGTTCTATACTATATAATGCAATAAAAGCTGGAATTGTGGGTGGCATTTGTTATCAAGGCATTTATCTTCCTGAGGCACTACTACACGTGCTGAGGCCCCACTTCCCAGGAAGTGTCTGGACATTGCCTGCTGGTAGGAAGTAGATAGGAAGTAGAGAATAAATCTTTTGGCTTTCTGTGCTTCCACACATGGCCTTTGCTTTTCTTCATTCAACTGTCTTTATCTCATCCCATGAGTTCATTTTCATCTTATTTTCTCCTTGCCCTGTCCTGCTGAGAAGGTGGAGTAATAGTCCAGCTTGGTGGTCACCTGGAGGCCAACCAAGGTCAACTCACCACATAAGTCGTCCAGTCCTGTTTCTATTTGTGTACTTCACTGGTCAAATAATGAATAAACGAAGAGTTGCCAATCACTATTAGAACACTGAGAAAAACAAAGGAGAGAGTAGCTGCTCACTTTCAAACCAGTAAATGGAAAATAGCTGATATGATAACAAAAAGGTTATATTTAATGACTTCAACACAGATGGTTTTTTAATTAAGAAAATTATAAACAGCTGAAACATTTTTTGATATTAGTTTAACGTGGCTTTTCTTAAGCTTTTTTTAATCTCAAACGATTACTTTCAGATTTGAATTCTGTTTTCCTGTATACATGGATTGTTTTTTAGATTGGAAAATTCCATTTTCCATGTTGGTAAGAGAATGTATTTATTTTATATGACAGGTAATTCTGAAGTAATGATATGACATTGGAGGGAACAGTTGAATGTCTTTCCCTTGACTGATGATAGCTGTTTTGGTTTTGCTTATCAGAGACAAATAATTGATTTTCTTCCAGTTCCTTTATTGCCACTTCTTACATTCTCATGAAGAAGAGAGTCTTCTGACTAGTGAATTGGAATGATATTTAATTATGAAGAAATAAAGACACATAATACTGTAGCACCGTTGATGGCTTATTCTGCTTTGCCGAGGTAGAAGAAATCAATGGTAGTTTGAAGGATGTTTCTCCCTCCGTTTGCTAACAGTTCATTCCCCAAGTACTTTGATCTTCATCTATTTCTAGGAGACATCATGCTGCTGTTGCGGTGTAAAGTGGCAGTGGATGTAGCAGGAAAACTTCCTCCTTCAACTCCGTTATGTTTTATTTATAAAGGATCAGTAGATTCAGATCAGAAAAAGCAAAGTTAATAAAGATTTTAGGCAACAGTGATAAAAGTCTTCACAGAACTAATTTAACAGTAGTCTGATAGCAAGTGGGAGGTGCAGGCAGCTGCACATTGATACTTGTGGAAGGTAATGGCCGCCCAGAGAGAATTGGAAAAGCTAATCAAGGCCTTACATGTTCACAAATACTGAATTGCTGATATACAGCTCATAAATCAAAAGACAGACCAAAACCCCCCTGGGTTTTTGTTAATTAATTCTGTGGTTTTGGGACTGATCTTTGGATTTTCATTTTCTGAATCATGAGACAATCAGGTTGAGAATAGTGTGAGAACTCATTCCTTACTGGGTTTAGGGCTTTTGTAATCCTCACCTGACCTCTAGTGTCTTGCCTCCTGCTAGATTCAGCTAATAACCTTCCTTTGTTCCTCTTATGGTAAATAAATAAACTGAAACTTTCATTCAGTTTTCAGTGTTGGCTTGCTGTTTCCATTAAATGCAAGATAAACCTATGCTCCCTCTCCCTGGTGTAAAACAAAACTTGATATCCTAAATATTCAAGCTCACTTTACAATACGTCTTGTCTAGACAAAAACTACTATGTTCCTGTCTGTGTTACATAAAGAACAGAAACAAATCGTTTGATAAGGAAGGTTTGCTTCAACTGGCAGTACTTCCTTCTTTCTCCACTTTCTGAAGCACTGCTTCAATACAGATCTCTTTAATGCTCTTTGAGATCTGAAGAGCCTCTGCTTCCTGTCCAGGCGTGGCAGTTGCCTTCCTTGTCTATGACACAAAGATATAGCAGGTGCCTGGTCAACAGTATAAGACAAAATATCTGTGGCAGTGTTGGTGTTGTTGCCCTCATTACTGTGGAGTAACAGCAGAATGGAGGTGTTTGTATTTCACACTGTTTGTTCTGATGCACCCAGTGCTTTTATTTTTAGCACCTGTTTCTGGAAATCAAGCCCTCCCCTCATTTTCCAATAGAGACATTAGCTCCCCAACCTATTACATTAGTGCTAATGCTGTCTTTTGCCTACTGTTTATTATTCTTTTAAGTTCTGTTGTTGTTTTTGATACTGATTGCATAGTTCAAATTTATGCTGATGATCATAGGGTAGTTAAGACTAAGTTTAATACTGTCTATCAAAATGATATGATTTTAATGCATCAAAATTGGGTATTTTTTTTTTTGCAGCTCTTATTTTTTTCTGTTATCTGGTAAGATTTTTTCTGTGTCTGTAGTCAAAGGAACTTGAAAGTAAATGGAGACATTAACAATTCATAAAAGCCCTCCTTGATTTTATTTAAAAGTGACTTTTATTTTTTACAGGAAAGTCGAGTGTTAAGGACAGTACCCTTGCTAGCAGCTTGTCTCCCTCCAGACAAATGTAAAATTCTGGTTGGTCGACGTTTTAGTGAAGACAGGTGAGCGAGATTACCGATGTGTTTTCTGTAAATTATGGAGATTTTGTTTTCCAGGGTCTTTATTAGTAGCCAACAGTGTTCTTAATTTTTATTTCAAGTGTGCTTTTTCACTTTTGAGATAAGCTTCCAATTTACAGCAAAGATAAATTATGTATCATAGAAACATTTGCTGTGTCTTCCTCTATGCTGTAGCTTTTAGTGTCTCTGTTTTGTGTTCTTGAAAAGTTTAGGTGGTTCTTATGCAACTCTTAGCTTTTTGCAGTTCTATTCTCACCTGATTCTAGGTTTGTCTTGCTATTCTCTATGATTCTTTTTGCATTTGCTCCATCTGAAAAACCATTCAGTGTTACTGAAATATAATAGTTTTTACTTGAGTGTAGGAGGCTGTAATTAAGAAGGGAGTCCAGTTGTGAAAAACTCTTAGAGAATCTATTTTTTCAACTCATTTCCTCTTTCTCTTAAAATTAATTATAAGAAAACATAGTTTACAGATTTTATTATTATTGTTATTCTTAGACCAGTATTGGTCTGCTATGTCATGTCTTTAACCTCACTAGATGAAGCTAAGTCTTATAAACCAGTTCTTGGTACAAAGAAATGTTTCAATAAAAGCAAATAAAAATCACAGAATCATAGAATGATTTGGGTTGGAAGGAACCTTAAAGATCTAGTTCCAATCCCCCTGCCATGAGCAGGGACACCTTCCACTAGACCAGGTTGCTCAAAGCTTCATCCAACCTGACCTTGAAAACTTCCAGGAAGGGGGCATCCACAGCTTCTCTGGGCAACCTGTGCCAGTGTCTCACCACCCTCACAGGAAATATTTTTTTCCTAATATCTAATCTAAACCTACCCTCTTCCAGTTTAAAGCCATTTCCTCTTGTTCTATCATTAACTACCCTTATGAAAAGTCCCTCCCCAGCTTTCTTGTAGGCCCCTTCAGGTACTGGAAGGCCACTATAAGGTCTCCCCAGAGGCTTCTCCTCTCCTAAACAGCCCCAACTCTCTCAGCCTGTCCTCATAGCAGAGGTGCTCCAGCCCTCGGATCATCCTTGTGGCCTCCTCTGGACTTACTCCATTAGGTCCATGTCCTTCTTAAGTTGGAGGCTCCAGAACTGGACAGAGCGCTGCAGCTGGGGTCTCAGGAGAGTGGAGTAAAGGGGAAGAATCACCTCCCTCGACCTGCTGGCCACGCTTCTTTTGATGCAGCCCAGGATATGGTTGGCCTTCTGGGCTGCAAGCGCACATTGCCGGCTCATGTTGAGCTTCTCGTCCACCACCACCCCCAAGTTCTTCTCCTTAGGGCTGCTCTCAATCCATTTTCTGCCCCGCCTGTATTTGTGCTTGGCATTGCCCCGACCCAGGTGCAGGACCTTGCATTTGGCCTTGTTGAACTTCATGAGGTTAGCACAGGCCCACCTCTCCAGCCTGTCAAGGTTCCTCTGGATGGCATCCTGTCCCTCCAGTGTGTCAGCTGAACCACACATCTTGGTGTAGTTGGCAAACTTTCAGTCATGAATACTAATAAAGGAAATTAATTCTAAAATTGAGTTTAGTCTTTGGATAAAAGTTTTTGAGAGGTTCAGTGGAGAATAAGGTCAGAAGCTGATTCAGAATGGTGCTCCCACACCTTTGTGCTGCCTGTATAGTAACTAGAGCACATTAGAAATACATTGTTTTTCTGTTAGCCATCTATGATAATAACTGTATTAATTATCTAAGAAGTTCCATGGAACTTCCAGCTACAGGGAAATTGCACTGTCTTCCCGTTAAGCCTGAAAATGAAGGAACTTTTCATACAGATGTGCACAGGGTGGAACACCTGTGGAGCAATATACTCTGCTTCTACTAAATCTCTTTGGAATTTTCTTTAGAAGTATTATATTTCACAGTATTAAAGCTTCTTCAAGTTTGAATTCAGAGATATTTCTCTAACCTGAAGGATCCTCTTTAGGTCAAAACCAGTTGTGGAATGTTTCAGACTCAAAATAGTTTAAGCAGATTTTTAATTACCCAGTTCCTATGAGGGTTTTTTGCCATAAAATATACCGGAGGTGACAAAAGAAATTGAAGGTTTTTTTAGTTTAGTATGAATTTTAGTGATCTGACTTCCCCGGATGCAGGGCTAAAAGTAATTAGGTAGTAATCATGGCTCTACTCTAAGTATGTGCAGTATGCCTGCTTTGTACTGTGAATGTGAGACTACAGAAATGGGGAGTCCTCAGTCATGGAGTTTATTCGCACCTTCCCAGAAGAGGGAAGAATAAATAGGGGAGAAAAGTTGTTTTCCAGCTTTGCAATGTATTATTTCTACTTTTTTTTTTTTTTTTTCCTTAGCTATATATGTGTTCTGCTAATGTTTTAATTGATATTCCTTATTTGTAACTAGCACTTGGTACTTTAATAGCTGGTTAGAGGATCATATCAGTGTTATTTTGCACTGTTATTTGAAACACTTCTAGCATCCTTTCAGGCCATAAGCTGGGTAGATGTGTTCAGAGAGCTTACATTAATCACCTGGAATGATTTAAGTTCCTCCTCTGTTGTGGTGTTCTAAGAACAGGCATCTGCAGATAGGGGTAGAAACAGCTCAGTGTTTACGGTGAATGGGAAGGGCTATACTGGTCTCTGCCCTCCTTTTAGTATGAAAATCTCTGCTAATGGGACTTTTAAAGCCTCATAAATTGCAGTGGTTTGTCTCATGTTTTTTGATATATTAAACTAAACAGGGCTTGGTTTTTTTTTCTGATTTTCTTAAAAGCCACACAGGTAGCTGCTGTACAAGCAACTTAATCAACCTTGCCCCATGGCAGGGGAAGACTTCTGTCTTTGTTACTTTGAATTACAAAATTATTAAAGAATGCTTCCTGCTACATTTTGTAAGTGCCATTGTTTTGAAGCACATTAAGGCGATACTTTTGCCTTGGTGGCTTCCCATACATTTGTAAATTATCAGAATAGAATGTTAGTTGGAATCTTTGTATTATCACAGGATCCAGCACCTCTTGGCAACAGCTCTGAAAGCATAAAAAATTTCAAGGTAGCCTCTGGAAGCATAAATTATTGTCATTATGAATTCAAATGAAAATTAAGCCCTACACAGCAGCTGATTTTTTTTTTTTTTTAAGTCTCCATCACAACTGCTCTAGCACTGGCATACCAAACAACAAACTGAGTTGTTAGTTTGTAGCTGCCAGAAGAGGTCTGCTTTCAGGTGAGAATGAACATACCATCTGAGCTGCCTAATTCTTTCAGTCTTCAGTGCTCCTCTCTTGAAGGGGAAGGCAAGTTTGTTACCCAAGTGTATGTAAGTTATTTTTCCTCATTTGTTCTAGGGCTACAATATTACATTTTTTTCTGTGCTTTGTAATCAGTATCCAAAACTTATGAGTGGCACAGAGGGATTTCCTGAGGAACTCCACATAGAGTTGGGTACTGCAGAGTAACTGGGATGATTTGAAAGCATAACATTTTAGGCCTCTGATGTTTATTCCAGTAAGACTGAAAATTAGGATTTTTTTTTTTTTTAAACTCGTGTTTGGGTGAAAGAGTAAACATTAAGCATATTTTTTTAAGTATTTCCTCTATACCCAGTTCCACCTTGTCAGATCACCTTTTCTTGTGGTTGAAAAGTGATACACAAATTATGTAGATTACATGTACCTTATTCTTCATTGACTTGTATTACAGAAAAGATGAAGAACCAACTTTTGGTGGCCTTTCTAGAAGTAAACAGCTAATCAAAGCTTTTTGAAATTATCTTCAACATATAATCGACACAGTAATGGTAAAGATGAGCAGTGATTAATTCAGTTGTTTTTAAATGGAAATTTTAATTTTTTTCCCAGTCTTGTCCATTCTCCCTATAATCTGGTATTTTAATTCTACTGAAAGTAAGTAATGTTTGTATGGTGACTTGAATCATCAGATGACATGTCTGAATTAAAAGATGAGTTCTGTTGGTTACCTGTGCTTTTTTTCCCCCAAGTACTCAGACTTAAACTTCTGAACTTTTTTGTATTGATTACAATAGTGTCAGATATTAGGGTTAATATTTGGTGTGCTAAAATGATTAAGCTAAAAGTGAACAGTTTGGCATGAGTACTTACTGCATGGTGGCATTGTAAAAATAGCACTTTTGTGAGTTCTTGGTATTTTCTGTTCAATTCTTTTTATAGATTTACAATGAATCCAGTATCATTTAGTAGGACAGACAGGGGTATGTGAGAGTGGGGTTAGCATCACTGCCAGATTGGAGATTGAATTTTACATAGAAGTGTAAAATAACTTCCTTGTGTGTTTGGCATACCTTATTAGTATAGATGCTGAGCATGTTAAATATAGGCACCTTGTAGACATTGGCTAGAAGGACAGTGTAAAGCAAGTAAAGGGCTCAAATCATTGTACTTCATTGTTCTGAAATTTTGAAAACTTTTATGCAAAGTGAGCTTCCTTACTAGCCCAAAGTCAAGCTAATTCCATGGTAACTGCAGTTTTCACTCTGACTTTGTGAAGTGACCATGTAGCAGACACTGAAAAATTGATAGTAGGGGTTAGCCAGATGTACCAAAACAGTGTTGTA
Organism: Caprimulgus europaeus; assembly: GCA_907165065.1. The sequence continues at coordinate 20,228,904 of OU015527.1, forward strand.
TTGATAAAATATGCCTTTATTAAGAATGCTAAGAAAGTATTAATATACTTTTTTTTTTTTACCATTGTACCCATTTTGTTATGGTTCTCTCACTCAGAAACACAGCTTTTCTCATGACTGTAATTGCTGTTTGACCTACGTAATTTTTTTAATAGTGTTTTTTGTGCTGACAACTCATGCCATTCATATTGCTCCTTTTCTGCCTGTCACCATTTAGCTATGCATAATATATGCATAATTTCGTTTTCCCTGCCTCCTTTGGTACATTGACATGTTAGAAATGACAGCCATCTCTTGGCTTTTTTCCATTCTTTGCTTAAGTCTTCTAGCGGCACAAATCCAGATAGCATTTCCTAATTTTTTCCCTCTTACAGTATTATTTAATCTAATTATTTTACAAATCCCTTACTGTTTTCATTAGATGCCACCTACCCAAGCCCTTCATGTTTGACTTAAGATTTCCAGGTCTTCCTTAGTTGATGGTATCTCAAATTCTTTAGCATTAGCTAGGATAAGTTATGCTTCATAGTTCTTCATCAAAACCTATTTTTATTAAATCATTATCTGTGGTTCAGTGCTTCTGCTTATCAAAGGCACATGCAATTCTTCAAATGTAATATTCTCTTATATTTCTAAATACTCTCACCTCCCTCTGAGTAATTTCCAGCACATTCCTCCTTTCTGCTCTTACTCAGTCATCAGATGGTTTCCAGTTTATCAGTGTTCATTGCTGAGATTATGAGCCCTAAAGCTGCTTCCTGTTCCCCATTGGTACAACAGACCTTCCCACTCATGACAGAATTTATTTTCTGTGCTCACCTTACTCTCTCCTTCATCAGTTCTGCTATCTTTGCAATTCTAAATTTTCATTTAAGTTAACCAAGTGTGTATTGCAACCTACACTGCCATTATCAAGACTTAATTTCCTGAAACATGCAGATCTTCGTCCAACTCTTTTGCTGTCTTTAATGCTTACCAGTTTTCTGGGATAATATTGAGAGAACATAGTATTGTGGGTTTTGTTCTTGCCTTGTTGGCTTTCCTTCATTCTGCTCTGCACTGGCAAAAGAAGATATTTTTCTCATCCCTTTCTTTCTTCTAACTTAAGTGTTTAATGTAATAACACTTTATCTTCTGATTTCTCTTAGCCTAGTCTCATCTCCCTTATTACCTATCTTTCAAAACTTTCTTGGGATATCTTCTACATTTTTTTATTCTCGTACTATTTAGGTCCCTCTATAATTTTGGCTTCGGAATGCTGTTCTTCTCTGGTTCACTTTTGTGTATTGGTTTCACAGAGGCCTTCTACTTTTCTCTACATTTGATTTTCACTGATTATCTACAGACATGTGGTCATATCTTGCCCAAATGGTGAAAACGTGCAAATCTATGCTCTTTTAGAACAGAAGGAGAGGTCCTAATTCTCTAATATGCTCTGGTGGCTGTTAAGCTTGAGCTTACAGTTCTTTTCTTGACTTTTCGTCTGTTTCAAATATTACAACACACTTTTCTTTGGCATTAGTAAACATAACAGTCTTTTCCCATGAAGGTCCATCCAAAATCCTGCTGAACAGCTGTTTTCTCAGTTTATTGAACTGCTTTGTCCTGATGGTTTGGCAAGTCAGGATGCTATCTCTTGTTATCAACTGGAAATAAATATGTCATTTTTAGGGCTTTTCTGTGCCTGGTATCCTGTCATCCCACTCACTCTTGAAATGTATGTTTCCCTCCTGTTATTCAAAGATGCCTGTTACCTTTGATTGCTGGTTGAATTTGTTTTGTGTCTGTTTAGGCTTGGTTGATTGTCCTCCAAACACTTGTAGAGCTAATTAGTCTCTGTTTTTTTTCTATCCAAAAGCCTCAATTTGCCATAAATTTTAGCATGTGCATGCAGAATCATTAAGTCAGGCTCGCAATATACTGAAAATACTTGAGGTTTGTCCTCTCCATTATTCTTATTATGGAGTTCTTATTTCTTTCCTTAATCTGTTTTACATCTAGTTTGTTAATTACTTGATAGGTACTCTTCTGTTTTTACAGTTCCTCAGTGAACTGATGTCTGGCTTCAAAAAGTGAGGGGTCTCCAGTGCTTGAATAATGTACCTTTTACCCCACCAGCTAAAGTTGTACTTTTACATATAACTTTTTAGTAATGAATTGTATTAAAATGATAACACTTGGAAAATATTTCACTGAACTTTTTGATAAATACCCTATAAGAGAGGGCTGACTTGCATTAAATCTAGGTCCCAAAGTTCTGACTTTGGGCATTGCTAGCAGTAAGTTTAAGTGTATGCAACCCCTTCTGGCAGAGCCTGCTTCTTGTGTGTCATCAGAGACAAATCTGATATTATGAAATTTTTGTTTTCAAGTGCATGCTATTTCTTTGTGCAGGGAAAGAACTGTGTAAGTGAATGTAGTGACCAGTGGCTGCAGTTCACCCACTGTGTGAGGATAATGCAGTGGTCTGGATTTGCCTTAGCAGGGTGATGCCTCTGAGCCTATCTCAGCAACAGCTTTGTGAATCAGTGCCAAAATTAGCATTGATATTTTTATTTTTTTCACATTGAGTAAAAAGTAGAAGGTATCTGGCATTAGTAATTTATTGCTTTGTTTCACTTGGAAATCATTTGTTGTGAATACTTAACATTAGTAGTGAAACTAATAGCATTAGCCCAAGTTACAGATGAGAAACAGATGCGTTACTTTATTGAAGCAAATCTTAGAACTTTTTTGGAGAAACAGTGTATTTGGTCTAGTTGGGATGGAATTAATTTTACCTAATAGCAGCCCTCGTAGTGCTGTGTTTCGTATTAGTAGCTAGAAAGGTGTTGGTAACACACCTGTGTTTTGGTAACTGCCAAGCAGTGCTCACACAGCATCAAGGCTGACTCTCCAACATTCCCCTCTCACCCCTAAAGGCCAGTAGGCTTGGAGTGGGCAAGAGATTGGGAAGGTGCATAGCCAGGACAGACCCAAACTGACCAAAGGGATATTCTGTACCATATGACATCTGCTCAGGAATAAAAGGGAGGAGAACAGAGGGGGAAGGAGGGAGCATGTTATTTATGTTTGTCTTCCAGGGTAACTGCTATGCATATGAAACCCTCCTTCCAAGGAAATGGCCAAACGTCACCTGCTGATGGGAAGTAGAGAATAAAGATTTTGTTCTTTTGCTTCTGCATGTGCAACTTTGCTTTGCTTCTATTAAACTGCCTTTTGTCTGGAATCATGACTTTGTGGTTTTGTTATTCCAGCTTATTTTTTCCTCTCCCCACCCTGCTGAGGAGGAGGGTGATAGAGTGGCTGAGTGGGCACCTGGCATTCAGGCAAGGTTAACCCACCACAAACAGTAATGGATGTAATTTATTTTAAAGAGATATCACACTTCTAGATATACTAATTGCTGCTGCTGGTTTTGTTTCCTGGACTTGAGTTTCTAATTTGTTTGGGTATTTTTGCTGTATTTAGCAGTTTTGTTCTGAAGTTTTTTCTCTGTACAATTCTCTGCTTTGTTTTCTAGTTATACTTTGAGCTAGAATTAAGGTATGATATGACCTTTTCCTGCTATTCTGGGACTGTAGCTTTAGAAATTCCTTCCCCTCCCCCCCCTTCCTGCTTGGCCTTTAAGGGTACATTTGGAGAATTTTTTTCTCTACTAGAAGGAGTGGAAGATTATTTTTGTCTCTGATGGTGACACTTCAAGAATTCTTTATCAGTTTCCTAGCTTCTATTTCAATTTTATCCTGCTCTCTAAAACAAGCACTTTGAAGAAGTACTGGCTTTTAGAATGTATGTGGTTAACATCCTAAATTATAGCAAACAAGCTACAAATAACTCAATACAGATATTATAGAAAACAAATGTTTAATGGAAGTTTTACATACTTAGCAGGGGGGGAAGGAATCTTGTTATGGAAATTAAGGTTTTAAGATGTTTAGAGATAATGGGTTACATAAAAGCCATCTTAAGACTCAGTAAAAGATCTATAAAAGTCTTGTTAGAATTACTACAGATTCTCTGGCTGCCTTTCTATAAGAGAGGATTAGGCTTCTTAGTCTGGATGTATTTGTTATGTAGAGAAGTGGTCTAGCCTATGATTATGACTTCTAGGTATTGCTAAGTACTGCTGCCTAGGTTTCTTTGCAGTTCTTTGCTGCCGCTCTTCTGTAGAAAGAATATTTATTTTCTTCATAAGCAAACTGTAGGTTGGTTTTCTTACTTTTTTCCATGATGCTAGATAAGCCATAAAATATTTTGGGTATGTTTTGTGTTGTATGAGCAGTAGATAGGAAGAGGTTGCTGAATGCAGTGTAAAGGGAAAAAAGTGTCCTTCAGTAGGATGTGGAGGCTTGTGTATTTTGTTGTTGTTGGGTTTGGTTTCTTGTTTGTTTGGGGTTTTTTTTGGGGTTTTTTTTGCAATGTGGAGGATTGCAAATCACAGAATCACAGAATCACAGAATATTAGGGATTGGAAGGGACCTCGAGAGATCATCTAGTCCAATCCCCCTGCTGGAGCAGGAACACCTAGATGAGTTCGCACAGGAAGGCGTCCAGGCGGGTCTTGAATGTATCCAGAGAAGGAGACTCCACAACCTCCCTGGGCAGCCTGTTCCAGTGCTCTGTCACCCTCACAGTAAAGAAGTTCTTTCTCAAATTTAAGTGGAACCTCCTGTGTTCCAGCTTACACCCATTGCCCCTTGTCCTATCATTGGTCATCACTGCAAAGAGCCTGGCCCCATCCTCCTGACACTCACCATTCAAATATTTATAAACATTAATCAGGTCCCCCCTCAGCCTCCTCTTCTCCAAGCTAAAGAGCCCCAGCTCCCTCAGCCTTTCCTCGTAAGGGAGATGCTCCATTCCCTTAATCATTTTGGTGGCTCTTTGCTGGACTCTCTCAAGCAGCTCCCTGTCCTTCTTGAACTGTGGGGCCCAGAACTGGACACAATATTCCAGATGTGGCCTCACCAGGGCAGAGTAAAGGGGAAGAAGAACCTCTCTTGACCTACTGACTACACCCCTTCTAATGCACCCCAGGATGCCATTGGCCTTCCTGGCCACAAGGGCACAGTGCTGGCTCATGGTCATCCTGCTGGCCACCAGGACTCCCAGATCCCTTTCCCCTACACTGCTCTCTAGGAGATCATTTCCTAACCTATACTGGAACCTGGGGTTGTTCCTGCCCAGGTGCAACACCCTACACTTGCCCTTATTATATTTCATCAAGTTTTTCCCTGCCCAGCTCTCCAGCCTGTCCAGGTCTCTCTGGATGGCAGCACAGCCTTCTGGAGTGTCAGCCACTCCTCCCAGCTTGGTATCATCAGCAAACTTGCTGACAGTGCATTCAATTCCCTCATCCAGGTCATTTATGAATATATTGAATAGTACTGGTCCTAGTACCGACCCCTGAGGGACTCCACTAGACACAGGTCTCCAACTAGACTCCGCCCCATTGACCACTACTCTCTGGCTTCTTCCCACCAGCCAGTTAATAATCCATCTCACTACCTGCTCATCTAATCCACACTTCCTCAATTTATCAGCGAGGATGCTGTGGGAGACCGTGTCAAAATGGGGAGGATTTTGCAATAAACTCTTTTCGTCGAGGAAGTAATTAAATATTTGAGGGAATTGGTATTGTGGTCCACTAACAAAGCAAAAACTTGCCAAGATAATGGCTTTGCTTTTCATTTCTTGACAAGACTGTACCTTTAGCAGCCATTACATTAATTTTTAAAACTAATCTGCCCAGGTAACCAAATATGGCTGTGGACATATTAGTTAGAAGAGTCAGGTTTTTAAATGCTGGGAGTGGTTGAAAACCATTTTTGTAAAAAAACCTGTTAGTGCTCTAATAGTACAGGCAGGAAGTAGTTTTTCTTTTATTACTAGCTTATGTTCTATTATTTAGTTTAAGCACAGTGTATGAGAAAGGAGAAATAAATTGAAACTGGTATAATAGAAGACACAATAAAACCAATCCATTATTACCCATTGTTCCTTTGTATTCTAGTTTCTTAAATGCTTCAGGCCAACTTCAACTGTGACAGTAATAAGGAACTTGGTATACCGTACTAGGATCCTGGTACAGACAAACTCACTTCTGTTTTATTTGCATGTTTGTGCTGTAAATGCTAATGTAATGGTAATAATGGTTTTCCCCTGGGAAACATACCAGAGTTTTTGCTAACAAATTTTTATGTAGAGGTTTCCATAGATTAATAAGAGTTATTAATAAGCTTCATTTATGATAAAATATTTAGTTGAGAAATTACAGGTTTCTAAACCTTAAAAACATTTCTCATTATTTGATCTTTTGACCTAAGATAATTTGTTTATACAATTGATGTCTTTAAAGGGGAGGAAAAAAATTCAGATTGTATTAGAGACTAAATATAATTTATCTACAAAGAAGTAGAGTATCTAATAAGAAAACATAATTTTTTTCTCTTGGTAGGTATCTCTTATGCTTCATTTGTGATCCTAAGGGAGTATTTCTGAGTGTGGAGATGATAAAAGGGTTGTTACTTTTTTAAAAAAATTCATTTTATTACCATATGGGAATTGTGGGGATCAGTATTCATACACTCTTCCAAGTGCAGGAGTATTGAGAGAGGCAAAGACACCTGTTTATGACCAAGATGAAATAGTAAAAATGATGAGAAAAATTCAGAAGTTCCTATTAACCTGATGGTTTTCCACAGATAATAAATTAGCATCTGTTCTATAATATTAGTACTGTATGCTACTAAATGGTAATGTTGCATTTTAAAAATTTGAATACTTGCCTTTCACACTGGCAAAGTTTAATAGATCCCTGTTGATTTAAAACCACTTAGAGAGTTTGAGAGAACCGAGTACAGAAGCGTAATAAAAATGTGTATGATACAAAAACTGGATTATAATGAGATAAGATAGTGTTTAAATTATACATCTCAAGAGCATGCATCCTAGAAATAATGAAATGCTACTTGTTGTAAGTACAATCTTGAGAACGTTGCTATGACAAAGTGGTTGGATACAATTCAGGCACAAATGAAAGATCTGAATAGTTCTGCTTGGCACAGATTGCTGACAGATTAGGTGGATTATATAGGCCTGCAATGCCTACTGCATGCCAAAACTAAGGCTGAACAGCAGTTTGTATGAAAAGCAAGTACTGCAGGCATTTCTCTTACAGAATTTAAGACCACAGTTTCACCTTAAAACATAGTTTTTAAGTCACATCAGCTTTTTGAGCTTTATATTATTTTGAGCTTTTTATATTAGCTATTGGTCATGGAAAGGTGGGTAACAGATAAGAAACTTTATATTGATGTAGTTACAGAAAGTGATTATCTTCAGATTGATCTTATTTTTAATTACTGCAGTAAAATGTTACCTTGTTTGAAGTTTGAAGGGCTACAAAGTTGATTAAAGGGCTGGAACATCTTTCTTACGAGGAAAGACTGAGACAGCTGGGTCTGTTTAGCCTGGAGAAGAGAAGACTGAGAGGGGACCCTATCAATGTCTCTAAATATCTAAACAGTGGGTGTCAAGAGGATGGGGCCAGACTCTTTTTGGTGGTGGTCCGCGATAGAACAAGGGGTAATGGGCACAAGCTGGAACACAGGAGGTTCTGCTTAAACATGAGGAAACACTTCTCTACTGTGAGGGTGACAGAGCACTGGAACAGGCTGCCCAGAGAGGTTGTGGGTTCCCATCTCTGGAGATATTCAAAACCTGCCTGGATGCAGTTCTGTCCAACCTGCTCTAGATGAACCTGCTTTAGCAGAAGGGTTGGGCTAGATGATCTCCAGAGCTCCCTTCCAATCCCCACCATTCTGTGATTCTGTGAAGTGAAATGCTGCAACAAATTGATTTCTTTCTAGCATTGTCTAAAGTCTACAAACTGCTAATGAAAACTCAAAGCTAATAGTATATACAAATACAGCTGTTACAGCACGAGGAATGAATGTTCATAGGAAAATCATGTGTTACTAAAGTACGTGTGTGAAAACACTGTAAACATAATTGTATCTTTATAGAGGATATTCCTTCAGCATAGTTCCATTACTTGAAATCATTATGTTTGAGAATAAGATCAACTGAAGACCAGGAATGGCATTTTATATTCATTACGTACATATATAGCAGCATAGTTGGAAAAGTAGGAATTGAAAGATCTTCAAACTACCACTGTTATTCCCCTATAAATTTAAGTGACATCAGCTGCCTGTAGGCATGGTATTAATACCATGTACAAGAGAGTCTGCAGAATTCTCAGTGAGTCTGTTTTAACAGGTGAACTTCATTTACTGCTGTTAGAAAGCTCAAAACCCTGTTTAGTTTGTATCTTTATTGCTGCAATTATTTATGTTTTTTTGTCCTCTGTGGACATGGAGAAAAGGTTATTTCCTTCCTCTTGTGGTTTTGAAGACTACTAACTAGGTTTCCCTTTTGCAGCCTTTTCTCTAAAACTTGCAACCTCCGTTCATTCTGTTTCTCCCTGAAAACTTTTATCCCTTTTGCTGTTCTTGTCAGTAGACATTCTCTAGCTAGTTCATGCCTATAAGTTTGCGGTTTTGCACTTCTTTTTCTTTCCTCATAAGAAAGGACGCTGCATTTTAACTGCAGTAGAGTACTTTTTGAGGTGGCCTATATTCTAATGTGAGAGCTGACTCGTTTGTTGATGCTGATTCTGTTACCCACATTATTCCTTTGAAAAGGTCAACTGTGAAATTCAACTTCTGAGGTTTTACTTAGTTTTATTTATTCCTAATTTTTCCTCTGGATTGTAGACCAATATGATTCATGTTTGGTTGTTGTTTGTTTTTTTTTTTCCTACTCTGGTTTTGATTAGTGTGCTTGTTTTTTACCTAGCTGTCATGGTACTTTAAGTTTAGACTTGTGCACACCAATTCTCTGAACAACTTTTTTTCTGAAGTTTTGTTGGCTTTGTCTGGAAATCTTGATGGAGAGTCTCTGCTAGTTTTAGCAACCTAAAATGAAATGGTTAGAAAAGAAAATTCCAGGACATCTGATCCTTCATATACGTCTACTTTATTCTTTTCCTCCTTAGTTATTACTTAGAGACCTACTGAAAAAAGAAAAGGTCTTGCTCTGCCTTGCAAACTTCAGAGAAAGTAATACCTCTTTTTACTTGAGTGTATTTTTCAAGTAAGCTATTTTTCTGTTTATATCCAACACATAAAAATGTAAAGTCTCTTTAGTTCCAACCAAGTGTCACTTCTATCACTTAAATAACTTTTAAAAAATTTATATTGCCTAATAGTCACTTTGCAGTAATTTACAAACCTAAATCATGCCTTACAGGCAACCAAACCATGTTCATTATCAGGCCCTTTCAGGTAACATCAACTAAAACCTGTTATAAACTGTTAAGAGTTGTACTATTTCTGAAAGGAAAAATTAATCTGCATTCTTTCTCCTCCTCACCCCCTATGACAGTTAAAAACTTTGTTGAACAATTGCCTTGGCTAGAGTGAAACGTTAGAGTTGTGTATCTTTTTTCCTTAGTAGTTATGTATGAGTGAATTGTGTATATTCATAACTTCATCAGAGATTAACTGCAATATATTATTTTGAGATTTTTACTTAAGGATTGAGATTTTTGGCTTTGAAGTCCTAATCTTAACAAATCTACAAGGAGCTTTTGATAACTCCTGTTAATAGTTCATGAATACATGTGACATAAAATAAAGGAAGGATTTACTTAATTGATGGTCTTCATGGCTATTAAGGAAGGACAACATAGAAGGGCACAAACAATCCAGGTAGTTCCTGGAATGTGTGGACAACAACTTCCTCCTCCAATTGGTTGAGGAACTGACAAGGAGGGGTGCCATGCTGAACCTTGTTCTCACCAACAAGGAGGGGCTGGTGGGCAGTGTGAAGCTCATAGGTGGCCTTTACTGCAGTGACCCTGAAATGGTGGAATGCAGGACCCTTAGGGCAGTGACAAAGGCACACTGCAAGCTCACCACCTTGGACTTCAGGAGAACAGACTTTGGCCTCTTCAGGGACCTGCTTGGTCAGGTACTGTGGGATGAATTCCTGGAGGGAAGAGGGGCTCATGACAGCTGGCTTATACTCAGAGATCTCCTCCTCCAAGCTCAGGAGCTATGCATCCCAACAAAGAGGAAGGCTGGCAAAAACAGGAGGAGGCCTGCATGGATGGACAAGAAGCTCCTGAACAAACTTAAGATCAAAAAAGAAGCCTACAGAGGGTGAAAAGAAGGACAGGTAACCTGGGAGGAATACAGAGAAATTGCCTGAGAAGCCAGGGATCAGGTTAGGAAAGCCGAGGCCCTGACAGAACTAAATTTGGCCAGAGATGTCAAGGGCAACAAAAAAGCTTCTACAGGTATGTTGGGGAGAAAGGGAAAACTAGGGAAAATGTGGGCCCTCTCCGGAAGGCGACGGGAGATCTGGTCACCTGGGACATGGAGAAGGCTGAGGTGCTCAATGACTTTTTTGCCTCAGTCTTCACAGGCAAGGGCTCGTGCCACACTGCCCAAGTCCTAGAAAGCATAGGAAGGGTCCAGGAGAATGAAAAGCCACCCACTGTAGGAGAAGATCAGGTTTGGGAGCACCTAAGGAACCTGAAGGTGCACAAGTCCATGGGATGCATCTGCGAGTCCTGAGGGAACTGGCAGATGAAGTTGCAAAGCCTCTATCCATCATATTTGAGAAGTCCTGGCAGTCTGGTGAAGTTCCCACAGACTGGAAAAAGGGGAACATAACCCTCATTTTAAAAAGGGAAATAAGGAAGACCCGGAGAACTACAGGCCAGTCAGTGTCACCTCAGTGCCAGGCAAGATCATGGAGCAGATACTCCTAGAAACTGTGCTAAGGCACATGGAGAATGAGAAGGTGACTGGTGACAACCAGCATGGCTTCACCAAGGGCAAATCGTGCCTGACCAATCTGGTGGCCTTTTGTGATGGGGTCACAACGTTGGTGGATAAGGCCAAAGCAACCGATGTCATCTACCTGGACTTGTGCAAGGCGTTTGACACTGTCCCACATGGCATCCTTGTCTCTAAATTGGGGACATGTGGGTTTGATGGATGGACCACTCGGTGGATAAGGAACTGGCTGGATGGTCGCACTCAAAGAGCTGTGGTCAACAGCTCAATGTCCGAGTGGAAACCAGTGATAAGTGGTGTCCCTCAGGGGTTGGTATTGGGACTGGTGCTCTTCAACATCTTTGTCGGAGACATGGACAGTGGGATTGAGTGCACCCCCAGCAAGTTGCCAACGACACCAAGCTGTGTGGTGAAGTTGACATGCTGGAGGGACGGGATGCCATCCAGAGGGACCTTGACAGGCTTGAGAGGTGGGTCTGTGCTAACCCCATGAAGTTCAACAAGGCCAAGTGCAAGGTCCTGCACCTGGGTCGGGCAACCCCAAGTACAAATACAGGCTGGGTGATGAGTGGATTGAGACCAGCTCTGAAGAGAAGGACTTGGGAGTGGTGATGGATGAGAAGCTCAATATGAGCCAGCAATGTGCACTTGCAGCCCAGAAGGCCAATAACCGTATCCTGGGCTGCATCAAGAGAAGTGTGGCCAGCAGATCGAAGGAGGTGATTCTTCCCCTCTGCTCTTGTAAGGTTCCACCTGAAGTATTACATCCAGTTCTGGAGACCCCAACACAAGAGAGACAAGGACCTGTTAGAACAACTCCAGAGGAGGCCACGAGAATGATCTGAGGGCTGGAGCATCTCTGCTATGAGGACAGGCTGAGAGAGTTGGGGCTGTTCAGCCTGGAAAAGAGAAGGCTCTGGGGAGATCTTACAGTGGCCTTCCAGTACCTGAAGGGGCCTACAGGAAAGCTGGGGAGGGACTTTCTACAAGGGCAGGTAGAACATGGGAAAATGGCTTTAAACTGGAAGAGGGTAGGTTTAGATTAGATATTAGGAAGAAATTCTTTACTGTGAGGGTGGTGAGACACTGGCCCAGGTTGCCCAGAGAAGTTGTGGATGCCCCCTGCCTGGAAGTGTTCAAGGCCAGGTTGGATGAGGCTTTGAACAACCTGGTCTAGTGGAAGGTGTCCCTGCTTATGGCAGGGGGGTTGGAACTAGATGATCTTTAAGGTTCCTTCCAACCCAAACCATTCTATGATTCTGTGATTAAGTTAACATAGAACAATTTTGTATTTGAAATTCTTTACCTCGTCCACTTCTTTTATGAGAAAAGTTATTTGTGAAGTAGCATGCAAAACAAGTAATTCTAAAGTCTACTAAGTCTGATAATACACTAAAGTACTGTATCTTAATTAAGAAGTAAATCCTCATTGTCACTCAGGAGTTTATCCCATTCTTTTGCAGCATCTTTGAGAAAGGCCAAGAAGGAACAGACAGTTTGAGAGGTTTTTTTATTTTTTTTTCATATTGTCGTGTCCCACTTTCGGGTGCTGACGTGGGATGGAATGGCAGAATTCAGGCCATAAATGACTGGCTCCAGGACTGGTGCTACAGGCAGGGCTTTGGGTTCTTTGATCATGGCTGGTTTCATAGGATGCCAGTCCAGACAGTGATTTGCGGGGAAGGCCTATCCCGCAGGGGCAAAAGGAGGCTGGGGCAGGAATTGGCAGGGCTCATTTGGAGAGCTTTAAACTAGACGTGAAGGGGGAAGGGGTCACAGCTGGGCTTGTGCCAGTGGGGCAGCGCTCTAGAATTGATGAAGGCCGGGAGGCCTCCCACCCCCCTAGGCTGAAACTGGTGCACTTGGCTCGCTCCCTGCAATGCCTGTACACCAATGCACGCAGCGGGGGGAATGAGCAGGAGGAGTTAGAAACCCGTGTTGGGTCAGGGGATGATGATCTGGTGGCAGTTACAGAGACATGGTGGGACAGCTCACATGACTGGAATGTGGCCATGGATGGCTGTGTCCTTCTCAGGAAAGACAGGCCAGCAAGGCGAGGTGGTGGAGTTGCTCTTTACGTGAGAGAGCAGCTGCCGTGTATTGAGATCTGTCAGGGGCGGATGAGGAGCGAGTTGAGAGTCTGTGGGTGAAAATCAAGGGGCAGGCTGGTAGGGTTGATACTGTTGTGGGTGTCTATTACAGGCCACCAGATCAGGGTGAGGAAGTTGATGAGGCCTTCTACAGGCAGCTGAGAGCAGCCTCGCAATCACAGGCCCTGGTTGTTGTGGGGGATTTTAACTACCCTGGTGTTTGCTGGAGGGGCTACTCAGCCAGCCACCCACAGTCCAGGAGGATCCTCCAGTGCATCGATGACAACTTCCTGATGCAAGTGGTGGATGCACCAACTAGGAGAGGAGCGCTGCTGGATCTCATCCTCACTAACAAGGAGGGTCTGGTTGAAGTGGTAAAGGTTGAGGACTGTCTGGGCTGCAGCGATCATGAGATGGTGAAGTTCAGGATCTCATGTGGCAGGAACAGAATTCCAAGCAGAATTGCAACCCTGGACTTCAGGAGGTCCAACTTGGCCTTTTCAAGCAATTGCTAGGGGAAATCCCATGGGAAAGGGTACTTGAAGGTAAAGGGGCCCAAGATAGCTGGTTAACATTCAGGAACTGCTTCTTCCAAGCTCAAGATCAGAGCATACCAACACATAGGAAGTCAAGGAAGGGAGCCAGGAGACCTGCTTGGTTAAACAGGGAACTGCTGGGCAAACTCAAGTGGAAGAGGAGAGTTTACAGATCATGGAAGGAGGGGTTGGCCACTTGGGAAGAATATAAGGCTGTTGTCAGAAGATGTAGGGAGGCAACTAGGAAAGCTAAGGCCTCCTTAGAATTAAACCTTGCCAGAGGGGTCAAGAACAACAGAAAGAGCTTCTTCAAATACATGGCAGATAAAACTGACACTAGAGGTCCACTGATGAGTGAGATGGGTGCCCTGGTGACAGAAGATACAGAGAAGGCAGAGTTACTGAATGCCTTCTTTGCCTCTGTCTACTGTGCTGGAAGCTGTCCTGAGGAGCCAAGTACCCCTGAGGCCCCAGAAGAAGTCAGGACAATAGAGGAGTTTGCCTTGGTTGATGAGGACTGGGTTAGGGACCAATTAAGCAATCTGGACATCTATAAATCTATGGGTCCAGATGGGATGCACCCACGGGTGTTGAGGGAGCTGGCTGAAGTCATTGCTAGACCACTCTCCATCGTCTTTGCTAAGTTGTGGGGAACGGGAGAGGTGCCTGAGGACTGGAGGAAGGCAAATGTCACTGCAACCTTCAAAAAGGGCAAGAAGGAGGACCCGGGTAACTACAGACGGGTCAGCCCCACCTCCATCCCTGGGAAGGTGATGGAACAACTTATCCTTGGTGCCATCTCTGGCCATATCAAGGATAAGAGGGTCATTAGGGGCAGTCAGCACGGCTTCACCAAGGGGAAGTCGTGCTTGACCAACCTTCTAGACTTTTATGAATACATAACCAGGTGTCTAGATGATGGTAGAGCAGTGGTCTATCTTGATTTCAGAGGGCACAGAGGGCACTGTCAGCAAGTTTGCTGGTGACACAAAGCTGGGAGGAGTGGCTGACACAGCAGAGGGCTGTGCTGCCATCCAGAGAGACCTGGACAGGCTGGAGAGCTGGGCAGGGAAAAACTTGATGAAATATAATAAGGGCAAGTGTAGGGTGTTGCACCTGGGCAGGAACAACTCCAGGTTCCAGTATAGGTTGGGGAATGACCTACTAGAGAGCAGTGTTGGGGAAGGAGATCTGGGAGTCCTGGTGGCCAGCAGGATGACCGTGAGCCAGCACTGTGCCCTTGTGGCCAGGAAGGCCGATGGCATCCTGGGGTGCATTAGAAGGGGTGTGGTTAGTAGGTCAAGAGAGGTTCTTCTTCCCCTCTACTCTGCCCTGGTGAGGCCTCATCTGGAATATTGTGTCCAGTTCTGGGCCCCACAGTTCAGGAAGGACAGGGAACTGCTTGAGACAGTCCAGTGCAGAGCCACCAAGATGATGAAGGGAGTGGAACATCTCCCTTATGTGGAAAGGCTGAGGGAGCTGGGCCTCTTTATCTTGGAGAAGAGGAGACTAAGATTTCAAAGGTAACAGGAAATGCTCATTTGTCTGAACACTGCTGAAAAGAGATACTGTTAAAGGAGGAACTTCTTTCAGTAGCTTGTTACCCAATCCAAGTTGTCTTAAGCTAGCAGGCAGACTCATCTGGGGAGGTGTTTCATGAGCAAAGCTATGTTGTGAGGCATGTGGTCCAGCTGTCTTGTCTGCAGCAGCTGCTGTCCCCAGCACAAACATACCCCCTCATTTTGCATCTGCACTGCCTGGTGACAGGCGTGGTGTATTTTGCCATGTTTGAAATCACAAATGCTGTGAAACTCTGTGCTGCTCTATGTCACAAGATGGCAAGAAAAGCAAGACCACGTTTCTGGCTGTGGCCAGCCATCCTGTGACATTCTTCCATCGTTATAATTGTGGTGGTGCAGCCCTGTGGGCTACTTTGCAATCTCAGGAGAAGGCAATGTTGTATTCTTGCGGTTACAGCTGCAGGGAGTGGGGACCCTCTGGCACTTTATTCTGTTGGGTACAAACGCAGTGTGTTAGGATGGTCAGGTGCACCCTCACCCTGTCCGAAACTCCAGCTGCCTGGGTTGTAGCCCAATCTGGTAGTTGCCAGAACCGTATAATCTGGAAAACACTGGATTTGTACAGTTGCTGAGATACCAGAATCACCTAAAATAAGTTGTGGCCAAAATGAAAAAAAGGTACTGACCAAAGTCAGTCATCTCACAATCCTATAAATACTGGTCCTAAGGGAGGGTTTTGAGCTCTCCTGGACTGCAGCAGGCTGCATCCAGCATCTCCCTCTGAGTGGGATGCCTCTCAGAGCTCACAGACTCTTCTGTTTGCAAAACTCAGGACCATTGCTGAGCAATACAACCTGGGCTGAAACCCTCCACTCCAAACTCTCGCCCTAAGATTTTTGAAGTGGATATTTCACTGAACTTCAGGGCAATTTTTGATCAGATATACCTTTGGATATACGTTATATATATATCTATCTATCTGTATCTATACTTATTTCTGTGTTCATATCTATATATCTGTGTGTGTATGTAATTTAATAGTCAATCAATTTTTGATAATCAGCCAATTAAGTTTGTTAGAAAATCTTATAATCCAGTTCTGTGATTTACTGTACAAATATTAATAATCCTTAAATTGCTGCTATTTTACCATAATGTGCTCATGAACCTCAAATTGCTGCTATCTCAAAAGTCTGCTTTAAAGTGATGCAAAACACATAATCACATGTTAAAGCACTACACTGAGATTCCTGCACCTAATCCCTTTAGACATAAACTGTTGATCAAGTCTGGGACTAAGTCTGGATCTGGCTACACCTAAACTCCTCTCTGAGGAGTTTAGAAAGCAAAGGGGTCCATTCTGAACCTTGTGACTCAATGGGAAGGTCTCCCTTATTGGCTTTCCCTAATCCGTGTACAAATCACATCAACCCAATTCTGACTTGATTTTTCCTGATCTTCATGTAAATAATTTCCACTAATCCATATGTATATCATTTTAACTTGATTCTAATTTTATTTCCCTATTGTGTGCCTTTTCCATGTAGTAAGTAGTAGAGTGAACCTTGCCATTGAACTGTGTTAGGTTGTGCTTTTTTACAAATTCATATTAAAATGACTTTTTCTAATATCTTTAATGGTGATTCTTTAAATGACCTTAAGTCTTTCCACTTCCACCTGCAGCAATAATCAACTGTTCCTTCAATAGCTTGGACTAGGTTATTCTGGTGTGACTACTTGTGCTCCTAGCTTGTCCTTGTGTTTATCCTAATGCGACTTTCTGCTATGAATTTACCTCTGTGTTTCTATTTGGTTTCATTTCCCCACATATACAAGTCTAGCTGGACTACAGAATTATGTTCCTGAATTTAAATAAAAGCAGCTTGAATTTATAAAAACCAACCAAACAAAAACTTCCCAAAGGATAAAAAGTTCACAGAAGAGTGGCAGAGACTTTCCCAGTTCCTCTCTTAGCTTTTAACCATTTGGAGGACTTGGGATCACAAATGTGTCTTGCTAAGAAGTTGCTTATCTACCTCCCAGTGCAGTAATCTAGTGTGTGGCCTGAAATTTCTGTCTAGTCATTCTAAACAAGGCAGTCTTTACTGATAATTGGTACTGAGTTTTTTACTCCAGTCTTGTTTTGCAGGGGAAATTTAGTCAGACATAAAAAGCAAAAATGCATTTTCCTGGGTAGCACAGGACTGAGCAAGAAGCTTCTGCTGTGGCTTGGAGGAGAGTTTCAAAACTGGCAAATATCCTTTAATATTTCATGAGTCATCATGAATACAAGCATCAGCCTTAATGAAATTGTCTTCTGTATTTTTAATAAGCCATACAATTTGTCTCAAATCACTCTTGTACTTAAACAATGGAATAAATTATTGGTATTTTAAAAATCAATATTAACATTGTTCAAATGTGTTTTTATGGTTGGATTACATACATTTGCTTTTAGGACTAAAGCTCTGCAAAGATTAAATCTAATTCCTAGTCCTTTTATTTATGTGCTGTAGTAAGCTTAAGCATACAAGTGAAAGGCTATATGGAAAAAAGCCCACAAGTTGTACTGTAGGGTGTGTAGCAGGTTTTATAGAGAGCTCAGCAGGCAAGAGCTCTACTTCCGCACAACAGTGAAATGGCTAATTGTTTCCTTTAAGTTTCCTTTAAAAACTTCTGACTCTTGTAGGCAAAATCCTGCCCTATTGCAGTATTTCAGAAGTAGTGTGTGGTTAAATACACTGTATTACAGTGTTTACCCAAAGCATGCACCTCAGAAGCATGTTCTTGCTAAGTGACTGTGAGAAGTGATATTGTTGATATGTACTTGTCTTTTGAATGCCATATCAATTTATTCCATTAATAGATTCATTTGTATTTACCAGGTAAAAATTTAGTCCTTTAATGAAACTTTTAATTTCTTTCATAAATCTAATTAAATACAGCTGAAGGATGTACATAAAAACTGTTTTGGAGAACAAACTCTTAATGATAGTAGTATGTGAGCAGAAAAAGTCTGATTGCAGTTTGTATTGGCAACAAACTAACAGGAAATGAAGCCTTAAAACCCAGATCCTGCAGTGGAATTAACAGGATGTACCTGTATAGAAATACAAACAAAAGATTATTTTTTAACTTGTTTCATACAAACATAAAGACATATAATGTCTTTCTAAGGAAATCATTAGATATTTATGTTTAGTTCATTCCTCCTGTGCTCTTCTAAGGAAGGAAGAATAAGTGTGTTTTATGAATGGAAGACACATGGCTTAATAAAGCCACTAATGTGACTGTGACTGTCAGAGTGAACCATACCCTAGAAGGGGTTGTGCAGCATGTACTTCTGAGAGCCTGTTCCTGTGAAAGGAAAGAGTACTAAATAGCTGTGTGCATGTGCTCAGTGTCACTCTAGGTTAAGTCTGTGGATAAATAAACTCTGAAGATAGCAGCAACTCCTACTAGTTTGTAAAGTGTTACGAGTTCTTATGGCAGTGTGAGCATAATCAGCCCTCAAATCCTATGTTAAATTTGTGCGATAAACTTTGTTTGAATCACCCACCTGCCTTTGCTTTTGCATATAAACTGTTGAAAATTGAAATGACTGAAATTCTTGGATGAGTATGCATTGAAAACCATTGTTTTCAACTGAATTGTATTTCACAAGACTAAGACTTCAGTTGTAGTGTTCATAATATGAACTTCTTGTTCCTCATTATGGTTTTGGATTAGTTTTAAGAATTCATTATTTTATTACTATTTTTTAATCATCTAAGAGATGTTAATGATTTGAAAACTCTGCTATCCCAGAATTAGGATACTTCTCTTCCAAGGAGTTGGGTTCTCAAGACAAATGTCTGAAAATCATGACTGATTCCAACCAAATTACTATAATGCAAGTAAAGTTTAAAGAACTAGTGGACAGAGTACTTTATATGTACTTCTATTTGCCACAGTCTTATCTTACAGATTTCCTGTCTCTATTTACACTTGTTTTACTGTTCATTTTGGAAGGAAAGATCATTACTCTTTTTAGTAAATAATGTTGACAGTAACGAACCACATAGTGTTGAATCTGTTTGCTTTGGGTAGTGAGGATAGTCAAATATTGAAATACTACCTCTAGGCTTATTGGTACACTGAAACCAGTTCTTTCTTCATTTCAGATATCATAGAATGATTTGGGCTGAAAGGGACCTTAAAGATCATCTAGTTCCAACCTCCCTGCCATCAGCAGTGACACTTTCCACTAGACCAGGTTGCTCAAAGCCTCATCCAGCTTGGCCTTAAACACTTCCAGGGAGGGGGCATCCACAACTTCTCTGGGCAACCTGTTCCAGTGTCTGACCACCCTCACAGTGAAGAATTTCTTCCTAATATCTAATCTAAACCTCCCCTCTTCCAGCTAAAAGCCAAGATATTTCTCATATGGTTCTACAGTGTCTTCTGCGCTGCAGTACTGGCTGAACTTAACACTTAAAATTGGGTTTTCACATATATCCTGTTAGAGTAATAATGGAGTGCACAGGTTTGAAGTACACCTGGTATCTATCAACTCAAACCCCATTATTAGCCATTTCTTTCTTCTCTCTTTTTTTTCTTTTTATTCCACCCTCCCCCCCTCCCCCTCCCTCCCCTTATAAGAGAGGAAATTCTTGCTTTATTTTGGAGGAGTGGTGCAGGTGCCCAACTCCTGGGGCTTAAAAGCTGTGGGTCACAGTAGCATTAGGAATTTATCTGTGTAAACTTACATATCTACATCTTGCCTGTGTCTGTGTCCATGCTCTCGCACCTAATGGTTCTTTATAGGTAGAATAGAGAAGCCACTTTGTGTGCTGGCTACTGTTAGCCTTGTTCTGATACACCTTATTTTCTCTTATGAGGTGTACTGGATTCTCTTTCCCCTTCAGAACGTGAATAGTCAGATGCTATTTCAACTACATATTACTCTTCTCTTCCTACCACATCAATTACTCTTTATAACCTCTGAAGTACTATGCAGAATTAATTTCTTATTCTTTGTCACATGCTTCAGACAGTCAGCCCTTGCTTTATATTTCTTCCTGCTTTCTGATTGAAGCAGTTCTGAAGACTACATGATGATACTGCTGACTGAGTCAAGACAAGTAAAGCAGTCTGTTATAGGCTAGCTTTTTCTTAGATTCTCCCCTACCAAGCCTACCTGACTAGGTGTTTTTTGAGCTTTCCAATACTACTTAAATAACAATGCCTTTCATAGGTTTTTTTTTATAAACTAACTTACAGTGGTGTCCTGCAAAAACTTCAGGAATTTCTGTGTACATTAAGTGAACACTTAATGACAGTAGTTATTCCCCTGGAAATGTTGCCAAATGTAAGAGCCAACAGGAAGGAAGACGAGAATGTACAAGTTTGAGGATTGTAACAGTAGAAGTAATAAATAAAAACATATTTTAAAAAGTATACATTGAGATGGTAAAATTTTCAAAAATGTCCTGTAGGTGTGGACCATGAATTACTGATGTTCTTTATATATATTTCTTATAGCAGCATTCCAATACCTGAAGGGGGCCTACAAGAAAGCTGGGGAGGGACTTTTCATAAGGGCAGTTAATGATAGAACAAGGGGAAATGGCTTTAAACTGGAAGAGGTGAGGTTTAGATTAGATATTAGGAAAAAAATTATTTCCTGTGCAGGTGGTGAGACACTGGAACAGGTTGCCCAGAGAAGTTGTGTATGCCCCCTCCCTGGACGTGTTTAAGGCCAGGTTGGGTGAGGCTTTGAGCAACCTGGTCTAGTGGGGGCTGTCCCTGCTCATGGCAGGCAGTTTGGAGCTAGATGATCTTTAAGGTCCCTTCCAACCCAAACCATTCTATGATTCTATATACAAGATTCAAAATTAGATTATTGTAGTATTTTTGTGCCAAGTGCTTGAACAAATTTTCTAGAGTACATATTAAATTTTGGTAAACAATTCAAAATATTCCTGATATATTGCTTTATTAAGCTTTCATTGATTACATTGTGGGTGGTTTTTTTCCTCCCCTGTTAGGAGCTGAGGGAAAACCATCAACTTTTGAGGTGTTGTAAAGAGAAAGTGGTAGCTAAGTGATGGACCTTTTTTGAAACTTAAGTAAAATTTGGAGAAGTTGAGTGGGAGTTAGTAACTTGAAATATCTGGAAGTATGTATTTGTCATGAATACTTTTAATAATATTGTCATTTTGCGTGTCTATGTGTTGAAGGTATCCTGAATTAGCAACTGTGTGCAGAAATCGCAACACTATAATCTTGTATCCTGGAGCTGAAGCAACCAATTTGGAAGAAGTTTCTGTGATGTTTTCTAGTCCATCTGTTATGATCATCATTGATGGAACATGGAGTCAGGCTAAAGATATATTTTACAAAAATTCTCTTTTCCGGCTTCCCAAGCAGGTGAGTTATAATACGTAAAATAAGTATGTCTAATAGAATCCTTGCTTTCCGACCAGCCAGAAGGGAGTGGTTTTCTGAAGATGAAAATAATAGAAAACTTTTTTTCTTCTCAGTTGTAAGCTGCTGACAAGATAAAGAAAAACTGAACAATTAAATAAAACAACCTGTAAGATTGTGAGAAAGATAACTGTCAATATTGGGAATTTTTACTTAGTCACTTGAAATTTGTTTTTATTTGAGTTAATGCATCTAACTTCCTAATGAACCACTGTTTTGCAAAATTGAAAACCAATTTGTGTAGAAAACTTTTACCTGTTGCCTACGATGTTAGAACATATACAATGAAATAAGCATTTTTTTCTCTGAATAAGTATTTTGCATTGCAGTAATAGGAAAGCTGAAAGTAGAAAGTAGCCTCTTATGAAAGTCTCACGCTCTTTCCTGCATAGTCTTTGCCAGATTAAAAACTTTCTTACTTTCAGCAAATATTCCTTAGAATTTACACAGAACAAATATTGACCACATGTGGTTTGAGGGTTTTGTTGTTTTTTTTTAGTTGATGTGGATTTTTTTGTTTTTTTTCCCTTAGGAACATCAACACCCATCCACCTGAACTGCCAGTAAACCATAAGCTGTGCTTTTACAATTATTACAGCTGTCTTTGCCCTAATGAAAATACCCTAGATTGTAATACAGTGTTGATAACATTAATGGACACAGGCTCCTGTTGCTGCATTGTGAATAGCATGACACTGCTTTTTGAAGAACGTTTTAGTGGATAATGGAGCATGGCTTTGGCACAGGAGTCTTGAATATAAGTTTTGAAAGTAAAACTTAATCTTGTGTCACTCAATTGCTGTTATTAAATTTTTCTCCTGTTACTAGGTTGAACTAATTTATATTTATGTCGTATAAACATACCAGGTAGCATTTCTTTATAGTGTGCTTGAGTTAAATGCTCAAATTACAGATTTTCTAGGAAAGGCTCTAATTTCACACACTGCAATTTTGTATCTGCATTGTGCATGACTCAGCCAACTTCTTCTAAATCCAGAAGTTGGTAAATGTTACTGGTTGGTTTCTTTATCAGTCTTTGAAAGGAAACGTAACTTTTTGTTTTTGTAGTTTTGTCATATGCTTGTCAATGGAGGATGGAAAAACTGGTCAAACCTTTACATTTCTTCCATAGCTGGAACTTGTCTGTCATGCCATAAGTTTGCATTAATTTGGAAGTCAAATTGCTGTCTGAAGTTTATTGCTGCCATTGCTTTAGGTTTCATCTTGTGTTGGTTCTTACAATGAGATTCTTGATTTAACTCCTGGCCCATTCTCTTATAGTCGTATTAGTAGGGAGCTGGGATGTGGCAGAGCACATAGCTCCTGAAGGGGTGAAGGGTCTCTGGCCCTTTTGAAAAAAAAGATGCTCACCTACTTGGATAGTCAAAGGCAATGAACACAGCTTTTGTGTAAGTAGCTGTCTTAACTCCAATCCTTGTTATAGTTTATAACTACTTTGCAGTTCCTCATTTATTATGCTTTTGAAACTTCTGGGGACTGCAGGCTTTTCATGTGTATTCACAAATATGTGAGTGTTCTGAAGTATTGGTTTCCATCAACTAGCTTGATTTGACTGTCCAAAATCACATGTAGGAGCAGTTTTACTACAGATCATAATGGAGCAGAATTTTGTCCTGATCACTTATAGATGGTGAGATGCCTGTAAGATATTTCTACCCATATAGTGTTGTAATACTTTGCCTTAGAGGGAAGTTTTTAAACATGTGTAAAAAATACTGCCCACTGGGTGATATAAACAAGGATTTTGTTTCTATTTTTTGAATATTTCCGTAAGACTAGGATTATTTGTCCAGGTGCAATTTGTTGACAAAGATGTCATTTTCATTCAGGGGCATTATTGAACCTATATTGTAGAAAAAGTATTAATACCAACAATTTTACTAATGGAAAGAATTATCTTCATCTTTAGATCACCTTTTGATTAGTCAAAAGATGACTACACTTTCAGGAGAGTAGAGGAGGTGGCAATTACCAAACTTAAAAACCAAAGCCTTATGACTATGATGTTAGAGTAGTTTAAAAGAAGTACTGATAGTCAACATGCTGCCAATTAAAAAAAAAAAAAAAGAGCTACTGTAAGTCTTATAAGTAATTTACTTTAGGGATAAAATCTGTTTTGTATCAAATCTGGGAGTTACTTTTAGGCTCTTACTATGGTATAGCAATTAGTTTATATTTGTGTAAGTGAGATAGAAGAGTAGATTCTGGATTTTAGTAAAATTATTTTAGTCTTCAGAGGAAAATTTTTAAACAGATGGAATTTACATCTAGGATCTTATGGGATTAATTTCAATGTATTTCAATTTAACTGCAACTTTGTGAATAGATTTTATGGAATTTATTTCACTGCAGTCCATTTTGAATTCTGCAGAACATCTGTCATATGCTGAGGCACCTGACCACGGATACTTAACTTGCCTTTAAGTGAAAAGGTGTTTTTGTTCATAATCCCTTTAGTTGGGCCCTACCAAATTTGCCAGCAAAAGTGAGAAATCACACATTTTGTAAACAGGCTATTCTCAATTGCAGAGTGTATTCCTGAGTTAGAAAAAGCAGAAGAAAACACTTTTTCCTAATCTTTTAACTTGGAGGAAAGAGTAGATAAAGGAAAAAAATTAGTTGTCATGCTTGTTTGTTCCTTTTAAAATTTGCAAAAATAGGTACTGTTTTATAAGACAAAGCCACTAATTCTCCTGTTCTTTTGCAACTTCCATGTTGGTTTTGTTTGGTTAGGTTTTTTTGTTTGTTTGTTGGTTTTTTGTTGTGATTTTGGGGGGGGGCTAGGAGAAAGAGAGTAATATCTTCAAAGATAAGATCAAATAATTGCAGCTAAACTCCAGTCCACTACTCCACAACAACCCCTTTCTGCTGATTTGTACTGTGATTGGTGTCCCTTTCTTGAAAATTAACTTGGGGAGTAGCTTAGGTGTTTTTGATGCCCTTCCTTTTTGCTTCCCTTCTCTTACATACTTGCTGCTCACAGAACTTCCTCTCAGTGGGTACAGGTAAGAAAGGTAATCTCTCTGTCCTGGTTTTGCTGAGACACAATAATAAAATCTGTGGTCAGAAAACCTGCATTTTAAGAAAACTGCAGCAACCAATTAGATGAGAACAAAGTTGATAAGACACTTTGTTTTAGTTTGTAGCCTGCCATAGATTGCTGGTTTCCAAAGTGATCAAGATAATTAGCAGTTTACAGTTAGCCAGGTGCTAAGGCCAAGAGGAGTGAAATCCAGGGCAGCTGACCCAAGCTGGCCAACAGACATATTCCATACCATAAATGTCATGCTTACTATAAATTGGAAAGTTTGCTGGGGATGACCCACTTCCTCTATGGTCATCATCCCTGGAGATTGATGAACCACTTCCTCTTGCCCATCATTCTGCTCCTGTGGCCTTCTCTCCCACTTGTTGTGACCATTGTGCTTTGGTCATCTGAGTATAACTTTGTGTATTTTATATTAGTAGTATTATTAACATTAGTTCTTCCTGTTTCATTTAATCTGTTTTCATTTCAACTGACAGGTCTCCTTTCCTTTTCCCAGTTCCCTTGGCTAGGGGTGGGTCATTGGGTAGTAGAACCACTGCAAAATCTGGAATACACAGAAGTGTATTGCACATTTTCTAAAGGCAGTTTTTTTGTCCAGTCATTTTAAAACTGACTTAAGTGATTTACTTCTCTTGTGTAACTCGACTTTGTTTGAAGTTCATGCCACCTTCCTCTGTAAAGCTGAAACCTGATCATTGTTTCAGAATTTTTTTTTTCTGCTGACAGTTAGACCATCTTTGGTTTTTCAAAGTTCAGTTATTTGAGCATATTCCAGGTGATTTCTGCTTTATGGCACTTAACTACTACCTCTGTCTGCCCATACTCAGTGTTTGTGGCAAATCAGATCAGTAGGAGCGTTATGGTGTGAGAGAGGACTGTGTGTAGGTAATCCATTTTGTTATCTGCCTCTTCTTCTAGATAGCGTAATCTTTGATTTCTCTTTCATTGTGGTGTTGAGAGTAGTTTCTGGCTGTTACTTGCTCAGCTTAGATTACTGGTATTTCATAATAATAATTGCTGTGGTAGAACCTCTTTCTTATCCCATGTTGCAAACTATAAAACTTGATTTTTCGCTCATCAGTTATTAACATGTAAGCCAAATTTAAATTCTAATGACCTGTTGAAATAAAAATAGCTGAACCTGAAAGAAATTGACAGTATTTCCTTGTTTAGGAAAAAGCTAATATTTTGAATATTACTTGACTATGGTATCTGGATTTTTTGGTAATGATGCTTTATAACTTTATTTGTTTATTAAGACATTTCTCTTTACTTCACTGTTGCACATTATTGCTGAGAAAAATAAATCAGGAGCTAACCAGCTAGTGAAACAATGGTTAATTACAACAGATAACTCTTGAGAATAATCAAGGGAATTAAGTGACATGGGATGAAGTTCTATTTCCATATGGGAAAGATATTTGAAATAAAGTATTTTCGCGATACCTTTTTAAACAACTTCATACTGAAATTTTGTTCCCCATGTTGTAGCTCCATTTTGCCTGTGAACCATACTTTTATTTAAATAAGTGTAAAGAAAATAGTCAATCATGCATAAACCAGCAGAACTCGTTGAGTAGGGAAAAAAGAGACATAGTTGATCCAGATTTGTCCAATAGTTGAAAAGTTCTTTAAGCTCAAACTTTCAATGTTCCGTATTATGTGTAGAACTAAAAATACTTGTTTTGATGTGCCAAGCATAGTGTTGAGTAAATAAGATGCAGAAAATGAATAGTACTTCAGGAAGTTCTTCTATTTCTTAACTTTCTGTATTATGATTCAATTAATTTGGTCACATTGACGTAACTAGAACATCACCTGAGGTGCCTGTCAGAAACACCTGACAAGAAATGTGTCTATGAAGAAAATATACTTTACTGACTTATGAGTCATATAAATTCTTCTTCACCTGTTTCTGATTGCAGCAAGGGTCTGAGAGTTCAGAAGTGAAGTTATTAATCTGTTCTGTACATTCATTATGGAAGAACTCAATGTTAAAAATAAATTCCATAAAATTATTTTATTTTCAAAATCCAAATGCTTTCAACTTTTTGGTTTTTGTCAGAAGCACATAATGTTCTATTTGGCCTTTTGGTCTGAGTGATTCTGTCTTATGGCAAGAATGAAAGAATCCATGGGTGAAATTTTAGGGGTCATTTAAAAAGTTATTCAAAGCTGAGGTCCATAGAGACTCTGAAAACTATCAGATCACTAATACTAACACCTTGCCATACATATGAGAGTTTACTGTGTTCCTTTTAGACTTTTTCTTATGGTTTATAATTAACTTCTTCAGTTTTCCGGGTGGGACCACTTAATCCTACTATATAGTTTTTTCTTTCACATGGCACCCCGTGCAAAAGTCTGCTGGACCAGAATCATAAAATCATGGAAGAGCCCAGGTTGTAAGGGACCTTGAAAGATCATCTGGTCCACCCTTTTGTGGGAAAGGAAGCCTGTATGAGAATATCTAGCACCTTGTCCAGCCATGTCTGGAAAACCTGCAGTGATGGGGAGTCCACCATGTCCCTAGGGAGGTTGTTCCGGTGATTTATTGTTCTCACTGTAAAAAATCTCGTTATATTGATATGAAACCCCTCCCAGTGCAACTTGTACCTGTTGCCCCTTCTCTCTGCGTGGTTACTTGTGAGCCTCTGTCCTCTTTGTAGCTGCCCTTTAAGTATGTGAACACTGTGATGAAGTCCCCCCGAGCTTTCTCTTCTCTAAGGAGAATGGACAAGAGGTTATTGCAGTGCTAGATGAGATAATAGTCAAATATTGAAGATGATGCACCCTTCAAGTCTGAAGAGACTCCAGTGTTTCATTTGATTTTGAAGTGTTGACACTTTGAGTTTTATGACACTTGGAGTCTTAAAATTATATCTGCCTTACACTTGAAAGGGTTGTTTTCCTGATTGTGCCTATATCCTTGAAATAGTGTTGAAGCAATTGGATTAAACTACTCTGTCTTACATAAATCTCAGTAGAAATCTTGCCACAGCAGTGTGTGGTCACAGCATGTGCTGTATAAATGTGGTTATAATCCAGGTAAACAGTGATTTAAGCCAATGCTGTTAAGTACTAACTGAATTGAACCTAGCTATATAAATGCTCATATGGTCTGAACATTTATGGAAATTCAATGTGATGTGGGCTAAATACACCTGTATTTTGGCATTTTACCTTCCTAAATTTTTTTAGGTCTTGTAGTGGAGCACAAAATGTAATTAGTATCCCTGAGGCTATTAAAGTGTTTGCTTTGTTAAAGTAATGGTCAGAAACATTATGGATCATTTGATTCTTTTAAATGATTCTTTTAAAATTCTTAAATCCTGCTTAATGCAAAACGGAACTGAAAAAGACTACGAAGTAGGAGAATGAGTGAAAATAAAGAAATGAAAGTTCCTGGCTTGTATCAGAAACAGTGTGGCCAGCAGGACCAGGGAAGTCATCCTGCCCCTGTATTCAGCTCTGGTGGGGTTGCACCTTGAACACCGTGTCCAGTTTTGGGCCCCTCATTACAAGAAGGACATTGAGGCACTGGAGCATGTCCAGAGAACGGCAACAAAGCTGGTGAAGGGGCTGGAGAACAAGCCCTGTGAGGAGCATCTGAGGGAACTCCAGTTGTTTAGCCTAGAGAAAGGGAGGCTGAGAGAAAACCTTATGACTGTCTACAACAACCTGAAAGGAGATTGTAGCCAGGCAGGTGTGTGTCTTTTCTCCCTGGTAACTAGTGATAGAACAAGAGGGAATGGCCTTAAGCTGTGCCAGGGGAGGTACAGATTGGATGTCAGGAAAAATTTCTTCACTGAAAGGGCTATCAGGCAAGGTAACGGCCTGCCTCAGGAGGTGGTTGAGTCACCATCCCTGGAGGTATTTAAAAGACAGCTAGATGGGGTGCTCGGAGATATGGTTTAGTAGTAGATAGGTACAGTTGGACTCAATGATCTCAAAGGTCTTTTCCAACCAGGTGATTGTGTGATTCTATGATAAATAAGATACTCTGCCAAGAAACTGTTGGGAAAGTGAGCAATAATATTGACAATGGTGCACAAAAAGTTTTTTGCTTTTTGAGATAGTACCACTAAATGGTCACAGAGATGGGCTTTCAGTATGCAAAACTGAAATATTAAACATTTACTGGATATTCTCATTGTTCCCACTGCGGCTTATACTTATACTTGTCCCTACACATCTCTCTGGGTACATATTTTTTTCCTAAAACAGTAATAGAACATAATAGTATTTCTTTATTAAAAACCATGAATTACTTTTTAAAGGGAAGATATTAATGATAAAATGGCAGGCAAAGAGTGTTAGTGTTTTACATGCTTACAATAGGCATTCTGAAAAAGTCCAATTAGAATGAATAGTCTATTTAAGCTTTCTTCTTTGGTTCTGTGATTTTGAGTGAAATGTGTTTTTACAAAACATTCAAAATATCAGAAGAACTACTGATATTTAATAAGTATATTTAAAAAAAAAAGTTTAAAAAGTTTTATTATTACTTTATATTTACTTTAGTATTACTTTAGATTTCACTAAGGTATTAAAATGTTTTTAATGTACTATAGGAAATGAAAAACTTCTGCTGTTACAAGCAATTTTGCTCGTACTGTAGGAGGTTATTACACCAGAAAGAATGGGTTTAAATCATGTCCATGTGATTTTATAGAAACTTAATTTGCCCATAATATTTTCTGGATTTTAAATTGTTTTGTTTTGTATTAAAATTTTATAGATCTGGAAGCAAAAGTAAGTGTGGCAATGTTTATCTGGAGCCCTCTGTACACAAGTGTGGCTAAAGACATGTAAACTGCATGATAGCCTTGAAAGTTCAAGAATGAGTCTTTCAGATGCTGATTGTTAACAGGTTACTCTGCACCTTCACTTCCTTGCAGTGTGCACCTATATAGAGGGTTTAAGACTTTGCAAAAGCGAACTGTTGGATGTGGCTTATCACTGAAGTGAGTCACAGACTTTCTTTCTGAGAAAGTTCTGAGGTGTTGAGTTATGAAGCAATGATGTAAATAATCATACTCTGTGCTCTTGAGCAGACAGCAGGAATATAAAAAAACTTTCCTAGCATTTGCTTCCTTGTACATACTTGAATTCTGCATTGCATGGATCACAGCCTTTAATATCTGCAGTTATAACCTGTCCAAATTAACGCTCTGTACATTGTATCTGATCTTTGTTTTAAAAGGAAAAGAATATTCTGCTGTTTCTACTATTCTTTTTATTGGAATTGCATTGCAATTCTTTTTTTAAAGGGTTTAAATTCTTAGTGAAGATTAAAAATACAGTGGCTTTTGAAGTATTAAGTTAATAAGTGTATTAAAATATATATTTTTTAAAATCTGATTAATAGTTTGGTTGTTACTAAATATAACATAGCTAGAATCAATATTAGATTTTATTTTTGTTTTATGTACTAGTTGATGCTTGCTACTATTCAAATCACATGTAGCTGTTTTAATGACATTGTTGGAGTTCTCAAATGGAGGAATCGCCTCTGGGGGGGGGGCGGGGCAGGGGGTTGAAGTGTGACCTAACTGGCTTTAGTCTCTTAGATCAGGTTTAAAGGTTAAAGCATAAGCTTTGCTCATGCTGTCCTGCTAGAACAGTACTAAATCAGAATTTGTGCTATAACAGCAGTCATCCATGTGACAGGTAGTGCTCAGTGAAGACATCAGTTGAGCATGGAGCAGTGCAAAGGCTACGTTTAAGTGCTGTGTGTAACGACTGTGTATTAAACTAAGTTTGGTCATATTGTGCTGAAATTAACTAGAGGTACTTGTGCAATCTGCTGTCACCTCTTAACTCGTTACAATTAACAGACAGGTGGTAAAAGATAATAAAAAACTGTCTGTAAGCAAACACCAGCACCCTTATGGATTAGATTTTGTTCACCCTGTGACTCTGTTCTGTTTCATCTTTCTCATTGGGCTAGACACCATGGCCAACACTGGAGGGGTTTTCTGGCTTTTTCATATTTCTACACTTCCTCTTATCCTACATTATATTCTTATTTAAATATTCTGTGAATGGCTCTCTATCAGAATAAGGAGGTTTTGTTTCATGTTTTGAAACTTTGGATGGATAATACAGTTGGACAAGATTAAAATGAGTAGAATGCCATTATATTTGTAATTTAAGAAGGCAGATTTTTGTCCTAGAAAGAGAATGAAGGAGATATGAAAATATCTAAAGCACAAGAGGATACAATTCCTGCAGGCATTATCTGTAAATGAAAAAGAAACTCTTATAACTAAAATTGTCCAACAAATGGCCATTTGAGCTTTTAATCAATGTTCTGTGGGTAGGAGCTATTTTAGTAATGAAGAGATTAGCAATTCTTAACTGCAAGATATACTATACTACAAAGACAGAATAAATTGGAAGTATTAGAAGATCACATTTAATTGTGTTCTTTCACAGCTTCACTGATTTTAAATAACACAAATTGCTATATTGAATGATTTTAAAGATATTGTGGGATATTTTAATAAACTTTGGGTTTTTAAAATTAGTATTAAAATCTAAAGATCTTAAATGAAAAGCTCTTTTAATCAACTGCTCAGTCAGCAGAGCTTTTTTCTTTGAAAAGAGTCTTTGAAGAAATTTCAGTTGAGCTCTTCCATAAAGTCATGTATTTATGAATCTAACATATTTGATCAGAAAAATTTAACTTTTTTCTTTGATACAGAATCATTATTATTGTCTGGAACCTTTAGAAATGATAAAGGATGAACTGAGACAAACTTTATAGCAGAAACTGTTGAGACGCATGGCTTAAGGTGACTTTCATAGTTTTTTATATGATTACATTGGTTATGTCTTGCACTCCATGCGCTGGCACCCTCTAGAGAAACACATTGTCCCAAGATGTTTTGCATAGCCACAACTAAGGAAGAGGCCACAAGCATTCGAGTAACTTCTGTGATTTCCCAGGTTCTGTACTTGATCACATTCCCTGTTTTATTTTAGATTTCCACTCAAGTGCAAGCTGTTTCAACAGTTCTCCTCATATCACTTTATTTTTAGAATAATATTTTTTTTTATTCAAGTAATTTGTCTTCAGCTTATCAGAAAGCTGAAGCAAACTTTTTTGACCTCACCACTTGAAAGTTCATTTGGCTAAAATGTTTTATAGAAACTATTTTTTTTCAGATATTTTGGTGAAAGTTTCTGCTATTCATAAAGATACTTAGCAGCCATTTTGGATGAGTGATGGTTCTGCAGAGTTAATTATAAATCAAGAGGCAATTAGATGTTCCTTATATTTAAAAGTAAAATTTTAAAGGTAGCTCTCAGCATTTAAGAAGAAAAAGTAGCACCAGAGTTTGCTTATCTTACTCCTGTGACAAATCAGTTACATGTATTTAAGTTGAGTTTACTTAGTATTTTACTGTGCAAATAAAGGATAGCAGACTTTGATCACTAGTTTTAAAATTTAATTCCACAGTCTTTCTCATGCCACTGAGCAATCGCTAAATATTTGTGTAAGAAACTGCTGAATAGTGTGAGTAGTGGCTTTCTTGCAGTCCTTGAGGCTGTGAGTTTGGAAGTTTGATAGTAATCCCCCTTCCCCCTTCCTGTCTCCCCT
Organism: Caprimulgus europaeus; assembly: GCA_907165065.1. Next base: position 20,261,071 of record OU015527.1, read on the forward strand.
ATCTTCCTGTTCTCCTCCTGGTCTAGTGTGGTCTTTTTCTGTATGCCTCCTCTCTCCTCCTTCTCTGGCTTTGTTCCTTTTTCCTTTGGGGAGCAGCGCAAGGGTGTGCCTCTGTCCTGTAGGTGAAGTGAGAAGGTGCCTTCCTGACTTCATCGGACTGCTCCAGCCAGTACGAGTGGGAATGGCTGAGGAGACACATGTAATAGGTGGCAAGCTATGGGGTATCAGATTTTCCCTTTGAGTTATGTGATTCCAAATGGCCAGTGCCGAGTGCACAAAACAGTCAGCAGGTTGCTCTCAAATGATACCAGGTTTTTAGTTCCATGTGCATATTCTCAGTTCTGTACCAAGCAAGATGATTTCAGAGAGTTGCTGTTGGTGGAAGCCCTGTTTTGCTGAAATGCTTTTAACTCATTTAAACAAAACAAAACAAACCCTGAGGTTTTTATGATGTCTCCCTATAAGTGATGGGCTGTTAGCTCTAGCATCCTAGCCAAGTTCTTCCCAGAGTAATTAAACATTGTCTTCAATTAAATTTCCTCATTTTTTTCCAATTGAACTGTGTTCTTTGTTGCACAGCTTTATGGGCTTGAAATGAACTGCTAAATGAACTAGAAAAAAATGTGACCTACAAGTAGGTGAGGTAAGTGCTACTGTATGCTTTCTTTTTTTAAACCTTTTTTTTACAGGCAGTTATTCATATGAGATCTTAGGGATCCTGTGGTAAAATGCATTGTCTTAAAGCTACTAAAATAGGTTGCACATTTGCAGGCAAACATAATGGTTTTGAACCAAAACCTTCAAGGCGATTTGTTTATGAACTTGTTTGTGGCAGTAAGATCCAAAGTTTCAAGGTACCACACAAATATTCTTACTCAGCACTGCATTTGTAAAAGTTTATTTACACCCTTCTCTCTAACCTTTGTCTGACATTCTCACTCCATGGATAAGATGGGTACAGTCCGCTAAATATGCTTCAATTTACAAACAATATAGTCAGGTTGTTAAGAATGCTTATTGGTAATTTAAAATACCATAGTATTATAAAACCTCAAAATACTTTATTGTCTTCAGTAGAAAGGAAGGGTTTACAAAATGTGTTACTGGTGACAGGAAGTTATGATCTTTGACCTCATAAACTGGTTAATTACAAGTGTTCATAGTTGATGTGCTGTCTTCTAAAAAGGCCCTAGAAGTTTGCAGTGTCAAGGTTATATACTGTCTTGAACTTCATTCAAGGAGAGAGAATTTTGGCAATGTATTGGGCCGGGGGAAGTTTTCCTTATTCTCAGCTTCTGAGAAGCTTGGGACAAACCTGTATGTTACAATTTGGAAGACAGTGTGGTGAAATATTTATGAAAGACTTTTGTTTCTTTCCCATTATTCACTGACCATCTTGCAGTATGCCTAGGCAGTTGTCAACACAAACTGCTTCCTGAGATCCCAGAGTTTTGATCTTTCATGAAAGTCAGTCACATCACTATCTGCTTTTAGAATTTTTTGCCGATTTACCTTGTTGCTCACGTCAAACCTTCATGCTGTACATGTTGAGTAGCACTTAGTGGATTGACATCATGGTTTCTGTGCTGCCTCTGGTAAGTGAGCACGGGTTCACAGATGCTTAGGGGAGCCTGAGAGTTAAGTCTTATCAAGCAACTTGCTTGAAATGCTGTCATCCTCAGGACTCTTTGGAAAAGTATTCTCATCCTTCTGTAGAGTCAGTGAAGGCATGCTCAAACTATTGGCAGGACCTCACTGAGCACTGTATCAGTGGTAAGAAATTAATGCACTGCACTTGGAGTATGAAAAGGAAGGTAAAGCATCTGTGTTCAAACAAACTGGCTCAAAACACTCTTTTCACTGTCTCTGATTAAAATAACAGGAAAACAAAATTTGCAAAGGTGCTCTTTTAGAGGTCTACCTGCTTTTCAATTCTAGTGTTGCCACTGGAGTTACTAGGTAGGAGAAGCCCATGGGGGAAAATGAGGGATTAAATGCTAGACAGGAAATTATAAAATGCCATGTGGTTTAAGGCAAAGTTTATGGCAGACAGGATTGAAATGCAAAAGTTTTAACAGGTGTAGGACATCAAACTGCAGTTGGCAGTAGGGTCTTCTGTCAGCAAGTCAACTTGCAGCAATGCTGGAATTATCACTACAAAATTGGCAGTGTGCGTAGTTGAGCAGAAGCTGAAATTAATTCTGTTATTTTTCCATTAATGATGAATGAAGTAATGGTTAAAGCTGTGTGAATAGTTATGTTGATGTGCTTTTTAACAGGAAGTGTGTTTTGTGATCTACTCCTTTGGTACGCTTATATAATGAAACTTTATTTGGGGATTTGCTGTTTTCAGTCCTAGAGGGTTAAAGAAAGAGTATCAGTCCGTTTCTCAAAGCATGTCCAAAAAGCATAATAATTTCTTTTCTGGGGCAAGCAGCTATTCTAAAACATAATCTGCCAATTAGATAAATTCCTTCCAGAGGAGGTTAAAAAATTCGTTCTAATATAGTTAGTGTTCACAGACATGAGTGTAATATAGTTTAAGATGTATAGTCAATATTCTAAACACCTTGAGAGAGGATTACATTTAATGTGAAACTAGAAATAGAAAAACATCCATTAATCTGCATACAGAAAACACCCAGAACGAAAGAGCAAGCAAGATGATAGCAAGAAGCATCTGACTGTGTCTTAGTTTATTCCTTTTCTGATGTTTGCTCTCTGAATTATTTTTATAAAATCTCTTATTCAGTTAGCTGAGGAGATGCAGATTAAAATATGCTCTTTTATTCTCCACAGTTTTGGAATATAGGCAAATGAATATATGAGGACCAAATAATAAATAGTGCCACGTAGTAAATACATTTTATTACAGTCCCCTTTTATTCTCCCTTTTATCTTTCTCTTCTCCTAGCTCAGTTTTTATTTGTTAAAATTTCCAGTTTACATGAGAAAGGTTAAATACCAATTTTTGCTATAGAACCTAAGTAAATGGACAGTGCCAAATTTAATTCTGCAAGGGAAAGAGGTACAGTAATGAATCAGGGATGCAGGTGGGCAGAAGGCAAATCAGAACCCAATGCAACAAAGACCAGCAAACAGTGATTGCCATGGGGAAGACTATAGTAATGTAGGTCTCAGAGAGTGGTATGCATTCAACCATACATTCTCATACGAATACAAGAAGAGTAACTTGTTTTCACTGACTTGTTCTATATTTTTTTAATCTATACATGTGTGACACTGGTAATTTTACTAATAACTGTAGGACACCCCAGTTATCTGTAGTCTGCAGAAGTCTCTCCAAGCTTTGACAGTAAATTTTTGTTTCTGAGTTTTTAAATTGAGTAATTTTTGATGTAGCAAGAAAATGTATTTTCATTAGTAACTCATTTCTTTTGCTGTATAATGACTTGAAAGGTAAAGATAATTGTTTAAAATCTATTGCATATTCTGAAATGTTTGATGTGTTCAGGCCTTAGCTGCTGTCTCATTACAACTAAAACACCTAAGGAAATATTTTGGACCCTAAAGAACAAAGTGTTTTGTGTTAGAACTGGCAGAAATTGCTGTTCAAGAAGACTGAGATCAGAGGGAGAGAACTGGGAATTGTCTTAGGTCAAGATGCCATGCAGTGTTGAGATACGATACCAAACAATCGACAGGAGTCTGCCTTTCTGACATTTAGGTTCATTTGAATGACAGTGGTCCACTTCAACATTTTTCTGGTTATAAGTGCGTATTTATTACCTCTCAATACAGTGACATTTTCTTTGTGGCCGAAAGGTCTCAGGTAATTTACCAGATGTCAGAAATGTATGGTATTTTCACTCTTGGGCAGAAACTTTGCTTTTAATTTATTTCTTTGCCATTTCTTTTGTAATTATTGTTAAACTCTGCTGAATATCTGAATATCCTGCTGCTAGAACAATCCAGGAGAAATTGCAGGGTTTGTGTCATTGTGCCCATGCTGAAGTTCTTGTGAGATATCAACACTTTGTAAAACTGAAACTAGAAATATTTTTCGGTTTGATTGAGCTTGCTTTCAAATAACTAGATTAGTTAAAGGCTTTTTTCTTCTTTTAGTCTTTCTTTACATGTTCCCTTCTGCCCTTGCCAAAGTTCTTAGGAGCTTCTTCCACTGTCTTTTGCCTTTCCAGGGAAGTGCTTATTACTATTCACATATAATAAGAAAAAAAGAAAACAGAGAAAGCAGAAATAATTAGTAGATTCTAAAGAACAATTGTATTGCATTGATACTACTTTTTGACACTGAGGTATTTAATTTTCCTTTTTAATTTTCTGATGTTTGCAGATAATTAAAGTTAAATGGCTGTGACAATACACGTAATTAAATTTTCTTCCTTCATTTCATGACCCCATTCTCTAAATCCGTACCCTGCTCACTGACTGAATTTACTTGCAGCCCTTTCCTGTTGTATTAATTATTAAAAGAATAGTGCTGCATAAAATATTGATCTGTTGCCTGACATTCATTTTTGAAATTTAAGCAGAGTAAGAAAGATATTACCAGAAATAATTTCTGGATCTTTCTTTCTTTAAATATCAAAAAACTACAATGCATGGAAATTAACAAAAAATACGTAGTCATTTTGTGAAGCGCCAGGCATGCCTTCTGTCACTCACACTTAAATACAATTATTTTTGTATGACATAATGACAGCATTATGTCATTCCTTAGTTGTAGGCAAAAACCTGCAGTTTCAGAACCTGAGACCATAATGAGATGGTATTTCAATTATTTGTGCAAACTGTATAGTCCCAATATTACTAAGTCAATCCTATCTTCTTTTTTGCTTTAGTTGTTAGAACTTTCCTTTCCTTACAGTTTCACTGTCTGTTAGCTTTTAATTTTCTATAAGCCATTGGGTTCAACCTCAGGCTGCCTTATTTTACAGGAATTTGAACTATTACTTTTAGATTAGAACTACAGCTTGTCTGCACTTGGACTTCATTTCAGTTATCTATTTTAACTCTTGACCATATTATTTTACTTTCTTTAAGGATAGTAACGCCTTCTGGATGTTTTTTGTAGTACTTCTTGTGCTTGTAAATTTTTGTGCAAGAAACATAGGGGAAAGTGAATGGAACCTTGATTTTCTTTTATCCCTATGCATAAGAAAGCTTGGCATAATTCTTGTTTGCTTTTTATTCCTTGCCATTTCCTTAGCTTTTTTAGAAATATATTGCACAAAAATATCAGAAAGAAGATGCTTTTCTTATCTCCAGTAACAGCATTTACTGTGTCCGATTATTTGTCTCCTGCTTCTCCATCATCTGTTCCTTCAGCCTTCAAAGTGTACAGATAGAGACCTTGGAGCTCAGAGAAGGATGGTGGTTTGCCTAAAACTGCATTGTGATCTAGTGATGTCAGCTTCTTTCGTGACATCAAGTTCAGTGTCTTGTCTTTCAGGGAAGCAGGAAACATGTATACAAACCTTCTTCAATCTTCTTCCAGCACTGGAGGCTGATACTTATCTCTCCCTGTCAGCAACCTGGTCTTGGCACCTTGAAAAGTGCCTTTTTAGATAACTTCTACTGATGATGATTTTCATTAATGTTAAAGTTCATGTTACTTACCTAGTAAGTTAGATACTTTCTGCAGAGCAATAATACTGAAGAAAGTACTTCTTTTTTATATATATATACTTACTGTTTTAATCTAATTTTTTAAATGTAGGCATGAATATCCTGTTTTCTCCTTTGAAAAAAAGAGGTTCTCAAGTGGGCATAGTTTTGTTTTCCAAAATTCTTTTGGAGTGGATACTTATACTGTATGTTTTGCATGCATGGTGTAAGTGATGTCAGACATCATGCAAAATGGTTTGAAACATTCTGGTCCTGTAAATTTACCCATTCCATATTGTATGTAACATTAAGGATTTAAACTATGCAGATGGGCATAAGCATCTGAAATAACTTTCAAAAACATTGTTTACTTTGATTATACTTCTGAAGTTTACAGATGTTTCTACTACTTTATTTGACAATTTAAAAAGGAGACTTTTATTTGACTTTGCAAGATATGACAAGAGCTAAAGTGTTGAATTATCTTAACATCTTTGGGAAGATGCTAAAAATGTGAGTTCTTACACAAAGTGAAATTAAATTCCTGGTTAAAACACTTCAGAAATTACTGTGTAGGCAGAAGAAGGGCCTATTGTAAACAGTTGTATAAAACAAATGAAGTACTAAGGAGGCCACTGCAAACTGTTCCAAGTTTTTGTGTAATTCTTTGATTTCACAGTGCATTAAAGACAGAAATATGGATCTATTAGGTAGTTGTTGGACTTTCTTAAAACAATCTGCATAAATGGCACTAAGTATTTTGAATTACCAGGTTCTCCTGCAAGAAAAATTTCGCTTTGGAACCTGAATTTTACCTTAACTTCATGCAGTATCATGTGTAAAGATTATAAATATAGACATATAGATTAGATTACTGATATTTAGAAAAGTGAGGTGTCTGTTCTGGTTGCTATTTTTTAACTTTAGTAGGTATTTAGCTTGCAAATCTTTCAGCTATTTAATAAACAGAAGTTTCATGTTTATGTATCAAATTATCCAATCTTTACGCAAGATAAATTGCAAAGTGGGAAGCTATGTGAGAAACTTGTCTTCCACAGATAAATGATGCTATTGGTAATGTTTTTTGGTTGCAGTGTTTTTTTTCTGCCCTGGTTCATTTACCACAATGTGGAAAATGTTATGTTACCTTGTATGATAATAAGAGCTTTGCATTTATTCTGATTTACTTTTTAAAGACAGACTTCCTTTTTATGTTCATTGCTTTCTTGCCCAGCTCTTGGAAAATAATCTCTATTGAAGAAATTTGTCTGGAGCACTGTAGGAGCACTCTAAACACTTAGTTTGGCAGGGCTGGGGTAGGCAAAGTGCATATACTTGCTGGGGTGGGTTTTTTCCCAAATTTCTTTTCTTTCGTTTTTTTTTTCCCTCCCAAAATTTTTCTGTAGGAATGTGATATAAGAATCTCTGTCTGTGAAGGACACATTCCTAAAAAAGGAAAAGCAAGAAACACAGTGGAGAAATACTTTGTACAATCTGAGTTGTCCTCATTGAAAAGGCATTTTAAAATAAAGGTCAGAATATTGTGAAACACTAAAATACTTTTTCCCAGAATGTACTTGTGGCATTCTCAAGTATTTTTCTATATATTGAATTAAAGGATATTTATTTTCTTTCAAACTTGAAAGAGATAAAATAAAATACAGAGGTGATCTTTTAAAAGAGGTGTCATCTAACACAGTCATGTAACAAAGAGACATCATGTAGGATTATATTCAGATGATAAACGTTAGGTCATTCGGTGAGTAGCTCTGCTCATTTCTACTGGCCCTTTTATCTTTAGCATGTAATACTCTACAGCAATAAAATCTAGTTCTTAAATTGTTTTGGTTCCAGAAGCAAAGAAAGGGCATTCTGGAAAGGGCATAGAAGTTTGATGTGTTTTCATACATTAACAAGATACTTGATGAAAGAAGTCATGGTCTTTGCTTTTACACAGATGTGTTTTATAAGTAAGAAGGCTTCTGGTTTTGACCTGCAAAAGAGCTAATCTGAATTGCAACTCCAAATTCAGGTTCTTCTGGACAGGCTGAACAGAGTTTCAGTAGATAGAACCTACCACTGCCACTGTTCAGAAGCAGCAATATGCTTCTCTTGCAAAGAGGGAATATTACATATTTACCACAGTTAAGATAGCAGTGAGATAGCCTGAGTCTTGTAGTGATAAGACTCTAGTTTAACGTGATAACATAAAATGCCTGAGAACAGGGGTTTGTGGGATACCCAAGGAGAAAGGTTTTTGGCTTCACTGGAAATTGTCCAAGACAATGTGCAAAATATCTTGTCATTTCACAGAATCACAGAATGGTCAGGGTTGGAAGGGACCTCTGGAGATTGTCTGGTCCAACCCTCATGGCCAAAGCAGGTTCACCTACAGCAGGTTACACAGGAAAGCATCCAGGAGGGTTTTGAACATCTCCAAAGATGGAGACTCCACAACCTCTGGGCAGCCTGTTCCAGTGCTCTGGTACCCACTCATTTTGTAGAAGTTGAACAAATTTCTTCAAGTTTACCTGAAAGTCACAATATAATCTATGACTTGTTTCACCATCTTACATGGAACATACACAGGAATGTCATAGATATTCTTAAATATTCAATCAAAAGACATACAGAGTGGAACAGGGCTTTATGACATTTATGTACTCTTTCAGGCTATCTATTTGTGGCAGTTATTCCCTCCAGTATTTAGAAACTGAATGCTCTTAAGATGTCAGTTTAAATTAAAGCCGAGTTTTTGAACAAAATAACTTATTTATATTCCTGATTTAAATTTCACTATCATGCTGAGACTAAATTTACTCAGACTGTCCTCTCTGTCACAAAGGCAATTTCATTTAACTGCATGAAATTTCTATAAGATATAGAAAATAGTTTGTTTTGGCTTACAGTCAAAAAAGATGCTCATGCCAACTGGATACTGAGTGAAAAATCTTTCCTATCTCTCATTCTCTTTTCTGTCTGAGGTTGTTTGTGCAGCAGCACAGAGAATGCTCTTCCTCTTCATCACCTTAAAAGCAAGTATTTCTAGAATGATGGGCAAGATGGCAGAATGTGGGTGTACTGTTTCTGAGTTTTCTTATGTCTTTTGAGTTCCTTTAAGAAAAATTACTAATAGTTTTTTTTTTCTGGAAGTTATTTATTACAGTAGCAGTACATATGAACAATAGCTACTGCCTGTGTAACACAGGATGATGAGTGGTACTTGCTTACTTCATTCTCTGAGAGTTGATCAAATTCATTCCCAAACAGAAATTCAGGTTTTATGAGGAGACTATCATAAGTAAAAGATGAGTGGATCTTAAAATAAGCACTAGGTTCTTCAGAGAAGCCACAGAAGGATATGTTGTTCCTTTGCCTGTTTTGAGGTGCCTGTAATCTCATTGCAGAAAACAGGACAGATAAAACCAAGAATTGCTGAGTGTGCCTTGTGAGGCAGGTGTACTAACTTTATAGCCTTTCAGTGTTGTTGAGCATGTACTTTTTTGCAAATATAATTTTGCATAATTTTACTGGATTCTATTCGGAGAGTAAAGGTAGTAAGAGTAAAGATAAAGAAATTGGCGTAGAAAAGATAAAAAGACAAGGATATTGACACTGAGAGGACTGAGGATAGCACTTAGAGCTTTCTGCAAGAGGTCCAGTCCTAATATTTAAAATAAGAGCAGAAATCAGTTGCCTGTTTTTCCTGACTTAATTTTTTACAATTTCAAACAGTAGGTCTGTGACTCCATCAAGGCGACACTTTTGCTTCCATCAGTTCTAACAAACTGAACATGATCAGCTGGGTTGTCACTTCACTGGGGCGTCGCCGAAGAGGGCCATGGAAAAAGAACTCAGCCCTGAGAAATACTTAAGAGTCACTGTTTTTACTGTGGTTCAGATCCTTTAGAAATGCTCAAAGGCTGTAGCATTTGCTAAGAGGGTGGTGTTTTGGCAGAGAACCCAGTGTTTATTAATTAATGTAACAGTTTGTGAGAACTGATGACATCCAGGCTTTTGGAAACACTGGGTCTTGAGTTACACATAGAAATGAAAGTTGATTGTATGTGTGGCTTCATGCTTCTGATGGCTTGGAAGCTAAAACGCCAAATTCACTTGAACTTATAAAGAGGATAGGTATGCTAATTTCAATGTGTTGGCTAAATTCCAGTGAGTAATTGCATTCAGCTTATCTAAATTCCTCTGTCTAGTTTGAATTGTTTGAGATAGTTTCCATCTTCTGTCTTATGCTATTGTTTATTTTGGTGAGTGGTGTTAAATAGTCAGCTGTTTTTTTCAAATTGACATTGCTATATTTTGTTAGTAACAGAAATTATTCCAAAGTATGCATATGATTTGCAAATCACTCTGACAGTTAAAAAAATAATAATTGTTGTATGATGGTATCTTTATCACTTTATGGAGAAGTAGTTATAAAATATAATAATTGTTGGTTTGAAATGTACTTAAATAGAGTATTTATGTATACTCATTCTGAGTTTTTGAAGTGTAATGTAAGGGGTAGATAATCTGATTTTGTTTACATTAACTGCGGAGGATCATTTCCATAATTTTGGATTAAGCTTGTCTACCTGGATTTGAGATATGCAGGTGACAGACAAAGGATTAATCCATCTAGGTAGTGCAGAAGCTTTGATGAGACTGTTGCAATAACCTACCTGAAACTATCAACTCCACATATTACCAAAATGAATATTATATATATATATTTTTGTTTGTTTGTTTGTTTCTGTGTTGTTTTGGCTTTGTCTTACCATTCACTTTATGCTCTAAGTTGATAGAGCTCCTCAATATATGTTTTTTTCATTCTGTGAGTGTATCCAGTTTCTGACAGACAATCAGTCATTTGGTGACTGTATCTAATTTGTGATAGACAAAGGCTACCCTAACTGTATTTCAAGTGACTGAAGTTCTATTATTTAGAGACTGCACTTCTCTGAAGTAAAGAGTGAAATAAGTAAAATCCATGCTTTTTGAAAGAAGCCTGAGAGCCAAACTGTATCAGGGAGTTGTCGCGATCAGGTATCCTTCCTCTGATTTCCACCACTCTGCTGTCTGGTTTTGGTATTTGCACCTCATCCCAGTGAATATTGAGTGAATATTATTTTTCAAAAAAATGGATGGGCACCACTTATTTCCATCCTCTTTCATTCACTCTTCCCAGGAAAGAAGAAATTTGCTTACTGCTGCTGTTGCTGTTAGAAATACAAAGTTGCCCTTTCATACAATGTCAGCTGTTTTGAGAGTTGCACTTTCAGACTTTTTGGCTCCACAGTGTAAGGTGGAATGCAGGCAGCTTTTCTTCCATAGAGGTTATCTTGCAATCATGAATAATTTTCCTCTCTCTGGAATGCTAATGATCTTAAAAGTTTTTCAGCGTGAGTCCCAAGAAATTAAGTATGGAAACCAGTAGAGAGAACTATTTTGAGCTCCTACCAAAAAAAAAAACCCCAAAGCCAACCCCACCCCCCCAAAAAACCACAAAACAAACAAACAAAAAACAACCTTTAAGGCACTGTTGTCTGTGTCCAAGGAGGGGGAAGCCAGTGTGCCTGCAGATAGTCCATGAGGTGTTTTTTCTGAACCTCTGGAGAGAGACTCTGAAGATTGTGGCTGTCAGCAGTTGAGAAAAACTGTGGATATGTTTCTGCTCTGCTGCTCAGGATACATGCTGGAGAAACAACGGACTGAGTTTACCCTGGTTTTTAATACTTATCTAGGAATTTCTAAGTTAGGACAAAAAGCTCCCTCCAGCATCTCTGTATACTTGAAATAACTAACCTTCCTACTCTGTCATTACAGAGATCCATACAGGGTCTCAGTAAAGGGAGCATAAAAACAAAGCAAACTTTGAGGAACAGCAAATGAAAATATTAATTTAATTTTAATTTTTGTTTGCATTTCATTACATGCACTGATGTCCAAATTCTACATTTTCTCTCCTAAATCAATTTTTTTCCTTTTGATTTTTCAGTACCAAATTGAAGAAGGTAGTTGACAAAGGCTAGTATATATCCACTATCATTATTCTTGAATCTGCCTTGGATCTGTTCCCCAGCATGTGGACTGAATTTGCTGTTGAATAGCCAATAAACTGTTAACATCTTTCATGCAGTAGATAAAAATTCTACAGTATGACTATAAATTAAGGAGTGTATGCAGGCTTCCAGTATAGTGTAATAGCAAGCATAATCTGCTAATGAAGTGCAAGACATAAATTCTTTTCTTTCAACAGCCAATGTACAGAGCCAGAGACCAAAGACCCTGAGTGTGCAGACATAGAATAATCAACTACTTCAACTATCATGGCTTTAAATATAAAAACATCAAGTTTGACTTCACAGTAAATAATAGGCATTTGTTGAGTAATTTATCATACATTGCTCCAGTTCATTTGCAGAAATATGCTGAATAGCTGCAGAAAATGAAAAGTAGCTTTAAGTGGAGTTGACCATTGAATTTGCAGGAAATAATTCTGTATATCATCACGTGTAACCATTACTTTCAAAGATCTAAGAATAGTAAATGTGTTCAGGAAAGTTATATTTCTATGTGCGTTGAGAACACTGGTGCATTTTCAGTTTATTTACCAGTTGGTAATTGTATAACATGATTTAAAATACAATGCATTCTGGGTAATTATTATAGCAAACAGCCTTAAAATAGCAAAACCAGCAATCCTCACTAAAGGGGACAATATGGATTTTGGAAGATGTGATTTTGAAATTATTTAATTAAAATTACACCTCCGGTATTACAGTTCTGAAACGAATGCGAATATGCTTTATATAATGCAAAAAATAATAATGTTAATATGCTATGTTCTTTACATAACTAAAATGCATTCATCTTCCTAACTTGGGGATACTAGTGGATGAAAAGCTGGACATGAGCCACGAATGTGCATCTGCAGTGCAGAAGGCCAACCTAATCCTGGGCTCCATCAGAAGAAGTGTGGACAGCAGGTCGAGAGAGGTGATTCTGCCCCTCTACTCTGCTCTCATGAGACCTCACCTGGAGTACTGTGCCCAGTATTGGAGTCCCCGACATAAGAAGGACGTGTACCTGTTGGAACATGTCCAGAGGAGGGCCACAAAGATTATCAAAGGGCTGGAGCATGTCTCCTGCAAGGACAAGCAGAGAGAATTGGGGCTGTTCAGCTCTGGGGGGGACCTCGTAGCAACCTTTCAGTACCTGAAGGGGTCTATAAGAAAGGGAAGAACTGTTCACAGGGGCATGTAGCAATAGGATGAGGGGTAATGGTTTTAAACCAGAAAAGGGTGGGTTTAGGTTGGATATTAGGAAAAAGTTCTTCAATATGAGGGTGGTGGATCACTGGAACAGGTTGTCCAGAGAGGTAGTGGAGGCCCCATTCCTGGAGATATTCAAGGTCAGGCTTGATGGGGCTCTGAGCAACCTGCTCTGGTAAAGATGTCCCTGCTTACTGCAGACAGGTTGTACTAGATGACCTTTGAGGGTCCCTTCCAACCAAATACATTCTATGATTTCTCAACCCAAGTGTGTATTTTTTGTTGAAAGTGATGTCTCCAAACTATCTAAACAATCCTTGCTGGAAACTTTTACAGTGTTCTGAAATGAGCACGTTTTGGTCCTGCAAGACAACCCAATAACAAGACTAGCATTTGAAAAAAAATAATATTTCCTTTGATAAACAAGTTAGGACCTTGGGTCACAAAGATACTTTTCTTTTTTTGTTTTAAATTTTCCTATATTTGAGTATATTGAACTTTTATAGCTAACTTATTTATCCTTACCAGAATGGCTTTCTATTATCTTGTAATCTTTTTATTTATTTATTTATTTTATTCCTGTTACATTGGAATCAGATAAAGCGTTGGAATTTGATCTTATTCATTCATGTTTTGTCAGCGTCTTGGAGTTTCCCTTTTATAAATGGGTTATCTTGAACTTTTAAGACTGGATGGTTGCTTTTCAAATGATGTAGGACAATGGTGCATTACAAATAAAGCAAAAATTGGAAAAGTAAAGAGGGAAAATATTGAATGAAATAAGGAATGCTGAAAAGCCTCCGGCAAGCAGAATGGGAGCAATATTGTGATGACCACTGGGAACAGTTCCTCGTTTTTTTGAGAAAAATAAAGGGCAATTGTGGTATCAGATTGAAAATATGTATATACTTGCTCTTTTATAATAATTCCTTAGGGTTTTTTGTACTGTGTTATGATTTTTTGGAAAAGGAACTGATAATTTTTGGTTAAGAATAGTGACTAAATAGTGCTAAAAAAACTTGTTTGGCAAATTGTATTTTAAACATACGTGGAGATGGAAATTTTATGTATAAAGAAATAATATCTGAATTTTCACGCAAAGTCTAATAGTGTAGATTCTATGGTATTTCAACTGCTCTTTATAAACTCAGTAAAAACTTTTGGACGTGATAAAACAGGCAGTGTAGTGGTTGAATTAAATTTCTTTTTCTGAAAAATCTTTAACTTGTGAGACAGTATAGAGTGATTATCACTTGAGATGGAGCCAAAAAATAATTTTCAAACATGATTGAGGTAAGCAAATAGTTCTAATTAGTGACCTGGTATGTTGTATGAATAAATGCAGTTTCTAAAAGTCTTTCAATTAAAACCTGACAAATAATATTTAACGAAAGTAAATAGCGTCAGTGACTGTATAGTCAAAGTACATTGCACAGGATCATGTGTGTGCTTAGAGTGTACTATAAAACAAACATAGGCTAATATTTTTTGTTGTTGTTGTTATAGAATATCTATGACATATGCTAAAATTTCACTCAGTCTTTCTCTAACAGAATTGTATTTTCTCTACGTGTTTGTACAGTAACAAATATGCTGTTCTTGTCTGTAATGGCAACTCACAGATATTATAGTATTACATTTAACAGTAGCATAAGGTCATTGGCTACTGGGAGACAAAACAACAAAAAGGAAAGAAGGCAACTGACCACAGAGGGGAAGGGTCTGTGTTTTGCTTCACGTGGGGACAAAGTATCTTGTTTGCTATTCTGGCCTGTTTATTTTAATAGAGGTTGCTATTTTTCAGGTGCAGTTAAAAACCAACATTTCAAGTCAATATGTAATTCGTACACAGCCAACAAACACCTGTCTCTCTACACTTGAATGTGCAGCTGTTGCTCTTGCTATCATTGAAAAAAATAAGAGCATACAAGAGGTATGTAATTTTAAACACCTAGTTTTTCTTTTATGAATACTAGAGGGACAGCGAAGGTACTTAGCTATTAATGTCAGATTTGACAGTCAGAATCTTAACAACGTTGTAATGTTTTTGTTGCACAGCAAACTAAACCAAGAATGTATCAATAGAAACTGTTTTTCTTCAGGTATTTATTAACTCTAGTATGTTCAGATTACTGTGACTCTTTTGTCATGTTCCAAAAGTCTATGTAATTTTTCTTTTCTTTATTCAACATTACTGTCAGATTGCTGAGGGAACTTGTTAGATACAAAGGTCTTGAATGATTGTTTTGCTATTACTCTTTTCAGTATGCTAAATTCTAGTATGGGTTGTTTTTTGGGTTTTTTTGTTTTATCCCATAATGGAATTAGATTGGCTCTTTTGCTACAAAGAGTTTTCTGAAGATAAACCTAGGCAAGATTCAGGGCTAAAAATCTTGCTTTGATGATCATGTCATGTAACAGATTGTGTTTGATGCTGCAATGCCCATCAAGGCTGAATGCAGACTGCTTACAGACCATTTTTACTCCGGTAGCCCATTTTGTGTATGGAGTAATAGATTGACTATTGAAAACAAATGCTACCTTCCTAACCCATCTCCTCAGTTCTTCTTTTTTCCTTTTTCTTTTTTTTAATTTTTTCCCCTTCCTTCTCTTTAGTTGTCTAATACTTTCCCTAGATACTTGGAACTTTTACAAGTTTTCACTGTGCAGTATTCAGGTTCGTAGAATCATAGAATCGCTTGGTTGGAAAAGACCTTTGAGATCATTGAGTCCAACTGTACCTATCCACTACTAAACCATATCTCTGAGCACCCCATCTAGCTGTCTTTTAAATACCTCCAGGGATGGTGACTCAACCACCTCCTGAGGCAGCCCATTCCCTTGCCTGATAACCCTTTCAGTGAAGAAATTTTTCCTGACATCCAATCTGTACCTCCCCTGGCACAGCTTAAGGCCATTCCCTCTTGTTCTATCACTAGTTACCAGGGAGAAAAGACACACACCTGCCTGGCTACAATCTCCTTTCAGGTTGTTGTAGACAGTCATAAGGTTTTCTCTCAGCCTCCTTTTCTCTAGGCTAAACAACTGGAGTTCCCTCAGATGCTCCTCACAGGGCTTGTTCTCCAGCCCCTTCACCAGCTTTGTCGCCGTTCTCTGGACACGCTCCAGTGCCTCAATGTCCTTCTTGTAATGAGGGGCCCAAAACTGGACACGGTGTTCAAGGTGCAACCTCACCAAAGCTGAGTACAGGGGCAGGATGACTTCCCTGGTCCTGCTGGCCACACTGTTTCTGATACAAGCCAGGATGCCATCGGCCTTCTTGGCCACCTGAACATACTGCTGGCTCATATTCAGCCAGCTGTTGACCAGCACCCTCAGGTCCTTTTCTGCCAGGCAGGTTTCCAGCCACTCCTCCCCAAGCCTCTACTGTTGCCTGGGGTTGTTGTGACCCAAGTGCACTTGGCCTTGTTGAACCTCATACCGTTGGCTGCAGCCCATTGATCCAACCTGTCCAGGTCCCTCTGTAGAGCCTTCCTACCCTCAAGCAAATCAACACTTCCACCCAGCTTAGTGTCATCCGTGAATTTACTGAGGGTACACTCAATCCCTTTAAATAAAAGTTTTCAGTACCTCAAGCTTGTAAATAAAAAACCCTCAAAAATGTACATGTTTAGGAACCACAAAAAGACAAAACCTGAAGTCCATAACATGCATTCAACATTTACTCCTTTGAAGTGAACTCCATCCACAGCCTCAAGGCAGAAATCTATTCAGTCATTTCCAGAACAGTGGTGGAGTCAGGCTCTGTCTTGAAAAGTATGTTGCTATAACATTACAGTACAGAAAACTTTGGTCCAACAGCACCATTTCAGAAATGTACATGTCTGTGACATCAATCTCTATGTAAAGCTGTCTTACTCCTGCCTCAGTAAAAACATTGTGAGTCTGGCTTAGAATCCACCTTTCATCAGCATCAGGAGCTACTAATAATTTAAAAGTCCCTGTGTAAACATCAGTACAGAGCATCCAGAAATGTGGATTATGTAAATTGTAAACTCCTTTTGCCACTGCTGCACCCTCTGGTAGCATTGAAGCATTGAGACATTCATTTGTTTTAGGATTTGAGTTCCCTTTTTCCTGTACTTTGTTACTTAATCTCCCTTTTCTTCTTCCCTCTTTTTTCTATTTGTCTTTTCCGTTCACTGTTTCTCTCTTGTACCTTTTCTGCATTTTTGACTCAGCAGTCCAGTTCCTTCTTTCCTTCTACCTTATTCTTCTTTCCCATCACATTCTCTCATCCTGTTCTACTTTCTTGAACACTTCCTGATAATAATGATGATAAGTGACTCAGATGCTCTTCAACTGTACAATACTTTTTTTAACAGTTGGTTTATAAGGCACCAAATATATGCTGTACTTGACACAATACAAAATAAAAATCTGTGGAGGTGACAGTTGGGGATTTAGTCCAAAACAAAGATAAGTACTGCTGTGTATATTGCAGAGCAAATAGTGCAGCGGTGCGCTGTTAATAGTTATCTCTTTCTGTGATGTCTTTCTAAGTTGACTTGATATTTCTTATTGCAAAACTTGAAAACATAGACTGTGTACTAGGCATGTGTAATATACTAAAGCGTACAAATGTAACATGCTAGATTGTTTTTTCTTCTTTTAAACAGTTTTCTTTTGGGTATTTCTTAACTATAGTGTATTGAAAATGACTTTGGTTTATATGCTGTGTTAATTAACTGTCGTTAACAGTTAACTATTTACAACTGTTCAGTTGCTGTAATGTAAGGAATTTACATGTTGCACTCATGTTACTGAAGTTATACTCAGTCTAAAGTATGATTAGTACTTTGTAGCACAGGAAGATATTAGTAAACTTGGCAGAGATTATAACCTATAATCACTCTGATGTCTAATTTTCATGAAGCCAGAAAAGCATGATGATTATTTAGTTGATTAGTAATTCATTTATACTGAATAATGTGTTGAGCAGTGTTTGGAGTGAAATTTTTGTGCTGGGTCTCAATGGCTTTGTGACATTGATTTTCTTTTGCTTTTCTCTAATAGTAGATAAAACCTGAAGCCACTTAAAGTCAGGAGAATTTATTAGTTTTAAATTGTACATATATACTGCCTCCTAACACTTACGTGTTAGGAGGCAGTGTATATGTATACACACCTTAAAATGTTTATTTACTTGAGATTAAAATTGTCATAGAAACAGAAGTTTTCATGAGTCTCTTCATATTCTAATATTGGGGAATAGTATTATTTCAGGTACTATTAGTTGAGGCTCTTGGGAATTTGTAGGTGTACCTTTGAGTACAACTTGTTTAAAAGGAAAAATATTTTCAAGATATGAGAAACTTAAGAAAATTTGGAGATTAGTATCACTGAAGTTTCTGTCTCTCTTACACAGGATATTAAAGTATTTAACTACCTTTAAATTTATGGTTAACTTATTCAGTTAAGACCTGAATTTAAAACTGCTGGGCTGACAAATGTTGTTGAGAATAACTGGTGCTAGACTGTAAAAAATTCCATTTAGTTAGCAGTCAGGTAGGATTAATTTCCTTTTTAGCATGTGTTGGTCTCAGAATATATACTGGAGTCAAATAACCCTTATCTTTTTTTGATAGTTCTGTATTTTTAAACGATCCTCTGAAGTTAAAGCAGAACAAGGTGATCTTTGACTCTCAAAAACCCAAAAGCTGATCCAGTCGGAGACAGGCAGTTGAGTATATTACTGCATGGAAGTAGTAAATTGTTTTCTGCAAAAGCTAGATAGCAGAGATGATCTGAATACTCCCCCACCACTAGCTCGAAGATAAAATGCTTTTGCAAGCCTGTACCACTGACCTCCCGCACTTCTGCAGCCGTGGAATGCAACTCACGGGGTTATGTCTTCCTTCCAGCCAGCTCACAACTCTTACGTGTCATTGCAGGAATTTGGGATTTAACAGTTCTTCAGTTTTTTATCCCAGGTCAAAGAATATTAATTGGACATTAGCCTTTTCCTTGAAAGTTGTGATCCCACTAGTCTGTGATGGAAGAGGTTATTAAGATAATGTCCTTCTTAATCTTTTGTTGCTGACATTAATAATAGCAATTTAATAAGCCTTTTGAAAGAAGACCTATGAGTAGTTTTGCAACATAGGCCCAGATCTGCAATCTCTGTGCCCAGAATGTAGTACAGAAGGGTCTGTGAAAAAGATTTAAAGTTCATCCATGTATTCACTACCTTATAGTGTCCACCCTGAAATGCTTATATCCCTCTCCATCTGATAGTGAATATTCTCATACTTGACTTCCACCTACTAAAAAGGGTTCTCAGGTCAAAAATTGCTCTGCAATTGGCATGCCACCTCCATGTCTCCCTCTGTGACACTAGAGAATCATGTCAACATTAAACCGGTTGCATTTAGAACCAGACTGGGACAAAGTGTGTGGCCACACAAGAAAATATGGCTCAGAAATTGTAACTCTGCATAAATAAACTTTTATAGAAACCTGGGTATCTTTTATGACAGTGCAGGTATCATATGCTTTTGTATTAAAAGAGAGAATTATTTATTGTAAAAGTTAAACTCATTAAATATTAGAAATACTGACATTAAAGTGGGTTTCGTATATTTACTTTTTCCTTTGGTGGGCTAGAACAACATTGGCATAGTTTTCCTTCATTAGGGCTTTTGTCTTATTCAGGTCCAGGATGAATGTTTCATTAGTGTCTACAATTCCCAATCCTGTATTCTGTTTTACCCCTACCACTAGAATTGACCCAACCTGCTTTTCAAATATACTATCAGTTTCTCAAAGGTGCTTCTATAAATGTTGCAATAGCCAAGGTCTTCATAAACATTTGTGCACTTTTTTATATCCTTTCTGAATTAAGTGAGTACTATTCCCAGCATATAAGGTGGCAAATTGAAGTCAAGAACCATGGAAGTTAAAAATGGGCACTTAATTTGATGCCCAGTATAAGTAACTTGATTTTCCTATGTGCTCAGAAGAGTCACATTTTACTTGGTAGGAACTCAGCTTCTGCTGGGTGCAGTTACATTTGTGATAGCTTGACACATCTGCACATGAGGTCTCACGATACTGAGTCAGGCAACCAGAAAATGAAGAATCTACAATTAGGAATCACTTGAGATAAATTTGTTTTGTGTGGCTTCATTAGTCCTACATAAGATTGCTGGGCAGAAGCAGGGATACAGTCCAGTCTTCAGGATAGCAGTCCAGCTACCTTGATCATAAGTCCCTCCTTTCTTTCTAAAACCCTACCTCAAGGTATTTTAGTGCAAGCACAAACAGCATAGTTATTGTTACTTATTTTATCACAGCTTGTTGGCTGAGCCAGAGTAATTGATTGTAGTCCATTGCTAAGGTCAACTTAAAGCTTTAACTTACAGTAATGTAGCTGAGGCTGAAGTCAGAATTGAGTGGGTCCAAGGAGGAAGTAAGGGATAACAGCAGGTATGTGGATGTATGTCTTCTATGTGGCTTCTTTTTAGTACATCTCTTATTCAGCTGTGTCCTCTGTGTCTCCAAAGGTTAAATTTTATCAGTATTTATCATCCAAATTATATTTTACTATCATTTTAAGTAGTCCTTGAGTACAAAACTTGGAATAATTGATGTCTCTGAAATAGCTTACTAAAAGGTTGGGGTTTTTTTGTCTCCCTCTACCCCTTCGTCTTTCTACAGACTATACTCCGTCCACTTCAGGCTTTATGCTCTTTCCAGCTTCAGCATGGTGCCCAGATCCATCACAGCAAGGAGCATCTTCTCAAAAATGGCTTATATGACAAGCCAATGCCAAGGAATAAGCGCAAACTCAGAAGAATGGAGCTTTTGGTGAATAATGTTAAAATATAAGAAAACTGTACTGACAGTACAGTGGAATTATTTGCAGCTAGCAAATGAATATGAGTCTGGATTTGATCCAAACATTTGATTGTACTGTAATAAAACAACTTGTAGATCCTTTATAGACAAAAGTTTATCTATCAATGTGACAAACAGTAATGGACAAGCTTTTTCATTTTTACAGTAGGCCAAGTACCTTTATTCAGGATTTATAATGGAAGATCATTGTAATTTCCCATAGAAAAGAAGAAAACTGAGCATAATGTAGAGTTACATTATCTCTTGGGTGACAAGTATGATCCCCAATATGACTGGATAAGTTTGCTTTGGAGAAGCTTTTATTAGACAAGGAATATGAGTGGAAGGGTAAGGCCTCAGCATTTAGAAATATATTTAATTTCTACTGAGCATTTTAACTTCAGTGTCTAATTACAGTAGATTTTCAAACTGTAATTCCTTATATTAGTTCAGATGAACATAAGGCATGCTATTTCTATAGTTCTTTTTAACTGTGAGATTTTTATTTCTTACAATATTAATTCCTTTTTGCAAATCTGTATAAATTTTACAATTCAGTTGGGTTTAGTTCTCTCTCGGGCTTACAGTTAGGTTTAGTTTCTCTCTCAGGTTTAATTTTTAAGCTAAACCTGCGTATGTTTTTACCAGAATCTGAACACTTCCAACTTAAAAAAAAGTGAATAGAGAGAAAAGTGTTTTGGAATTACAACTCAGATGCTTCACTTTTACTTCAGCAAAACTACTGTTCTGCAGGAGGTAACACTTTGTGGATATGGATATGTCCTACTAATATCCTTACAAGCAATGCTTATGATACTAAGGAGTTAAACAAGCCCAGTGTAAACAGTGTTGTAAGTATCATGCAAAGACAATGATTATGTCTGGATACAACCTACTAGCACAATTGCAGATCCATTAGATTCACATGTGTTATTTAATTAGTTCTCTTTTAATAGTGATAAAACTGTACCTCTTTCTAATGGGAATTGCTAGAAGTGGAAGAATTGGGTATTTTTACAAGCTTTGTGAAGTAATATTTTATGATCTGGTGGAAAGAAGAGGTGATATGAAAGTTTTGATATTCCTTTCTTCATGTTTATAAATGCCTCCTTCAGGAAACTGATTAAAATGCTTAATGTTTGTCTTTACTATCAGTTCAACTCTAGGAAACAACATGGAGCTAATTGGGTACTAATTAGTCTTAGAAAAAGATATTTTGTCTTTAATTTATGAGCTGCAAGGCAAGAAACTACAGAAGTGGGGGGTGTAAACACAGCTAACCAATATATTGACTGAAAGCATTTCTGCAATTAACAAGAGAGGTCAAAATTAGGTCAGAGATTATTTTAGAAGTTTTAGTTAACCCTGAGCTAATAGTGACCTTTTGTTCAGGCATGGATTAACAATTTAGTTGGTCTGGTTATGTTAGCAAAGTTTACATAACCTTTTTCTCTTCTCTTCTGGTCTAGATAAATCCTGCATCTATCACTAAATTCAGCAACCCTGAATTAGTTTTGACAAATCTGAAGCACAGTAGTGCTGTGTGATTAATGATAGTGTAGATGCACTTTTGTTCATGTTGCACCAGAGAAAGGACATGGTTATTCCTGTAGTGAAGCACAGCGCGGCAATCTCCAGGCTGGTTTGGAGTCTGACATTGCAGTCCTGTGCAACTTGCATGTGCAGCCTTGTGTGTGACACTTGCCTCCACTTCTGGGGTTGGCATGGCTTGTGCTGGGCTGGGAGTCTGTTTCCCCTGTGTTCTGGGACATGGTCCGAGTATTCTTTAAGGAAACAAGGGTATCAGTTAAACTTTTTCTGTTAATGCTGTATTTGTATATGTGGACAATGTTCAGATTTAATTTGTATATTTTAATTTGGTTTACCTTAGTTTAGATTAATCTAGAACAGCACTGTATCTTTTAAGATACATTGTGAAGATTTTCCTAGATAGGAGGCTAAATGTGTCTTTTCATAAATTGTGAGTTTATATTACGGAACAGAAATAAATTTGTATTACAGCTTGGGATTAGACCTCTGCAAAAGGCCTTAGAATTACAGGATCAGAGAAATAGTTGTCTTAATTGAGTTGTAATCCTACATTAAATACTCTTGTGCATGCAATCTGTGCAGAGTTTTCATGTTTTTCAGCAAAGGACAAATTCCATACAGCTTACAGTAAGCACTTTTCAGTTTTGTGGCTTCCTCTTGTTCTTCTAATTTTGCTCCTGTGATTAACAGGATTTGTAGTATCTAATACTAGATTCATGGAAGCCTTTAATTGCTAATTTCCTGTGTTGTATAGTACTAGATCAATCTCTGTGCAGCAGTTGCTGAAGAAATGAAAACCAATTCATTGCAAATCTTCAGGCATTTTATTTTTTTAGTTTTTTGTGTGTCCCATCTCAGCTATATTGTGATCATTTAGATGCAACACAGTGGTCATGTGAAGTTCAATTTCAGATTTGTTTGAAGCTGTTAAACATAACATATTATACTTTTTAAAAAATGGTTTTGGTGGAACTTACATGGCTTTAAAAATACACACAATGTAAGAGGAAGAGTTTAGAAAGTTTGTTTTCAGGTCTTTTGGATTCAGATTTTATCTCTGAATACATTACCTCAAAGAAATGGGTACTCTGAAGTCCAAACTCTTTTGTTGGAAGTTGTGCATGATAAACTAGCACTCTTTGCAAAGCAATGTCGTTAGAATGAGTTTAATTCACAATTCTACTTTTTTGCTGTAATGGTCAATCTGTTTCATTATTCACTTACCAAAAGATCAATGAGTCAAACCCACCAGTCTAACAAGATAGTGTTTAAAAAAAAAAAGGAATATGTTTACTTCTATTGTTTGGTCCTATGTCTTTGTCCACTTTGTACTTCCAAATATTGCTACTAAAATGAAATCTGCCTTCCGTGTGCCACTATGTTGTGCTTTGGGTAACTGATGACATGGATACCAGTTTTGAACACATGAACACATGTACAAATTTTACAGAGGTGGGTGTTGTAAAGTCTCCGTGTTTTCATAATCTGTAAGGCAAAGTTTAAGAAAAAAGACAAAGCTAGAAATCTTCCAAAATAAGAACACAACCTTCACACACCTTTTGTTTAGAAAGCTTTCAAATTAAAAGTGTAGAGATGCTCAGGACAAATATAAACTTGTTTTTCTTCAATATTTTACTTGCATTGCCTCATAATGCCACTGGAATTCCATCTGGAAGATGTTGTTACCATACTACCAAGAAATTACTCTTTACGTAGTTTTCCTTTAAATAAAAATAAAACTTTTCAAGTTACTTCAAAAGGGGCAAAATTATTTTAAGACCAAGACTGTTCTTCTCAATTGTTACGTTGGATAAAAGAGTTCTTATGCTGCATTATTTTCTACAACTTCCCTGCATCTTTTGAAGTTTAATTAAAACCTCAACTTTTTAAAAGGAATAGTGGTTCATGCTTTTCTTGTAAGGTTTCTGTTTATTATTCCTACACACATGAATGCACATAAATTATATATTTGTTTCTGCTTTGAAGCAATAAAAGATCTAATTTACTGTGATCATGTGCCACTGTGTCTGTACAGAACTGAATTTGTTCACATGTGCTGGTATTACAAAGAGGTAAGCCTAGTCCTTCTTTGTGCCTTTTTTAACACCATTCAGTTAGTTAATGAAGAGATGTGGCTTCTCCTATGCGATTTAAAGAAAAAGATTCCTTTGTTGTCCATTGAAACCTTCATGAAGACTTTTCTCAAGCATTTCCATTTCAGAGCTGTGTTCTCACTTTCTGCAGTAGTAGCTGACTCCTATTTGCTACCCTAAAAACACACTCATCTTCCCACACTCTAGCATCCGCCAAGCACTGCATCTCCAGCTCAGTCCCCTGCTAGAAGTAATTATCTGAACATCCCATATCTCACCCACATCTTGTCCTTCTCAAATTTGTTGTACTAAATTTTTTTTTAAAAAAGATCTTACTGTTCACATCCAGCCATTCCTCATCTCCCTGCTACAAAGCCTGTGCTTCATACACCCTTAGTTAGCAGGCTTGTTCCTTGTGTCCCTTGTCACAATCCCTCCAAAGCCCCAACATTTCGCGTCCTGAGAGCTGCTGCTTTTGTGGTGGGGGGCAAATGGCAAGGGGAAGTAAAGAGAGGAGGAGAGAAAGTTCTGTGTTTTAAGAAGTTGAATAAGAGACTCAGACGAAAGTTGCTTCTGTTGCTAGGGTGTGGCTGCTGTAAAGCTTGATACTCATTTGTATGGCTTGGTGTTCACTTAATACGAGAATTGTCTTAACATTTTGGCTTGTTTGTGGACTATTTCATAAGGCAACTGCTTTTTTTTGCTGGTTTAAGATTCACTGAATATTTCTTTGGATCCCTTTGTATTTCATAAAAGATGCTAACTAGTTTTCTATGTGAGAAGTACTTTTATTACTAAGCAACAGAAAAATTGCTATACCTATGAGACAGCAATGCTTGCACAGTTGTGGCTTAAGTTGATATATATACACCAATTGACCTGATTGGACAATGCATAACTGCACATTTTCTGTCATGGATGTAAAAAGCAGCAGATGCTCAGTTGGAAGTAGCTTTGAATTGTTCTCTCTGCCTATGTAAGTAACAATTAAAAACCTCAGTAGCTGTAACAGACCATATGCTGTGCTAATGGCCTACTGTGCCTATAAGGACAGGTAACATATTTTAGCTTTTATAGCTGGACTGAAACTGAGACTTCATCTGGCATATTAAGGATTCTTTTGGGCTTGAATACTAGGATCTACTGTCAGTAAAAGGTGTATCAAAGAGTAGAAGATTTAAAGCACATTAAGATGTACCTGCTCCTCTATGTGTTAGTGAAAGAGAGCAACTTAGAATATTTGACAAATTAATAATATATAAACCTTTTGCTTGTATACATGCATGTAAATGTAGATCATGTGTTTACAAAACACATAAGTAATTATTATAAGTTATCACATTCTTTTAAAGAGTTCGTAAAAGTAAAATTAAATATCTATTTTAAAAGTGCTTTTTAAATGTATTTTTAAGTGGATGTGTTGAGAAATGGGTCATATATTGGTTATGATTAAGCATTATCAGAATTGTGGTAATTTACATTATGTATTAATCTTCTCTGTAGTTACTAGCAGAAGGTAGTAAGGAAAAAGTATACTGTAATATATTAATTTATCAATTTATGGCACTTTATTATACTTGAAGTAGTCCTCTAATGTATTTTAACTTTACACAAAATGAAGTTCCCTATTCTTTTCAAGGATTAGATAGGGTGTCTTGAGCCAGTGCTAGATGTGCTGGTGTATTGGGTTTGCATGGCAAGGTTTTGGTAGCAGTGGGGGGACATGGGGTGGCTTCTGTGAGAGAAGCTGCCAGAAGCTTCCCCCATGTCCGACCCGACACAGCCAATGCCAGTGGCTACAAGAACGGACCCGCCGCTGGCCAAGGCCGAGCCCATCAGTAACGCCTCTGTGATAACAGAATTAAGAAAAGAAAAAAGGAAGAGAGGAAAAAAAAGCTGCACACTTTGCAGCTGGAGAGAGGAGTGAGAAGATGTAAGAGAAACAACTCCACAGACACCAAGACCAGTGAAGAAGGAGGGGGAGGAGGTGCTCCAGGCACCAGAGCAGAGATTCCCCCACAGCCTGTGGTGAAGACCATGGTGAGGCAGGCTGTCCCCCTGCAGTCCATAGAGGTCCATGGTGGAGAAGATGACCACCTGTAGCCTGTGGAGGACCCCATGCCGGAGCAGGTGGATACCTGAAGGAGGCTGTGACCCCGTGGGAAGCCCGCGCTGGAGCAGGTTCCTGTCAGGACCTGTAGCCCGTGAAGAGAGGAGCCCACGCTGGAGCAGGTTTGCTGGCAGGACTTGTGACCCCATGGGGGACTCGCGCTGGAGCAGTCCCTCCCTGAAGGACTGCACCCCATGGAATGGACCCATGCTAAAGCAGTTCGTGAGGAACTGTCAGTCATGGGAAGGACTCACGCTGGAGAAGTTGGTGGAGGACTGTCTCCCATGAGAGGGACCCCACGCTGGTGTGGGGGAAGGAGTCCTCCCCCTGAGGAGGAAGAAGCGGCAGAAACGTGTGATGAACTGACCCCAACCCCATTCCCTGTTCCCCTGTGCTGCTGGGGGAGGAGGTGGAAATCAGGAGAGAAGTTAAACCCGGGAAGAAGGGAGGGATGGGGGAGGTGTTTTAAGATTTGGTTTTACTTCTCATTCTCCTCTAATTTTGATTGGTAATAAAGTAAATTTGTTTTTTCCCCCAAGTCAAGTCTGTTTTGCCCGTGCCAGTAACTGGTGAGTGATCTCTCTCCGTCCTTATCTCCACCCACGAGCTTTTTGTTATATTTTTGTCCCCCTGCCCAGTTGAGGAGGGGGAGTGACAGAGTGGGCTTTGGTGGGCATCCAGCCTCTAGTCAGGGTCAACCCCCCACAGCTGGTGTATGCCAAATGTGGAATCAGTATTGTGAGGAATACCAAGTTTAGATGAAAAGACCATTTATATAATATCCCCTAGAAAGGATATGTGTATTTTATTTTTCACTGAGAGTGTCTATAGAGTAGTGTCTTATGTTCTTTTCCATTTGAGTGTGATGGAGTTATGCAGAACTGGAATCTTAATGGATGTTCTGTTTCATTCTGGATTGTATTAGTAATGGCTTTGTTAATGGAAAGTGCTGGTAGTCAGGTATCAGCCGATAAAATTGAACACTTACAATTTGTGACCCTTGCCTTTTTCAAAGACAATTTATTTCTCTTTTTTGAGCAGGTATTTTTAGTGGGCAAAGTACATACTTGAATTGATCTTGAAACAGTTGTGAGATTCTTGTTCTGCTTGGCTTTGTTCAACTGTCTCCCTCCATTCAACAGCAGTTCTCCCCTCTGAGATTTTTGCTGCTGGTCTCCCTGTGATCAGCAAGAGTTTCACATTCTTTACCTGTGCAGGCTGAAGTTACACCTCTGTCTGCAAAACTGAATCATCCCTGTCTCCCTATTCAGACAGCAGTCGTGTTTCCTTTTTGACCCCATTGTCACTGTGGAGTTGCAGATGATATTTTGCAGTGCTCTTCTGGCACTGTTGGGGAGTTTTGTGCTTTTGATATGAGGAAGGAGAACACAATGTGAATGTAAATTTCTGTTGCAGTTACTGTTCAGTAGGGGTTTATTGGAAATGGAAAAAATAAAAAGTCAATATTTGTCCAATGATAAAGGACCAAATATGAAGTTGAACTAGTAAGGACCAGATTTTACACCTTGTCTAGGAGCGTCACCAGATGCAAGGGAAATCGGAGCCTTTCTTTTCCAGGGAATAGAAGAACAGTTCTTTCTCTCTGTGTGTATCATTTCAATGATGAAGGGAAAGGGACATGACTATTGTATATCTCAAAATTGTAGTAACACTGTATATTACCACTATAAAAGTAAATCTGTGTATAGATGCAGCCTTTTCTTTAGGTTATGTCCTCTCTTAAGTTTTTGAGGGCTTTACAGCAGAGGAAGTAAAGCGTATTTAAAAATCAAACAAGAGAAGCATTCACTTAACCTGGCAGCATTGTTGACCTCAGACATGAATTACTGTTGTTTTCACAGTGTGCATATGAGAAAATGATACCTAATTCAAAATGATAACAAAGTTTGGGGACAGGGAATTGACTGTGTCTGGTTTTGTTTGGGTTTTTTGAGGTAGCTCTAAAATTCGAGAACAGGGGAGAAATGATTGGAGGGATTGCACTGGTTGTGGAGAGAGGTATGAGTTATAGAATTGGAGAGTTTAGACTCTGTAATTTGCATCTACTCTGAATTTCTAGCACTTTCAAGTTAGAAAAACTGTAATGTGAATGGTATAACCTTTCAGAGAACTAACTCAGTCTTCATCTTTATATTCTGTTGAAATTCTAAAGAAGGTCATATGCTGCCCTTTGCACAGGTGTGAGTTTTGCCTTTGTGAAACTTGGGATGAAATTTTGGTGATTTGGATTGAATTCACTGCAAGTTTTACAGGTAGCTTTGGTGTTTTGCCTGTAAAATACTGCATAAAAGCTGCCTTCAAAATTGCTGAAGCAACCATAAAAGATGGAAACCTGGTTGTAGTATTATAGCACTTAGTATGTTTCCAGCTTTCCTAATGAAACATCAGCCTCCTGAAGTAATTGTATGAATTGTATGTATTGAAATGCAACAGCTGATTTTCATCCCCTTTTTAAGTTCATATAAATTTACAATCTTACTAGCTCCTTTATTTTGAGAAAATTACTAGTTTGTAGAAGTAGATGTTTGGCAGGTAGTTATTTATATCAAATTGTATTTATATAGAAATGTTATTCATATCTACCTATTTGTATTTAGTCACTGATTTTTAGTAACTTTTTTCATCTGCACAACAGATTTACCACCTTTTAGTCCAAGGTGCTGTTTCTGATGTGTGACAGGTAATGGACATTCATGAATAAATGCTTCATGCACAATTTCTTTATTGGGGAAAAAATGCAGTGCTTTTGATTAATACTGGAACTTAATAAAGGGGAAAAAATAAAATATGGCAGGAGTACTCTGTTGAATGATTTTTTCAGTTAAGCTGATGATTTCTACAGGGGAATGTCTCATGAATAATTCAGATAAGACAGAAGCAAGTGCCTTGCTGTCCGATGACTCAATAAAGAAACCATGTTGCAACCAAAGCGTCCCATGTAAAATGCATGATAGCCTTAATGCTGATGTTTAAATATTAACATGTTTTGTCCTTTAGAGTTGCTGTAGGGTTGGACCCCAAACAGCATTTGTGTATATCTCTTCTGAAGCTGCCACAAATGCTCTGTTTTAAAGTGAAACCAAGTGGATAGCCACTGTTGCCTGACGTAGCGCCAGGCTCTAGTTCTCAGGCAAGTTGAACTGGCTTTTAAAAGAGAGCATGTTGACAAAATTTTACAGCTCGGTATGGAAAAACTGTAGGGAAGAAGCAGATACTCCACTCTTATGTTGTTCTCCTTCCTGGAGAGTTAAGCTTTGTGTAAATAATCTAAGCAGGAAGAGAAGCAAGCTTTAATAAAAATCCAATATCTTTTAAAAATGAACCATGGTAGCTTATGTAGGAAATGCATAGTAAATACCAACTAATGTGTTTTAATTTCCATATTTATTAAGCAAATATATTTGTTGTGCAAATATACCCCAGTTGTGAATGCAGCCTGTAGATGCTTCAGTTATACAGAGGATAATGACTGTTCTCTGAGAATCTCTGAGGAATTTAAAAAGGTTGCTTACCTTCTACATTTTCATTGTGGTGCCAAAACCTGCTAACATACTTGCTTTAAGCTTGAAAGGAGTTTTTGAAAGGTTAATGGGTCAATTGTGCCATTTCTATTTGTTTCTTTATTACTGTTTGGTAAGGCTAGAATTAGTCCTTTGCAACCACTGTGGCTACTGAAGGCTTCTCTTCTGTACAGCTGGAGACTGCTTCTTTTACTTCTCCCTTACCATTGTCGTGGTTTTGTACACTGGCTTAAGGACTTCACTGCAGCATGTAACATCTGTTTCAAGATCCCAGAGATGAAACCAAGTAAGAATGTGCAGTGGTATTTAAAAGGTCAGTGCAACACCTGGATAGCTACTGCAGCAGTTTTTACTGCTTCTTAAGTGTGTTATCAAAGAGGTGCTACCAATGTTGCAGACAGGCTCAGCTTTGGCCAGCAGTGGGTCTGGCTGGAACTGCCTTTGCTCAACACAGGGACAGCTTCTGGAATCTTCTCACGGAAGCCACCCCTGCCGTCCCCTCACTCCCCCAAACTTGCCACATACAAACAACAGAGTGTACATGCACAGCTGTAGGACAAGGTTCCCAGGCCAAGACTAGCACACACGACACAGCAGACAGAAATCAGGGAGAAAACTGCACTTTTGTTAAATGCAGGGACAGCTGAAAAGTAGCATCTCCAGGGGATCTAGGACATCCCTGGCATCCTTGTGCCACATGAACAGTGGGAAGGCACTTAGCTAAAATGGAACAGAGAAGTCCTGGTAAGGGGCTGTGCTCATTGTGCCCAAGTAAGGCAAAATCCTCCCAGGGCCAGTGTCAGTCTGCCCTGGGGGAAAAAAATCCTTCCTGACTACAGGCCCAGGGCACCAGTGGCATCTTAACGCTGAAAAAGAAGCATCTCATTGCTGCAAGAGCGGAGAGCAGGAGCTTACCCCAATTGGCCCAGAGGATTGGCAAAAGGCTCTGCTCGATGCTGCAGAGGAAGGAAAAAAAAACCCCTGGGGACCAGTGACAATCTGCCCTGGGGGGAAAAATTCCATCCTGACCCCAGAGCTGCGGGTCTCAGCTGTTCCCTGTGCATGTGAGCAAGACCTGCCTCCTGGCCCTATGGGTGGTCACACCTATCAGGGATGCCACCACTGCCTGACCTCTGCCCTCCTGCAACCCAGTTCCATCCTGGGGGCTTCCAAGATGGCAAAAGGTGCCCAGCCTGATTGGCCTTGAGGATGAGAACCCTCCTCTTGCCTGGCAAGACACCAGTGGGTGCTCCAAAGCCCTGGGGAAGATGCTGGCTCTGATACTCCTTGCAACATCTTTGCAGCCCATTCCTTAGTGTCACTGCTGCTGGCTCCACCAGGAATGAGAATGGTGAGCTTTGCAGTGCTCCTCAGGCACTGAGAACACATTCCCATGGTCTTGGCAGGCCACCAAGCCAACCTTTGCCTCTGCTATCCAGCTGAAAAGGCCTGGCAGCTGTGGGCACCTCCAGGTGTTTGTGGATCTTCTCGTCTCCCCAGCAGCTTGTCTGCATTCCCTGAAGGAAGGATGAAGCAGGATTTCCACCCAGCAGATGCAAACTTGAATGTGTCCCTGCCAGGAGCAAGGACTGTGGCAGAGAACCTCCAGCAGCCTTGTCCAGCCTCGAGTCTTCCCCACTCAACCACTCCAGTGAATCCTACCAGGCCCTCAAAGAAGTCCTCTCCCATGCTGTGTGGTGGCCCTTGTCCAGCTCTGTCCCCATGGCACAGCCTGGGTGGTGGGGCACGAGAGCATGCCCCTTTTGCCCTGTCTGGGCATGGCAATGCTGTGTTGCTGGGTGGTGGCACCATGATATGGACCTGGCGGGGCTCCCCGTGTTACAGTGGAGGGCCACACAGGAGGAAGGTCTTTGGTGTGCTGGTCCTGAAGTGGTCCCCATGCTCAGGGCCTGGGGGCTATCCGTGCCTTGGTGGCCATGCACTGGGCACAACTGGGCTGGGTTTCCTCCCTGTAACCATCTGCTGCAGGCTCCTGGTGTCACCACAGCAGGACCAAGAGTCAGGTCACAGCCTGGCCCTGACCAGGGGCTTCTCGTGCTGTGCCCCAAGCAGTCAGGTGGCTCATTAGGCAAGGGCAATTGTGCCTGTGCTGTTAGCCTGGAGGAGTCCAGCAGAGCCCTTTCCTGACCGAGGGACAAGGCAGTAGGACCCTTCAGCTGGGGCACCCCTTCTGCAAGCCACGCTCCTTCCCCAGGGCTTGTGTGAGCCGAGAACATCATCCAAAGTTTTGCCATGACATTAAGTTCTTGCAGGGGTCTCCTGCTCTGCTTGTCCTGTTCAAAAGGTGGAGTGACTGGACCAGGGAGTGTGGGAAACGCCCTGTCCATCCTTGTACCGCTGCAAAGCCACTTTCCCAAGCAGTGGCCATTCTTCTGCAGGAGAGGGCAGCCAGTACCTCTGGCACAGGGAGGGCTGCTGTACTTAAATGCAACACTTCAAACAACAGACCACAGCACATGCCACTGCACTGAAGGTTCATGCTATGGGCCCAGCTGAGACCTTGGTCCTTGAGAGGAAAAGCTGGCCTGAGAAGGCAGGCTAGCCCCTTTGCAACCGCCATCTTGAAACAAGTGTCACAGATGATGTCAGGCTCATTTTTGCTGGGGTTCCCCATTGTCCCCATTGCACAAATACTGTCCTGAGTGCTCCAAGATGGAGAAGTCATGAGGAGGCCTTCTTGTTTCCCTCCCTACTCCCCTGCAAACTGCGAGTGGCACAGGAGAGGAGTGTCTCAGGGCAGAGCAGGGAGGGTGGAGGGGAAATGGGGGCGAGTATGTGATGTGCAGCAGGGCTTTGCCCACCACTCTGGTGCACCATTCAAGTGCCTAAGCAGACGTGGATGGGAAGAAATATGGGTGTGTGGAGCACCAGATGCTGGAAGCAGCTCTTAGTGCATGTCTGACCCCAGACCCACAAGTGGCATCTTGCTGCCACAAGAGCAGCAGGCAATAACTTGAGAAAACCAGCCTCAGAAGGCTGGCCAGCCCCTTTGCCAACTTCTACCTCACACCAAACTTCAAAGATGGTATGATGGGCCAAGTTGTTCCTTCTGGGCTTGGAACCTGACATCCACTGAAGTTAGAAAAACATGTTTCATGCCTACAGTAGATTTTTCTAAGCTTTTTGAGTTCATAGCTGTCTACCGTCTCTGGTGTGTCCCTTGGAGAAGTCTGGGACTGGAACATCTCTCCTGTGAGGAAAGGCAGAGAGAACTGAGACTGTTTCATCTAGAGAGGGAGGTGATTCTTCGACTCCGCACTGTGCTGGAACAGCCCTACCTCAAGTACCGTGTACAGTTTTGGGTGCTTCAATATAAGAAGGACATCAAACAGTATGTCCAGAAAAGGACAACTAACACTTTCAGGAGTTGCTGAGGTCACTTGGTTTGTTCAGCTTGGAGAAGAGAAGGCTAAGGGGTGACCTCATTCCAATCCACAAGTTCCTCAAGGGCAGCAGTGAAGGGGGAGGTGCTGATCTCCTCTCTCTAGTGACCAGCATGACATGAGTGAATGAAATGAAGCTCCATCAGGGGAAGTTCAGTTTAGACATTAGGAAAAGATTCTTCACTGAGAAGGTGGTTGGCCACTGGAACAGGCTCCCCAGGGAAGTGGTCACTGCACCAAGCCTGTCAGAGTTCAAGAAACATCTGGACAACACCCTTAGTCATACAGTCTAGTTTTAGATTCTGCTACACATCTAGGGTAACTGGTTGAAATACCACTGTACACTATTTCCCCATTGCTTGAAGTCTTAACAGCTTGTTATTTTTAAAGAAGCCATTAATTTCTGCTTTGCAGCTTTTGTTAGGAATAGAAGTAATTTATGTAGCTCTTGCATACCATCCTTGTCTTTTGCAGAGTACCCTCCTGGATATAATAGGTTTTATTTAAACATACTCAATTTGACAAAAAATACTTTAATGATGCTTTGTAATGCCAGAGATTTTACATTTAATGGCACTTAGAGCACATTGATGCATGAAACTGTTGTGACATGTTTATACTTCAGTGTTTCTTGGATCAAAAGTCTGTTTCAATATAAAATGACACAGTATTTATGATGCTGTGATACATAAGTCATCAATTCTTAAGGCTGCAGGGAATAGTATGGCATGATAAGAGGGTCATTAGGGGCAGTCAGCATGGCTTCACCAAGGGGAAGTCATGCTTGGCCAACCTTCTAGACTTTTATGAAAACACGATGAGGTGGCTAGATGGTGGCAGAGCAGTGGATGCAGTCTATCTTGATTTCAGCAAAGCATTTGACACGGTCTCCCACAGCATCCTCGCTGATAAATTGAGGAAGTGTGGATTAGATGAGCAGGTAGTGAGATGGATTATTAACTGGCTGGTGGGAAGAAGCCAGAGAGTAGTGGTCAATGGGGCGGAGTCTAGTTGGAGACCTGTGTCTAGTGGAGTCCCTCAAGGGTCGGTACTAGGACCAGTACTATTCAATATATTCATCAATGACCTGGATGAGGGAATTGAATGCACAGTCAGCAAGTTTGCTGATGATACAAAGCTGGGAGGAGTGGCTGACACTTTGGAAGGCTGTGCTGCCATCCAGAGAGACCTGGACAGGCTGGAGAACTGGGCAAGGAAAAACTTAATGAAATATAATAAGGGCAAGTGTAGGGTGTTGCACCTGGGCAGGAACAACCCCAGGTTCTAGTATAGGTTAGGAAATGATCTCCTAGAGAGCAGTGAAGGGGAAAGGGATCTGGGAGTCCTGGTGGACAGCAGGATGACCATGAGCCAGCACTGTGCCCTTGTGGCCAGGAAGGCCAATGGCATCCTGGGGTGCATTAGAAGGGGTGTGGTTAGTAGATCAAGAGAGGTTCTTCTTCCCCTTTACTCTGCCCTGGTGAGGCCACATCTGGAATATTGTGTCCAGTTCTGGGCCCCACAGTTCAAGAAGGACAGGGAACTGCTTGAGAGAGTCCAGCGAAGAGCCACGAAGATGATTGAGGGAGTGGAACATCTCCCTTATGAGGAAAGGCTGAGGGAGCTGGGTCTTTTTAGCTTGGAGAAGAGGAGGCTGAGGGGGGACCTGATTAATGTTTATAAATATTTGAAGGGTGAGTGTGAGGAGGATGGGGCCAGGCTATTCACAGTAACGACCGATGATAGGACAAGGGGCAATGGGTGCAAGCTGGAACACAGGAGGTTCTGCTTAAACTTGAGAAAGAACTTCTTTACGGTGAGGGTGACAGAGCACTGGAACAGGCTGCCCAGGGAGGTTGTGGAGTCTCCTTCTCTGGATACATTCAAGACCCGCCTGGACGCCTTCCTGTGTGATCTCATCTAGGTGTTCCTGCTCCGGCAGGGGGATTGGACTAGATGATCTTTCGAGGTCCCTTCCAATCCCTAATATTCTGTGATTCTGTGTGATTCTGTGATTTCAGGAACGTAGATGTGATTCCACTGAAATTTAATGGCAGATTTAGCAAGAGAACCAGTAATTCAGGCTCCCTATAGCTTTGATTTCCTTTAAGGAAATTAACTTTAAAAATATTAATTCCAGATAATAAGACAGATCCAACTTCAGCAAAGAAAACCTGGGAAATAGGGGCTATGCGAAAATACGTCAATATGTTTTAGTCCTTAAATCTCAAACTACATGGTTGAGCATGATTTTTAGTTAACAATATGAGCAAAAAGATTTCAGGTAATGTTGTAGACTAATAGTATTTCCTGATGGGTCCGATGTGGCAACCAGCCATGTGTGTCCTTCAGACAAGCTGCAGTGTAGAGTCATTAACTTAAAAAATCATTACCATGTTAGCATCTTGTGGTCATGTTTTCAAGCTGGTGAGCTATCCACTTAGCTGCAGATGCTCAGTGGAGCAGTGTAAGTCATACTAGTCTTTAAGCTTGTTGCTGCAAATGTACTCAGGGAAGAAAAAAACCCCAATAAACTAATTTAAGCATTAAAACCTGTAACTTTTACTAGTGCCTTTTCCTGTTCTCTTAGTAGGCTTTTCTCTGTCTTTGAAACATAAATCAGGTCTGTAGTCTTGCTAGAGTGTTCTTACTCAAGCTGCAATTTATCTGTAGCAAAATTTTAGTTGTCATAAATTGCAAACATAGTTTATGCTTTCCAAAAGCATGAGATGCTACAGATACCCCTTCAGGACTGCTTGGGTTTCCTGAGACTTTCAAATTCTTCTGATGTCTTTTCCTTGTAATTTTTTCCTTTATGCTAGGAATTACATTCTAACCTCCTTGGTGTCTCTCTTGACATGCCCTCTTTCCAGATTAAGGCATATGCTGACCCACCTCTCTGAAAGGCAGTGTTTAAATATCTTTCCCTTGGCTTTTGTCTGACAAGCTGCTAAAAACCAAAGTACCAGTTTTGCCCACTAGTAAACGATGTGATCCTTTATCTTATTTTTATATGCCTAGTTTTTGATTGGACAGACTTGAGAGTTACTTCTCTGAGTATCTGGAGTTTAATTGCTTATAAAATAGGTCTTTCATTTGTCCTACTGTCCCAACCACTTTCTATTAACATTGCTTTCAAAGATCCATTTTCTTTGCTCCAAAGACCTCGTATTTTAATATGAGATTGCAATGCTTTATGGTTCATAAGGCTGTATCTTAAACTAAAACTAGTGCTGCTATGCCATGTTTTCTGTAAGCTGTTCTGTTTTAAATTTGCTCTTCAGGAAAATCTCACTAATTTTACCATTTGGGACCTCTGGCCTTTATGTATGTTAACTGACATTTTATCAGATTATAACTTTCTATAGAGCACTTAGTGTGCTATAAAGTACAAAAGCCAGCTCAGAATTTGTTAGCTGTATTACAGGAGGTGCATGTGGGTGAGTTTGTAAGGTCATGTTTGTGCTCTTTTGTCTTCTCTCTTAAACTCTGTCTGTCAGTCACCTGTATATTGGTGCACATCAGGCATTGGCTTTGATGTACGTCTGCTTCCCTTTGTGAGGAAGCTCTAGCCCTGGACACAAGCTCTAGGCAAACTGGATGAAAAGTTTCATTTTTCCAGTACAGACATAACTGTTACACTCTAAAGGGCTTCAAGTCTACTGTGGTGGAGATGCAACTGATATGTGCAGTGCGCAGTGGATTTAGACATAGAGGTGTAGATATTTACCAAAGTCTTTGAGAAGTAGTTTTTCCATGTGTTCAGTGAGGTCAGTGAAAGCCTGAGCCCTCTTTGTGTCACTGCTGGTCCTTTCTGGACTCAGCTAGCTCCACTTGCAGCCTGAGCCCAGTATGGTGGGAAATACTTGGTCCGGCTGATGTGTGCAACAGGAACCAGCTACCTCAAGCCACAGATGATGTGTGAGAACACTTGTTTCTCCTCTTCCCCTAACTTTCCACCTGTATCTTTGTCATACCTCTTTGGACAATGAAACAAGGACTTTGATGGCCAAAGGAAAGATACATTCAGACAATCTCTTCAATGTAATTCTGTTTGACCTAAGATTTTAGTTCTCCTCCCCGTCTACTCTGCCCTGATGAGGCCAGATGTGGAATATTGTGTCCAGTTCTGGGCCCCACAGTTCAAGAAGGACAGGGAACTGCTTGAGAGAGTCCAGCACAGAGCCACCAAGATGATGAAGGGAGTGGAGCATCTCCCTTATGAGGAAAGGCTGAGGGAGCTGGGTCTCTTTAGCTTGGAGAAGAGGAGATGGAAGGGTGACCGTATTAATGTTTATAAGTATATTAAGGGTGAATGTCAGGAGGATGGAGCCAGGCTCTTCTCAATGATGTCCAGCGGTAGGACAAGGAGCAATGGGTGTAAGCTGGAACACAGGAGGTTCAGCTTAAACTTGAGAAGAAACTTCTTTACTGTGAGAGCACTGGAACAGGCTGCCCAGGGAGGTTGTGGAGTCTCCTTCTCTGGAGACATTCAAAACCTGCCTGGATACCTTCCTGTGTGATCTCATCTAGGTGTTCCTGCTCCAGCAGGGGGGTTGGACTAGATGATCTTTCGAGGTCCCTTCTAATTCCTATTTGTGTCCAACTTTATTTTGTTTAAATCTCAGCAATGATATCTAAGCTCAAGTAGCCACACAAATACCTTGGCTAAAGAAGGAGCCATGAGGCAGCAGCTCCCTAAAACCACAGCAGCAGTTGTGGCTACTTGTCACTAGGGAGCAAGCTTTGAGGTATTTCATCTGAAGGCCGTTTTAAGTTAAGCTCAACATTTCTAGGAAATGTGTGTAAAAATACCCATTGAAAATCATGAAGCTGTATACAGCTTTTTAAAGAGCTCTAATAGTTATGTAGGTGACCCATAGAACTAAAGGAAAAAACAAATCTGTAAGGTTATTTAGGGATTTGAATGACTTATTCAGAGGAATGGATCAGGAAAATTATTACGCCTTACTGTTTCAGGAAAACTAACTCCATTATTTTCTTCGTCTTTCTGCCAGAAGAACACATCTCATTTGAGGGAAGTGTTTGTTTGTTTTTTCTTTTGTTTATAATTCAGTCCTTGTTCTTCACACAAGAACTATTTTGCTATTGCAACTTCACTAGCACCCAGTAGAGTTC
Source organism: Caprimulgus europaeus (assembly GCA_907165065.1). The sequence continues at coordinate 20,299,630 of OU015527.1, forward strand.
ATATATAGCTTGTAAACAATTTTTTTTTGTCTTTATAAACACCTTCAAAGCAAAGTATTTGTCATGGTTGGATAGAACTGCACATCGCAGAAGCAGCCATTAGACCTGAAGACAGACTAATTAGATGTCTGCTTTTTCCTACATGATATTGAGACTTAAATTCTAGCACACCTAAAGTTCATGCAATTCCAGGCATCAGTCAATTAGACGAAGGAAAAACAGGTCATTTTTATTAGACTCCATGACTCAGGCAGTTGATTATACTGAGAAAACACAGGACTTTGTGCTTTAGCAGAGGGTTTGCTTTTGTAATTGACTAACTGCTGCCTCCTGCTCTATTGACCTTCACTAATTTGTAGTATTGTCTGTCATTCCTTATCTACAGCTGAGTGGGAAGGTTCATATGTAAACATCAACATCGTTAAGGCCGGCGGAGGGGAGGGGGGGGCGGGATGGGATGGGGTGGGATGGGATGGGGTGGGGACACACACACACGCATATATCTCTGTAGCCTGTTCATTTTAATTGTGTGTACAGCCAGGCTGTAGGCTTTCTACCATTTCATTATGCACATGTATCTAATAATCTGCAGTCTTTGTCATGCTGTCACTGTTTTAATAATAATGAAATGAATAATGAAAATAGCTATGGATCTTTTAAAAACCTCAAAAGTTTTTTCTGGTATGGTCCCCGTGCTGCCACAGCACTGCAGTGGGGTGGTATCGCCTCAGAAGTGGCTATATTTCAACGTACAGCGTGTGCTAGTTAGCCCTGTTGTGGCATGGTGGTGTATCATGAAGGGTATAACCTGTTGTTCTAGTTGCCGTGGGACTCTTCTTTTAGCATGGAGAGGCTGAAACAGAGAGAAAACTGCCTGAAACTTTTATTTAGAAAAGTTATGTAAATACCCTTGAATTATATTTTTCAATGTTTGGGGTATGTTTACATGAAGTGGAAAAATGTGTCAGTGTTTACAAGGGCCTGTCAAGTTTCCAACTTTTTAAGAAAATGGTTATTTGGCATTATGACCAATGCAGCCTTTAAATGTTTGCAGTTTTTGAACACATTGGCAGTCATATTAATTAGAAACATTGTGACAAAAGTGTTGTGGGATCACTGTTTGCTAGTATCCATATAATCTAATTTCTGCTGCAGAATGATTGTATATAAAAATATTGGGTTTTTTCTACCTCTAAACACTTTTGAAGTTTCAATTCTGTTTGTGGTATTTCCCATAACCTAGATGCATTTTAGCATAAACTGTTTCAGGGTAATAACCATATTAGTGTCCTTATTTTAATTTAATCTATTTGTTCAACATAGTAAGCTTTCTATTTCAGTAAATGATTCTTCTTCCTTTGATGTTTCTTCGCTTCAGATATTCACATCCACTTTATTTTCCTTTTACTTTACCTTGGCTAAGCTGACATACATGATAGTCTTTCAGGAGTTTTTCTGGAATTCCTCCTCTAGCCTCTTATGTTGATACTGCTTAGTCTGAAGCTTTTCAGTAGGTTGTCTAGATAAATACCCAGAAATCTTGTTGCCATCACTTTGCTAGCAAATGACTGCTTCTCTGTCCTGTGATGAGATGGAAAACTCAAACATAGTTTTTTACTTCCTTGCTCTATATCCTAGTGAACTGTCCCAATTAATAATTTGCTTAATTTAAGTATCAGTGTTCTGAATTATTTTTCATGTAGAGGTTCTAGTTTGACTTTTTTCATATTGATTTGCAATGTATTTTGTTTGTATTTAAGAGCTTCTTTGTTTTCAAAACAATACATTTATGTATTTGTAACCCCTATTGACATGGGTTACTCCTGGTACCAATCAGGAGTAAAATTGACACATTTTCTTCCTACTAAAAACTGTAAATGAGAATGCTAAATAAGTGTGTTTTCTCATACTCTAATTTGAGCAAGAAGCACAAAACCAAAGAGAATAGATGCTTCAGGGACTGTTTTGCATTGTCTTGAAGGCACAGAAAGGTGATGGGGGCATTAATGGACAATCATCAGTTTCACTTTGGCAAAAGTTGATGAAAGCATTTTTAAAGGCAGTGACCTACCCGGTCATCCCTCCAGCTTTGCTACTTCAAAATGATCTTCAGAAATGAGTGCTAACCCATACAGAATGCCGAGAAGCACTAAAACTCGTTCTGTGCATAGTGATGACTAATTGAAAGAAACAGCTTGATGAATTTTCTAGTCCAGTAGTCTGGCTTTTGCAGAGAAACTGCATTTCTGAAGCACAGCAAGCTGAGACCAAAAAGTTATTGCCTCTAGCAGTGGATCTTTGATCTGGCTCTGACTGATGTGTAGCTCTGAATTCCTCAAGGTGATACAACATCAGTTGTGAGCCGTATTACTTGCAGATCTGGATGATGAAGCAGAAAAATACCGTGTACATATTTAACCCTGCAGCTGTGTTACACTGCATTTCCTGCTCAACTCAAGCTCATATTTATTCCTTGCATTGCTTTCTTGAGAAGAGCAGTGCTGTTTGTGTATTTGAGAGCTCTAATGGTGGTATCTTTTCTTCACTGTGACCAAGCATCATTCCTGCCTACCAGGAAAGTGTAGCTGAAAGACAGGAAACCAATTGATGCCCTTGGGAAACTACAGTAAAATACTGTCCTCCTGTGTTGGATTTGCATATTGTAAGAGTGTGAAAAGAAAGCAAGCATCCCACAGTTTTTGGCGAGCTGAGGAGATGGAGGCAAGATCAGTCATGAAGGGTGTTGCAAATTCCTTGTAAAGCTAGTGTGAAGAAGGAAAATCCTCGAATAGTTTGTGTCCTAACAGTTGGATATACGTTGCATGAACAGTTTTGGATGTTATTTTCCTACAACAGCCCAATGATGTGTATCTCCCTTCCTTACAAACATTGCTGTAGTGATGTGCAGGTGAAAAATGAAAGGAAATGAAGGCAAGGTCAGCCCCAAAATGCAAAAGCATTTTGTTTCAACAAGCTCTTTATTCCCAGATAGAAGGGAAGGCTTTTTTCCTTTAAACCATGCTTCATCTTAGTGACTAGTGACTGAAATAGAGAGTGAAGTAGAGAGAGAGGGGTAGTTGAGTTAATTCAGTTTGGCCTATATATCCAAGACTTGATTGAAGACCAACTAAATAATTTGAGAGGAATTGGTTTGTTGTTTTGTTTGGGGTCCTTTTTTTGTTTGTTTCATTTTTTTAAAAGATTAATTATAGCTTGTGAGAAAATTGTCACAACCCCTGAAACTCATGAAATAGTGTGAGATCTGGGTACAGCAATGATACAGATTAGAAATAAATAGTACGTTATTTATGTAGTGCATTTCATCAAGAATAGTTTGAAAGTGTTTCATGAATGGCTGTGGTTTATATACAAACCTATGCAGTGGATAGCAGAGGCCAAAAGAGTAATGCTCATCTTAGAAAACTACTTTTAAGTTAGTGATAAGCAAATTTGCCTTTATTAGATCATGGGGCAAAGGTGGCATCGGCTGGAGGAAGAGCTCAGCTGGAAGTGGGGAGTCAGGAAGTTCTTGCAAGACTGGCATCAAGACGGGGAAGAAGGAGTCTCTGACTAATGGAGAAGAAATATCAAGCAGGAATGAATGGCTGTTGCTTGGTGTTCGAAAAACCTTGGAGGATGGGATTTTAATATGCATGAGTGACTGTACTCTTCTTATGTGAACAGGGTTGTTTAAAACAAGGAAAGAATTAGCTCTTTTGCATTATGTCACAAAAAAGGAATGGAAAATTAGGTTAGCAGGTTCATGGAGAACCACTCTGAGATTTAGAGATAAAAGGGCAAAAACTGACTTATTCAAAGAACCTGATAATCAGGCAGCTAGACTCCATTAGAAAGGAATAACAGAACAGATAAACCTCGTAAGCCTGCTTTTCTGATTTACATTATGTTGATCTGTTGAGTATATTGATTTCCCCATCTTTTCTCATTATCTAAGTTATTTAAGAATTTCTGGAGATGTTAGGATTTTCATAATCTTTATGCTTCTAGGCAAGAGATCCCCAGTCTCTTCTACATGGAGATGATCACTGATGCAGAGCACTGGATGAGTCAATGCCATACTTGAGAAAAGAAAAAAACCCCGAACAACTGCAAATATGCAGGAAGATAATGAGAGTAAAAGGCAAACTTCAAATGAACAAGCAATTTTGGTTGTAGTGTGCTTTTTCTATGGAAGTGTCACCTTGCTGGCCTGGAAACAAGTTTGATATGCTATGGTACAATGAAATAGTGCTGTTTCTTTATAAAACTGGGGATTAAGTCTGCTGCTCTGCTTCTCTGGCCTTGTCCATGAAGAGAGGTTTTGAATAGAGCATCCAACCATGGACTTGCCTGGAGAGCTCACTTTTCCTGACAGGGTGATGTCAAAATACTCGAAGCTGCTGAAGACTCATGCTAAGGTGATAAAGCCATCATTGTGGATTGTGGAACACCACGGGAAGCATGTTAGTCTCTAACGAGAAGCTGGATGCTACTGTTGGCTATGGTTACAAGGGTTGGTGTTTCTTGTGACTTTCCAATCCTACTGGCCTGTATTTAACTAAGCATGGTGGTTTGTTTAGGTCAGATGTTCAACTATGAATGCATACCTTGTCCAGCAGACTCAAATGGGGTTGTTATACATGGAAATATGTTGTTCTGTTTTTACAGTTTCTGTAGTTGTACAGAACAACAAGGTCTGTTGACTTGTAGTACAACAGTGCCCTGAGACAGAAACATGTCTAAAAGGTTCAGGATGACATAGAAGGTGATGTCACGATGGTAATCAAATGAAGAAGGAAATGTATAAATATCTTTCTCTTTCTCACCACAAACCTCTATTTAACCTGACCAGTTTTGCCACTTCATATTGGTAAAATCTCTGATGCATTGCTACGGATCATCAAGGATTTCTCCTTTTAGTTTCTTCTTCCCCATGAAGGCTAGACTTGACAGGACTTGGCAGATCTCAGCAAAACAGACATCCCCCTAGTTCAGTACTGCCATCTTACTGGGTAAGTGGGCCTGTGGTAGCTACCCCATCCTCTCCTGGACCAATCATGTTCCCTCTGTATTGCATCCACGTTCCTGGTCTTTTCTGGCCTCCTGCATACAAACATAGGGTCAAGGCTGAAAATTCAGTGTTTGCTTTTCACTCTTTAGTACTGGTGAAAAATAGTTAGTAAAGCACCTGTTTGGGTTAGGATAAGAATATGCTAAAAGAAAACCTCTTTTGTCTATATTTACAGGGTATAGGCAGGCAGATGAGAAACAAGGCTGGTACAGTGCATTAGGGTTGATTGTCCAGCAGGTGGCAGCTGTAGTATTCCATTGCAGTGAGAGTAAAAAAAACCAGCCTGTAACTAACACAGCTTCTGCTTCTCTGCAAGGGAAAAGGCTGTTCTTCATTAGCACTGCTAAAAAGAAAAGTCGTAATAGATGTGTCCTTTCATCCTACCACCTCAAGCATCCATCCTGGCCTTTGAATTAATTCTGGGCGTTATCATGCAGTGGTACTCAGAATTAATTTAAAACTTGGAAAAAATTGCTAGTTTGCCATTTTCTTTTTTTGACTTGCTTGAAAATCACTAGATAAATTCTGGGCTTTTTGTAGGGAGTGGTTTTTTTATTTCTTTGGTATATTTTGCCTTGTGTTCTCTTCAGAGGCTATTATCCAAACTTGTTGCACTTGGAGAGAGAGCCACAGTCAATCAGAGTATCTTTTTCATCATGGTAATGATTTTAATCTTACCAGTTGGATTTAAGTGGTGTCAACACAGCTTCCACCTGACTAAAATCTAGTCTATATACAAATAAATATTTCCAAACTACCTATTAAGTCTGCAAGGTAACATGAGTAAGGAGAAATCAAAGCACAACTCCATGGGTAGCCCCTGACTATATTATCCCTTACTGAGCAGAAGCTTTATAGTTAGAGGGCACTGTCAACTGGACTGTTAATGGTATGGAGAAGATGACTTTTTCATTCACTTCCATAAAGTGGTTAGAAAACAACAAGCTACAGCTGGACTCACTTCTTTTTATGAAAATAAATTACACAGTCTGAATCATAGGTGTTTAAAACATTTTCACCCTTAATAAGTTGGAACAGCTAGCTGGGGAGTCCTAGCTTTTGATTAAATGTTTGGAGCAGCCAGCCCTCCAACTGTACAACTTCCAGAATGACAGGTGTTGATTTTTCTTCCTTAGGCATCAAGTGAAAATATACTTGTATTCCATATTAAATTCAAACTGACAAACCCCCACCAAATCCTGCTCTCTGAAGTAGAATCTGAACCTCTTTATTTCACAGCTTCTAGGGAAACGGGCTTCTGCCCTATAGCATCCTGAGCACTTGAAGCTTCAAGGCCCACCCCTGAACACAGAACCTAAGAACATGCTTAAATATTATCTAGGGGAGTAAGATCTCTTTGTGGTATACTTGGACAGCATCTGTGCTGCCTCGTACAGGTTGATAACTCTGCTGCAATGGATACAGCAGCACCACTGCACACTTGGAGAGCTGTAGTGCTCAGTCAGGCATCTCTTAATAGCAAAGTCTTGGTGGTGACAACAGTATTGTTTCAGTTCTTGAGGGGAAGAGGTGGGTGAATAGCAAATATGTTTTTTACTCCACAACAGGTTTCTCAGTCAGTTATGAGCAAGGTATGCTTGTACTGACCTCAGTAATTTGCAAATGTTCTTGGAGAAACCTGTGTGAATTAACTGGGAATGATCTGTGATACAGAACAGATGGTTTGACAGACAAACTTTTATTAAAGTTTCAGAGTTCTTATAGCTAATTTTTGAAGAGCAGTGTCTGTATTTCAGAGAATAGTAGTCATTAAATCTCTCTGGGTTTCCATTTGTCTTACAATGAAAGATACATGCTGGTTACATCTGGGCCTGTAGGTGATACTTCAGCAATGTAAATGGGCTTTAAGTGGGAGTCCTGAGGCCAGTTCAGGAGAGACGGCATGGATGCAAGGCATGCATGCTGACCTACCTAAGCTATAGGTTTGTAGTTGGGTCAGACGTGGGAGACCACTGGCAGATAAATACCAGAAGTGGGTAGAGTGTACTCCTACAGGCCATGTGAACTCAAAGTCTATGTTTCAGACAGGTTTACAGAGAAGCCAAGGAAGTATAGCTTTTGTCCTCTATCCTTGTTAGCATTGCCCAAGAGTGGACACATCTGTCTCTAAGTGACGAAGCCAGAAAGATCACATATACCTCCAGCCCTGGATTAAACCTTTCTTTGGGCTAAAAGAGAGGTCTGGCTCTTCTCCAGGAAATGCAAGAGCTCAGAATAAAGGCTGACAATTATCTGTTCCATCACTGAACATTTCTTCAGTGTAATGGCCTGGTTTATTTTGCACACTTACAAATTCCCACTTGCCCTTCAGCATACAGAGGGGTTTTTTTAGTATTTTTCTACTTGGCAAATATTGGTAGCAGAATAAATGTATGTGAAATGTCTGCTGAGGAGGTACAGAACAGCACCTGTGTAATACTGTAGCAAAGTAATGAAACTTACTTTCAGCAAATCTTTCTTTGAAATGTCCTCCCTAAACTCATCCCTTGTTTCATCCACTCTCCTGGCTAATAGTAAGACAAATTAAAAAAGCTTCCTCCAAAAAAGCCTCCCCACCTCTTAGCCTAGCTGCTGAGACTGTCCTGATGTCTCAGCAGGATGAGGCTTCAGTGCAGCATCCATCAGTTGTGCTTTACGTTAAAGCTGATTTCTTTCCCACCGAGGCTGTTGGACTGGGTAAGAGATGAATCTGGGCTGATCTTCACATACTCTGTAGTCTGCTCTTTTCTGATGCTGAAATGGAATTTGTGTGTGCATCATGGACTGCACTGGAAATGCACGTCCTAAACAGCTTGATACAAGTCCCTTTCGGTGCTGTTACAGCATTAGCACACAGAAATCACTGATAAAAAGAGGGACGTCACCTGGGGGCACTATTGCAGCCAGATACTCAGTTTTCATGTCATTTGCATTTGAAAGTTTATAGCAGCAGAATATATTCCTACTCAAGTTCCCTGCCCTCCTAGAGCTGCTCTTTATCAGGAGCTTTCTTTTGGCTCAAATGCTAGTTATAATTTTAAATGATCTGTGCCACTGAGTGGAAAAACAACGGCAGAAAAGGTCTAATAAAGAAATTTAGTTTCCTGTGTTGCTTGCTGTTGAAGTTTACTTTACTTTATTGATAGCCAAGCCTTATTTTATCTTTTAAAATTTTATACAAAACAGTAACTGTTTCCCTGTGAGTTCTGCCAGAACAAATATTCCCACAATTTTATCTTGTGAGGTAAGATGTTGTTCCATATACTTTGTTTCTAAATACACATTCTATCGTAAAAAGACAGTCTGTATCCAAGATTAGTTTCCAATATCCATGCCTTGCTGCAAGAGACAACAAATGCTTTGAGAGCATTTATTGCACTCATTTCTGTAATTAGCTGTTACAGCAAACAGATGTATCTCTGTCTGGCTACATTTTGTAGTAGGTGATGAGAAAATGCAAAGAATAGAAGCAGTTGCAGTTGTGTTTGTGACATTTTGTGTGCTGTGATAGCATTGCAGTGAAATAGTAAATGGATTAATAAAACTGTTGACAAATAAAAAGCCATGTTATTTGTGACAGCCCATATGCTGAGAAGATTGTCAGAGTCACTGGAAATCGTGTCACTGATAACAGAAGCTTATCTTATTTTTGGAAAAAACAAGTAATTATCATGCTGAAATGGACCTGTGTAACACATCACACAAATTCTCATCCTCTTTTCTTCTGTAATTGTAAATCCCCAATGTAACAAGTAAAATGTACCAAATAGTTTATCTCAGTAGAGGACTTAAAAGAGGGAGGTTCTGAAAGTGTTAGCAAGAGAGGGGCATCCTCTGTTCCAGCAAGCAATTTTGCCTTTCTGCAAAGAAGGACTGTAAAAGTGTTAAGATTAGTGAGTAAATTTTTCCTGCTTGACTGATTACTTGTGGCCTTTTGTGATATTCCTTTAGCAACTGTTACATGACATGACCTTTTCAGCATATTTATCAGTCTCAGTCTTATGGATGATGCAGAGTTATAAATGTGGTTGCTGGTGGGAATGACCATTTCTAGGAGACTGTTCCAAATTCAGCTTTTGATGCAGGTGCTTTGAAATGCCTGTGTGCTGGTGTATGTGCCTGACTTCTACTCTGAAGCTCTGATGTCTAAGGCACAACAAAATTCAATAACAAAAATTGGGAAAAATGGCTTAAAATTAGACTAAATAGCAAATAGGCCACATCAGATTAAGCGTGAGTGTTAGAGTCAATAAAAGATGCATACTTACAACATCTTATTTTGTTTATATATATACATATATGCTTTCATGAGTCTTGTTCCCCTAATAGAAGTCGTGCAAAATTAGTAAAGAATATTACCTCTCTTCTGAGTAACAACATGAATTAACATTTTTAGAGGCTAAAATAGACATTAATGTTGCGATACAATGCCCTCCTATGAAACAGCTTTTGATTTTGTTGGCAGTTCTTTTTGCCTTTTTTCTCCACAACTGTGATCATTTTGTGGTTCCTGTTGTAGGGAGTCTTATCTTTGAAAGGCAGAGGATTTGATATTTAAGCAGTATATTATACGTGAGGGATATGCTGACTTATTAAATTGGTTTTCTAATACTTCACTGTGACATTTCTTGTGTGTGTGTGTAACTTCAGATGCTACTGCAGTATGCCTTCATAGCACTGAAGTCAGCAACAATACTTATGATAATTGCCAAGAAGCAGGGTCAAGGCCTGGGTGAACTGCTGCTATACTGATTCAGCACTTCTGTTCTTTATTCTTGAAAGATCATGCACTGTGTCCCATTTGCACATAAATTTTTTTTCTATCTTCCTGCATTAATCAATTTCCAGAAAAATTAATAATGTATCTATGTGAGTTTGTGTGTTACATGCCTGACACTGTTGGCAGATTTTACAGTCACTCCCAAAACTTACAGATCTTTCACTGGCAGATATGAATAAGCAAAGGAAGTAAAATTGTAACTTAAAGGCAAATGGAAATGAGACAGGAGAATGCCATGATCCACTGTTTGTGATACTGAAGAAGGAAGAATATGATGGTTAATCAAACACTTCATTATAACATCTAATTTCTAATAGAACTGGAATTGTGTGCAGTGTCAGTGACTTAAATGTTGCAATTTGAATGTATTTTAAGCATTAATTTCTGATAAAGTTTTAAAATTTCTGATAAATAACATAGTTTCTTAGTAATCTAGCACATTTTTTCTCATCTTGCGTTTTATGGCTACCCTACCGGACCTGGATTTTCCACTGTGGCTCAGTTACTGACATTCACACCTGTTCTAGAGCCTGGAGACTTTCTAGGGCAGGAACTTGCTTCATAGTGGGTGCTGCATCACAAGGCTGCAAAATCTGGGATGTGAACAGTGTGCCTTCCTAAAGCTTTAGTTTTGCCTTTTGTGTAGATAAATAATACTTACCAGACCACCGTCTTCATATCACTGAACTTGTCTCAGAGGCCTGTTAAGGCTCCTGCTGAACATCAAGATGATACCTCTGCTGAGACCTATCCCAGCTTCCTGCTGGGACTTGCTGTTTTGGGAAATCAGACACTCTAAGATATGAAGTGCAGTGCATTTGAGATGCACAGGTTGTGGAATCCAGTGACCATTTCAATTGTATCCTAGCTTTAGCATCTGCTCATGTTGATCATTGCCATGATTTAACCCCAGCTGACAACTAAGCACCACATAGCTTCTCGCTCACTCCTACCCCCAGTGGAAGGGGAGAGAATCAGAAGAGTAAAAATGAGAAAGCTCATGGTTTGAGATAAAGACAGTTTAATAGGTAAAGCAAAAGCCATGTGCGCAAGCAAAGCAAAACAAGGAATTAATTAACTGCTTCCCATCGGCAAGCAGGTGTTCAGCCACCTCCAGGAAAGCCGGGCTCCAACATGTGTAACCATTACTTGGGAAGACAAATAACATAACTCTGAACCTCCTCCCCTTCTTTCTTCTTCCCCCAGCTTTATATGCTGAGTATGACATCATATGGTCTGGAATATCCCTTTGGTCAGTTGGGGTCAGCTGTTCCAACTGTGTCCCCTCCCAACTTCTTGTGCAACCCCAGCGTACTCACTGGTGAGGTGGTGTGAGAAGTGGAAAAGGCCTTGACACTGTGTAAGCACTGCTCAGCAATAATGAAAACATCTCTGCATTATCAACACTGTTTCAGCAAATAATTAAAACATAACCCTATACCAGCTACTATGAAGAAAATTAACTCCATCCCAGCCAAATTGCTGACTCTGATGTAATCTGTGAGTGACTCCTTCTTTGCAGAAAGGAATTTGCAGTTATTGTTAGTCCCTTCTACATCGTGCTGTACAAAATGATCAAGTTTTGTAATAAACATATCATAGGATATGTTTACAGAGTGATCTCTTGTAAACTTTTACAGACAATTCCGCTAGTTGTCCAGAACTGCTCCCTGAGGTATCATTCAAAAGTCTTGCCAGAAGTAACAGATTTGAACTGCAGACATCTGATTCAAAACATTTTGCAGCTCATAAGCACAACTACTTCCCTAAGAGAGAAATCATTTCCATAGAGACCCACTGTAGCTTGTGACGTTATTTGAATCATGGCAATGCTGAGATATTTGGTTGCCTCCTGTTTAAGCCATGTGTATAGAGGAATTTATCCTATGGCAATCATCAACACTTTCAACATCACATGAAGAGGCAATGATAGACGCATACCATAAGTCTAAGGAGGCTGTGTCCAGTTGGTATTTCCAAATTACAAACTTTCCTAGAACCTGTACTCTAGTTTATCTTATGGCATGACTGTTTCATGCCCTTTTTCCTCACCTTCTCTTATGCTGGAATGTATTCTCACAGTTCTGATAGGTGCTGATCTGGGCTGGAGACAGACACATTATTGGGGTCACGCAAAGAGAGGTGAGGATGCTGGAGAAGGCCTAGAGGAAAAGTGAGAGGAGATTGTGTGGTACTGTACTATGATACAGAGTTTAATTTAAGGAGAAAGACTGCATACTGAGGTGTAGGACAGGAAAACATGTAAATCACATTGATCTTTGAATTTTTAACATGGTGGCAAGACCAGATTCAAACAGGCCTATTTAAAAATAAAAGAGCAAATAACTCTGCTACTTTAGATGGATTTTTTTTCATTAGTGGCATACTTTCTGGTTTTTCCTCTTCTTTTTGTTGTTTTGGGTTTTTTTTGTTCAGCTGTATTTGGAACTATCTGAATGTATCCTCTAGATTTCTATTTTATAATTCTAATCCTACAAATTTTTTTATGTATTAGCAAAGCTTTAAATGCACATGTTGGGCCCAATAACTTAATCTTTAATGAAGTCCACAAAAGTATGCAGGGTTGTGAAAAAAATCACAAAGAAGATTACAATAGGATAAAAAGTTCTACTCTTTAGATAATATTACATAGGAAAAAAAATTGAACCACTTTGATAAATGTCAGAATTTATATTGAATTAATGTATTTTCAAACTATATTAACTAATTTGTTATGAGTTTACTTTTTTTTTTCCTTATATGTCATATAGTTTCAATTCCTTTAAAATAAATAATTGCTTTGTGTTAAGGAATGTTAAAAATAACGTTACACTTGTTCACTAATAAGAAAAAACTGTAGTCGATGTTAGATGCAAAAAACTTTTGGAGAGCAGCTGTCAGAGTAGTTCAGATGCAGGTTTTCAACCAGCTTTTTCCCCCCTCCCATCAGAGTGAGAAAGGGGAAGGAAAATGCATATTAACTGTAATGTATTCAGTGGAAAACAAATGGCCTAACTGTGGAAAAGGTTCCTGGCAAAAGTCCTCATGTTTTCTCCATACCAAGAAGTCCAGAGAAAAATGCACACCTCGGACCCCTGTAGATGTGAATGAAACTGAAAATATGATAAGTGGAAGTTATCAAGTTAGTCTATCATAGCCTAATATGTCTAGTATCTCTATGGCCACTGGAAGTAATATGTAAGTAAGATGTTGTCTTTTTCTGGTCTTAGCCCACTAATGTTAACAAATATATTTTATGATCTATGCTTTTAAATACAGTATGAAAAGTAGAAAAGAGGAGGAATGTCAACTGGGTTTGAGATATTTGTTGATATTGCCACTGGATGTTTCTGATAGGCTGAGAAGATTATATACCTATCTTTTCTTTAAAAAACATGCCATAGCATAAGGACTTCAGTGATTTGATGAAAGTATTTTAGGCAGTGTAAGAAAATAGTTTTCAGTGCTGATTTAGCCCGTTTCAGTGGAGCTCCAGTCTGACTTCAGGAATGAGGCAATAGAGCTTGATTTAATTGAGCAGTTTAATGAATTTCTATTTGAAAAAAACTTTTTCCAGCATCATTCCCTATGATCTAAGATGACATCCAACCCAAACAGTTTCCAAATACCTGAGAATTCCCTTTTATGTGATAGGAGTACTAATAGCTGTACTACTAGGTACTGCTGACTGCTTGCTAGTGATATTGTTGCTTAAAGTACAGGAGCTCTGGGCAGCTCAGTGTACTTTCCAAACACTAAATGAGCAAAGTTTGCATTTCCTCAGTCACAGATACTGTAGGAATGAGCTCCCTGTACACGGGCAGAAAGTAGCCATTCTTTTCCTGCAGGACAAATGAAATCAGACAGATATGAAGGATCTTGGCCAAAGTCTGTCGTGCCAAATAGGTGACACAAAATTCTAAATTTTGTGTCTCTGTGTTCTGATTCAATAATTGCACTGTGATAGTGCTGGGCATGTCACCTTGTGAGCAATGAAAGACTGGCATTCTGTGTTACTTAAGCCTACGGCCAGCATGAGCTGCAGAATCCTGCACACTTCTACACGTAAGTTGCGACAGAGCACAGACAGCAAAATGACAGTGAATGACAACAGACAGCACAAGCCAGTGAATGGCTTTCTCATGTAGAGACTTCAGAGAGTCTGGGCATTGAAGAGCTGATTGACAGAATGATTTGCTGGTCTTGAAACAAGCTCTGTCTTGCTTTTTAGTAGCAGCACTTGAAATTAGTCAAAAATTTTTCACATGGGCTTGCATTTAGAGTAGTAATATTTAAAATGGTGTAATAGGCCAAAGTTTTGTTTGTGGCATTCATTTTCTGACATCTATCTGGGGAAATTACTATAACTGCAGGTCATTGTACTGAACTAATTTTTCCTGCCAGTCTGCTGAAGTTTGTCCATAGGCTGTGTCAAATTTGCATTGTGAATACTGCTTCTACTCACATCTCTTTTCAAATTTCCCCTTTACACAACATTTTTCCTTTATTGTCTTATTAGGCTTGCTAACCTTTTTCATTCTTACAGTGAACTGGATACAAAGAATGATTTCTTAGTTCCCTAGCAAACAATATCTGATCTTTTCAACTCGAATGTGAGGAAGTGGAACAGCAGTATATGAAAACCTTTATGGAATAGGTCTTGACAGATAGTATTTTCTTTCAGAAATAAATTAGTATGCTTGCTGCCAGAATGTGCTGCTGTCTCTGCCCCAAATTCTATTTTTAGTTCTGTTCTCCATAGCAGAATGAACAATAATAAAACATTCATTTTATTCTTTATTATTATCATTGTTATTAGAATTATTTTCTAGCCTAACTCCAAAGAGCAGGCTGAAAGCAGAGATGAGGTTTTTGCAGAATGGCATCTGCTGATCCCCTGTGAGGCAGCCTTTCCTGGTCTGAACCTGCTAGATCTCTTGGCAGTGCTGCATTATTCTTGTCAGGTGATAAGTGGGCTGTTTGCAATCACACTTGACTTGTTGGCTGGCCTAAGTTTTTTATTTTGTAAAGTCTTCATTTTCTTTTGGTTAAGCTTGAGTCAGAGACTAATTTTATTGAGATGGAATTAGAGTTGAATTTTACTGCCCAAAGCTTCGGAGGGATTACACCTGGACAGGCTGTGGCCACAGAGGGGAGAATCAAAGATAGGAGTAGAGTGCCTGGGGACACTCTTGCTTTGTCTAGATGAGGAGGAAAACAGCAACAGCAGTAGATACCACTCCACACACAGCAAATACTCATTGTGCCCTGAAGCCAGTCTACCACAGCTGTCCACTTTGCTTGTGCAAGACAGCTGTCTCTGTCCTGAATATGGCAAATAGCAATTGCCATTAACTATTTTTTTCTTTTCACAGGAATGAAAGTGTTTGGAGTGATAAAAGATGTCTTTCTGTAGGCGTAAGCAGGCACACATCTACACCCACACCCTTGAAGTACTTGATAAGGTTCTGAGCACTGATGTGCCAAATTCCATGAAGCTCCTGCTCAGCTAGGCAAAGTCCACACACTTACACAAATTGTCTAAGCTTCTTGGCTTAACTGTTACAGAAACCACAGTTTGAAACCTGTTATTCAAGAAGAAAAATTTGAGGATAATAAGTGGGAAAAGGAGAAGCTGATTATATACAAAACTAGACACGTACATATAGTTTTGAGTTGGATGCTGTGCTGCCTTTAATCCACCTATGAGCAAAGGGTGCAATTTCATTAAGGAAGGACTTCATAGGAAAACAATGTTATATAGATAACAGGGATGTTTATGAGAGGTCAAGCAGAGCTAAAGTGACTTGTAATACACTGAGACTTATGCTTGACTGAAAATGAGATTTGGCTACTTCTTAACCAAAATGGTTAAGAAGTAGCCAAATCACTAAAGTGTGATCATGAATGTAACTGACTTAGTTTTACAGTTAAGGGTAGTGAGGCAGGGAGAACATAAGTATTGCAAGAAAACCTTGCAAAATTATGAGCCCAGGTTATTAATCTGAGTAGTGAATGCTCTATTGTTTAGACATCCTTTCAATAAAACACTTTTTTCAGTTGCACAGGGACAACTATCCTAATCCAAAATTATGTCAGAAAATATTTTAGCACCAAATGAGGCTATGTGTGCCTAATTGCTTTAATTGGTTTAATTTTAAGAGTTGTTTCATTTCTTGGTAGATATCTGCTTGTAGTTTTGGTTCCTTCTTATTTGGGCAGCTTTTGTCAAGGTCATTTGCCTACAAGTTTTCAGGAAAAGATTTCTTGCCCCTTACTCTGTGAAGTCACTGGCATGGACTTACTAGCCTTACAGGCAGCAGAAGGTGTTTGTAACACAGATGGAAAAAGAGTGCTCACCTACAAATTCTATGATTTTCAAGCAAGAATCTGTGGTGGGCTAAATGTGGATCCTTTCTTAGAGACAAACACATCCCCTGAACACTGACTCTGTTGCCCTTCTCAGGAGTGGGTCAGTGCACTCACAGTATGTGTGGAAAAGGCACCTGCTAATCTGTTTGATGTGATGAATGGGTCTTCTGAATTTTAAATTAAATAACACAGTGATAAAAGAAAAGAAAGCAAAAACTATAATACTAGCTTTGGTCGAGAGTTTAAATGAGCCGTAGGGCACTGTTTCTCCTTTTATTTGCAAAGAAAGAAAGGTTAGTGTTGTCTGGAGAGCTGTGTTGTTCACCTCTGAAGGATCTGGTCTCATGATCTGAAGGATGAAAGTCCTGTGGTTTGCTTGGCTTTTAAGACTCTTGCTTCTCACCTCAGATTTTCTGGAAGCTAAAGGCAGAGTGGAGTAAAGGTGTCTGAAGAAGGCCACTCTTCTTTTCAAGAGAGAAACTTCTAATTGTGTCTAATGAAAGGATCTTAAAAAAATTATTTTATTATGGGACTGCAGAGTGGCTCTGAGTTTTAAGGCAGATGTTAGTCTCTGGTAGTTTCCTTATATTTTCCTTTTTTTTTTTTTTTTTTTTTCACCCTGATGTGAAACTATTGAAAGGCTGTTCCTTTACAATCTTTTGATTCTTTTTTGTATTTGGCTTATTTGGAAAACTTCAAATAGTGTGGCCTCTCTGAGGGGGAAAGGGGAAAGGGGAGTATTTATTCTCTTTGATAACAAGCCAGCACTTTCTTTTGAAATAGTATTGTTGTGTATAAACACAGGAGAAGGACTTCAAGAACTTCTACCTACAGAGATGGGTGAGGACAAGGGAGTGATCTTTCCTGAGACAAAGATTGCTGAGGAGTAATTATTGGCAACATGCCCATAAAGCTGAAACAGATGCTAGGCTTTCATGTGTAGTGCAAAACTTCTATTGCTATCTAGTTAGTATAGACCAGGAACATCTAATAAAATGCTGGTGTTGTTTAATTCCCATCAAAGAAAAACTTCCAGCCAGACATGTTCTCTTTACACAGAGGACAAGTTAAAATTTACTGGACAGATGAAAGCTTTCATTTCTCCTAAGAGAGAAAATTTGCATCTATAGCAAGATAAAGATGCTTTTTCTTTTCCTGTTGTGAAGGGCTTGTAGAGCAAGCATAAACAACTCTAGCACAAATCAGTTTGCACACAGAAGGAAAGTAGGCTGTGGGACTTTTTTGGAAAAAAACCCAAACCCAAAAACCCAAAACAACAGGCATTTGGGAAACAAATATTACCCAGTGCAAAAGTTCATCACTAGCCACAACTGATTTGCACATAGCCATCTTATTTAAATGAGTCACAAAAATATTTTAGTTCCTTCCCTATCTTGTTATTTTATAATATAAGATTGTTCCTTGGAAGTGACTGCTTTTTTGCACAGCTATCCTCCAATATCGTCCACTATTTGGATTCTGTCTGGGGTAATACAGAACAGAACAGTTCTGTTGACCTGAACAGTTTTAGAAACATGACAGTAATGATATGATAATTTTGAATTGCTGCAGAAGTAGATGAATTAAGGAGGAAGTATTAGAAAGGAAATCAAGATGCCATTTTCTTCAGTACCCCATTTTTGGAGTTACTGTAATTAAAATAACAGGAATGTTAAACATGTCAGGGCAAATCCTCATCTTGGATACTACTGGCTTAACCCCCTCAAAGCAAGAGAATTTTATTTGGATTTACATCAGTGTCACTGAGAGTAGAACTTGGCTTTGATTGAGCCTTCTTGTTTGTCAAGATTTGTTACTTCCTGGTGGAGAGATGAATGAAGATAGATACTTCATTCTGGTGACAGCCAGGGGAATAGTTTGACCCTGGTCACAAATTCCCCCCAAACTTTGTGATGCTTCATGAGTGGGAATGGAGCTTCATATTCTTCATAGCCAGCAGTTGTGCATTTAGAAGCCAGGGCAGTCAGGACTCCCAGATCTGACAGCTCTATCAGCTCATTGCTTTGTCCAAATAGAAGATATAATATTCATACATAAGTAAGACATCTAAGAAAGAAAAAATGGCTTCAAGAAATAAGGTAGGCTTTTTCATTTTAGTTTAAAAAAATAAAGATTTTTTTTTCCCCAGACTGAAAAAATTCAGCCCAGAGTAAACATCTTGTACAGCACTTGGATTAATAGTCCAGGTAGCTTTTTGCTTGAGAGAACATAAAATTATTCTTGAGATATTTTAAACAGGTTACTTCCTTAGTTGTTCTTCGTGTCCTTGAAGCTTATTATGAACCAGAAAACAGATTTTTATTTTTTAAATTTCTGCACCCGTGAGACAAAATGTCATAGCAACAGGAGGAATGGCAGTAAGGTCATATGCTCACACCCTGCTACAGTGATGTTTGTCTGTGGGCTGCTGTAGTGTACAAATGTTTGTGACTAGAACTTATTCTTATTTACCTCCGGCACGTGTAGTTCCCCGAGGCCTTGAAACTGAAGAGAACTTCTTTTGGCCAGTGGTAGCCTAGTCCCTTCACACCTAAGATATGAGAACTAACAATTATTTTTAAAACTTTATGCAAATCAGTCAAATTAGATTTATTAAAAATTATGAAGCAGAGCAGGGAAGTTTTAATGAGTAGCTATGCTGTACATTATCTGTTCACAAAGCAGATGTAATGATGTATTGTAAGAGCTGAGAAAATTTAATCAGTGTAGAAAAAAATATAATGAAATGGTTGTTTAAACACTGCAAGGCTAATGTTACAGTAATTACTTCCCATTGAGCAAGACATAGTGCACATTATCTAGGCTGTGTTTGATTTGTGATCCTGCCTATGACTTCTTGCCTTTTCTTAATTTTATTTCAATATAATTTAAAAAATCTTCAATTCAAACCCCAGTTAAAAAAAAAAAAAAGTGAGCATACATAAAATTCAGTTCTCCTTTGTTTTCCTTTCTAAACCAGTCTGCATATAAGTCTGCTTTGATTTACTATGGCTATATGTGAAAAGGCTGAACACTTGTGTTTACAGAAAACATGGTTCTGTGGAATTTGTGGTTTTTTTCCCCTGCAAAGTGATACCAGCAGTATTACTTGATATGATACTCATATTTTTCTTCTGCACGTCCTTGCAGAAGGAGGATTGGAATATATATTGAATTTTTTTTGTAAAATTTATTTTAAATGAATAAGATTAATTTCACCACTGATGTCTCAGTTTTTCAGAGACATGGGGATACTCCTTTACTAATTGCTGCATATAAGTCCCTGAAATGAAGCATATGGAAAATTCCACTTATAGATCTTCTTACAACTATAAGGCTTAGATATGAATAAACAAGGATTTCTTACTCTTCTTGTCCATTGATAATTATTTGTACGAGCTGATTAAGACATTTTCTTTAGTAACTGACTTGGAGTAATAGTAATTCTGAATTGTGGCTGATGGTCTTTTAGTTGTCTTGGATCATAAATGATAGATGGAAATTGTTTTGTTTTGTTTTTGAAAATTCCAGTAAAAGAGACTTTCTCCAGTGTTTAGGATACATTCAGCTATCACTGAACACAGTAAGTGAAGGCTTTCCACTACTTTTATGATCTGAATTCGAAACCTTTACTGGAAGGTTTAGAAACCACCACCTTGCATTACTGAAGACCAAATCAGAATTGTTTTGTAAATGTGAAGTTACACCCTTTTATAGAGAAATCAGTTCTAGAGAGGAAAAAGTAGGCATTTTAAGAAAATAAAAGAAATTATACTCTCTCAGTAAATATAACTGAAAATATAAAAATATTGCTGGGCTAATTGTAACTGTGCTACAAATTCTCTATGCTCTTATCTTCACAAATATTAGAAGAGTAAATGTATAAAAAATTGATTTTCTCATTTTCAGTTTGAGGCATGGAACCCTTGCGTGTTTCTTCATTCTTTCATTGAACAAAAGAATTTCAGTTACAAACATGAACTTTAACTTAATTTAAAATAATAATTTCTTTATAAGCCCTAAATTAATATTGTCAAGGTAAAATTTATTGATGGCTTTAGAGTCAGTAAGAGCTTAACATAATGAAAAATATTAGAAAGACAAAAGGTCTTCAGTGAAATATTCCGATTTTGATTTGTATGTAGACTTGAAAACTTTAACAACTGTGTGATAGTCTAACTGAGGATTTTGGAGTCAGACCATTTCTAATTAATGTAATCACAAGCTACTTACCAAAATCAGGTTTCTCTGGTTTTGATTGGTAGCTCAGTTTCTTGGAAGTGACATTATATGCATTTTTGTGATGAGACACATTATAGTATCTGTTTGTATATTGCATGTATATTTTTCCAGTTTTTGAATCCTTGGGCTAATTTTGTAAACCTTTGATTCCATTCAAAGAAATTAAGAACACATCATTTCAGGAGTGAATGGCCAACTGGTACCTAGGCCTGAGATCATAAGCCTTGGCATAAGCCTAGAAATGGAAAACAATTTTGGGCTAATTTGAGAAAGGAACAGGTGAAGCTGAAATAACATGGGAGCAAGGAGAAAAAGAACAAGTGGCAGCTGCTCCAAGAAACGTTGGCTTCTGTCAGTGCAGCATATGGAAAGGCAAATCATAAGCACTATTTCATCATACATGTGATGAAAACTTTGCCTTCAGACCAACAGTACACAATTTTTCTTGCTTTTTTTTGGTAAATAAAGAAGATTGGCCTATGGCTTCTCCAGGAGAACCCTGCAGAGTCACAAAAGAAGACAAGACATGGCTTCCCTCAAGAAATGCTCTTTGTGTCATGGAAACAGTGTAAAATCAAGAGCCTCACAGCTAAACTGAGCTGACAGTGCAGCTGGTATTAAACTGGTATTTAATTAAATAGAAAACCAAGGAAAAAAAATAGAAAAAAACTTCCATATACTTATCTAGTTAGTGTGTTTGGTTTTCCTTAACTAGCCCTCAGGGTCTCTTTAAAGCTCTTTCTAAAATCTTCAAGTTGCATGGTGCCTGTAATCTTTATGGAAGTAAATAGTGTGTCACTGTGATGTATCCTACTTTGTTCAGAGACTGCACTTTGGGCTCCTATCTGTAATTGCAGTCATGACATGAAGATACAAGGCAAACCTTACAGCCTGCTATCTTTGTCAGAGGGTTAGCAACACTCAGCACTGAAATTCATGATATACGTGACTCTAAATACAACAATTTGTCAAGTATTTCATTGACACAAATTGAAATGAAACTAGTTCTCAGACTCTAGAGGTCACTTTGCAACAGAAGAATTCATTATCTAAGTATACATAGAGGAAAACTATTTCACAGTTCAGGCTGATTTGTGAGAGATGAATGTACGCACATAAAACTAAAAACTCGTAGGTCACGCTTGCAAAGTAAACTATAAGAACCTACAGGCTCAAGTATTCCCTGGCTAGTAGCCCATCCATTTCTCTGCTAAAAACAGAGCAGCTGCTGTCAAATTGAGGTCCAACAAGTATTTCAGACTTTTTTTTTGCACAAATTACCTGCTTCAAACCTTATATGAGGCAAATGTCTTTTTCCTCATGTATGTTTATTAGAACACTGGAGGCATACATTCACAGCATCCTATCTTGAGGGGAAAGATATTTTTTAAAGTTTGTGTATTTTATTTCCCCTATGGCCTACTTAAAAAATTTATTAGAACAATGACCCTCTCTTAAATGTGTTCACTTTCAACCCTATCACTCCAGAAACCCTATTAAAATCTTTCCTAGGTTAAAGCTTGATTCTTTCATGGAAGAAGAGGAAGTCTGCCATACGGAAAGAACTCCACTTCTCTCGTTTGCTCAGAGATTGCTGGGAAGTGAAAAAGAAGTGAGAAAAGACAAAGAGAAAGGAGAAGCAATGATAAAGAAGTGAGAGGTGAAACACAAGTTTACAGCTGCAGTGAATTTTATTTCATGTGTGCCACTGTTTTATAGCAGGGGACCATAACCACTGTTTGTGGGCTAAAGTCCTCAGAAGAGTGTCGCTGATCAGCAGTGACACCAGCATGGTCCCAGTGGTGTAGATCTTCCAAAGGGAAGGATTATTGCTTGTTCAATCATGCTTGAACGTTATAGTCTAAATTCTGGAAGATATTTAACAATTGTTGAATCAGAATAAAGTACAAGAAAAGTTACTTTTTGAGCATTGTCTTGAATATAGAGAAATGAGACCTTTTGTTACTGTGGGACTTGAATTTGGAAAAGAAATATAAGCCACCACAGTGTCAAGTCACTCTTACTATGATTATTTTCTTTCTCTAATGATATTGCAAGAATATATTTGTCACATAAAACTTTAAATTGATGGATTAAGATAAGGTTATGACTGGATTGGAAGCTGGTTGGTGGCTTGTAAATCAGTAGTTATAATGTGCTCACATTTAATACAAGAAAAAGGGAAGACATTTCCAAGTAGTCAAATATTTATTTTAAGTTATAAAAAGGCTTATTTAGCAAAGATAAGGACAACCGTAAATAAAACTCTGATGCAAAAATGTGAATAAGAACTTGGATCTTACATTTTTTGGGGAAGTGAAAAAGCTGCAGTAATAGGGCTGAGAAAGAGGGCAATTTTAATTAAGCACTTCTGTTTCAGTGTAGAGATAAAGTTTTCAATTAAAATAATAAAAGCAATATCTAAATAAAGGGAGAAATATTAATTACTTTAAAACTTAAAATTTAGGGATGTATAAAACGCTCTTAAGGGAATCCAGAATCATTGTGCTAAGAAGGATGGAAGGCAAAAGATTTAAAATTTCATGTACATAGAAGGCAAAGAATGGCAAAGTCCATTTATAGATGGAGGTGGTAAAATGATGATATAGGGAAGAGAAAAGTATTCATAACCGTTTCTCTTCTGTATCTGAAAATAAATTGGATGATATGCCAGTATCACCTGAGGATGACATACTGCCTTCTCATCCACTAAGGAGGCTAATAATTAACAATGTTTAAAGATAAACACTTTAGACAGAAGGCTTGGAAAATTTGTACACAGTCTAATACCACTGGGTAAGATGTCTTTCTTGCTAACATCAATATTTAATAAATGTGGAAGATTATAACACTTCAGAGAGCTATTTGAAGTAGACAAGTGTAGCATGGGTAACTTGTTAAACTGAGTTCAGCCTTAGGCACTGTAATAGAAAGGTCTGATGCTGGATTTGATTAAACAAAACAGTAATGCAGCAAGTTCCATATTTTCCTATGTTCAATTGCATCTGCTTATTCAGATTATAAATTGGGTTGCTCAGAGTAACTGCATATTAAATATTTGAATGGCATTCATCCAATGACATTCCAATTTTAAAGGGACACGCAAAAAAAATACCAGTAAATCAAGTGTGTATTAAACAAATTCAAAGCTGGATAACTGATGTCTCAGAGGAAATCACCTTGAATAATGGTATTTCTAGTGGATTTGTTGGAGTATGTGCTAGATTGATGAAAGCATTTAACAGGCATTTATTACCTGGAAATAAATAAAGTTATCATTGTTAAAAAATTGTTGATTATAAGATTATAAAGATTATAAAAAGAGTAAATAAGGGTAAGAACTGGATTTAATTACCCTACTTTTTATCATTTCAGCACATTGTATTTTAATACAGATAATTTATGTATTCCAAAGGAAAGAAGGAATGAAAAAAAATATGCTGAACTTGTTTTGGAATAGAACTGGGTGTTGCAGCTGACAAAAGCTCGGAAGGAACTATTAGCGAGTGATTTCATGCCTAAAACAGCTGTAGACACTTTTTGGGAATCAGTAAACACAAGCAGTGAGTAGAAAATGGGAAATGTATGTCTGGTTGTAGAACAGTGTGTTATACACAGTTCTATAGTTGTGTTTTGAAAAAGGAATGAAGGATTAAGGAACAATGGAACAAATATCCAACAGAAAGTAGTGAAGTGTGTTGTAATATATGATGTGAGAGGCCTTCACTTCAGTTCCGCTAGAAATTCAATAGAGAGAATGACAGTTTTCTGAGGGGAAAAGGCAGAATGTTTAACCCAGCTGAGATGAACCAAAAGGAAGAACCAAAGTCTGCAATCGGAAATAGATAAATTCAGGTAGGAAGTAGGAACTGTTGTCTTCTCTGAGGGAGGGTGATGAGTCATTGGAGGAAGTTATCAAAGGAAGTGATATTTTTTCCAGTACTCTCTGTTCTGCTGTTTTTTGGCTTAAGACTGAAAAACTGTTTAGGAAGTGTGTTTTAGTCAGACACAGTTTAGATATTAATACCCCTAATTATAAGACTCCGTACAAGGTCAGCAAGATTCAATTTAATGGTCCAAACTATAAAGAAAGTGAGCTGTGTGTTGCAATGTTCTTTGTTTGCATCATGAAACAGAAGAGGGACCTTATGCTATTGACTCTTGTCTGTTCCTACAAGGATGACAGAGAACACTATATCAATATTTGGAAAATGAAAAGAACTGAGTGTGACATTTTCTTGGAGTTCCTGAAAAAATGTAATCCTCTCTCATCCTTACTGACTGTTGTTTGAAATTTTCTTGTCTGGACTCAGAAGAACATGGGTTACAAGCCAGCCTGGGCGACATGCTATAAAACATATGTATTCTCCTCTGAGCATTGCTGTCAATTCTTTCTGCTTGATTGTAGTTTAATGTCTTGCACGTAATAAGTGCTACAGGTATTTTGGGCAATTTATTCTTTCTATTCTGCTTGAAGCAAAACATTATGAGCACAAAAAAAATTTTTATATGGGTGAGTGACTCATCCTTTAGCCAGAGTAAACTTAATCAACAGCATCTAAATAGTGAAGATGCTGCACATTGATTTCAGTAAAAGCAGAGCTTTCAAAATTACTTTGCCTTTCCCTATTAAAAAAGGAGTAAAGGAAATAGCTTTGACTAAAATGGTCAAATGCTAAATAAGAATTTGTTGCAGATTTGCATTTATTGTATTAGTTATCTTGAAATGTAAGGAAAAGTAGTTGTAAGTTCCCTGAATAATCTGACTTATTCCAATGCTAGCTACAGCTTATTCAATACTACTAATGGTAGGCAAGAAAATAAAATGCTTCTGTAAATTTTAAGTCAAAAATTCAAGGCTCAGAGGGTCAATGATAGAATCCTTATGCTTTAAAGTGATAAACATAGCTAATCAGCTAATACAATACGTTTTCAAAATTACTACAAGGATTAAGGTAATTTTTTGGTAAACTGTAGGAGTTGTATGGTGAAAAACACAAAGGAAGTAGTTGGGGTCCCATGTTATCAATTTAACTGCAGATATTTTGGTATCAATTTTTTTGCTTGCCTGCTTGGCAAGTTAGGAGTAGTTTAGCAAGTATATTGAGTGACATTGGTGTCAAGTGGTGCTTTATGCTTATTCAAAATTTTCAGCATGTTAGCATCTAATGGGGTAGGTACTCTTCAAAGCATCCAAAATATGTGCTTGTGTAATTCAAATAGTAGCAACCAAAAATGGTAGCAACCAAAACATGGAAATGAGATTTGGTCAGCTGGAAAGCAAATGACACAACTAATGTGAACAGGGCTTTGCATTGGCTAGTGTCTTATCTTACCAATTCTGCTTTTATTGTTTTATTGCATTTCTATAGGTTTTGAGGAAGAATTGGAATTACGTATGTGAGTGGCAAGAAGAGTTAGATTCACTGTGACTGAGGTACTACAGGGAAAGAAGGTATACATGATTCTGTTTATAAATTGAATCATAGTTGTATAACCACAGGTTCATCAGGACCAAGAAAAGCGGTAGCTTTTAAAGAGTCTTGAACACCATAGTGCTGAGAGAACAGATTTCTTACTGTTTGGTAACTGGTTTGTATCATAGGCTTTGAAATTTAGTGTTTTCCAAGCATTTCTTTTGCATCACAGTTGTAAAACGACTCCATATGAGAATCTAGATTTTTATTGTGGACACAGTTACTCCACAGGTGTTGAGTGGGTACTATTGATCTTATAACTGATCTTATATCTATTATCTGCATCACTGTGCAATGTATTACTTGCTATGAAACTCACAAGGTAATACTTTCATTAATAAATGGCTAATTGCCCTGGAATGCAGATGGAAACTTGTTTGAAAACAAACAGAAAAAGATTTGCATTCACATGGGATAAAACAGTGGGAGAAGAAATTACTTTGTGGCTCTTCTGATACAAATGAGGATACTGCTCCAATAATCCTAAGAAGGTTTGAACCGGAGGCATGGTGCAGACTCTCAGGGATACAAAGACTTGATAAATAAATTGGAGGCCAGTTTTCTCTGCTGTATCTTGGAAATAATAATTTGCACAGATCTGCTTCCAGCATCCATTTCCAATCTGTGGAATGATTGATTTGTCATTGTTCCACTCTCAACAAGATTGTTCGTGTTGGCAGTGTATTTCCCATTAGTAAATACAGCTTTAAGCATACATGAAATGAAGTACCTATCCCTGAGGAAAACGAGTGAAGAGCACTCCCATTAGTACTAAAGAGAAAATGATTAGCCTCACTGAAATGTGTCACCATACCACACCAATGAGGGCAAATTAAGTAAAAAGATAGTATGTGCAGCAGATGCCACTTGTAGAAGAAAATCCTGTAGGAATATCACATGCTTCTTTGAAATGCTATCAAGTCAACAGCTGATTGCAACTTTGGATATTGCAGAGCAGTGGCTTGCCAAAATGGTCCACTGCTTTCTGACATTTTGGATGCTTCTTCTTCCAGATGTCCTGTTTTCTTGCAGTAGCAAAAGCACAACAATGCATTCAGGATTTCTTCTGTTTTGGGATGCTCAGATGGAAAACTGTTGAAAATGGGACCAGTGAAAGATGTCCCTTCTCCTTTTTCTGGTATCTCCTGGAATATCTGGATAAAAAATTAAATATTTTTACTTTCCCCTTCGTGGGTGAAGAAAAGTTGTAGTAAGGAGGTGTGGAATGATTCCTTATACTATTGCTTCTAGTTCAACCCAAACACTCTTAAAAAATTTTTGGGAAAAAAAAAAAAAAAGGTTAAGATTGATGTCCTCTTATTTCTAACACATGGTGATGGATATGAAAAGGTCTGGAAAATGGGTGAAATGGAAACTCTCAGTTCTTCTGAAGGCTCCAGGATAGGAAGGTGTCCTAGGTACACTGAGGAGCTGAGTGGTACCATAACTGGAGGAGAGGGAAGGCTGCTTGTAACAGAAGAGTGAGGGGAGTCATGGAGAACAGTAGCCACTGCTGCAGTTACTAATATTTGTCTGTTACTGTGGCATTATTCTCAGGTGTGTGCTTTTGGTACTTCAGTAAATACCTGGGTTAGAATCAGGATACATAGGAGTGGGCACTGGCACGTGAAATTAAGAATAAATGTTTAGGTTGCCCCCTTGTTTAGATCACGTCAGAAGTTAACAAGCTTAAAAATTATGAGCTGTGAGTGGGACTTTAAATGGTTGCTTTAATTAAGAAGAGCCCATAGACAGAGGGTAGGTAGTTAAAAAATTAATTTCATACAGGAGTCTTTGCTGCAGGGGCTGGACAAGCAATGAAGTAAGCTAAGGGAGGGGGAAGGAGCCTCTTAGAAGAAGCACTGCAGTAGAGATTTGGCTACTGAAAGCCTTTCCCACAGGGACTTAGATTAGATTTTTCACAGATGATTGGCACCTGTTCCCTGTGCTTGACAGAGACCTCTAAATTGCAGGAGGACCCCTGAGCTGTGTTTTCAACACAAAGCTTTATAGAACACTAAGTACTTTCTGAAATAAGGTTTTAGTTGCCTTATGTTGAACATCCACAGAAAATGGAACATTTTGACCTTGTTATTTCAGTAGAAGGAGAAGTGCGGTACTGGTCACCTCGTCGTACTGAGGTGTTTCAAATATGTGCTGGTTACTGTTTGCAAAGTGTTTGGCAACCTAAAAAATCCAGACAATAAATGCAAACATGTTGAGCTGTGCTTTATTGTATATCTATAACTGTTAGTAGTGAGTCTGTGGCTATGCATGAGTATTCAGGACACTCACACAGAATCCTCTAAAAGTAATCCTCCCTTTCAAAATACTTATTTTGTAAACAGATAGAACAGGACTTTGCTGTAAAAGATTTTGCTCTTAATAGACTATAAAATCAGCTATTCCCAGAGACTGCTGATTCTTCTTATTACCTTGTTTAAATCAAGGATTTTTTTGCAACTAAGGTCTTTGGTTTTTTTCACGGGGAGATTCACAGAGGTGGCGGTAACAAGAAAAAGTTCAACTAAGAGTATACAATACAGCTTAATTAATGTGTAAAGCTCACAGAGATACAGAGATAATCACTCATTCCAACTGCTGTATCATTAAGATTACAGGCTGAAAAATCTTCCTTCCTGAAGGTTCTCAAGACAAAAATAAATCTGTGAGCTTTACATCTTTAGTTTTTCATTTTTATTTCCATTCAGTTTTACTGATTGAGCACAAACTGTAGAAACAGTGAGTGTGTGCAAGCAAATGAAAAAAATAAAGTACCTTTTTTATAAGCCTGAGAAGCCTCAGAGGGACTGTATTACTTTCACTCAGCAAAATGTACTTTAAAAAAAAAGATAAAACCATATTTGATAGCTGCTGAAAGAGGGAATAATCCAGATACAGATATTATGGCACAACATACCATGCAGTTTCAATCTGCTACACTTGAGTAGCGCATCAGTCACAAGGAGCACATTGTGAAAGGTTTTCTCCTCTTTGTATATTTTTTAGGAGACCCCTGGAGGCAGTGGGAAATACATATATTTTTGTGTGAGGGAGAGCAAACAAACCGCCTTTGGGATAGTCTGAACAATTGTTGATCTTATATGGATCCTAAAATGGAGATTTCTCAGCTGTGCTTGATGAGACTTGTCATCTCATCTAATGCTGATAGCTCCTGAAAGACTGTTCCAGATCTCATCAGTCCCGAAACATGAGATGGGTGGGACAGACAGAGCAAGTGCCCACTTCAAAGAGACCCCATTCAGGCATTGGGTATCAGCATTTGCCAGCAGACAGCAGTTGGAGTCAAGTCAGACACAGACAATGACAGATTTAGCATCTTGCTCCAGTTGTAAAGGCAGCCCAGTGCACAAGCACAGACTTGTAGTATGAAGAGCATGCCAAGGAGCTGCCAGTGCCTCCCCACTATAAACAGCACCTGTGCTGCCAAATGGTGGTGCCACTCCACCACCAGACCCTTCCACGATGCCCCTGATTTATGAAGCTGATTCCCAGGGTCTGGCCCTGCTTTCTCTGGGGGTGGTAGAATTAAAAATCAAGATCCTTCTTCCCCTTCTCATGTGAGTAATTTGCATGACCGCATGATGCTGAATGCTTTCTCAAGTCAAGCTCTCCGCTCAGTAACTAAAAGGCATTTGATTCAAGTTGTGTGACTGAGAGCACACTCGTGGTGTAGATCAGCCTCCAGAGGCTGGCTTACCTAAAGCTTAGGTTAAAGGTTCCTCTAGCTTTATCTGTCTGCTACTCTGAATTGCTTTCAATCAAATCTTGCAAGAGATGTAGGACTGAGAAGTTGCTCATCCCTCTCAAGTGCAAAGACTCTGCCTTTTTCTCATGTGGCTTTTCTTTCTGAGATCAAATCAAACTCATCTGCAAACAACAGATTCTTTTTTCCCATCTTGCCAAAACTAACCTTTTCTCAATATTCTACTGAAACGTTAGGGTAGCTTCTATGGCCTGTGGTTGCATGAGATATTCTGAGCTACTTCCTGTATCTGTAGAGGTAGTGAACAAGAAGCGGTAAGAGGTATTTCTTCCATTCCCTTCCCACACTGAATAAATACCCACCAGAAAAAAAAACCACTAAAGTTGCTGTTATGCCAGCTGAAGCTGTCAATGATATAGGCTGCCCAAGACACTGTATGTGTTGCCTTTCCAGGCCAAAGCATAACTATTAATTTAAAATTTGCCTTTGTACATGGATTTACTGTGTGCTAGAAGTCTTTTAAGACTTCAAATCCAGATACAGGCCTCCAGCAGTGAGTTAACCAAGACCCCAAACTTCTGATCACTTACAAATAAACTGTAGCTTCAACAAAACTGTCAGAAGAAATACCCTATGCTAAATGCTGTGTATGTGCTTTGTATTTTACAGTTTCCTAGTGGCATTAAGGAAAAAGTACATGGGAAACTGTGTTAGAAAATGACAAAATGCTGATTGCTAGGGAACTTGAATTCAACTCTTTTTGCAGTACATTTATTAGTCAGTCTTTGAGTATACTATTGGATACTGTTGGTTTTTTTTTTTCTTTCAGCATGGGCAAAACAATTGATCTTCTGTTATTCTTTACTCAGAAAAATGATTGTGGTTATTCTGGAACTGAAACTGAAGCTTAGAAATTACATAGGATATTTCAGCCTAAGCAGTTAAAGACAAAGTCTTAAGTGACTAGAAAGAGAGCCTTATAATGGAAAGTGCTGGATAAACTTAATGAATGGGAATACTGTGGATTTGTTTACTAAAAATACCGAGAAATATGTCAGTCATATGAGAAGGAGGGGAAAATCTGAGTATTGACTTTAAAATTGTGACTGTTGTGAGCCTGCAACAAGGTTTTTGCAGGAACGATAGTCTCACAGTTTGGCCTTTACTTTCAGTGTTGTTTCCTATATTTACACCCTGAGTGCCAGGTCTGTTTGCCTATTAGGTCTCCCAGACAGACTGGTCAGGACACCACAGAGCTCACTTGTTTCTTCAGTTTCTAGAGCAGTGCCCTGGCCAAGCAGGAGAGTGGGCAGAGCAAGACAGTCCCCATCCTCCCTACCTGCATGAGAAAACCCTTAGTCAAGCCTTGCATGCAGTGCTTTGGGTTTGTTAAGCTGGTTTGAAATAGAAGTAACTATCCTGATGGGACTGGAATGGTGGAAGCAGTTGGGTAGCAGTTTTGAGCCCCCTTTCATACTGTTGCAGACACAGGCTCAGGATAAGCTGGTTGGTACCTTCTGCTTCTCCTCCAGTGTAGCTGAGATGCAAATACTTTGGGGTCTAAGCTCTAGGTTTTTTTTAAGAAACAAAAAGTGGTGTTAAAGTAGCATGTGTTATCCTAGCAGCTATTCTCTGACTTTCCTGAGGGAGATCGAGTAGCTTATTAAGGAGTTTCTCAGTGCTGGGTCTTGTCTGTCAATTGAAGAATGTGAATGTAAGGTGTCTGTTAAAATCTGGATTTCTGTTGTTTGTGTGCCTTGATGTGCTGTTCAAACAGGCTTGGGTACATCACCTGAGACTAATTTTTTTATTTTTATTTTTTTTAAAGAAGGACCCAAGGTTGATACAGTTTTAAAATAAATAAATGATCAACAACATTACCACATCTTATTTTATATTAAATTTGACCTTTAAACCATATCTTTGCATTAATGAACCAGATTAGATAGATGAAATAAATTACCAAAGTTAAAGCATGAGGAAATATTCTGAGATCACCCGCTCCTGCCTATCTACCTTTGTACAAGCCAATTGTACATGTTACAAAGGTTTCACAAACACCTAACTTCCTTTGGCTTTTTTGTGTTGCATGTTTTTTGAGATAATGCTCCTGGGCTGAAAATGAATTTAAATTATGGGTACTGTTGGTGAATTGATGACCATCATCCTAAGCCTTTTTTTTTTCCCCCTCTACCTATGTTTCCCTACGGGCTGTTGAACCCCACTATTCTATTTTCATCATCAAGCAGAAATAGCTGTGTAGCTATGTGTAACATCTTTCCCAGAGCAATCTCCCAGAGAGCCTGTGTGGGTAGGTGAAATATTTTTTGAGTTATTCTTAAGTTCCTGATGGTTGTGTTACTGCCAACTGGCTCCCCTCTAAAAATATTTTCAACATATTTTTCAATTCAAGGTTCATTATTTTTAAGTGTCAAAAAAGGTTATGTGTGTTGCATGACAGGATCATATTAACTGGTGTAAAAGTGCAAAAAATTAGTCTTTTTATTAAGAATCCCAGTAAAGGATTTGTTAAACATGTTTTTTTTAAAAAGGAAAAAAAAAACATTTTATGAAGAGTGGTAACTCTGTCTACCATCCAGAACACATCTGTGATGAGCTGTCTACAGATTGCCTCTCCAAGAAGACAAGGTCCTTGTTTATGGCATCTCCTGTTCAAACATCTGATGTTTTCAAGATATTTCTGGAAGCAAGTAGCTTTCTTTTCCTGTGCCCAGAAACCAGTTTTCTAGCTATGATCTCTCTCAGTGAAAGCTGTCATCTAGGTTGTTCTGGGCAAATGGAAGATAAAGGGAAACAGCTTTTGCCTGTGTGGCATGAAGCCAAGTGTAGCAAAATGTGGTGTTGTGACCAGTGGAGGAACTACAGATTTGCCTCTTCCCTGGCTCTGCAGCTCTATTTTAGACTTTGGGAGGAATTTCTGTATGAACTCTTGCTAATTCCTCTGCCTTCAGCATTAATAGTATTCTTCCTGCACAGAGTTTCATGTTTAAAAAAATCTGTGAGAACTTCTTTATGGGAGGCCATTTCACAGGTGCAGGTGTTCAGTGTCCCTTGTGTGGGATCTGAATGCCCTTTATTAACTAGAACCATGTCTTAATGCATTGTCTAACAGGCAGCTAATAGCATTTTCTTCAAAAGGGCTGTTACATTCAGTCAGCTTGTATGTAACGAGCAAGGTGGCTATTAGTTTAGGATTCTGTTTGTTGCTCTGTGATGATGAATACAAACTGCTTGCATTCCTCAGCAATGTGCAATTATTTGGGAATTTAATATTGTTTATATAAGGAGCTGTTGTAAAACCTGGAGATGACAATCTATGGAGTCAGTTTTTTACCAGTAAGGCCAGGAATGGGGAAATGAGTCAGAAAAATAAAATGAGGAAAAGGAGAAGACAAATTGGCGTAATAACAGAGCCTCTTCTTGGTGCAAATAGTTTTATGAGGACTGCTGTCCAAACTTGGTCTCTGCCCAACTTCATCTGTGTATTGCTTTTATAATAATGAAAAAAAACCCTAGACCCTAAATCAAGAAAACATCCTAATTCACAATATTTCACAAATCTGAATTTGTGTTTAACTTATTCAGAAGTGCTGAAACACTCTTACACTTAAATATCTAAGCTGTGCTCTCAACTGGAATAATGTTAATCCTATAGTGAACTGTTTTCACTAATTGCATAGTTGATTGTTGTCCCAGGCTATGTAGCAAAATCATTGAAGTTATCTAGAGCATACAGTTGATCATGCTTACCCTTTTCAGTGAACAAACCAGTATTATATGCAAAATGAGACAGGAATAAGTTTGACAGGAAGAAAGAATTCCACCTTCTACTTGTGAAATATTATGAAAAAAAATCATAAAGTCTCATATTTCACAAGCCAGAGTACCACGCTCTACCTTGTTAAATTTGGTGTAGAGGTCACTTCCCGCATGCAAAGTGACTTCTGAGCTGTGACCAATATAAAGAAGCACCATGTCATTCTTGTATAAGAAGCTCCCATTTATCTATCCAAACTGAAGTAGGAAAATTGTCTCACCCTGCCTCACTTTTGGATACTGCCTGTGTAATATGGAAGTCATCATCACTGTTTTCAGGATTTAAAAATAACATACATTGAGGTTACAGCAAGAAGTAGATTCTTAGATCTTGGCTTTGTTTTACTTTCACCTAAGGCCAAATCACAGATCTCTAAGAACAGACATATTTGTGTGTGTGTATGCAGAGAAGGGCTTGAATCCCTCATTTGTTAGTGTTCTGTCCTTATTGATTCTGTCTATGATTTTTATGAGGAAACAACATGACAAAAAGTGGATAAATTTTCACTGTTTGAACTCAAGGTGTCTGTGAAGACTATAGTTATGCCTTGTCTATGTTTGTTTATTTATGCAAAGTAACCCCAACTAGTAGACTTGCAGGTTCATTTTGTTGTGATTCCCAAAAAGGTTACCTTCTTGCCTACTGCATAACCTCAGAGTCTGAATCTGCAGATATCAGAGACCTAAACCACTATTAACCGAGAGCCTAATACAGTGCTGTGTGGCGGGCATGTTTTGTTATGGGCACGCTGGGAGGTTCAGCCTTGTCAATACTCATATTTGCAGTTCACAATTACTATTTCAGAAATGTAATTTTAGAAAATGTGACATATAATCAAGAATCAAAGTGAATTTTGGAATGCATCACCATCCTGCACAAATAGGAGAAGATGCATTTTAAGCAAAAAAGCTTTAAAGAAAACCCCGAAGATAACAGTCTTTTTATTTTTATATCTGTACCTGTATATACACGCAGTGTATGTGGTGGTGTCTCTATATATAAATATGCGTATACGCTTTTCATATGTATAGAAGTATGTGTGTATGTATCTTCATGTGAACATCTGAGAAAGAACAGATCTAGAAGGGGAAGGAGGCAAAAAGTGATCAAAAACCAAAAATCTCTGTTCAACGGTTGTTTGCAGTTTTCCATTTTGGCTGTTTGATATTAGCTTTGCTAATAAATTTATGCCTCTCAACTTCTAGATGACAACTCAGTGATTAATGTGGGAAAACCATCAAGGAATAGAAGATGGGTTCACCAGGAAACAGATTTAAGTTCATCCATGTACGCTAAAGATTATGTAACTAAATATTCCTATTAAGAAGGGTGTTTACTCTCATGACTTGAGGGGGACCTATCCCCATCCAATCCATTTTTCATTTCTGTGTAAAATTAGAGGTTTTAAATGCTAAGTAAAAGAAAACATTCAAGGAAAAGAAAGAGAAGGAAAGAGCCCAAAGTAGCCTGGATGAGTGCTTTCCTAATTTTTCTTATCTACTCTGAGCAGTTGTAGGTGTATTGCTTTGTTATCAAGTACCACTTTACAGCTTATTAACACCATTTCAGGTATTGGCATTGCTGATTAAGGACTCCTTTCCTGCAGTGCCTGTCCAGCACAGTCTGTGGAGGGAATGCTTTTTATTTTAGTGTTTCCCATGGCATTTACATTACTTAAACTATAGAGCAGATGTGTAGAAGACGTTATTCCACAATAGGGGAATGACATTTGACATCATCAATATTGACAGTGCCTGTGGAGTCAGCTTGAAGTGATTTTGAGGAATTTATCTTACAGTTATAATAATCCACAGATTAATAGGAAAATAAAGTTAAAGAGGGGATGTTAACAGGTACCTAGAGGGCAACTTCAGCTGGAAGAGTTATCATTATCTGTGAGACAAGAGCCCAAAAGATGGTAATTCAGCATCTTGTCCTTTGAATATTTTAACTCAGTGTTTGATGATAGTAAAAAACCTGTTCATGTGTGATTTCTGAAATGGAAAAATAGATCCTAGAGGCAAATAAAAGGTACACTTGTTCACTGATTTCTGGATCACTATTACTTGCAGAGAAGGTGAATTGGAGGAAGACCCACACTTTCACTTAGTTCTGCTCTGGACTGAAGGGGCTTCTCAATGCTGTTGTCTTAGCATTGTGAGCCTGTTTGTGATAGGCTATGTAGACTGTCAGTGGAGACCTCATTGGTGATATAAAATAGCCATGTATATGGGAAAAGCAAGTTTAAACTGGTAATATTGCATTACTAGTGTTTGCTAGCCTTGACATAGAAATTGATATATGCAGGTTTGAATCTGTGTGGGTGGCTGAGGTTTTTGTTTTGTGACTATGAAAATTCTGAAAATTCCCTTACATAATAGTTTAAAAACATTTAAAACAGTCACAAAAATATGAATGTTTTCAAGAAACTACACTCCAAAAAGGTATCCATTACAGCTCAAACAGTATCAAAGTCTTCTAATCTTGATGCTATTTTTATTCATGGTTAATGTATTTTTTTCTGTGAATCTGAATGAAAATATCACCTCAGTCAAGGAAATATGAAGTCTAACTGAAGATATTTTTAAGCAGCCTTTTGCATATATTCTTAATCTTACAGTAAACAAGACAAAGCAATTGGGGTTGGCAGGAACAATTTTAGGTAAATTGCAGACTGATGAAGTGCTTAAATTTCTATTCCTTAATGTGCCTTAAGATTAAGCCAGCAGGCCAAACAGTCACCTTTCACTTCTAGTAGAAGTAAAAGAGAAGTAAAAAAAAATTAGAAGATCAAACTACAGTCAGACCTAGAAGGTAATGTCAAAAGGCTTGTTAACTTAGATTTTTCTGAAATGGCTCACCATCTTTTTGAAAATTATTTTTGAGAAGGAAACAAAGGACAATGCAATGACTTTTGAAGTCAGAGTTCCTTTTTTCTTCTTGTAATAAAGTCTGACAGCCTACCTTTGATCTCTGAAACAATCTACAATCTTGTATAGCTTTGATGGCTAACATAATGGATGCGGTGTTATTTTGAAAGTGGGTCTTAAACAGCCTAGTTAGTATGGGTGCTAAAGCTGCCTTACCCTGCATGGAAATAAGGGCTGATGAACAGAATACACACCTTCATTTATGTCTCGGTCTCTTCAGGAGTGAAAATCTGCCATGGAGAATCACCGACTGCAACGCTCCGTAGTTCTGTCTCCTCTTGTCATAGATGTATGGTTTTACAGGATTAACACAAGTAGGCTATGTTTATGTCTCTCAGTTTATATAAGATTTATCTTGCTGTGTCATGTTTCTGGAGAGCCTACTGGTGCTTGCCAGCAAACACTTCATCAGTGCAGGAGCAGGATGGCAAAATCCTCTTTCTCTCGGTGGAGCACTGCAGCAAGCTCTGGCAGACAGACACGGTAAATGTGCTTGGATAGAGATGCTTCTCCTTGCTGGGCTGCCTTAGAAGAATAAGTGCTTTATAAGAGAAACAAAGCCCAAATGTAGGCTTGACATTACAATTTGATAAACATTGTTTCTGAAACAAAGGGGTGGAAGTTTATAGCTTCATGGCATGTCCTGGAAGGAATGTGCTCAAAACCCCTGCAATGGGTTCACATAAATATTCTGATTTAATTACAGAAATTAGCCACTGGTATCTTCAGTTTTTTTAATGTAGGAGGCAAAATTTTTGCCTTGTCTTATTTATTAGAGCATTTTGAAAGCATGGTTATTCTCAGGAAGCACAAAGCAGAGGAAGGCTGGGAAATGAGGTCAAATACAGCTCAGCTGCCCTTGGCAGTGGCAGGCTTGACTGCCTGCATGTGTGAATACACCACTCACTTCCTGGTGGTAGGGTGCTGCTATTATACAGTGACAAAATACAACAAAAGCAAATGGGATGGCAAAATGTTAATGGGATTAAGGCTGTATGAAGAGTTTTATAAAACTTTTGATTTTGAACAACCATTTTCTGAGAGGGATAAATGAGATCACTAGGCTAAAATGATTAGCTTGTGAGTATGTTAGGCTCAAGTATAGTATAGAAAAACCATGCATGTTCAGAACTTCTTGGAGGCCTTAGTTTTCAAAAGAATATGTTTACATATTTCTCTAAGAAGAAATAAATGTACCTGGAAAGTATAGAAAAAAGGCATAGACTGAAGCTCCAAGATCGGTCGTGACCATATATGCTAGGATATTGAGGCTCAGTCTGTTCTTCTAGAAACTCCTCATTTTTGGAGAATGCCATAGCAATTTTGGCATTTGCCATCTATAGTAATAGTGTACACCAACACCTCTCTCCTTTTCAGAATAAAGAATACTGTGCATATGAAGATACACATGCAGCCTTGTGATAAATACCAATGTTTTATGAATATCCATGAAGGATTTTACAGTAATGGCATGCTTCTGGCTAAAATATTCCTTAGACTTAGCCTTGGTTGACTTTCCAATGACTCCCAACATGCATGCATTCCCACCTTGACCCAGCAGCCCTGGAGCAGTTGTTGCTGATACTGACAGCTTGTGCTGTTTCAAGGTGTTTTGATCCCCACTGATACTACAGAAACAGCATCTTTGAGGGACAGCCTGCTGCAGGACACCCAGAAAAGGTCTGCTGTGTACCATCCAGCCATCAAGTCCAGCCTTGGCAATCATAAGCAGCCCTGCAACTGTAGGCCTGCAGTTTAGCCATCAATACTGAGGGAAGACAGTATGTTATTATGAGCTACTGAGTTTTCTGTGCTACCAAGGCTATTGGTCTAGTTGAAATATTTCAGAAGATCATCCTCTGGAAATTGTCAGCTTTTGTGAATCGGTGGATTCAGGTACTAGGGAAGCCTAAACTGAAGCCTCTGGGTTTATCTTTGCCGTTGTACTCACCTTTACCACCAAAAGAATCTCATGTCCAACCCTAAGCCAGGGAAAACCAGTGTAGTCACAGATGCTGGGGAGGAGCAAGCACAATCCTGTCTTGAGAACTGGCTTTAGCAAAGTCCCATTTGTCCTTCTGGACAGCACTGAAGGCTGGCTTGCCTTGGGTTGGCTTTGGTCCATTTTAGTTGTGAACACTACTTTTCATGTGCTATTAATTCTTGATCCAGTTGTTCCTAAGCTTTATAGTCTTATGTTTTTCACATTTTCCAATTAGTTTGTAAGGCCATTGTATGGCCTGAGGTATTTAGCAGTGAGAAGTAAAAAATGTCAATAAAATGGTGGTCATTACGTTTATTGTTCATTAAAATTTCAGTATTTGTATGATTTTCAAGAAGTTTAATTTCAGCTGAAAGAAGTACCTTCACTTCTTTAGCCCTCAGGCAATTGCTAGGTTGGTTACATTTGATCCTGAATTATTGGGCTTGCCTTCACCTACTGTACAAGCAGGAGTAATGACAGGGCTTTGAAGGACAATTCATGTAGATGCTATAGATCTCAAAGTCAATGGAGTGCTGCAAAAAATAATGGCAACCATAAATGTCATTATAAGGGAGGGCAATAATGTCAACTAATGGGCAAGAGACATGACTGTCTGAAATCATATCAAATTGAGGTGCCTTGTACAGTGAGGGAGCAGTGATACTTCATTTATCTTATATAGTCTTGGTATATTATGGCACCTTGAATAAGGGATACATTCATAATCATACATAGTTTTCTTTTTGGTGTGTTAATGTAACGTGGGTGAATTTATGAAACAGTACAGGGTTTTGTCTTTTACTATGTTAGAACAGACTGAATAAAATGGATTTGCAGAGGACAAAATATTACTGTTGTACATGGTAGGTTCTTACTGTTGAAAGATTTCAGTCTTTCTGCTCTCACTGCCCTCGCTGCCTTCCCCTGGCTTCCCCAGGAAGCTGTAGGTTCAGAAGACATAGCCTATGCATAGTCCGTACTAGGGCAGTGTTTGGACAGGAATCTGCCTGTGTTGATGTGGCTGTTATTCCAGGAAGGCAGTGCTCCAGGGCACTGATGTGGCACCCAGACTAGCAGCTTGGGAGGTGCCCTCTTGGGAGAGAGCCTCGGTGAGTAAGGCAATGGGATATTCTGCAGTAGGAAGCAAATCCCCCTTTTCAGTACCTCATTTGCAAAGGTAGAGTACTTAACTGAAGCATTGTCTCCTGCCTGGCTTACAGTTAGGATTTCTAATTGTAACAGCCACCATCTGATATGCTTTAAATAGATCATCTGTCTTCTGGGGTTCATCTCAAAATTATAATTCCAGTCTACTCTACAAAATCCTGTATCTTGGACATCAGCCAGGTTCTTGTCTTGTTCTCTTGGATTTTGGGATGTGTCTGAATTCCATCAAGGACTGTGCTATTAGACCACGTCTTTATATCCAAATGTCTAGCTTTTTCCTTGCAATAAAAGAATATTAGGCAAAGGCACAGGGGGAAAAAAGAAAAACAAACCCACACACATACAAAAAAACTACAAAGGAAAGAAATTAAAACAAGATTTTTTTTTTCATAGAGGAACTCTATCCTCCAGTAAGTATAACTGGTCACTTATTAAAAGGTATGTGGACTTTACTTAAAGATTTGCTGTGAAATTCTCCTTGCTCTCCTGTTAGGTGGTATGCTATTAAGTGGCTTCAGTTGAGTATTAAAAAAAAAGCATTAGAGGGAAGATTTTCTGTTATAATGTAAGCTTCAAATCAGCAGCATCAGAGATGAAACTGGATTAATATAAATCCTTCAAAGGATAAAATACATTTGCAGATTAACCCTGACCTCTGCTTAAAAACTTCCCAAACCTTCTTTTCTGTATTGATTTATCTAAACAGGGCTGCCTGGCTGCACACGATGAAATACTTCCTCTGCAGGGCAATTAGCAGGCACCTGGATAGGATTCAGACTTTTGTCAGGCACAGAAAATCCCATTAGATGTTACTACAGGTGGTTGCTGCATGTCTGCTACCAATATGAATACTGCATTTGGAAACTTAAAATAGAAGGTATGAAAAACCTGACAGCTATAAATCTTGTATTTGAAATGTAAGATTTTATTGACCTCTACTATCTTTGAGATGGAGAAAAGGAGGAATCTTGCACTCTTTAGGGATGATTAATTGTTGAAAAGTGACTTACAGAGTGCTCCACATGGTTGTATTACCTCAGACAACAGGTTAAACAGTAAAGGGGCTTCTGAATTTAGAGACACTAAACATCATTTTATTGCAAATGAGAAAAATCAGTGCAAGTATGACAAGGATATGTCCATTTATATTCCAGACCAAACTTAAAAGTTATAACATAAATTATTAATTTCCAGGCTAGTTGTGTGCCACCACTGCTGTCCAGCTCATGTTAAATTTAATGCTGAGTCCATTCTGAAGCTGTTTCATGTCCAATCAACCCAGAAATTTAATGTTGCAGTAGAAAAAAAGGAGACAGAATCAACCTGCTCACTACTGTATGTTGAATTGCATCTGTCTTGCACCCAGTGGGACTGTAATAAGGAAGGTCACTAAATTTTTTTTTTAATGTTAGGAAGTTTCTTATGAATTGAGGATAAAATTCTGCCTCTATTGAGGCAGAAATAAAACATTCTCTTGCTTTTTGTGGAGCTAGCATTTTTCATGAACTTTTCCACATGTCTACATTTAGGTTATGCTCCAAAGCACATAGAGAACAGATGGGAAAATAATTCAACCTGCCTGTATCTGAAGTTTCAGATCTATACAACTGGGTGGATAATACATCAGGTATATTAAGATGATAAGTTAAAATCTTTGACAGCTTTGATATATAATCAATATGAAGTTATTAGTCATTGTATTAATAAAGCTTAAATTGCCTTAAAAAATCAGTTAAAATAATAGCAGTTAAGTGTCGGAAAAGCATAGTAGATCATGCCTCTGTCTTGCAAGGCGTACATTCTTGATAGGGGATAGAGATAAAATTGAAGTGACACTTGCTGTTAGACTATAGATAGTCTCTCTGGGAGAAACTGAAATACTATTTGTTCTATAAAAAAGTCTGTAAAAATCAAAGAACTTTATTGCTTTTAAAATCATTAAAATTTTGCAGATGTTGAAATATATGCTAGGTTTTTATATTACAAAAGTATAGTATATTCTACCATAAATTATATACACAATATAGAGTCATGGGTGGGTTTTTTTGTTTTCTGAGTTAGCTTTACAACTGAGTAAGAGTAACTGATAAAATATACACTAGTATAAGATATTGTTCATGGGTTGTTTAGACTAGTGCTGGGATACACTTTCTGTCTGTGACTCGTATAGTGCAGGAGTATATATATGGAAAGTATATATGGAATGTAAGTACGTACAAAATGTGGATAGAGGTTTTAAATATGAGAAGGAAGGATCCACTTTCTGGCTATAAGACATGTTAAACAGTGCATTTTAAAGGATTATTGAATGCCTTGGGTATTTGCTAAGGCACACGGCCAGCAAGAGCAGTAATCCTTCACTACAAAGCCTGTTGTATTTCAAAAGTAGTAAGCTATTGCTTCTACAGCATAGGAATTATGTCAGTGTTACTGACTAATAAAAGCCTTGGGACTGGCTTCCTCGGAGGTAGGGTGAAGTGTAAGCTCACCACACCTGTCTTCTACTCTAGATCTTTATAAAAATAATGGTAAACAGTAAGTCACTCAGACTTACAAAGTCCTTGCTCTGTGCAGGATGTTAACTTTCTGTTCTGCTTTTTACATTAAAAGAAAAGGAAGGATACATTTATTGATCTTGCATTGACGGAGAAAAGGCATCAGATGTAAAATAAAATTTACAGCATGAAGTAAAGGTTTTTGAAAATGGGTGCAAGAGTATTGAGGGTGCCTTGCAGAGATAGTTTATTTTCTCTTAGATTATCAAGACTGTTCCTCTGGAAATTAGAGGTAGTGTCTCCTTTTGGCAGTTTGTCTCATCTGTAAAAGACTGGACAGTACAGAGCATTTATATGAGAACTGCTATGAGGAAAACTTGAAAATATATGCCTTACTCTAATATAAATTAAAACTACTAAATTTTAACCAACGGATATTTAAAATATTTTGACTGAAAAAAATAAAATAATTAAAATCAAATTTCTGGAAAAAAGAGGGAGAAATCTTTGTTTTTCACCAAAACCCTCCTTTTACCAGACTTGCAGACATCCATAACATCTGAGACAGAATGCATCTGTAACTGTGTATCTTCTTGGTAAGTTACAAAACCAATAGAACACTAAATGGATATTGGCAAGTAAATTTTATTTCTTCTCCATTTTCAGGGATTTAATGAATGCCTTAGTCATTTTACTGCACACGTATATATCAACACACAGCTGGCATTCATATGTGTAACTGCAACAGAAGATAGTAGGAGACCATAAAAAAAATAATAATGACAAATTGATTTAGCCTGTGTTTTCTTATGTTTTTTTTTTTGTTTGTTTGCTTGCTTTTGTGGTTATCTTCCTCTAAAGAGTATGCACTGCAAAAATATGTATTAAAAATGTTACTTTCACTAAAATGTTTGAAATATGCTTTGATACTAAAGAATCTGAGCTGTTTTGCTTCTCTATAAATAAAAATAAAGTATTTCAAGTGTTAGTATTTTTTACATGAATATATTGTAAACTGTGTTAAAGCAAACAATTTATTAGATAAATATCTCTAACAATTTTATAATTGCCTTGAAATTGTTTTCAAGCACCTGCTTGTATTTATATATTCACATGTTTTTATGTGAATTTTTTTCCGGATTATGAAAAATCTGATTCTAGTTACAGAGCTGCAATTAGCTTGAGGAAACCCAAGAACCCCACTATGGCATTGTTGTCTTGCCACCATCCAGGACTTCACTTAGGAAGAGTACCTTAAATACATTTTTCAAGGATATAGGAAGGCTCTTTCTTTAAAGTATGCCAGCATTTCAGTAGAGGCTTCCTTTTTTTTCTTCAATTATGCAATGATGCCAGGAAATATAATGCATCATTTTAGACCTCTTTTTATTAGTTACTATGAAGCTGGAATGACATAGCTATGAGCAGATGTTTGTCTTAGTCTTGTATATTCATGCACGGTGGTGTTGGCTGACAGCCAGCAGTCCTCTGTAGTCTCCAGTGTGGAATAACTGGGATACATAGACAACATGAGATGGTCCATAAAACAAAATTCTTCTTGTGTTGGAAATGCCTGAGTTCTGCTTGGCTAACTAGGGTGTTGAAAACTACCACAAGCTTTTGCCTTCGTAGGGCTGTGTCACTTTATACCATTTCAAGATTCTAAACAGAGTCTAAGAAAAAAGTGAATTAAACATTCATTTAAATATCAAAATGAGTTTTGCTGGCTGTGTTTGATCAAAACAAGGTTCGTTATAGGTTCCTGTAATGAGCTTTCATTACTGAATGTAAGCACTTTTGTTCCTGTTGTGTTTACCTTCTGTAAGTATTCACTTGAGCTTGTGAACAAAAACCTATTTCAACTGGAGTTTTAGTTTTACTGCAGATTGTGAAGTTTAAATGTGTTAACAGTAAGCAACTTTATAACAGAAATTTGAAGTTGTAAGAGTTCAATTGATTCAAATGAAACACTAATTCAAAACTAATTAAAAACTGATTCAAAATTAGTAACATTTGGTGCTTTAATCAGAGAAGAATATTAGAGCCTAAAGTTTAAATTTTAAATAGGCAGGCACAGGGAAAATGAAATATGCTAGATGTTTCAATGGATATTTTTGAAAAAAAAGTGTTTGGAGAAAATGGTGAGTGACAACTTTCTAAAAAACAAAAGGCAGCACTCATCAGACAAATTATAAAGTGTTACCTTATCTTAAAATATTGGTGATGTGTCACACTGTCACAGTCAACCCATGGAAAAAATGTCTGTAGGAGCTACCTCCATATCACAATTTTGTTGTCTTACTATTCCTCTAGTTTGTCAGCAACT
The DNA here is from genome assembly GCA_907165065.1 of Caprimulgus europaeus. Next base: position 20,344,039 of record OU015527.1, read on the forward strand.
ATATATCAGCCACTATTAAGATTATACTGTCTGGTAATTATTAATATTAGTCTTTTAAAATATGGTACATATATGCAAGTGGTTAGGTGACCTCACTATTACTCAGATTAAGTGGGGGTTTTTTAACCTTGAAATCAGCAGGTAGAAGACAATTTATTATGTGTGATTTATAAAGCAACTAAGTGATGCTAATTCCTGTTTTCAGCAAAAATTAATTTTCGTAACACCCAAAGGAACATGAATATTACATAGCATACTTCTGAAAAATAACTTTGCAAATGCAATTTAAGCTCTCAAATCTTTAAGGAAATTTTATAAATTTTACTCATTGTAAGTAATTCCTCAGCTGATAAAGGCAAAGAGTGTTTCTGGCTGTTTAACCCCCAAGGTATTCGACTAAATTATGGTATTCAAAAATGTCATAGATGGCTGAATCTATTGAAAGGCACATTTAGCTTACTGCCCTATCTGTAACACTGATCAGCGTTGGATGCTTATGAAGAGGGCAAAAAATCATACAGTGGAATGTGGAGCTTAAGAACTGGACAAGGATCAGTGGGAGATGTTTTCTGATCCAAAAGAATGTCATTCTTAATTTAATCTTTATTAAAATAACTACTGCATAACTACCTGCACGTTAATTCTTTCAAATCCACAAGCAGATTCATTACTGGGACAATTTTACTTCCATCAACATGAAAAGCTTCGTAAAGATGGCATTTATATGCTACAGAGTGCGACTGATATTAAAAAGGAAAATTACATCAAAGTAATTGCATTTTATTGTTGTCAAAACTCCTTCACTTGATGAAAGGCTAGACATCATGGTGCTCAGTTTGTCTCTATTCCATCTGTGTCAAAATTCGCAGTACCATGCTGAGTCATTGCATAACACTGATATCCTGCGCAGCATGTTCATACAAGTCCTCATGAGTCTGCATGTATCTCCCATCTGACGTCATATGAGTTTGAACTGTAAAAATATCTACTAATGCTTCTTATTTGGTATAGTAGGGAAACATGAAGACTATTAGAAAACTGGACTGGGTAGCCTCTTTTAGTTTTCAGTTTGGTGGGGTTTTTTTCTGCTGTTGTTTTTGTTTGGTTTTAATACCCTTTTTTTCTACTGTTCATTTTCAATTTTTCTGACTAATAGCCATCCAGTCTCTTTACTGGGTCCCAGGAGATGTTTATCTGTGATGATTGTACTTTTTTCACCTCTAGTTCCTCTATAGGCATATCTCTTAATGGATAAACCAGCTGGTTGGATTTTGATCTTTTTGGCATTGATCTGGCTGTGAAGGTGCTGTCTGAGAGGACAACTGACGGATTATGGTAACTAATCCACAATTTGAATGTCAAGAATCTAGTCCCAAAAAGTGGAAATAGATGCTGAAATTGGAAATGATAATTAGTCCATGTCATATTTTTCCACTGAAAACAGTGTGTCTGTAATAGCTTTTTACCAGCAAACAATGTTGATCACTGAGTGTCAAGAATACAATAGAAACCTGGAAAATTGTATACTAAAATTTCTATTTATGAAGCTGATTTATTAAAAAGGTAACAGAAGTATTCACTTGCTGCTGGAAAAATGTCTCTTTGCACTGTGTGTGTATATATATATATACACACTTTATTATTATTATTATTATTATTATTATTATTATTATTATTATTATTATTATTATTATTATTAGTAGTAGTAGTATTAGTAGTATTAGTAGTATTAGTAGTATTAGTATTAGTATTAGTAGTATTAGTAGTATTAGTAGTATTAGTAGTATTAGTAGTATTAGTAGTATTAGTAGTATTATTATTCCCAGAGGAGATAAAAGAGTATGATTGCCCACAGATGCATATGTCTCTTTTTCCTTGGAGGCAAGTGAAAGCTTTTTCCTTCTAAGTACACTTGTACCCTTGAGCCTCTGGATACACTCTGCCTGGCTGGTGGATGGATGCTGAAAACGTGTGTTGTGCCCAGAGGATTCTTTGTAGCATATTTAATATGGAAAGACATTAGTTGAAAGAATGTGTTGGGCTGTGACAGGGAGAGGAAAGCTGGTACAAACTTGCAGTATGTATTTCAGTTACTTCTTTCTGTATATTTCAATTAAGCTCAGTTTTCAGTTAGAAAAAGGACCAGCTGATCCCATGACACCTAAAGCTGAATTTTGAGAAACTTACTTCAGGAAGCTGAACTTCATGAGAAGGTGTGCCCATCCCACTCATGCTCTGGGGCAATTTTCAGCGGTCCTTTGTTGTTAAGTGAGAAGGATCAAACTACTCCCAAGAGTAGGGGGTCATGGGGGAAGCTACTCAGCCAAAGGTGATATGAGTGTTCTGTGGTTTTATGTAGGAGCCAGCTCTGGTGAGCAAACACATATGTTGATGATAACGGGGGGCATTGTAGTCTCCATATTCTGTGCAGAAATGTGTAAAAGTCAGAGCGTAGCAGTGTGACTGCATAGGCAGCAGAAATGGCCATCAGGTTCCAGGAAACTCGAGTGTCCCAGCTCAAGGCTCTTGTCTGCTGACCAGAAAGGACATCTTTGTTCAGAAGCAAGTGGGAAAAACTACATAAATGCTGAATTAATTAGTATTAATGTACTTCATAGGATTTCCAAAAATGTGTGAGGAACAGAGCTTTTAGGTAACAAACATGTCTGCCAGTTTCGGGGGGGGGGGTATCAAATGGGAGTAAAAGGGGAGATTTAAAGAGAATAGATCCATGTTAGTAACATTGCGTAGGTGCTAAGGCTGCATTAGTGCACTATGAGAAAAATCAAACAAATTTTTAAGTCTAAAAAAAACCCCAAATAGACATGCAATACAAATTTCTTTCAAGTTCTCTGGAATGAATGATTCTAATTGTGTCCAATAAAGAAACAACTTTCAATGTGGGAATTAAGTGACAGTAGTTAGCAACACTTTTAAGATGTCTGCCCCACCCTTATGCTTCCCTACAACGTCAATGAGAAATATCTTTATATTGAACTTAAATTATGTGCTAGGCTGGCTTTACAGTAAACTAAGAATTTCATTTAGGTTTGGGTACATGAAAAATCCTTTATCTTTCCCTAAAATGTATTTTTACGAAACTGACTAAGCTCACAAAACACACTTGAATAATTCCTCAACTAATGGTACAACTCATTATCTGGGACAGAGATATGTTGCTGAAACATCCTTTGATTTCTTACCTATTATATTTCTTTCTATCATTTCCTGAAATATCCTTGCTGGAGGATACTGCTCTTGGTTATTGCAGTCAGCACTGGGAATGCTGATTTTTAGATAATGTCACCTCTCTTATTCTCAGGAATCTATGCCCCAGAATATAATACCAGAGTACTTACGCTACGAAAATAACGTTTATCATGTGACTATCTGACTTGGTAGAGATCCATGTGTGTATTTTATTACTTACCTGGATCCCACGAGTGAAATTATGGTATAACTCTCTGACTTTCTAAATCTAGTGGCTGTTAACATGGTATAACTCTGGAAGTTTGTCAATATATTTTTCTTGCTGGTGCTTTCCAGATCAGTAATGCTTTTTAGAAAGACAAGCACAAAATATTTTGCTTATCAAGAAACACCTTGGTGGAATTTGTGAGTACTTTGATTCTAGGTAACACAAATATACATTTAATATACAAAACCAAAACAAATATGAATATTTTACTGATATTTATATTTTCTTTAGATTGCCCTTTAGACTTCTTTTGTGTGTGTGTTTGTGTGTGTGTGTAAGGTAAACAGCTGAAAACTGTGAGGGTGGGCAAACAGACCATAAGCAACCATTAGCCTTTACAGAAATTGCTTTTATGAAATTGACTTCTAATGAGCTATGCATTTTTGATAGCCAGGGATTGTATATTCAGGAATTGTAAACTATCATGGCTTACAGCAGCAATATTCAGGCCTTTAAATCTGCTTTTGAAATTAAAATGGAGCCTATTAGTTATACAGTATAGAGGATGCCAAAATTCAAACACCACAAAATCCTCTAATCATCACTTTTCAGCTAGTGGAATACACGAGAAAAGGGCAATGTAACTGAACTATCACTATGCCTTTGAATTGAAAGATTTTTGTTGTATTACATGGTGGGGTGACACTCTCTTTCCCAAAGAATAATGAATCTTTTAGACCCATTATGGCCTTCCAGTTCAATGGCATTTTCTTTAATCTAATACCTATTACCATTTAACTGCTTTTAAAGTTGCCAACCAAATTAATGCACTGCGCTGAACTACTGCTTTGGGGTTTATGTTGGTTAAATCTCTCAAATGTCATGTAATTTTTGTTTTCTAGCTCAAAAACAAGTTTTACAGAACCTTTGGAGATCAACTAGTCTTATCTGCCTTGTACTCTTGTGGTTTTATTTTGCTGAGACTGAGAAATATTAACAAAGAGTTTTGCTGTAAATGTGTGTGGAATCTGCAGTGTGTGGGAAAGCAACGGAACTAGGAATCAAATGTTTGCTTCAGCTGCTGGGTAACAACACAGCAATGACAGGTTTCATGGTTTTGTTTTGTTCATTTAATTTATACAACAATTATAATTTTATTAATGAGTAAGAACTTTTGTCAGATACTCAATTATCTTAAATGATAAACTCCTGACCCATTTTTTTCTTAGGTAATTATTGAATTGAGATGAATTGCAGGATAGGCAAGGAAGAGATGCATATTTTAGAATGCTATTCTGACCCTGCCTTCACCATTTTTTGTCATATAAAACAGAAATTGGAAATACTCCGTGTCTCAAATTTTCTGAAAGTTCTCTGAAAACTGATCTGAAAAGAGTTTTGTATTGAAATTTCTTAGACTTATTCAAACTCTCCATGGGAGTATGTCATCAGACTTTGAGCTGAACCTTTGTACTCTTTTTTCTTCTAACTACTACGTAATATTAGAAGTATTGTGGCAAATTTACAGCTGACTAGGTTGATTTAGCTCAAAGGGTTGATGACTGAAAATTATGGAAGCCATAAAACAGCATAAAATGCAACTCTGCTGGGTCTCATAACACAACTGGGAGACGTGATATTTGCCCTTAAAATGAATGACATGATAATTTTATATCTGCAGATTTCAGAGTGGAAAAGTGACACCATGAGCTACCAACTGCTAATTGGGTTATCAGCTACAGTGTCAGCAGCAACAAAATGTTCAGAAAGGTAGCCTAGACACTTTGCTATAGGCTTAGTGGTGGTGGCCAGAAGAGATATAAAGTGAATTACGTTTTCACAGCCATCCTTGAGCAAAAGAAGACCCAAGGAATTTGGCTAATACTTGATTTATGAAACTGGTACCATTTCAGAGACTTGGGAGCTCTGCTTCTAGCACAAAGTAGCTGTAAATTGTCCATTCTGTTTCATATCAATAATTTCTGTTATTTGTTCTTGGAATTACAGTTATTTAAATCTTACAGCTATCATCTTAGAGGCATTTATTTTCAAAATTGTTTTAAACAAGAAGATGAAAATCTAGCAAAAATAGAGCAAAACTCAAGAATGTCCCCTCCTTCAAACTTTTAGCATCATCTTATATTCAGGATTTTAAATTTCCAGACCCAGATGGTCTTTCACAGTAACTTTATGTGCTTGCAGTCAACACGATTTCCAAGAAAAGTTAAGTATAAGTATAGAGTTAATTGATTCTAGGATAGGATTGTAAAGATATTGTGCATTTTAAACAAAGGGTGGTAAAACAGCAGTGTGGAATAACATATTTATGTGATCCTCTTCTGGCTGAAATGGGCTTAGCACAGGCTGCAAAGACAGAGATAAAAGTAGCTTCAGTGTACTTCATGTGGTCCTGCCTCTTGGAAATGCCACAGCACTATTAGACAACTGACGTAATTAACTCTATGTCCTGGTGATGTGGAGGTGAAGTAGCAGAGCTTTTAAGGTCATTTCCCCATGCCAGGAAAAGTCTTTCTGGAGGACCTTTCCAGAGCAATATGGATATGGCCAAACTACATTTTGGATTTTCCCTCCAAGTCTCTTTATCTGAGGAAGGACTAAGCTCTGTGCAGTGATCGCTCTCTGCAATGGAGGAGGTTTGTTTGAAGCTCTGTCTTTAATGAGTTAGTGCCTTTGATCTGACATGTGTTGTGAAAGTCAACAACTAAGTGGTTTATGAAATATTCCAAGTGACTGCCTGGAAAACAAACTCTGGCCAGGCATGGTATTTCAGTTCTGCTACTGTAGCCCCATTGTCAATAAAGTACTGAGATAGTCCTCTATTTTTTTTTTTTTTTCAAATAATTTTGTAAGAAAATGCACATGGCATTCAAATAAGTGCTTATGCATTCTTTAGACTTTTTTGTGCTCTCTGTTAAAAAATATGTCTGTCCTTTTTGGACTTCACATTGACATTTTCGTTGGTTCAGCTCAGCTTACTTCAAAAGAAAAAAGGATTAGGGTGAAGCTTAGTGCAGGGCCTTACAGATGAGACCTTTAAAAAGGATCATCGTTGCTCTGCCAGCTGACTTAAGTTCTCATTACACTCTGTAATGGCGATGTGTTCAAAGCTCTAGCAAAACTTACAGTCTTTGAAAAATTAGTCATGTTGGGGTCCCCCTCTGTAACGTATTGTCTGTTCTATGCTACACCTATACACTAATTTTTAAGCTGAGTGACACAGCATCTACAGTGGAGTCAGAATGGTGTGTACGGTTGAGGGGAAAACCACAGTTTTGTGCTTTAATAAAGATATGATTCATATACTTTTATCCAGTATAAATTTCAAAATGCATGTTCTTGCATGAAGTGTTACCTACATACCACAGATAATCGCAAAAAAACAAAACCAAAGCTGAAAAAGCATCTCCTATGACTCTCTTTTCCCTTGGTAACTTGTCAGGTGTGATATACTATTTTAATATAGAAAGGGTTATGGTGTGTTGCTTCTGGACAATTCAGCAATTTCCTTTAGGGTTATTGCCAAATTTTTATCTCTTTTTATTTATATTTTGTATTCTTGTTAATATGTACTTAAACAAATGTTGATACCAATACTTCTGCTCCATTTATTTCATATAATTGGATAAATACACAGGTTTCTGCAAGTATCAATCTTATAAAGTTTTCTCACTTGCTTTGTTCACCCAGTAGTGACTTTATGGTTTGTTTTTTCGGGTTTTGTTTTGTTTTGTTTTGTTTTTCTGTCATGGAGGAAAATGTTCTCACTGTTTACACCAAGATAATAAGCAATCTTTGAATGGCATTTTTCTGTAGCCTTTTTAGGAACATTTTGAAAAACTGGTATTTTTGAAATCAGAATGTGATAGCTGGGAAGAACTGATATTTCTAAGATGCGTCAACCTTGGTGCAATTCTCATGTTGACCCCAGAGGAATTGCTAAATGTTTTTTAAAATTGCAGGATTATTCTTAACACACTTTCTCTCCTCTGCATTTTTTTCCTTGCAGTACAGCAGTCACACAATAGATAAAGATGGGATGTTTGCCCTATAAATCTGCCTATGAAGAAGTGTTGAGACCCCCTGTAAATTTGTAATCTTAAATATGATTCACAAACTATTCAATACTGGGAAACAAAATTACTGTGAGTGATAGTGATTAAAGATGGTATAACTGCATCTTACTCTGTAAGCCTTGCTAATGCTTCAGCTTCCAACTTCCTTTGAGCTAGACAGAGAAAACACATGGGGAGATAACCTGATATTTAGCAAAATGCCTGCTTGGAATTAACTGACCTTTCCTGTAAATCAGAATCAAAGTTGCCAGCTGGGCACTTTCTCATATGCAGGCAGCAAGAAAATAAGTTGAAGAGCTTTCTGAAGCAAAACATTACACATACATTCCCCACCACTATTCTACGTCTTATACTATAATAATGCAAGAACTATTACTGAGAGTAAACCAGGAGAAGTGTTTCAGCTCCAGTGTCTCTTCATGCTTTCACAGCAAGAGTGACAATTATACATGAGTTCATATTAATGACTATTTTCAAAGGAAGCTGCTCCTTGGCTGGCATGAAGGGAAAAGGATGAACTGACACAGCATACTAAATACTGTTGTTTCATGGTTTTACCTACATTGATAAGCCAGCAAAAATATGTGAAAATTACTTTAACAGTTTTTATCAATAAGATCTATGCAGGTAAATCTGCCTGGTTAAAAACATCTTTCATGCAACTGATCTGACTTAGGACTGTTTAACAGTTGATCTGTTCAGCTACTGCATATAATAATGATTCTTCTTCCATGTGTCAGAACAAAGCCACTATCTTTGCTAGGATTGTTTCTGTACAAAACAGAGATAAGTGATAATAGAGTAAGTTCCAGTTTATTGGAACAGTACTTTCTGTATGAGACTAACCACACCTAGGCTCAAGGCAAGGAAATACCAAAAAGGGCTTTCATACTGGCACATGTGCAGACTCCACATTTAACTAAAGGAGGAACTTAATCTTTCTGCTGCACAACCTTACATTTATCTGGAACTGCACTTATGAGGAGCTCTGCATGATCCATTTTTAATAACTGTCTTCACAAACAGTGCTCATATGCAGAAGAGATTTATTTTTTATGCAGGGTTAGCCAAGTCTAAGTGGTTAGATCTATGCAAAACATAAAATAAAACTTAATATTGAGAAAATTTGCTGTATTTTCCACTAACTATATTCATTTAGGAAACAGTAGCTCTTATTCTAATCTTAAGGGGGTTATTCATATTTTTCACAGTGTATGATCAGACTCAGGCAACAGTTTCATTCTGGGCTGCACTTCAAAGAAATGATAAAATATGTATTTCTCTGTTTTGCCACAGATAATGGATGTAGGAAAGGCTCCCTCTTAAGCTTTGGGAGGGAAAGAGTAGTGTTCAACAAGCTGGTGATTGAAAGACAGCATGATGCAGTTTTGTCTTGATATCCATCAACTTTTATTTGCAACTGCATGTAACAGTTATGTGTTATCATTATTTCTGTCTTTCTTCTTGGAAGATTTTGAGTGTCTGTGAACATGTGGCCATCCCAGACTCCCTCCCATGGCATTCCTGCCGAACTTTGGTGTGCTTTGTGCACAGAAGCAGGTTCCAGCCCTAGTTCTTCTGGGGACAGGCCATTTCTTACTGTCAGTATGTCTGTTGTTTTCCTCTAGCTTCCTGTGACGCTGCCTCAGGAGAATCACACTTCCCAGGTCCTCAGTGTATGTGCTATGCAGTCTCGGTGGGTACAGCATGATGGACAGCAGGATGCCACATGTTGCCCCAGAATCTGAGTGTACCTAGGTCCTTCGCTGTGCTGTGGCTGTCTGGGAACATGGAGAGCTTGGTGTGAATCATGTTGTTGGCTAAATTACTCAAATTGGGTTACATTTTGCAAATGTCTGGCAAGTATAATATATGTGTGCTGGGTTAAAATTCTATCTCATTACTTCAGCTTTTCTGAATTGGTTCTAAGAGCTGGCTTCATCCTCACCACTAACAGCAGACGTTAATGAACTTACCTGAGCTATTTGACCTTTCTCTGGACTTTGATGTACTGCCCTGTGATAGGACAGGGAGCAGAAGCAGGTAGGTGGTGGAGGTAGACCAGGCTCCAAACATATTTATAGCCCACTAAAACCCTTTCTACAACAGGGAACTTCTCTGCTAGATCTTGTGCCTCATTATGTATATGTATTGCAAGATCAGCACAAGTCTCTAATAGGCTTTTTCTGAGCAACTTTGCCAAAGTATGACTCACTGGCATTTGTCATCATTGACTGGGGCAATGGACTAGTATACATATTTACTCATCAAGGAAATAACAGTTAGAATACCATAGCTGATAGCTTTAAAATTTGTTTGCAACCCTTAGCCCAACATTTTGTTGAACGCCTAATTTATTTTGGACAAGTTGAGAACAATGAACAGTCATGTTATTTTTCCAAATCTCAAAAAACCTCAAAATTACCCATCTGGATTACCAGCTGAGTAGACCGCTGCAAGTCTGCTTCTCACCTACTGTTACGCTAATGATCGCAATGACAGCTCTGTATGAAGTTAATATCCTCTTGCTTCACCCTTTTTATTGTTTTGGAAACTACTCAAGAATAATTAGATCAGTTTTAGCTATTCTAATTGAGAGCATTGAGCAGAGTGATATTAGGATATCAAACAATTTGGAAGGTTAATTTCCTGATAGAATAAATAACTGTCATGATCCAAGTTATACTAGGAGAGCATACCAAGGAGCTTGATAAAATGACTTTGGGTGTGCTGAGAAAAGATCCAGAAAATTAAAAATAAACTTTCCTAAATAATGGAATGAGGGGAAAAAGCCTCTTGAAACAAGATTTTGTAACTTACTGACAGAAAGTTTTGTGTATATGATCTCATAGTATCATGGACAGATATAGCAGAGGCTGAACTGATTTGACTTTTTGTAGCTTGATGACCTGACATGCCTTATGGCTGCATTTTGAGCTTCAGAACATAAATTTTCTGTTTTTAAAAAGAAATAATTATCTCTTACTTCGGTGAAAATAATCTTAAAAGTATAAATTGGATATCCAAACTGAAAGTTGCTCAAGACTGTGAGATGTCTGATGTTGTCTGGAAAAGAAATGTAAGACTATACTTCTTCACTGCTCTGCTCTTCTAGCCCTGAGGGCTGCCCTGTGTCTGCAGTATACTAGTTGAGCACAAATCTCTGTTTCACCTGTCCTGGTCTTTCTGTATATTGGATTAGGAAGTGTAGGAGAGGAAGAAGGAGACTTCTGTGAACTTTGTGCAAGGAAAGAAGAGAAGAAGCAAAGGAGTTTTGCTTTTGCATAGCTTAGTGCTGTTTCTTCTGGTTCATAGCACCACATAAATCAAGTGAAGATTATAAGCCACAGCAAATATTCTTTAGTATATGCAATTTAAATTTATTATGAAATGATATTTTAGATATTTAGCCCAGAGAGGAATTTCTACAGTGTTCTTCCCCCATCCACTTTTCTAGAAAAAGATTGTGAAATAACTTTACTCCAGATTTCCAGCATGTAAAATAATAAAGCAGTAAGACAGACTGATAGTGCATTAATGGACTATAAATACATACTTGAGGTACTATGTATATGTAAGACTGAAGGCCAAGGACCTTTAATCACCTGAAATGACTGCTAATGATCCAGTAGGATGTAACTAGATATATGCAACTTCTGTATTAATAAGAATAAATGTCATCACCGTAATCTTTGGAAAAATGTATTATCTTGCACTGATGAAGACCAAACTATTAATCAAAGGAAAGGGTAAAGAAGCAATACCTCTGGAATGTTTTTAAACATTTTTTAAAAGTGCTTGCTATTTGGAAGAGGAATAATGTGGGCCTCATTTTATCAGTCTTTATTCTTTCACCTTCCGTGAAGATTTATTCCACATGGGCCTGTCTATATTTCCATTCTTCCACAGGAAGTGCCTGAACATGCAGCTAAGTGCTCTTGTCTAACACATCCTCAGACTCATGATGAGTGAAAAATGTAATCCAAATTGAATGGGCTAGTAGAAGCCACTCACCAATTTAGTATGGTTTGATGTTCAGAAGGTGAACATACCACTGTTGTGGATGGGATTCTTGGCTGTCAGGCAATACCTTGTGTGAATAGATATAAGTTTACATCTACTGTGGTTAATTCCTCTGGACCACAGATGAGATTAGATAGAAATAATTATTCCCATGATAGTTGTTTCCCATTTTTTTTACATTGAGAAGATATAACCTAAAAACATAGAATCCAAACCATGGCTTTTAACATTCTTTCTGAATAAAAATGCCTTTGTCAATCTAGAAGCAAAAAGAAAAATGAAATGCAATCTTGTAGAACTGAAATCTAGTTGAAATGTCACAAATTTCTAAAAAAGTTATTGCAAAGAATAATAAGAGAGTAAGATGAAATCACAGAAATGTAAGGGATGTCTACAAGAATACACAACTCAAACGTCAGTTAGCAGCTTCTTTTATCCTGGATTTTCTCAGTGTTCTGTATAATGGAAATGTGCTGGGTATGAGTACACTGGTGAAAAATATGGAAATGCATACCATTGAAAACACCCTACAGAAATTAGAGAGAAGCTGGGAGAAGGAGAAAGTCTCTGAACCTGCTTGGCATGGATCAAAAGGGAACAATGCAGTTAGAAGTAGATTAATCTAACTGAAAAAGTAAAAAGTCAAGTAAACAATTGCCAAAAATCGAACTGAACTTCAACCTTAAATTTATTTTTCATGGTTTTGCTTTGGGGTTTTTTTATGGTTCACGTGAAGGCCTGAAGAAGAATGGCCATAACAGCATATTAAAACCTGCTCTTGAAAAGCTATTATTTATAGTTTCAGTACAAGCAAAAAGAATGGAAATCTTATAAGCTGGTGATTTGTTGGTTTTGTTTTGTTTTTTTTTTCAGGGTGTTCTGTCTAACTTCTAGGCTCAGAGAGTATGAATAGTTTGGAAAACATATTTTGCATCTTTCTGTGACCAAATACTAGTTGCTTTTTACCCCTATAGCTGACAATTAGAAGGCAAAGGCAAGTGGGATAATAACATTTTGATAGCTTTTAAGTTAAGAGCAGGGAAAACCATAATAGAAAAGAAAATCTGGAAATCTTGTCAAGTACAGCTTTATTTTACCTTCTTTTATTTTTCTTTGACTACCACCTAATATAAGGGACTAGAAAAAATGGACCTAGACTCTTCTAGGAGGTACATAACAGTATGACAAGAAGCAACAAACACAGGTTGGAATACAGAAAATTCTGACTTGACATAAAAAAAAAAGGTTGGCATGGAAAATTTTTGGAATAGGTTGCCCAGAGAGGTTGTAGACTCTCTAACCTCAGAGATACTAAAAACCCAACTGGACCTGATCTATGTTAGCCCTCCTTTGAGCAGGACATTGTATTAGAGATCTCCAGAGGCCTCTTCACCCAAAATTACTCTATGGTTCTGTGGTTTTAATAATTATTACCTAAGTTGCTTACATTATGAAATGTTTCTGAATGAAAATACATATATGGATGTGGCAACTGTAGGCAAGAAAAAATTAATCTACAAAATATAATGGTATGTTGAATCTAGTTTAGCATGATGATGTACAAAATTAACACATCAATGTGGACTAAGTAGAACAAGTAATCCTTTAAAAAAAAGTGATTTTTCTTACACAGGTGGCGAAATATAAAATTATAACCTGATTTGGTCATTGTTTAGTATTGTTAACAATGTTAAGTTGTTTTAACAGTGGTTCAGGCATATCCTAATTGATATAGGATTATAAATCTATATATTTTTCTCAGTTGCAGGGAAGCAGTATTTGAGAGATCTAAATTTCAGTGTCAGCAGAAACCTTTCAGTTACTTAAGGTTGCCCACAACATTATACTACAAATTAAGATGAAAGAAAAATATGAAATAATTTTTCAGTTAGGAGACAAACGTTAGGCCTGCTGTGCAAAAGGTGTTGAACTATCAGTGTATGAGTTATACTAAAGAAGGGAATGAATCTGTCAAACTCTCTAAGCCAGTATCTAGGTAATGGATTGAGACTGGAATGCATCAGGGGCAGAGGAGTTCAGACTGCAACTAAGGAAAAGCCTAACAAATTCGTAATTTAAAATAAGTGCTTTTGTTCAGATGAATTGAATGTGGTTTAGGTAGAGAAGTTATAAACCAGGATAACATTACATTGGAATTTTGCTTTAATACATTATCCCTTCCTGTGTCCCCAGCTCTGCAGTTTTCTGGCACGCATTGTTGTGCAGGCTATTTAAATGTTTTTGTAAGGTCCCTTGCAACACTAAGGGAAGTGCCATGCAAGGGAAGTACAAGGAGGCAGAAACACACAGCTGAAAGTGAGGTCTTCATACATTAGTAGAGTCTTTGCAGTCTGCAGTGAGTTGATCTCAGTGCTGTGGCTAAACAACCTTTCAGGCCAGGGACAGAAGCTCCCTCTTCTGACCCCTGCTTCTTGTGGGAGTACACAGTTCTTCACTTTGGATAGAAAAGTGTACTGGGTTTGCGTGGCAAGGTTTTGGTAGCGGGGAGGGGGCATAGGGGTGGCTTCTGTGAGAGAAGCTGCCAGAACCAAGGCCAAGCCCATCAGTAATGCCTCTGTGATAACATCATTAAGAAAAAAAAGGGGGAGAGAAAAAGAAAGCTGCATTCTTTGCAGCGAGAGAGAGGAGTGAAAAGATGTGAGAGAAACAACTCTGCAGACACCAACGTCAGTGAAGAAGGAAGGGCAGGAGGTGTTCCAGGCATCGGACCAGAGATTCCCTTGTAACCTGTGGTGAAGACCATGGTGAGGCAACCCGTGGAAGTCCATGGTGGAGCAGATGACCACCCGTAGCCCATGGAGGACCCCATGCTGGAGTGGGAGGATGCCCAAAGGAGGCTGTGACCCCACGGGAAGCCAGTGTTAGAGCAGGTTCCTGTGAGAACCTGTGGCCTCATGGAGAGAGAAGCCCACGCTGGAGCAGGTTTGCTGGCAGGACCTGTGACCCTGTGGGGGACCCGCGCTGGAGCAGTCCCTTCCTGAAGGACTGCACCCCATGGAATTGACCCATGCTAAAGCAGTTTGTGAAGAACTGTCAGTCATGGGAAGGACTCATGTTGGAGAAGTTGGTGGAGGACTGTCTCCCGTGAGAGGGACCCCACGCTGGTGTGCAGGAAGGAGTCCTCCCCCTGAGGAGGAAGGAGCGGCAGAAACAACGTGTGATGGACTGACCCCAACCCCATTCCCTGTTCCCCTGTGCGGCTGGCAGGTAAGAGGTGGAAATCGGGAGAGAAGTTAAGCCCAGGAAGAAGGGAGGGATGGGGGAGGTGTTTTAAGACTCGGTTTTATTTCCCATTGTCCTCTTATCTGATTGGTAATAAATTAAAATTTGTTTTTTTCCCCCAAGTCGAGTCTGTTTTGGCCATGCCGGTAACTGGTGAGTGATCTCTCTCTGTCCTTATCTCCACCCACGAGCTTTTCATTATATTTTTATCCTCCTGCCCAGTTGAGGAGGGGGAGTGATAGAGTGGGCTTTGGTGGGCATCCAGCCAGGGTCAACCCAACACAGAAAGACTTTATTGTCAGTTATATTTCTGCACAAATAGAAATTCTGTTGTTGATACAAAAGGCACAAGAACCTCCTTTTCATTGGTTTAGGTAGCCTCTTGTCCATTTACATGTTTGACTTAGGAGGTATAATGTAATTGTGTGTTGTGACTGGTAAATGTTTTTGTTTTGCCTGTATACTGCCTTTCTAAAACAGCTTTGTGCAGGCCTGACCTGGAGATCTTGCAGCATTGTGTAGTCATGACATTTTGTTTTACTGGTAGCCTTTATATTTCATATTGAGCACTAAGTATTTGAAAGACAACAGCAATACAATTTCATATTTGGGAATCAGAGCAATTTACTTGTGTATATGGGTTTTTCCTACATTATGGTGATTTTATTTATGTAATCCTTAGGAAAAATATGTCTGGGAGACACATCACATAAGACAATAACCCATTTTGTACAAGAGAAGGCTTGGCATAAACACTATGTGTCTGCTTCAGCCATTCTCAAAAAGTTAAAATAGCACCAGGCAAGGCAGAAAGTAAGATGTGCACACTGCATTTCTGCCAACCAAAACTCTGTGTACAATGTGCTTGACTGACTCTTGAAACAGCTGAACATTATGTGTCTGATGAGATATAGCAGACAGTATTGTCCTAGCCGTGCCCACTCTCATCTGATAACTGGGTAGGCTATTTTTTTTCCTGTTTGACACTATCATTTGGGAAATCCCTTTTTATCTATGACATGTTTTTAAGCCAGTATAGTCCTGTAAAGGATCTGGTGCATCTACCTTACCAGTAAGAAGATAACAAGAAGAATATTGCTGCAATCTTGGCCTAAGTTATGGCTCTTAAGCTGTCTGTGCACTGAAAAGTAGGTGAAACGTTTTGACAGAGAAAAATGTGTGTTGTCAGCTTTGTTTTATCCGTGGCTGAGAAGGGAAATTGAAACTATACTTCAGTGGGGTTCAGACACTGATGGCTAAAATGATCTTCTACTAAAACAAATTAGAAGACAACCGTTCTGCTTTATGCCTCATTCATTTTCCAGTGAAATCCACATCTAAATGAACAGCTTGTGTGATGGAAATAAATCTTTAATATAATGTAAATAGTGACCATGAAAAAAACACCATTTGCACCATAAAATGACAAAAAAAAATATGGACAGTGTAGAGTGAATAGTTTCTCTAATTGAGTGTTGGCATCAGTCATTTAAATGTGCATAAGATATAGTTTTAATGTTGTAATTCATTTCGGTGTTCTGTGAAAAAGTATCGGTGATAGAAAGTTCTCCACAGTGGGAGAAGTGTAGCTTAAAAGAATGTAAGAAAATTATCTTAAAAGAATTATGTTGACTCTCTTGCCTTAGAGACTCTTTCTGAATCTTCTGCTGTTGATTTCCTCATGTGACACTAAGCTCCAAACATGACACAGAACAATTTTCAGGGCTAAAATTGTATACTTAAAAATCTATATTTTGGAAGCTACAAAGCATTTATTAGATCACATATTATGCAAGCTCAGCTCCCTCAACCTCTTCCTAGCTGCCGACCATTTTACTGGTGTTCTGCTGGACCCTTTCCATTTTCAACACCTTTCTGGACCAGGGTTGAGGGGTTCCAAACTGGACACAGTTTTTTGGATGCAGCCTCACCTCTGCTGAGTATAGGGAGGTAACTTCCCTCTATCTGCTAGCCATTGTCACATGTAAAACAACAGCCAGTGTTTCATCTTGCAGAGACAACAGAGACAGCAATTAGGCCCAGAAGTAAGACTTGAGGCATTAAGCATCAGATTCTGTGTTTAGATACTTAAGTGGCAGAAATACATTTTCAGACAGTGTTAAATAATGAGCAAATGCTAATTTGCATACATTTTGGTATCTAAACCCAGCTACCTTTTATAGTTAAATTATTTGCATCTATTATCAGATCTACCTGCCAGAGGCTATTTATAGTCCAATTATTTCACATGGCTAAGTCATAGGATCATGTACATTTTCTTTAATTTTTTCCCTTAGTAGTCAAAAAATATAAATACAAATGGGAAATGTCTCTGAATATTTACTGTGTGTTTGAATCTAATATATGAATATTAATTTGTTTTTCTCTAACTGAACTAGTATACACAGAGGTGTATGCACAGTAGTTTATCATCCTTTTCCACCTGAGATGTATTTTAGGTATTCTCTACACATCCTATCATCCTTGCTTATCACTGATCTGCTTTTGCTGAATTTCATCAGAAAAGAGAAACACTAGCTTTTCAATCTGAGTGTAAATAAATAATGAATTTCTCCTCAAAGGCACACAGTAGTCACTACATTTCAGAAGGTTACACAAAGTCAATCCTCAATCCAGCCCCTCCAAATACTGAGAAGCTCAGTACTATCAGAGTTGAGAATAGTCGCATGAAAGAGAGCTCAGGCTTTTTATCAGTCAGTGATATCTTTTCTTCTAATGCCAGCACTTCATTTAGAACACTGTTCAGGTTCAAATGTTATTTCCAATTTCTTTCAAACTTTTATTTTTTTGGCGTTGCATACTTATAAGTTAGAACGGCGGCATTCACATAATCATTATACCTTTATGAAAAAAGAAAAAAAAATTCCTGGTTTTTCTTTTGCTTTGATCAGCATTCTTGTTCCTTCCAAAAAAAATATTTAGCTTTATTTTCCTGGAAATATTAAAATATGTGTTTCTCAGTTTTTCCAGAATTCTGTGAGGTCAATAAAAATAATCAGAAATTTCACAGTGTCAGAATTTTTCTTGTAACAACAATATAATGTAGCTTATGACTGCAGGTGAAAAATAGGTTCCGTTAGACAAATATCTGGCTTTACATAGTTAATTATAATATCTTTTTTCTGTAGCTCCAAAGAAAAAGCACATTTCTTTCACAGACTTTGTTGTTCCTAAATTTAGGTGGTGCGACATGATGCATAGTGGTTCTTTATTATGCCTTCTTTCACTTAGATTGAAATTGTCAAATGTAAGCAAACTGACAGTCAGGGTGGTCCTATCATTCAAGAAGTGGAGAAACCATCCTGTAGATTCCCTACCTGTTTATGGTCACATTCTAAGTAATAAATTACTAAAGTCAAAATACCCTTTTGTGTCAAAAATACTCCCGGAGACTCTTATTTGTTGCTGTAGGAATATACGAAGTACTCTTACCGAAACTGTTTGCAGTGGAGCTGTTTTTTTTTTCCTAAATGTTAGCTTTGGCAATGTGGGTTATTTTTGGTTTTTTGTTTGCTTGTGATAATTTAGAAACAGAAAGCTGTGGCAGAAACAATTCTTACTACAAGCAGAGTTTTAAAACATTACTTTGCACCCGTGAGTGCTAATTCCAGTACCAAACTGAAAGTTTTTGTGCCCAGGGCTGTGCCTTAAGTGCGTGGACTGTACGTAGGGGAACTGATGCACAGACTCTTCTTGTCCTACCTCTTCTCTGTTCTGGATGTAATACTTTGTAATAGACAACCTGAGCAGCTGCTGAAACTTGCACTCTGCTGACCACCTTTCTCCCTCTTCTTCCCCGTAGTTCAAGCTCTTCCCTACCACATGCCTGTAGCTTCTCTATTTCATCAATGATTTAGGAGTATTTTGTGTCCTTCAGCTGGTTCAAATTAATCTAATGAATTATGCTTTGCCTTGCCTGAATGTTCCATGAAGACTGCAAATACCCGCCTAATATTTTTCTACCTTTCTCATAGAAATATATGATAACTTTTTATCTGAAGATCTCACTAAGATCAGAAAAGCACAATGAAACAGTAAAATACTGTATTATAATTTTAAAGTCTGGTTAACTAAATTGGTGCCATGGCCATTCAAATCTGGAAGTGTGAAGTAACTGATAAACCAGTATTATTTTAACTACAGAATCATTACAATTACTAAACATTTGGATTCTAGCTTATCTGAAAAAAAAATGCAGCTCTATTGTGCTATGCATGTAGCAACAAAGACTTGAAATAAAAATGCTAGTAAAGGCATCAGAGAATACCCTGTATTCTGTACCTAAGATCAGAATCATACTGGAAGAAGCTAACAGTTCTAATGGCAAAATGGGTGGTGAAAATTGTTTTAGCTTACTATTCTTATAGATCTGACCTTTGTAAGCTAAACAGTAATAAACTGTTAATGTGGATTGTCCTCCACTCAGATATAGTGCATGAATGGGTATATGAACAGAATTTTTTGTGATTGTTTTTCAGTAGATGTCCTAGTGACATGTGGGCATACCTTTGAATACCAGTTATTTAGGCATGAAAATCAAATGAAGACTTTGTTCTTCCAAAATGAGATTATTTACTGTATAAATTCTCTGTTGAGGTATATTTTCTAAATAATGCCATATCTGATAATATGAAGGTTTTCTAGACATTGACTCATTTAGCTGTAAGCTGTCTAACGTTACTATTGAATAGCTCTACTCATGTTTTTAAAAGACAGACTGGTAGAGAATAGTATATAAAAACATTCAAAATATTTCAGTCTAAAATATTAGAGCTTGTTTGAAATACATTGACCTTAAATGCTGGCAATTTTTAATATTCTTGTGAAATTGTTCACATCTTTCAAAACTTTCAATGCTTCATTATTGGCTAATAGCTATATATAATCATTACTTACCTGATTCTTAATTTTAAAATCTGCACTATTCATCAGATATTCCTTTAAGAGTCAAATTTTGTGAGGTATAGGAACATAGGACCTAATATGCAGTGTCATGAATTCTTATACTATAAAAATTCTACAACTGTAGTACCAAAAAAATAGAACATTCCATTTAAATTTATTATGATGTATTTTTTTTCCTCAGTATTTGTTGGCTGTAATACTTATTAATACTGTATTAAATGTGAGCAAAAGGAAAATTAAATATAGGAATACAGAAAATGTAATAGTCTAGGTGTCAGGTTTCCTACAATTAGTCTCACTGTAAGAAACTAGTAAGTGTTTCTGTTGGGGGCACACTATGTGCTACAACTACTACATTACTACTAGAAGATACACCTTCCATATTAAAATAGTATACAAGATGTGAAGAATGACTGGAAACAATCTAATTAATACAAACCATCCATGTTTCAGGTTTTTAATATGCCTAAGTTTGGGTCAAGGAATGGCACCACATCCTTTGTGCTCCAGCTCTTATTTTGTCTTTTAGAGTAAATGACAATATTCAGAGGATGTGAAAATAACTTTAGTGATACAATCAATATGATAGTGGAAAATATATGAAATCTGCAGCTGACAGCTGGAAACAATTACCTTGGACTATTAACAAGAATGAAAATATTTTATAACAAGATTAGTCAGGAGATCTAGTAGTCTGCAAAACCAGGCTATCCAGATGAAATATCACAGTTAGCAGTAAGTGCACAGACAAAATATAGAAAACATATTTTGAAAGGTGGGACAGGCTTTGGGATTTAAGTGGTGTAAATAGCTCTTGCTCAATGTCATGTGTCGATGTTTTTCCAGTTCAAAAAGATACTACTAGGAAGCTGTTCCTGGTAGTATGAAGGTCCAGCTCTCATATGAAATTAGTTCCTAACGCAGATCTGTGAGGCAGCGTATTTTTCTAGAAGCAGTGTTGCATGGATTACTTATTCTAGCTACATGATTTTACATTCTTTACCTCTGGCTGTTTAACACTTGCTTTGTACAGAAAACCATAGGAAATGCAAAGCTTAGGTAAAAGAGAAAGCCAAATTTAAGTAGTTTTGTTATGGCTATGCAGGCAGAACAATCTTCCCAGAAATGAGGCCATTTTGCTGATGTATGGGGGTGTCTGCAGCAGTAGCAGATGGCCTGAATCTATAGTTAATACTGAGCTGTCTGAGGGAAAGAGTGGGGAGAAAAACAGCTTATTTTTTATGGAACTCTGATTTCTGAAAAAAATTCCTCATGTGATGTTGCTGATCCATTATTTCTTTGTTAATATTGCCAAGTTTGAACAACAGACTGATTTTACACATTGTAAGATTCAGTAGTGTTACAGAACCCTGAAAAATATGGAGCCTAGTTACTGTGTAGCTGGTATGAGATGAAGCTTGAGAATGAAGCTGATAAGCAGCTAGATAACAGAATAATTAGTCGGGTTGGTGTAGTCCATCAGGTGCTACTACATGTTTACCTGAGACACCTGTGAGAGGTTTGCAGGGAAAGCTCGGTTGAGTAGTAGATTGTAGTAGTAGAAAGTAGATTGAGAAACGCTGCATTGTAATTATATTACAGGAGTTAAATACACTGTACTGCTATAACACATAGATATCCACAATAAGGGTGAAATAATTAACCGATGTGTGGCAGGTGTGTGATAGAAGATGATAACCAAAGAGGAAATGCATGATGTGGCTTACAAAGGGCAGATCCAATGTGTATCTGAAAAGTTGAAGCATAGAGAAAGTTTAAAGCAGAGCTCACAGTAAAGCTTGAGATGCAAAAGTCAAGTGGTCAGCGCTGTTTGCCACCTCACTTGCTGAGCTGCTCTGCCACTGGATGCAGAGACCCAGGGGGAGGGTGCCCCTTCTCCTGGCTGTGGCACTTCAGTCCCCTGACCTTTGAAAGAAGAAACACTGCAGCCAGCAGACCATGGAATGCCCTTTGATGTGGTGTTTACCTTACCTTCCTACAACTCTGTATAATACACAGTCTTAGTTCTCTCCAACTCTTTTAGCTGGAGTTAATTTTTAGCATTAAGTTTTTTTAAGTTATTTTCTGGGAATTAGCGTTGACCAGATATGTTTTTGCAAAGATGCTAACTAGGAATGATAAATGGAGGAGTTTTATATCTGTCTGTTGTTAAGCATTACCTTTTGTATACCTAAAGATTTGATCAAGCAAATAGGGAATATTCTGGAAGATTCAGCCTTATTTCCAAATTAACATTCTGTTATGGCCTGCTTTCTCTACATACTGGACAGCAATATAAGTGAGATCTGCTCTGTGGTAGTGGCATTAATAAGAATAATTTCCCTAGGATTTGGTGTATTCTCATGCTCACCACCTATTGTTGCTTGTTGCTAATTTTCCTTTAATATAAGAATAAATACTCTTCTAATTAATCTTTGTCCCTTTGATATTGATATTAAATGCTGGTAGATTATAATTTTCCAGTGAAAAAATATAAGCTTATTGTACTGTATTAGATAGGTTAATATGTTTTTGCCTTTTAAGAAAGAAACTTTATTGCTATGGTGACATTAATGCATATAGAGTAATGTTCTCCAAACCAGTTGTTACCAACAGATAAAGACTGATTTGGTAATTGCTAGTGTAAGACAGGATCATGGGGTGTTATTGCACTAAAACTGTTAGCTGCAGGAGGGATGGTCAGGACCATGATATTCTGTTACTGAAGGAGTGCATCACGCTGCCCAGATTTAATATAAGGAGCTGTTGATGATGTACTTTGTCAAAACCCTCTATTGGTAGCTTGGATGTCTAAAAGCTGCAGGTGATTGCAAACCCTTTAGCTAAGGGTCTGTCAACCTCTCTCTTACAGACCTAGATTTCAATGACGATTGGTGGAATATCTTTTTGCTGTAGCAAAGCTTTATGTAGTCAGAAGGAGTGGTCAAGTATAATGATGAGGCCTCAAACCTGATTTGACACCCAGCTCAGGAACAACAATTGTGAAGTGCACTGGGGGTTATTTATACACTCCCTTTCTTTGAGATGACAGACTGGACATCAATGATGTTGATCAAGACCCAGCTCTTTTACATCAGAGTGCTGACCATGGTGAGCCAGGTGGGATGTGCAGCTAGCACAGGGCATGGGAATGTACCGCAGCTGGGCTCTTTGGCTCATATTTTCTCCTACTCGATGCTGCCAAATAAACAAGCACTAAATGGTCCTGTCACAGGAGGTACAGGTTTTTATTTAATTTCTGCTGGTGACTGTATTCTGAGGCATTTGAGGGCCCTTTTAGGTTTATCATGGACATTTTACCAAAGTGCTGCTATTAATGTTAATTGTTTACCAAATGTCTTTACCTCAAAAACACCAAGGGGAAGTGAGTATTACAAGTTAATGCAAATAATGTTTCTACTGCAATTTGTATAATTCTCTGAAAGCAGCTTCTGGAATGCTATGATTAAAAGGTGATTTAAAAAAAAAGTTGTATTAAAAAGCCCCTGTAGTTCAAGATGTTCAGAAATACTTAACAAGATATAGCCTAAATTGTTTTACTTTCTTTAGTTCTGCCAGTGCAAGATCTAGCAATCCATCCATAGTCATTGCACCTTACTGCTTCAAACCATGCCCACCTTTGAGCTGAGGTTGGACAGGGAGATGGTCTGGTTTGGACCTCTTTCTTCTGTGGAAAGAGAAGCCGATGGTTGTGGCAGATTAAGTTATTACTGCCTGTGGGACTAAGAGCAAGGCAAGAGCACTCTACTGCCTACCTGCAGGTGAACCTATCCTTGGATTAAAACGGTGGCTTGCAGTTGAGGTTGGGCTTGCTCCCCAGCTGCACTGTCCACTTCCTGTTGTTGCCTTTCAGTGGGTATTGTGGTTTTTGCAACATGAGCAAGGTGTATGAGGAATAGTGTGAGATTTGATATTTGATTTGAAATCAGAAGCATGTGTCATACGCTGTGCTGGCTAGTCGTGGCTGCCTGGCAACGGTTGGTCTCTGCACTGCTGCAAAACTTTTCTGCAGGTAAAGTTGTTGAAACCACTCCTAGAGGATGAATTTATACTAAGGGGTTAATAGTTGCAGTTTTCTATACCACTCATGCTGGTGAAATAAAAGCATGGCTCTAAAATGTGCTAGCAGAGCTGAAATGAACTAATTGCAGTATTAAAAGAAATGTTTGTAGAAAATTGTCTTCAGCACTTGTCTGACAGTTCTAACGTATCTCCCTACTGAGCACTAATCATTCAGTTGTGCTTTGGTCATCATGTGAAGTTTTTATCCAGGGAAGCACTTTTCTTTCCACTTTTATTCACCAACTCTACTTTGCTGTAGTTTGTGAAGGACATGTCCCTTTTATAGGAAGTGGGATGAGTCTTATCCATATTAAGTAGATGAAAAGAGCAGCATATGGAGCCCCCAAGGCTCCTAACCCTCACTCTACATCCAGATAATGTCCAGGGATCCTGAACCTGAGCTTGAATGCTCAGAAGTTCCTGCAGAGCTCTGGCATCATAAGCAACTAATTTCTGTTAGTATGATTTCTGGGATTCTTCTGTCTTATTCTTTTATGTCTGTTTGACAGAGCTTCACCTTCATTATCTTTAAAGATCAGTACTGAACTAGATGTTACCTCCCTGTTTCCCCTGTGAAAACCAAACTAAATAAATCACTTAGCTTCTTTGCTGTCTCTTTAATCTCCTCACTGTGTTATTTTAAATCATTTTGACCTTGTAAACCCAACAATTTTTAAAAGGATCTTGAGATATACTTAAAAGATTCCTCAGAAGTATATGTTAATAAAGTTCTATTATTTTATTATACACTGTCTTTTTTGTCACAACTTTTAAAGTGTTTTCACAGCCTTACTATTATTTCAGCTAAGTGACTTAATATTAAATCCATCAAGCTGTATGTCTGTATATTGTTATCTCTGAACCTGAAGATAGTATGCTTTTTTTTTTTTGAGTATTCATTAGGTATCAAATAGAAACTCACAATTACCTATTTGAAGAATCTGTATATTTCCACTGAGTCTACTACACAGATATATTTTGGACTGATTTCCCTATGTACATTACATCAGTTCAGTGAGAGATCTGTCAGAGTCTCATTGTCATTAATTCATTCAACTAATTTGCTAATTTTACTAGTTCAAAATAAAACTATGCTTCTGTATTTCCCTATCAAAAGCATTAAGTACAAGTACACAGAAACACAAGATGTTAAATATATTTAATGGATTTTCACATTTGAAAAATTTTAGTTTGAAAATTTTGTAACTGAAGGCCAAATTAATTCATGGCCTGAAAAAAGATGGTCAATGACTTTCCATTGAATTGCCATTTCCACAGCGTAAAAGCCAATACTACTAAAATATTTCTGTTTCTGTAAAAAAACCCCAACAAAACAACATAAGACCATCTTCACTTAATCTTCTGTGAAGCTGTCAAATAACTGTAATTCAGGAGATTTGGGGTTTTATTTTTTTTTAGCACTCTCCAATGGAGATGTATATCTTATCATAAGCATCTCTCATTTCATCAGAAAGGAAGTCTGTTGCAGGTCTGTCTAATCCCAATGCATCAATGGTAGCTCATTCTATTGGGACAGCAGCAATGGCAATTGGTGTTATGCCGCTTCAATGATCTGCCAGCAAGACATGAATTACTTACCACCTTTACATAATGAACATGCCTATATACATCCTCCCTATATCTAATGGAGCTATTTGTATGGTTATAGTTAAGCAACTTACCAGTGTGTTGGAAAAGAAAATAACATGCAAACTCAACATGCAACCTTTCTTGTCTCATGCCATTGCACTTCCATTTAGTGCATTGGATTACTGCACACTGCAAACCGCCCTGGCTTCCAAACATTTATTTCCTGGCGGACGTCAATGTACTCTGTTACGAAAGAGGTGTGGTGGCATGAATCTCAGTCTAGTTTTCTGATATTATCACTACCATTTTATGGTAGTGGTCTGCAGTTAGCAACATGTGCAAGCTCTGCATGCACTTTGAAAAAATGTATTAAAGCATAACAGTTTTCTGAAGCAGAAGTGGTAGTAAAGTTTGGGTAATAAAATAATACCCTGACTCATCTCTAATTAAGAGTGCAATTTATGAAAGGGATTAATGTTTAACAATGGGGAATAGGAAGGAAGCAGCAGCTGTAATTTTAAAAAATAACTTATCACTAATCATCTAGAGCAAATTGATCCATACCTTTAACAGACTGTACAACAGTTAAAGTAATTATCTAGATAAATTATAGTTTTTATAAAATGTAGCCAGTGCTTTACAACACAAAAAATACCTGATTTTTATCTAGTGTGCATTTAACTTCTTCAAGTTAAGCTCTTGCTGCCTAAAAATTGCTTTTTCACTCACATTACACATAGTCATAGATAAATAACATCCATGGAAGTTTAAAACACGGCACAAATGTTTAAAATGTTTCTCTATTATTATTCCTTATCAGCCAATAATTCATTATTTTTATTAATTTATTGGCCTTGTGATATTTTTGGAAATTAATCATCAGTGAGAAGCCCCACAACAACACAGCTGGTTTTTGTTAAAGTAATTAAGGCTGTGTGCATTCATGATCACATGGCTGATACAAATTTTGAGCAAGAATTAAGCCATTGTTTTGAATGATAATGAGTTATAGCTGTGTTTACATGTTTTAGAGCCATACTACAAAGACAGTGTAGGAAAATGGTTGTTTGTGTGAATTTCTTACAAAATGTGGAAGTGGTGATGAACATGATTCTTCTGGTAGGCCAATCTAGGTTTCAGAGAAAAACTGGCTATTTTTTTTCCCTACACAATTCTTCATACTTTCACTTCTTCGGTGTTCTTTGTTTAAGAAAAGGCAAATACATTTTTATATTTTGGGAGGAAGTAGGGAAGGTTGTCATTTTGATTCTTATCTTTCTGCAAAACTAGTAAATTTCTCTTAAACGGGTCTTTTCTAATTTTCTTTAAACGTTTCTGTGGAAAGTATCTACTTTGGGTTTGACTAGTATTAGTCTCAGGTAACACACAGGCACTGTGCTTGTATGCAAGTAAATTGTCAACATTTACTGTGCATTTGGGCAAACATATAATTAAACTTACCCACAGTGACTAACAGGCTAATTGTTTTTGTATAGATGCTGGCTTGGCTGTACAGAGGGAAGTCACAGTATGCTTAGATTTTAGGTCATTGACTGAGCGGAACAGTTTTCAAGTGAAACTGAATTGGCAGCTGTTGAATGTATAGGCTCAAGAGTCAGCACTGCATACTGTGCTCAACTGTTATTTTTAAGTTTCTGCCTGAGTTTCCCTTGGAAACAGTCATCCGTAAGAATTTAGCTGTCGATGTGGGATAGGAGCAGGTGCAGACCTCACAGTTACCATGCTGTGAGTCAATACAAATTAAGGGTCTAAGACAGAAACTAAAAGAAAGAGGAAGCTTTGAGGGAGGACATTCAACCCAGCAAGGAGCCAAATATAGTGCAGTAGGTAGTGTGACAAGGAGGCTGAAGAAAGGGGATGTCTTTAGCCACTTCTGAGAAGAAAATGTAGGCATTCAGGAAAAAAAATGCTAGAAAAATAGAGATGAGAGAAAATGAAGGGTACCACAGTAGCCTTCCTAAACACAAGTGGAAGTGATTAGCAATGGAGTGATGCTTGAGACCATATCCATTTCCATGAAATAAAAATTGCTGGTATTTTTAAAAATACCGTGAATGAGAACAATTTCAGTCATGTGACAGAAGTAGAATTCTTGCTGTTAACATTGATGAAAAGAAGGATCTCAACCAAATCCCGTATTTTTAACAGATGTTGTTCTACTGTGCATGTGATGCACCATGTCTTTTGTAATAAATACATGAATACAGGTGCATAGCAAATAAAATGCAACTAAAGTTAATGAACTGTTTCTTCACCAGTTATAAGCCTTGAGAGCTTTCCTGCTTTGCATGGAAAGCCATAATAGCCTCAGAGGATTTTATTTTCCTTTCTTTTGAAAAACAGAATTGATAAAATCCTTCCATTATTTGAGATTCAGAAAAATCTTTGTCTCCTTTGTCCTTGCAAGAAAATCCCTGCCAAGTTTGCATGGCATTGGATGTTCAAAATGCAAAGTAATTTTAATATATTTAAGGACATCCTCAAAATCTCTTTTCAATAGGAAAAAAATTTCCAGTTCCTTTCAAGGAATTGGGCAAGTGGCTTGGGACCCTTTTTCCAAGTCTTTTCAAACGTGTGCTTATTTTCTGAAGTGCCCTATTCATACTAGCATAATTCACTTACAGCTCTACTTCTGCCTATGTATTGAAACACTGACTTCTGAGCTGCTCTTCCTCTGCAACTATCTGTCTCTTTCTGTGAAATTCACTGACAGATTAAGCTCAGAAATCAGCGTGAGAGGACTGGCGTGTTACTGGTAGAAAAAGACCTGGAGGCTCTTTTGATCACAACGATTTTAGGTCTTGCACATGCTGAAAATTCTAACGTGTCTGATGAAATGGAGATAGAAAATGAAAATGCCCCAGGATATATTTTTTTTTGTAAAAGAAGTAAGGAGAACTTCTTCCAACACTAAATGACTTCCTTTTGAAGGACTATAAGACACCAGTTACATTTTGTCCTTGATCCCAAAACTTGTCTTCCCCTTTCCATCCTTTGCTCTTCCTTCTTTCACTTTTTTTTCATGCTTTTTTATTTGTATCTCTTCTGGAAGAGTGCAGATTTTTTTCATCTGTGGAGAAAAAAACTGCTTTAACATTAAGGTGATTTTTGACATGAACAAGTAGGCACAGTAATGGATGGTGTCAATGAAAAGAGTAGCTTTGTTGTGATACATGTGCTGACAAGAGCCTGTTTTACCTCTGTCAAAGTGCTGGTGCCAAATACTAGGCTATTACAACATCCATGACATGAACTGTCTGATTTTGGCAATTAAATCCTGAGACTTGAGTGAGAGTATCACAAATCTGTGATCTATATTGCCAAAAGACTCTTTTAAAACAGTCTATAATTGAGCAGTCAGACTTGTCAGGAAATGTGACCATTCCACCTACCACTGGAGTTTTTTCAGTCTAACTGGTTGTCAAACATGCAAACATTCAAATGCAAGAAAAGGATGTTGCTTGAATGCTTGACCAAAGAATTAGATTAGATTCGTTCTGTTTCATTCACTTTAATACTAGCTCGGAACAGCATGACAATTATCACGCACCAGTTGTTTGAATGCAAGTGCTATGTTCTTTCCTTTGTCATCTGTTGGAGTAGCTTCTTGCTTTAGTAAAAGTACAGAACCTCTCACTACCTTTCAAGATCGTTTATGAGAGTGCTTTTCTTCATATGGCATAGTTCTTGAATACCAGTCCTAGTATTTTATGCATCCTGTGGGTACTGAATGTAATTTGGAATTTGTTTTGTGCTGTGTAACCTGGTAACATTTTTATTGCAGTCGCCTGGCACTGCCACAAGGACCAAACCATAATGTATAGGAGAACTGGCATCTCAGCTTTGGAGAATGAGTGAATTAAGTCCTTTCCTTCTGGAAGAAAGTTGAGGGTAGTAGCGTGAAATAGCTTTATTTTGGAGGGTTGTTTGTCTCTTGGCATAGAAAGGCCAAATGCAATGAGGACAACAGCAGCACACACATACCACACTACAGTTCTGGGACATGGTCAGCCATGGACAGCAGGGCTGCTTTTTTTTATCAGTTGGAGTCTGTTCTGCAAGCCATCGGGTCCCTGCCGAGGACAGCTGGAGAAGCATAATGGAGATTGCAGCATCTGCTTCCTGCAGTGCCTATTACATTTTGTAAAGATCAAGATGAACAGGAATGAGCATTTCTCTCTGTAAGTGTGCAAGTAGCATCTGTGTGTAGCACACCTTACAGCCAAAAATCCAAGACCCACCTTCTGCCTCCCAAACAAGCACTTCTGAAAGGAAAAGAGAGAACTCCAGTTAAGAAGGGAGCACCCAGGCTGTCTCTTACTGCCTCTGCTATTGTCCTGCTTGCTCAATTAAGGCTTAATTAGCTCACAAGCTAATTGGTGGAGGAAGGTGCCTGAGGAAGGCACCATATTATTTTATGAGCCAACCCAATATTTACCCCAGTGGAATAAAAAGCTTTTTTTGGTTTCTTTTGTTCCTTTGTATAAGGCTATACCAAATAAAGAAATAAATTAACATTATTTCGTCTGTCAGATTGGTTCACATTGTCCTGTGTCATATGTCTGTGCAGAGAACTGGACATACAGAAGGACTGTGGGCATGCATACAAACATAGCCTACAGTCACAAAAAGATGCACTTCCTTTCCCCTTAAGTCAACAATGCCTGCATATTCCCAATTTTGAGGACTATGAGAGTTGCTTGGTCATATTAGGGTTTACATGCTTCCTCCTATGACTGGGGAAGAGAAATGGAAACAAAATTCAGAAGTCCTGACCAGGTAGTTTTCCTGCTAGGAATTCAGTTATTTTTATGGTGACATAAATGAAACGAATGTTAGCTGTTCTATATAAAATTTTCTGTTATATTTGTCTTAGGGTTTTATCTGCATGTCCTTGAAAGCTACAGAATGTGTGTTCATTTAGGTTTGTTTCTCTAAATCTATGCTGACAGCTGTAAATTTAGGCTAATAAATGATTTACACAGGTAAGGAAAACAAGCACTATCTCCTCAGAGGTTGTATAAGCCACATAGCTAATGCTATCAAGAAAACACCGATCAGACACTAGCTGATTGATTTTCCCCCTAGGTTGGTATTAAGCCATGCAGCTGATGAAATTGTAACTATTCATGTTTCTCTATACTTCATTTTTCATTTTATTAGATTTAGTCTATCTGCTATACAGGATCTTTCCTGCAAAACCAAGCCTCTCAGGCAAAAACAGAAACAACCGTCCCTTTCTATCTATGGTATTTAGGGAAAAGCAATAAAATTCCTTAAAAACTTTGCAAGCTTTTGCTTTTGGCCAGGAAGAGGACTCCCATCAGTGCTGTGGTGCAAAGCAGTGGTAACTGGCATCTTCCATGCATCTTCCCATGCCCTGTGTCAATAGAGCACCCATGCTGATGCTGGGTTAGGTGAGGCTCTAATGTCTAAAAATTCTGTGCATAGCAGTAGCCATAAATTATCCTAAAAGCAAGTGGTTATGAAGGAAGACTTGGGACACTGCCAAAGTTATACTGGGCTGCATGGAAAACCAAAACAAAAGACCAGTCTAAGAGCAGCAGAGGGCACTGGTGATTTAAAGTAATCCTGCTAAACCTCCGAGGCTACTGAATGCTCTGCAGAGTTTCATTTCTGTACCACCGTATTGCCCTGAGTCTCACCTGAAATCCCATCTGCTAATGTGAATATATGTGTAATGGGACTAATTTTCCTCTTATATTCTCTAGTGAAAATTAGGAACGACTCCAGTGAAGACAAGGTATTAGAGAGCAGAGAGTGAGAGCGGATTAAAATGTATTAACTGGGAATGAGAATGGGGAAATAGAAGCATAAGAAATTTTTATATCTGTTTAGAGAAGCTTAAAAGGTTTGCAAAATAGTCTACCATAAGGAAACTGTTTCTTGTGTTCTTAGTGCAAAATGTGAGATGCTGCAATCAACTATTTTTTTTTCAAAGCTTAAAGACTGCTTATGTGTTTGGGGGAAAAAAACCTGGCAGTTTGTAACATTCTTTACAGTCCCATGGCTGGTATATTCTGATTCACTGAAGGCAAGAAAAAAGAATATGATAATTTACAAGCTGGTCTGTAGTTTAATAAAGCTAAATTGAAGCTTTAAAATTGACAGGTCTAATCATGAAATACATGACTTTTTAAAATATTCTGAAGTGCTGCATTTTTCAGTGTTTTGTTTAGCTTGGTGTTTTTCATGTTTTCCTTTATCTGTAGTGCAACTGCAAAATTAAAGCAGCACTAACTGAATTCAGTAGAGCTAGCATTAACTGTGTATTTCTACCTGTAGTTGTTACCAACAACAAGTATTTTCTCCTACCGGTCTTATTTTCTTTTTCATTGTCTTCCCTATGTATTATTTCCAGGTCGGCCCTAGATTTCTGCTTGAGTTACCTTCTGATTCACGGCTCTACCTAAATAAATTATAATATCTATTATGTTTGGGATTGTAGGCACCAGAGGACACAGCTACCAAGTGATTGTTGGTAATGCAATGTCAAACCTCACCATCAAGGTGAAGATTTCTGCAGCACTTTATTGACATTGAACATTTTCAGAATGCTGGCAGCTTCATAGAAAGCTTTCCTTTTAATTGCCTTCTGCCAAACAAAGGCATTAGCCTGCTTCTGGCAGCTTTATGGTTCCAGATGTCCAGATCTCTCATGACATCCTAAAACTAAGGCATCAGGGTTTTACACTTCTATTACTGAGTTCTGCTGCTGACTCTCCAGAGTAAAAACATGTTACTGAGCTGATCTATAGCTATGCTGAAGTCATAATTCTCCATACTGTTTACCTGCAACTTACAACCAGAAGAAAACGTAGACCTCTGGAGAGGTGCTGGATCAGAGCATCTCCAGGTGACAGCACTAAAATTTTAGGTGCTATATACCATTTGGTGCTCTTCCATCTCAGTGATGTGAAGATAAGGGAAGTAAACTTGCAAAATTCACAATGTTTCTTCTTGAAAGTATCATGTTTACTCAATGAAAAATACTCTATTTTATCAGCAGAACTGTTGTCTCAGAAAATTAACCTTAAAGTTATCAAAAGATCTGGCAACTTACAGTTATATTTAAACAGAGTAGTTTATGCTCTGCAGTTTCAGAAACCTGAAGAAGATCCCTTATTTTGTATTTAGATGATCCAGGAGAGCTTTTACAACCATTGTAACTGGTGACTTCTTTTTGCAGAACATTATATTGGGTCTGTTCCTTGTTATAGAGTAGAACTAATGATGTAAATCAAAGGAAGATGGACTATACAGTCAGAGTACACAGCAGACCTCATAATATCAGCAAGGGTGCCTGGTGTCCTGGTGTTGCTAAGATAGAGTTAATTTTCTTCTCAGTAGTTATA
This sequence comes from Caprimulgus europaeus, assembly GCA_907165065.1. The sequence goes on from OU015527.1 coordinate 20,376,813, forward strand.
AGAACTGTGTTTTGGTTTCAGTTCAAACTTGTTATGAGAACATCATTGATAAAAGTACTAATGCATTAGGACTGGGAGGGAGAAGCGCAGTGAAGTGCTATTCTAGCTGCCAAAACCCAAACTTATGTCAACCATGTACGCTGCAGCCTATGTTGGTCCTCTTAGTGATAGGAGATAAATTGAAACCTATATGGTTTGAAATGTCCAAATGCAATGTAAGGTGAAACTATAGCCAAAATTATTTATAATGGCAAAATTAGTAGGTTATTGATTCAGATTGTTCTGAATTTTACATTGCTGGTGTCAGTACACAGTAGTTTCTACACTTGATTATTTTTTTACTTTCTTCTGTTGTCTCCTCTTTTTATGAAAGTATATGCATACTCTAACAGTGTAGAAAGTGATACAGCCTGTTCAAAAGGCTGTTTATGTTTGTCTGATGAGCCAGCTTTAGAAACATCTGTAAGGTTCTGTTCTCTCTAACTTTTTTTAAAGCCACTGTTCCATGCATCTAGAAGGGGATAAAATGGATTCCTTTCTGTGCTTTTTCAAGTTTTACTTTCAGTTTTCCTGCTTTGTAAATGACCATGTAGCTTTAACACTATAGAGACCTGCTTTTATTTTCAGAAATGAATTTTACTTTTCTGTCTAAGTCACTAAATATGATATGAAAGTTTATAAGAAGACCATAGCTCTCTGCAGTGCAAACATTAACAGCAGATTAAAAAGTGACAGAATAACTTCCATTTAAAATAAATTTCGTCAGCTCCTCAATATTTCCTCCATTGGCTTGCTTTTCAAAATTGATTACTCAAGATTTTAGAGAGTCTTCTGAAATCCAAAAAAGTACATTAGATGCAGAATTGCCTAACAACAACCTTGTAATGTTTTGAAGCTCTATTTGCAGTTATTGTAATTTTAAACACTAATTTGTTTGACAAAAACTGGTTATTTGAATAGTTTAGTGCGCTGAGCTGGCAGCAATTGCTCTAAAAATATTTTCTAAAAATCTTTCAACCATCCTCTACACTAAAAAGCTTGATGTGAAGGTTCAATTTCAGTTATTGATTCACTTAAGGTTATACTTCTTGACTTGGATTTACCGATTTAGACACAGCTGCTCAGTGCCCATTAGTTGTTTAATATCTATATTAAAGAAATCTTGAAAACAGTTCAATTGCTGGTGTACTGTGAGAGCTCCAGAAATTCAGGATTTGTCTTCCTTGGTTTTCTGTAGCTTTAAATTTCCATTTTAATCTGGTTGAAAGCAGGGATCTTTTTTTTTCTGTCTTTGTATAACATCAAACAGTCCATAATTAGGGCTGCTAGATAGAATGATAGCATAAGTAATACACCCATGTGTATATCATATTAAAAACATTTAAGACATTGGCAAAGATATGAAGATAAGGGTGGTGAGATAAGAGATCTTTTGAAACACATCTTTTGATTTACTGTATTTGCTGAAGTTTTGATTAACAAACAGAACAGAAGGACCTTGGGGATCTTCTGAATTCTCTAAGCCATTTCACCCTGAATTAATGGCCTTTATGGAGGATTTTTTTTTCTTCTTTAACACTAATGAAGATTTTAATTAATGCTGGGTTTTGGCAGATATTTAACACAACCAAAATACGTGCAGTGCCAGTGTTATACACCACACAGGTTATTTTAGAAAACAAACAAGTAAAAAAGCCCAATTCCCTAATTCCAATGTCTATCTGTCTAGAAATTACAGTCTTTTTGGTTGGGATTATAAAGCATAAATAAGTGATTTGAATGGAATCATTAAGCTTCCTAACATTTAGTATTTTTAAGCTTATGAAGAGTGCAACTGGATTAAACATTATTCCTAGTTTTACACTGGGACCTGCTAACATGACCCTTAGTTCTGTTGTTTTTGTTGGACATAGAAATGTCAGTAAATTTTAAACAAGTATTCTCTATATGACAATATAGTCTTTTGTATTTTTCCAGGCTGTTTAAAATATTAAAATATATTTCAGTCTGAATATAAAGTATACAGATTATGATTTAGAAGTTTTGTTTTTCTTTAAATTCCATGCAAAATATAATACAAACAAAATTCCATTAAACTATTAAAATTCTGTAACTTAGCCATGAAAAGATTTTTTTTTTTTAATTAATATCAAGACTCTTTTCTATATCATACTAAGGAATGATAACGTATTTTTTATTCTTGATTTTAGTATGATAAGAAACTGGCTTCAGTGCAGAGCATGCGTCCTATATAGAGTGAAGTAAGATGTTAGAATTGATTTTTTTTTTTTTACCAATGATAACTTTTAATGTACTTTATTGTGTAATACTACTGTCAGCAGAATGCAAAAGCTGTAGAAAGAGTTTGCTATCAAGAGTCCCTTTTAGAAAAATTCTTTATAATATATAAACATGAGTCAATGTAATGAGGACAAGATTAATGCTACTGAATTTATAGATAACAGTAACTTAACATGCAGAACATGAAAAGGAAGAGAAGGACTTTTGCTGCATATCTTTCTGCCAATTGAAGGTGTATCACTAGATCTGTGAAGGCTTGGGACACAAATTTTTAAAATGCTGAAAGCTCTGTCAATTACCAGTCTGATGTAATTAATGTTGACATATATAGCTGCATTTTAGTTCTACTCAGCAAGAAAAAAGGAGACAAGAAGTGACTTATAATGTAGAGGAACAACTGTGATCTGCAAAACACATAAATTGCAAAAGTTAACTTCAAGAATTGGAGGTGTTACTTAATTTAAGAAGGGGCAAAAATAACTTTTAAGTTAATAGACATTTTATGTTTACTGTGCTTAATGAAAGTAATAGTATTCAGGATGATAATAAGGAAACCACATGGATTGTAGTATGTATTTGAGCTGCCAGTGCAAGAAAGATCTGGTGTATAGGTGTATTGAGTGTGGTTAGAAGAGTAAATATCCAAAAGACTCAGGTAGAACAGGTACACACAATTTTGTTAAGTCACACATACCAAGGAAGTGGCTTTAGGCTGGAAGGATTCTGGAGAGAAACTGTTATAGCCACTGAACTATGTCTGTGTAAAGGATAGAAGACCTGCACAGGGAGGCAAAGAAAAGCTCAAGGTGGTTGCTCTGTGTATTGTGAGGTAACATGCACATTTCAGATAAAGAAAGCAACAACTGGTATAAGAACAAACAAAAAAAAACCTATCTGTAAGGAATATGTGATAGGAATTAGAAGAGAGATTCTAACTCTTATACCTAGAGTGGAATAATAGTAGATATAGTAACATGAAAAAAAAATACTAATGTAATTTCAGTCAATTAATTAAATTGATTGTGTATGGGTCATTCACTTTTGATAGCTTCTCTGTGACCCTAGAAATTTACCGTTCATCCTGTTCTCACACTGTTGAGTACTTTGAAGGTGGGGGAAGCAATTCTACCACCAGAGACTATGTAGATGATTTTTTCCTAGTCTTTATTTGCTGGAGATGGAAACAGGGTCCTTATGCTGTACCTGAACTTCCAGGCTGAAGAAGGCACACTGGTGATGATCAGGAGGAGGAGGAGTAGGAGGAAGGAGAGGCCTAGACAAGACTTTCTTTTGAGGAAAGGAAAATGAAGCAGAGAGGCTGACAGGCACACCTTTTGAAATATAGGTCTAGGCTGGATGGCGTCTGAAGTGTTCCCTGGGTTTGTGTTTCACAAGGTTGTGGCACACTTGAATGAAGTTTGGCACAGACAGATTCACAGAGCTCTGGGAACAAACTAACTGCTTCAGGAGGCAAGAAACACTTCCCTTGTGGATAAAACTAAAGCAATTACTGAGAAGCAGTATTTATTTCCTAGCTTACTTCTAAATTACTGAATACTGGCTGTTGCTGGAGGCAAGACATTGGTCTTCATGTATAAATGGCACAATTTAGTATGGGAAATCCTATTAGTGAATTTAACATTATATCAAAGTACTACAAAAAGACATAAGAACAAGTTATTTCATAAAAAAAAAACAACTGGGAGAAAGTATGCTATCATGGTGGTTCTTATATAAGTAAAAAACAAAATACCGCATAATGATCTTGATTTATGCCTTGCAAATCTACAAGTAGTTTGAGGAAATGTAAATAAATTTGATACACCCTTCCATTACCACCGAATAAGTGCTTAGTGGCTCTGAAGGACTGATTTAAGGGCATTAAAATCACAAAACACCCCTTGGTGCAGTCATTAAACTATGCCTACCTAGCTTGAAGATTACGTGGTCTGGTGGCTGAGCTGGATATATATTGCTTTCTTAGACCATGTCTAACTGCCATTAGGTGGTGGGGGTTTGGTAGCCAATATAATGTGTAAGGCTTTCTAAAGTTCTATTATCTACTAGTTACTACTGTGCAAAGTGTGCTTTTAAAATATTACCTTCTACACTAATTGCACTGAATGGTCTGGTGTAACACATTCATGTTATTAAAGTTAATGACCCATTGCATTAGTAGTGATAGTGAAGGAAATCTAAATGCAATTTTCCTGTTTTAATTGGAGGACTGTACGGTTGAAGTGAAGTTAGTATCATTACACTGGAACTGGTGATATCTACTAGACCTGCAAAGAGAGAAAACATCTATGCTTTGCACATTAGTAAATCTTTTTTCATGTGCCCATTACATTTTCAAAGATTGCTTGAAATCAGTACTGCAAGTGCAGTTTTATATTTTCTGTGTTCAATCATTTTCAAGTAAAAAACTGATACTTTTATTTAGAGTTAAATAGTTGCTTCTGTTTAAAGGAGGAATAGGAACCCTTGCCTGCAGTTTGGGATATAGTAAAAACTGGATGGACAGTTATATGTATATGAGATTTCTCTTCTGCCCCCTGAAATCTCATTCTGTGTTTACATTTGTGGTGCTTCCACACTACAGAGTCCTCTAAATGCTGGTGGTGCAGGTATGCATGGGAGCGCTATCCCACAAGGGAGCACAGTACTGCGTTAGGGCAGGACTTCCTCTGCTGTCAGTAACTTACAAATGGCTTCTTTTTGCAGCCTGAAATCTGATTTTTTTCAATCCCAGACTATTTACCTTTTGAAAACATACAGTATGAGCATTATGAGTTGTGAGTTTAGTGGTTAAATGAGTATGTGAGATGTGGCAACTTGCATTATCTGAGTGCATTAACCAGTTTCCAACTTCCTGTTCATGGTAGCCTGACTCCTATCCAGAGCAAAATTTTTCTTTCTCCTGATTCATTTAATGGCGATGCTCTGAGTTCAGGCAGCTTCTGCTGTTTTGTGGCATACCCCTTATGCTCTTGCATCTTGGCTACAGGCTTTTCAAAATAAACTCTACTTTATTCTATTCTTCATTATAAACCACTAAGCTTCTTTAGTGAACCATGAAAGGGGTGGGTGGGAAGGGGTGGATGTAGCACATGTTTCTGTGCTCCCAATGCTTTCCCTGTCCCATTAGAGAAGCTCTCAAGAAGTACATTGTGCTCTCCTGGCATAAAGTGCAGATTGATGCCTTCCTGTGAATGCTGTATTTTGTAACAGCTCCTTGATTATTAGTTGAAGGTGTCTCTTTCTATAGTGGTCCTGTTTGATTTGAAGCCAGCTGTGGCATAGGGGGCTGCATCGGTCACCACCTTTTAACTTACAGGCTCAGATGAGACCCAGTTCCCATGACTCTGTAGTCTGAGTCAATTTGAGGAGGGCTGGGTGTGCATGTGAGGCATTCCCTGAATGAATTCAAACTCTCTTCTCTGCCAAAAGAGTCTTGCAAGTTTGTTAATGTGTTTGTTAACGGTTTGCCTAATGATTCCGAGGGAGTGAGATATATGGAGGGGAGGGAGTTTCACTAACTTTTTTAGGACTGCCAGGTTATAACCCTTTTGTTCTGCTAGTAGTGTGGTAGTTGGGAGATTTTTAGATAATCTGCTGTGTGAAGATATCCCTGGATGGGTAAGGCATATTCTAAATATTGACAACTAGAATATATATTATTTTTTCATTGTGCTAATATGAGTGTGTCAGTTTAACACAAAAGTTGGGCTACATTTCTATTACATAATAATTCTAACTGCATACATTCTTTTAAATACTCTGACAGATGAACCTTCCAATTATATCCATGCCTTAGCTTCTCCTCCTTTACTTTACCTGTACAGAGCTGTTTTCAGCAGTCAGGTGACCTGGCATCTCTTGTGTTCTGTTTCCTCCAAGCAACCTGCAAACAAAGCATCTCTAGGCATTCATAGTCAAATCCTGATTTTATGCAAAATCCAGAAAGTTAGTAAAGCAAGAGAGTTAAATTAAAGAGTCACAGAATCACAGGGGCTGGAAGGGACCTCAGGAGATCATCTAGTCCAACCCCCCTGCCAAAGCAGGTTCCCTACAACAGATTGCACAGGAAAGCGTCCAGGCAGGTTTTGAACATCTCCAGAGATGGAGACTCCACAGCCTCTCTGGGCAGCCTGTTCCAGTGCTCTGACACTCTCACAGTAAAGACGTTTTTCCTTACGTTTTTATGGAACTTTCAGTACTCCAGTTTGTGCCCATTGCCCCTTGTCCTGTCACCAGTCACCACCAAAGAGATCCTGGCCCCATCCATTTGGCTCCCACACTTCAGATATTTATAGACATTGATAAGGTTCCCTGTCAATCTTCTCTTCTCCAGGCTGAAGAGTCCCAGCTCTCTCAGCCTCTCCTCATACAGGAGACGCTTCAGGCCCCTCATCATCTTTGTGTCCCCTCTGCTGGACTCTGTCCAGAAGATCCCTGTCCCTCTTGAACTGAGGAGCCCAGAACTGGACGCAGTGTTCCAGATGTGGCCTCACCAGGGCACAGTAGAGGGGGAGGAGAACCTCCCTTGACCTGCTGGCCATGCTCTTTTTAATGCACCCCAGGATACTGTTGGCCCTCCTGGCCACAAGGGCACACTGCTGGCTCATGGCCAGCCTGCTGCCCACCAGGACACCCAGGTCCTTTTCCTCAGAGCTCCTTTCCAGCACGTCAGCCCCTAAACTGCACTGATTGTAATCTTTTATGTGGTATAAGATCTGTTAAATCAAGCTATGTATATTTGCAGTATTTGGGTTTTTTCCCTATTATTTTATCATGTTTAATGCATTTTGTTCTCTTTTTGAATAAAAACCAACTAACCAACAACAAAACAAACCCTATAAATAGAACATTTAGCATAACAAACATAAAGAAAATCAGTTTATTACCATATTATTTTTTTGAATTATGCTTTTCATCAGTTATCAAAGCAAAGAGTAAATGCTTTATGGCCTGTCTTTTAAATCTACTGCTATACTGACATATTTCCTCACACAGTAACTCTTTGTAATTGGAGCTACACTTAATGAAAAGGTACCTAATCTCTGTGTAGCTTATCACACAAGCTTGTAAAATGGTTACTCGTCAATCCTACTTGAATGGAAGATCTTAGATCAGTACCTATTTTTGTAATAGACTGCAATTTCTGGAAATCCTTGGTACAGTTTTTTTAAGTTGCATCACATGTTATTTCCAGCACAGCTCTCTTAGGATACATTAGTTTTCCTATTTGCTTATACAGCATCCACAGGGGCTATCCAACAGGATATCCTCTACTTGTATAGGCTTGTCTATATTCAAGTAGAAGTCTCTGCCCTCTTTCATTTCAAATTGTCTGGCATGGGGTTGCAGGTAAAAATACTATGTGAATTTAAGTATAATATTTAGAAGCATTATTTATATTCTTCAGATAACACATTCCTGACAGAGGGAAAAATAGAAGGTAGGGATATGTAGTCCAGTTACACTGGCAGTGAAAATGCATTTTTTGTCCTTGAAAATAAATTATAAAAAATATGTGAAGAAGCAGATGAGGGATTTGGGACTTCTGTTCCTGTGGTACTGGACAGAAAAAGGGGAAAATATTTGAATGAATTAAATGAAAAAGTGGGAGAGTTTATAGTGATAGAAAAAATTTTTATTTTAACACAATCTTTACTTAAACTGGGAAGTGACAGATCATTTATGACGCAGGCATGTAATAAGTAATTCCTCTTAATGAAATACTCAGGGACCTATTTCAGGCCTTCATCACATGTCAATTGTAGACCAGATTAAGGGCCTAACAGTGTGCAGTGCTGACATATACATCCTTTGCTGGATTCCTATACCCTTCTATGGAATATCTGAAACCAGCAGAGACAGGTTATTTGAGTTCATTGAACATGTTTTCCAATTTTAAGGCAGCTCTTCTATTCCTAAAGGGAAAATACAGATACATGCTTGTTAGTTTTGTAGGGGAGATGAAATTATGCTGTGCTCTGCAAAGGAGTTTTCTATGAGACCATCATCTTGAAGCTGTCTTTCAAAAAGTTTCTTTCACTGTCTGGATCCCCCTTTTACATACGTGCCAGCAGTTACACCTCTGTGGAAACACTTAAATGACCTGCAAATACATTAAAGACTGATAGTCTTTTCTCTTTGTTGTGAAGTTGAAGATATTCAAAGCTGTAATCCAGTACTGAGCCCCTGTTTTACTATCTTTCTTTTCTGCTTTTTTTTTTTTTTTTTAATCCTTTTCCTAATGCTTTCCCCAGGTATTTCAGTTCAATCACATAATCTTTTCTGCTTAAGGAAATTAAGCCAGTTGGCATTCAGGGTTTTTTCATTAGACAAAAGTCATTCTCTTTCTCCTACTACTCTGTATGAAGGCAATTCACTGGTTTTAGAAGTTGTTGTCAAACATAGCAAAAACTTTCACTGCATGCAAGAGCAAGGCTCTGAAAGATAATTGGTTTTGTGTCCACTCATGTTCAAGCAGAAAATCAAGGAGAAACATTTAATTGCAGTCAGATAGAGTATTTCACTAAATTTCTATATCTAATTAGAGTGATGAACACACAGCAGAGACACTAGAAATAGGAGATATCTTTAAACCCTTCATATTTGAAGAGGCCTTTTGACACTAGATATGATTCAACTTAAGAAAGCAGTCTGCTGACAAGTTATACACCAATAAATGTGTCCTTGATGAGTAAGGTGTGTATGAAGAATTTGTCACAACATAAATATTCTGCCTAATTATGAATATAAAGTGTATTTTCTCTCAGCTGTTTTCTATGCTAATTAACATTCTTCCATGGTTTAAGGCTACTTGACAATTCAATGGAATCACAGTGTCTTCATGAGTTCTATTCTGAATTGAAGACTCCACATGAACCATCCAGTTAATGTGAACGATGCAGGACTGCTATCTTGTGTCTCCTATATTAGCCACTGGATATTATTCTTCCCTTTTTTGTGGCTGTAACAAATATGTTGCTATAAAAGGGGTAGCAGATATGTAAAGTGGAACTCAAAACAACTGCATGGAATATGTAGCATAAGAGCAAAATGCTCTTTATGCTCTCATGGGATAGACCATGGTATTACATGCATTTTGTATCTAAATGCAAGATATCTGGCAATACATAAAGTTGTCAGCAAGATCTTCTCCCCATATACTAAAAATTATGCCAATAAGAACATTTTTTTCCATTTCCACTGTTCTTTAGACATTTCAATTCTATCTGTTGAGTTAAGGAACTAACTAACAATGTAACTAGGAGCCTACTGGGAAGCCTGAAATTTTGAAAAAAACTGTCAGAAAAACTGAGGATGCTAATAAAAACTGCTGTGATTCTGTTTTTGGAGCTATCACTGAAGTCTCTTAACCACAGCAAATATTTACACGGACTCACTTCCCAGTGTTTATAAATACGAAGGCATTTGTTGCTCTATGGTTTGTACTTGAGAAGGAGAAATACATCTAGATTTTAATAGCATATACTAAAATATCCCATATAATTTTATTCCTTTGATGGCTTGGAATGTATTGCATTGGAGGAGTGGGTCTCAACAAATCCCGAGACTTAATTGGTAGTCGGAAAAAGCTGCAAGCGTATTGTATAAGTACTGGTTTTGCATGTGGAACTGCCACATATGCCATCTTGATTAACTTTGAGCAGAGGTGTCGTTCAATGTCCCATTTAGTTTATGGACTTCCCTGTTTAACTCATGCTTTCACATTTTTGTATTGTGCTGTCAAACTTCTTCCTGTGCCTGGGAGATGCAGTGGTTTTAGTCTTTCTGAAGTATGCATTCAAGAGATTGGTGTATGTGTCTGTATGTACATATACATACACACACAGAGACATATTTATGTATGTATACTTACATTTATACTTATGCTATATACATAAACCCACAGGGAGGTAATTGGATGCAATTAAAAATTTGTGCTTATATTTTATCTCATGATTTTTAAACACGTGTGCTTTTGAGAATCTTGCCCCATGATTACTTAAATCACTCTAATTCTGTCTCTGGTTGTTTACAAAGAAGATGATAGAAAATCCATGTACCATTAAAGACATCCAGGCCCTCAAATTAGATAGAAAGGAGATTATTTACATTTCAGATAGCATTGACCAATCATTCCCTGGCTCATTCAGTTTTTGAAATGTTGACAGAATTTATTGCAAGTCCAGAATCATAAATCAGTACTTGTATATCCAGATGCTCAGAAATTGTAGTAGTATAGCATAGCAATGTAGACACAGAACTGCATTCTTATTTGGATAGATAACTCTAAAAAAGGTTATATTGTTGAAACTAACATCACAAAGGTGAAATAGTATGGGGAGTCTATTCTCAGTTAGGAAAGCAGAAGTTTTAACATTGTCTTTAGAGAAGTCCTTTCAATTAACTTTTTGGTAGGAAAATAAGGATTGCTTTTGAAGATCACAGTTACTTTATGATGTTTCCTATTTATCAGGCTTTTTTTTATACTATAAAGCTTCTAAGTTTTCAATCCTGTGAAAACTAGTCTGTTTTTACAGAATTGTTTGATGCATAGGAAAAAAATAGCAGTAGTGACAGCTGAAGCAGTGAGGCTGTTTGACACAGCTTAATGATTTTTCTCATATGTTCTCATTGTATCATGTTGGCATCTAGACTGCTTGCATAGTATCTGGCCTTTTTTAGGATCTCCAATCTTTTTTTTTTTTTTTCTCCCCCCTAGTGCAGATGTTTCAGCCAAATGAAACTCTTCATTGTTACTCAAAAGTGGTGCAACACAAGAACTGGGAATCTTTGCTAATATTAATATGATTTTATTTGCACTTTTCCTAGCTGAGAGACTTGTTTAGTAGTCAGACAAATGTGAACTGTCCTTTTAGACATAGGGGACACTTTCAGAGCGGGTGCAAATATGCTTGTAATGCTGTTGAGCTAGCTGTGTGCATCTTTGGAGTACAAAAACTCAGCCTGTAAAAGTCAGGATGAAAAAACAGATTGCTATTCCAAAACAAAGCCTTCACTTTGAAGGTGTGACTGAAGTAATAGTAAGGGAAGCAAGGAGATAGACTGAAAGGTTAAAGGAATCGGATTGAGAACTGGTTGACTGGCGGAGCTCAGAAGGTTGTGATCAGTGGCACAGAATCCAGTTGAAGACCTGTAACTAGTGGTGTTCCCCAGGGGTCGGTACTGGATCTGGTCTTGTTTAACATCTTCACCAATGACCTGGATGTGGGGATGAGTCTGCCCTCAGCAAGTTTGCTGATGATATGAAGTTGGGAGGAGTGGCTGACACACCAGAAGGCTGTGCTGCCATTCAACAAGACCTGGACATGCTGGAGAGTTGGGTGGAAAAGAACCTGATGAGGTTCAACAAGAGCAAGTGCAGAGTCCTTCACCTCAGGAGGAATAACCTCATACACCAGTACAGGTTAGGAGCTGACGTGCTGGAAAGGAGCTCTGAGGAAAAGGAACTGGGTGTCCTGGTGGGCAGCAGGCTGGCCATGAGCCAGGAGTGTGCCCTTGTGGCCAGGAGGGCCAACAGTATCCTGGGGTGCATTAAAAAGAGCATGGCAAGCAGTCAAGGGAGGTTCTCCTCCCCCTCTACTGTGCCCTGGTGAGGCCACATCTGGAACACTGTGTCCAGTTCTGGGCTCCTCAGTTCAAGAGGGACAGGGATCTTCTGGACAGAGTCCAGCAGAGGGGACACAAAGATGATGAGGGGCCTGGAGCATCTCCCGTATGAGGAGAGGCTGAGAGAGCTGGGACTCTTCAGCCTGGAGAAGAGAAGATTGACAGGGAACCTTATCAATGTCTATAAATATCTGAAGTGTGGGAGCCAAATGGATGGGGCCAGGATCTCTTTGGTGGTGACTGGTGACAGGACAAGGGGCAATGGGCACAAACTGGAGTACTGAAAGTTCCATAAAAACGTAAGGAAAAACGTCTTTACTGTGAGAGTGTCAGAGCACTGGAACAGGCTGCCCAGAGAGGCTGTGGAGTCTCCATCTCTGGAGATGTTCAAAACCTGCCTGGACGCTTTCCTGTGCAATCTGTTGTAGGGAACCTGCTTTGGCAGGGGGGTTGGACTAGTTGATCTCCAACCCCTGCCATTCTGTGATACTGTAAATTAAGAGGACTACGTAGAGACGGTCATCAAAGCCAGATTAATACTGTTGTGTGAGCTCCTTATATGATTTACCCTGCAACATGAATTCATCCCTCCTAGTGACTGAGGGGAAAATAAAGAGGCTTGTATGAACTCACAGCTAGCAGTACTGAAATGTTTGTTTTATCCAGCTGTAATTAGGGGATCAAATTATTTACATCATAAGCTTGATTGCTTTAACCATCTGCCATTAATGTCCTAACATTTCACCAGTTTTAGAATGAAGATTTTTGTGTGGAGTTTTATCACCTTTTCAATAAATTAGGAAGCACACCACTGAAAATATCACCCAAAAAAACATTTGAATGTGCCTAACTTCATTGCAATTTGATGTGACATCAACAGGTTTGAGTTACTGGAAGAGTATTCCCAAGATGAGGAATCATGCTGGTCTAGGTGGGATGCAAATTAAATGACTGAGCTCATTTACAACTTGGGTACTCCAAAGAAGCACTTAAAGAAAATACTTTACCAATCACAGCATTGCACTGAAAACATTAGGTGCCTCAGTTAATAAAGACAAAGGGACACAGTAAAGCTGCTGATATACAGTTGTCATAAAGAGGTGGGGTGTAGTAGAATGTGTCTCCTCAGACTCTGTTTGTTTTCTTTTCCAAACTGCCATGCTGGAGAGCAGGTGTTAGTGCTCAGGAAATCTTTACAGCAGAAACACCTTGTCTGGCCTTTGGGACCAGCAAATTATTTTGTCATCCTGACATCTGAAACCCCTGAATGCCTCCTTTGTCCCATTGTGTCCTTTTCACAGGGCAGAAAATCACATTATGTGTCATGATCAGAGAACTTGAGGAGAAAATGTGCTTAAATGGCAACTGCTTTACTGAGTGGATAAAAATGTACACTGTGACCAGCCAGCAAGACAGATACTGGGGTATTTGCATCACTGTAATTCATTTGTACTTTTTGACAAAGCTGAACTGCACTCATCTCTTCTATGCTTACCTAAACTTATTTTCAGTTAACAAAAATAACCGTGGATAATGTCAGCTTACTAATGAGTCCAAGGATAGAATTTCTTTTGCCTGTTTGACAGATTTGATTCTTCTGCACAAATCTATGGCTTGCCCAGCTATGCCTGGAGGCAGATACACTACTGTGGGCTTCTTCAGTTCTGCTGATGGGTGCTGTGCCGCCAACGCATTAATCTGTTTCTGTAGATAAATCATGCACAAATAAAAGACCATACATCAAATCTTAATCTTGTTTCAGTGTAGATGAACCTGTACTGCTAAAATAAGATCCTCTTCCCTCCTGCACTGAATCTTCAGATACCGTTTGAGTAATTTTCATTTTGATGAATATTCCTGAAGGGAGAGACAGCCACTTCCTCATTTGTTTAATTTTAATCATTGCAGCAAGCTTTCTTGAGGAGAGGCATTGGAACAAGCTATCTCTGCTGGCATCCCACAGCAGCTGTTGCTCCTAACTGTAGAAAAATTAAAAGCACTCAAGGACTGGTGTGATACAGCCTGCACGGCCCTGTGTGGATGCTGCTGCCAGGTCCCTGTGCTTTGCAGGGAATTTGCAAAATTCCCTGCAAAAGTTGGCTCCCTCAAAAAGCAGGATGGAGCACAAACCCACTGGCACCATTGGAGAGCCAGCTGGCCCATCTGGCTACCTGGAGAAGATACTAAAGAGTGTGGTAATCTGCTGAGCAGTGCCAGTAAAACTGGGTTTATTTGGTAGATTAATTTTTTTGGGGGGATTAAGTGGTGTTGGTAAGTACTATCCTTTTATACCAAAATGTGGTAACGTGTGTAATTTGCCTTCAAGAGACACTGAGAAAAAATAATGACTCACTTTCATTCCTGTTCTTGCTAAGCCCTGTTTCCAGCACTTGCCTTGAAGACCTGCCCTAAATATGAGCGTGGACCTGGCAGAGAAGCCCCTCTGACCCTCCCCAGGTGTGGATCTGTTGCATAGATATGTTGTCCACGCATCTTTAGCAGTTTGTGTTTTCCTGCAGTCCAGACTCTGTGCTGAATCAAAGAGGTGCCTGGTCTTAAGGCTGTCTTGATCTGTCACTCTCTTCTCTAATTCAAAGTTTTTTAAAAAAGGACTTGGCATTACAACTGGTAAATGTTTTGAACAATATATTTTAAATGAACAAGTGTCATGACCGCGGTCATAGTGTGTGTATGTTTAGTTTCCATACCGTAACTGGAGTATTGTTGATGAAGAGAAGAAATCTTTATACCATTTTAATTCAGGTTAAACCAAAAAAGAAAGGTTTTCTCTTGCTTTTCTTGTACATGTTTAATATGTGAAATATACAGAACATCTAATGGAGTGTTACATTACATTACATTACAACTGAGGTAAGACAATCTTGTTATACTCAGTGTCTCACAAGACATTGAAAAAGAACAAAAATTAAAAGAACCAAACTTCCAAAATTTCTGGAGGGTCAGGTGTTCTGAGGGAACTTGAGCCAAAGTCCATTGCTCTCTTTCCATTGTGTACAATGGACTTCACAATGAGCCTTCACTGAGTTTCATGAAAATATCTGAAATCCTTCAGTGACATAAACACATTGTTAAAGATCTCTTTCCTTCTCTTGCCCATTAAAATCTGCATTTGATCCATATTTTTCTGTTTTCTGAAGACTAGGAAGATATTTTTCCTTGTTTTCAAATAAATTTTTGTATGTCAACTATAAAAATTTAAAGAATTTTAGCTTCTGCTTGTTTGCAGTAAGTGACTTAGCTCGTTAGAGAAATAAGTTGAAATTAGCCTTCATAAAAATCTGTTTTCATCTCATAGAATATCTTTTAGCCCATGTCTTTTTGTATTTCATGAAGTGTCTATCTCTTCATGCTTAAAAAGCTGGCATTGTTTTGCTTAGCTTTGATCAAGACATGCTCATTCAAACCATGACAGCCTTAATTACATCCAGAGATATGGTAAAAAGGCATGCCTGCTATACTTAGTATCTTATAGTATATAATTGATCCAGATTTTGAAATATTATGCATTCTTTTATTTGTTAAAAAAATCTACTGATGGAGAATGAGGGATTTTGTTTATTTTTCCCTTTTTGCACATCTATGTATCAGCATTCTGAGATAGGTAAAGCTGTGTGATATGTTCACACTTTATAGTTAAAAATTACACTGTAAGAAGTCCCAGCTCACAATTCCTGTCTGCCCCATGTGACTTTTTATGACATGAAACTTGATAAGTTTATGCTGATCATATTCTTGGTTAGTTTTACTGACTATGTCCCACCATTGTTACAGCTAAGACTTGTTATCTGCAGGGTTCATAATAATGACACACTGCATTCTTTATTTTTAGGAAAGCTGCAACTGCATGGGGAAAGGATTTGTGTGCTTATGCAAACTTATGACTGCCTGAGAACTTTCTGAGCTATGTCAGAGACCATAATAATAATTACTGTTTTTCACTAGTTCAGATTTCAGCAGAGGTATAACTCTGGCTACATCCTCCTACATGCAGGAGATGGAAAATACATTACTACTGTTTACAGATTTGCTGTAAAAAAAAAAAAAAAAGAAAAAAAAAAGTTTCTTTGGATTGTTCCAATTCTAATGTACAAAAGTTCATGGACAGCAGCTCATACAACAGTTCTGCAGAAGACTTCCCTTCTGACCAAACATTATTCTTCATCTCAGTTCTCTGTTGTTGAGCAGTATTTAAGCCTCAGCCAAAGGCTATCTTGTTTTGCATGAGCATGTACAGGAACAATGGCTCACAAACTGGGTTTTTTTGCCCTAAGCAGACATCACAATTCATAGAATATATGTATGTGGAGGACATGGGCCTTGACCCTGCTCACCTTCTCACTGCAAGTGGGCAAGAACAGGGCAGAGCCTTAATTCTGCCTGGGAATAGCTGAACTGACAGACAGGAAAATGGGTTTGTGCTCAGTAACGGTCAGTCAAGATTACTCTCCCCTGGAGGAGGA
The DNA here is from genome assembly GCA_907165065.1 of Caprimulgus europaeus. The sequence goes on from OU015527.1 coordinate 20,393,243, forward strand.
AAAATGCAATTTTATTTTCTCTGATGTCGAGAAATTATATGGAGAATCTTAAAACTTATTGTATACCCACAAAAGTAGTAGAAGAAATGCTGAAAAAATATCTTTTTTACCTGTATGATTGATCGATGATTGCACTTGCAATACAAAGACTTTGCCCACTCACCCCACTCTAAGAGTAATCACCTCACTGTTTCCTCATTTGTATTGCAACGACACCCAGAAGCATCAGCAATATTTAGGGCCTATCTTCCTCTACATTATAAAAATACATAAGGAAGAAATAAGGACTTTACTTAAAGGAGCACACAGTTTTCAGGGTCTAAATTTAATTTTCCTCATCACATAAACAACTGGAGGCACATGAGTTGTCCACAATGAAAAAAAAAAAGGTTGAAGATCTGGTTGAAGATTTTGGATTCAGGTAACGCCTCCGTGAAAGGATATAGCAGGGGACTTTGAGAACCATATTTTCTCTGTAGTTTAATGAGTTGCTTCCTACCCACATAATATAGAGCAAGTGTATTGATCTATACAATGATAATCTCCAGCTTTCTGTCATCATCCCAATAATTCATGCAAACTAACTACATATGCCTGCCTTTTATCTCTGTCCAGGATGTCTTGTTTGCCTGGGTGCCAGCTGGGGACACTGGAAGAACTGGGTCCTTCACTTCACCCGCAATATCATCATCCCATGGCATATAAAACATATGCCAACATATGCTGAAAAAAAACATTGGTTTTCCAGTGGTCAGTTGCCCTAACAGCATGCCAGGTATGAAACATTGCTTTATTTTATGCTCAGCATATTTTAAGGTTTTTAAATGTCATTGATTATAGTGATAACACAGAAAAATTCCAGGACATGAGAACGTTGCAGCAGTGGTCAGGTTTATTGTTAAATGTAATTTTACTGAAGAAATTATGACACACTGGGGAGAAATGGGCTTTCCTGCATATGTTCCTTAGAGGTTAGCTTTGGAGCTAGTCTTGTTGTTATTTTAAACAGAAATTTAGGAACAAGAAGGAATTTCATAAACATTCATTTCCCTTTGTTGTTGCTAGGTAAGCCATTACTCTGATCAGGTTTTTTCCTTTTAATTTGAGGTAGAGTTGGGGAGGTTGAAATGTTTTACATTATGTGAAGTGCTTCTGGCATTAAGCTATTAGGGAGACTGGGACTGGTTTGCCAGCTAGGTCATGGTAAATGAATGCAGATGCAAAGACTATGTCAATTGTGTCAGTGGTGAGGGCTGTGCCACACAGATTGTGAAAAATTAGAGAAGGGCAGGAAATAATTTATTTTTCTAACAACCTATTTCCCATTTACAAGTTGTACCTGTTGAAGCTGAAAATGGTCCCTTTGTTTTGTCCTGTCCCTGCTGGCTGTCTTCTTTATTTGACAGATATTCAACACTTGAGGCCTTAAGTTCAGATGAGTATTATTAACAACAACCATTATGGTCCCCTGGGGATTAATTTTACTCTGTGTATGTGTGTTTTCACAATAGTTTCAAGATGCTGGAATGCAGATATATTTCTAGTAAAAAAAATAGTTTAGACAGGTTGATTCATTTAGCTACCCAGCAGGATCTGATTGCTTTTTAAAAGTTTATTCCCAGTGAGTTTTTTCCCAACAGAAGAATACTACAGTAGCTATTGCTATGAATGAAAGTAATTGTTTTCTTATAAAGAAATGAGTTAAAATTTAAATTTCCCCACATTTTTTCTTTAATACATTTTTTTAGTCATTCAAGATGAGATATATTAAGTATATTATATTAATCAAGTAGGCATTTCCAAGATACTGTTCATGCCATGCCCTGTTTTTCAAGAGCTAAACCCATCTGTTTTCTGAGGAGATGAAAAGATTTTTTGCTTTATTCAGAGGAAGGATGTTTTTTCATTCAAGTTTGTTTGGTTTAGAGGGGGCTTGGTTTTCTTGCTTGCTTGCAGCTGACAAAGCAAAAAGACCTCCTTGTCACTCTCTTCAAGCTGTGTGTGAACTCCAGTGGAATTCTGAACAGGTAAAACAACACATTATATGTGTTGCAGATGTGCTGATAACAGGCTCTACTGTTGTTATAGACTTTCCAAGCAGAGACTATGGAACAGAGATGACAAGTATATGCTTTTACTGGTGGTGGCATTTAAACAGTGTTTGATACTCTCAAAATAGAAACTGCTCTATTTTCATGCTATCACTGAGGACTGAAGTGCAGATTAAAGCTTCTTCTGTGTTTATGGGTTGCACCTAGGCAAACCCTGATATAAATCAGATGGTGTCTTTGATGACAGATCCCATAGCAAATTTAATAATATGTCACATATTGTTTGAGAAGTAGTTGAGAGGCTTAAAGTAAATAGCCAAAAGTAGTAGTTGTAGTTTAACCCAATAATGCCTGCAATGTGTACATAGGAGCCCAGTGGAGGACTGAAAATCCTGCAGGGAGGTGGGAGGTATGGTCTGACTTGCAACATGCTCCTTTGTGTCTGGGCATGGCCAAGTCATGCAGTCTGATACTCCTGAGTGCACCAAGTTGTCCCTGGGTAGGAAGAGGCCCAGGTGGGATATGTGGGATTCTTCTTTCACTTTCTGTCCTGATGTGGGATAGAGGCAATTTCAGCAGTCCAGTGCAAGAGACAGCCATCTTTAGGGTGATAGTCACATGAAAGATCATTGTAGGCAATTACAAAGACAGTTTTTAGCCCCTTTTTTAATTCAGTGCCTTCATCTCAGGTGGTATGTAACTTGACAGGTGAGAGTAAACAGTCTGCGAAGAGGCCTGGAACAGTTACCCTCTGATAGTTGGTGCTAAAATCCTAAAAGAAACTGCAGGTACTATGCTGCCCTCCCAAATTCCTCCCTTGGTTAAATGTTAGTTTAACATTCATGTAGTTTTAAACTGTGGCTAAGAATTCTCTTTAAACAACACAACATCTCCCTTATTAGAGTCTTCACTAAACAACCCACTCCATAATGTAGGGCCATGCAATTGTACTGGTTTTGAAATTAAATACTGACTACAGTTTAATTGATTTCAAATTTTGTACTTAAGTTTTAAATAAAAGTGAAAAAGGGGTTCAAGGAACAGTCTGAATGGCATCAACTTGGAATAACTCTCATTGTTTGTAAAGTGTGGCAAACTCAGAAGTAGGATATGTGTTTTAAAGGCAGTATGAGACTTCTCCCCTTGAAATACCTTCCAGTGTACATTAGCTAACATGAACCATCACTACTGCTACAATATGCCATGTTAGAGCCTTTTTGACAGTTAGGTAGAATGCTAATTTACTCTGATCACTTGGATTAAAGAAGTAATTCTGAAGTATATGTTCCTTCCAATAACACCTTGACAACAATTTTGGTAGCATTGCTGCCTACAATGATCTCTATCTTGAGCTATATTTAAAAACTCAAAAAGAATTGTTATAAGGGAAAGATGGTATCTTTTTACAAGGCTAATTTAAAACCTTGATCACTTAGACTCTCTTATTTCTAAATATCAAACAAATATTAAGGATTAGGATTTTGGTTTTAAATTCCAGTCTTATTTAGTTGTAGAGCTAGAAATTATTATAGAAATAAATACTTTCACTTTTGAAATGCTTGTCATGTATGGGAACAGCTGATTTGGATTCTTATAGTTATGAAGCAGGCATCAGGTTGCTTCTCACCTCTGTTAAATTCTCAGCAGATCTCATGTAGAATGGTCCTAAGGAGAGAAACATGTATGTTTTAATAGTTGCACCTCTTTAAATTTGAGGAAAAGTAGATGTAGTCTTGATATAAATATTAATGTCATACCTTCAGACAAAGACAATGCACTTTAGAAACCTTAATTAACATCTCAGAAGGATTTATTCCAATAAATTGTCTGGTGCCACTGTGTGAATGCCTTCAGATAGTTAATTTGTCCTCAGTTTCACTAGGAGATAGCTGAGCAGGAAAACAAGAACTAGACTTTAGAAGCAAATCTCATTTTGAGGCTACTGAAAGAATTGTCTGATATAATAACAAGGGAGTATATCACCCATCAACAAACCTGAAAGTGTTTCATATGTGTAGGAATGAATTGAAATTTAGGACTGTGGTAGTTTGTGTGGAAAAAAAGAACAACATATCTATTTTTTTCCTAAATTTTAGCTAAAAGATTTTCTTCGTTGAAACGAATCATAGCCTGATTGTTTCAGACTCTCAGACTGAGTGATAGATTTACTTTGGTTTACTGCAGTTTTCAATTTCTTATGGATTTCGGTGAGATGTTACCTTGGGAATTTCATTCCAGGAGAGCCTTTCAGGAGGCTACAGTGACATGTGCTCCTTAGAGAAGGTTGTTAAAAAAAAATGAGAAAAAAATGTTATACAATTACATTTTTCTGGGTTTAATTGAGTAGGTCTTATAATGCAGAGAAACAAAACCCAGTATATGGAAATTGTTCATTGAAATATTAACCTGAAAATAGAGTTTAGGAAATACATATTTTACCATTGTATACATATGCAATTTTTTACCATATGCTCAGTTTCTCTTTAGATATCTTTCTGGCAGATTTATTCACCAGTTACTTGTTTTCAGAGTTATTAGAAGGAGTGGTGTGGCTAGCGATGCAGAGGAAGTCATGCTAGACCTGGAAGTTCCTTCTGTTCCTAAACTGTATGATTCTATGTGAAGCTAGAAGAAAAAAACCTACGTATTTTTATGCATTTCTGTACATCTTCATGTACATAAAAATGATAAGGTTATTTAGTGGGTAAATAGTGAATATTGAGACAAACAGGATCTTAAAGATATCCTATCAGTTCAGTGTACACACTGTGATAACTACCTATAGCCCTATAAACAGAGGTATCTAAAGAAATCACCATGAAATCTGTTGTCGTGATTAGATTTTACCAAAGCACAAATATATGTTAATCACGAGTGTTGAGATCCTGTGACAACTTATATATTTATTGTCATTTATGAAGAACTTCTGATGTAAGTGGCTGCAAACTAACTCACGACATTAAAAAAAAAAAAAAAAAAATTAAATGGGTTTGTAGTGCATGAACTAGATAAAAAAAAAGAGAAAGATGTTTATTTAAAAAAATCATAAAAGAAATATCGCATTCACTACAGATAATATAATGCAAACACTTAATTACAAATTATTAGTTGGGAAGTTAAGAGGGAAAAAATACTCTGAATGTAGTGGCCTACAAACCATTTAGTAAAATTTTACTGGAAGGAAACTTTCTAGATTTTAATAAACAATTCAACACAGAAAAAAAATTAAGACTGAGTCACATATATGCCTGTTTCTGGATTGGATAAATTTCTGAAGTGAACCTTCACAGTGTGGCAATGCTGTCACACATCCTCTGGTGGGTTCTTCATTCAGGCTGCAGTGATTATTAAATTCAGTTTCTAATATCCAGCAATTTTTTCTGTACATTTGCTCTAATAAATCCCAAATACTTTCTATATTTTGCATCTTTATTTTATCTTGCACAGCAATTCTGGTGAAAGTATGGATTCTACATTAATTTCTGGAATCTGGAGAGTTTTTAACAGAAGTCCCCCACTAGTTTTGTGATGAAAATTTCCCTGTACTGGAATGGTCAATCCCAAGAGCTCCAAAATCATGGCAGACCACAAAGAGTATGTGCAACCACAGGTTTGTTCCGCATAAAATTTCACTGTTTTGAAGAAAATTATGTCTTACTGGCAGTTTAAAAAAATGGGAAATAGTCAGAGAATCTAAACTGAACTAAAGGATAGTGAAGACATAAGAAATGTGTGTGGTGACCACAGAGGCCCACTACCATGGTCTCAGTATAGATAGGATTCTGGGATTCTGAAGAAGTCTACTTAATAAATAGCTCCAGACTCTCATCTCCTTGCTATTATTTTCTCCTTTCCTCCAGAAGGTGCTGTCAAAGAGCAGCACTTCCTATGACTGCATGTTCTACCACTACCCAGAGATAAATAGTAGGAAGCTGTTTGTATTTTTCATTAATTCGTTTATTTATTTATTTATTTATTTATTTATTTAGGTTTGGAAACACTGATGCTTTGTATTACCTTAACTTGGAAATGCTGAACTCTATTTGGCAGTCCGTGTGTATGCATGTGTGAACAAGCACCTGATTTTTGCAAAGCTTCATGTATTGCAGAAGAATGGTCTTTTTCATTCTGTCCTGCCTTGTGCACGCACTGCTGGGAAACATCCCTTTCTTTAGATTTGTTGGTGAATTTTAAACATGTTGGTGATTTTTTACAGTGATCTCAGTGAATTTGAACTGCTTTGATATTAATTTCAAACTGAACACTGGGCCACAAAACTGGAAGATTCACCTAGCACAGGCTACTGAGTTTTAGTGTCTTGCTTTTTGATTGCTTTATTTACCGCTTTTTAAAATACTTGAAGCTGAACTTTCAAAAATAACTAAATGCAAAATTATACAAAACAATATCCTTCTTCAAATTTTGTATCTACTAAGTATGTCAAAATATAATAATTTCTTGCCACAACTAAAACCTGAAAGCTTCCAATGAAATTTTATCTTTATATTTCTAATCTTTGTGGGTGATATACCTCTCCTGCAAACTGTCCTACAGGATTTTCTCTTCTATTTGGAATAAGCAAAATACAATTCTACAAAAGCTTTTTAAATAAAATAATGTATTAATTATCAGATACCTCACAATAAAATAATTTAATAGTTTTAAAATCATTTAAGTCTAAAATCACACTGCTAGTACTTGAATTTCCTAAAGTGGAGACAAAAAAAAATAAGCTGAAAATTAGTATGTCCTCTTTATATGGATGGAGTGTCACTTCACTTAGAGTAATAGAACTGCTGCCATTATTTAGAAGATAGATGTAAGACTGCAGGCACACAATCCAGGGATTCTGTTTCACTTATTAATTTTTTAGTTTTTGAAGGACTGCCTAGAAATATATTGAATCTAATCAGGCTTCATTCTATTCACTGTTACAACATAATTTAAAATACAGAAAATTAAAATTAAGGAAAATGGACATACTAGGTGAACATATATAATAAAATAGTTGATAACTTTGATCATAGTATACATCAAGCTTACAGAAACTGCTCATAATTTGTTTTTCCTTTAGTTGTATATACTACTTGTTTTTCACTGTAGTAAATTGATATTTATTGGTTGTGTTGTGCTATTTTGTTCTGTTCATTCTTTTTTATCAAAGCAGTACCATTATGAGAAAGTGATGAGAAAAATGGAAATGAAAGTTCGATTTTTTTAAATGAGATTCCTTTTAAGTTAATTAATAAATACATGAGACAGTGCACAGCAAATAGTACTAACCAGTTTGTTTGCATCTACTAAATTGGATACAACACATTTTCCTTCCTTGTTGTCATGGAATCTATAAATATTGGCTGACCTACCCAGGCTGCTTTTTTGGCACAAGTTGTTACAGATTTCCAAAAACTGCCCTCTAAACTTTGATTTATATGTAAATAAGACCTAATGATTCATGGGTACATTGAAAATCAAAAGCACATTTTGTTCATAATTAAACAGTGGCAACAATCACTACTTAGCACAGTTTTTCTCATTTTTCCTTCTTTAAATAAAGTATTTAGCTGGATAAGCTTTACATTGCTTACAATAAAACATTTTCAGGCAAGCTCAGTAATAATTTTATTGTCTATCTGTGAACTACATGGATATATGGCTTAGTCCCAGCTGTTTGAATTCCTGTAGTCTGCTTGCTTGAACCTTACAGTACTTCAGAAATGAAAGTCTTGTAATTTTGTGGCAGATGCTTTGAATATCTGATGCAAAGGCCATGTTTTCCTGAAATTTGTTGGCTGAGCAAACATAGGTGACATGGTTTAACCACGAAGGGTTGCTGTCCGCCTCACCCCCCATCCTCCAGTGGTATGAGGAGGACAAAATATAAACCAACAGGGCTCAGGGGTTGAGACACTAGCAGTTTACTGGAATAGTAAGGGAAAAACAGCACCAAATAACAACAACAACAACAACAACAGTACTAATGAAAGAATCTAGAACACAAGTGGTAAATGGAAAGAAACAACTCACCACCCGACCGGCTCACGAACTGTGGTACCCAGCAGCCCCCTCTTCCCAGATCTTTCCTGTTTAAACACTGGACATGTCACCTGGTATGAAATACCTGTCCTGGCCCACGCAGGCCAGCTACCCTGGCCACCCCCCTTGCGGTTCCCTGAGAACAATTAATTATATCCTAACCAAACCCAGGACATTATCCACCCCTTATTCTATACTATCTATGTCATGCCCAGATCCTGCACTTCCCAATCAATTCCTACCACTGTCTTGTCTTGTTGTAGAGCGGTATCCATATCTATACATACATAAACACACAGATATAATTCCCTTAGTCTATTTGCCATCACTCTATAATGTCCACTGAGTTCATTGAACCCATGACTTTGGGCTCCATCTGTCATAACAGTCTCTCAGGGCGAGAAAAAACAGACCTGGTGTGTGGTGTTGGATTGCTGCATGCTGTATCCAGAGCTTGTGGCTGGTGTATCTTGGAGAGCTGACTGGAGATGATGCGCTGGTGTATCAGGTACGGCCCCTTCTCACGGTCTGTAGGTCAAAGATGCCAATCTTAATGATGTCGTTGGGCACTGCTTGCTGGAGCCAGCTCTGGTTCCATCACTGCTGCACCTTGCTCAGTTTTCACCAAAGTCCATTTCTTCATCCATTTTGGGGCAATTCATACTGTAATCCCCTTGACATGGCATATAGCAACCACAGTAGTAATGACACACAATATATATGCGGTTCAAATTATTGACTATTCTCATCCAGAGTCAAATCACCTTGAGGTACACATCGGACATCGTACCCAAGTCCTTGGGCAAAAGCAATCCCACAAATGGGTTTGCCTTTGCCTGTGGCAGGACTAATGCAGATCACTTTCCCCAATATGTTCTTCATGTGCACTATGGGACTTTGTCCCCTTCTCTAGTATGTGGAAGTTTAGATTGGGTGGGACCAGCTTAATTGGTGGATCCCCTAGTGTTAACCAGCCAGGTAGCCTCTGCAAAATGTGTATACCAATGTTTGAATGTCCCACCACCCATTGCTCTTAGTGTAGTTTTCAGCAAGTCCATTGTGTCTTTCAGCTTTCCCAGAGGCTGGTGCATGATTAGGGAATATGGTACACCCACTCAATGTCATGCTCTTTAGCCCAGGTGTTTGTGAGGCTGTTTCGGAAATGAGTCCCGTTGTCGGACTCAGTTCTCTCTGGAGTGCCATGGCGCCATAGGACTTGTTTTTCAAGACCTAGAATAGTGTTCCAGGTGGTGACATGGGGCACAGCATATGTTTCCAACCATCCAGTGGATGCTTCCACCATTGTGAGCACGTAGCGCTTACCACTGTGGGTTTGTGGGAGAGTAATATAATCGATCTGCCAGGCTTCTCCATATTTATATTGCAACCATCATCCTTCATGCCAGAGAGGTTTTAACCACTTGGCTTGCTTGATTGTGGCACATGTCTCACATTCATGAATAACCTGTGCAATAGTGTCCATGGTTAAGTCCACCCCTCGATCATGAGCCCATCTGTATGTCATATCTCTTCCTTGATGGCCTGAAGCAGCGGTCTAAAAATTTTTCACCCCTGTGTTGCCAATTGAAATCTACTTGAGACACTTTGATCTTGGCAGCCTGATTCACCTGTTGGCTGTTTTCACGCTCTTCAGTGGCTCGACTCCTTGGTACATGAGTGTCTACGTGATGTACCTTTACAACCAGCTTTTCTAGCCAAGCAGCACTACCTTGCCATAACTCAGCAGCCCAGATGGGTTTGCTTCTGTGCTGCGAATTGCTCTGTTTCCATTGCTGTACCATCCCCACAGGGCATTTGCCACCATCCATGAGTCCTTATAGACGCAGAGCACTAGCCACTTTTCTTGCTCAGCAATATCTAAAGCCAGTTTGATGGCTTTTACCTCTGCAAACTGGCTTGATTCACCTTTTCCTTCAGCACCTTCTGTGACATGTCATGTAGGGCTCCACACAGCAGCTTTCCAACTTTGGTTACCCTACAATATGACAGGACCGATCAGTGAACAAGGCATATCATTTCTCAACATCTGGTAGTTCATTATACTGTGGAGCCTCCTCAGCATGTGTCACCTCCCCTTTCAGTGATATTTCAAAATTTTTGCCCCCTTGCCAGTTTGTGATCACTTCCAAAATTCTTGGACAACTGGGGCTTCCTATTCCAGCCCTTTGTGTGATAAACGCAACCCACTTACTCCACATAACATCAGTTGCATGGTGTGTAGTGGAGGCCCTCCCTTTGAACATCCAGCCCAGCACTGGCAGTTGGGGTGCTAAGAGGAGTTGTGTCTCATTACCAACTACCTCAGAAGCAGCTCAAACTCCCTCATATGCTGCCAGTGTCTCTTTTTCAGTCGGAGTATATCGAGCCTCTGATCCACTGTATCCCTGACTCCAAAACCCAAGGGGCTGGCCTCGAGTCTCCCCTGGTGCTTTCTGCCAGAGACTCCAAGTTGGGCCATTCTCCTTGGCTGTGGTGTAGAGCAAATTATTAACATCTTGTCCTGCCTGGACTGGTCCAAGGGCTACTGCATGGACTATCTCTTGTTTAATTTGCTCAAAGGCCTGCTGTTGCTCAAGACCCCATCTAAAGTCATTCTTCTTCCACGTCACTTGATAGAGAGGGCTCACAATCTGACTGTAATTTTGAATATGCATCCTCCAAAAACCACAACGCCTAAGAAAGCTTATGTTTCCTCTTTGCTAGTTGGTGGAGACATAGCAGTTATTTTGCTGATCACATCCACTGGGATGTGACGATGCCCATCTTGCCATTTTATTCCTAAGAACTGGATCTTCTGAGCAGGTCCCTTGACTTTGCTTCATTTTATGGCAAAACCAGCTTTCGGAAGGATTTGGATTATTTTCTCTCCTTTCTCAAAAACTTTTTCTGCTGTGTTGCCCCGTATGATGATGTTGTCAATGTTCTGCAGGTGTTCAGGACCTTTACCTTGTTCCAGTACAGTCTGAATCAGTCCATGGCAAATGGTGAGACTGTGTTTCTACCCCTGGGGCAGTCAATTCCAGGTGTACTGGGCACCCCTCCAGGTGAAAGCAAACTGCTGTCTGCACTCAGCTGCCAAAGGAATGGAGAAAAACGTGGTAGTGATATCAGTTGTTGTGTACCACTTGGCTGTCTTGGCCTCCAGTTCGTATTGAAGTTCTGGCATATCTGGCACAGCAGCACTCAGCGGCGGCGTGACTTCATTCAGGCCCCGATAGTCCACTGTCAGTCTCCACTCTCCATTAGACTTCTGGACAGGCCATATGGGACTATTGAATGTGAGTCCTGCTGATCCCTCCTTGGCTCTCCAGTTGGCAAATCAGCCTTAATAAACAGCACCGCAGGGAATACATACAGCGCGTGAGGCTTTACATAGCACAGCCAGGTGGTCTAATGGAACAGCACTGTGACCAAGGACTATTTGACTACTACATTAAATGTGTATATATATAAAAGATTGCTTTAGCACACTCTGATCAGGTCTGCTGTTATCTCAACCCCTTTGCCCCACGTTGGGCACCAAAAGCTGATGTGGTTTAACCAGGAAGGGTCACAGCCTGCCCCACCTTCCGGTGGTACGAGGAGGAGAAAATATAAATGAACGGGGCTCAGGAGTTGAGACACGAGCAGTTTACTGGAATAGTAGGGGAGAAAACACCACCAAACAACAACAGTAACAACAGTACTAATGAAAGAATCTAGAACACAAATGGTAAATGGAAAGAAACAGCTCACCACCAGACCTGCTCGGGAACTACGGTACCCAGCAGCCCCCTCTTCCCAGAACTTCCCAGTTTAAATACTGAACATGATGTCATGTGATATGGAATACTGTCACCTGGTATGGAATACCTGCCCTGGCCCACCCAGGCCAGCTGCCCTGGCCACCCCCCTCGCAATTCCCTGTGAACAATTAACTCTATCCTGGCCAAACCCAGGACAATAGGCAAACCTTGAAAATTGTATTTTTATGAGCTCCTACTATTTTTGCGTATATATGTAAGGTGTTTTCCCCAAGTCCCAAAAAACATACACAAAGCAGTATGATGACTACAGTCTACAAGACAGGTTTTTGAAATAAGTAATATAGTACTACAGATGGCCAAGAGATTAAAGACAGTGTCTTTCATTTTACTATTTCACCCTGACTTCCTCGATTCCATGGTAAAGATGTCTAATAATTCTTTCTCACCTACTTTGTCAGTGATGGAAAATCAAACTAACATGTGGCTCACTCCAGGATGAAAGCATTACTTGTAAAATTTTAAGCATCTCTCCCCTGATCCTCTGATTTATATGATCTTCTTAGAGTACAGAAATGTCTGGGCTGGCAAGGACCTCTGGGGATCACCTGTTCACGCTTTCTGATGAAAGTGGAGCCTTGGGTGAGATAATCTCGGCCCTGTTGAGATGAGTCTTGAATACTTGCAGTGAAGTAGATTTCACCACCTCTCTGGGAAACCTACTGCAGTACTTCACTGCCCTCATGGTGAATGGTATTTTTCTTATGTCCAGATAGAATTTTACATGTAGCAACTCATGCTGCTGTCTCTTGTTCTGTTAACATGATCACTTGTGAAGTGAGCTTGTCCATCTTTCTCTTTAAGTACTTTTTAGGCAATGAAAGACTGTCATTATATTCCCCTTGAACACTGGCTACTTTGAACAAACCCACTTTTTCAAACTTTTCTTAATCTGTCATGTTCTCCAGATCCTTAGTCATCCTGATGGCTGTCCTCTACTGGACCCTCCAATTTTTTACTGTTTCTCTTCAATTGGAGGACCAACATGTGACACAATACTCCAGGTATAGCCTTAAAAATGCCGAGCTGGGTAACCACATTCTTTGATGGGCTGGCTGCACTCCTGTTGATATGGTCCAGGGTATGGTTGGCCTTGGGTTATACTAAAGCCCACCATTTGTTCATAGAATCATAGAATGTTTTTAATAAAGAAAGACCTTTAAGAATATGGAATCTAACCAACTGCTACCCACCAGGAGCCTGACGACTTTCTAGTAGAGCTACTCCCCAGTGAGATAGTTCCAGCTTTTACTGCACCTTGGAATTTCCACCCCTGATGAAGAAGTTTACGTTTTGCTTGGTAGGCCTCATGCAATTCTTCTTGGCCTAGTCTTTCAACCTATCAATGTCAATGTCTCTGTATAGGGTGGTCCTTCTATCTCTTCTTCCAGTTTGTTATTATACACAAATTTGAAAATAATATCTTCAGTCCTGTTTTCTGAGTAATTTATATATTTAAGAGTATTTGACCCAGTATTGAACCTTAGGAGCTCCACTTACCACCAGATGCCAATTTGACTTTGTCATTGATCACAGCCTTTTGAACTCAGCAGTTTCCCACCCATCTTGTGTTCTGCTTCTCCAGTCATTAGCTTATCAGCTTGTCAACAAGGAACTTGTGGGAGGCTGTGTCAAAAAACATGTTAGTCAAAGTAAGTGATGCAATAGCTCTCCCTTCACCCACCAAGCAACTTGCTTCATCATAGGAAACAATCAGACTTATTAAACATGATTGGCCCTTGTAAATCCACACTGACTTTTCCTAGTCACTTTCTTATGACTGGAAACAGCTTCCATGAGGATGTTTCATGAGTCTTTTTCTCAGGGGTTGAACTAAGACAGGCTTGCCTGGTAGTGTCAGAGATCACTCTTTTGACCTTTTTGTGAATGGGTGCAGCATTTGACTGTTTCAGGTCATCCAGTACTTTCCCTGATCGCCATGATCTCAAGATGATAGAAAGATATCAGACTTCACAAAGGTGTCAGGTAGCTGACATGTTGTGAGATTATGACATATCATAGTACTTTTCTGTATTGGTTCTTAGTAGAAATGCAGGTCCATATTCAGAATATATTCATTTTTAAATTAAAAATTAATACCCAGTAATTCACTCAATAGGATATATTGACCATTTTTTAACAAAAAAATTATAGGAAATAAAATTTTGTCTGCATGACTAGATTCACTATCATTTGTATTTTTACAGGACATTCAGTGGAAGAATACATGGCTGTGATCAGCTGCAGCAATGCAATTGGGAGGAAATAAAACAGACCTAGTCTGTGCATTCACCATATATAATCACTGGTATAGCTCACCATTGCATCCAGTTTTCAAGACCCGAAAATATAGCACAGTATGAGATATCTAATCATGAAGCTGGATTTCTATAATTTTTTCAAGCACCCTAAACCTGCCCTGTAAGTTTTGTGATCAAGACTTTCCAGAAAAACTGTAATCACCACCTGTTTTACGATCAGTGTAACGTCTGATTTGTTTCTAAGCTATGGAAGTACATATGGTGGCTCACTTATATTTGGAAAAATATGTTAATATAAAATCTGCTGTAGTCTGTTGCCCAATCAGGGTGTATTTCTGTTTCATTAGGGAAAAATAATATAACAAGCTGAAAATTGAAACCTTGGTATTCTAGCTTTTCTTTTTCAAAGAGTTCCCATCTGTTGATGAAGGTGAACAGAAGCAAATGTGACTCCACAAGGCAGTGGCAAAAATACCTGTACTCTTCTGCTGTTCTCTTCTCTCTACTCTTCAGCTATATTTTTTTAAGGCAAGAGACAAAACTATATGGGAGATTAATAAAGTGCTTTTCTCACTATTGAGAGCCATGTAGCCTAGAACAGGACTACTTTCTTCTGTGTCAGGATAGCTGCACTGAGTAAAAGGAACTTAATACTTTACATTTAAACCTCTAGGGCTTGATCCTTTTTTGCAACTGAGTTGGTCTCTTGTGCTAGTATACAAGAAAAAATATCACAAAATTGATGCACGGATGCCTCCAGGCCAGACATTAGTTAAGGGTGCTTCCAGACAACTCACAAGGAGTACTTAGAGTGGATGATTGCAATATATCAGTGGAAGATTGCACTGGTGGGCCAGAGTTGTGTTGGCCCTTTCATCACTGGGTTCCAGATGTATGCAAGAAAAGCATGAGTTAGGTCTTGATTGCAGCACACATGCGCTTATAGCTATTGTATCAATACAGGATTTCTATGCTGTATATTTGCACTTGCATTTATCAATTATTTTCTGCTCCTTAGTGCCATCTGCATAAAGTGTTCAGTAGCCCTCTATTGTATTGACTTTGGTCAGCATGTAAGGAAAGTATCAGGGAAAAGTTTCCAATCATTTATTTTCCCAAATTACATTCCCTGGATATTTCAGATCACAGAAGTGGAAAATAAAATCTTTCCAAGAAGATCCATATTCTTGTAGCTTCTTTTTGACCTTGGCCGTAAACCTTTGGACAAGCAATCTGTATCCTGTGTTTGCAGATTCAACAATAAGAAGAAGGATTCTTCTCTTCATTGTAAGCTGACTGCATCCACCTGATACTTGTTAAATGTATGCTCCCTTCTATTCCTCACTCTGAGACAGAAAGATTTATTTGAGGCAATGATCTATAAAGATAAGCAGAGATATTTTAATATTAATTTTATGTTCAAGCTGCTGATTTGGGAGTAAGTATTGATGATGGGACATATAATGGGATCAACATAAAACATCCTGAATGCAATAAATAAGAAGAACAGTCCTACTTTGTGTGACATTTTTGGTGGCGGCTTTCTGGTGCATAAGTCATTGAGCTAAAGTTTCAAGCCTAAATTTACAGGCATACTGTGTGATATGCAGAAGATGCTTCTTCTGCACTCTCCAACAGTGGTTAAAGGTAGAAAACATTTCAAGAGATTAAACACTTTTGAATGTGGCTTTTGAAAACCAACTGAGATAATAAAGTGGGTTTAATGACTGTAACAGAAGATGCTGTGTGTTTTGTCTGCCACAAAAGAATTTTAAGGCAACTAGATTTGATCTTACTGATCTTGTATTCACACTCCAGCACTTCTAGAGCTTTTTACCATGCTAGACATTGAAAACAAAATCTACGCTATAAACTTTCCCTTACTATTTTTTTCAATGTTTGTTGTTTTTGTGTAAGCCATTTCTATCAGATAGCAAAAAACCACATGTTCTGGGGAAATAGAATCATAGAATCATAAAACGGTTTGGGCTGGAAGGGACCTTGAAGATCATCTAGTTCCAACTCTCCTGCCATCAGCAGGGACACCTTCCACTAGACCAGGTTGATCAAAGCCTCATCCAGCCTGGCCTTAAACACTTCCAGGCAGGGGGCATCCACAACTTCCTTGGGCAACCTGTTCCAGTGTCTCACCACCCTCACAGTAAAGAATTTATTCCTCATATCTAATCTAAATCTGCCCTCTTTCAGCTTAAAGCCATTTCCCCTTGTCCTGTCATTAACTGCCCTTATGAAAAGTCCTTCCCCAGCTTTCTTGTAGCCCCTTCAGGTATTGGAAGGCCACTGTAAGATCTTCCCAGAGCCTTCTCTTCTCCAGGCTGAACAGCCCCAACTCTTTCAGTCTGTCCTCACAGGAGAGGTGCTCCAGCCCTCGGATCATCCTCATGGCCCTTCTCTGGACTTGTTCTAACAGGTCCATGTCTCTCTTGTGTTGGGGGCTCCAGAACTGGACACAGTACTCCAGATGGGGCCTTACGAGAGTGTAGTAGAGGGGGAGAATTATCTCCTTCGGTCTCCCTGCCACACTTTTCTTGATGCAGCCCAGGATATGGTTGGTTTTCTGGGCTGCAAGCGCACATTGCTGGCTCATGTTGAACGTCTCCTCCACCACCACTCCCAAGTCCTTCTCTTCAGAGCTGGCCTCAAGCCACTCATTGCCCAGTCTGTATTTATGTTTGGGATTGCCCTGACCCAGGTGCAGGACCTTGCATTTGGCCTTTTTGAACTTCATGAGGTTAGCACAGGCCCACCTCTCAAGCCTGTCAAGGTCCCTCTGGATGGCATCCCGTCCCTCCAGTGTGTCAACCAGACCACTCAGCTTGGTGCCCTTGGCAAACTTGCTGAGGGTGCACTTGATCCCGCTGTCCATGTCACTGACAAAGATGTTAAAGAGCACCATTCCCAATACTGAACCTTGAAGGACACCACTCGTCACTGGTTTCCACTCAGACTTTGAGCTATTGACCACAACTCTTTGAGTGCAATCATCCAGCCAGTTCCTTATCCACCGAGTGGTCCATCCATCAAACCCACATGTTTCCAATTTAGAGATAAGAATGCTATGGGGGATGGTGTCAAACGCCTTGCACAAGTCCAGGTAGATGACATCAATTGCTTTATCCTTGTCCACCAATGGTGTACCCCCATCATAAAAGGCCACCAGATTGGTCAGGCATGATTTGCCCTTGGTGAAGCCATGCTGGTTGTCACCAATCACCTTCTCATTCTCCATGTGCCTTGGCATAGTTTCTAGGAGTATCTGCTCCATGATCTTGCCTGGCACTGAGATGACACTGGCTGGCCTGTAGTTCCCCGGGTCTTCCCTGTTACCTGTTTTAAAAATGGGGGTTATGTTTCCCTTTTTCCAGTCTGTGGGAACTTCACCAGACTGCCAGGACTTCTCAAATATGATGGATAGAGGCTTTGCAACCTCATCTGCCAGTTCCCTCAGGACCTGTAGATGCATTCCATCAGGTCCCATGGACTTGTGCACCTTCAGGTTCCTTAGGTGGTCCCGAACCTGATCTTCTCCTACAGTGGGGGGCTTTTCATTCTCCTGGACCCTTCCTATGCTTTCTAGGACTTGGGCAGTGTGGTCCAAGTCCTTGCCGGTGAAGACTGAGGCAAAAAAGTCATTGAGCGTCTCAGCCTTCTCAGTGTCCTGGGTGACCAGGTCTCCAGTCGCCTTCTGGAGAGGGTCAACTTTTTCCCTAGTTTTCCTTTTCTCCCCAACATACCTATAAAAGCTTTTCTATTTCCTTTTCAGAAAGAAATTGAGAGAGGAGCAATGTCATCCCACCTAAATATCATGCAGATTTATACTGTATACAATGAGAAAAATGTAAAATACTCTATAAATGACATAATTTGACTTGCTGCCTTGTAAAAGTTATAAAATAGCTATAGAGGGTTTTTGTGATTCTTGATCAGTGAACCTAACATGTGGGAAGAACTGCTGACCGTGAACTGAAGACTGGGTCATTCAGACCTGGAAGATGTAAAACCTGAAAATGAATTTTCTAATCTCTATTTTTTAATATAAAATAATCAGGCAAATACTTCTGAACATTCCTGTTGCTCCTCTTGCCCTCTGGCTTTGTTCTATTGTGATCTTTGAAGACATTCATAGTAGTACAATCAAAGTCCAGAGAGTAAATATAAATCTGTAGCAAAATTTATTTATTTTTTAAATTAATCTCATTATAACTTACAGTTTTCTGAATGCTGAACTGGGGAATGTTAGTTAATCTGATAAAAAGACAACAGAAAATTTTTGCCATCAATAAAATGTCATGTTGTTTGAGATTCTGAGTTTTACAAGTGATAATTGTAAAAAAAAAAGTAAAAAAAAAGTAAGGCAATAGAAATAATTATTTCTCAAAGTAGCAGTACTCTTTTTCTGGAACAGGTATGATTTTAGTTTGACCATGCATTTCATAATAGCACAAGCATCTGAATATCAGACTGCTGCCTAGCCCTTCTGAAGCACTGCCAAGTCATTATATCACCTGTTCTTTGCCTCAGGCCTCTGTTGACACAAAAAGACAGGCATGGGGAAAACTAAAGCATCAGAAAGTTTGACTTCCCTATAAAAAGTGACAAACATCAATGACACTATTTCTTGTTCATGAACAATAACAACAAAAAGCTATTCCTGTATGCATTCTGCAGGCCCTTTTTATTATACAGTGTCTGACTTAGAAATGAATAACCAATTCATTCTTTTTTTTTCTTCTTTTACTATCACAATTAACAGTTTCTTAGCTTTCAGAAAGAAACTTCATCTTCTTTCCTTTATTAGGACTTTATGTTTTGTGAATATCTGCCCATTAGAGAAGTGGTCTTTTCTGTAGCTGGCACTTGCAACTTGAAACAGTTCTTAATTAAATGGCAGAAAAATGAACATTTTGAAGGGGTTTTTGTACAGTGTTTCCATTCTAGTTGCTGAAAGGCAGTGTTTTTCAATGTACAGTTTAAAATGGTTTATATCAAATTGAGTCTTATACAGATACATTTCATTAAACCTGCAAGACTTTCCTTCTTACCCCATTAAATACCATTATCAAAATTATCAGTCTGTGGCTCAAAGTCTTAAAGTTATACTGCTAATAACTGAGCAGTTTCTTCCAATATCAAGCACAATCTAAGATGAAATACAGTTATTTTCTCTGTCAGCTGTAAATCTTGTAGCTGGAAACGGTCCCAAAATTATAAAAAAATCTTGTCCATCTGACAAACACTGACTCCTACAATGTGATCCATCTAAGTGAAACCAAAACAAAACAGAAGTAGCAAACTGCCAAGAAGGGTGATCTTTAGAGGGTTAAACAGAGACAAGTAAGCCAGTTCACTCTACTCACATGAGTGCATGAATAATAACTGTACCTTGAACTCTGTTAAGTTTTCAATCAGATGAAAATGCAGTTTTGTCTTTATCAGATCTTACCTTCACTTTCAAGTATACAGTTGCAGAACAAAGACAACCTGTACAAAATGTAAGGACCCATACTTTCACATACTGTTCCCAAAATATTAATGTGATTATCTCCTTTTCCCCATTAAGAAAAAAGATTCATTTATCTTTCTAGCAAACCCCCCAAATGGCTTGCTTGGCAATAACAAAATGCCCCATATGGTATTTAAAAATGGATTTTAAAATTTGTGTGAGCTGATTTGTCCAAGTGAATAGTAACCATCTGGACTTCTCAATAAATCAGTATCCATCAATGGATAAATCAGTATCCAAGCAATGGAGACAGAATTCTAAAACCAAAAAGAGGTGTTCACAGTTGCTAAGCTTCTTAGCTACCTTTTAGTCAAAAGGCATTGAGTTAGAATAATGTCTTTTATATTTGCAATAAGCCTAGCACTTAAATGCATGCTATTTGTTTCAGTTTTGATACAGCCATGAAAGCTCCTTCCAGTGAAGCAAATTTGCCATCACAGTCAGCATATAGCTCTTGGTATTGTACATGATCTGGCTCTGTTATTGCCCTATTGATTCTTATACAGAAGTTTCTTTCGAGTGGTACTGCAGAACCTGTAAGTTAAGGTCTCAAAGCTGATCTCTCTGAGAATGATGGACATGTCATGTGCTCTGCACATTGTCAAAATTAGATCCGTTGGTTCAGTGCTGGTGTTGGAGAAAAAGTTGCCCCAAAAGATTACATGACTTAAGACATGAACTATATATCTGCACTGTGCAGCACAGGAACTGCTATTAGTTTCACCCAGTATGGTGCAGAGGTTCTAACTAAAAATACATTGAGGGGCAATGAGTCTAGCTATTTTCCCAAAACCTACATGGTTGTATTGGTGAGGTGCTGCATCTCATCTAAGAAATCCTACCTACTCTTAAATATTTTTTTTTTTAAAGAAAGTGCAAACCCCTTTTTCTGCATGTCTGAATGATGAACAAGAACATGAAAGTACCTTCAGTCTAAGAATCAGTAAACTGCTATAAGTAATAAACAGACCATAGAGTTCTTCTGTGCTGTTTCCTGAGGTGCTATATTTAGTTCACTCCTGCATAAGAGAGCACTTTAAATTTCATTGATAACTTATATTTAGCCAAAATTCAGTGTATTAGACAAAGCATTCTTTAAAGTCTTCCTGGCCTGCCCCTCTTCCAATTACTTATTTGTGATCTCATCATTCTTCCTTCTCTAATTACATTTTACAATTAGGGTGGTTCTGACTGAAAGAAAATATTACTTTATTTAAAGAGAAATGCAGCAGAATACAATCCAGAGAGTGAGCAGAATCCCCTGCAACCTCAACCTGAAAATCAGTTAAGCCGCACAGAATTCCAAATGCCTCTGGTAAATTATATGCGACTGATAAGATGAAAAGCCTACCCTGAAATAATGTATGAATGTAAAATTTTAAAGACTGAAACTCTGTGATCTTTTAATATTCAATTCACACTAAACAAAAAGGGCAAATTTCTTAAATGGGCTGTTTGAACTGAACAGAATACAAATGAGTTATTTGCATTTGTCCACCAGGGCACAGTACAGCACTTTTCTTTGCTATCTGAATTCCTCGTGTGTCTTGAGAATGATGTATACTCCAAATAATTTTATTTCTCATCTTGGAAGAAAATGCTCCCGTAGATAATTTGTGGGATGTTACAACCTCTCACCCATTGTGTATTAAGGAAATGTTTAACTTGTTGGTGATGAAAAGCTTTCCATTGTTTTAATTACATTCTCCATGTTAATGAAATACATAATATTACTATATTTTTGCCAAATGTCTTGCTTTTTCTTTGTTGTTTTCGTAACTTCTCGTTGAAAATAAAAAACTTCTGTCCATGTTAACTAGGGGTGAAACCTAGGTATTGCTTGAGAACCTAGATATTCATATGGCCAATGCCTGATAACAAGCACTGAAATAAACTTCTAATGCTATACATGTGGTAGATGCATGACTGGAGAGGGTCTACAGAATTAACACAGGAGTCTACTTAGTCTGTCTCTGAACAGGTGGGCTATGGTTATAGCAAAGAATGGAACTGGCAAGGAAACCTCATGTCTGGATCTAGATTAGGAATGGATTTTGTGTTTTAGATTGTTGACACTGCATGTATATAGACCTGGTATATTTAATTTTCAAAAATAGAGTGATTTCTACAATTTATTAAATAATTTTCTTTTAAAGAAAAGAAATAAATAGTAAAAAATAATAAATAGTTTATCTCCCTCATTCAAGTATTTTTCAAACAATATTTGGAACTTCATTACTCCACCTTTGTTATTGAATTCTGGAGCTGCAACTGCAAAGTGTAAATAAATGTGTTAGCTTAAGGCATTACACAGAAATCTGCTTCATTTTGGATTCCTTGTGTATTTAATATAATATATTTTAACATAATTTTTTAAAAGTTCTTATTTCTTGTGAGTTTTTGTTTAAAAACAATGTTGTAAGGGCTGTGAAAGTATATTCATACCTTAGCTCCTGAGAATACAATGAAATTCATATCCACTACCTTCTGAAATAGGTGCATTTCAAAGGAAGAATTTTTTTAAAAGGTTAAAGAAGATGGATGTAGATAACAGAAAAAAGGATTTGCTATTCGTAGCCTTGATAAAGTAGGAGAGGTAGAGGGGAAGGTACTGAATAGAGAAATCAAGATCTTTAAGGGAATAGTTAATAAAAGCTTTGATAATGCATTAAGTCTCTAAGTTGTGGCTAGGTGACTCCATGTGAAGTTTGAAGGGTGCACATCTGCTACTGCACGAGCTAAATAGACAGCTGGTAAACTGCAATATGCCATTCCTATTCAGTACTGATTTTCGAGTTATAAAACTCAAAGTATGTCTACAAGCATTTTGGCAACTAGTTTCATAGACACTCAGAGTATGAAGTGGAATTCAAGGGGAATAGAGATCAGTTAAATAAGATGAGCTATAACCATGAAGGACCTTGTAGGTTAAAAACAAATTTTTAACATCATTTATGATTTATGTGAAATCAGTCTAATGATTCACAAGAAATACATGAAATACGATAATATTTTGTGTTGGAGGCCAACCTTGCCTCTCTGTTCTGAACTTTTTCCTCCCTTTTGATCCAGGACAGCTTCAGGAACATCATGCTATATAGGTAATAATCAGTGAATGGGGGCATGAAGGTATGAACAACTGAGGATAATGGTCAGGTAATATTTCTTAGGTGACAAAATGTAGCTTCACTTCCTTCTTCTAATATGTTTCAAACAATGTTTGAGATCTCACCATGACCACTTTCTAGCTTTTGCAGCTAAATGCTGGGCTTGTAACTAGAAATAAAATTTAGGAAGATAATTATCTCAGACTAGGAGTATATGCTGCATAAGAGCAGCTTAAAGGTACGTACTTGATTTCAAAAAATCCTTTCTATTTTACTCAGAAGGTTTTGTTATATCTTCAAAGTTTAGGAGATGATTTCAAATTATTTTTTCAAGTGCTTTTCAGATAAGTTGTTGCTCTCAAATTTTTATATCCTTTGTCTCAAATACATTTTATTCTAAGTAAGTAACTAATCTCAATATGTTTCAGAAAGGAAGAGAGGGAGAAAGGCATTTACATAACACACAGTTACAGAAGTTGTCATGGTGGGCACCTGATAAGATCTGAGTTTACTGCTGGTAATAAAAGCTCCCATTTACTGATTGTTGCAAAATCAAACTGCAACAGACATCAAAAACACTAATAAAGACATTCAGGATATGTCATTATTTTTAAACAGATGTCCCTTTGGCAGAACACATTTTCCTCAGGGCAGTGAGGAAAAATGAGTAGGCAATGCTCTTTGGTACTCTGACACTCAGTGACTCAATGGAAATAGGATGTTCTCAGAGCTCCCTGAACTGGACTTTTACTCATTTGCCTTGCATCTGTGAGTAACTTAAGCAAATTGATAAAGATCCTTTTTCTTTTCTTTGTATGGCCTGGATTAAATTAAAATCTCATTACAAATGGAGTCTTTGGTGTCTCTCTAATTCTCTACTGATCTTCAGAAGTCATTCCTTGTCATCTAGAATTTTGGATCAGTTTGTGCTACTGGGTGGGCCAGTACAAAATGAGGGGATCTGCCCTGGAGGGAGGCTCTGTAAAATTATTATGGTGTGAGTTCTGTGCTTTGTTCCATGGAATTTCCATGCTAATGTGCTCAATTTACAGCAGAAAGTACTTATCTTCTAACTGCCAGTTCTTTAACAGGGGGCTGAGCCTCAGATTGAACATGGTGAACCAGTTTTAATACAATAAAGCAAAGAACAGAATCTCTTTTATGGTGTAGTTTGGTCTATAGGACTAGAAAGCAAAATGAACTAATTTGGGTCAGCAGAGTAAGTATGTTTGTATGAAAGTATTGGCAGCCACAGAAACTTTTACCTAAGTTGCAAAAGATGTATTTTAGTTTGAGACTTCTGTGATAGTTAGGCCCACCCTTTGCATTACCTGTCACATTGGTAGGGCTCAATAGATCACTGTGATAAGGTATGACTTCAATTATTTGTGGGAGCGGGGGAAGGTAGTCTAGCACTTGATATCTGCTCTCTCCCCTTTTGATTAGGAGCCAGTCAGACCTAGTATTATGAAAGAACTGGTGAAAGTGAACAAAAATGTGAAATACTGTGATAAACTCTTGTTCTTCTAATTCGAACTGATCTCAATAGGGAAATGACTCATGTGATCTGCTCTGGTGAGGTGCCAGCCTCCTTTTAAAGAGGAGTCAGTGTTCCTGGGTTCTCAGAAGGCTTGACATGAAGTATGCCAGGCTACATTGCATCTTGGTAGTTATTCAGAACCCAGCCAAACTTAAACGTAAGAAGCACTCATGCAAAAACCTGGACAACTCTCTAATAAAATGCTGTTTATCTCTCTTTCTGTCATTTGCTTTTAAATGTCTCATACAAGTGGCAAGAACTGACAGCAGCATATAGATCATCACTACAAACTGTGCAAACATTAAAGATAGGTGAAAGCAGTTATGTTATTTTATTTCTATCACATAAATTTTCCATGAGTGCTTATGCTGAGAGGTACAGCAGTGCTGGTGCTTTAAATCGGAAGAGTCAGTATGTCATGGAAGTTATGGTAGAACACATCCACAGCAGATCTGAAGTAAAACTCTACTGATTAGTCTCCATTAGGCAAAACAGCTGCAGTAAACAGGGGAATGGTTGATTCTTAGTACAGAATACAATGATATGAACTAAGATACTGCTGAATTTGTATTATGAGGATTGTAATAAGTTTGAAAGATTTAAATTACATGTCTGTCAGTGGATAGTGACATAAAAGTTAGGTGAAAAAGCCTTGCAGATGCTAGTAGGCAACTCAGGCATGAGCTGAAATTGCTCTTGAGGCAGCACTGCTTGTATTATTTACATATCTCTATTGACTAAAATAAGAGCTAGATAACAGCAGGTAAGCACCTAAGTCTTAGTTTGGAGAAGTCTAATGGTGCCATTTATGGAGTACAGTGTCATTCAGGAAAAGATTTTAAAGGTGCACATCCTAAATAATAGGTTTTGCAAATAGACAAGTGTGAATTGAGTTACACGTGATTTATATGTGGTGGCTCAAGGAATATGTATCATTTTTCTGTGTGTTGATATGCAAATTTCCATGATGGGTTATGGAAGCCCAAAAACCAGAAATCAATGAACAATATCATAATGCCTCAGTTTTAGTATGGGTTTCTGATACTAATTTTAAAAAGTATGGACCATGAGCAGTCCCTCTGAGATGAAAAATTAGAAAGAGACTGCCAAATAGAACTGCTTCTATGTAACAGGCTGTGTGGTTTTGGATTACACTTTTGAGCTATACCATCTATTCAGCCAGCTGTAGTGATAATGACAGCTAAAATTAAACATTGCAAAAATGTAAGTGAAACCTTAGATAAAAAGAGACCACTGATTTTTTTCAGTTTTAGTTAAGATATGTTTGTGGAACTTGTCTGATGAGGTGAGTAAATGTTGCTTTACAAATGTATATAATAAGACACAAAGGGATTACATCTATGCTAATTTATAAACAATTAAAATTGAATCATCTTACCAGAATGGGAAGAGGACCTTGGACACTTTTTTAATGAGGCTTTTCTCTTTTCCCTGGAATAGTGAAGGGTGTGGAGCATGCACAGCATATAACACATTACTCTTTTAAGCCATTATTATTTTTCTTCCACTTCTTTACCTAGCGGTTTCTTTAAATTATTAGGAATTGCTGAAGAAGCTTCATCAGAGCATCCATTGGGACTCCTCTTAAAATAGTGCAGGCACATGCTAGTGAGTATGTTTAAGAAGTGTTGTTTACCATCCTGCCATATACGAAGGAATCCAGCCAAACATTCTGATATAGCTTTATCACTCCACAGGCACAGTAATTTGAATAAAGTATATGACTGAGCTTTTTTTTAGAGGTGATTTGCAGGTTCTACAGACATCCAGATCAAGGAAAAGCTATTAAAGAAAGCTAAAAATTATTTTCTCCTTCTTACATAACAAAAACATTTGACAGATGAAGTATCTATAGATTATGTCATAATAAATACTCATTTAATTTTATATGACTCTATGAGACTACCATATCTATAGCTTCAATAACAGCTCTTTTCCAGTCATTATTCCATGTGAAAATGTTCTCTGAACATTTATAGAATGTCTTGTGATTGTGCCACCAGTATTCAGGTGTTAGTTTTTATTAATTCAAAAACTTTTATTTGCCATTAAAGTAAGCATTTCAAATGCATCTATCCCCCTAATTACAGTGCAGCAATGTGACTGACAAGAGTTAATTTTTAGCTTGGGGAGTGGACATGTGAAGTGAGTTGGAAAAGGTACAGGGGCAGCTGCTATCCAAACCTTAGTACTCCCATCCCATTTTTCCTCTTTTTGCAATTTAGTAAAGATGTAGGTATTTGATACAGTATTTTGATTTCCAGTAATTTGTTTTAGGGATATTTTTACATCTTGTCTTAAAATTTCATTTGGAGAAAAAAAAAGATTGGAATGTCAAAATGATTGAAATGGTCTGTTTTGACTTTGTGGAGCAGAAAGTTTCAAATTTTTGTTTCAGAGATTTTCTCTTTCTATTCTTCCTTCCACCCTTCCATGTCTCCTCATTTATTTATGTTTTTTAAAAACCTTTTATCTAAGTACTTGGAAAAATTATATTCTTTAACTCCTTTATCCAAACTAAGCTTGAAAATGTTCTGGGAAATGTGTGTTTAACCTAATCTTAGGTATCTTCAGTGATAGGGTTAGATGCAGATAGGTTAGATAGGTGACCCTAACTGCATAGGTTATTCCAGGGGTTAACCATGAATGGAAAGGTTTTCTTGATATCTAACCTAAAACTTCTAAACTTGTTACTTAGGCTACCCACAGTGAAACTAAAAACCAGTTATTGGTAAATGTTTTTTTTGAAGCTGAGAGGTATTATGTCCTTGTTTTGTCTTTCTCTCTTTTGAGGTGAAAGCAATGTATAATAAAATTTAAAAAGTTAAAATCAGAATAACAGGCATTATATACATTCTTCAAGGATAAATCAGTGCATTTACTTTCTAAAGATATGACAAAGCATCATTGATTGTCTAGAAAGACAGTTTGTGTGTCTTTTTTTCTTTTTCTGTCAAGAAAGAACCTATGTATTTTTAAATAGTTGTCAAAATTCTTTGCCAAAGAGAAAGACCTGACTTATATGCTATAAATTTTTCTGTATCTGTTCTTCTCCTCTCATTGTATCACTAAGTCATCTCTATCTTGCAAGTTATCTTCTTTTTATCTGTATGAGAGAAAAACTCAGATAAATTATCTGCTTCTTTTAATTCTTTCAAAATAGTTCACAATTAGGTAAACCAATCACAGAAGAAAAAAACCCCAACTCTGTATTATTTAATGGACCATTGAGGTGGATGGAAATAATGAATATCAAACATTCAAATGTATAATGGAGTGTCTAGTTTACAAGAAATGCTTACGCTAGTGTTTTGGTTTTGCTTTTTTTTATTTTATTTTATTTTTTTTTTTTTGGAAGCACTCTCTTCCTAAAAAATTTCAAAGTACTAGCATAATCATGATTATGATAGGTTCCAATGACAAGTCCTTAGGGCTACTTTTGATGGATAAGTAGCTTGAGCTTATGATTATGATCAGCACTGATTTTAGTGTTGAGTAGAATGACATCTGGCAGATGAGCTCACCATATTCTCTAAACTTGAACTTTGTGCCATATGAGAGATTTTACATTCACATACATATTGATTTAATGCTGCAGCTAATCATCTTTCACAAAAGGCTTTGAAGTAGAAAGAAATATAATTTTGTATTTTCAAATGTTTTGCAAATTGGCACTTTTCAAGGAAACAATAACAATATCTTTAGTTGTTGTATAATGTTTTTCTTGCTAAAATCCATGGTCGATTTTATCCTTGTTTCCAGACTTTATTCATGTTATCATACTACTGAAGCATTGAAAGGAACATTGCTACAAACTTTAAGGTTTTCTTAATAATGCTGGCAGTAAAAAGCAGCTGTTTACATTTCAATGGTAACAGAGTTTACATAGTCTGCAGTCAGTAAATATGGATTAATAGATGAATAGACAGTAGTCTTTAAGTTCATATAAAGCCATCTGTGAACGCAGCTCCTGCATCAAGGCTAGAAATTGTGGATGATCCAAAGTAGCCTTTCAGAATAAGTTGGTGGACTGTACTGCTATAATATATCCATCATCTGTTCTGCATACTAACCTGCATTTAATAGGTTAACTTAGTCTAATTGTAGCTTATGAACATTTGATGTATTTATGCTTTAATATGATAAATTAAATAAACCTTTGTATCTTTTATTCGTATATATCCCTCTAAAGTGTAGTTAAATGACCTCCTAGATAAATTAAGCAGATGAAGCTCTTCAGCTTTTGAGAAGTTTGTATCATTTGAGTGGCTTGTATTGAATGACCTTGTTGAATCATTTGCCTTTTTGACATCTCTCGATGTTGATACCAGAAGTGAACATGACATTTCTGGAATGAAGGAAACATTTGAGACATGCAGAGAGAAGTTAGTTCAGACTTATTCCCCATCTTTTTATGTGCATGCTTTTGACAATGAGTATGTTTAAAATGGTACATTAATGATGAAGTTTCTGTGACTTTTGTGATTGCAAAGTCCAGACCAAATTTTAAACTAGAGAATGATAATTATGTCAAATCATCACTAAGCATATTGGATTTTGAGTTCTTGTCATTAAAGATAAAGCTGGGTAATATAGAGTGTAATCACACTGTAGTTAATGTAGTACCATTACAGAGGTCTACGGAAGAAAGTCTACATTTCAGTATGGGCTTCCTGACCTTTTGCTAGGTGCATTGTTAACTCAGGACAGTTAGTCCTCTCTGCTGAGTTTTAGGAAAGTGGGAGCAGACTATAGTCCTTCTAAATAACACACTTGCAGGCATTGAAAATGGAGTATTAACTGAGTATCTTACAGAAAGCCTTCTGAAATCTTTCCATTGATTTCAGATCAGATCAGAAGAGCAATCCTGTGTTTTCTGCCAAGCAAAAACTCTTTTAAGAGGAAAAAATAATCTCTTTCTGTATCTCATTATCTGAACAATTTAGGTAAATTCTGGTCATATAAATGTGGTGATATTTGCTGTGTTCTGTTGATTACTTCAAATCAGTGTGGGACTAATGTTTACTTTTATGGTTTTACCCATCTACTTCATAACAGACTCTTCTGAGTTGGTCTCAAGTGAAAAAAACCAAACATTTAGAATCCAAACCTCAGGATTTAAATGCAAATAATTTAAGATGGTACCTGCCAGAGCTAACAGAGAACATTAACAGCACCAGCAGACTGAAAATCTCACAGCTAATATAATGCAAGGAGGAGTCTGTGGGTCATTGCTTTATGAATGCAGTAAAAAATTATAGATTCTGTCTGCTGCTGGAGTTTTAGAGCTTCACTTGTCTTGATGAGAAGATTTGAGCTTCCAGATTTATTCAAAACATGAAGGTTTTTTTGTTGCTGAGAAGACTGATACATAAGTATTACTATTGAATGATGTTTGACTATCACACAGGGCACCATATTGAGGGAACTATATAACTGCTGTAATTGCAGTATTAAATAGATCACAAACATTAACCTTTTATACTTCCTTTTGCCTCTAGCTATCGGGCTATTACTCTACTGTTGTGCAGTACTTATTATTAGGTCTTATGACTTTATCATAAGACTTCATTTGTGTTCTACTTAGAAAGTATTCAGTACCCTGGGCCTAACAGCAGAAATCCCTGCTTCAGTAGAATTATACACATTTTCAACAGCTGTGGACTTGGATCTCTGTGTAAGTTTTTATCAGGCTGATATAGACCAGGCAGTTGCTATATTTTACAAATGTGGCTTTCAAGAAGCTACTGCCCATTGTATAGACTGTGAATTATAGAATCATAGAATAGTTTGATTGTAAAATAACATTACAATCATCTAGTCCAACCGTAAACCTAGCATTGCCAAGTTCACCACTAAAGCCTGTTCCCAAGTACCACATATACACATTCTTTAAAAACCTCCAGGGATGGTGACTCCACCACTTTCCTGGGCAGCCTGTTCCAATACTTGACAACCCTTTCAGTGAAGCATTTTTTTCCTAATATCCAACCTAAACCTCACCTGGCGCAACTTAAGGCAATTCCCTCTTGTCCTATCACTTGTTATTTGAGAGAAGAGACCAACACCCATCTCACTAGAACTTCCTTTCAGGTAGTTGTAGAGGTCTCCCCTCAGCCTCCTCTTCTCCAGACTAAACAATCCCAGTTCCCTCAGATGCTCCTCATAAAGACTTGTTCTCCAGTCCATTCACCATCTTTGCTGCGCATCTCTAGACACAGTCCAGCAACACAATCTCCTTCTTGCAGTGAGTGGCCCAAAACTGAACACAGTACTTGAGATGCAGCCTCACCAGTGCCGAGTACAGGGGCACAATCACTTCCCTGCTCCTGTTGGCCACACTATTTCTGATACAGGCCAGGTTACCATTGGCCTTCTTGGCTGCTGGAACACACTGCTGGCTCATGTTCAGCTGGCTGTCGATGAGTACCCCAGGATCTTTTCTGCTGGGCAGCTTTCCAGCCACTCCTCCCCAAACCTGTAGCATACTCACATGACAGAGTAGAAGCACAGGGCTCTCTTTCCTGTTGAAAGGTAGGATGTAGCTCCATGGTTTTGAAAGTACATACTGCATTTCTATTGCCTGAGAGTCTTGTTCAGTCTGTTTAATAAAGCTAGAGGGAATGTTCTAATTTAAAAGTCACAATCCATAGTCAAATCCAGGATCCATGATAGATGGACCTGTTATAGATGTCTGATTCCTTGGGAAATACCAAACCAGCAGATAACTTGCAAGTAAATTTAAGTACACCAGCCGTCCTGGTTGCATAGCACAGATGCAATGCCTGAAGCCGTGGACTGGTGATGCCCCTGGCTGTTGCATGGTCTCCCCTGCTCCTCACACCCTCCTGAAGAAAGCTGCCAGCCCTCTCCTTTTCAGTGAATTAATTTTAGAAAAGGTAAAAAGACTTAAGAAAAAAAAAGTGCAATGTAATTCAGATCCAATTGCAATTCAAAAGTATTACAGTGTAGCCCTGTTTGAGCCTCAAACCACACAAAATGTAATTTTTGTCATCATCAGAAGCAGTGCACGAAATAGTAAAGATCTATGGCATTTTCTGCTTGCCCCATTTAGGAACACCACCCCTAAACCACCTTATAATTAATGCAGCACTCATTGCAAATAACCAGATGGCAAACAACAGGCCCATTGTATACATGTTGTCTTCCAAATATTTTGCTCCTACATCCTGGCTGCCAAGGGATGCCAGTCGTAGCATAAATATGTCATTGATAATTTGTCAGTTTGCCCTACTAATGACAGAAACTATGACTATCAAAAATAATTTTAAAAGATTTCTTAAATAATATCTGTCACTTAGAAGTTCACTGAAGAGTTTCTTGAATAAGCAATACAGCACTGTTTGCAGATAAGCTATGTAATATTATATTGGAAAGATCTATATGTTTAGCTGAATTAAACATCAGTGAATATAGTTCAGACAAGTTAAATACACAGCACAGAAACTCACTATTCTTGAGCTTTATTTTTTTTTTTCATTCCCTCCACCCCCAATCAACCCTTTTACTATCAGAATGAAACATGGGTTTTGAAAAGGATATGAGACAGATCATTGTTTTCTGGTGTGGGAAAACCACAGAGACTTTCTAATATTTTCATTAGATTAAAGATGCTTTGTGATCTTGAAAAGAAATTCCTAGTTTTTGAGGTTTACTTTCATGCATTGGGAGAAACCCCAAAGAATATGAAGAATATGAGATATGAGGGACCAGAATCACCCTTACTGTGGCTTGATTTGTCTCAATTTTAGATATACCCTGTATATATTCACTCATGCCTGAGATTGCAAGATAAGTGCAATAATAACCTGAAGAATAAAGAGAAACAGTTAATTTTCACTACATATAGGGAGTTAAAGTCCTCAAAATGATCTTTTTATAATTAAGAAATTGAAAACATTTTAACTTTTAAAAAAGCATCAGTTTGAGTCAAATAAATTCTTTGCAGCTGGTATTTCATTGGGTTGAGTCTTGGTTGTTTTTTGTTTGTTTTTGTTTTGTTTTATAAAATACAATGTTTTCTTTCTCATGGAATATACAGAAATAAATTGAATACTCAGTGTAAAGATTCTCCAGCTGCAATAAATACATATAAGGTACTCTGATTAATATGATTTATGGATTAACAGTCAGCTGATCTGTTAATTCATAGATTCTGTCTTAATTAACATGCAACCATTTCTTAAGAAATATCTCTATACTGAAAACTACAGTGTAGTAACAGTGCTTTTGATTCATGAGAAGGCACCTGGGCCTTGTAACAGATACTGCTTAGCCTACTCAAATGATGATAGACACTCATACAGGGAAGTGTAAGTGACTTCAGAGTCCAGAAGTGCCCTATTGCAAAGTTGGATTGTAAAGAACTGAGAATCAAGGGAGTGGTGAGACATAAAATAAAAATCTTAACAGTAGACTGAACTTGGCTACTCATCTCATTTGCACAGAGTAGCTTTAAGGTAGGAGATTAATTAAGAAAAGTTGTGAGATTCTCTTTTCCTATTTCTAGATTCATTAATGGAATTTTTAAAAGAACAAAAAAAAAGCTGAAAGTTAGGAAGAAATAGTACAAAATAATAAGGTAAAATAGTGTATTAAGCATACTAAATATGGACATTTTATGTCCATTGTTTAGGACATATAAAATCTGAAACGTGTACTTTTCTAAATTTTTGAATGTTTACTATTGTATCCTATGAAGACATTAACTTGTAATTTTATACCAGGTTTCCCCTGAAACTTTTGGTAAGAGACGTGCTACTCAACTTTTCTTACCTACAGTTAGATACTTTGTAGTAGCTAGACTGATTCTGAACTCAATGAATGGATGTCAATATTTGCAGGGAGTTGGTTAGTCCATGTATCTCTGTCAGTTATCTTATAATGGGTGAAATTGCTTTGTAGAAATACATTGATTATAGTTGGTGATTAGATAAGTACCTTAAAGTAGATGGCTGGTTTGCGAAGACTAGCTGCATTGACTCATCTTAGCTGCAACTCTTGGATTGGATTTTAAGAAAAATGCAGTTGGATTTTCTTTTCATATTGATTTATGACATGCTGAGAATAAAAAAGTAGGTAAAGACTTATGCAATAGACTGGCCTCATCAATATACATTAATCAGGCAGAAATGAATCATTTCACTCTTGTCTATTAAAAAAAGGGAAAGGGAGATGTTGATGGCTTAGAAGTACAATGAGTTTCTCCTGTCCAGGGCTGGCAGTATGAATTTGTTACACAGGGTATCTTAGTAAGGAATAATAAGGAATATTTTGCTTTGTAAATTGGTCGCATATTAAATACAGAAGTAAATTACAAATGAGAAATCACTAGGGAAAAAAGTAGTCTCTAGCAGCAATCTGGTTGGAAATGGCTGAATTTAATGGCGGAAAGGCTACTGACTTTCTTGGAAGACAAGTTTTCTTCTCCAGTTTGTATGTAATTTAAAAATTATTTTTCCAATTAAAGGATGAGTGATGGATAATTAATTAATTTTTCACAGAGAAAACAAAGCTCCGGCATTCATAGGAGTTTCTACATAGTTCTGGAAATAGCTTGTTCAGCTGTCTGGATCTGAAAAAATATGGCGTGTTCATCCTTCACCTCTCTTCACACGTGCACCATATCAGCAGCACAGAGTAAGCATTCAAGAGAATAGGTTAATGAGTAAACTTACCCAAAGAAATTAGAAAAAAAAAAACCTATTTATAAATTGCAAAGTCTGAATGAAAGCATAATTACGTGTATTTCTGGAATCTCTTTAAAGTGCAATTTGCCAGAGCAAACAAAAAATGGGATTTTCTGCCAGATTCATAGGAAATATATATTCATATGATGCTCTGTGCTGTATGTTGTTTTTTTCTTTTCCTTGACGTAAAAGCCAATACATTAAATCCTGCTGATCCAAATAAAATGGAACAAGCAGGAAATAACATTGAAATATACCATACAGCTTGTTATAAATTTTCTGACTATTTGTTCCAGGGAAATAAAGTCATTCTGCTTCCAAGAATCCCTTACATGAAGGATAAGTTTACAATAGTTTAAGTGACACAATGCTATTGGGAGTAAAGATCTTGCTGTGGGTTTTTTTTGGGGGAAGGGGTTTCTCCTTTTTTAATAAGGAAAATTAAAGATGGGGAAGTTGGAATTTTTAGATAGAAAGTGACTAGTTATTTACTGTTAAAAAAATTACCTTCTCATTTTTCCAGTCATTCATTTATATCTCTCTGTTTCTTAACCACCTCTACTAGGCTCGGTTAAAGAGCTCTATTGGGTCTGGCTGAGGTGGAGATAATTTTCCCCATAGCAGCTTTCAGAGTGCTGTGTTTTGTATTGGTAGCTAGAAAGGTGCCGGTAACACACCAGTGTTTTGGTTACTGTTGAGCAGTGTTCACACAGCATCAAGACTGTCTCTCCAATATTTCTCCCCCCACACATGCCCCCAGTAGCCTGGGGGTGGGAAATATCTTGGGAGGGGACACAGCCAGGACAGCTGACCCAAACGGACCAAGGGGATATTCCTTACCATATGACGTCTGCTCAGGAACAAAAGCTAGAAGAATGGAAAGGGAAGTCGGGATGGGGGGAAGGGGTGGGGGTGGGGTGTGGAGCAGGCATTCATTATTTACAATTTTTTTCCTCTGGAGTAACCATTATGTGTACTGAAGCCCTGCTTCCTGGGAAGTGGCCAGACATTGCCTGCTGATAGGAAGTAGAGAATAAATATTTCAGTCTTCTTTTGTTTCTGTGCGTATGGCTTTGGTTTGTTTCTGTTAAACTGCCTTTGTTTCGACCCGTGAGTTTGGTGGCTGGGTTTTTATTTCCGTCTTATTTTCTCCCCTCCCCATCCTGCTGAGGAGGGGGGAAATAGTGCAGCCTGATGGGCACCTGGAATTCAGCCAAGGTCAACCCTCCACAAGAACTTAAAAAAAAAAAGAAGTTTTTTTTTAACTTTATTTTGAACTGTAATGATAAACATACATATAAGATATGATTTGTTCTATGTGATGAGAAGGTTTTACAGTAGCTAGTTCTTTTGAGGAGTAAAATCACATATAATTTTACTGCTCTTTAAGCAAACCTGATAGATTTCTTTCAATTACCCCTTTTTTTTGGACTTAGATTCATGATGTTTTTAGTATTGTACCAATATTCCTAGTTATATGATCAGATATATATAAACATCTGGATGGAACCAATGCAGTTGTTTGTATGACCTTTTCTGCCACTAAACTTTACGGAAATTAAAAAAGCAGCACCTAGTTACTTGTATGGC
Organism: Caprimulgus europaeus; assembly: GCA_907165065.1. The sequence goes on from OU015527.1 coordinate 20,428,907, forward strand.
AAAATAATAAAAATTACAAATTTAGACAGATGTATAAAGCTTCAAGTATTCATAACTATCATTTTTAACTCTGAGGTCATCTTCTTCGAGCATTTGAGGATAGACTAAAACCCAAATCCATTCAGTTACTTTGTAGCTATCCAGTCACAGGCGTTGTTGAAAGTCTTTGTAGGGTGTGCTGTAACTTTCCTCAGCTCTGTATCTGTTCATTATTTAATGTCAATTTTGGAGCTATCCTTTAGGCAGCACAGTTGCTGATGAAAGCAAAACATGAAATAAACTGAAAGGAAATTAAACTTTTTTATATAAAGCTCCAGAGTTGTGTGCAGAGCTCAGAATCTCTGTAGGGAATCTCCCAGAAGGCAAGTATCTTTCCCAGTTGATGAAAATAGTTTTGACTACTGAAAGATGAAGATAAAAAGGTTCACAAAGGAAAAAAAAAACAAGTATATAGCTCAATAAAGGTATCTGATGTAACATACGCACAAATATTTTATCTAGAAAGCAGTATTGTGCTGTAACATTAAAACCAGTAGACCACTTTTCTAAAGTTCTTCTAGAATAGTCTTTTAAATTATTGATATTTTAATGCATTAAAAAGTCAAAAAGTCAAAGTTATTTATGGTTGCTGGATTCTCTCAGAAAAAGTGTCTGGAGAATTGAGGGATATTTTAAAGTACAGTAAGAGTAGGCTTTCTGCTTAAAAAATAGTGATAAGTTAGACTTTATAACTTTAATAAAAATAAGAGAAAATGTTCTGTGCTTTTCTGCAGGTAGAAAAAAAAGCATTCTTGCTACTAAAACTAAAATTTCTTCACTTTTTTCCTTACCTTAGAAATCAATAAAACCCTTCTTGTTCCTGGCCTGTCTCACCTAAAAAACATCTCATATTGACCTGCTGCCAATCTGCCCATTCATGTGCCTTTACAGGATTTTGCTAGGATTCGTCAGGGGTGTCCTAATTTCATGCTCTCCTCACCAGCAGTTATCACCTGCAATATGCAGGAAATAGCACTGTGGAGCTTGTCCAGAGGGATAGCAGGTATTGTAGATATTATACTGGGCGTGGGATAACAATTACCTCTCGTTCTTTAGACTACTTTTTCTGACTTCTGGAAGCCACTAGTGGATTTGCAGTGTTAAGCAGAGGCTAGCAGCTGGAGCAGCTGACCAAAACGGGCCAAAGTATGTATTCCATACCATGTGGTGTTAGGCTCAGTATTTCAACAGGGAAAGTTCTAGGAAAGGGGAGTACTGTGGTTTGGGAGCAGGCTGGGAGTCGGGTGGTGAGCTGTTTGGTTCCATGTATCACTTGTGTTGTGTACTCTTTCATTAGTATTGTTGTTATTGTTGGGTATTGTTTCCCTCTTCCCTTACCATCCTAGTAAACTGCTCTTGTCTTGACCCACAAAATCTGCTTGTTTATATTTTTGCCTCCTCATCCCACCGGAGAGTGGTGGGGTGGGGTGGGATGGGGTGAGCAAGGCTTTGTGGTTAAACCACTACAAAAATATTCTCTGGAAAACTTTTAAAGAGTCTTCCCTCAGCCTTTCCAAAAGCTTCATTTCTTGGTCCCTTTGTTGTCTTTGTGCTAAAGACAGTCAAAAACTATAGTTGTGGCTATAGAAGTAGATTTTATAGTATTTTCCTTTAAAAATATGGCAGTTTATAGTTGTGGTCATTTCCTAACAGGGAAAGACAGCTTCATCAGAGGTAATATCTTCTTTTAAGCCCAAATTACACAGTATAAACTGGTCAGGGATTGCATTACTGCAGAACAATTCTTTCCTGTTTTATAAAGTGGATATCCAGGTGTGTCCATAGTGATGTAGGATTGTTGACAAATAAATTGAAACTGGTTTGTTTAGCAGTAAAGTAGCCCTGAACTTCACAAAAATTAACGACACAGTCCCCCACAACATCCTTCTCTCTAGGTTGCGGAGATATGGATTTGACTGTCCAGTGGGTAAGACATTGGCTGGATGGTTGCATCCAGATGGTAGTGGTCAATGGCTCAACATCTAGATATAAGACACTGACAAGCGGTGCCCCTCAGGGGTTCATACTGGGACCAGTGATGTTTAATATCTTCATTAATGATATTGACAGCGGAATTGAGTGCACCCTCAGCAAGTTTGCTGACAATATCAAGCTGGATGGTGCAGTCAGCGTGCCAGAGGGACACGTTGCCCTCCAGAGGGACCTGGACAGGCTGGAGTAGTGGGCCCAGGTGAACCTCATGAGGTTCAACAAGGCCAGGTGCAGGGTCCTGCACCTGGGATGGGACAATCCTCATTATCAATACAGGCTAGGGGATGATGTGCTGGAAAGCAGCCCTGGGGAAAAGGACTTGGGAGTAGTAGTGGATGAAAAGCTGGACATGAGCCATCAATGTGTATCTGCAGCCCAGAGTGCCAACAGCATCCTGGGCTACGTCAACAGAAGTGTGGCCAGCAGATAGAGAGAGGTGATTCTGCTCCTCTATTCTGGTCTGGTGAGACCTCACTTGGAAAACTGTATCCAGCTTTGAAGCCCTCAACACAAGAAGAATGTGTACCTGTTAGAGAGTCTCCACAGGAGGGCCATGAAAATGATCAAAGGGCTGGAGCACCCATCCTATGAAGACAGGCCGAGAGAGTTGGCGTTGTTCAGCCTGGAGAAGAGAAAGCTCTGGGGGAGACCTCATAGTGGCCTTCCAGTACCTGAAAAGTGCCCATAAGAAAGCTGGGGAAGAACTGTTCACAGGGGCATGTAGCAATAGGATGAGGGGTAATGGCTTTAAACTAGAAAATGGTGGATTTAGGTTGGATATTAGGAAAAATTTCTTCAATATGAGGGTGGTGGATCATTGGAACAGGTTGCCCAGAGAGGTAGTGGAGGCCCCATCCCTGGAGATATTCAAGGTCAGGCTTGATGGGGCTCTGAGCAACCTGCTCTAGTAAAGATATCCCTGATAACTGCAGACAGGTTGGACTAGATGACCTTTAAAGGTCCCTTCCAATCCAATATATTCTATGGTTCTATGATTACTTATAAGTGAAAAAATGCTTCCTCTAACATCTATGAGAGTTAGAAATGCCTCATTAACTCTCCTTGTGTAAAACAGTTCAGTAATTCAGCATTTTCAGCAGTTTAACAGCTACAGTGTAGTGTAACTGAATTGCAATAAATAAAATCTTACAGTCATAACTGTTAGTTTAAGGAATAGACCAGTACAAAATATAATATTAAACATATATGCTTGATGAATGATTGATTTTTCACCTTACAGAATTTTTTATTTTCAAAATTGCATTTAGTCATTCTTTTCATTGGAAGAGTACGTCCCTGAAAATCTATCCATGAGACTAGGAGCACACTGGAAATTCTCAGAACATGTTGATGAAGAAACAATTTTCACACAGCCAAAAACATCTAGAATGTATTGGTAAAATGTTTATGGTGATCTCAGTAGATCATGGCAAGAGCTGTGAGCAGATAATATTATACAGAGTTTATTATCTGTAGAAAGTGTCTCCTAATCTGGGCTGCAAATGTGTTGACTAAAGCAATTCCATCTTTCTCAGACTTACTTATTATTGCTGAAGTTCTGGTGTTTTAAAGAAACTTTCTTCACTGTTCTCTTTTCTGATAACAGGAATGAATTACCGTCAAGATTTAGCATCCATTATGATGCCATGTATCTCTGGACTATCAGAGTTATTGTGCACCATTAAAGAATCTTAGCTCATAAAGTGGAAAATGAATTCTAAAGGTGTAGGTATTTAAAAAAAAGAAATAAAAAAGAAACCTTACTATGCTCCTTATATCACTCTCTGAGGAAAATGCTATGATTTACTCTAACATAGCCAAACTTGCCTGTGATTGCATGTGCATAGATCTACTAAGAAAATATGTTTTAAAAGGTATTCCTGTTACTCAGAAATTTCTGTTGGAAAAAATAGCTGCTTGACATTTTCATGCTGAGTCGACAGGAATAATATAGTACCACTCTTTACGCAGGTCAAAAAAAAAAGTCTTTTTTTACAACTTTAAATACTGATTATGGCTTTTTGGAATATGGGGATTTTTTTTAGATTTCCTTTGAAGCTGTGCCTCACAGCATGGATTTTTTTCAAAGAACTCTTTAGCTACGTAAATATACATTCTATTGTACACACTGATTTTAAAGATAACATCTAAATTCTTACTAATACAAAGTACTTTAAAAGAAAATTCTGAAGTTGAAAAAATATGATTAAAAATGTATTTCTTCAAGAGTAATGTTGAACCTCAAAGATAGTTTGAAAACGAAAATTTACATCTAATTTCTTATTAGTATTTTAGTGGATACTCTTTACTCTCAATATACCTAGGAGTCCCAAGGTTAGACTATTTAAGAAGTAATGTCTAAAATGTTTAGTGAAACATATTAGATTAGAACTCTTCATCTAGTTTTTAGAAGTGAAGTTACTGTTCACCAAGGTGATTCTCTCCTATATCTTCCGTTTTAGGATTAGAGGGAGAAAGTGGACAGGATGTTTTTTTGCATCTTTTGCATCTGACTAGGAGAAGTATTCTGGAGTAAGAAAAATAAAATTTTGTGTAATGTTTAATTGTTATTATCAATAAAAACTTTTGCCTTTTGACCATGCATGCAGAAAGGGGAGCATAGCTATATTATATGTATCACAGAATACCACCCACCAACCACACCTGGCCTATTCCCAGAGAGTGATCCCAGAGGAGCGACAATCCTGAACCAAAACTGCAATCCCATATATATTGAATATATTGAATAATACTGGTCCTAGTACTGACCCTTGAGGGACTCCACTAGACACAGGCCTCCAACTAGATTCTGCCCCACTGACCACCACTCTCTGACTTCTTCCCACCAGCCAGTTCACAGTCCATCTCACTACCTGATCATCTAATCCACACTTCCCCAATTTAGTAGTGATGATGCTGTGAGGATGCATAGCACATCAATGATTAGCGTAGAAGAGATGTTTGTTTGATAGTGGTATCTGAGATTTTGGTAGATGACTCAGGAGGTTTTCAAGACATTCCTATGGTCTGGCATGAATTATCGTGTGACATAGCAACTTTAAACCTAAAACTTTCAGAACAGTATTTTTTGCATGCTTATTTTAGGAGCAAAATTTACCCTTTAAATCATCTTATGTTTTTATGTAAGCAAGCCATGCTTTCCTTTTTAATCTACAGAATGCCTATTGCCTATATGGCATCTATTGCACAACTGTATTTGTGTGTAATGTTTCTCTCTGCTCTCCTATAAAAGTGTGTATGTTTGAGTGAACTGCTGGCGGAAAGCAAGTCTTTTTGTGAACTGGACTGTAACTGAAACGAACATTATTCCAGAACAATTATATGAAAAAACTAATTCTGTAATAAAGAATAAAAGTTCTTTATTATAGCTTCTTGATGGTTGAGTTAATATAAGTGGAAAAGGTCTTGAATTATTCTTTAAAAAATGCTATTAGAAGGTAAATTAGAAAAAAAAGCCATTATATTTTAATTTATCATGGCTATTTCCTAATATTCATCCTTACCTTAACACAGTTCATTTGATGTATATTGCCACAAAAAGTGAGCCGTAAAACAAATTAAGAAGTAAATTAAAGTAATAAAAATAAAACTAAACTCTCCCTTTGATAAAAGAAACTTTGTTTTCAACAATCAGCATCAGGCAAAAATACTAAAATACTCTGAGGAAAACAAATAGACATAAGCATTCAAAACTTTGCCATTTCCTCGTTGATCAAGTCAGAAACCAATTTGAAATGTAAAACACAGCTTTAAGATTTTATGTCTTATACAAAATGTAATCAAGCTTCATTATTTTTCTGAGTCATAGCATTTTAATGTTTTCTAATTAGATGTAATTATCAGTCTTTTACACTACAAGATGCCACAGAAGCAGTAAAAATGTAGTTATAGAAAGAAAAAATCATTAGTGAGTTACTTTTTTTTTTTTTCAGGTCATAATATACAAAATTTCCTTCAGAAGAATATGTACCTTTGGAGAGAAAGCATACTGGATAAACGCTACTGTAATTGGGATATTGCATAAAATTACACGCTAGATGATGGTAGAGCAGTGGATGTGGTCTATCGTGATTTCAGTAAATCATTTGACACGGTCGCCCACAGCATCCTCACAGCTAAAATGAGGAAGTGTGGATTAGATGATCAGGTAGTGAGATGGACTGTGAACTGGCTGGTGGGAAGAAGCCAGAGAGTGGTGGTCAGTGGGGCAGAGTCTAGTTGGAGACCTGTGTCTAGTGGAGTCCCTCAAGGGTCAGTACTAGGACCAGTATTATTCAATATGTTCATCAGTGACCTGGATGAGGGCACAGAGTGCACTGTCAGCAAGTTTGCTGGTGACACAAAGCTGGGAGGAGTGGCTGACACAGCAGAAGGCTGTGCTGCCATCCAGAGAGACCTGGACAGGCTGGAGAGCTGGGCAGGGAAAAACTTAATGAAATATAATAAAAGCAAGTGCAGGGTGTTGCACCTGGGCAAGAACAACCCCAGCTTCCAGTATAGGTTGGGAGATGATCTACTAGAGAGCAGTGTAGGGGAAAGGGATCTAGGAGTCCTGGTGGACAGCAGGATGACCATGAGCCAGCACTGTGCCCTTGTGGCCAGGAAGGCCGATGGCATCCTGGGGTGCATTAGAAGGGGTGCGATTAGTAGGTCAAGAGAGGTTCTTCTCCCCCTCTACTCTGCCCTGGTGAGGCTGCATCTGGAATATTGTGTCCAGTTCTGGGCCCCACAGTTCAAGAAGGACAGGGAATTGCTTGAGACAGTCCAGCGCAGAGGCACCAAGATGATTAAAGGGAGCGGAGCATCTCCCTTATGAGGAAAGGCTGAGGGAGCTGGGCCTCTTTAGTGTGGAGGAGATTGAGGGGTGACCTCATTAATGTTTATAAGTATGTAAAATATGAATGTCAGGAGGATGGAGCCAGGCTCTTCTCAGTGATGTCCAATGATAGGACAAGGGGCAATGGGTGTAAGCTGGAACACAGGAGGTTCCGCTTAAACTTGAGAAGAAACTTCTTTCCTGTGAGGGTAACAGAGCACTGGAACAGGCTGCCCAGGGAGGTTGTGGAGTCTCCTTCTCTGGAGACATTCAAGACCTGCCTGGACGCCTTCCTGCGTGATCTCATCTGGGTGTTCCTGCTCCGGCAGGGGGATTGGGCTAGATGATCTTTCAAGGTCCCTTCCAATCCCTACCATTCTGTGGTTCTGTGATTCTGTGTATCAGCTGTAATCAGACCCAATTACTATCAGTGCAATTATCTAAATAGTGAAAACAAATATGTTTAATTGTATAAAAAAAGCTTTCTAAGATTTTTATAGTTTATGTATTGAAAACTCCTCAAAGTATATTATTTCAACTTTAAGATTACACTTTTGTAAAAATTTTCTATTTCCCTATTCTTCTGAATAATATAGGTATAAATATGACCTTAGTAATGTGAATATATGGAAAGAATAGAGAACTTTGTCACTGAGACAGTGAATATGTTTATTTGCAGTAATGAATTTGCAGTGGCATTTATATGCTTGTGTTTTCTCTGCTATTCACACAACTTTACTGACAATAAATTTTATGTACTGAAAATGTAAGACTGGCAGACATTAGAGAAACCACCCATTTATTTGAGGTACCCATTAGTACCTCAAAGGAAAATATGTGGGTGATAGTTTTCCAGAAAGATTCAAAACAACATTTCTAGGCAAGCTCCTCTGTAATGAGTTGAAGACTTTCAAAAGGAATAGATACGACTTGCTGTTGTAAAACTGAGTTCAGCATTCACTGAATGGTGCTCAAATGAAAAACATGGCTGCTCACTGTGGCGTGAGGCTTTAACAAATTCTAGCATGCTGCTTTTGCTTTGTACATATTTATCCAAATATATTGCATTCTTTCGTGCAATAAATTTAACTCTAAATCTGAGAAATTTCTTCCTAGACTGTGAAAGCATGCACGTATGCTGCTGCTATATGAATACACAGTCAAATCTTACACCCAGCATGTGCCCACTTTCCTGGCTGTATCCTCTATGTGCAACGTTTGTGTAGATCTGTTTGTGTTTTACAAAGTCCCACATCATCAGGAAGGCCATGTTGCCCACAGCAACAGTGAGCAGGTGAGGACCTTACCCCAGATAGGCTGAGAAGTTCCTCTAGAGATCTGTGGTGTGACTTCCTGGCGTAAGTGTGGATTCTGTCATTGCTGACCAGTTCAAGCTTTTTTCTGCTCTCCCTGGTTTTAGTAGATGTACATCCTTTCTTACAAACTATTCCTAATTCCAGGCCGTGAGGGGACTTCTGTGACATGTACAAATAACTAAGAATGAGAGGATTTTTTGTAGGCAGACTCACAAGTCTGATTGCTTGTGTTCTTTTCTTTCACTTATCTTTAACTAACCTTCACAGTATGCTTTCCATACTCATCAGTGTCCTGGTGTGGATTGGGCAATTACTAGAAACTTACTTCTTCAGGTAATATAGCATTCCTTTCATTCTTTGTTGAACATTTACTAGGGAAAAAACTCTAATTGTCTTCCCTGATTTATAATATTAATATCTTAAATAATCTATGAAGAAACTTATTCTTTGTCTTATGCCTCCCAGTCCTTCCTAGTGTGCAAAGACCATTAATAATTTAGAGAGTTCTTCATTGCTACATGTGTCCTGGTTTTCAGCTTGGAACACAGTTGGGTTTCTTTTCAGTAACTGGAATAGTGCTGTGTTTTTCTTTCAGCATGGGACTTGTTATGAGAGAAACACTGATAGCATACCAATGTTTGCTTTTTTTGTTTTGCTGGAAGTGAAGGACTTGGTGTTCTGTTGATCTACAAGCACAAGATCTAATGGGGTGAGGAATATTTAAATTAATAAGCTAAATTGGTGTTTGGATATGCCGATGGGATATTCCATATCCTATCATGTATATTAGTGAGGGTCTCTTCCTCTTTTGGCTCTCTCTGGCTTTTTCTTGGGCTCTTGCTCTTCTGGGATTGCAGTTTTGGTTCAGGATTGTTGCTCCTCTGAGATCACTATCTGGGAATAGTCCAGGTGTGGTTGGTAGTGGTGAGCAATTGCATTATGTTTCACTCATTTTCATACTTTGTAGCTGTTATCATTATCACTACTATTTTAATATTAGTATTATTTTAAATTTTCTTTATTTCTATTATTAAATTATTTTTACCTCAACCTACAAGTCTCCCTACCCTTGCCCCCAGTCCTCTCCCCTATCTGATGGGGGTGGGAGGGAGTGGATGAACAGCTGTGTTGACTGCCAGCCAAGGGCTATCACAATATGGCATTGATAACAATAAATAAACATTTCTTCTCTAATTTGATGAAAATTCAGATTAACTGAAAACAATTGAGCACAGATCATGCCTGAATTTTAAACAAAGGCTTAACAGGGAATAAGTTGTCTTCATAAATGTTTTTGAATTGTCACTGCTCTGAAGTGCTCCCAAGTGGTAGGAGCTTTCTCTCTTGAATGTTCTAGCTAATCTGCACTCTGCAAAGCCTCTTGTATCATATTAAGCTCCCTTACTTTCCCTGCTAATAAACTTAGCAAAACCAGTGATTTTTAATAACAAGACTAGGTTAACAGCCATCCCTAAGGTGAGAATACACAGCTCCAGACTGCTTGAGTGCAAGCTCTCCATCTGTTTTAGACTAGACCCAGTGACTAGTGTGTGCTGCTTGATCTGTTGGGCCAGAGCAAAGAAGAGTAGCTAAAGAAAAAATAAGAGATATTTTTCTTCTCTTGAATAATCAGACAGAGTGTTAATTGGGGGTCAGACTCTGAAATAGAGCTTTTTTCTGGAACTAGTAGAAAGGCAGTGAAAGAAGACTAATTTAGCAACTGTTTATATAGTTATATACAGATTTTCACAGGAAAACCCCAGCTTAAAAGCTGGTGAGATGCTAAAGTGATCATCCAGTAACTCTCAAAATTTTAGCAGTTTTTAAGTGAAGTCCCACAAGGTGGTGAGCTCTTTCAGCTGAAATCATCACCACCAGGAAAGTCCCTCAATACGTGGTAAGTTTAATCATGATTGGAGTATTTATCAGATTTACCCCAAACCTGTGGCTTTGTGGGCAACATCTGTACTACAAGCAGTGAATATTTGCAAATACAAATATTATTCTAAAAGTGAACACAATTTTGTCCAATGATAAGATGAAAACCAGTTTTTTATATGTGCTATCAAAATACTTATTCAGACATTTCATTTTCATAGAAAAAATATTGCTTTGTCTTCTACTATTGTGGTGGGTTGACCCTGGCTAGAGGCCGGATGCCCACCAAAGCCCACTCTATCACTCCCCCTCCTCAAATGGGCAGGGGGAGAAAATTATAACGAAAAGCTCGTGGGTGGAGATAAGGACGGAGAGAGATCACTCACCAGTTACTGGCACGGGCAAAACAGACTCGACTTGGAGGAAAAAACAAATTTAATTTATTATCAATCGAAATTAGAGGAGAATGAGAAGTAAAACCAAAACTTAAAACACCTCCCCCATCCCTCCCTTCTTCCTGGCTTAATCTCTTTCCCGATTTCCACCTCCTCCCCCCAGCAGCACAGGGGAACAGGGAATGGGGTTGGGGTCAGTTCATCACACGTTGTTTCTGCCGCTGCTTCCTCCTCAGGGGGAGGTCTCCTTCCCCCGCACCAGCGTGGGGTCCCTCTCACGGGAGACAGTCCTCCACCAACTTCTCCAGCGTGAGTCCTTCCCATGACTGACAGCTCTTCACAAACTGCTCCAGCCTGGGTCCATTCCATGGGGTGCAGTCCTCCAGGAAGGGACTGCTCCAGCGCGAGTCCCCCACGGGGTCACAAGTCCTGCCAGCAAACCTGCTCCGGCGTGGGCTCCTCTCTCCACAGGCTACAGGTCCTGACAGGAACCTGTTCCAGCGCGGGCTTCCCGCGGGGTCACAGCCTCCTTCAGCATCCACCTGCTCCGGCGTGGGGTCCTCCACGGGCTACAGGTGGTCAACTGCACCACCATGGATCTCCATGGGCTGCAGGGGGACAGCCTGCCTCACCATGGTCTTCACCACAGGCTGCAGGGGAATCGCTGCTCCGGCGCCGAAGCCCATCCTCCCCCCTCCTTCTTCACTGACCTTGGTGTCTGCAGAGTTGTTTTTTCTTACATCTTCTCACTCCTCTCTCTCCAGCTGCAAAGTGTGCAGCTTTTTTTTTCTCCCTTCCTTTTTTTTTTTTCTTAATTCTGTTATCACAGAGGCGTTACTGATGGGCTCGGCCTTGGCCAGCGGCGGGTCCGTTCCTGTAGCCGCTGGCATTGGCTGTGTCGGGTCGGACATGGGGGAAGCTTCTGGCAGCTTCTCTCACAGAAGCCACCCCATGTCCCCTCCCCCACTGCTACCAAAAACCTTGCCACGCAAACCCAATACAACTATCCTTTAATGAATATGTTTTATCTGTTTAAAATGTGCAAAATTACACACTTTTAAATTGACAATTTTATTCATATTGAGTGCCTTTAACTACAGATTTTACTCAAATATTTCTAAAAATACAAAGTAGTGTAACTTAGAAACCTTAAATAAAATATTATTATTTCCTCCCTTGTTTTCTGCTGAGGAGGACTACATTGAGATGAATGAACTGGTTTGTAACTAGAAAATACTTGGTTCCTGACACCATGCCAAACTTAAGATACTGTGAAGAGTTTTGTGAACACAAACCCATATTTGTGTAAAACAGTCTGGGAAAATGCAACAAGTATGCCTGTGACTTTTTATCAAGTATTTTAAAAATGTGATTGTTTTAATGGCATTCGCTTGATTGTTGCAATGTTTTTTTTATATGAGATTGCTGGCAAAGATATTTGAGAAAATGACATACTGGGAAAGTCTACATAAAATAGACTTTAATACATTAAGCTTAAGAAATCTGACTGGAAAACTTTATCAGAGAACTACAAATATCCTAAAGATCTAATAGCTCTAGATCACTTGCAATTTGAAATACTTCAGTGAAAAAAATGCACATACGGTATGATTATAAAACCATAGTATCATAGAATTGTTTTAATTGGAAAAGACCTTTAAGATCATCAAGTCCAACTGTTAACCTAGCAGTGCCACCTCTAAACCATGTCCCTAAGCACCACCTCTACACTTCTTTTAAATACCTCCAGGGATAGTGACTCCAACACTTCCAAGGACAGCTGGTTCTGCTGCTTGACAATCTTTTCGGTGAAGAAATTTTTCCTAACATCCAATCTGAACCTCCCCTGGTGCAACTTGAGGCCATTTCCTCTTTTCCTGTTACTTGGGACCCACCTCTCTACAACCTCCTTTCAGGTAGTTGTAGACAGTGATAAGGTCTCCCCTGAACCTTCTCTTCTCCAGACAAAACAACCCCAGTTCCCTCAGCTGCTCCTCATAAGACTTATGCTCTAAACCCTTCACAAGCTTCATTTTCCTCCTCGGCACATGCTCCAGCACCTCAATGTCTTGTAGTGAAGAGCCCAAAGCCAAACACGGTACTCAAGATGTGGCCTCAACTGTGCTGAGTACAGGTGGATGATCACTTCTGTAGTCCTGCTGGCCACACTATTTCTGATACAAGCCAGAATGCTACTGGTCTTTTGGGCCACCTGAGCACACTGCTGTCTCACATTCATCTGATTGTCGACCAACACCCCAGGTCCTTTTCCACCAGGCAGCTTTCCAGCCACTCCTCCCCAAGCCTGTAGCGTTTCCTGGGGTTGTTGTGACACAAGTGCAGGGCCTGGCACTTGTCCTCGTTGAACCTCATGCAATTGCCCTCAGCCCATTGTTGCAACCTGTCCAGATCCCTCTGCAAAGCCTTTCTACCCTGAACCAGATCAACACTCCTGCCAAACTTGATGGCCTCTGCAAAGTTACTGAAGGTGCACTCAATCCACTTGTCCAGATTAAACAGAACTGTCTCCAGTACCTAGCCCTGGGGAACAATGCTAGTGACCAATCACTAATTGTATTTAACTCCATTCACCACAAATCTCCTGGCCCAGACATCCAGCCAATTTTCTACCCAGCAAAGAGTACACCCATCCAAGCCATGAGCAGCTAGTTTCTGCAGGAGAATGCTGTGGGAAATGATGTCAGGAGCTTTACTAAAGTCCATGTACACAACATCTACAGCCTTTCCCTCATCCACTAAACAGGTCACCGTGTCACAGAAGGAAATCCAGTTAGTCGATCAGGACCTGCCTTTGATAAACTCATGCTGACTGGACCTGATCTACTGGTTGTCCTGCACATTCCATGCAATGGTACTCAAGATGATCTGCTCCATAACCTTCCCTGGCACTCAAGGTCAGACTACTGACAGGTCTGTAGCTCTCTGGATCCTCCTTCTCTCCCTTCTTGTAGATGGGTGCCACATTTCCTAACCTCCAGGTCTAAACTGGGACCTCCTTGGATAGCCAGGACTGCCAATAAATGATGGAAAGTACCTTGGTGAGCACTTCTGTCAGCTCCCTCTGTATCCTTAAGTGGATGTCATCTGGCCTGTTAGACTTGTGTATGTCTAAGTGGTGTAGCAGGTCACTAGCCCTTTCCCCCTGGATTATGGGGGCTTCATTCTACTCCTTGTCCTTGTCTTCCAGATCAAGGGTACCTAGAGAACAAGTGGTCTTACTTGTGAGGCAAAGAAGGCATTAAGGACTTCAGTCTTTTCCCTTCCTTTGTCACTGTGTTTCCCTCTGCATCCAATAAAGGACGGAAATTCTCCTTAGCCCTCCTTTTATTGCTCATGTACCTATAGAAACATTTTTTCTTGTCTTTCATGGCAGTAGCCAGATTAAGTTCTAGTTGGTCTTTGGCCCTTCTAATTTTCTCCCTACATGCCCTCACAACATCTTTGTAGTCCTCCTGAGTTGCCTGCTCATTCTCCCAATGGTCTCTCTCCCAAAATCTCTCCGTTTTTCCCCTGAGTTCTTCCAGCCAAATCTCTCTGTTCAGCCAGGCAGGTTTCTTCCCTGCTGCCTCATTTTTTGACACATAGGGTTGGCCTGCTCCTGCACCTTTAGGATTTCCTTCCTGAGGAATGTCCAGCCTTTCTGTACTCCTTTGCTCTTTAGGACTGTCTCCCAGGGGACTCTGTCAACCAGTCTCCTGCACAGGCCAAAGTCTGCCCTTTGGAAACTCAAAGTAGCAGTTCTGACTCCCCATCCTTTTTTCTCCAAGAATCAAAAACTCTGTCATTTCATGATCACTATGCCCAAGATGGCCTCCAATCACCTCATCACCCACAAGTCCTCTGTTCACAAAAACAGGTCCAGCAGGGACCTTCCAGACACTCAGGAACCTCCTAGACTGTTTCCTCTCCACTATATGGTATTTCCAGCAGGCATCTGTTAAGTTGATGTCTCCCATGAGAACAAGGGCTAGTGACTGTGAGACTTCTCCCAGCTGATTATAGAATATTTTGTATGCTTCTTTATCCTGGTTGGGTGGTCCATAACAGACTCCCAGCATGGCATCTGCCTTGCTGGTCTTCCCCTGATTCTTATCCATAAACACTCAACCCTATAATCACCATCATTAAGCTCTAGACAAACCTAACATACAAGGCTATAACACCACCTCTCCTTCCTTGCCTATCCCTTTTGAAGACTTTATAGTCACGCATTGCAGCACTCCTCTTGAGCAAGTCATGCCACCATGTTTTTGTGATGACAACTGTGTTATAGTTTTCCTCCTGTTTGTTGCCCATGCTGTCTACCTTTGTTTAGATGCACTTCACTTGGGCTATTGATCCTGCCACCTTTTTTTAGGGGAGAAGACCTAACTCCTGTGTGACCATACTCAAGTGCTAGCACACTGTCCCTCAAACACTGGCATGCTGCCCACAGGATTATAGAATCATAGAATGGTTTGGTTTGGAAGGGACCTTGAAGATCACCCAGTTCCAACCCCCCTGCCATGAGCAGGGACACCTTCCACTAGACCAGGTTGCTCAAAGCCTCATCCAACCTGGCCTTAAACACTTCCAGGGAGGAGGCATCCACAACTTCCTTGGGCAACCTGTTCCAGTGTCTCGTCACCCTCACAGTAAAGAATTTCTTCCTAGTATCTCATCTAAACCTGCCCTCTTCCGGTTTAAAGCCATTTCCCCTTGTTCTAACTGCCCTTATGAAAAGTCCCTCCCCAGGCTTGTCTCTAGTGAGTCTGGTTTCATCTCTTTCCTCCCTCAAATATATTTTAAAGCTCTTTCAATGAGCACTGCTAACTACTGTGCAAGGATCCTTTTCTCCTTTGAGACAAGTGTACCACATGTGCAGCCAGCAGGCCTGGTGTTGTGTAGACCAATGCATGACTGAAAAAAACAAAACTTTGCTGATGACACCAGGTGTTGATCTGCCAAGACTTCCTGTTTCTTCCTTCATCATTCCGTAATTGGAGGGACAGAGGAGAACACTACTTGAGATCCCTGATCCGTTAACCAGTTGTCCCGAGGCCCTGATATCTCCCTTGATTGCCCTTGGACTTCTTGTTGCAACTTCATTGCTGCCCACCTGAAAAATCAATAATAGATAATAATCTGAGGACTGTACCAGGGTAGAAAGGCTTCTTTTCACATCTTTATCCTGAGCTCCAGGGAGGCAGCAGAATTCCCTAAGAAGTGGGTCTGGTCTGCATATTGGGACTTCTGTTCCCTTCAGAAGAGGGTCTCCTACGACAATAACCTGTCTTTTATTCTTTATAGAAGCAGTTTTGATGCAGGGCATAGGATGACTTAAACTTTGAGACACCTCCGAGTTAGGTGGACCATCATCCTCATTATTGTTTGGTTCCACTTGCAGAGCCTCATACCTATTACAAAGGAACACCTGGGAAGGTGGGATGGTAACAGAGGAGACACTCCTTCTGTACCAGGCAGGAACTTGTTGCCATTTCCCCCTGCCCCTTAAGGGTTGTCATCAAATCAGTTGCTTAGATATCTTCTAGCATATGCTCCAAAAAGTGTTGATTGCAGCATGAGAAAAGACAATCCACAAAGCATATACCTGATGGCTGACAAAAGATCCCAGAAAAGATCCCAGCTGGAGAATTGGAATGATAAAGAGGAACTCACTCAAGCTGCCATTTTAAATTGGGATCATTGTGTTGACTTTCTTGAAAACAGTACAGATATGGGGAGGAAAATTGGGATGGAAACATTCTGCTAGGATCAATTTTTATTTTGAAAAAGAGAAAACATTTGGTACAAGAACAATTTATTTTGAGTGTAGCACATTAAATGTCAACAACATTAGGTAGAGTAAACCAAACTTTACTTATGGCTTTCTCTTCTGCTTAGAAACATATTACATTTCACAATCATTGCTGTGTGTACTTGTTAACTGTAGAAGACATGAGCAGACAGTGGCAGAATTACTATTAACTTAGGCTTTTCTGGATTAAACATAGGGACATTTTTCTTTTGTGGAAACTGTGAGGTTTTTATTCAGATAGGGATGAGGACATATGACAATCTATTTCTTCCTTTGTGCCTGCAAAAGGACAACAGGTAAACATTATTCTCCTATGTGCTACTGCTCTTGAGATACTTTTGCTTCCCATTTTCCAGCCTTTTCTCCCGGTTGCTATTCTTTCTAGATAAGGCATCAGGATACTCTTATTCTGATATACCACTGCATCTCTCAGGAAAGTTTGTTCTGTGACTCTTAGTTTTTGCTGCTACCTTAAGCTGGTCTTACAGATTTTGAAGACAAAAACAAACAGCAGATTGAAGATGCACTTGTAGCTCCTAAAAGTAACCTCCCACATCTGTAAACTGTTTACCTCTAAACATGAAGAATTTGTTTCTTACTTGATAGCACAACTGCTGTTGTCCTACATTCATACATATGTACCTACATAGACATATGTGTGTATGTATGTATGTATATATGTATGTTTATAGATATATATACATATATATGATTTTCACAGCACTGTAGTCAACCACCTCCCTGTTCAGCTCCTTTAATTACTTATGTGATTTTTCTTTCTGAAATATTCTATTCCAAGCCTGAAAGTATAAACTTAATGCAGGACACTAATACAATGTCAAATAGATTACAATCTAGTTACCTTCTGAGACATATAATTAAAAGGGATTTAAAAGCGCTTTTGCCTACATTTGCTGTCCTTACTCATTATTCAGGCTCCAGTCTATTCACTGGAGGTTATACGGAAGGAGGGGCATAGCAGAGTAAGACCTCAGATCTCAGAGAATGGTTGCCCTTAGGACATACTCTACTCTAATGTGATGAAGAAGAAATATAAAATGTCATGGAAAAGAAAATGCAACAGCTCCTTGGGTGTATAAATCAAGAGATTAGATATGACAAAATAGCCTCAAGGAGTATGTTCATCTTTGATCTTTCTCAGACCCTGGGCTGCTTCTACATTTCTCTTGTTAAACTGCAAATAAGCAAAATCAATGGACTTCTAGTATCAAGTCAGTTCCATGATACAGTAATACATGATAAACAATTCCCAGCACGTATATTACTGTGTTGACTGGAGGGAAAACTATAGTTAGAATATTTTTCACATGAGCTTGTAAATAGAGGCCAACTGCTTAGTACATATAGCACTGCTTTTAAGGGCATATAGAGCTTCATAGAGGCTTTTTTGCCTTGGAATGAATCACAGTGGCTTCTGTGGGCTCTTCAGCTTTATGGAAGCAGCTCAACTAATTGAGGAAACCAGAAAAGCACTATGTGACTGATCAGGTTGTTCCTAAGCAATAGAGTTCAGAAATAAAATAAGGCAAGACTCTGGAGAGAAGTAAAAAGAGGCAAGACCATGGAGTGCAATGAGAAGCAGCAGGATAGCAAATTGTGTGCCAGAACCACTAAATCACAGAAGAATGTGCCTGGCTTTGAAAATGTTACTCCAAGATTTATACAATCATTAAGAGCGAATGTAGTGTGTTTTTAGTCTTTTCAATAGGAAGTTTCATATGCTTAGGTTAGAATAGATCCTCCTGTACCTACTCACTAACTTCACTTTCATAAAGCACTGAAGAAAGCATGCCTCCTTCTGCTTGTTCCCTGAAGTCAGTGATGCTGACAGAGATTTCACATTCCTCAAAAACATAATGTTTTACATTGCAAAAGTATGGACAAATGTTTTGAGTAAATGATGTACTCCTGGTTTCCTTATTCTGAAACAGATTATGGTGAAATACATAATAAAAGATGCATGTAAATGTGTGATACGTAGTTTTGTGTATATACATGTAAAATGTACAAGCAAAGTTTTCATTTAAATTGCAGCACCGTTGAGGAAGGAATTTAAATGCAATTTCATTTTACATATATATTATACAAGATAGGCTTATTTGCTTTTCTTTCTAGCATTGAGTAGCTTTTTGTCTGCAAAGGTGAGCTCCCATCAAGGTTTTGTGTACTTCTGGTTTTGCTCGCTTACATAGTACTCTTGTTCTATGTAGGTACTCCATAAATTCACTAATTCAGAGATTAACATTTACAGCTTGATAGTAGCCTAGATTATCAGTCATATGTTGCATTAAAGCAATTAATGAGTAGTAACACTAAAGATTGCTACTGAATCAAAATATAGGGTTTTTTTATATTTATAATATAAAAAAGATAACTTGAAAAAAACCAGAACAAAACAATAAAGACACATGTTTGTGTGACTGACATAAATTTCTTGCTGTGCCCTTTACAAAAATAGAAAACATTGACTAATACAGCAATTAGAAGTATTGCTTTCATCAGAGGACTAAGATTTGTAGTTATATCTTCTAGGGCCCCAATCCAGAAAATCACTTAAGAACATGGTAAAAGCTAAGCTCATGCTTAAGATCTTTTCTGTATCAGGGCCTGAGATAGGAATACTCACATCTCATCACTCAGAAACTTCAGTTAATTTTCTTAAGAGTTGTTAGGAATTTTTTTCCCCTAGAACAGAATAGAGTTATGGTACATTGTCTGGTTTGAGTTAAGCCCTTTATCCTAAACAGCAGTATCTGACTACTGTGGAAGAAAGGGTGTTCTGCTTGGTTGGGTAGATAATTTGACAGTGTGCTGCATATCTTAGACTATTCATAAAATAACACTTAATGTATCCCTATGCAGTGTGGCTGTCAACTGCTTATAGAATAGCTCAACTGAGAGTTATTTCAATGAAGCATCTGAGTTGAGACCTTGACAATAATTGTAATGATGGTGAGTTAAATATAAATATTTCAGGAGGAAAAAACCCCATAG
The DNA here is from genome assembly GCA_907165065.1 of Caprimulgus europaeus. The sequence continues at coordinate 20,448,197 of OU015527.1, forward strand.
ATTTTCTAATCAAGTGTTGGTCAAGCAGGTGTATGTAGATTCTTGTTATCCCGAGGAAATTTTGTTTCTTTCACTAGTAGTATAGGATTACACCTTACTATTTAACGTTTCAATTTTCACACACACATGTTAACAGGAGCTACATCAGAAAATTGTGTTTCTACTAAAGTTAAAAACTAAGTCTCTCTGAATTTAATTTGGCATGATTTCACCTTGAGAACTTTTGTTCTCAGTGCCCCTTTCTTAATATAAAAATAGAGTTAAATGAGTATTTCAAGGAGAAAAAGAGTGTGACAGTAAAATCCAATACAGAACCACTATTCAAGACAACTGAAAGAACTTTGTTTTTATTTCTCCCTTTCATGTTTCTGTCATTCTTCAAATTCTAATTTTCCAAAACTTGAAGAGAAAAAAAGAATTTAGCAGCATGAGCTGGAAATCATCAGAAAGGCTGGCTGAGAAGGGAGGAATTTCAGAGAAAAAGCTTTTGATACTCTGCTGTGTACAGCCTGGTTTTAAATGCATAGGTTGGTGCTAAATAGCTCCAGATCTACAGTACTATATATTTGGTCAATAATAAATCACTCAGGTGATACTTACTTTGGTTCTGACAGACAATTCCATGTACATATCAGTCTGATGAAATTTTCTCAGTAATGTGTATAATCTCCCTTTTATCACCTTCTTCATATTCATTATATTTGAATACCCAGCCTAGAGATGTATTAAAATTAGGAGGCTTCATTCCTTCTTTTGCCTAGTGTTTTGCAAAGCTGTATGTATAACGATCTTCTAATAACTCCTGATAAGTCATCTACACTGGGATTTAATTACTGTGATTTTTTTCCCTGACTTCCAGCTAATCACTTTTTGCAATTGTGTTATATAGACTTGAACACGGTAGGGTACATTTTCATTTTTTAAAGGGAGGCTCCTGAAAATGCTACTAGAGATTTGCCTTAGATTCTGTCTATTCAAAACAGAATAAAAAATGTTTATGTGTAGAAAAATGTTATCTTTCCATTATTAAACCAAAGTGAAATACTTACTTACTAAAATTTTCTATTCTTGGCTAACACTCAGGATTTTTGTTTGCAGAAATAAACCAAGAAGGATTGTTATTTTTGTGCCATGTAAGTTGACATACACCTAGAAAGAGTTATAGCTTGTTAGTACACTGTGCCTCAAAAGTAAATTTACCTTCTACAGGCAAAAAGAAAATAAATCACTTTATGCCACTTTGCTGAGAGCAAGGAATGTTTAAAATAATAATGTCAATATAGCATGATACTTTCTCTTCCTTCAACTCTGATGTCATTTTAGATACTATGTTACTGTGTTATAGGTCCCTAGATAAAATGATTGACATACAAATAATTTTTACTTTGACCCAGGAAAAATTGGAAAATGATAGGCTTGTCTAAAGGAGTTATCTTCAGAATAGTAGAAAATGTAAAACAATCTAAAAATATTCCTTAATGATGCCTCTTTATATGCAAGGCAACTTAGGAAAACTGTGACCTAGTGCTGCAGTATGAATTATGCTTAAATGTAACACTAATGAGGCATGCATATTTGTCATGAAAACTGACAGTAATATAGGTGCCTGGTGTCTAAAAACTGTGTTTTAATACATCAGACATATTTGATGTGGCAGTTGCCACTGAAAACCAAATATTTACCAACAGATTGTTGTGTGATGCTTTTTCCTATATAGTTATAAATAGCAGTAGTGTCTAGGGTCCCAAATCTGTGACAGGCCTTAGGAAACAGATCCTGTACAGGATGCAAAATGCTTTGTGGTTTTGGGGGTACATCAGGGTACTGTTGCAGATGACAAGCAACCCTGCCTTTCCTAGTATGTTCCCATGATAAAATCATCTGCCCTGAAAATGGTAGGTTTCTGCTTCTTTGGACTGTGCCCTTTCAGATGTTTTTCTCTTGGGTGGGCTTGAATAGTGTCAACAGATCAAATGGAATTTCCAGAAGAAGCAGCACAGGTCAGACCAATGCCTGGGGATTTCTCATCGATTACTCTCACACCTAGCTGCTTCAAACTGGAAAAATATGTTTTGCAGGTATGCTGAGAAAGTTTATTTCCTGAATGCAATGCAATATGCTTCTAATTACAAACCTTACAAGTATTTAAAAGATCAAATCATCACAGGTTCACTTTTCCAAGTTACCTTCTTAAATCAGCTTTACAGTGCCTCTGGATATGAAGCAGCAGAGTAAAACTAACCCCCTCTGATTTCCAAACCATCATTATTTAAAGAGCTATAATTCATATTTCATGAAGAAGATATGGTAGGAAAAGCATCCACAAGTATTTAACAAGCGACTCTATGAACATTAAGTTTTTATCCCCTGCTAAAAGCCCTTCACCTTACCCTTTCATTGCATACGCTGATGTAACATGTTCAGAGGAAGTTGGATATTTTTAGAATATTTTTATAAAAAATACAATAGAAATAAATGATGACATGGCTGGATACTTTGCTGAAATGTATAAAGAACATTTGTTTTAATGAGGAGATTAATTTGTTGCAAACAAAATAAGAAACAATACCAAGTCTTTATGTCACTATCCTTGATGATAAAGAACTTAGCAGACAACCTCCTCTTTTTATGTAACTGCAAAATTAGGGGATGACAGGAACACAATGAATATGGCTGATTTTCTGTAATGCATTGCTAAGGTATGGTGAAATCTTATTCTTACAACTGATTTAGATCTGCTTGAGTACGAACACCAGAATATGCTTTGCAGTCTAACTTAAATGAAAGTTAATGAGAACTGGCAAGGTATTGTGGTTCTGATGGGAAATGCTTGAATTAGTCAAGGCCTTATTTAAAAATCCTCAACAGTAACCTGCAGAGGAGTGTTGTCAACTGTAGGTGATAGGGAGGAGCTAAACACACCTACAAAGGCAGAAAAAGAATGTAAAGGAGATTTACAAAAATGAAAAATATTTGAAAGAACGAAATAATTAAAGAAGGTAAATTGATATGTCTAGAGAACACAAACTTCTGTTGGAGAAGGTGTTTTGTTGGAGTCTGGAATGAGCCTGGTAATAGCAAGACTTATCTGGCTGCTGAAAAATTGGTAGGATTGAACTGTATGATTGGTCATTATTATTCCTGTGCCTACTGTCTAGTACAACTGTGAAAAGGGGCACTGTACCTGAGTTGGAAACTGCCACAGCTAACAAAGAAGAAGTGGTAGTGAAGAGGACATTCTCCTCCAGTCTCTGGCATGGAAGATGTTACAAGCTTTATTTTCTGGAACACCAATCTCTAACCATAATTTTTCCTGGTGTCTGTTGCAGCTCTTTATCTCAGAGTTCTGCATACTCCATCAAAGCTGCTGGTTTAGCAACAATTCAACATTCAGATCCACCCGTGTAGAGGTTGGAACTGGGCTCTATATCTTCTATGCTTTTGCTCCCACCTCCTGCCTACAATGGAACTGTTGTAAACACCTTATAGGTTTTCTGGCTGGAAGGGTCTTGTGCTGTCAGTATTTCCCATGGAAGTTATTAGAGTTTTTGTGATTCAATTAAATCTTCATTAAGGCATGGGAAAACTGTAAGAATGACCTCTGGTGTTGACAGAGATCTGGGATGAAAAGAACCCATCAGCGAAGCAATATACAAGTATTTAAACATTGAGTGATCTTCTCTTGTAGGGGTGATGATCTTGAATTATGCACAGAGATTAGGGTAGTTAAATGAATACAATTTAGCTAAAGAGAAATTATTAAAAAAGGCTCTAGGAGAATGTATCAGCCAGCTGATAGTATACCAACAGAAGTAGTTTAAAATTATATTACTTTCAGGTAGTTCAAGTTAAAGTTGGAAACACATGGCAATAGAGCAATATTCTTGATATGTGAGTACATAAATTTTGCACAAACTCTTTCTCTTCAAATATGCATACCTTTATAATCAGAGTCAGTGTGTTTCATTGTATTGAAGAGGACTCCAGGAATCACAGAACCACAGAATCACAGAATATTAGGGATTGGAAGGGACCTTGAAAGATCATCTAGTCCAATCCCCCTGCCGGAGCAGGAACACCTAGATGAGTTCACACAGGAAGGCATCCAGGCAGGTCTTGAATGTCTCCAGAGAAGGAGACTCCACAACATCCCTGGGCAGCCTGTTCCAGTGCTCTGTTACCCTCACAGTAAAGAAGTTCTTCCTCAAATTTAAGCGGAACCTCCTGTGTTCCAGCTTACACCCATTGCCCCTTGTCCTATCATTGGTCATCACTGCAAAGAGCCTGGCCCCATCCTCCTGACACTCACCCTTCAAATATTTAAAAACATTAATCAGGTCCCCCCTCAGCCTCCTCTTCTCCAAGCTAAAGAGGCCCAGCTCCCTCAGCCTTTCCTCATAAGGGAGATGCTCCACTCCCTTAATCATCTTGGTGGCTCTTCGCTGGACTCTCTCAAGCAGCTCCCTGTCCTTGAACTGTGGGGCCCAGAACTGGACACAATATTCCAGATGTCGCCTCCCAGGGCAGAGTAAAGGGGAAGAAGAACCTCTCTCGACCTACTAACCACACCCCTTCTAATGCACCCAAAGGCCAACTTTGGCCTTTTCAAGCAATTGCTAGGGGAAATCCCACGGGAAAGGGTACTTGAAGGCAAAGGGGCCCAGGATAGCTGGTTAACATTCAGGGACTGCTTCTTCCAAGCTCAGGATCAGAGCATCCCAACACGTAGGAAATCAATGAAGGGACCCAGGAGACCTGCTTGGTTAAACAGGGAACTGCTGGGCAAACTCAAGTGGAAGAGGAGAGTTTACAGATCACGGAAGGAGGGCTTGGCCACCTGGGAAGAATATAAGGCTGTTGTCAGAAGACATAGGGAGGCAACTAGGAAAGCTAAGGCCTCCTTAGAATTAAACCTTGCCAGAAGGGTCAAGGACAACAGAAAGAGCTTCTTCAAATACATGGCAGATAAAACTGACACTAGAGGCAATGTAGGCCCACTGATGAGTGAGGTGGGTGCCCTGGTGACAGAAGATACAGAGAAGGCAGAGCTATTGAATGCCTTCTTTGTCTCTGTCTACCCTGCCGGAAGCTGTCCTGAGGAGCAAAGTACCCCTGAGGCCCCAGAGGGAGTCAGGACAATGGAGGAGTTTGCCTTGGTTGATGAAGACTGGGTTAGGCACCAATTAAGCAATCTGGACATCCATAAATCTCTGGGTCCAGATGGGATGCACCCACAGGTGTTGAGGGAGCTGGCTGAAGTCATTGCTAGACCACTCTCCATCATCTTTGCTAAAATGTGGGAAACGGGAGAGGTGCCTGAGGACTGGAGGAAGGCAAATGTCACTCCAGTCTTCAAAAAGGGCAAGAAGGAAGACCCAGGTAACTACAGACAGGTCAGCCTCACCTCCATCCCCTGGAAGGTGATGGAATGACTCATCCTTGGTGCCATCTCAAGGCATATCAAGGATAAGAGGGTCATTAGGGGCAGTCAGCATGGCTTTACCAAGGGGAAGTTGTGCTTGATCAACCTTCTAGACTTTTATGAATACACAACTAGGTGGCTAGATGATGGTAGAGCAGTGGATGTGGTCTATCTTGATTTCAGTAAGGCATTTGACACGGTCTCCCACAGCATCCTCACTGCCAAATTGAGGAAGTGTTGACTGGATGATCAGGTAGTGGGATGGACTGTGAGCTGGCTGGTGGGAAGAAGCCAGAGAGTAATGGTCAAGAGGACAGAGTCTAGTTGGAGACCTGTATCTAGTGGAGTCCCTCAAGGGTCAGTACTGGGTCCAGTATTATTCAATATATTCATCAATGACCTGGATGAGGGAATTGAATGCACTGTCAGCAAGTTTGCTGATGACACAAAGCTGGAAGGAGTGGCTGACACATTCTGTGATACCTTGCTACCTATGTGAGTGCAGGACTCAACTATGGTACCAACTGAAAGAATGACCACCCTGGCTCTGATTAAAGGACATAATATGCTATGTCTGGTAACTGGTAGATGAAAAGGAAAAGTGTGCAAAACCAAAACAAGTTACATGCATTCCCAAAGTTCAGGTTATTTGTTTTCTGAGTTGGAGGGGTGGGTACTGTTCACACAATTAAAGATGTGGAGGCAAGGTTCTATTTTCTTTATTGCTCTATCTTTCTTTTAAAATAATTTCTCATATTTCATCTACCTCTAGACCAATGACTTGACATTTTCAGAGTATTCCCCACAATGACTCAAAGAACACTTTATTGAATGGTAAGAACAAGTTTGAACTCTATGGCTGCAGTTATTCTTCCTAATGTTTATATGAAATGGAGTATAGTTCCTATTGGACACAAACAAACAAAAAAAAATCTGTTAAAGTGGGATAATTTTTTCTCTTTAGTAGTTTTTTTTCATAAGAAAGGTTAGACGTGAGGCAAGTTTGGACACTGAAATATCTTTTAATTTTATGTGGTTTATAGTAAACTTTTTCAGGCATTTTGGGGTGAGGAGGGTGGAAATAAGGTTTGTAAAGTGAATAGTGCTTCTACTGGCCATGTATCATGTTATGCAGATAACTTCTCAAGTGCCAAATTCATTGGCAATCTAGGAGATTATGTACAGTTCAATAAAATATCTGTGATTTGTAACTGCTTTCTATGGTTTCACTCTACACAGTCTGAAAATAGGATGAAATTAAAATGTGTTGAGATGATATCAACACTAGGAAAAATATGATTCAGAACTTCCCCTTTCTTGATGTTGTTTGTTTACTTCTGAATGTTTAGGTCTGGCAAGCAATGATTTGTGTCTGAACTGATGGCTTCTTGAACTTTTAATACATTCATATATTAATGTGGTAATCTTATTTGCACTTACACTCTGGATAATGGAAGAAGAATCATTTTATATGTCTTATATGCTTCAGATGGTGTCCTCCGATGTCAACAACTCTCCATGGCACACCCTGTGCCTTTGTAGGATAGCAAGCACTGTACGTAAATATCTACTAACAAAATCAGTACAGTGAAATGCCCCAAACTTTATTACAAACTAAATTTCAAATTATCTGCCAAAAACATAGATTAGATTGCCTAAGTACTGCTACAAGTATGCAGATGATCAAGAAAGATTAAATAAAATTATTGACAGACATTATATCACTTGTAGTAGCTTTAATAAAGTCCCTTTAAAAAAGTTAAAAATGTTAAGAGTCCAAGATAATCTAAAACACAGTATTTCTAATGAAAATGACTCAAAGCAGTAGCAATTTCTAAATATTGAGTATAGTTTGTATTTTTTAGTTAACACTTGGATCACATGTTTTAAACTGTAGAACTGACATTCATGGGGGGAAAAGTACCCACTAAAGCAGAGATAAATATCTATTCATATTTGCAAAACTGTGCATTTCCCATGCCTATTGCAAATCCAATTGGTACATGTAAAAATGGCTGCTTTAATATTTAACTAACGATTAGCATAGTAAATAACTTGATCTGGGCATATGATTATATCAAGAATAGTGACACGATATACAAATACCTACTTTTATTCAGACCTGAGTTTTCTTTCACATTTCTTGTCCTTCATATGATTACTAGTGCAAGCAATAATAAGAAAATAAAATTCCTAGTAAGCAGCCTGTTTTTTTCCTCGTTCAGGGACTGCTGATCTTGTTATTTCCAATCAAATCTACAGGCTTTAGAATTCAATATGTCATCTAAGGTTATTAAAATAAAACACAGTCAACATCAAGCATCATGATAGTTTTATGACTTTTGTGCACATTAAATGGCTTTTGCAGCAATTCTTGTCAATGACCTCTGGCAGAACTATTGGTAAGAAGTTGATTACTCGCTATAGAGTTTCTGCTTCTGTGTCTAGTAAAAGGCAAAACAGACCTGCTGTGAATAAATTGTTCCTTTTCTGTTTCTTGTAAGGGCTGAAAATCTACATGCTCATGGTATTAAAGGAAACTTGTTTCACAACTGAAGGGAAGTTGGAGACATATTCAACTACATTTCTACTTCCTTCTTCATTTTCTTGATAAAATGAGTACATGTAAATGTACTGCAATGTGTGTCACATTCTAATTATATTTATCTTTCACTATCTCAAGACTCTTACAATATGTCATAAAGGTACAAGTCTCTCTCCTATTACTTTTACAGGCACTTTTACTACCTACCAACTTTCAGCAGGAGTCAATCTGCTCTGTGAGCTTTTAAACTAAAACATGGCTCTTTGTAATAGTTTTTCCACCAAACTCATAAATGGTAATGTATTTATTCTGTAAAATGTATTTTTAAGTAGATACATACTAACCAAAGCAATGACTTGCTGAAATAATATTCTCATCTGCAGAAATGTGTAGCAGACTGGATATTTTCCTGAATTGCAATAGTTTGAATATATCCTCCTACAATGGGGAACATGTTGCAGTTTTTCAATTTGTTTTGGTTTTTTTTCTGTCCCCTCTAACAAGGAATTAATCATGAAGAAATTATTCTAAGTTGCACAATATTTCCTGAACTTCAGAAATGAAAGACCTACCTTACCAGAAATTTGTCAAAAAAAGAGAAAAATATAGCTAGTAGACTTCCAGGATGAAAATGGAAAAATTATTGAACTTTGGATGGTCATTATAATTTATACAATAGAAACTGACAGTCCCTTTCCAGCACATCTTGTGCCTTTGTAGTGGTACAGTTCTAGGCCGCTGTTTCACGTTAGATAATTGCAGCAATGGTATGTATCTACATATTCTTGTAGATGTAGCCATAGTCGAGAACACACAGAATGAACATTACTTTCCACATGTTTACTGCTGTCAAGCTGAACCAGTTGTGAAATTGTGCTTTTAACAATTTTCTGCCACATTATTGGTGACTTTCACAAAGATAGCTAGGTACATGGATCTATGAACCCCCACATCCTTGCACACTCATGAAAAAATTATTTGTGTACTGCTCTTTTTGTTCAAGGATTTAAAGCTCTTAGTGCTTATGTATGGAAGAATATATGTTTTTGAAGTATTAAAAACAAGATGAGAGAGGATCATTTGCTAATCATTTTTATCTGCTATTTAGTCAATATGAAAGTAAAGACACCTTGCAAGACAAATGGGTAGAACATCTGAGTCAGTGGGTACAAGATCTAATAATTCCTCAGGAACATTCATATGCTAATTTTAGTGAGTGTGTCACATGCTGTACCAAGGAAATGTGATGAATCATAACAGTGAATAATGCCTAGTACTCAAACAGGATATTTAATCTGAGGATCTCAAAGTACATGACCATATCTTGACCCGTGGGCTGCATCAAGAGAAGCGTGGCCAGCACGTTGAGGGAGGTGATTCTCCCCCTCTATTCTGCTCTGGTAAGAACCCACCTGGAGTACTGTGTCCAGTTCTGGAGACCCCAACACAAGAAAGATGTGGACCAGTTAGAAAGAATCCAGAGGAGGCCACAGGATGATCTGAGGGCTGGAGCACCTCTCCTATGAGGACAGGCTGAGAGAGTTGGGGCTGTTCAGCCTGGAGAAGAGAAGACTTCAGGGAGACCTGCTAGTAGCCTTCCAGTATCTGAAGGGGGCCTACAAGAAAGCTGGGGAGGGACTTTTTACAAGGGCAGATAGTGACAGAACAAGGGCTAATGGCTTCAAACTGGAAGATGGTAGCTTTAGGTTAGATATTAGGAAGCAATTCTTTACTGTAAGGATGGTCAAACACTGGAACAGGTTGCCCAGAGAAGCTGTGGATGCCCCCTCTCTGGAATTGTTTAAGGCCAGGTTGGATGAGGCTTTGAGCAACTTGGTCTAGTGGAAGGTGTCCCTGCTGATGGCGGGGGTGTTAGATGATCTTCAAGGTCCCTTCCAACCGAAACCATTCTATAATTTTATGTTCATTTCTTTGTATATTTTGAAACCTTGTAGTAAGTAGTAACTAACAGCTGAATACTGAGGTTCCAGATTCTTTATCTATATATATATTTTTTTTTTAATTGTCATAGCATTCTAGTGAGGCAGGTGAGCATTAGTTTACCTTGCAAGAGATGGCTAACTCACTTTGGTAGATGATTTGAAAAGTGCTGTTACAGCTCAGTAAATCTATTTATGACAGATCAAATATTCTCAGTTAGGCAGGTCTTGACTTTCAGTCTACGAGGTGGAAGATCCTGAGTTGGTAATGAAAAAATTAAGAAGTTTTGGAGCAGGATTTTGGAGTATTTTTAAAAGCAGGAGAGCCCTGTTCCATGGGAGAACTTGGAGGAGGATGAAGAATCAGGTCTTCCCTTGCCTCTGTCAATTTCCCCAGTACTCAGTCAGGTTCTTTAAATTGCATTCTAAAGGGTAGCCTTTTTTGCTGATATTACTAAGCAGTGATATTTCTGAAGTCCACTGACAGATACACATGTAAAGTTCAGTTAGATTTCAGTCAGTTTCACAAATAGGTCCATCTGAACTTAAAAGATAATTCTGATCTTCAGATGTTCATTAGCTAAAAACCTGCTATTATAAGTGGTTATTTTATGTGCCACTAAACAGAGTCACTGACCTGTATCACTCCAGGGCATACACAATCTATTGGCAATGCCATCTTCTGATCTTTGCTTCTCACGCTTCATCCTGCAGTACTACTTCATGAGTATCTCTTGGTAGAAAGTAATTTAATGAATTCTTGTCATTGCTGGCCCTGGATCTTGACAGGTTTATTTTGTTTGGGATTACTGTGGCATGTTTCCCAGGCTCTCTTTTTCTGGACTACTCAACAGCCTTCTCGCTGCACTTCTGGCTCCTTGGTATACCCTGTTACTTTCCTAGAATTCTCTTCTGTGACCTTAGTGCTCTCAACTAATCTGTAAGATGCAACCAAGAAATAAACTCTGGTTTAAAGGCACAACGTTTCCTGGAATTACCAGCTATTTTCCACCAGGCAAAATGAAACATTAGTTAAACATAAGAACGTTTCAAATAAATGCAAATAAAACTTGAATTATTCATGAATAATATTTTTAGTTTTTTTCTAAAACTTCTATGAGGATATTTTCATTACAAAGCTATTTCAGTCCCTTCTGATAGGAGAGAAAAAATAATCACAATGTAATTACAAAAAATTATGTCTTGGCTATAATAACACTCACATGTTTTATTTCCTATTTCTTCTATCTAGAAGCAGATGAATGATCAGACAACATCCATGCTCCATTTCCTTTGTAATTTGGTTTCCAAAAAACAAGAATATGTTGGTATTGCGACTTGAGAGTTGTTTTCTTATTTGAAAGTACACTAATCAAACCCATAAATTGTGTATTTTAGGAGCAACCTTGTGCAAATCAGTGTGGGCTTTAATATAGAGTGGCTTGATTCTATGTCTCTCCCACATTGATTTCCTCCCATTGTAGTCAGCAGTGGTGAAAACAAATGAAGTTTTGTTTGGTGGATAAAAAAAAAAAGTATCTGTTATTCTCTAATTATATTAAACTGTGTGTCATTATGTTGTCAGTGACTTTGGGTTGTCTGATAATGTTTAGGTCACCCTGACTGAAAAAGAAGTGTATTAATTGAAGACCTTGAGTTTAATGAATTTAGCTAATTTTGTTAATTTTAGGATGGGCCTGACACAACAATGTTGAAATCTAGTCTCTTTTTGTTTATATGTAAACTATATGCAGAACATATGGGATGAAAAGAAAAAGTCTGATTTTGTGGAAATTTTTTTTTTAAGACCTGTGTTCCTCCTTTAATGAAATTATCCACATTTTACTTTGAAGAGGAGATCAATCGAGATAGTTTTAATTCAGGTAGTAAGAGTTATCAAAAAAATTACAAATCTCCATTTTCAAGTTTCTCTTCTGCTAAATTTGAAAGCCTAATTGCTATTCAAGGTTTCTTTCTGAGACCTTCTTGTTGAAATATTCAAAATAGCAGAATATATTTTACGGAGACCTCTGTCTCTTAGACAGAAAAAACCCCTGAACTTTGATATTTTTTAATGAGTTCGAAAGTAGAGGATTTGCCCCCAAAGTAAATAAATTTATTATAAATTATAAATTATAAATATTATAATATATAATATTATATACTAATTTTTGTTTCCTTTTCAAAGATCTGACAGAACACAAAGTATCTCTTTATTTCTACAGGTTAGCTCACTTAAAAAGACTTGTGGAAGATAAAAGACTCTTGAGAAGATGGAACTGGCTGAAACCATGATAGCAAACTCTCTTTTTAACAGCTGTAACTTTCTTGATCATCTCCAAAGAATGAGATAGATTTTGCTGATGGCCTGAAATTGAAAGCATATGCCTTTGCTTTTGCAAGGTAGTCTGCTGTAATTGTGTTCCATAGGCCAATGGCCAGAGGAAATGCAGTTACAGGAATAAAATATGGTGTCCTATAGTGCATCAACCTATCTGCTGAGATGAAGTTAAAATATTCTCAAAATAATATAAAAAAAAAGAGAGGAACTACCAGAAAATGAAAAAAAAGTACAGAGAAATATCTTTATTTAAAAATTCTTATATCTTTTTTCACCTCTAGAGCTGTTGTAGTGGCTTAGATATGAAGTAGGAAACAAGCAAATTCAGAAACAAATTCCAGCTGATAGAATGCTAGCAAGCCTTAAAGAAAAGGCTCCAAGAAAACTTTTTATTACCTCTGTTTGTTTATGTTGCTTTGGCCAGTAGTTTGGTGGGACTGTGAAATGTGGAGTGACAGAAAGTTTGGCAAATTCACACAGAAACACATGCACACACACAAATGCACACACACGTTCTTTCCAGACTGTAATTTCAAATGCTTAGGCATGAAACGGGTGGGCCAGGTTTTATTTCACTAAGCTCCAAATCAGGGTAAAAACATTTTGGGTAGAGTTTTATGGTTCTGTAGTTTGCAACACTTTTGGGTGTTGGGATGATTTTATAAGTTCAGTACAACCAGACAACTTATTTAGCTTGGAAAACAAATGCTTTGGAGAAATGATTTGTTTGTTTTACAGTAGGAAATGTACAGCCTGGGGAGTTGGATCACATCTCTGAATTAATTTAACACAACCCTTAGCCACAACATTCTCCAGTATTACTATTGGTTAATGGCAAGGTGGGTATTAAAGCATGGCATGCCAAATGTGTCTGAAAGAAGTGTTCAGCACCTCCCCCCCAGCAAAAGAAACCCCAACAGAACCCCAAAAAATCCAAGACATTCTAGATTCCTACCTCAAAGACTGAAACTCCAAAAAAAAAAGCATATTGAGTACAGAGAAGTATACAAGAAAGGATAATGCAATTCGTTACACAATGGAGATCTTAAATGTATACTGAATATTTTGAGACTTAGTGTCAAAACCCAGTCAAGTCACCTCTGAAACATGATCTCAGTATTAGAATTAATTGGTTTTGTTATGATGTAAAAAAAGTATAATTTTTTTTTGTTTAAAAGAGGAAAAAGATTTGTCATGCTGAGATTGGTATTAAAGTACATTGCCAGAATAACGTGAAACAACTACTTTGTATTAAAAGCCCTCAAACTTTGTAACCCCACATAGAATGTCTGTAAATCAACCTATCTGCTCTATACCTTTAAAACAATTTTAGTGTATAAAGTATTGTGATAGTTTCACTGGGCTGGCTCTTGGTCAGCACCCAACACAGCTGTTCACCCACTTCCTCCCCACCCACAGATGATAGGGGAGAGGATTGGGAGCAAGGGTAAGGAAGCTTGTAAGTTGAGATAAGAAGAGTTTAATAATAGAAATAAAAGAAAACTTAAAAAACCCCCCCATACTAATATTAAAATAGTAATGATAATGATAACAGTAATAAGATATACAACTGAGTGATAAACCCAGTGCAACTGCTCACCACCCGCTGACTAAGCCTGGCCCGTTCCCGGATAATGATACTGGAGGAGCTACAATCCCAAACTGAAATCGCAATCCTGGAAAAGCGAGAGCCCGAGTGAAAGACAGAGAGAATCACCCCCCTTTCCAGTCAGTCACAGATAATACACTAAACATGACGTGATATGATCTGGAATATTTCATTGGCACATCCAAATGCCGGTTTTCTGTTTTGCTATTCACTGCACTTCTCCCTCCCAGTCCTAATGCAGCTGTGACCCAGCCAAACGTGGTGGCCTTGATCTCCAGAAGCAACTAATAACATTAATACTTTTATCAATGTTCTTCTCATGACAAGTTCGAACTGAAACCAAAACACAGCTCTTCTAACTAGTGAGAAGAAAACTAACTCTATCCTGGTAATACCAGGACAAGTATGCCATATAGATCTGCAGCACAAGACTGAACCCTACCCAGAATGTGCAGTTCTAGAGTAAATGGGAATTTTAGTGATTCAGTTGTACAAAAATCTGTTTTACTTGTTTTGTTGGAAGACACAATCTTAAAAGTCAAACTCTCCATGAGAACATGCAAATGCAGGAAAAAAAAAATCTGTCTCATGAGCTGTGGGCAAAACTTGTTAAGATCTAGGAGGAAATGCACATTACAGAAACTACTTTTTATCTTTAAAGAAAATGAATGTAAAGCTTTTCAGTGAGATTAATGCATTAGAACACTTATGAAAGAGAAAAAACCATGTTGAATCCTTCCTCCAAGTAGACATAGCAAAGTTTTAACTGACCATTCCACATCTAAGAAAGTGATATAACCAGCTATTAAAAGCTGTTGTTTTCTACCTAAGAAATAATTTATGATTAATAAAATTGCATTACTATTAAAAAGATATCTTGAGGAAATGATACCCAATAGTTAATATTCTACAAGTTCACTTTGGCTGTGACATAGTTCAGGTGAAACCTGAGGCTGAAGAAAGCATCAATCCCTTTCTTAGCTGACTGTGTACATTATACATACTAATATAATAATAAAATCAAATGCCCATTTTAACTTTTTATTGAAGATATATTTTTCTTACCATAAATTTCATGATTCTTGGTACCAAAACTAGTTATGATGATTTTGACTTGCAAATTTGTTAGTATTGACTCATTGTTCTGAAAATTCTATAAAATTGTGAGAAAAAAAACCGTGTACACACACATTTGCCTTTGCCATTTATACAGAATAATATTATTGTCTCAAGAGTTAGAACAGGTCATCACACTTGACTGTAAAGACAGTACTAAATAATTTCAATGAAAATATATATTATGTGATTGACTTTCTGAGCAATTAAATTTAATGAACTGTGAGTCACTCAGAAACAAACACACTCTGAACTGTGCTAGCAAGCCTTTACCTCTGTAAAACACCACTCTCTTTTTCTAAGCCAACAACACTTAAGTTACTCTTCTGATAGATGACGTTATGCATGGAGAAACTCTCCAAACTAAGAAACTAAAATATAAATACTCAGTTTGAATGGACTCTTACTACCATGACACTTCTAACAAACTAAGATCCATTTTGTGATGTTGACGGGCTTTGCCTTCCTCACTAAATGATGTTAAAATAGCATACACTGCCTTCTCACCAGACTGTCCCAGCTAACTGCTAATTTTGTGGTTATGTCAGCACAGGTGATTGCTTGCACCTCTGTGTATCCCCAGAGGAGTCAGTAGGGCTGTGAGAGTACAACTGTTTGCATGAAGCCTGGTACTGAAATGGGACTTTAATTAGCTCTTGACTAGTAAGCTACTGGATGCTACTTCAGCCTGATAGCTGTATTTCCTATTTTTCTTTCAGGTTTTTGAAAGACCATGGCAGTTGTTCTACACTTTTATGATAACTGTCTTAAATTGGACTTTCACACCTCATGCTTTCTTTCATTATTTCAACTCTTGTTGTCTCCTGATAATTATTTTAAATAGCTTTTTCTTTTCTAGATTCTAGTTGCCTGCCTGTGAAACAGGAGGTGGTGTCAGATACATATTAACTTAGATATGTACTAACTTAGCTAAAGCTGTCAAAGCATTACCCATTTGGGGTAGTTTCTGTTACAGTACATTTTTTTTCAACAAGCTATTAAATTATCTGTTACTGTCGCTTTGTTGCAAACTGCAAAGAAATGAATATCATTCTCAGTGACTTTTAATAAAAACTGAAGAATGATGATTATGGGTTTTAAGTATTTGTACTATAGTCCAGCACATCACTTAGGTAATTACATTGTGTGTGCTTTGTTCATGTTTTGATTAGGGGGTGACTCTGCAATGCTCCTATGATTGAACTTAGTGCAATAAATTGGACTGGTCTTGGACAATGGTATCAGCTTTCTTTTTATTGAGCTTTAGCTACACAGTATTTTCTTCTACAGTATTTAATAAGTTGTCTGTAGGGATTCTTATACCATATAAACAGAAACAGTAATATACAGCAATGAACAGTATTTCCCATGAGGGAAATTTCCTGTGTAACTCTCCTGATACTGTTCCTACAAGTTCAATCACAGATTAGGAACATTAGAAATTTTTTTTTTTTTGCATGATTTATTGCCTGGCTACGAATGAATAGGAAGTATTGTATGAGCAGGTGTTAAAATAATAGTCAATTCATAGAATTGCACAGTTTTGATACAAAGTCCAATGATTATGATTTCACTTCTCTGTAATTGTACAAATATAACTTCACCTTCAAAGCAAATTTTTGGTGCTATGTATCCACATGAAGCAAAAATTAAAAAGCTTGTTCACATATCTATGGGACAGAAATTCTGTGACTCAGTAGGAAATTCAGTTTAGTATACTTTATAGGTGAGCAATATTTTTTCTTAAATTTCCAAGGTTGTGTAAATATATCTTTTTTTGAGAAGTATGAGAAACCCACTGTGTGGTGTCCAGAGCCCAGTGTTAAGCATTGCGTAGTACCAGGTCTATCTAGCTCAGTGTCCCAACCCAAACAAGGGCCCTCAGGAACAATACAATAGCAGAGCAGGTGTCTAGTAATACCACTTGTTCAGCCTCTAGAGACTAGTCACTCAGGAACTTCCTGCACCTAACATGGCCTTCTAAGCAGATTTAAGAGATTAAGAAGAAAATCTCTCAGTGATTATCCCCAAGAGACTTTCTGTACCTCTGAAAAGGAAGGTAATGATCATAGTCAAAGGTGGGGTATAGGTCAAGGTGACCTCATGGTCTAACTCAATTTGACAACTTTGTATTGTGGCTTTGTCTTTCTTCAGCCCTGTCTTCACCTCCTCTCTCTGCAGCCGGATCTCTCCTCATATTGGTATACTTAACAATAATAGTATAAAGTATTTGTAAACTTGATCTGTTTGGTTTTACCAAAGAAAGAACATATGTTTAACAGAACTACCTATGTGTGAGGAACTGCACTGTCTCAAAGATTGCTTGCAAGGACGGTCACAAGACCACTGGGTTCTGGAAACCCCGACTTGTGAAGGCGCCCTGCCCATAAGACAGGGCAGTTCCTTACACTATGTAAATAAGGGAAATTAAGGAAACTAGTGATGGAGGAATAAAACAAGTAAGAAACAGTAAGTAGGGCAAGCAAGCAAAAGCCAATTTTTCTATATGTTCAACTGAATCAGTATATGACATCCTCTTAATAATGTAATAAGTGCCTGATACATGGCTAAGAGAATTAACAACAGTTACCACAGGCATGATTTTGACAAATTTTGCACTGCTATTGCTCTTTCATTCACATCCCTAACCATGTTAGTTACATTTGAGTATAATCAGAACATATATCAAGATGTATTTCCAGAAAAAGCAGGGAGTTTTATGTCTTTTTAAAAAAAAAAACCAAAAAACTGTAAACAAGCTGGTTTATAAGATCTTTGTTCTTTTTATCTTTATGTGAATATACCTCAGATGGGTTAAAAGACAAGCTGAATCTATAGCTTTGAAGTTATTACTGTTCAGTAAATGAGATTTCTACTTAATCTTTTCACTGAATAAGTGAGGATAATTAACTGATGAACCAATTTGTTTCCAGTAAAGAACTGCTAAGCATGTACATTAAGTACAGTGGGAATCAGACTTTAAGACACAGATTTGATATGAAAGTGCAACACTTTGTGATATGCTGAACCCAGTACAGTCTCTGGCATTTAATTAGTATTACAGATGTCATAACATCTACCATTACACTAAGATTATGAAGATCTATAGGCACAATACAAACTTTAGATAAAGTAACCTAAAATGAAGGCAGTGCAATTTGTTGTTTCCATATTGAGCTGTGAAGCGAAATATGTTTCACACCTTGGTTTTTTTTGTTGTTTTTAAAGAAAGTTTTCCTCCTGGTTTCCTCCAAACTTCTAGGAAATATTGAAAGATGCCATTTCATTACACAGAGTGTTGTGGAAGGATCTTCCAGGCAATATGTCTGCTTGTATTGATCTAATTGCTGTAGAAAATTTTTTGGCAAGCATAGATAGTGCTGGTTTTTAAAGCCCTCTCCTTCTTTGTCCTTAAGGGTCAGGTAGTGTTCAGAGCATCCCAGGAAGCAGGTACTCCTTTATTTATGTATTTTACATTTTCTTTTGTTTGGAACACATAGTATGTATTTCAGACTTACTGCCCACAACACATGTGAGCTGGACAGATAATGAAAGAAAAAAAAAAAAAAAGGCAGCTTCTCATAGAATCATAGAATGATGTGGGTTGGAAGGGACCTTGAAGATCATCTAGTTCCAAACTCCCTGCTGTGAACAGGGACACCTTCTACAAGACCAGGTTGCTCAAACCCTCATCCAACCTGGCCTTAAACACTTCCAGGAAGGAGGCATCCACAACTTCTCTGGGCAACCTGTTCCAGTGTCTCACCACCCTTACAGTAAATAATTGCTTCCTAATATCTAATCTAAACCTAACCTCTTCCATTTTAAAGCCGTTAGCCCTTATTCTATTACTATCTGCCCTTGTAAAAAGTCCCTCCCCAGCCTTCTTGTAGGCTCCCTTCAGATACTGGAAGACCACTAGCAGGTCTTCTTGAAGCCTTCTCCAGGCTGAACAGCTCCAACTGTCTCAGCCTGTCCTCATAGGAGAGGTGCTCCAGCTCTCTGACCATCCTCATGGCCTCCTCTGGACTTGTTCTAACTGATCCATGTCTTTCTTGTGTTGAGGTCTCCAGAACTGGACACAATACTCCAGGTGGGGCCTTACAAGAGCGGAGTAGAGGGGGAGAATCACCTTCCTTGATGTGCTGGCCATGCTTCTCTTGATGCAGCCCGGGATATGGTTGGCCTTCTGGGCTGCAAGCGCACATTGCAAGCTCATGTTGAGCTTCTCATCCACCACCACTCCCAAGTCCTTCTCTTCTGAGCTGGTCTCAATCCACTCATTTGTGGCCTGTATTTGTGCTTGGGGTTGTCCCAACCCAGATGCAGGACCTTGCATTTGGCCTTGTTGAACTTCATGAGGTTAGCACAGGCCCACCTCTCAAACCTGCCAAGGTCCCTCTGGATGGCATCCCGTCCCTCCAGTGTGTCAACCGCACTACACAACTTGGTGTCGTTGGCAAACTTGCTGAGGGTGCACTCAATCCCACTGTCCATGTCTCTGACACACATGTTGAAGAGCACCGGCCCCAATACCGACTTGAGGAACACCACTCATCCCTGGTTTCCACTTGGACATCGAGCTGTTGACCACAGCTCTTTGAGTGCGACCATCTAACCAATTCCTTATCCACCGAGTGGTCCATCCATCAGACCCTACTGTCTCCAACTTAGAGACAAGGTTGTCATGCAGGACAGTGTCAAACACCTTGCACAAGTCCAGATAGATGACATCAGTTGCTTTAATCTTATTGACCAACATTGTAACTCCATCATAAAAGGCCAACAGATTGGTCAGGCAACCACATGAGGTGGATATTCACTATAAATGATGTAGTTGTTTTTCTCAGCAGATGTTCCATTCCAAGAGAAGGAAGATTCTTTCTTTTACTGAGGACCAGCAAATTCAAATTATCTACCTTTGTCTGCATTCCTTTGTCCCTCTGCACTGGACATGTGAGCTCTGTGGATGCTGAGCTTCTCATGCATCCTTCCTGCAGTCTGGGAGGCCTGTCAGGTGTTACTGCAGTGAACCATCCTGCACTAGATTTCCTCCTTAGACAGATTTGCACTTTAATGTGTTACTATCAAAGAGTCCAGTCATACAAAATATTAAACAATCTGTATGTCAACACTTAGAAAACAGGGCTGCAGTCAGACAGCACTCATCCCCATGCAGGATCAGGGCCTAAATATGTGTAGTTTGTTAGACAAAAATTTAAATAAATATCAGTAGCAATTGTTTACTAATTTCTCCTCAGCATGGCTTTAAACAATTATTATTCTGACTCTTTTAAAATACTTTGGCAGCTTTTTATGACTATATTAAGCAAACCTTCAGGGCAGCAGACAAGACAGGATATTATTCCAAGATTAAGGAAGGAAAATGAGAAAGAGGGATATGAACAAAAGCCAGACTGGAGAGGAAGAGGATCACACTCACTTTCCACTGCTGGAAGAAACTGCAGCCCCTACTGTGTTTGCTCTGAAAGTGATAATCTCCAGCCACTGGTTCTCTCAGAGTCTAATCCGCTGATTCACTGGCTTTTTCTCATCAGGTTTGGAAAGGAGACATCAAAAAGCATTAATATCCATTATAGCAAAGATCCACACCAAAGGGACCGTTAGCTAATCTGCGTTAAAATATTTGTTGGATAAATCTTGTTTCCCAAACACACTTTGAGGTGATTATTTACCCATTCATAATACTTCAATTTTTTTGCAGGGGGCTTTATAACTATTGTAAAAATGATATGTAGCTGGCACTGCAACTTCATATGCTATCACTTTGAGTCCATGCATCAAAGGATTATGATTTTGAAACCACAGATGTCTGGGGCTTGTCTAATTACAGACAGGATTGTCAGCTGCCCTGTGTCAAAGATAACTGCCTCTCCCTGGGAAGCAGAGACTGAAGCACCAGAATTACATCCTCACACCATTAGGTCTCTAATAACTGCAGCACCTGAAGTGAGCCAATGTGCAATCAATATATTAAGCCCGTATTGATGACCAAAAAAAAAAAAAAAAATCGCCAAATCCTCTACTAATTTAGAAACAGGAGCAACATAGGAGTTATTAGAATACTATGTGCCTTTAGTGGTGAACTTAGCACTGTAGTGGTGAACTTGGCAATGTTAGGTTTACAATTGGACTAGATAATCATAATAGTCTTTTCCAACCAAGCTATTCTATGATTCTATGTTTTATCATCTCATAATGGTTGTTCAGTGCTTTTCAAAGATTTTAATAGTAGTTTTTGTTTCTCTGTATTCCACAGAAATCTATTACCCTGCCTCTCCTATTTATCACGCTATTATATTGATTTATTTGCTTAAGTAATTGTGCTGTGTAATAGCAGTACCTGATGCACATAATAGATAGCAGTTTAGAGAATGCAATACAGTGGTACAGTGCAATACTAGATTTTAGTCAGTTTTTGTGTTGTGTTGACTGGGCTTTCCAAAGCCCTGCAGCAGTGCTTAGTGCTCCTCTGTGCTAAGTGGAGTGCATTCATCCCCCTGCCCCATGGTAGTGACCAGGAGTGCTTCCTTCAGTCACCTCACGAATGCTTTCATACCACTGAGGAGCCCAGGCAGGTTTCTCAGTCTTTCTTTATCCTAAGCTTGTGTCTGCCATCTGAACCAGTACTTGTGGGCATGATAATGTGAGGGGCCTGGATCATACTCTGTGAAACCTCAATTTGTAGCTGAGAAGACAGTACCTGTGCTGGTTATACTTGACACTCAGGTGCATATAACACCCCTTGCTGAGCCTCTTGGGTACAATTGGCTGTACCTAAGAATATAGGGCAGTAAAAATATTTGATACATCCAAACCCATAATGATTGCAGAAAGTAGCCATGGACAAGGCCCACTCCTTTTTTTTGTTTTATTGATTGATTCTTTGGGAGTGTGGCTAGATACTTCCAATTAACTGGAAGGCAGATTGCAGTCTACAATGTAGTGTGGAGCCTTGGCTACTTTTTTTGCTAGCCCAGCTACATTCAGCTCTAGATAAAGAGGATAACAGGTAGACAGAGGCAAACCAGGCAGGGAAAACAAATACTTCTAATTTAGAAGGGGTGTGGTTAGTAGGTTGAGAGGTACTCCTTCCCCTCTACTCTGACCTGATGAGACCACATCTGGAATATTGTGTCTAGTTCTGGGCCCCACAGTTCAAGAAGGACAGGGAACTCCTTGAAAGAGTCCAGTGCAGAGCCCCAAAGATGATTAGGAGAGTGGAACATCTCCCTTATGAGGAAAGTCTGAGGGAGCTGGGTCTCTTTAGTTTGGAGAAGAGTAGACTGAGGGGTGACCTCATTAATGTCTATAAATACATAGAGGTAAAATATCAGGAGGATGGATCCAGGCTCTTCTCAATGATGTCCAACAGTAGGACAAGGGGCAATGGGTGCAAGATGGAGCATAGGAGGTTCCATGTAAACATAAGGAAAAGTTTTTTCACAGTGAGGGTGACAGAGCACTGGAAGAGGCTGCCCTGAGAGGTTGTGGAGTCTACTCATCTGGAGACATTCAAAACCTGCCTGGACACTTTCCTGTGCAATACACTGTAGGTGATCTTGCTCTGGCAGGGGATTTGGGCTAGATGATCTTTCAAGATCCCTTCCAATCCCTAGCATTCTGTGATTCTGTTGATTCTGTGAATTTAGTTACTGTTTCATCATTGTGAGTTTAGTTTTGTAGTCCCTTCTGCAGCCTTTGTGTTCATTTGAATTCTTCAGTGCTATGATTGCTGTGTAACTGAAGATTGCCTGCATTAGAATGCAAGGTAACTTTTCCTTTTTTTTTTTTTTTTTTTTTTTTTTCATTAGATATACCTTGTATCAGAGCATCACACATACAAAAATTCTGTAACTATGTCCTGAATGTGGTAGTATGTTTTCGTAGCCACATAGGTTGCCTCTATATTGACAATTATTTTGTGTTTGAGATATATGTGAGTGTAGTTTTTAAAGTTGTTAATAGGATGAACAATAAGACATCACCTTTTCATCCTGGTCAATGTCCCTCTCTGTGACAGTGACAACCTGTTAGATCACCTGTGTCACTGAGCCCAGAAATTGGCCTGTGGAACAGCTTCTCTGGAAATAAGAGTGACCTGACCATTTTCATAACTAAGTGCATAATTAATTTATTTCATATATGCTCTCCTTAGGCAAGATTTTTAATTCTCTTTCCATCTATAGACAGTGAACCAGATATGGGTCTTGTACCATGTACTGTCTTGTACACTGATGGACAAAACCTATACACACCTGTACATCAATTAACCTATGTACCAGGATGGCAGAAAACAGTGTTATAGTGCTAAAATGCCGATTTGAGATACTTGTGAAATTGTTAAAGTTACAGTGGCAGATTATACAGGTAGATGATAATACCCAACTATGTGTCCATAAATCAAATGTGTAATATTCAGACTCTGTTCATTCGGCTACTTACTCATGAAAAATTGAAAATATGTAAAATTGTATATGCAAAATTAGACAATCTTTTAATATGAATGTCAACATGATTATGGAAGTCCATTTCCAGGAGAAACTGTATTTCTTATTAATAAGGTATATAAAACTCATAGGACACTGCTCTGATTGCTCTTCTGTCAGTAAGAAAAAAAATTTTGTTCAGGGAAAAATCCCAAAAATTTCAATTACATTTACAGCAGCAGCTGAAAGGGAACAAAATCAATGAAAGGAGCATACTTATTAGAGACCTACAGTTGCCATAAAACTGAAACTAAATCACACTGACAGTGTTTGAACTTCAGATAAATTGCTTTGAATTCAGAATGGGATCCTGGAGAAATAATGGAAATGATATTGCAATTGTTGAAGAAAGAGGTAGAACTTTTTGTATCTGTTGCCTCCCTAGATCAAGTTGGTATTTCAGGGATCAAACACTGATTTGTTATTTGGTTTATTATTATTTTTTGTATAGGGACTCCGGTTGTTTCTCTAACAGATGAAACAATGCTGTTAATTGCCTTGGCACTGTCTGGTTAGAGAATTATGTGGTTTTTAGGGATGAGATATTTCTTCTTAGGAGCCATACAATCTGACCTATACCTAAGCCTCAGTTCTTGTTAAAAAGAAAAAAACAAACCAAAACAAAAATGCAAGAGAGGGAGATACTCATGATAAGATAAGCAGTTCAAACTTACTTAATAACTCATCTAGCAATTCAGTTAATTTTCTGTGACATCTGATTGAAATCTTTTGCCGTTTCTTGTGAATTTCTTTACCAAGGGCAGCTATTCTTTCTAAATTCACTGTAATTGTCTGACGGTTTGGTTGAGAAGGACTAAAAAATTAGCTGTCATACTAATTGCCTTAACTCCATAGTTTACTTTTTGCAACATCCTTGATAAAATCTATTGTAAGCTAGTTTTTTTTTTTTTTAATTCTTTGGTTCCCTTTTGGATGGAAATTTTTTTCGTAGACATTCGTTATGAGCTTCCTTGGAGAGCCCTGGGTAATAGGCCAACTGGTATTCTCACGACCCTTATGATTACATATACAGAGAAGGTAAGGAAGACTAGGAAACTTCCAGACTACATTAGGACAGAAGTTGCACAAAGGCCTATGTGATGGTGGTTTGCAAACTTTTATACCAGCATTACAACTGTAGTGCTGTACTTTCCAGATTATATATATTATATTGTTATTTCATTTGAAAACATGTGATTTGTTAATTATGATTTATCTTTTGCAGTTTTGTAGAGTATATTCTAGATGTTGATAATTGCAGATATATATGTTTATCGGAGCATGCATTGTTGATAATTTCAATGTGTTATACCACTTCATTGATTTAGAAATCATTCATCCAGGGTTACAAATGGACTTCACACAACATCTGTGTGGAAAGAAGGAACCTAAACTGTGATGTAAAATCCTAACCACTCTACACTGAAAGGAAATTTAAAATGCTATATAGTGTAACAAGGAAATAAAAAATAGTTCATATGCAACTTGTGGTAGGAATGCAATGGGACTAAGAACTACCCTTATAAATTGGGTGACTGTAGCACCTTTTTACTAAGCAGGTTATACTGGAAAGCAAAACAAAATAAATTTAGGTATTGAAGCAGGCCTACTGTAATGCAAATTTCCTCTGTGTGTGTGTGTGTGTGTGTGTGTATCAGAGGATTTTACATGGCAAATGTGTGTATGAAAATTAAATGTTAATAATCTTAATCAAAAATTACTTCTAAACATAAAGCTGTTGCATAGCACAATGTAGGAAGACCTGGATGTCTTTTAGCACCATACAGATCTCAGTCAGATGAGAAATACACTGTTCTCACAACACATTTTTCTACTCCATCTCCTGAAGTGCAGCTATCAGAAGGAATTCTCTAAACATCTAATATATGACTTTGAACACAGTAACTTGAATCAAATCAAGACTTCAGTCATGTTTTCATAGCTGGTCAAATGGAAAATATTTTCCAGTTATCTCTCAGCCCCTTCCCTCAAATTCCATGGGTCAAACAGGAAATGGCTAAAATAATTGATGAATTTCTACATTCCTGTAGCTAGTTTCTGAGAAAATTCTATCCTCTTCATCTGATACAAAGAAAAAAAAAAAAAATAAAATTAGGTTTAAAAACCTGATTGGATTTTTTTTTTTTTTCCCCTGAGAAGCCACCCTTCAAGAGTACTGGAATAGTGGAGTGGAATTTTATTTCTCCTAGGCTGAAAAAAATCCAGTTCAACAGAGTCCTATGAAATAATTTTGCTTTTATCTATTTTTTATCTTTTGTCTAGATTTGTTCACATGGTTGCAAGTGAGAGCTGGAGCACGATGTCAGATGCTATTATTGTCTGCCCATTGAAATGCAGCAACTCATTGCGTGACAAAAAGTAACGGCTTTGTTTAAGATACCCATGAGTTGAGTTGAATCTCACATATTAATCTCATGTTATTTTTGTGCGTAAAGAAGCTCTGAAAGAATGTCTAGTTGGTCTTTGGGGACCTGACTTTCATTTATACACCTAATGATACAGACATTTTATGGGATTTTCTTCGTATCTGAGGCATCAAAATAAAGGATTTAAGTGTCCAAACAGTGCTGCAAATTCTGCAGCCCTTATCTGTCCTTACCTGCATGTTTAGGAACAAAATATTTAGTTTAAAAACTATTTATAAAACTACTTTACTTCAAAGGAACACAGAAAAATAGTACAGTAAGTGAGGTGGGAGAAAGAAACCAATAATTTAATTGGTACTTATCGAACAGTTAATTCTATGTCTTCCAAAGTCTCACTGGTAATATCTTTCTATTGCTTTGCTGAAGTACTGTTTATAAAATAGGTTATATAATACTTCATTCTTAGCCCTTGCTTGTGAGTGGCCTAATCTTGCAATTTGTATTGGACTGTACTAAGAACACAACTGGATGGACCAAGTGGAAATCAAAGGTAGAAGTAACACTTCTAGTGTATAATATACATATGCAGCACCATCTTTAGTTAATGAAAACCTGTTATTGGTGCCTTCTGATTTGAACCAGCTGAATATCTGGCTCCTAAATATGTTTGTTTGTGTGATTTTGGTGATTTAATTATAGGAAACATATGCTGAATTTGGAAATTGTTCAGCTAAAGTTGTTCAGTTAAAAACTATTGTAACTTATATAACAGAAACAATTATTCTCACACTCAAATAAATGCATGAATAAGAGAGACTAGCTTGAGAAAGTTTCAGTTTAGAGAATTCGTTTTTTCTTCTTTTGTGTTTGTACCTCAAAAGTCTCTGGGTATTTTCACTACTGAGTTTGCCACTAGGCAACCCTTGTAATGAAAGAAGACATCATGAAGTGTATGTTTTTTCTCACAGTCTGAAATACAACAGTCAACATAATTATTTTTTATGATTTAACATTTTTCTTTTTTTTTTTTTTTTCAAAATCCAATTTTACATTTCATTAGGTAGAACAATATACCATCAGTCTTATAGGCAATTATAAGCTCCAGCAATAGCATATAGCATATAGAGGCTAAACATACAAAGCAGAAAGTAACAAAAAAAGTAAAATATGCATCTTTTGAATATTTTTTCCCATCCATAGATACATAATGACATTACAATATGAGGTAAAATAAAACCAAAACCAGTACATTAACAAATACTGTACTTTCTCCAAGAAAAATGTGAATTCTCACAAATCTGAGGGCTAGTTACAGCACTTGCTAGGCATCCCTGTGTATCTTGATTTTGAATGAGGAGGAAAAAACTCTGGGCTATATGGGAGTTATATGAGATCTCAGGATCTCTGCCATTTTCTTTCTATTACTTTTCAGAGACAGACCAATGGCATTTGAAAATAAAAATACTGAATTCATCTTTAACTCCTTGCATCTCAGATCTGAATCTGGGTATGTATTGAGCTTAAATGCAGATCGAAATGCCTATGTGTTGTTCCTTCTCAGAGACACAGTCTGCACCTGTATTGCCACAGTTAGTCTACTCTAAACTCAAAAGCATTCTGGTATGACTCCATTGTTAACGTTACACTACTTACTGTCACTTCTTGTTGAGGGCACTGTGATGCAACACAGTCAGAGGTGCTGGTGAAGTACCACCAATCCCTATTTAGAAACATAAAAGTATAGAAATATCCATAGTGCTTCAGGTTATGGATCTGCCAAAAGCCAGATTCTGTCCATAGCCTCTGTTTGGTACATAACACTAAACAAAAGTTACGTACAAAATTCTGTCTTTTTAGAGAATCCCACAAAAAATATTTTGGCTAATGGCTGTTTGTTTAATTATAAAGGTATAAACTCTGTCTCTTGACAATTAAGTTCAATTGCTGAACTTACAATTGAAAGTATTATGTTGAATACTCTTTGTATGATGCTTTTTGATCCTATCTAGTTACGTATAGTGTTTCTAGTTTCTCATCTGGCAATCTTATTACATCATATTCAACTGAATAGGAGTAATTTCAATGAAAAAATATAACTTTACCTGTTTTGAGGTCATATTTTTTGTTAAAAAAATGTTTGGGGATAATATTAAAGACTATATAATCTCACTATTTTGTTCATATTGTGGAATCTAATGCAAAAAGATTGCATCATTCCACAATTATGTACAGCAGGCAGGAATAAGAGCTCATTTCATAGATCTTCTTCCTTTTCCAGAAATACCTTGAACATCTCACACAGAATGAGATACATTTAAGTGGTGGCTAATAGCTGTTATTGGCAGATTATTTATTACTATTAAAAGGACATTTTTTCACCAAGACTATTGGAGAACAAAAATACCTTTAAAATTTGCTTAAGTAAGAAAAATTCCCGAAAGCTTACTAATTTAGAAGTGGGGATTATCCAGAATCCATATAAAACCAGTACCATTCATCTTTTCCACTCTTTTTCTTCACTAACTCTGAAAAGCCCAAATGAAGGAACTGCTTATAATTCTTAATGGTTAGTGAAAGGAGTAGGGCATTTCTTTTGCTGTTGTAAACAGGATGATTTTAAAAATTTTCGCCTGAATGAAGGAAAAAAAAAGTGAAGAACATGCACTTTACCAAAGTAGGTAATTTTTCTACTACATGCACTACTGCTATTGGGATAGATCAGTTTGGTAAACTAGACATTTTTTTTTTTTTCCCCTCACAGTTTCTTGATCTACATTAAATCGCAGTAAAATAAATTAAATTGAATTTATCAGTAAGGAATTTTAGTGTCATATTAAAATAATCAGAATATTTTCCAAATTATCAATATTTCATGTAGTGCTCTTATGCTTTAACAGTTCTTTCTGTTGTAATATTCTGCTCAGAGATTACCCTTGTTTTCTCACTTCTTTTTAATTTTTTACATTACTCCTTTTTACCAACTACACGGCTACTACTTTCACATATTTCTTTGTCAAATTATATTAAAATGAATTAAATTAAAACTGATATCTCTTTAATAGCATTGACTTGCTTTTGAAAACAAAACAAAACAAAACAAAACCTCAGTGTACCTTTAGTCAATCCAATGAATTCTTCAAAGAAATTATTTAAACAAAATTATTCACCATAGAAAAGTATTGCTTTCAACAAATAAAACTTTCAGTATCATTTTTAATTGTGTGAGTAACTATGTAAGAAATCCCACTGAAATAAAGCATGTGCTTCAGGTGCTTTTTTGGACTTAGACTTTTATAAAATCTTGGACTTAGGCTTTTATAAAGTTAATTAAAATTATTTTGGTTTTCTTCTATATCTCCTGTGTCAAATTGTGCATTATTTTTCTTCTAAAAGTAGAGACTTGGAGACAGATTCTCAAAGAGTAGACCTAATCTACTTGCTGTCTCCAATTATTTATACACTTTGGAACCCTCCATCCTCCACAGAAAAATATGTTTACTTTTTGATAGTTCACATGTGCATTACTCTTTTCTGACTACAAAGAAGTCCATATAGCAGTAAGGCTCCAATGCAGGATGGATTTGTGTGTTTGGTGATGGTACCACATATGTCCTTATTTGCTTAAAATATATCTGCCTAAAGTAATAATAAAATGAAAAAAAAAAATGAAAGGAAGAAAAAAACATTCCAGTAAAGAAAAGAGAGAAATAGCAAATTCATTTAGTTGGGTAACTTTAGTTAATCTCACAGTTAAATGGAGGGAATAAAAGCTACAAGGATTAAAATCAGAATAAAAGAAACTGTTTCAGGCATGTTCATCATAACCTTGACTTTCCTGTCCTGTCTGCTGAAGCTCCTAAAGGTGCTATTTTATTGGGCAAGCATCCTAATTGCAGTCCAAAGTAGTTATAAATTCACTGGTGGGACACACTACCAGCAAACCATGGTGGATAAGATCTTTATGCTCAGTTGTGCTTGGAGGTGAGGTCTCTGTACTGCTGGCAGAGCTGGTACCCCCTCTGGGCTAATGATCCTAACAGTCACATTAAAGGCTGTTCTTACTCCCGTTTGTCCAGCCAAAGAGAGAAGAAAGGTGACTTAGAACAAACCTCTCCTCTCCTCTCCTCTCCTCTCCTCTCCTCTCCTCTCCTCTCCTCTCCTCTCCTCTCCTCTCCTCTCCTCTCCTCTCCTCTCCTCTCCTCTCCTCTCCTCTCCTCTCCTCTCCTCTCCTCTCCTCTCCTCTCTTCTCCTCTCCTCTCCTCTCCTCAACTCTGTCTCTCCATCCCTTCTTTGTGTTTTCCTCAACACTTGGCTCTGCTGAGGCTTGAGTATTCTATTAACTGAAATTAAGCAAACTGTTTTCCAAATTTATAGGCAGTAGAGCATATCCATAGCTCAGAAATGGACGGTCTTTGCATCTTTCCTGTGGTTCTGTTTAAATATGTCAAGAATAGATTGAGAAAATTGGCTCTGGCACCTTCTCTGCCTGTTATAAAAGGGCTGAAACCTATAATGAACCAAAACATACACAATGGATTTTGCCATCTGCAGAGCTTCCAGACCTTTGCTAATATTGTGGAGGTTGGCCGAAGTCTAGGGAAGCCAGAACCTCAATTAAAAACATTCACCTATACATGAACTTGAATGAAAGTATATTATAAGTAATGATGATTAGAAAGTAGTCAGTGGAAAACATAGACCAGTCAAGAAAATTCAACAAATATAAGCAGGGATACCTAATGATTCTGTGGATAAAAAGTGAGGCAGGGAGAAATAAGAGTGATCTTGTGGAAAAGAAGCACGATGATCTGTAATACAAATTTTGTAAGTCAGAAAATCTTCAAAACTGGAATGGTGCTACCCTGCTATAAAAGTTTTAAACCTTCCTGCTATGAGCTGCTTCTTCCTCTCTCCCGGTACTTTATCAAAGTAGATGAATCATGGCATACTTACTCCAGCTAAAATAAACCTTGAATTTTTGAGCTTCAGTACTTTCACTTTTTTTTTTTTTTTAAATTTTCCTCTTGGATTGTCAAATGGGAAGATTTATTCTTGCTGAGATTAATATGCAACCAAACTGAAGTATTCATAGCTGAATATTTGTCATTCTGAAAAAATTGTAAATAGCTAGCAAGGCAAATATATCTTTGTAGCCTTTCAGGCTAAGGTTTGGTTCTACTTTTTATTTTAAATGGGTGGGATATAGCTGCATGGTAGCAAAATTACATGGGCATCTATATGGTCATACAATATTGATCTATGAATTTTCTCTCTGATGCAAACACAAGATAATAGGAGGTAAAAGGTGGCTGTTGTTAGTGCCTAAATAAACGAGAACAATGTATTTGTAAAGAAAAGGAAGGAAAAATAACAGCAGCAATTTAAAAACTGGACATAAAGTAACCCAATTATCTTCTGTTTTGAGTGAAAAGGGTGAAAAAAAAAGGAGGTAAACCCTGGAAGAAATCAGCTGCACAAAATAGAATATATTTGGCTTCACTCTCATCTACCCTGTTCTTAGTAAAAAGAGTCCCTAAAGCAAGTGTAAAAATACTGTTTAATACAGCCCCTTTGAGAACCCCCCTACACGAAAATAAGGACTAATGAGAAATTGTTTTGGAGGCTTGGGCCAAGTCTTCAAACAGGCTTGTATGATGTCTTTCATATTGATTTTCTCTTCTGATTGTTTGTGGGATATCATCAGCAGAAGAACCTGATAACCTGCTTTTCTGCCTGTGCAAGAGGAGGTTTATATCCATGTGATAGGGAAGACAGTTCTAAACTTGGAAATTGTTCAGAAATGAAATTGACAGAGAAAGGTCCTGATTTTCAGGGTGCCAGGGCTTTAGCACATCCTCCTACACACACATTCACAAGCAGATCTGCCTCACTTCTGTTATACTACACAGGAGGAAATTATCTAGAACTAATTCTAGTATGAATTCTATCAGAGTAGATACTTTCCCTTGTGATATCTAATATCCCAGCGAACTTGTTAATCATGAAGGCAGTGTAAGCTATTTCTGAACTGGAAAGGAGTACAAGGTAACTATATTATTACCACAGACTTGTTTTCACCAGTTGCATGTGTTATTTAAGGCTAAGTTGTCTGTAAAGAGCTGAGCATGAAGGGGTATGATAAACAAAACTTGATTTTATGTCAGACATTTGTATAAAATATAATCTGCTTAGTTGAAATGTGCACATGTAAATTAGTCATTTGGTATTTAAGTTTAACTAACATAATAATAAATTTAAAGGCTCCAGACATTTGAGATTTTATTTATCCATTTATTTCCTAAAGCCCATCTGGTGTGCATGCTAGAAATGGTAATGTCTTACAAGCCAAATGAGAAAAGTAAAAAAAAAAAAAGCAAAGCTCATTCTATAAGGTTTTCTCTATAACATCTCCCCTCCAGTACCCCTTACACAGAATTCAAGCTCATTGGTTAATTTTTAAATATGATAAGGATAAAAACTTAGTATATTAGACTATTTAGCAAATATTCAGATTCTGGAGATTATTCCAGTAAAGAACATGTAGTGTTCTTGTTATTTTATCATGACATATCAGCTTGACCTAGTAATATTTATATAAATAACTGTAACTAATTTTGAGACTAACCTCTTCATACTAAGTGTTCATGGCTCTTATTCCAGGCAAGAGAATTAAAGACAAATAGCAATTTGCAGGATTCTGCCCTATTCTTCTAAAATTAGTTATTGAAATCTCAAAACCAGCAAGCAGGATGTGAATTCAGTAACCCCTGCTTAAAAAACCAAACACAGTCAGAGTAGTAAATAGTACTCCACTTTTATAGTGGTTCAATAGCTGGAGCACTTGTCCAATACTGGTGTTGGAGGCTGCCTGTATTTTGCTTTAAGCAATAACGTGAAATCCTGAAACAGTTCTCAGAGCAGGTTTTAGCAGGTATGTCAGCCCACTGCCAGCCCAATGCCAAGGTAACCAAATGCCTCTTGAATCCCCTCTCTCGTTCAATCAGCAAATGCTTAACCAGTCTATGTTAAATGAAGGTTCCATCTCAGGAGAATGGATGGAAAACACTTTCTCTCAGATAAATTAGCCTTTAGTTAAACTTTCAGAAAGACATAAAAGATTGACATATCAAGAAAAAAAATGAGCACAGTTTTTCATTTCATGTCTACATCACTCAACATTGTCCAGTACTGAATATTCAAGTACTGAGTTGTAGGATGAAGTTTGAAGGAATGACAACTGCATTTTCCTAAAAAGTTTATTGCTGCTTAGTTTTTGGAGAGGAAACAGAGTCGTGAATCCTGTGTGCCAGCTGTGCTTTGCAGTTAGAGTGAATGAGGTATCTGAGTCACAAAAAATAATGAAGCTTGATTTACATAGCTGTCCTATGTATTTTTCATGGTCTAACAGAGGAACTTCCGTGCTCAAGGAGACACACTTAAACTCATATGTGAAAGCATGCTTGTTTCATCAGTACCACTGGTTTACAAGCAGATCCCCTTGGGTGCACTGCATGGCAAGTAGCATTTAACCTGAGGTTGTGTATTTTGCTCTGGCAGTCAAGTACCCTGCTTCATTTGTAGCTGAGTACCAAGTTTTCAAATGAATATGTGCAAAAGCTGTTTCGAATTAAAAGAAACTCTGGGGCAGAGATTTTTCTACAATGTTTGGTTGTTTGTAAAAAACAGAGGAATACAACAAAAAATCAGCTAATGAGTAGCTTCTGTTAATCATACTTGATTCTAGTCCTTGTAGTTTTAGAACAGCCTAGCAAATATTGCCAAGAAGAAAGAGGCACCTCTACTTTATGCCAGAACTACAAAGGTGTAGTAAAGCTTTTTCATAACGCTCTGTCTACCTTATTCATCACAAACTTTGCTTATCTGAAGCACTCAAAAAACTTGAAATTGTTCAATAAATAAGGAATATAAAAGCAAATTATGAACTACAATTTTAGCCTTATTTGCTTCCTCATTGTATGCATTTTCTTCCTATACCAAAAAAACTAACACTGTCTCTTTGTATACATAAGTGGAACAAACATAAATTAGACTGTTTCGAATACATTTTAAAGTTTGTTAAAGACCTTAATTGTTGTTCTTCAGAATTTTTCTAATTGTTATAAGTATCTAATCTCATTTTCTGTATTCTCTTTGACTGGTGTCATACAGGGCAGCTCTACCATAATTTTATGTAATGAAAAAAACACGTTTTGTCAAGAGTGGTAGTCATGGCTTTACAGTGGGAGAATAGAAAAGAATTGTGCACAAGATGAAAGTACAAGGGAGTTTGTACTTCTCCACAACCCTGCCAGCTAGTAGAAGAAAGCATGGGAATCCACTACCCACTACATCTTTTCAACTGGATCTGTGTGTAGGGTCTTCCTACTGCTCCTGCTCAACACCAAAGGGCATACTTTAAAGCCTTAGTACCAACCAAAATGCTCTGAAATAATCTCATTAGATGCTTGCTCAAGTACTGCTCTTTGTACAGATATCTACCCTGTTACCTCCATGGCAAAATGTGTTCAGATAATACTAAACAAGGAAGTAAAGAAAAACATCTCTTTGTTCATTGTTGCAAGAATTTATGGATTTGTGCTTAGAAAAATCTGAGGTTATTCTTTTAGAGAGTGAAACAGTGATTAAATTCAACAGGACAAAGTCTTGCTGTGAAGGTACCTTTTTCATTATGTCATTTTCATCTATAATAAACCTGGGACTTTGTTTCTTCAACTGTCTCGCACTGCTGGAATTTAACAATCTATTGTCTGTGCAGCAGTTACACATTTTTATGCAGGAAACTCCTACTTAGTACTGTTAAATCATGAGGCCAGACAGCTTTTATAATCAGCTTCTCTGAAAACTTTATATAAAAAGGATACTGTATGAAAGGCACCAGTAAACCTTTAATGATCTGTGCTTCCAATCTCAAACAGCAGGAACACGTTCAAGTAGCTCAGTGTCCATCTCTGCTAGAGACTGTAGGAACATGAACGCTTCTGTACCTTATATTGTGAAAAGTATTTTATTTTCAGCAACACAAAATACCACACAAACTTCAGTGGAAATCCTGGAATATTAAAAATAGCCCTTCTCCTTCGATAAAGCTATGTAGTATTTGCTTGCATAGCACAATCACAAAGTAATCAGAGTATAAATGGCTTCTCTTCATGGAGGGTAGGAAAAAAAAATTCTTTGGCTTTGGTTACATTGTTGTTCATTGTAAATCATATCATAGGTAAAATTTGACCTGTTGCATGATAATCATTACTGTTATGGTGCCCAGCCATCCCTGATATAAACAATAAAATTAAAACTTCTGCTCTAAAAAACAAGAATTTTTTTTTAAAGTATGCTGTGATAGTTTAGCTTAGCTGGTGGTCAAACAAGATACAGCCACTTGTATTCCCCTGCCCCCTTCCCCCCCCAGCCAAGGGAATCAGGGAGAGAATTGGAGGGGTAAAGAGACTTGTAGGTTGCAATAAGAACAATTTAACAATTAGAATAAAATAATAATAATGATAATAATAATAATAATAATAATAATAATAATAATAATAATAATAATAATAATAATAATAATAATAATAATAATAATAATAATAATAATAATAATAATAATAATAATAATAAAATAGCAATAATAATAGCAATAATGATAATAACTATATATATATGAGTTATGCACAGTACAATTGCCCACCACCACCGATAATTATCCCAGAGGAATGAAAAGGAACCCTGAAACCTAAATCACAATCCCAGAAAAGCAAGCCCAAGCGATTCCTGAGAGAATCCTCCCCTTTCCATATTATTCGGTTAATATAGTAAACATGATGCAATATAATATGGAATATCTTATTGGCATATCCAACTGTCATTCTGGGTTTTACTAACTGCTACACTTTTCCTCTCCACTCCTCCCTTCCAGTCCTCTGTTCTTGCAAACTGCCCAAGCACAGTGTCCTTGTAGTTATAAACATTGTTCTCATAACAATCCCCAATGAAAACAAAACACGGTGTTTTCTAGCTACTAAGAAGAAAATTAACCCTTTCCTAGCAAAAACCAGGACATATGCTAATTAAATACATGCAGATTGTATGAGCTCATGAGTTGATGGTAAGTAATGGTTGTGCCTACCATCATAGTTACAATAAAAAGCTTTGCTGGATTTAGTGTGCAACTGTGTTTGGCTGAAGCAAATGATAAAACAAGTAAGGGTGGTGCTGGATCAAAGAGATGTTCAGTCTTTCTGTGTTCAGCAGATGTGTTCAGCACATCTGCTTGTGCTGTTTGAGCTGTTATGGGGAAGATGACTCATTTGTGTACGTTAAAATGACCAGAGGATCTAGATTAGTACTTTGTATTTGCAAGTGGGCATCCTGGTTGACCCTCTCTTTTGCTCCCTTTGTCAGTCACAGGGAAGATAAACAATGTCACATCCTATTGTTGGATGAGTTTCCCTGAAATTTACTTTAGCTGTGTGTCCATGTACTTATTATTAGGTTAAGGCTTTATTTTCTTTTTGATAAATCTCAACCAGCTACAGCTGCCCATTAAGAGCGAGTGAGAGAAAAATAATTCCACTGGTTTCTATAACACTGAATAGATCTTTTTGGATCTAAGTGCTTTAATCATGTGGAAGCCAAAACTGCTATACACGATGAAATTCACTGCCAATTTAGAGAGCAATGCAGTTGGGATTGACAAGATGCTCCCTGCTGCAACAAAACCCCTAGATGTCATTGGCATGTAAACTAGGAAGCAATATTGAGGTTTCACATTTCCTTGCATTTTGATTATTTGGCAATGTATAATTATTTCTGTGTAGAAAATGCTGTGCTCTCCTACTTGTTGTATCTAGAAGCCAGTTCAAAAATAAGACCTGGAGAGTTGCCATCATTCACCTCAGCCCAAAAACTGTTTAGATATGGCCAGAGATAGGAGCAAGTGCTTTAATGACTCTCTTTAAATGACATGAACGAGCATAATTATTGCTTTTGAATTTATATGCAACCACACAGTGTATTGCTTGTGTATGTAACACATAGACACCCATGGTATCTGAGGGGCAGGTGAAATATATAGCAAGTCTTGCTATATTGTCTCTTATAATGAATAGTGAAAGGAGGAATACAAGAAACCAAGCAAGCATGGAAAAATAACTCCCTCATGATTTTTTTTTTGCAGCCAGAGGTTTAAGGATTTTGAGGTTAAGTTCAGATCATTGTTTTGGAAAAGCTACAGATTAGTCTGTCCTTAATGAATATGGCTTATGCCTTTTGAAGCTGTTCTATGCATTTGGACTCTATGGTGTACTACTTCAATTTATTTCAGTGTTGTGTGAAGAAGTCCTGCACTTGGGCATCAGAAGAAGTAAATTTTCTCTCTCTCAGAGCAAGGAAATGATTAGACCATGAACTTGAGTAAGAACCTAGTTCCCTGTCTGTATCTTAACTACTGGTTCTTGCTCTGAATGTAACAGCAAAAACATATGTAGCCCTATACTTACAATACTTGTGTTTTCTAAGTATGAGAGACATTTAAAATGCCATAACACCTGAAAATATCAAAGGTAATAGAAACTTTATAAACTGCTGGTACCAAATTATTCCCTTGTGTCACTTTGCTGAAATCAGTGAAGTAACATCAGGGAGGAATTTGGGACATGTTTTTTAAAATACTACCTAGCACAAATTAATTGTATACCAAAGGCTTTTAGACGATGTTAGATAAGCTACCCAGTCAAGGCTAATCTTATTATTGTGACACAGTAACATTAGAACTACATTACAGAGAATTTAATTCTGCTTCTGTGTGCCTTATCTAGCTGCTCATTATCTTAATTTTGTCCCCTCCAGAAGTGCAGTCAAAGCTAAAAACACACCTACTTGCATCTGCCAATTCAATTTATTCTTGATTTTATAGTGTAATTTTGATCATGATCAGAAAAGAAATACAAACAATAAGAAACAGGCAGGTTGTATCTTCAGTGCACTCATCTCCCCTGCCTCCCAAACTGTGTACTGAAGCAGATATGGAATGAACGGTTAGCTGAAAAAATAATAAATAAAGAAGTCCAAGTTTGGAGAAAAATTATAAATCAACTTACAAAAAGTCACAGTTCAATATTTTTATAAATCTGGAAATGAAAGGAAAACACTAAGGTCATGAAAGAGAATTGATCTTTTTTGAGATAAAATGAAGATGGGATCACTAGTGAAGGGGGAAATTGTAACTTGGTAATAGAGGTGCCCATGGCAACCCTATCAATTCCACATTGTTAGGGCAGCATTAAGGTAGAAAGGTATATAGTCAATGTAAAGAAAATCTTTTGTATTTGCTTTTGATATTAAATTCATTCACTGTTTTGTTGTTTCTCTCTGGCATTGTTAGACTATGCTGAATTGCT
The DNA here is from genome assembly GCA_907165065.1 of Caprimulgus europaeus. Next base: position 20,486,480 of record OU015527.1, read on the forward strand.
TCTTCAAAGGTCATCTACTCAATGAATGTGAGAAAAAATACAGAGAAATGAGGCAGAACAAAAGAACTAAGATATGGTAAACTTCAAGATGATTAAAGGATAAAAAGAGGAGTCTAAAAAATTGATTTTTTTGGTGGCACATTTGCAGGGAGTATGTCAAAATACTGATTGTTAGAGAAGTTGTTCTATGCTTTTAATAGTGCTGAAATTGTATCCAATTTGCAGGTAGTAAGAGTTCTGCTATCTACCTTATTCTGGATCTAGAGAAACATGGTGTCAGGATCTCATTCCAACTTCCTCTCAATAGACATCATATCATATGCATGACAAACGAAGGATTGTCTGGTTTTGCTTTGCCAGTTTTTTGTGTTTTTTTTTCTTTGTTTGTTTTAATAGTGAGGTTGCTGAAAGAAGATAGGTAGCACTAATAGATGAACAAGATTCCTGAGGACCAATACACAGAAAATGTAGAGACCAATGACCTGGGAGACAAGTGTCCATTTTCCTTCTTGAAAGGTGGAAGGCAAACACCAAGCTCTGTTGTCTTTTAACCCATCTAACCCTGACAAATCATGCATGTATTTTTTATTGTAAATATCACACAAAATGAAAAGGCAAGGAATGTATACCGGAAAAAAACTAAATGTGGTCAAGATTAGCAGGATTCATTTATGCACTGTAAAGATCACTGCCCATTGTCCTCCACCTTCAGGAAAAAACAGCTAAGAGGAAAATAATTTATTCTACACAGACCTGTATCCTTATTAGTACTGTCGCATCTAACAGAACGATGCTGCCAATTTTGAAACTGATCTCCAGGTATTACTATTCACTTGTTTTCAAGTGATGTATGAAATAATGTAGATGTAGAGTGATAAAAATATTCTTTCCATCAGAAAGAGGACAATAGTAGCTGGACTTTTGTGAAAAATTTATAAATAAATTTGTCAATTAAGAACAAGAGGTACAGCAAACATCATAGTTCCTTCCATGAAGACCAAAATGGAATTTAGATATGAGATCTGATTATTTCATGGCAACTTGTAATATTAGGAAAAATACAGGTGAAGTGCTGATTGTTTTTCTAAAAAATGCAGTGGGCTAAGAGAAGAGGCAAGCAAAATGATGTTAAAAGGAGAAAAAAGTGTGATTGAAAAAAAAAAGCTGGATGGTAGCTGTAGATTGTATTAAAAGAAAAAACTGCAGAAGAAAACACATTTGTGAAAATACGAAAATGCAAGCAATAGGGTCTTGCTGACATCTCAAGTTTCTTAGTATAAAACCAGTGTGGTGACATTGACTGTGAATCTTCTTTCTCTGATAGAGTACTTCCTTCCAGTTTATTTAAAAATGTTTTTTTTGAACATAGTTATTTCATTTGAATATTACTCTTTCTTTTTATTTATATTCAAAGAAGGTGGTCCAACATGTGAAAAAATAGGTTCTTTTGAAAATGTCACATCTGACCACTCACTACACAATTTGGGGAAGTTCACGTCTAAGCATAGATTGTAAGGTACTCCCATTACTTTTGATGGTATAATTTTATTATATTTGTCCTAATATATGGGATTGGAACATAGTTGCTGAAAGATCTAGAACTGGAAATAATGAAACAAAAGGAGAAAATAGTAAGTGAGGAAGTCTTGAAACAAAGCTTAAAGAAAATGTGCTTAGTGAAAGGTGGCACAAAGGGAGACAAGTTGAGGAACTGGAACAGTAAGTATTTTAAAATGCATGAGAGAGACATTCATTAACATTTTCACAGTCTTTACAAACTTCCATAAGAGAATCTTCACGGATCCCACTGTAAAATAGATATTACATTTCAGCTAGAACCCCTCCTGAGTAAACATAAATAAATAAAAATAAATTTTAAAGGAAAACTCTCATTGCTTGTTATTCTTATTATCTTTTGCTTTTTTCAAAATTATTATAACTTATGCAACATGATCCTTTTGAAGATATAGTTTATTATTTTAAGAAAATGTTATAGAACCTGCTTTCATAAAGCTACTCTGTACCCAAGGGGAAGGCCCCATTGCAATATGAAGCTATAATGTAGCATTAGAACATTGTAGGTAGTCACTAGTAAACCTGAAATAAACACCATTCTCAAGTGGATCAACTCTCCAGGTTGTACTTTTACAAACAAATTAGGGAATAGATCACAAAAACAAGCTTTTTCCTGTGACTGCTGATACATCCTGTGTAGAATGTGTAGAAAAAGAACACAATAAGAATACCGCTTTTTGTCATTTTTTTTTTTTTTTTTTTTTAATAGTTTAATTTCTAGTCTGTATTGGGTTTGCATGGCAAGGTTTTGGTAGGTGGGGAAGGGGGAAATGGGGGAGGCATAGGGTATGGGTGTGTGGTGTCTGGCTACAAGACGGACCCTCCACTGGCCAAGGCCAAGCCAATCAGTAATGCCCCTGTGATAACATAATTAAGAAAAAAAAGGGGAAGAGAAAAAAAGCTGCACACTTTGCAGCTGGAGAGAAAGGTGTGAGAATAAGTGAGAGAAACAACTCCACAGACACCAAAGTCAGTAAAGAAGGAGGGGGAGGAGGTGCTCCAGGCACCAGAGCAGAGATTCCCCTGGAGTCTGTGGTGAAGACCATGGTGAGGCAGGCTGTGCCCCTGCAGCCCATGGAGGTCCATGGTGGAGAAAATATCCACCTGTAGCCCATGGAGGACCCCACGCCGGAGCAGGTGGATGCCTGAAGGAGGCTGTGATCCCATGGGAAGCCTGCACTGGATTTGGTTCCTGTCAGGACCTGTAGCCCGTGGAGAGAGGAGCCCACACTGGAGCAGGTTTGCTGGAAGGACTTGTGACCCTGTGGGCTGGAGCAGTCTGCTCTTGAAGGACTGCACCCCATGGAAAGGACCCAGCCTGGAGCAGTTAATGAAGAACTGTTGTTCATGGGAAGGACTCACGTTGGAGAAGTTCGTGGAGGACTGTCTCCCGTGAGAGGGACCTCACGCTGGTGCGGGGGAAGGAGTCCTTCCACTGAGGAGGAAGGAGTGGCAGAAATAGTGTGAGATGGACTGACCCCAACCCTGTCCCCCTGTGCTGCTGTGGGGGGAGGAGGGGGAAATCAGGAGAAAGGTTAAGCCCAGAAAGAAGGGAGGGGTGGGGAGAAGTGTTTTAGGATTTGGTTTTATTTCTCATTACCCTCTTATCTGATTGGTAATAAATTAAAATTCTTTTTTTTCCCCCAAGTTGAGTCTGTTTTGCCCATGCCAGTAATTGGTGAGTGATCTCTCTCTGTCCTTATCTTCACCCACAAGCCTTTCATTATATTTTTCTCTCCCCTGCCCAGCTAAGGAAGGGGAGTGAAAGAGTGGCCTTTGCTGGGCATCTGGCATCCAGCCACATAGTCCTAAACAAAGAATTCACAGTTCTGGAACTGGATGAGCATATGTTTGTATGTATGTATGTATGTGTGTATGTATGTATGTAGATATCTATATATTTTAATTATCAAACTTTTTTTCTGTATGGAAATGTGTGTTCCCCTTATTTTGCCTAATTTATTTAAATGTTACAAAGCCATGGGAGATAAGTCACTTGGTTTCAAGAAGTGCATCGCATAGTAAATATGATGATGACTTATGGGATCTGAAATGTTTAGCGTTTCCACAGAAAAGAACCCAGTTACAAGGTTAAAGTGAATGGCACTTTCACAATTTGTTCTGACACGCCTGGATTAGGACCACAATACTGCCCCTTTAACTTGCAAATTATACTCTTGCAGCACCAGATCTTAGGGTCTGGGAATATTCGAGTGCAGAGGGAGCTTGGGAGGTGCCTGGTTGAAGGAGCTGCTCACAGCAGGGTCAGCAAGGGGGTCAGATCAGGGTGCTCGGGGCACTATCCTGCTGGGGCCCGAGACCTGCCCTGCGGAGGGAGGGAGCCTGTAAAACTCCCAGGCAGCCTGTATCACGACTTGCTTATCGTCGCTGTTTCATTATCATAGTTCCAGAAATACTGCATGGAAAATTAGAAAGATCCTCGAGTGTTAAATTTTTCTCTATGTTACTTGGGTCTACCAATTAGAAATTGGCAAACAGAAAATGCAACTAGAAGTATAAAATGTAGCTATACCTTTGTCTATGCTGATCCTTCACCAGTTCTTCCAAAGATGATGCTCTTCAGCATGCTCACATTGGGTGTGTGATGACATGATGTTCTGGCTTTTTTTTTTTTTTTTTTTTGATGCAAAAGGCCTTATAAATCTATTACACACTGTCAGTTAAAAGGATCTTTAGCATGGACGACCTGTGGCTTAGTGCAGAAAGCAAGGAAGGCCTCTCCATGAGATCTGTTACTTTCTCCTTTTAAAGCAGGAGGAAAAACTCAGGACATAACAGCAAAAGACATGTACTGTCTATTTTAGACATCTGACATCCCCAGACATGAGATGTATTATTAACTTAGTGCATCTGGGACTGTTGTAACTCATACTGACGCTCTTCCCCTGAGTAAAATTTTCAGAGGAAATCAGAATTGTTATAAAGGAGGAGATTTCAACAAGATTGCAGGCTGATGGGAGGGAGTTTCATGGAAAGGTCAACCTGAAGCTTAGTACTGGTCAAAAAGCCAGATAGAATTTTACAGATTACTCAGACATAAATAGTGGAGGTTATTATGCTGCTGAAAGCATACCATTATCTTGAATACTGGCTGTAGCTTAGTTTCTCCCACTTAAAGACACTGCATTAGAACTAGAAATGTTTCAGAGGAAAGACATGAGGCACATATCTGCATTAGCAAGTAACTGAACAGAGCAGCTGATGCTAAGGATCCTACACCTACACTGTATATAGCTTAGAAGTTCTCTTCCAGTCAAATGTTTCTACTGTGTTTACAGTTCAAAGCTTTCTGCTTGGTGCATACTAGGTCTTGTTTTTTTTCTGGAAGAAGTCTAGTTCTTATGCATCAAAACTGTTCAATAAACCGCATCAACATGCAGTAGTGTCAGACAAACAGAGGATTTCCTTCAAAACTGCCTTTACTGCTTGAATCAAAATGTTGTTGTAGATGCAGTGAAAGGTGATCAAGGGTATGATTAATGTAGCTTCCACAGAGGGAACAATGAAGCTAAGCAAGCAGCCTGCAGCCCAAGAGGGGTTATCTGAGAAAACATTAAACTCTCTAGTGGCACAGACAGAAAGAAAAGGGGGTTATTGTCCATTACTACTTCCAGTGCCAAACAACCTATGAGGTACTTAGTAAACCTGTCAGGAGAGAAGTTCAGAACAAGCAATAGAAAGGGATTCATCTTACTGCAGCTTGGATTCTGTGTCTTGGGATGTTATGGATTCTAAAACTCCATATAGACGCAAGTGGAAACAAGTTAAATCTATGGGGGGGGTGGGGGTGGGGGGGGGTGGGGAGTGGGGAAATCCATGAAAGCTTATTATATATAGAAAAAGTAATTCTGGCTCATCAAGTTCCTCAACTGAAAATTGTGGAGTCTCTAGGGATGTTTGGGAATTATCGCTTATTGATTGCCCTGTTCTAGTAATCTTCCACCACCAATTCTTCTGCTTTGGGGCACATTTAGAAAGAGGATGCACAGTATAGCAGATCTTTGATCTGACACTGTTCTTGTATTAATAAAGTGTTTGGCATTTGACATCTTTTGCATGTTACTAGCTGGGTGCTTATATAATTTTTTTAGTTCATGAATGCCTTTGGAAATGTGTTTTCTGATCTCAGTGATCACTCTGGATTGAAATTTCACTTTAATATGACAGAAACAGTTGCAAAGACAGATCAACTCCAAAATCGTAGTATCCTTTAGTTTTATAGTGTCTGCAGGTCAGATTTAGACTGGTTCTATATTCATATTCAAGGAGCAAGGTAATAAATTACAGCTAAAAGAGGAAGCCAATTCCTCTTAACTTACAGAAATAAAATTATATTATCTTACTATGTATTCTCTTAGTATATTGCATCCTGTTCTGGAGCCCCCAACATACGAAGAATATGGACCAACTGGAGTGAGTCCAGAGTAGGGCCACAAGGATGATCAGAGGGCTGGAGCACTTCTACGAGGACAGGCTGAGAGAGTTGGGGCTGTTCAGCCTGGAGAAGAGAAGGCTTCAGGGAGACCTGCTAGTGGCCTTCCAGTACCTGAAGGGGGCCTACAAGAAAGCTGGGGAGGGACTTTTCACAAGGGCAGGTAGTGATAGAACAGGGGGAAATGGCTTTAAACTGGAAGACAGTAGTTTTAGACCAGATATTAGGAAGCAATTCTTTACTGTGAGAGTGGTCAGACACTGGAACAGGTTGCCCAAGGAAGTTGCAGATGCCCTCTCCCTGGAAGTGTTCAAGGCCAGGCTGGATGAGGCTTTGAGCAACCTGGTCTAGTGGAAGGTGTCTCTGCCCATGGCAAGGGGTTTGCAACTAGGTGATCTTTAAGGTCCCTTCCAACCCAAACCATTCTATGATTCTATGATTCTATTCTAAAACACTGGAATAAGAAAAGAAATATAGCTGCATTTTTCTTTTAGAATTTTTCTTCTCTTTCAAGGAACATTTTCTTTTTTTGCCTTGGATTTTTTATTTTTAATTCCTTTCTGGAAGGATTTTTCCTTCCATCACAGGTTTAATTTGTTAATTTAGTTAATTAGAAAGCAGCTGAGCAAGATACTTTCCTCTAAATGTACTACTGTCTTACACTAGGATCCCTGTCTAGTCTTATTTATCAAATAGGTATCATTTTCACTGTACTGTGTACAAATAATTTTTATCATATTGTAACGTTTATAAAGTGACTTGAGAAATGCAGAACTTATTGCACTGCTTTTAGGTTTATCATGATTTTAACTACAACTGAAATATTTTATCCCATGTTGTATTTATCTTCTGCTGGCTTTCAGGGTAGAGAAAAAATAAATATTTCTGCTATTGGTGGAATTATACAGTCATCCTATAATAAAGGTTTAATTCTTGTTTAGTTTTAGTTTTGTATATTAAGAAACAATTTATTTATAGTCACAAATGACCAGTGAGCACTAAGTGGTTGTATTTGAATGTTATGTGAGGGGTCATGAATACTTGTGAAAGTTAAGGGTATTAGGTTGTTACACGCCTCAGCCTTGCTTAGGAGAAAAACAAGGATAAGAGTGTAGTATTTAATGCTGTGTGTTTAATATTGTCAGTTATCTTATGGCTTCTGACAGAGATGTGCATCAACAGCCCTTGGTACCAGCCTGCAGTTTTTAGCCATTATTGGTTGGTCTGAACAGGTATTAAAAGTTACAATTTTTACTACACCCTACTAGTTTGTTCTTTAGACTTGTCCTGTAAATACAATTAAATATTAGCAACATACTCGTGTTCAACTTATGTTCTTCCTTCTTTTTTTTTTTTTTTTTTTTTTTTTTTTTACCCAAAAAGAGGCATCCCAACCGCTGTCAGTGTAAGGGGAAAATAAGGATTTATGAGTAAATCAATATTTAAATCAATAATATTAGGTACTCATTTCACATCATTTCCAGTGGCAACCAGAGTTTTATTTGATGCAAAGCCTGGTGCAGTGTGCTAAAAATAAGAAAGAAGCTTTGGGCAGTGTAAGGTCTTGGGTAAAGGTGATGATATGGAGCCTGAAGTTATTATAGAAACACTCTTTTTTATCTCAAGCAGATTCAGACCTTTATAAACTTGCCTACTCAGACATTTGGATTGAATTTCATTATGCAATGATGTCAAAACATTTCAACTAACAGCATGAAGACTGTGAGCAATCTTGAGGTAAATTGCAAAAAAACCCCCCCCCCACAGTCATCAAAATGGGGGAAGGGTAGCAGCGCAAAGAGAAATGTTGAAAATTTATTATTCAGAAGAAAATAACTTACAGTTAAGCACTCTTCTGTATTATTTTGTAAACATAACCCCAAATCATTATATAGGAGTCAATGTTAACAAAGTACATTAGAAATCTGGACTGAACACAAAAGTCTACTTCTCTTAAGGGCCTCTGCTTTATGTTCTTAAAGTGCAAGACTGCAGTTTAAGCAATTTACAATCAGCAGAAAAGCCTCCAGGGACAGTCCGAATATATTTACTTCCAGGGTTTTATATTAATATTCTTTCCTCTGTAAGACACTTAGTGTTATGTTTTGAGATAAATTTACAAAAGTAAAAAAATATGTCCTAGAACCTCAGCCGAATTATAACCCTTGTATTTATTCAGATACTTATTGCACCAGCCTGAAGAGTTACAGGCTATGTGAAATATGTGAAGTGGAACATACTTGTCCTACCAGTTTGTCACATGATCATTTTTTGGCATGTAAAACACTGAAAAAAAATCAGAATGATACATTTTTTCATAGATGGCATTTTCTGAGTGTAATGATACCTTAAAGTTTTGTCTGCAGGGAAGGTATAATGCACAGGAATTTATGGATTGCTGTACTGGATCAGATCAGAGTAATCTAGTTTTGTCTTCTACAGTGAGACACAAGAAACAAATGTGAAACAACTTTCAAACTTTAAATTCTTTCAGAAGACAGTTTGGTTCACTACTGTTAGGTGGAGTAGCGGTTCTTTTCTGCACTGCACTGTAGTAGCCTGTATCCCTACAGTGGAAGGATGATGACACACCTGTTCTCAGATGTGTGTGCTGAGCATTAAGGAACACATAAGCTTTCTGTGCTATTTTTTATAACAGGGCCGAAATATGTAATTAACATGTCTTTCCTATTTAATTTCTCTTGTATTTTTGAAGTTTAAACCTTGTAGCCCTCATAAATACATAAGATCTGAAAAGCAGCATTTATCTTGTTGCATCTTCTGTATGGAGCTGCTAGAATTTATCTTTGTAAGAGGAACCAGAAGTCTGTTAAGCTTGTTAGAAAACATTGAGGGTAAAACTAGGCAAAGTTGCAAAGCAATGAGTTCTGAGTCAAGTGAACGTGACTGATTATGGCTGGGATACTACCAGAACTTTTGATGTTACCCAAACTGGACTGAATTGAACTGAGATCTTATCCATGGAAAACCTCTAATTTCACCAATTTACTTCAAGTTGGAACCTAATCATCTGGTACAGAATCTAGGGTATAAATGGAAGTCTTGGCATTGAGTTTGTGGTCAACAGATTGGATTGGACCCTAGGGCCAAGTTCTGCTGCTAAGACAATATTTTTTGAATGAAGCTAAAATTAAGTTGAACAAATAGAATTCAGTTACCTTGGTTCATGTTTAGGAGGCTTGAACATTGCTGGTGTGTTGAGCTGGGATCCAGACTCCTATTACAGAGAAGTTTGTGTACGAAAAGACCTCAGGTAGAGAAGCAGATATTCTCTGGAACATCAGCGCTACATAAACTACATATCCCAAAGCATAATTCTGCATTTTCATGACAAACAGTAACTTAGTAAAGTCCAAAACAGACAACTTCAAAACAATGATGGGAACCCAAGATTATTTTTTGGTGAGGAACTTTAGGCACAGTGGGAAACAACACTTGAAATGACCTTCTGAATGCTTTGGATTGACATGAAAAAGTGCATAATGATGTTGGTGTGGTTACTGTATTTCACATCCAGCCCTGAAAAAATAATTGCAGGTCCTTTACATGTGTAGCATGTTGTTTTCATAGCACATTTACAAGGCAATTATAAAAATCTACAGTCTCAACTTTATAAAAAACAAAACCAACTGCATAATGTGGCAATGTTGACCTAAAACATATGGCTAAATAATAAAATAACAGAAAACTAGTTTAAAAAGCTTAAGATACTATGCTATGCAGTGCAGAATACCTTATAAAATTTTAAGTGAACTGTGAAAAGTTTATACTTATTTTCAAGAGTTCTCCAACAGACATTCTGACCCAAGGTTAGCTTTAACTGTGTTATGGAAGGCATCCTACAATAGACTTTTTAAAGCTGAGTTTTAAAACTGAAATCTAGCATGTGCTTTTGACTGTAACAGAAAGAAAGAAGGATCTTCTAAAAGGAATTTTCAAAAATACAAAATTAAAACACAAAAATGTATTATGCAAATGTAACATTCCAATGATGTAATTTTATCTATATGTGAATGCACATCTCCAAACTGATAACTGGTTTGACTTTTTAAGTTAGATACTTGCAATGAGTGCTATAAAGGAGCAAATCTTAATACTCCTGAAACAGTCTCATTTGGTGTATTTTGGCAAACCAAGCCTACTGCCAATATTTGTGGACTTCACCTGAGATTTTAATTTGCAGTGCTGACAGTGCTTAGGAAAAAGAAAAAGTTTGTACCAGTATAACCTGCAAAAGTTCTTGGATCTAGCTCCACAGGCCATCGCATCAAGTTACCAGCACTGTGCATGCAGCGTTATCTGGAGGCTGTTGAAAACTAAAGACATTCAGATTCAGTGATACCCAGATTCAAATTCAATTGATGTGCTGTATCTGTTGTCAGCTATGTAAAACCTACAAGGCGATCCAGAAAAGATCTCGTACAAAATATCAAATACATCAATATTCTTACCTAAGTGTGTGCAGTTGATCAGATATTTCCAAAGAAAATAGAGGTATATTTTTTCTTTTCGTTCCATTTCCTCAGACTGACCATTGGATCTTCTACAGGTATCATGTCTCCATTATGCTTACAAGCATACCTTTCCTGCCCCCCGCTTTCTTTCTGCTATTTCTGCTCAGACTCTTTTGTCTTTCACCAGACTCCTACTCCACCTCATTTTATAGGTTTCTGGGAACAGTGTACACATTAGGAAATTTGTGTCATATTTTGGTTTATATGACAAAGTGGCATAATTTATGCTAGACCCACCATGTTCTTATTTCTCCCAGTGTTATTTCTAGTCTCTGCTCAGCACTATCTTGCAACTGTCAACACCATTTTTCTTGAGCTTTTTGAAAGTCATTCTGTTGACTTTCTGTGGCACCAGAAGTATTAATGTTAAGAGAGCACCAGTGAAACTAACATTTGAAAAGCCCTACTTTTTAAATGGAGGCTTTTCACCAGGGTGTATTTGTCAGCAGGTTTTGAACTAGAGAATTCTTTCCAGGAAGCTTTGGATTCTGCCATCTGCACTCCCCACATCATTGGAAAGAACTGAAGCAGTAATTCTGCCACTGCATGTTATTTACAGATGTAATCCAGGAAACAGGCCAAGCTTCACAATAGACTTCTATTTGGTTTGCAGGAAGAGGGGTAGATTAGGCTGATAAAGCCTGGTTAAAGGAATCTCACGATACACTGTTTTCAGTGGACTTTGTACAGCATTACTGCTCCATCTGTCATTCATATACCAGGTGATGCTTTAATGCTTTTCCACGCAGTGCTCAGTTGCTGCATAACAGCTGAATGCTACTACATGACAATGACCTTAAATGCCTTAGTCAACACTGCTCACCCACCTAAAAAGGATTCTTTTCCGTTGTCATCTACAGTCAATCCAACAAATGCATAGACTTTGAGGCTTAAAGGAAAGCTTATATTTTCATTCCAGTATACAAAAATACAATGAAATAGGCGATTTTCAGTCTGCCTATGAGGCATCCATGTTTCCATGTTGATTTTAGAATCACTTATTTAAAACCAATCAACCATTTCCACCTCAGTAACAATAGCAATAACTTATGGAATATTGTCACAGAGTAATGAGGCACTGTGAAACTGATGGGATAGTTAGTTCACTTCCCAGATCCTCTCCTGAGGCCTCCTAATAAGGAATTTACCTTTTATTTTATTTTCTCCCCTTTATCCTCCCCTCCACTCCCTCCCCCTAGGAAATTACTGTCTTGATCCACCTGAAAGGAGTTGGACTCAAGAGGTATGGTAGTTCTCTGGAAAAGAACCTCAGACTTGGTGCTCACCCAGTTCTATGTAAAAGCTTTTGCTGATATTTCTGAAGCCGCTCTCCTAATACTGATGGTCTGCTGTTAAAAGCTGTAGAATCCCTGCCTGACAGTAACCCATCAGCTTCCAAAGACGTACCTTATTTTTGGAAATGTACTGGATTCATTGGAAAATATTAACCATACAAAGATTATCAACCCCTTTTAGAGATGTGATTTTATGCATGTATTAGCTAATTGTCCACCTCATTGTCAATCTATTGAGCCCACTTATTTCATGGTATGACAATTTAGAAGCAAAAATATGTAGAGGTGATTTATTTGGATGCAAAAATCAGCAACTATTTATAGAAAGAAATTGGAGAGATACCAAATTGCAAATTTGTTTTCATGAAAAACTTGAATATCATCAAAGTTGATATATTAGAAGCAATAGAGGTCATTTACAGGGACAGAAACTAATATTCTGCAAGCAGTGAAACAGAAGATCCATGAAGCTACAGAGGCTCAGTCATCAATAGCACTGGACTTCTGAGAGTATGAATCCCTTCAGATGTTAAGTCAGAAGCAAATGAGAGCAGATGGAGGCCAAAGATATGGGAAAGATGAATTTCAAAGGAAGACAAGTGAGTGTCAGCTCATCAGCAGAAGAGGTCAGGTAGATAGTATGAGACAAGAACGTTTGAGCAGTAGGAATAAGAACACGGAAACCGCAGTTTTATTTTCCCTTAACAGAAAAATTACCTTTTCACTTTGGTAGATAAAAAAAATAAAAATACTTCTTCCATATGCTTTACTCCTTTTGAATTCCAAAAAATACCTTCAGTTGCTATTGAATTCATTTTTTAAAAGTATCTCTATGTAAAAATTGTGACTATCTTAATACTACATATACAGCTGGAATCCCCAGTGAGGTAAGATTTTTGCTATACATGATTAAATATATTTCACCTACATTCTAGAGCTAAAGTGCAAAAAAACCCCCAAAACTTATTCAAAAAATAAATTGCCTGTAATGTAGCTTTAATGATCTGAAAATGAGACTAAGACAAACAGTTATAGCAACCCAATTAAACAATGAAACTTTTATAAATGAAATAACATTTTCCTGAATTTTAAACTCTACCTGTTGTATACAAACATTAATCAGTCACATGATTAGCGGGAAAATGACAGCTCTTACTATTAGTTAACACCCTCCCTCCACTGTCTCCAACCCTGAAGAACAAAGCTTTTTGACTTGATAGAATTTCAGTGTCCTTACTAAAAAGTACACATACAGTAGGGCTGGGCAATATATGCAACTATTTATTTCCAAGGCTTGCATGGACTCCAAAAAGAGGATTTAGGTAGGTGATTTAGGGCTTAATGTAGGAGCATTTGAAATTAGTGCGAATATTCTAGTAGGTGTTAGCTAGTTTTGCACCAGGTATCCAACTGGTACTTGGTAAGCAATTTTTTTTTTCCTTCTCTTTATGTTTAAAAGCTTTAACAGTATTCTTCTCATTACAGACATCATCTTTCCCCTTATAACATCAAATATTCAAGGACCTGAAGACTCTTGTGTAACAGTTATATTGTACAGTGCATCATTACAATATTTCCAGTGCTTTTATTAAAATTTATCTCCTTGTCCCATAATTTCTTAGCTGGAAAATGAGCTGTAGTGTTGTTTTTTATTGCTGCTAAGCTGCTCTCCTTGTGTGCTGGTTGTTGATTTTCAAAGTCTGCATTCCTTATCTTAAGTCTCACTGCAGAAGCTATCAATCTCTACCATATTGCAAGGTGTTGTGGAAAATTTTTTTAATTTATCCATTCCCTGTCAAGCAAAAAAAAAAAAAGTGTTATATTCAAGCAGAAACTAGTTTTTATTCCAGTATTGAAATTCTCCAAACATGTGTATTGGTTTACACTTTGTGTGTGCAAGAGACATATGTGAGTATGTCTGCATTTATGTGTTCAAGCTACTAAATAAAAAAGATAAATGCCACTAGTAGAAAGTATGACTGTGTTTCTACTTAGAAAACATTCTTTTACTTACTTCCAGAGTTAGCTTGGCACTTACTTTGAGAATAAAACATTATTTTCAAAGCAAAGGCTGATGTACGAACTTTTCAGAATACAAATTACTTTAGACAATGCTAAAATAACTTATGTAAAATTTGTACTTGATTCTTTAGCGTGAGATAAGTGGTAGCTGCATATCTGGACTGAGCTGTTGCGGTTTTAAACAGATATACCCACTGTAAGGTAGTGTGAGGCTGGAGTTTCTATTTTATGCAACTGAAATATCCCTCCTAAGGGATTTTAAATGGATGAAGAGCAGGTGTTTTGATTTGGTGGTAAATTGGTAAGATGATTACCTTGAAAATTAATGCAAGCTATAATCAGAAATCATTCCCCTTCAAAATATCCAGAATAGAGGAGGAGAGTATGAAACATCAAAGCATTCTTAATGTTAAAATATCATTCTTTCAGGTAACATGAATGCAAAGGTAGTCAATCTGTGCTCATACATAGAGATGCTTATATTGATTTTATTATTGTTTAATACAGCATTTTTGAGTTCTATCTTCTCAGTGATATGTTATTATAGAAGATAATGGAGATTAAAAATAGTGTCAGTAGCTTGGTGCTCGTGTCCCTGTTTTTTTGATGAGACAAATTAAGTTGTCTGTGTGCTGTGCACAGGCACAAAGCATTTACAGATCAGAGAATTCTGTCTGATTCTGACCAAAGTCTGTTAAGAAGATGGATTAAAAATCTTAAATTATGACTTGACAGATAGCTCCCTTTTCCCCTCCTGTAATTGTTACTTCTTTAACTATTGACATAAGCTCTGCCTACTAACACATCATATAAGATGGATTTTTCATCCAAAATCACAAAAACATTCTTGTCTGCTCAAAAGAATCATAAGACAGCAAGTTATACAAAAAGACATATACGTTGTAGCAAAATTATCATATTAAGACTAATTCCATTAACTTTTAATATAGGAAAGTTAATAATTTTGCTATTGTATTCATATAAACACTAAGTTCTATGCTGAAAAACCCCACCATATGCAGTTACTTTTTATTCTATGAAAATTTCAAGAGTAATCAAAGAAACTGTGATCAGTCTACTGTTTAGGGAAAAAACACTATATAATCAATACAAGCAGAATGGAAAAAAATATAAATATAAATGTACCAAGGGAGTTGTTTGGGTTTTTTTTGTTCGAAGTGTGATTTCACACATGCAAGTAAGTAACCAAGGCAAAGATTTCCTGAACAAAACATGTTTACAATATAAAAATATAAGCTCTTAGTGGCCTTATAACAATTGGTTGAGCAGGTAACTGAGTATTGTTCACCTGAGGTTTTTGGAAAATCCTTGTCAGAGATATAGTAAATACTTTCTTGGACTTTCAGAAGTTCTTTTCTGTCCTGTTTCCATAGATTCGATAGCATAATGTCTTTTTTTTCTCTGGGACATATATGAAAATTTTTATTGAAAAAAAAAATGTACAGAAGGATTATTTATTATATTATAATATAACACATAAAGTTCTAGAGTTGTCTACCAATGTATGTTAATGTTTTTATTAACCTGTTCCTAATGTGTATGAATAATGGTATAATCTTAACTGACTTTTGAGATAATACAAGAGTGTCTGGCAGAAAGACACAGATTGTCTTCAGAATCACCATTACTTTTTCCTTTCAGACTTTGATATAAAAAAATCTGTTCTGCAGGAAGTCTCCTATTCTGCAGAGAAGATCACAAATCTCACTTTTCACTCATTACTTAAAGTAAAATTCACTGCTTCTATGTGCCTGGTATAGCACTCAGCCTTTTGTCACAAGTAAGAAAGAAAGATAATTGAAAATTAATAACATCTTTTCTGGGCAATGAATCTCAATGGAGGTAATAGCAAGAACAATAAAGCAGAGCCCTGTTTATTGAGACTGGTGTTTCTGAGGAAAAAAAAGGCACAAAATCCTGACAGAAATATGTCTGTTCTGAAGTTCTTATTCTTTGTTTCCATGTGTCTTTTAAGCAAATTTTTACATGGAGAAAAAAAGTGTTTCAGTCTATATTTTTATTTTTTTAGAAAGACAGTAGGAGTATTTTGTCACTGCCTGAAGTACACAAAATATGAGACTAAGAGTTCCAACTATCGGCTAGACATGTGAATCTTTTAAAAATCAAGTGTATAATCTTCTGAGTATATCGTGTCTTTGCATCATTCACAGATGAGGATTCTGCCAAAATAGTCTTAATGTACTTGTCTCTGGAGCTGCATCTTCCTCTAGCCTTCTCTTACGTTTGTTTAATTAATTTTTGCTCCCATTAGAAACTGTTGTGATCATGTAGCATTAGACTTCATTCAGCCAAACACAATAACACTGTAATCTTGCACCCAGTGAAATTAAAGAGAATTTCCACACCAGCTCTGCTGACTCAAGCACTGGTATTAGATACTACAGCAATGAGAATAACTGTGTTTCTTTAGATAAGCAGTTGACTCATATTTATTCCCTTATTATAATACTAACATAAGCTGACAATTTTTTGCAGAAGATTGCAGAACAGAATTCAATGTTGTGCCTCTCTAGGTTCAGAGGACGCAGAAGCTGAAAATAGCAATCTGTTACACCTCACAGACAGATCTTGAACATATGAACCTTTTGAATAGTTATTTTGTCTGAGTGAAATGGAATAATACTGACCTATACCTTAAAGATATGCTGAGTAAAAAAAAAAAAAATTAAGAGTATTAAACATGCGATTTCTCAAGTAGTATAGTGGGAGAAAAATACCCAAATAGGAGTTCACATAGGAGTTCATCTTAGTGGTTGTTTGCAGATACTTGGCCTGGCATGAGTAAACAGCAGAGTCTGAGCTTACAAGTAGTTTCACCATATTTACCTGAAGGCTTTTATTTTTTTAAAATTGGGTTTTTAGCTGCCATTTTCAATCATTACTGCATTTGGGTGTATGCACTTCACTGCATATTGGAAGCTGATGTCTGGTTCCTTTCCCAGATTGCACAGAGACTTTTTTTTTACAATTCTTTAAATATGTCTACTGTTGAAAGAGTTTTTGCCCTGATAAATCCTATCAAGGTCTAAACAGAGGATAAGTGAATTTTCTGAGCGTTGGAAATGGGAATCTTTTGAATTAGTTTATATTTATCAATTGGTGTGAAATCTCAGCTGGCTGTTGAAGGGATAGACAGTTTATAAAATACAGAGTTGCATCTCTTATTTAACTCTTTAGTATGAACTAAGCATAATTTAATAAGAATTTTTTTTTTTATCCTAAAGGTAAAATTTGGAAAATTTTCATCTTACTCCTGCTTTCCACAACACAGATTAAAAAGAGAATTTTGCCTGGTACTAAATATCAGATATGAACTGAGATTTTACAGCCAAGTTGCAGATCTGTGAAAATAAAGTTCATGGTAAAAGTCTCAACAGTCTTAAAAATATGTGTTACAGAATCATAGAATTGTAGATGTTGGAAGGGACCTCAGGAGATCATCTAGTCCAAACACCCTTGCCAAAGCAGTTTCCCTATGGCAGGTTGCACAGGACAGTATCCAGGTGGGTTTTGAACATCTCCAGAGATGGAGACTCCACGACCTCTCTGGGCAGCTCATTCCAGTGCTGCAACACTCTGTGTGGAACTTCAGGTGTTCCAGTTTTTGCCCATTACCCTTTGTCCTGTCACTGGGCACCACCAAAAAGAGCCTGGCCCCAAACCATTTGGTCCCCACACTTCAGGTATTTATAGACATTGATAAGATCTCCTCTCAGTCTTCTCCAGTCTGAAGAGTCCCAGCTCTCTCAGCCTCTCCTCATTTGAAAATCATCTTTGTGGCCCTCCACTAGACTCTCTCCAGAAGATCCCTGTCTTTCTCGAACTGAGGAGCCCAGAACTGGACACAGTGTTCCTGATGTGGCCTCACCAGGTCAGAGTAGAGGAGGAGGAGAACCTCCCTAGGCTTGCTGGCCAAGCCCTTTTTAATGTACTCCAGGACACTGTTGGCCTTCCTGGCCACAGGTCACACTGTTGGCTCATGGCCAGCCTGCTGTCCACCAGCACACCCAGGTCCTTTTCCTCAGAGCTCCTCTCCAGGAGGTCAGCCCCTAACCCGTACTGGTACATGTGGTTATTTCTCCCCAGCTGAAGGACTCTTCACTTGCTCTTGGTGAACCTCATCAGATTCCTTTCCACCCAAATTAATGAAAAGTCAGGTTGCCAAATAGACAAGAATATTTCCTATAGACTATTCATATTTATGTTTGTGCTAAAGTGTAATTTAGGCATGGAAAGGATTAATGAAGCTTTTGTTTGACCTCTCCCTTCCTAATCCCAGCCCATCATGGCTGCTGGAGCCTCTGTCCCCATACCTCATACCTTGGCTGTGAAGTTAAAAAGGTGCTTTCTCCCATTATTTTAGATTTGATCTGTATTTCACACCGACATATAATTAAGAGAGAAAAAAAACTTTATAAGATATTTTAAGAATGGCAAGTACAGATTCTATCAAAGATGTTGCATAATTCATGGAATGTTAATATGGTGATGTATTTAATTCTTTTTCTTCAGCTAAACATTTGTGAGAACAGAACAGTCTTGACTGTCAAGATTTTCTTCCTAGGAGATCAGTATTCTTTTCAGTACTGTGGAGACTGTACCAACAAAACATTAAAAAAAACCCCAAACCAAAACAAACAGACAAATTCCTGCTCTTTTTTTACCATTAATATATTTTCAAAACCTTACCTAAACCATCTGTTTTTGATATTTACTGTTGATAATGAATTGGTGTGGATTTTAAATATTGAGAGAACAATAGGGAGTTTTTTTAAAAAAAAGCTATCTCATTGTATACTAAGCAAGATGAAGTTTCTATGGTAAAAAATATTATAAAGTCTAAAGTTGAGTTTTTGAACCTGTAATTGCTACCAGTTAGTGTTGAAATTGAGGAGCTGTAGATATCCATATAAGTTTATTAGTTGACAAGACAAACTTAAAGGCAGCTACAAATAACCGTCAGAGCCTCAGCTCTTGTGACAGCTATTGGCTGTGTAAGGGAGGATCAATCTGACAAACATTACAGTATTTTATATCATGGAGCTATATATATATGATAAATGTGTGACCTTGAGCCACTAAATAGCATCAGAGATGAAGGGTTTTGAAGAGAGCTAAAGAAAAGATGAATCATCCACAAGAGAAGGAATAAATAGAAGCATTAATACATGTAAATAAAAACCAGAATTCGCAGCCTGATTTGCTACTTTATTGTCTATACTTCAACATACGTATGAAATGTAATCAACTGAGAAGGGTTGTGTTTTATACTTTGTATACTAACTGGAGTATCAGGCTGTCAAAGCTTCACCCAAAACCCAGCAATGTTGTGGAGGAGCTCATCCTTCAATACTGGAGCAGATCTGCTTGGTGAAGCTCAATATTAATATGTACAACCAAAGAAGCTGAAGAATATGGACTCAGGCTTTCCTCGATTGTTGATGCAGAACTAGACTTAAGCTTTGTAGGTATGCTGTAGGTTTCCATTCAGGAGGCAGAGAGATATCTGGCCCTTACTTAAAGTAAATATGCTTTATGAATGAATGATGTTTTCTTTCTCTATAAAAAGCCATTTACTTCCAGCTTCATTAACATCATACAGGTCATAATATTTTTAATTATTTTACAAAATCCAACATGTAGAGCCCTTTGGGAGACAACAATGGATTAGCAAGCTTCAAACATTTTTAAATTTGTGATTAAGAAGTGTTTCTTAGTAGACAGGGAAGAAAAAAAGAAAGCAAAAATTTATATTGTTTTGTTTTCTCTGGCTGAATAAGATTGCAGTTTTTTATATGGAGATTTGTATATTTTTATTATATGCTATCTCTCTACATTAGATGTATTATTTATGTGTTATGTATTATTCATATACTATGATATATATCATCTTTCTATATGAAAAAGAACTGTATGCTAATTTCATTTGCAATTGTATTAAAAGAAGTTATTTCGTTGATTTCAGTGCAGCTATTAATGATACAATTAAACAGAAAATTAGGTTGAAGATTTCTTCTCTGGAAAGATTTGCATATAATGCTAAAATATTTCAGTAATATGTAATTGATATACTCTTCAGTACTTCTAAAAGATGCAATCATTATTTGGCCATGATGAAGTGCTTTTGTAAATGATATGGCTTCATTCCACACTTTAGTGTAAAGAGATGTTCCCTGAGAAATGACATCAGTGAAAAAAAGAGTAAGAGGATGGCTAGGAGATTGGCATTGATGTATGGTGTTCTTCATCCATAGATAAGCTTTTGAGTCAGATTTATGTTCACAGTGAGCTCAAATCAATAGAAGTGATGGCTGATGGCTGTGAAACCCCTTAGTCCATTCTCTAATTCCAAGCTGGTAATTTGCTCATCAAAATCAGTCAGTGCAAGTCCTGGTACTGAAGTGCGTCAGGACTAGCTGCCTCAAGTAGGAAGCAAAAATGTAAATTGATTTTGTAATTCAGTTATGCTCAGAGATTTAAAGGAAAGAACTAGATAAAAAGATATGATGAAAAAAGATTTGTATGTAATTTAAAGGAAAATCTTGTAAGTTGAAAAATAATAATATTTAAGTATTCATTAAACTATTAAAACTGAGCTTGTAGGAGAGATTAATTGCTTTTAGCATACTCATTAGTGAAGTATAGGCATATTTCTGCTTTGTGTGTTTGTATGTATGTAATGAAAATTGTCTTGACAGTGTTCTGGCTGACGTGTAAAATCTACCCATAATCCTTTTACCCACTGTGACTTCTAATGAAAAAGCAGATCACTGCCATTTGCCCATTCCAAAGCTTTGTTTACCATGTATGCATATGTAAATAGGATAGAAAAGAATGAGAGGGAATACCATTAGTCCTGGTTTGATGTCATACCACTTTTGAGAGATGTATTTACATGGATTTTAGAGCAGTTATTTCTGACAAAGTACTCACTTAAAAGAGAAATCAAGTTTTCTTGAGAAAATGGAAATACTTAGTATAATAAGGCTACATTTCTTTACTCGTAAGGAAACAAAAATATATTTAAAATAAATGCTATATCTCAACATAATTAATGTTAAATATACATAATTATTGTCAATAAATAATGATAAATATGGGTATACATATTAATCCATTAGTGGCTGTAAGTTTAATAATAGGATGTTTTACTATTTTTTTTTTTTTACTAAAGTTATGGAGCTTGAGGTGAGATACTATTTTTATTTTATTTAGTCTTAAATATTTTAATGTATCTAGTTAATTTTGTGCTTCATGAACACATATAGCAGACTTTCTTAAAAAGGCTTTTTTTGACATTTAGTCTGGTTTTGATTCTTTTATTTGTCAAATTCCAACAAATTAGAAATACTAAATTAATTTTATATCAACTATTCTGAGAACAGGTCAGAAAAACAGTGTAACAGGTTAGAAATGAATTGACTTATTCAACTCCACATGGGGTCAAATAGGTATTTTGTGATCTGCACTGTAAAAGCAACATGAGCGTACAGTTAATATTGTATTATTTAAATTTTGTTTGAAAACACAATTAAACTGATTTAGAAGAATGACAGCGCTAAAGATAGTGGTTTTTAGTTTATTAATCTCAAAATAGTTTGAATAGTGGAAGTTTGGATGACTTTTTGAAGGTCAGGCTGCCTATAATTGGTTCATGGTTAATATTAAACATGTTTTTATATATTTACATAATCTCTATGCAGTTAGGGTTTCAAAGAGAGTAAAATAATTTAAAAAATTAAAAGCTAATCCCCCCTTTTGCAATTACACACCCCAAATATCTGCTTAAAGATGATGGTAATAAAGGATATGGACTTTGTGGTTTGATGCAGACTCCCCATGGTATTCCTTTAAACTACTGAGATGTAGCCACTTGTACTTTCTTGTTTATTCCATCTTGGCACAAACCTTGCCACTCAGTGTAACCACATGTTCAAAGCAAAACACAAAATGGTGTAGTTTTAGATGACTCATTTATTTTTTTTTATACTCAAAAGTAGCAACATTAAAAAACGAAATACGCAAATTCCGATCTTAAACTCATTCCAATTTTACTGCTGTTTACTTCAAAGGGCCCTGTAAAGACTATGCTGGAGAATGACATTCTTGTGTTGAAAAATTAATACATCACTGACACTGACCCATTTTCTGATTCTCTCTGCTTTATGAATTTTAAAAATTTTTATATTTGTAAGGCAGGTCCGTTGTTAAATGTCTTTTAGGATACTGCCCCTTGAAAGATTAAACAGCAAACCATGTTAAGCTTTAGATTGTTTATTTTTTAAACCCAGGAATATAGTATAGAAACTGATTGTCTTGACTGCTTCTGTTGAGGCCAAAATCAGTACACATATCATGTTATTTATCCAAATCTACTTATATTTTTGAGCTGAGAGTCTTTAGTTAGGCAGTTGATATTAACTAAGTTATTAAGGAAAATATCCTTGTCTTTATAAATAATTTTTTAAAAGTTATTTCACTTACTTTACCTGTTATTTTGAAGATTAATAAAATTCTCTGTGTTCCAGAAAGGTTATAATGCTGTGTAGGCTACAACTAACTTTGCAAATGTTAATGCTTCTCTGCAATACTCAGTTCATCTGACTGATCCAAAATGGTTGCAATATAGATTCATCCTTCTGTGAAGGTGAGACAAAAACAGCTACAAGATTAATAAACAGGTTGTAGCATAGATAATTCTAAAACTATAAGGTCTGTGTCCTGGCAAATTTCCAATAACTGTGTTCAAATAGACAGTCTTTTCTAAAAAAGTGAACAATGTAAAAAAAAAAAAAAGTGTTGATGTGGTTGATATTCCACTGGGTCAAGTCAGTGTAAATTGGATGTTATTAGAAATTTAACCTTGTGTTTACTTCCCAAGGAGCACATTGAGCCTCACAAAGCACATTCTTCCCTTTCCCCATCCTGAAAACTTGCAGAATTTTTATAGTTATTCACACCAGAAATTACTAGGAGTCAGTATTAGTACCCATCTCTTTCTGTTTATTACAAAAAACACAGAAATATTTAAATGTATGGGGCACCATGTGATGTAATTTTTATGTATTAGATTGCTCTATCATTATTATATAGTTAGATTTAAATAGAGTGAGTGTGGTTTATAATTTCTGATTATAATAACATTCTGTTATTTAGTGTATATAATTATCACTCTTCCTTGCAAGCTTTAATTATTCTATTTCTTGGAAAAATTTCAAAGATGGAATTTTTAGTGTTTGCCTGTAAAGATCCACCAAATTCATTTTTCAAAGAGGTGGTTATGTTGTTTAAAAGCTGAGCTTATTATTTTGATTGCTTTACATAATTTTGAAGACTTCCTCCCTTTCCTTTCTTTTTTGCATCAATTACTCCTGTAAATGAAAGGGAAAAAATAAAATGTCCCAATAAGAGTCTAAACAATAATGTGTTGGTCTGCTGGGCTGTAACAGATGACACAATGCGCAAGAAATAGTAGCTCTCAGCATGTGATTTCTGTATGTTTCAGAAAGCTGAAGACAACAGAAATTAAGCAGGACGAGATTTAAAAATACAGTTTTGCATTTCACTTGAAATATCTGGATTCATAAAGGAATTATCTTAATGAACTTGAAGATTACCAATAACTATGATATCTGCAATATCTTATAGCATATATTTTTACAAACGTTTACAAAGAAATTGACAGATACGTGCTTAGGTTAGTGATATTATAGTGTAAACCATGGTATGGGATGCTGCTGTACAAACAGGCAAGTAATATCCTAACATTTTCTTCTTTTCCATAGTTTTGTATCTTATTATAGTATTAAGAGAAAAATAATTATCTTAAAAAAGCCATATTCTTAGTGAAGTCTTACAATGAGAGAAAATGCACATCTTTTTTTATCCATTAAGCTTTCAAATAGCAAAAGTACTTAACCTGGGCTCCAGATTGCTTAAGGTAATTATACAATAAATATACAATAAATATAATGAAATACAGGTTTAAGAGTTTTAATACATTAAAAAAAAATCCTTTGGAGACTAGCCAGTTATCTGTCAGATAGGAAGCAGTAATTGAAAGATATTCCTAGACATCCATGCATTTAAGCATGAGAAAAAAACTATGCAGTTGAGGCTGAGGTTGTTTTCATTTGAGGGTGTCATTGCAAGGAATTATCTAAATTGAGTCATGAACTTAAGGAAAAAAATTACAAACAAATCTGCATAGTAATGTACAGTAACTTGAATGAAGATGGCCCTCAGTTTTGCCTATTGTAGCATCTACTTGTCATCAACAGTTAATGTAAAGTCTGATGAATGACTTAATTACTACTCACTGACACAAAGAGCGAGAAGAATGAGTATATTTAATACTGATTAATTCATTTTTATGATTTCCAAATTCTCAACTTCTGTGCTTATTCGTTCTGTATTTTGGTCTTGTTTTGGTGCTTGCACAAGTCAAACTTTCTATTTTACTCTGCTTTTTGGTTTGGTGGAATGAATTTCTTTCATAGATGCTTATCTCTCTCCCCAAAGAGTGTGAGAAGACGGATCTGGGAAAGCTGTGTCTCCTCTTCCTGATCAGTCACCTGGCTGGCAAGGACATGAAATCTGTGTTTTACTGTGAATGCACAGACCAGTGGTTTCACTGCTGGCTGCTCATGCTCTGGCCTTCATCAGTCATTTATCAATATCTAATAGTCAGTCTCC
The DNA here is from genome assembly GCA_907165065.1 of Caprimulgus europaeus. The sequence continues at coordinate 20,511,097 of OU015527.1, forward strand.
TGTTTGTCAGCCATTATTCTCAGTGTTTGACACAAATATTTGCAGCAGCTACCTCACAGATTTCCCATAAAATAAAGTTTGTTGTATTTGCTGTACTTTGAAAGAAAGGTGGAATTTCTAGGAATATAAAGGCTAAAAGAAATCTTGTTTGTAAGTTAAAATGTACTATAAAAGGAGAGTCATAATAGTGACCGTTTATACATCCATACCTCTTTCGTCCTGGGCACACTTCTCTTGTGTACCACTAGTTCAAAGTCTAGTGTCTTGCTTTCTAAACAGGTGAAAAAAATAAATCCCTCCATTTAACAGAGAGCTTACATTTCTGTATAAAATGTCATTAGTCTTGCATATCTTTATTTCCACTTTCTCCTCAGCAGACTTCTTACTCTCAGCCATGTAAGAGATTAGCTCAGCTGCTGGCAAGAAAAAAATTCCACTTACCTAAACAGTATGGTACCTGTACCAAATTGTAAACCTTGCCCTTGAACAGGAAAACAACTCCTAAAATTACAGATGTCACTAAGCTCCACCCTTCATTATTCAGAGACAGGCAAGAAGGAGGATTTGAAGTATAGGATAGTTTCCATATTAGGAGAAAGTGGGATAAGAATTGACTGTTCACTGCCTCTTTCAGTATAAAAACTAGAACCTTCAAGTCAAGACAGTAAGAGTTAGAGAAACTCCTCACTAAAGGATGTTGTGTGTGAAGCAAACACAGAGGTGTTCAAAAGGAGAATGAAAAAAACACTTGCTATTTAGTCAGTTCAGTGTTACTGCAGAGACAACTTCTAAAGGGCTCAGGAGATCCATGAATGGAAAAATGTTATAAAAGGTTCATCACTTACGCTTGTCTGCACCTTTTTCTGCCTAAAGCCACTGTCAAAGACAAAAGCCTGGACTGTAAATAGATTAAATGGATCCTTGGTGTGAATTAGTAAAAGTCTCGTTAGCAATTTTGTGTGTATGTATGTGAAGTTAAAAACTTACTAAATGATTTGCACTATTTATGCTCTAAAAATGGTTAAGAAAAAATAAAAGTTTTAGTTCTAAAGCATCTATTTTGCTCATAATCCAGTGCTTAAGGGGTAAAGCTGACTTTTGTTTTCTGAAAATGTGAACATCCTGCAGTCCACAGATGGTTTTATCTTCAGGAGTTACACCTTTGCTCATAGGTGTCACCTCGAGTTTGAGGGTTGACTCAGCTTGCAATCCTGGTTTGCTTGTTACATTTTTATTTGTATTTCTCTGGAGCTAGAAGTGCAACAAATTATTACAGTTTTCACACATCTGCAGATGCACTTCCTGTTCTATACTTAGTTTCTAACATGATTTGAAAAACATGATATGAGAGTTCAAATAAATATATTGAGATAGTTCTGATTCTAACACTGTCTGGAGAGCAATTCTTCAATAAAATGAGTAGAACACTAAAAAAAGTCTAATTTCTGAAAATGTCTAACATGCTGCCTAGTTTGTTACAAGTTTCTCAGACTGATTATAATTTTAAATAATTTTCATTTAGGAAAGTCCAATATGTTAGGAAAAAATAATTAAAAAAATATTTTTACCTGTAGGTTTCTGTATGAGAAAAGATAACCAAGAAATATTTATTTTGGAAACCGGCTGTCACTTCCCTCAAAGCTTGGCTGCACAGTGTGTTATAATTTTTTAAAAGAAAATGTCATTGCTCTTTCCTATTGTGCCAAAATTATTTTTTCTTTACAAAAGAAAACCTAAAACTGAGCAGTATGAGTGCTACATAAATCATAAGTAGGAATCAGATGATAAATGTTTATATACATAAGGAAGTTGTTGAAATTTTGTTTTGTAATGGTATCTTGCCTGGCCTTTTCATACACAGGTGGAATAGAAAATATTATCCCCTCTAGTTCTCTGTGTGTCTGGTTTGTCCTATGTAAAAATTGTTTTTTCTTAAATTAGTGTAAGAGATGTTAACTTCTCAACTATAAAAAAAATTTGTCACATTAAAATGATGTTTCTGGACACCAAGTACTTCAGCATTTAGGCAATTTTAACTATACAAGAATCACAGCCACACTTGTGTTTAGAGTTTAGAGGTTTTATGCTATGTGGTTAAATATTTACGTGAATAGCCACAAATTAATTGTATCTATATGGGTTTTCTAAAATTTGAGTTACTACTGGAATACTCAAATAATTTCTGTGTAAAATCAAATAACAATAAACAATATTTACAATAACTATTATCTAAATAGATTTTTGGGGTTCTGACACCTTTATCTTAAAATAAAAAAAATGACCAGAACAAGAGGTTACAATTTTTATCTTTTCATATCTTTCTACTACACAGTTCACAGAATCACAGAACGGTTGGGGTTAGAAGGGACCTCAGGAGATCATCTAGACCACTCCCTCAGCCAAGGCAGGTTCCCTCCAACAGGTTGCATAGGAAAGCATCCAGGCGGGTTCTACCACATTGTTTTCCCTTTTCATTTTTGTGGTGGTTACTTGGGTGTAGAAATCAACATAATGAGTGGTTTTGCAATGACAAAAAGGTGGGGTTTTTTGAGACCTATTTTTTTCCTTTTTTTTTTTAAACTGACTATTTTAGGGGAGTGGAAAGTAATTTGACTTAAAATATTCTCACCTATTTGGAACCTGTAGTTAATGCACCCTCTAGCAATATTTAGTTTATCTGACAAGGAGCTAGGAATGACCTATGCTGCCATGCCAGTCAAACTCACATGTGAGCTGTACAAAGAGGTTTTTGGCTTTGCTGAACTGCACTAGATAAATATTGTACATTGTACAGTTATTTCTTTGTAGCCATGAGCACTACATATCCTGCAACCAAAATCTGATTTTTTTAATCTAAAAAGTAAGTTCAAAGAATAGTGCAATTTTCAAATTTCTGTCTGCCTCCTTCCTTTTTTTGGTTTTGTGTTTCTTGAAATCCATTGGAGAGCACTTTGTGTTTTCATACAGATAATGCACATAAACCTTTTTTGCATTTTGTTGTGTTTCTGTTTATTTCTTTGTATAACATATTTAAGTGAAAGCTTTTTTTTATCCCATTTCCTGTGTTCTCCTGGGGAAATAAAACTTTGACAAAGTTTATGGGAAATCTGACTGCTTTAAATTGCTGCATCAGCTCAGTGTGGCCTATTAAAATTATGTGAAACAATTTTAGCTCAGATGTCAATATGGGCATGTTGCAGTTCTATTCATCTTCTGCATAACAGTTGTGTTGGTGATCTGCCTTCTTTGTGATTATCTTGCACATTGTGAAACAGACACTGTAAAGGACTGTGCTAGGACATTTATTTGCACTCTAGAGCAATTAGTTTCACTGAACCTATAAAATGCACAAATACATGCTCTTGACCATCTCCTCATGGTATTTTTCCTAACTTTCCAATGACAGATGACATGCCCCGGAATGTTCTACAGCCTCTCTCACTCCCTGCCTGACCTTCTGGGGAAACCCCACAGACCTTGCAGCGTTCCAGCAGTGACAGACCCACCTACAGTAACACCTACCCTACTTTCCACAGCATTTGTGCACCTGTGATGGATTTCAGTGAGCCAAATTACACCGTACACCTTTGTTAACAAAAGGAAGAAAATGTCAATAATGAAAATGACTTAGTAAATACTAATAAACCCAATAACAACAAATCATGAAAAAAAAATACAGAGGGAAAGTAGTGCGTAATAAATGTATCCAGGGCATAACAATTAAATCATTAATGAATTGCATTGGATAGATATTTCTGGTCTACTGAATTATCTTCATTCAACAAACAACAGTATGTTAATATTTTACAATTCTATAACGTTACTTGCTTCCAGTGAAACAGTTGCATTAATATTGCTTTGTGTTATTCATGCTCTTATTCTGATAATATATTTTTTCCTCTTGCTAGGGCATGGTGTCTCACAGGGGAGAGTTATTCTGGGGCTGTCTGTTAAATATGCCATGCAACTAACCCAGATCTGAGGAGCTAATTATGTTATCTGTGACATTATTAAATAATTATAGTCCTTGAAATGGGGTCAGAAGTAACAGGACATCCCTGTAGTGCAGCGTTCACAGTTCATACAGAGAGCTAGCTTAAAAGAGTGTGAGAGAAATCAGATGCATATAGACTTTTACCCATTTACCACTGTTGTCCATGGGAGCACTCATAGCTAGCTTGCCTTTTCAGTTTCTAGATTTGTTGCTGCACACTGGGTCTGCAGTCATTGCTCTCAATATGGCCTGGAAAACTGATAACCACTTATCTTTTTTTAGCAGTTCAAAGGTATTTTCTGATGACTTTCTGACTGCCAGTTTTCCCCCCCCTTTTTTTTTTTTAAATTTCCCCTTGCTGGTCTTAATCACACACAGTGACTGTCTCCTGAGACATGTTGAGTGTAGAAAGTAGGACATGGTACCCAGGCAGACTTAACTATCCACCTTGAACAAGGTCCATAAATGAGCTGCTGTACAGCTAGGAATTCTTGCTCTGCTAATTTTTGTAGCTCTTTAAAGGGCTCTAGCTACAGCTTCTGTGAGGATTGTCATTAAAATACATGTCTCCACGAGATGCACAAATAGAGAGAATAGGTTGTTCTGAAAATGCTGACATTTTTATAGCATTTTCTTTACACAAGATCTTCTGATTGTGTGTAGTTTCCTGAAATCTACTGGAAACTTCCCTTCTGACTGAATTGTACCAACCTTAGTATTTTTAGCATGATTATATAATGTCAATATTGTCATCTGTCTAATGTAATACATGGATTACATGTCTAGCACATAGTATATGAAATAAACTCACAGTTTATATAAAATATTTTAAAATAAAGTGTAAAATAATTGCATGCAGGAGTATAATTAAGATGGTATAACACACAACAGGATGGTCATATCACATGAATACACAAGAATAAGTCAGAAGAGCACTTATATGTATTCTCATATACATAGAGATAGAGACATTTTCTTGAGCTGTGGTCTAGACATTGTAATAGTTTGTCATGGCTCCTGGAGTTCAGTGTCTTGTCAGCAGCAGCATATGGGAACTCTTGCACAGACAATTTCCTATACAAAGACTGCTAAACCTTGGTTTGAAAGCTTTATTTGCCCTGGGATATTTTTCAGTATTGGTAACATTATTTACTGTGCTGGGTATGGCTGGGATGGAGCTAACTTTCTTCATAGCAGCTCTGTCGTGTTGTGTTTTAGATTTGTGGCCCAAACACTGTTGATAACATCATCATCAGTTCTGTCCATTTTTAAGCAGCCCTTGTCCAACATAAAGTCTTCTCTAACGCTCTCTGCTCCCTTGTGAGTGGGCTGGGGATAGGTAAGATGTTGGGAACTGACCCCAGCTGACCAAAGAAATATTCTGTGCCACGCAATGCCACGCTTAGCCAGAAAAAGCAGAGGATGGGCGTTTAGGTGGGTTAGCTGTCTTTTGCTCAGGAACTGGCTGAGCATCAATCTGTTCGTGGGAGGTGTTGTGTGATTGCCTTTGCATCACTTGCTTTCTTTCCTTCTTCCTCCTCTTCTCCTTTGCTTATTAAAATATTCTTCACCTTAACCCATCACTTTTGTCACTTTTAGTCTTTCTTTACTCTTCCCCTGGGGTGGTGGGGGGGAAGTGAGTGAGCAGCTGTGTTGTGCTTATCAGCCTACTGGAGTAAATCCACGGTTTTCTGAAAATGAAAAGTCTCAACAGAACTGGGCAGACTTCACAGACAGTGAACTCTATCATGAGCTTCTTGTGAAGGAAAAAAAATAAAAAATAAAAAATCAGAAGGAACTTTAACTTTCAAAAGAACCAACTCTTCTAAAATAATTTCTTGTACATGTCAAAGGTATATTTAATGAACCTGCCTGACTTTTCGCTGGTTGTTCTTGTCTGTGAGATACAATAATATCTTTCTTTTCATGAGGCTCCTGTTTCCCTGATGATTTTATTTATAGATATGTGAAAATTCACTGGTGTTTCGGCTAAGTTAAATTGTATAACAAATTGAACAATTGTCATCAGACTGTGCAATATTGCTTATTAGATAGTCTGACTTTAAAAAATCTGTGTGTCCAGGGAGTCATACAGAAAGCCATATATCCAGGCTAAGGACTGAGGGCTCTATTCACAGAGAAGTGTATTATGCACACTTAAGTCCCCAAAATGCACATTTCATTTCGCACACAAGAAAGCACGGCATTATTGCCTCACAAATACTTCAGCCAATGTAATACTTCTCATAGCCACCATGTTATTTTTAAGACAGTTCAAAGGTGAATGCCAAAAATGGTGGGGATACTGCTGTGAGGCGAGTTCTGCCTCTGAACATTTTGTTGTTTTATAAAGATTAACATTTTGTTTTCCAAACATAAAAACCTCTACCTCTGAATTATCCACAGAAAGGGAATAATAAGATTTTATTAAATGTACTATTATAGGTCTTTGGCAGATACTTACTGGACTGATCCTCTTGAAGGCAAAGCCACTATTTGGGTGAGTAGGTGCTCAGCAACATGATGGGCTGAAATTCTGGTCCTACATTCTTAAGGCAGTGTATGATGTTGTTTTCATGCAAGGAAGCAGGAAATTTTCCATATAAAAGGGTCTGAATGCTTTTGCGATATTTACGATGGGTAAATGCCTGACCTAATAAATAATTTGAAATCGAAAATACAGTCTGTTTGGAGGAGTTATGCTTAATCATATGGGAGAAAACATGTGTTTTTTGTCCTTATTCATATTCAGTTATTCTGATTCTTTTACTATTTCACACTTGCAGCTTGTGCATGATTAAACTATTGCAGCAGTCCATATAAACTGCTCTAAAATCTGTTTAAAAAGCAGTCTTCTAGGGTGTTTCAATCTGCATGTTCCTTTATATTGAAAAAAAAATATAATGTTGAGGAAGAACAGAAAAATAACAGGTGCTTATAACCTTACTCATTTTATATACAATAATAATTTAGTTAAATTAAAAGCAATGAACCAAAAGGACTAAATTAATGGGACATTTCAGCAAAGTGTCTTCGTTGTTAATTCCATAACTCTAAAGTGTAAAATTAAAAGCCTGTGTGTTTTCTGAGAAGTGTGAAGTCATAGCCAATATACAGCAGCATACTCCTTGCAGAGGATGTATAAAGAATGATGTATTCTGAGAGAAATAAATCATCTTGGAGAGTTGATCGCATCCTTATATTTTCTCTGCTCACATAATCCCTCTTTGTACCTGATCCTAAACAAAAGTATAACACCTTGCTGACATCTTCCCACCCAGCTGTCATGAAGATTGTTATGATGTCACAAAAAAAGGCTAAATCAGACAGTTAGATTTATATGTGTAATTGACCCTTTAGTTTTCTAAATTTTAAATTTAAGCTCTTGTAGCTTCCTCAAGACTTAATGCTCAGTTCTCCTCTGTTTCTTTGACTAAGATTTATCTACATCTTGCAATGGAGTGGGAGGAAGAGGAATAATCAGGCTACTGGTCACACTTGCTAGTACATTTACACAAGGTGTGACTGAAAATATCACAACAAAATGGAAAACAGCTTTTGTCAGAAAACAGTTTTTGTCTGAAAACAGCACAAACACCCCAGCGCAGTAATATATGTTTGTAGCTACTGTGCCTTTGCATTATGGCTACCATTTTCTTGGAGCATCTTTCAATGTCTTTGCATCTATGTTGAAGAGGTTTCTGTCCTGGGGAACAAGAAGCAGTTTATCCTAACAGATTATATTATTGGGATGCTCAGAAGTAGGCCTGAAACTATACAGCCCCCTACATCTTCTGTCAGCAAGGTCCACTCTGATGATTGCACAGGGGATTTTCTACAAGTCAGTGACTATGGATATATTGGTGTTATTCCTCTCATCTAGTTATGAAATAATTAGGTTATGCAGCATGATTCTTCTGCTGAAGCTCTTACTTATTGGAAAAGAAAATGAATAGAAGAATATGGTCGAGGGGAGAGAGAGAATAGTCTACAGATTGAATCTGTGAGTTGAGAGGTCGGTACTCAATCAATGGAAACTTAATTGATCATCTAAACGAAACACTGCTAACATACTAGGAGTGACTCTTCCCAGGATCCCAAAGTCTAATCCTGGAATCCCCTCCTGCTTGGGGGAGGAGGAGAGTCTCCCCTTATGAGACTAATTTCTATTCCTGCTCAAAATAGTTAAGAATAAAAGAAAACCTATGGTAAACTTGAAACTGAATGACAGTAATATTGCAGAAGGAAAGTCTGTAATTATTGCCTCTTTGAACAATGCTTCCTGATTAGTTGCAACTACCTTTTTAGAAAGTAGACTTTTACCTTTTTCTAATTTTTAGAACTGGTTTCATCTTTTTTCTATAAACTACAAAATGCATTGATATTTATGTCTTTTATGTCTCTTTCGATCATGACAATTCACGTCTAAAAAGGTCGGAGTCCTTTTTAATGTTTTGTGGGGTTTTCTTGTTGTTGTTTGGTTGGGTTTGTTTGTTTGTTTTTTTCTGGATAGTCAGAAGTAGTTGCTGTGTCTCATTTAATTCTGTTGAAACTCAGCCAAAGGTCAGTCTGTAAGGAAGTGATACAGGATTAATTTGTCAGTAATTGCTCATCACCAGCTGACATGAGACATAGTTGGACTGACAAAGTGCTGGCACATGAGCTTCCAGCTAAAGTAGCTTTCAACTAAAAGGAATTAAAGCTCAAGTTAAGCCTCTGACTGTCAGCCTGAGAATAAACTAAGAAAATGCACTTTATTTGTGTGCATTTGCATACTATTTTCTCTCCAGTCAAAATTTATTTTGATAAATTCAAGTCCCCAGTGATACTTCTGGTGAAAAAAGTGAAAAGTCCATGTGGTGGGTAGACCTTGGCTGGACACCAGCTGCCTAACAAGCCATTCTATCACTCCCCTCCTCAGCAGGACAGTGGGGAGAATAAATAAAGTGGAAAAAAACTCATGGGTCAAGATAAAGACAGTTTAAGAAAGCAAAAACAAAGGTTGTGTGTGGAAACACAGGAAAACAAAATAATTATTCCCTATTTCCAATCACCAGGCAATATCCAGCCACTTTCCAGGAAGCAGAACTTCAGTAGCTGTGCTGGTTTCTCTGGAAGACAAATGTCATAATAACAAATGCTACCCCCAGCCCCTCCAGCTTTTATTGCTGAGCATATGCCATATGGTATAGAATATCCCTTTAGTCAGTTTGGTTCAGCTGTCCTGGCTATGTCCCCTCCCAAGATCTTACCCACCCCAGTCTCCTGGTGAGGGAGGAATTTTGGACAGACAGCCTAAGGTATTATCAACACCTTTCCAGCTACCAATACAAAGCACAGCACTATGAGGGCTGCTATCAGGAAAGTTAGCTTCATCCCAGCCAAATCCAGTACAGCCCAAAATTTTTTTTCTGTGGTAGAATATCTGAAAGCAATAATCTGTTTGTTACATGTCACAATAAAAGGAAATTATTGATCCTCCTCAGCATGAACTGCCAATTAGCCTTTCAGCACTATTGTGCTAGTACCCTGGGAGCAAAGGTATGGGTGAAACTGGTAAAAAGCCTTTTTTATCCTTTCATTAAAATAATTTATTTTCTTGTATGAGCACGAGCTTTCACCACTGTGGCTTCAGTACACAAATTCTGTGAGGGCAAAAGAGCTGTTCAGCTGCTTGCTTTTTGTTTCCTAACAAACATATACTAATGTGATTGAGACAGCACAAGTTGCTTAATGGTTTTAGGACCTAAACTGCAACATACTCTAATAGTCCTTTTTTTTTTTTTTGTGAGCATTACTGTAGGTGAAACATAAAACTATCAGGCAATAGCAATAAAGTAATCACAATATAAGACAACAGAGATCCATACATGAAAACATTGATAAAGTCCAAAAGCCATAAAAGTGGGATGTGCATTTCTTGTGTTCATTATATTCTAAGAGCTACAGAAAGATAGTAGGGTTTCTTCATCTTCAGGACTGTTTACAGGAATTAACTAATTAATTCTTGCAGCACTAATGCTTTAGGTCTGATGAGTCATTTCAAGCTGGTAATGAAAGGTGGGAGAAAATAATTTTATATACTGAGAAGGTGGTTCAGGGGTCCAATGCCTTGTATAACATTGTAGGTCAGTCAAAGAGAGCTGCAAACCTGTCCTGAAACAAACAGTTCCTCATCTTTGTCTGAGATTATATCTATGAGCCTACTGTGCTACGGTATAGGTTGTAAAGGATGGACTGATTTATATCAGATACAAATTCCTAAAAACTCTAAAATTGCAATAAAGAATTAACTTCAGATGTTTCCAGAAAGCAAGAATAACATATTTAGTTGTGGATACAGGAGCAGGAGACAATCTCATGGAGATAAAATATACCATAGCTGTGGTTATGTGAAATAGTTCTTTCAACAAATGTGGGTAAGCATATTATTTTAGATTAAAAACTTGTTAACAATTTCACTAGATTTTACTTATTGCATGAAAGGCAATATATTGCATGTACAGAAAAGAGAACTAACACATTTGATTACTGTTGATAAAAAGATAAATTCCGATAATGGAAATACGGCACACAAAATACTGAAACAGGGTTATAAACATTAAAACATTATGAAAAAGTTCAGTATAGGAGGCTGTAGCAACAAAAGTAAGTTAAGGGTAGGTTGAAAGAAGAAAAGGCAGAAATGATTTCAAGGAGCAAAGAAAGTGAGTAGGACTTTCAATAGAATGGGGTTTTGAACTTGGTAATGAATGTGAGAAAAAATGCATGGAGTTATTCAGACACACAAAAAATTCTCACAGACCCAAAGATCAGAAACAGTCTAAGAATAAAATTTTCTTTAGGTTGAGGAGGTAGAAGATGAAAGAAGCAGAGCAAATATGAAAGCATTTGAAATTAAATGTTTAATATAATATCCACTTATTTGCTTTCTGTGCAGAATCAGAACACATGATGTGGCCAGTGCCAGGGTTTCCAGAAATACTATGAGTACAGAAATGCAGCAGAATACCACTATACAACAAAGCACATATCAAGGTTGTGAAATAGCATTTAGGAAGTTGAAAAGCAATGGCTAAAAGACATGCGCATCAAGTTAGAGATTTATTCCTACCCCCTTCTACACCATGCACAGGGTGAAATCAACTTGTTCAGGCTTCTAAGGGACAGTTTCAAACTTCTATACTGAAACCAAACTAAATAATTTCAGGCCAAAATTTGAAAATATATTTAAGAAGATATAGACATTGAAAAAATTAATCAAAACAAAACAACATTAGCTGACTTCAAGAACATAAGCAGCTACTTCTGAATAAAACTGTGAAAACAGATTGGTTAATTTGTTTAGTTTAAGGATATTTGTCATGAAGTTGTCTTCATGCTAGAGAGACTGAATATTTTGCCACAAAGAGCATATCATTGTTCAAGAGATAGCAACAAACTTAGTTCCAAGGTGTGCTTTCCAAGAGTTAAAAAAAAGCAAAGAAAAACATAGTCAGCGACTGTGAGGTGCAATGGTCATATATGCTGGACTCACAGTAGTTAGCCAAGAATCCTGGGAGATATGTACAATGTTTTGTTTGACTGTATTGTATGGTGAATGTAACCTTTCTATTTTCAGTTTTGTTAATCGTTCTTGGATCATGTTTTTAATGCATGCATTCACTATTTGTACTTTAAGCAGCTTATTTAAACATGTTTCTGTCAATGGGTGGAGTATGAACTCTCCCTTTTTACATTTTTGCTATTCATTAGCCAGGTGTATAAAAAGCCACCTAAGTCACATGATTTTTTTTTTCTTGTCCTCACTAAGATTAATACAATGTTTTAAACAAGAGAAAAACATATACTGAATGTCAGATGTTTCCCCTGCCAACCTTTTATTTTATTCTTGAAATTGCAAGTGTGAAGAATATTAACTTTTCACATTTCTGTGCATATGACCAAAAATGGCGGGTGTAATGAGCTACAAATGGCCAATGCAAATAATCCTTCTAAAAGTTTTGTATAATTTAAGCATCGTGTTTTAAAATTATTAATTTAAAACAAATTATCTGTTCAGGTACAGAGAATTTTGAGGTTTTAATCCATGAATCGTATAAATCAGAACTGATTCGTCAGTGTAGGACTGTTTCACAGAAATGGTGGTCCCTAGCTGTGTCAGACAGATAGGTAGGTTAAAGCCTCTCCATCTTCATGAGCTGGGTGCAGTACAGGGCCTATGAAACACAAATTTAGCTGTCCCCACACATTTAGTTGGGCTCGTAGATCTGGGTGTTTAGCAGCATAACTACGTTCCTATGGAAATTATTCTACAGTTGTTTGGGTTTTTTCAAAAATTGTTTCAGCTTCTTAAGGTCAATATCCATATTTATTGTATTTGTACTTTTTTCTTGGGGAATGAGGGATAGAGAAAATAATTGGCTGGATATCTTTGCTCAAGAATTTAATCAGTTTGCCTGAGTGAGTCATATATTAATGACAAAAGTATCAGATGAAGATTTGGAGGGTTGTGTGCCTGGGATACAAACATAGCTGAACAATTTAAAGCTTGAAGGCAGCAGAGAAGAGGAGGAGAGAGGAGAGGACTTGATCAGTATGGGCAGAACCAGTAGACATTTTTGGGACAGCTATTGCAGTTGCAGAGATAGGATGTAGACAAAAACGTGCAGATGAAAGGAACATGCAGATGTAGAAGGAAGAGAGTTCTCTCCTTGGAAGAAATGGGATTAGAGGGAAGCGTAGACTGTACAAGACAAATGAGAAAATATATGACACTTAAGGAGACAGTGGAGAGAGATGTAATGAAAAGCCTGGAGGATCAATAGACCAGCATCCACTCTAGCAAACGAAAGAAAACTTGAATAATGTGAAAGTGAAAGAGCAAAATGATAGGGGGTTAGTGGGAGGGCGAAGGGGGAGGGTTACAGAATCAGATCAATAGGAGGAATAGTAAAGCAACAAATAAATCTGTAGAAAGACAGCAGTAAACAATATTGCAGATAATACTATGACAATAAGGCAGCTGTCAATATGGGACTTCAAAGACAAATTTACAGATAACCAAAAATGCAGCAGTCAATATGAGGGATATGGGAAGTTAGTAGAACGAATAATAAGACAGAAATCAATAAGACAAAAAAGACATGTAATCTGACAGGTGAAAAGGCACCAGGCAAATATGGCAAATGAAAGCCACTGAGAGGTTTATTTGTGTTTTTGAGCTTAGTGGGATTTTATCACTTGCCTCAGTTGCACGCGGCAAAACCTAATCCTAAAGACAGATTTTTGCCTTCATGATAACTAGTAAAAAAAAGTAGACTTGAAGGCATTCTGTGAATTGGTGAGGTAGGAGTTATAGTAGAGGAATCACAGAAAAGATAGGTATCTTGAAAGCTATTGTCCAACAACCTTCTCACAACAGCTTCTTTACTAAGATGTCTGATTAACTACAGAGCTAGTCAATGAAAGTAATGAAAGGAGTAATAAAAGGCTCAAGGTATTGGGGGCCCAACTTAAATGCCTCTATGCCAATGCACGTAGCATGGGAAATAAACACGAAGAATTAGAGATATATGCGTGCCTGCAGAGCTACAACCTGATTGGCATCACAGAGACATGGTAGGATGGCTCCATGATAGGAGTGTTGGTGTGGAAGGGTACAGGCTCTTCAGGAAGGACAGGCATAGAAGACAAAGAAGGGGTGTTGTCCTCTATGTCAACAATCAGCTAGAGTGTATGGAGCTCCGCCTGGAGATGGATGAGGAGCTAGCAGAGAGTCTTTGGGTCAGGATTAAAGGGAAGGAAGGGAAAGGGGATGTTACAGTGGGGGTCTGCTACAGGCTGCCAGACCAGGGAGATCAAACAGATGAGGCCTTTATAGGCAGATAGGAGCAGCCTCACGTTCACAAGCCCTGGTCCTCATGGAGGACTTCAACCACCCTGACATCTGTTGAAGGGGCAACACAGCAGGGCACAAACAATCCAGGTGGTTCCTGGAATGTGTGGATGACAATTTCCTTCTCCAAGTGGTTGAGGAACCGAAAAGGAGAAGTGCCATGCTGGACCTTGTTCTTATCAACAAGTAGGGGCTATTGGGGAATGTGAAGCTCTCTGGCAGCCTTGGCTGCAGCAGCCATGAAATGGTGGAATTTGAGATCCTTAGGGCAGTGAGGAAGGTGCACTGTAAACTCAACACCCTGGATTTCAGGAAAGCAGACTTTTACCTCTTCAGGGATCTGCTTAGTCAGGTACCATGGGATGAATTCCTGGAGGGAAGAGAGGCTCGTGATAGCTGGCTTGTACTCAAAGATCTCCTCTTCCAAGCCCAGGAATGGTACATTCCAAGAAAGAGGAAGGCAGGCAAAAACAGCAGGAGGCCTGCATGGATGGACAGGAAGATCCTGAACAAATTTAGGATCAAGAAAGAAGCCTACAGAGGGTGGAAGGAAGGATGGGTAACCTGGGATGAATTCAGTGAAATTGCCCGAGTAGCCAGGGATCAGGTTAAGAAAGCCAAGGTCCTGACAGAATTAAATTTCACCAGAGATGTCAAGGGTGATAAAAAAGTTTCTACAGGAATGTTGGGGAGAAAAGAAAAACTAGGGATAATGTTGGCCCTCTCCAAAAGGCAACAGGAGAGCTGGTTACCCAGGACACTGAGAAGGCTGAAGTGCTCAATGACTTTTTGCCTCAGTCTTCACCAGCAAGGGCTCATGCCACACTGCCCAAGTCCTAGAAAGCAAAGGAAGGGTCCAGGAGAATGAAAAGCCACCCACTGTAGGAGAAGACCAGGTATGGGACCACCTAAGGAATCTGAAGGTGCACAAGTCCATAGGACCTGATGAGATGCATCCGTGGGTCCCGAGGGAACTGGCAGATGAAGTTGCAAAGCCTCTATCCATCATATTTGAGAAGTCCTGGCAGTCTGGTGAAGTTTCTGCAGACTGGAAAAGGGGAACATAACCCCCATTTTTAAAAAGGGGAACAAGGAAGACCCAGGGAACTACAGGCTGGTCAGTCTCACCTCAGTGCCAGGCAAAATCACGGAGCAGATACTCCTAGAAACTGTGCTAAGGCACATGGAGAATGAGAAGGTGATTTTTGACAACCAACATGGCTTCACCAGGGACAAATCATGCCTGACCTATCTGGTGGCCTTTTGTGATGGGGTTACAGCATTGGTGGATAAGGGAAAAACAACTGATGTCACCTACTTGGACTTGTGCAAGGCATTGGACACTGTCCCGCATGACATCCTTGTCTCCAAGTTGGAAACATGGGGGTTTGATGGATGGACCAGTCAATGGATAAGGAACTGGCTGGATGGTCACACTCAAAGAGTTGTGGTCAACAGCTCAATGTCCAGGTGGAAACCAGTGATGAGTGGTGTCCTTCAAGGTTCAGTATCGGGACCGATGTTCTTTAACATCTTTGTCGGAGACATGGACAGGGGGATTGAGTGCACCCTCAGCAAGTTTGATGACAACACTGAGCTGTGTGGTGCAGTTGACATGCTGGAGGGACGGGATGCCATCCAGAGGGATCTTGACAGACTTGTGAGGTGGGCCTGTGGTAACCTCATGAAGTTCAACAAGGCCAAATGCAAGGTCCTGCACCTGGGTCGGGGCAATCCCAAACATAAATACAGGCTGGGCAATGAGTGACTTGAGAGCAGCTCCAAAGAGAAGGACTTGGGGGTGGTGGTGGATGAGAAGCTGAATATGAGCTGGCAATGTGCACTTGCAGCCCAGAAGGTCAACTGTATCCTGGGCTGCATCAAGAGATGTGTGGTCAGGAGGTCGAGGGAGTTGATTCTCCCCCTGTACTCGACTCTCGTAAGGCCCCGCCTAGAGTACTGTGTTGTATTGGGTTTACGTTATAAGGTTTTGGTAGCTGGTGGGGTACATGGCACGGCTTCTGTGAGAGAAGCTGCCAGAAGCTTCCCCCATGTCCAACCTGACACAGACAATGCCAGCTGGCTCCAAGATGGACCTGTTGCTGGCCGAGGCCGAGACAATCAGTAACGCCTCTGTGAAAATATAATTAAGAAAAAAAAAAAGGCAAGAGAGGAAAAAAAGTTGCACATTTTGCAGCTGGAGAGAGGAGTGAGAAGATATAAGAGAAACAACTCCATAGATACCAAGGTCAGTGGGGGAGGAGGTGCTTCAGGCACTGGAGCAGAGATTCCCCTGCAGCCTGTGATGAAGACCACGGTGAGGCAGGCTGTCCCCCTGCAGCCCATGAGGTCCATGGTGGAGCAGATGACCACCTGTAGCCCATGGAGGACCCCACGCTGGAGCGGGTGGATGCCTGAAGGAGGCTGTGACCCCATGGGAAACCCATGCTGGAGCAGGTTCCTCTCAGGACCTGTGGCCCCATCGAGAGAGGAGCCCACGCTGGAAAAGGTTTTCTGACAGGACTTGTGACCCCGTGGGGGACCCTCTCTGGAGCAGTCCCTCCCTGAAGGACTACACAACATGGAAAGGACCCAGGCTGGAGCAGTTAGTAAAAAACTGTCAGTCATGAGAAGGACTCAAGTTGGAGAAGTTGTGGAGAGCTGACTCCTGTGAGAGGGTCCCCACACTGGTGCGGGGGAGGAGTCCTCCCCATGAGGAGGAAGGAGAGGCAGAAACAACGTGTGATGAACTGACCCCAACCCCATTCCCTGTCCCCCTGTGCTGCTGGGTTGAGGAGGTGGAAAATTGGGAAAGAGATTAAGCCCAGGAAGAAGGGAGGGATGGGGGAGGTGTTTTAAGATTTGGTTTTACTTCCCATTATCCTCTGATTTTGATTGGTAATAAAGTAAATTTCTTTTTTCCCCCAAGTTGAGTCTGTTTTGCCCATGCCAGTAACTGGTGAGTGATCTCTCTCCGTCCTTATCTCCACGCACGAGCGTTTCGTTATATTTTTCTCCCCCTGCCCAGTTGAGGAGGGGGAGTGATAGAGTGGGCTTTGGTGGGCATCTGGCATCTAGCCAGGGTCAACCCACCATATGTGTCCAGTTCTGGAGCCCCCAACATAAGAAAGACATGGATGTGTTAGAATGAGTCCAGAGGAGGCCATGAGGATGATCCGAGGGCTGGAGCACCTCTCCTGTGAGCACAGGCTGAGAGAGTTGGGGCTGTTCAGCCTGGAGAAGAAAAGGCTCCGAGGAGATCTTATAGCAGCCTTCCAGTACCTGAAGGGGCTACAAGAAAGCTGGGGAGGGACTTTTTACAAAGGCAGGTAGTGGTAGAACAAGGGCTAATGGCTTTAAGCTGGAGGAGGGGAGGTTTAGACTAGATATTCGGAAGAAATTGTTTCTTCCTAAAAATTTAAAAATTTTTCTTCCTTTCACACTTCTGTAAGGGTGGAACGGGTTGCTGGAACAGGTTGCCCAAGGAAGTTGTGGGTGCCTCCTCCCTGGAAGTGTTTAAGGCCAGGTTGGATGAAGCTTTAAGCAATTTGATCTAGTGGAAGATGTCCCTGCTGATGGCAGGGGTGTTGGAACTAGATGACCTCTAAGGTTCTTTCCAACCCTTACCATTCTATGATTCTGTGATTCTAAATCACTTTCCTTAATCAAAAGTAATTAGTCCTATTTTTATATAGAGAAAAAAAAAAAAAAAAGAAAAGATACATTCTCTGTGTGTGTATGTGTGTGTGCTTTCCTCAGAAGATATTTCTCACTGAAGGTATCTACCAAGACACATATAAATCCTAACTCCCAAGGGAAGACTTGCTGTCATACAGTCACAAACATGAGCACAGGTGGATGGCAGCACATTGTATCCACTTTGTCATGCTCCACTTTGTATCACTGAAGTAATTTCAAAATAATGTGCTGTGCTCCCTGTAGACATGGCCTTAATGCTTCCCTGCATGTTTGAGCAGTGCTTAGCAACATATGTTTCATGCCTGTAGAAACTACTGCTGTGGAACTTTTAACAAAGAAAAGAAGAGAAAAGAAGAGAAAAAAAAAAGGAAATGCAGCTCTTGTGCACTTTTTGACTGGGAGTTACCAGAGACTGAGAGATGCAGTAAAGAATCCATGAAGGAAAATTAGCTCTTGTTTTTCTGTCTGAATTAAATTTGGGGTTTTTTTGGAATATGTGACAGAAAGACTGGGACATTGATAGGAGGGATTCTCAAAAGCAAAGACATTGAAGAATTTTTTTTTTTTTTTAGAAAATTCTTGTTAAATCCATTTTTTTTTATTTCATTTATGCTTGCAGTTACACTTTTATTCAGGTTTCTGCATGTTTTTGAGTAAGTGTTGTTATTTTTGATGGTCTATGCAGTAGAGCTTTCATAACAAAGTGCAAATGCTTGGTTCATGCTGAAAAAACTAGCTCCAGCTATGCGTCTGCCATATATCCAGGTACTTGGTAGGAAACCATGAGAGAAAAGAGAATAAAAAATATACTGTCAATAAATCTGCTATACAAGCTTCCTTAACTCTCATGGTAGAAGAGACTGTTAATCTCACATTTGAAACCTAGACAGAAAAATACAATATGCTTTCTTACAAGGACAAGAAAAACATTAAATCTCCTCACACATCTCTGACCTCTTTAGTTCTCATGTCCTGTGGCTTGAAGGAGCCCTCAGCTTCTTGCAAATGCTATTGCCTTCACATATTTCATAGGTGAAAAGCCAAGGAGGACTAAGGTTCCTTATTCTGTACTCCTTTTATCTAAATCTTTTCTATCCAACTGCATCTGTCATGACTGTGTTAGTGATGAATTTTGCTCAGGTGACAACATGCCCTGAGGCTGACAAAGAAATACTTTAGATAGACTGTTATTGTGCATTCTTAAATGGTGTCTCTGCAGTGTAATCTCTTCCCAACAGTTAGGGCTTTTGAGTATAATCTTTATCCTATTATTTACTTTACTTTGAGTGTATTACAGAAAACCTCCAGTGAAACCTGAGAAGCTGAACTTAGTCTTTTTCCAAGTCTTAGAGCTATATTATGAATGAGCCTGAGGTGCTAATCCTAAGGATAGAGGTGTTTTGTTTTGTTTTGAGTTTTTTTTGTTGATAATATCACTGAATTGTCACACAGAAATTAATTATACAAATATAACATTTCTGTTAGCGCTTCTAGTCCTTACATGCTTTACTATAGAACGAATGACACTATGTGGAAAATCCCATTTTAATAACTGTTTTCAAAGTTCCACTGTTCAGGTAAACTATGTTAAAATCTTAGTGGTATTTTCATAGCTTCTCTTTGATTTATTAATAATAAGAACTGTGTACTGGAAAGAATTAATATAACCATCTGTTTTTCATCTGATTTATTTATACGGCAATCATGATTTGCAAAACTCACATTTCTTTCAAGCATAACACCCTTAATAACACCCTCAGGAACATCTCCTGCATATTAAGTGCTTCTAGTTAGCTGCATAGACAGTGTTTTGTTCTCTTTGTTGATTTATTTATTTTAGAAAGAAGAACTGATAATGTGTGGTTTCATGCTATCATGCTATCCTGTTTCATGCTATCCTGATTCCCAGCGTTCAGGAGAAACAATTTGTAAAGGAGAGCTGCTATTTAGAAATCAGATATCTTTCTGCAGTGAGAAAGCTGCTCTGTTTCCTGGCTTCACCCAGGGACTGCTGCTTGCTCGGCTTTCTCCTGTGACTCTTACTTACAGTCATATACAACTGCAGCATATCCATTCTGCAACTCCTCATATTAATAATTAGTTACTAGGCAAACTCTTTCCTCATATGGCTTCAGTACTCATCAGCTGTACCAGGTTGTCTATCCCTGTGGCAATACCTTTCACTTTTCAGTTATCAGTGTGCTAAGGTAGATTTAAATATTCCTTCTACTTAACCTGAAAGAATGACACTGCAGCTGTTCACTTTAATCATGTCTATGATTGGCAGCAGATAGTCTCCTAACAGGAGACAATAATACCACCCAGTGAATGCATGGAATAGATCTCTTTAATCCATTTTATATGGGTTCTCCAAACATTAAGGAGTCTTTGGTGTGAAGATTACTATAAAAATGTCCTGACCCAGACAAGTCTGTAAGCAGCATACACAGGTAAGAAAATCATGACAGTGTTCAAGTGGTTTCTAAAGAAAAAAAAAAAAAGTTTACAATGAATCTAATGCTAACAGCAAACTATGCTGCTTAAACTTTTTAAAAGCAGTTTAATTCATTCATTCATACACTGAAGAGATTTATGTGTCTCTATCATAAATCAGTGTTAGATTTTTTGTGTCTGTATTTGCAGACTAGAAAGTGCCTATATGTTTTCACTTGTAAGGTGTTTAGTAAATGTCAACAGAATAACAAAACATATCAACTGTCAGCATAGTGACATGAGTAATCCTTACCTTACATTAAAAATGTAGAGAGGAAGAAATCAAAATCAGGTTATTAATCTAATTGATTAATGTGGTAACTCCCACTTGTTTAAGTGTCCTTACTCAATTCATTCCTTGTCTTCGTTCAGTGAATGAAAAACACAGTGTAACATTTCCAAGGTTTCTTAAGCACACTGTCTCTTCCTCTTAGAAGTACAGCACAGGATAAAGTCAGTTCCTAATTAGAAAATCAAAATACAGGGTGTGATAGTAAAATGTATGTCAGGTGTGAATATAATATTTCTACCATTAACTGTTGCTTGTAGTCAGGTAAGTTCACTTTCACATTAGATTTCTAATACACGCATCATCTATATTGACCTGCTAAATGTAACAATTAATGAAGAAATATCATTGGAACTCTGTTATTTCTCACTTTCTTTTCTTCCCTAGCATACTCTCTGAAACACCCAAAGATTTATTTGTTTTTTGAGTGGTTTTGTTTAGGTTTTTTTTGTTTTGTTTTGTTTTGTTTTGGTTTTTTTAAATGACAGGATGAAGGATATTGATCATTTTATCCACTGGTGTTATAAAGAGGCAGTTGCTTTACAGTGTTTTAAAATAACAGCCCTTTAAAAGCACTCTGCCTTAAACCGTACATTTTGTCTACTCATTCCAAGAGTTTTCTGGACAGTCTCTATTCTACTGTATTTTTTTCCTAATGAAGCATTAATGAATCCTAATTTTAGGAGTCCTGGCAACTCCACCTGTTGTATAAAGAAAGTCCCAGTCTATTGGTCTTCCTGAATGTGGGTTCCTTCAACAGGCTGTTACCACAATAATACCTTCTTTATTTTCTTCCTTTTTCAGTATTCAGAGACCTTCAGCACATTGAATGGTGGAGCAGATTTATACTTCTTTGACATAATATGCACCTTTTTTACTTTTTCAATTTTCTCCTTAAAGAGGTTATTTCTTTCCTTATTATAATCACCTGAACTTAATCTTATAATACCAATTAATTTGTAATTTTGCTCATGAACTTTCAGTTTATACTCTTTATTTAAGATACTTTTTTCTAACAGTATATGAACTTTTGGACCAAAAATATATGAAATTTTTGTCAATAGTTCTTTTCGATTCTCTGGTAAACTTCACATTATTTATATTTTCCACCTATGGTAATATAGAGCTGGTTTGATTAATAGACAATTTAAATTATTCTTCTCCCTTTAACCCATGACGTTTATTTCCTCTAGATCGCCAGTCAACTGGACAAAGTATCACATGCATTCTGTTTTAAAATCAATTGTGTAACAGAGTAAAATAAATGATAATATTCTAAATTTTTTTTGTTCCAAATATGGTAAGGCATTTTAATATTGAGATTCAGCTGTTTGCTTCAGTATCAGTGATGAGATCTAGGATATGTTGCCGTCTGCTTGTTCCTTTTGGCTAAGCAACACACAATATCAAAATAAAAGTCTATGAAGAACTTTGAGTCAAAGATTTTCAAAATCTGTTTAGGATTAGTTTCAGCATATTCTACTTTTATGTTCTTAGAGTAGTGGTCTAGTCAACAGTTATGTAGCAGATATTTTAAAAGAGGAATGGAACTTGTACTTTATAGAATCATAGAATGATTTGGGTTGGAAGAGACCTTCAAATGCCATCTAGTCCAACTACTCTGCAATGAGTAGTGGCATCTTCAACTAGATCACACTGCTCAGAGCCCCGTCCAACCTGACCTTGAATGTTTCCAGGGATGGGCCTTCTACCACCTCTGCAGGCAAACTGTTCCATTGTTTCACCACCCTCGTAATAAAAAAAATTCTTCCGTATATCTAGTCCATACCGTATCTGCAAGGTATTTCTGAATTGTGTTGGGGTTTATAATTTTTTCTTAAGTATAAATCTATTCAGATTGCTTAAATCTTATTAAAGTTTAAGACATGCTTCGCAAGAGTATTTTCTTAGAGCTTTGAGTTAAAGCAAGCAGATTAGGTCAGGAAAAAACAGATTGCAATGGTACTGAAAACTTTCTTCAGATTTTATCAACATGCTGTATACAGGAAAATTTTTATGGTATCTTTTTAATACAGACAATTTTACACAAAATAATTAAAATTTTGAGATTAAATACTTACCTTTAACTCTGAAAGTACTTTCTTTTAATGTTTATTAATGGATTAAGTTCCTGAAATGGAAAGGGATGATCAAGCAATTAGGCACAAGAAGTGTAGTTTTAAAGTTCAGAAATAAATTTGGGTTGGCTTTCAGACAAAACAAACAAGTTTAAGTTACTTATTTCCTCTTGGTGTTGTGCAGCAACATGACTGATAATTTTTCTTTAGAAATAAATGTATAAGACTTCATCTTGTAATATATGCTTGGACATCTCTGGAGTACACATTACTTTAAATTTTTGTTGATTATCTGAGGAGTGACTGACATTTGAAGATTTATTAGTGTTAATTAATTTCTGGGAGAAGAAAGTTATGACTTACATAGTTTAATGTTAAGCAAATAAGATAATTAAACAATACTCCTGCTTCTTTTTGTACCTGTGTGGTACTTCCCGTGAAGTCTGAAGATTGGAATTTCAATGTTAGTTTATGGTAATACATAATTTCTATGGCATATATTATTACCTTGGTTCGGTTCTGGTGTCAGTTTTATTTAGGACATGCTTTCTGGCTTCTAACTGGCCCTATCAGAGGAAATACTTAATACAACAACACAAATACAACTGTGTATTTGCTGGCAAATACAAAGTACTATATGTATTTTTAGATATGTTTTACAACTACCTGCAATCATATAATGAATACTGTTTTCATATCATTCTTCATCTATCATTGAAATAAATGAAATATATTTTTGCTATTGTGGTGAAAGTTTTATCTAGATGTTTAATTTGGCAATATAATGAGAAGATACTATAACAGGTTAATTAAGTAGCTTTATTTTTCAAGTATTTTTTGGTGGAGGTGGATTTATATTCTTATTTGTGTATTTTGCAACCAATTTTCTCAGTTCCCAGACCTCTAGAATTTTCAGAGCAATACAGAAAAAAAAATGAGATAAGAACACTCACAATTTTGGAGAAGTAATCTGGAAATTGCAAATGTTTCTAGAAACCTAGTAAAAATAATTTACTTCCTATCATAAACTAAATCACTAAACACGTATTTTTGCACACTCTGATATTGCCAAAATGCAATTGAACTTTAAAATTTGCACAATTTCAATCTTCAAGTGCATTGGTTTTCTAAGGCAGGAAACAACTCAACATGGCAAAACTATATCTGGCAAAGCAGAAATAATAATAGTCAAACAGCACTTTTCACAGGATGGGGAAAAATAGAAATGTTTGGAAACAGGGCTGTGGATTTTGCCTGCCAGGCTACCAAATATTCCTTTCTTTTACTTTCTTCAGTCATAACCAAATAAGCTCAAGTAAGAGAGAGGAACATCTAGATTAAAATAAAAGAATTGCCTGCAAAAGTGACATGAATGGAAGGCTGTGGGCATTGTTTCATCAGGAAAATATGTACACCACAAGTTCAGAACTGATGCTCTGTCCCTGGTGGGTGGTCAGCAGAACAAAAAAAGATTACGTGATATCTTTGAGTGAACTCTCTCTGTGACTGTGTAATGTATTCTGAGTGCCATAATCAAATTTATCTATGCACTTTACCTTAATGTGACTCATACTGTGTGATTTTCAAAACAACTAGACAAGAGCAAGAAACACAGCTGATCTGCAAATCAAGTGTCTTGGAGATACTAACAAATATCTTAAATCCTAACTTCCTTCATCACACTCGAAGGGTGAAAAACCAGAACCTGGCATTAGCTGAAAAGGCTGAGATTTAGTAGCACCAGGAGAAATCATTATAAAATGTTAACAGACCAGGAAAACTCACTACTGTTCTGCAAAATGCTCCTAAGTTTGAAGGAATTGACAGTATTTTTCATTCTAGGGTATAATCACACTGAGAAAGAGATACTCACAAATCTTGGAGAACAGCCATAGCACTGCAATACTTTTCTTTTTTTTTTTCTTTCACACAACAATAAGAGGACCAAAAATAGTTTTCCAGCATGAAAATGTTCTGTGTCAGTAGGCTTGATGAGGCTAGAGCTGAGCAAGTGAAAAACACTGCATGTAGGTCCTCAAAGAATATAATCTGTGTTTGAATGCCTCCCTGTTAAATGACAAAGACACTGGTTAACTGATTTAGGAAGGATTGCACTGAAGATGGAGTTTCTATCTAATTGTTTGAAATAGGTTTATTATTTTGTTTTTGCTAAACAATTTTGAAATAGCATTTTGCACAGAATTGAATATTATGAAGAAACTTTAAAGGAAATTTTAATAGGAACAAACAAGTCAGCAAAGGATTTGACATTTGCAAATTGAAATGTTTCAATGAGGTTTGCTGGACAAACAGGAGGTACTTACATAATCTTTTGGGTATCAACTTGTATTTCCCTTATTTTCTGCAATGCCTCTAAGGATTTGTAGTCTCAACTAGGTGATTGATTCCTAAAAGAAAATGAAACAGACACCCGTGTTAAACCTACCATAACATTGCAGAACTACTTAGGAGTATTGATGTTCAATTGGTTTGCCTTGAAATTAAATAATAAATTCAGTTTGCCTAATGGCTATTCACTTGAGGATCCTGCAGAAGGGAATATACAGTCTGTGCATGTCACAGTTCCACATAAGCTACTGCACAAAGAAAACACCTTGTTCTGGGTCATCTCAGTGTTCTGTAGTGTTAAAAAGATTTCAACACTTCAGTTATAGGGGCAGCAATAAAAATAAAACTGAAAATGTGAATGTAGCTTACCATAGATATTACAGAAAGAAATTTCTATCTTCTATTTATCTATATGTCACAAAAATTACTAGAAATATGTTATATACAGGTTTCTTTCAGGTAGCAGGTAAATTTGACCAATGTAGAAATCCAACTATTAGTATTTTTGCACTGAATTATTTTAATACAGAATTAAACATAAAGGGGAGACACATGCCTGTGTAACCTCTTTGTGAAACCATGTGACTGTCTTTGTGACAGTACTGACTTTAGGCAGTATCAGTCACTTAACATTTTCCTGTAGTTTACTGCTTTCTCCAGTAAACTCAGAAGAGAACATCCATACAGTATGTGAAATGTGTTAGGAGCTGGGGGGGAGAATGGGAAAGAGACAAGAGAATGGGACAAGAGAACCCTACCTGCAGCCAGAATTGGTGTCAAAATTAATGTTAGCAAATGATGGCCCTGGTGGTGGAGGTCAGGAGGCTTTCATCGTTGCTTTTCATGGTGCGACTGCTCTGGGTAGTTAGATTTCAATTTGAAATAATGGCATTTCACTCCCTGTTGTTTTAAATGGGAAAGTGATTGTGTAGTTACGGAAAATTACTTTCAGAGCTATTCGCAGACTTCAGACACAGTAGATTACTTGAAAAAGAAAAACACATGTAAGCAATGCCTTTAGAAGTACATCTGAAGAGAAAAAACCTAAGCTCATAGACTGGGCTTAAGATCACAAAGGAAGAATTTAAAAATTATCCTAACCTGGTGTTAAATCTTATAAATGCAAAACTGGGTTCAGACTTTTAAATAGGATGAAGGTGGATGCCTGCTGAGAATTTTTTAAAAGTTTATCTGTAAATAAGATTCAGACATGAGGTGCTGCTGAAAATCACGTTAAGTAACAGTACAAATCTTTAGCCATTCAAATTACTTTAAAACCTAACTCTATGTGCAAATTCTTCTAACATCAATAAAAATGAGTCACATGAGCCAGGAATGCTCCCTGAACAAAGAGTTCAATTATATTATTTTCAAGCCTGAAAATCCATTCCTATTTTCTTGATGAATACGTGCTCTTGTCATTACCTTATCCTTTCAGTCTTATTTTGACATACACTGCCCATGGAGCACAGTGGTTGAAAGCCACTTATTTGGTACCCAGAATTTCAAAGGATTTTGGCACAGAAGCCAATGAGTAGCTTTCAGTTTTACATTTTAGTTGGTGCCAAAAGAATCACATTTCTCTTCAAAAGACACTTCTCATTTTGGGAATTTGAGAGATATCTTTACTACTTTGTGCTCAGTGCACATAGACAGCCTCACAGCATGAGCTCTAAGAGCTCTGAAGCTTTTATATTAATAACTCAATGTCATGGCCTTTACTCATGGGAGTAGCTCCCCTGAATGCAGTAGCATAGTGTTTTGTGCACAGCAAGAATCATGCTGCAGACATGGAGATGGTCAACGTTTTGCCAAAATGGAAGAGTGGTCAGGTCCCCACAGTACATGGATGTATTGTACAAGAATACCATATTTTTACAGAGGTCAGAGAGTGGAAAGGGAAAAAGTGACATCAGAGGATTTCTGCTATCCCAGAGCCATTTTTACTGCTACATTAATAGCTCTCCATGATGCTTCATTAATTAGTGCAAATGGAATAGCATGAGGAATCTGCTGCTTCTCTATTATTGTTAGCAGAGCTCAGAAAAGTTTAAATGAGCAACTTGCTATGTGCCTCTGTCTCCCAAGAGAAAACTTAGGACAGAGGAACATGGAAAGTGCTTAATCTCCCTTTCTCCTGTTCTCTTTTTCTTCATACATAGACTCTGCATCTGTTCCAAAACATTCATGACAGCTGTATAGATATGCTGTTCCCTAGCAATAATCTTTAATTTCCTCAGGATAAGCTCAAATACTTCATGTCACTCTGTAAACAGTGTTAAAAACAACATGAAAACAACTTTTCTTCTACTAGCCTTATCATCCACTTAGATATGTCTTTTTTTTTCCCCTCTGAATTCTAACTTAAATTGTGCTTTACACATCAAAGTTCAGGTTTTGCACAGAAAAGAATTAGAGAAAGTCTAAACTAGCTTATTTTTGTATACTTCAACAGAAATGTAGGCAGCCTAAGATGTTTTTTATAATCATTTGTAGAAAATTAAAATAAAATGAGAAACTACAGCGGAACTGAAAGAGTTCTCTAAAAGGTAGCATTATGCATATAATAATACTGCTTAAAGCTTGATTAATAGTTCTTGTACAGCAATACATAAAATACATAACAGTAGCACTTCTGTACTCTTTTACAGTAGTAAATAATAGTTGTATATACAAGGTTTACTTCTTGCACTAAAGGTCTCGAACCTGATCTTCTCCTGTCGTGGGTGTTTATTCATCCTCCCAGTCCCTGCCTCTGCCTTCTGCAGCTTGGGGTTGTGGCTCAAGAACTTGTGGTTGAAGACTGGGGCAAAGAAGTCTTTGAATACTTCACCCTTCTCCATATCACAGGTGACCAGGTCTCCCATTTCCTTCTGGAGAGGGTCCATATTTTCCCTAGTCTTCTTTTTATCTCCAATGTACCTATAAAAGGGTTTTTTTGTTGGCCTTGAAATCCCTGGCCAGATTTAATTATGTCAGGGCTTTAGCCTTTCTAACCTGATCCCTGGCTGCTGGACAATTTTCCTGTATTTCTCCCAGGCTACCTGTCCTTGCTTCCACCCTCTGCAGGCTTCATTTTGACTTTGAATTTGTCCAGGAACTCCTCGTACATCCACACAGGCCTCCTGGTGTTTCTGCTTGACCTCTTCTTTGTTGGGATGCATCACTCCTGGGCTTGGAGCAGGTGATCCTTGAATAATAACCAGCTTTCTTGGACCCCTCTTCCCTCCAGGGCTTTATCCTAGGGAACTCTATCAAGCAGGTCCCTGAAGAGGTCAAAGAGTGCTCTCCTGAAGTCCACGGTAGTGAGCCTACTTCGTGCCCTCCTTGCTGCCCTAAGGATCTTCAAGTTCACTATTTCATGGTCACTGCATCCAAGACTGCCCTTGAGCTTCACATTCCCCAACAGTCCCTCCTTGTTGGTGAAAGCAAAGTCCAGCATAACATCTCTCCTTGTCAGCTCCTCTTGGAGAAGGAAGTTGTCACTGACACATTCCAGGAACCTCCTAGATTGCTTAAGCGCTTTTATGTTGCCCCTCCAACAGATATCTGGGTGGTTGAAGTCCCCCATGAGGAGCAGGGCTTGTGCACGTGAGGCTGCTCCTATCTGTCTATAGAGGGCCTCACCCGCTCGGTCTTTCTGGTTGGGTGGACTGTAGCAGACCCACACTGTAATGTCACCTGTCCCTGTCTTCCCTTTAGTACTAACCCATAAGCTCTAGGTTGGCTCCTCATCTATCTCCAGGTGGAGCTCCATACACTCCCGCTGATTGTTAACATAGAAGGTGACACCCTCTCCTCATCAACCCTGCTTGTCGTCCCTAAAGAGCCTGTATTTTTATATTCCAACACTCCAGTCATGGAAGACATCCCACCATGTCTCTGTGATGCCAATCAGATTATAGTCCTGCAGGTGTACGCATATCTCTTAACTCCTCTTGTTTATTTCCTATGTTGCATGCATTTGTATAGAGGCATTTAATCTGTGCCCCTGATTAAACTGACCTACCGGCTTGAGTGGCTGGAATCCATTGTGACATTCCTTAGGTGCTCTCCTACTCACCTATGATCCTTCTGCAGGCTCTGGCATCTGTTGCTGGCAGTGGGACCAAACTGGCAGGAGTGGGATGGATTGAGGTACCCCTCCCCAGTAACTTTGTTTTTTTCAAGCACATAGGTTTCCCTGGAGGGGCAGAGAAGGATCCAGCGTAGTCGTATCAGCCCTTGAGATGGTCAGCCTTCTGGTTCTCACCATAGGAGGCAGCTAAGGAACATTTGTTGCTGCTCTAGTTAGCCTGGCTTATTCTGTAGTTGGATACAATGGCATGAGCTTTGCCTTTTGGCCCCCACCCTCCAAGTCCTTCAGTTTAAAGACAGATTCACCAAACTGGCCAGCCTACTGCCAAAGATTCCCTTGCCTCTTCTAGACAGATGGATTCCATCTCTCTCTAACAGGTTATAGTCCTCCAAGAATATCCCATGGTCATAAAAGCTAAAACACAATATCCCCTTGGTATATCTAAATACCAGTTTGGGTTTACCAATTTTAATATTCCCTTCTCCTCAGCCG
The DNA here is from genome assembly GCA_907165065.1 of Caprimulgus europaeus. Next base: position 20,540,467 of record OU015527.1, read on the forward strand.
CTTGCCCCTGCAGACTAGTGAAACATTGGGAAATTGGAAAGTCCTTAGTCTTCCAGCAACAATTGAAAACATTAATTTGTTATCAGCATTCTTTTCATAACAAATCTCATCCTGAAACCAAAACATAGTGCTCTTCTAGCTACTAAGAAGAAAACTAACTCTGATCCAGCCAAAAACCAGGACAGAATTGAAAAATCAATTAACTCTTCCCCAGTATGTGGAGAGGTATTAATAAGCTGATATCCCGTCTTTTAATTTCCTTCACCTTTCTCATATGCTTTTCCTAGTCCCTCTCTCTCTCCTTTCACTCTGCCTTTTCTATTTATTTTTTTATAGTACTTATTAATGAAGTGCCATTTCAGAAATGTCAGTTTTAGACCTTGCTGTGGGTGACCTTAACTCTGATTCTGTCACTGAAGAGTACAGTGAAGCTTCAGTTACAGCCTTGGAGTACTGCTTACATGTTGTGACATTTTGTTGAAGTGCTAAATTGGCAAAGATACATCTTACAGTATCAAGGAGACTGTTTAAAATGACTCAAAGTGATACAGAGACACAAGTGAAAATTTGTGTGTGGATTGTTTTGCATAAACATTTACCTACTTTACCTCTGTGATTATCAGATTATGTGGTTACTATTTGGAATTGAGTGAGATACAATAGTTCATCTTCCAGAAACAAAGATCAGGCAGAGATGGAGATAGGAAGGGTCAAGTGCTCTTTTGTCTTTGTTGCGTGAATGTACAGGTTGCACTAACCTCTGAGGGACAAGGCCTGAAAGCCACTCAGTGCACTGACTTTCAGAGGACAACAGACATCTTATGTAAGAAAAGGAAACTTTCCCTCTGTCGTGGTTACCAGCTCAAAACCAACAGTCTAGATGTGATGTCTTCCTGTGGAAAATCTCTGTACCATGGAGGAGAAGTGGAAAATCAGAAAGAGTCTTGCCTCTGCTCAAGAAAGGGAGATATAAGGTAAGTTTTAAATACATGGAGAACAGCTTGGAGAAGGCAGAACAACCTGGGCTGAAACAAACCTGGAACAAATTTCTTCATTCTGAGGTGGGACTCACATCAGTGATCATATATTTCGCATAGGCTTCAGAGAAGCGGAAGACATTGGACTGGGATATGAGTCTGTGTTACTGAAATAAGGTATTGAGTAAGAAACGATGAGAACAGGCACATGTGATCTTCTGGTGACAAGCATGTCTGTAGATTTTGAGGTTTCTTTTTACTGGAGGTCCAGGATCTGGAAACACAAGCATTATTCTTTTGGGAAATATGATATTTCAGTGTAGGTGTTAAGTTCTGCAGATGGAGAACTGATGTAACATATAGTACAATTCTCAGATTTGCATAAGTATGAGAAGTAATATACAGCCATGCAAAAAAACCCCAAAGTCAAAGAATGAAAGAGACATGCTAAGAGAGACACATGCATTTCTGTACAGCTTATAACCTTAGTGTTGGAACTGTTTACTGCTTGAAAATTACTTTGCTGTTTCACTTTTATGGTATGTTTAGTATAACAGTTGCATTGCCAAACACTCTCAGTGTGTAGAATTGCACAGTAACTGTAGGATAAAACTCTGATTTCGTTAGAGGACAACAGAAAGACAGGTATTTAACAAGAAAAACTGAACTTTCCTTTTGGGGAGCTCTTGCATTAGTTTTCAGTGTATTTTTGTGATAAACAAATTCTCCTCAATGACCTGTTTTCTGACTTCCTAATATAAATCCAGGCATATTTTTTGTATGCTTTAATATATTTTCCAATCAATATATCAAATATCTTGTTTTAAAAAGGGCTCTTTAGAAAATCTGATTTAAATTTTCATTTTTCTTTCTTTCATCATATACTTTCTCCATACTAGAAAAATGATAGGAATAAAACAAAAATATAATAAAAGTAGAAGAAAAATGCTTTCTCATTATTTTAATACTTTTCTAAAGGAAAAGGGAAAAAGTATCAAAGTACTAAAAAAAATCCTATCTCAAATTCTAGATTTTTTTTTTCAAATCTTTTAGTAGGAAAACATTAACTTTCCTTAGAAATGGTTATTATCTAATGGAGAGAGGAAGGCAAACAAAATCAGAAAGAGATAAATTAAATTTATAAAACAAAATAACTGTAATCAGTATTGTAATGACACCTTTTTCTTTCTCTTCAAAAAAGCTGCAGAGAAAGGAAAGATTTTGCACCTGAAATGAGACCCAGACATACTATTTTTCATGGAGAACAAACAACTCGCACATTATGGAGTGTATTTAAAAAAAAATAAAAATCTTTTTTAAGTTTCAGTCTGGAGTTCTCAATGGGTTCTTGCATGACATATACTATGGAATTGCATTTTCTCTGTTATAAACTGAGGTTGCCTCTGTCAAGCTGAAGGCAACTTCTCAGGTTAGGCTAGCTACAGTTTTGTCCCAAATTTGACTTAATAAGAACATTTATATCCAGTTGTCTTTCTGTGAAGAAAGGTTTACAAATGGCTCATATGCAAAGGTTGCTCCAGTATGGATCATTGCATTCAGCCAAATGTCAGTTCAGGGTTGATCTCTTTCTGGTGTTGTTAATAAGCTATGTAAAATAATACTTTACTTGTTCTTAGAATATGAAGCGTAAAACAGAATTTTAAAGGATAACATTAAGGGCAGTTACTGTTTTCTGTGAAAAGTAACCTAGTGAAAAGACTTTTTCTTTATAGACTGTGTTTATTTATGTTAGTAAGTGGATTCAGATGGCTGTGTATGTTCTACTGATATTCTTTTCCCATGTGAAACAAAAAAGAGCAGGTCACAGCATTGTTACTGTTTGCTTACACCTACATGGAAATTCCTTTCCTTTTTTGTTTGAATTAGGTTATTACATTACAGTCCACAGATGAAAACTCTTTGCTTCTTGTTGAAATTCATTTTCATTACTAATGTTTTTCTCTTACTTTCTACTTTTCCTTTCACAATGAAAAAAATCTATTTCAACTTAAGGAAGACTATATTAAAATTTTTAACTTTATTTATTTATCAGAATAACCTGCAGTGTTTCTCAGACAAACAATTAATAAACTTCACAAAGACTAGCTAGGCAAGTTGGTATGATTTCAGTATAACTTTTAGAGAGCTATTGGATATTATAGATCACTCTGTAACTTAAGGTACATAAGAAAAATAAATGAGGCTTGATTTCATCTGGGTCTCTACAAGCAAGTTGTGAGGGGGAGCTGACTATCTAGCCAACTTAATGCTCTTTTATTCATATGAAGAGTAAAAAGAACCACAAAGTACAAAAACTCTGAGAAACTATACTATGCTGATCATACCAAAACAGATCAAAATGAATGTTTGGATCTGTAGATTTAAACTGTATGCACCACCTAAAAAAGAAAATTAACTCACTTGTGTCACTTGAAATAATAATTTTATTTTAAAAGCTAAGGGTTTAATTTTGATCTCACTGGAGACATAGGATACTATGTTACTGTGCAACATTTTTAGCACACACAAATGTAAAAGGGCTTGCCTCTCTAGCAAGCACTAGGCAATCAACATCAGATATGACAAAAGAAGAACTGAAATCAAAGACATCTTCAGGTATTTGAAAATTAAAGGTAATAAGATCTCTTTATAAGTTGCATCATACCAGGCTGTTGTAATTGATTAAAAATGCTCTGCTCTGCAGAGTTTTGTGGATAGAAGTGTCTTCCAACTGTAAATGCACTGAAACTTGTTGATATTGAAGACAGATTTAACAGAAATTGGTATTGTGTTAGGAGAGTGGAAATGCCATTCCTGGTAGGGGAAGACTGTGGGAAAAAGTCACGAAGTGTATTTATGGGAGGACAACACAAAGGAAGTAGGAGGGCAAGCAGAGGTGACTTTTTTATTTTTTTCTACTGGCATCCCTTGAAGAAGCATCTGGACTGAAACTCCCACATAACTGTGGTTTTGTGTGAGTGATGGTGCATTTGTGTGCTTCCTGCAGCCACAGCCCAAGTGAGGCGTGAAGCATCCTACTGCTCAAGGGCAGCAGCTGAGAAGCAGGAGGGACTGGGATGTCCAGCCGGCCAGGAAATTAGGTCACAGAAGCCCCTCCACTGTCCAGAAGAAACATTTCTGCTTTGTGGGGTGAACTCCCAGTGCCTCTGCTGCTACTCAAGGTGCAAAGGCATCCTCCTTCCATGCTTCTGACAGTCCACCTGTCTCAGTTTACTCAGTGGCTTGCTTGTTAATAACACCCTTATCTCCTATCTCTGGCTTTTATTCATTAGGTACTCCAGCTTACTAACAATGTAGAATAAACATTAGTATGATTTATACTACAGCATTTTAAAAAGCATATGATAATCCCATGTGAAGTAGGACATCAATCTGAATAAATAGGAGTATACTATATATTGATGATTGAAGTAGCTTAGTAGAAACGGATAAATTCTACTTTCTGTATCATCAACCATCTCCCCACAGTACATAGGCTCCCAAATTAGGTGATTTTGCATTTACTTTAGTAATGTTCATATGAATTAATATTCTTATTAATTTCAGAGTTGAGGATAGGTTTAGTCTATTTTCCTCTCATTGGAAAACCTTCCACTGTTGCAAATACTTTTGAATTATGTGCACAGGAGGCATACACTTCAAAACGTGGTTTGTTGTGAGATGAATTACTTCTACAGGTTTCAAAATTACAGTTTTTCTTGAGCTAATAACCCTGAGATATGTCATCAATGACCTGGTTTTCACAATGCTGTCAGTACTTATGAATATGTTTACCCCAATGCTGTACAACGTCATTATGGGTTGAGGGTTCTCCTGACATTTCTAGAGAGCACAGAGGAACACCATCTCCTCAGTTCATGAGGCAAAAGCTGGGAGACTATATAAATGCATAACATAAAGCAAAATTTAAAACTGAAGGCAGATGGGAAATGGTAGAAATAAGTACAAAAATAAGGGCTGGAATATGATACAGAAGGGTTGGAGTGGAGCAAAGCTATTCAAGAGAAGAAAAGAGGCAGAACCATGCATGATACTAGTTGTACACAATGAGAGTGGCCATGGGGAAAGGAGAAATCTATTGTTCAACTCCTGTTTCAGCTGTACATGTCTGTTGGTGACAGGGATTGCAGAGATATGGACCCTGGTAAGGTCATTTTTTTCATTATTGTCCCAGCTGAGATGCTCTTATATTATAAGTCTTTTTATACTTCTCCAGTAACTCCTAGAAAATATGTCAGTACTCTTCATGTTATAATTAATGTGTCAACGTATTCTTGGCATGGACATCTGTGCACTACCAAACCACTGCAGAAGAAAAATAATTGCTACAGGGGTAGATTTTTATTTCAGTCTCTTTTTTTTTTTTAATGAAATGATTTTTAAAAAGATCTGTAAGCAGAGAAATGGTGTATAAAACAATGAAAAATACTTTAATGAGATCATTATAATGATGGTGGTGCAATGAAGCACCTTTATGAGAGTGGTTTAAAAGACAATCAGTGATATGAAGATGAGTTTGTATAAACATGGGCATGACCAAAGTATTTGGGTTATGGAGTCTGTATGTTTTCCTGGAAATTGTCATGATAATCTGAAAATGTTCTATATTACCTGTTATCAAATCTTTTTAATCATGCTAAGCAGTGTCTGATCATCTGTTCATCATACAATGGAAAACAATTTCTTCCATTAACCAACATATTGAAATTTCGAGAGAAAAAATATCTGGATACTTTCCATCCTGCAAAATTACTCTGGCCCAGGGTTCTCATGTACACCTTTAATGCAAACTATTTTTAATTTGCAGTTTTGACAAGCCTCTTGCTATTAATTAAAGACTGATTCTTCAAATGTGCAAGCATAAAACTGTTAATTGTGTTGGCATGAATATGTCTGGTTGCAGCACTGAGTTGAAAAACTAAGTGAAAATGAAGAGAAAAAGAAAACAAAGAAAGAAAATCCAGAGTGAGTTCCATGGGAATTTAAAAGGTTTCTGGGATACTTATGTGCAAATGAAGGCATTTAATTGTAAGGTGTCTTCAGTGATAAATGGTAACAAAAATATGCTTGAATAAATTCTCCATTACAAAATGAGAAATTATGTCATGACTTTGCCCTTTTCATTGTTTCTTGAGAAAGGTGAACCTCACTAAAAAATTTATACCAGGAGAGCTTCAGGTCTTTTGCACTGCTAATGAACTGAGTAACTGAGAAAACAACACCTTTGCAATTAATATAAATGCAAAAAAGTGGCTTCCTGACAAAAAGAGAAAACAATGAGGGAAACTTTCTAAATTATAAATGTAATACTTAAATAAACTGCCTAAAAAAATCTAATTCAGTCCTGCAAAGAAGCAACTACCACTGTTAAAAAGTATACAAAAAATGAATGATACTTTTTTCTCAGCTCATAGAAGACATGAAGCATGCACTTGAAGTACATATTAGCATACCCCTGTGAGTACATTCAGTGGATGCCCCTTAGTCCAGAGAAATGAGCAGAAATACCCAGTCTCAGCTCAAAAATGCAAACCCAGGATTTGTTAGCTCCAAATACCAAAAGGTATAACAGGCCATGAGGAGCTCCTGAGAAAGAGCTAGGCAGCATGTTGCCAGGACCTTAACCACTTAAAACAGTAAGAACTTTGCCAGATGAAAATGCCCACTTTTATGCCAAGTATATGTTTGCAGCTGTGATGGTGTCTGGATACAAGAGCAGTTGGATTTGTGGGGCAATGTGTTTTATTAGCCCAGGTGAGACAGTTGAAGAAGTTCTAGATTCACTGTTTTTATCACCCATTTGTAAAGACAGATAATCCTAGAAAGAGAGCCATGCCCTAAGCAGGAGGAAATAAAAGAGTAAAAAAGCAGAGCAGTCTCTCTTAGTCTGTCCAAGGGCAAGCCCTTACTGTTCCCATGCCAAGCAAACCACCTAGGAATGTGAGATGTGCCTCTGTGAATGAGAGGTCCCTCTTGACATTTGCATTTCTGCCTTTATAGGAAGGTAAAATAAATGCATCATAATGCAATATGTTGAAAAATAGTTACACTATAGAGGGCAAGCCCTTTGTATCATTGTCCAACTCCTTTTAACTTTTATGCTTTTTCAGTCAACGGTGCAACTTGCTCATGTGGAGACTAGGAGTCATCCTAGATTGAAGGATATTTGTCTGGAAATAACATCATTTCAATGTCTGCTTGAACGGAAATGTAAAATAAACTTCAGACAATATTCTATTGTTCAGAAAAGTTGCCATGACTATTTGTCTATTTATTGTAGTGCTGGGGAATGGGGAACTATGTACTTTGAATCCTAGCTGTTTATCCTCATTCACACATGTTCTATTTTGCACTAGTGTACACAGAAAAAAAAAGTCACTGGAAGGACTGGTTTTATGAAAAAGACTGGGTTAAAATGTAGATGTTTCCAGTTCAAAGTTAGTTTCCTTCAGTATATTTTTCTGCAGTGCTATATGTAGAGTAGGCTCTCAAACTTCAATGTAATGTTTATCAGTGATTTCCCCATTGTAAGTTTTTTGCCTCTCTCAGCATGCAAAATGCTGTGATGGTTTTTGTAATCTGAGGATATTAAACTGTAAGATACATTTACAGGAACAGTTTACAGAACTCCTTCTATGACTACAGCAGGTTTATTCCAAGAATACATATTGCAGATAATCTTTAAATTTGCTGGAAGTGCTTGACTATGGAATATAATAAAAATCAATTGTAGAAAAAGAAATCAACTGCAGCATTGCATAAAAAGACTCTTGCTTTGCAAAGCCAAGGTTTTATTGTCTTGCTGTAGGCAAGTGATAATTTTGGCAATGGTAAATGCTGTGTTGCAGTAAGTTATACTGTTCTGCGTTAATAGGTCCAGATAGTGATGTCTTTGACTATATGATATTAGTTTAGGTAAATCACAAAAAAATCTTATAGAAAAGGTTTGAATAGGCCACGCAAAATTAATATTAAATTTCTTGTCATCTACCTCATTACCTTGTTAGATGATTTGTATTAAAAGCAGTGAAGCAGAGAATCAGTAACCTGGGCCTTTGCCATTTCTGCAGTGATTCAGGTATGCGTATCACACAATTTATACAGAAATTATGTAGGTTGAGCATGCTTTCCTGGAATATAAGTGCATCAGACCAGAAATTATGACTTTATAATAATACTTCAAGGTTCTACTTTTTGAAATTAGCCCTGAAAACCGTTGCTATTAAGTTGCAGGGCTACTGGGTATCACAAGAAATATTCTTGTTTGTACCTTATCGTTAAATAAGTCTATATCTATATGTTTATACTTATCCAGTATATCTACATAAACCTGTAAATATGTAAACTGCTATTCATAAAGACAAGGAAACTATATGTGACTATATCTGAATAAATAAAAATAATGACTGCTTTCTAGTTGTTTGTTTGTTTTCTTGTTGGGGGTTTTTTAAACATAAAAATATTTTAAAATAGTCCCTTAGATATCTATTTTTAAAAAGGAGGAGATTATAAGGCAAAGTATTTTGACTGCTGGTCTTGTTAAAAATTATATTTCTGGAACATATAGTCTCTCAATGAGAATAAAATTCAAATCCAGCTTTGGCAACCCACAGTCTTACTGAGCAATCTTGTTAGAAATGATGGGGTAGTTGGGAAAAAAAAGGCTTCTAGGTTGGAGGAAATAAATGCATCATGAGATGCTGGTTTCATTGGTGAAGCTGTTTTAATAATCTCTGTAATTTAGAATCACAGAATAGTATGGGTTGGAAGGAACCTTAAAGATCATCTAGTTCCAAACCCCCTGCCATGAGCCGGGACACCTTCCACTAGAAAAGGCCACCTGACCTTGAACACCTTCAGGGAGGAGGCACCCACAACTTCTCTGGGCAACCTGTTCCAGTGTCTCACCACCCTCACAGTAAAGAATTTATTCCTAATATCTAATCTAAACCTACCCTCTTCTGGTTTAGAGCCATTTGCCCTTGTTCTGTCACTACCTGCCCTTGTAAAATGTCCCTCCCCAGCTTTTTTGTAGGCCCAACTTCTGGAGCAGTTCCTACTCAACCAGCCCCACATATCTACCAACCCAAATATTTGTGGGGCTACATCATAAAATAAGTAGGAGAAGATAAGCCATGAAAGTGTTGGATTGTTTGACTTGGTTTTGTTGAGCTGTTTTAACTGCCATTTAAGTCCCCCTGAGAACTATACTGCTATTGCCAAGAAAGACATAAGGCAGAGCCACGGAGGACCAGAATCTTCTATGTCTTCCTCTGTCAAAAACTCCATAGTCCTACAAATTAATACCCTGACAACAGAACCTAACCTCGTAATAAATATATTTGCAGCTGGTGTTGCATTTTCATTCATATGCTCTCATTTTGCAAAACTGAGGGGAATTTCTTTGATCGGTGACTTAAAAATGTTGAACTTAATTGTCATGATATTAAAGTTTGGTGGATGGAGAAATTACTGCTTTCTTCAAAACCATAAGGAAACTCCCAAATTACCTTATTTCATTTTAGAAGAAAAAAGATGTAATCTAAACGCAAGATCAGCAATTACAGATACAGGTACAAATCCTTAATGTAGAGAAAAGCCCCCTAAACATCCAAAAGAGTTTTCTGTGAATTAAAAGAGAGAAATTTAATTATTTTCTTATTGCTGTATGTCGCAAAGGAGACAAGGGGAGGAGTTTCTAATTTCTTCATAAGCTATTTTCTTACTACAATTACCAAATATACCTTAGGAAAACTATGTGCACATTCAAATAATTGAGAGCATCTTCTTAGATTTTCTGCTCTATTGATATATACATTAAATAGAGTACTTGTTTTTTACTGAAATGCATAAATGCATTAACTAAAGGACTGAAATTACTCAGAAGTGCCAGTATTGGCTACCACTTGGTTGTTACAGTTACTGTTTTTCCTGTTTCTAACACCAGAAATCACATCAGCTGTGCTAAAAAACATAACATGACATCTGAAAGAAAAGATACAAATCAGTTGAAGTACTACATTGTATATTCACCTACTTGTAAATATGGTCTTATTATACGCTTCATCTTTATAATAACTGAGCATACGTGAGAAGTGAAAACTGGTTATAGGATACATTGAAAGACTAATTATGCTTTTAATCGCTCAAGTATTCAAATAAGATATTTTGATTAATTTTATTCATTTTCTTCTTTCTATCTTCACTTTTTTTTCCTTTTCTTCTCCCCATTTTTTGTGTCCTCCCCCCCCCCTCCTTTTTCTTTTTTGAGGTAGATTGAGTTTGTTTTGTGAAAATTGCAAGTGCATTTTCTCCTTTGCATTTTGATTGCTGTGAAACTTGTATTTAATTTCTTATCCTCTTACACAAAGCTCTCAGTTTACAAAAATCTGTAAAGAAGCCAGGCAAAAGTTAATTGGAAAGGAGAGTATTACCTGACTCATGTTGAAGATACACCTCCAATGTGCCCTTGCACCAAAGAGTAGTTACCATCCCCCTGGTCTGCATTAAGAAAGCATTGCCAGCATCTCAAGGGAGGTGATCAGTCCCATCTACTCAGAGATGCTTTTCAGCATATAAGGTTTCTATTATTTTGACATGAGAAAAAGAGCTTAAAATACATGCCAGTTTATGTCAAGCACTGTTTCTTAGGGATGTTTGGCTCCTCCTTTGAAACTGTGCCTAAATGAAGATATTTTTTACAAGTATCTTTTAAAAAAATTATTTATTGTTGGAAATTTCATTTAAAATACCCAAAACCAAACAACAATAATAATTGCTGCTTTAGACTTCCTGTTTTTCCCCTAAGAGTTCTGAGAAAAGACTTTCAGATGGTGGTCTGTAAGCTTCTGGATGTGCAAGTACTATTTCTGCAGTGTTTTCAAAAGACTATACATAAAGCAATGAAATAGAAAAAGTTGTGACTTATCTAAGTGTACAAAATATGTAAAAGGCTCCCCACTTCTTAGAGGGCATAAAAACTGGAAATGGTGTTATACTACTCCTAACTTTAGAAGAACCCCATGTGACGAAACACCTATCTGTGTTGTGAAAAGTGGGGAAAGTTTAGAGAAGACTGTGAAGGGAAGTTTAAAGAGATTATCTGCTGTCACCAGGAGGCTTATCTAAGACTGTATTTCACCCTCAACAGCTGCTTTAGGTTATTTGCTACTTAGGGGATTAAATGTTTAGGAAGTAAGGCAAACAACTGTGTTTTTTTCTGAGAAAGATGCACAGAGAAATCCTTAATCATTCTTATCTATGTAATATCAACTTAATAGTTGCTATACTACAAAAGTAAATAAACCCAAAGAAATGAAAATGCTAAAATCAATAATAATGAATTTGGCAACTAAAAGAAAGTCAACATGGTATTACCTTTCCAACCGGGAGATATTAAGTTCCTCATAACAAGTATTTGGAAGTTTTTTTAAATGTAATAAACTTTAAATTAAAACTCTCTGCAGAAATAAGGAAGACAAATACCTAGCATTGACTAGGGAACTGAAATAAATGACCCATGATGTCCCATTCAATCTTGCACAAGAGCAGAAATGCTATCTCTTTATTCAATAATTGTTCAACATTTTTTCAACGTAGATATCCAGGGTGGAGAAAGTGATTTGGAGTGGCAGACTTCCTGATATAACAGCTAAATGTAGTATAATTTGAAAGCTGCAAAGAGAAATTAATTTTACTCTTATAGTGAATTCCCAGTTGCCATATGCATTAAAATTAGAAATTTTATTTATTTCTACTGGCAAGTTACAGACAAAAAAACTTACATAAATTTATTCTGTCTAGTTCATAGATTTCTCACGTTTTTCCATAAGAACAGAACCCATATATGTTGTATTGAAAATTAAAATAATATATTTAAATATCTATTCCTACATTATTACAAAGCCATGCAGTATTTTGGAGCTGTTGACAAGACATGTTCAGATTTGTTATTGTGCTTAATTTCTATTGTTATACTGTTTCATCAACAGAGAAACCATCTTCCTCTTTCCTCAATTTTAATCTGCCTCTCCTCTTTCCAAATCTACCCTTACTTATATCACATCCTCTTTCTTTTGTGTTGGGTTTGTGCTTTCAGAAAAAGGTCCAAAGAAAAGTTTAAATTATAAGTTTAGTGCTCTAGTTTATTGGGAAATACATAGAGGCACTGGGGTTTTTTTAAGAGAAGAAATAATAAATTAAATGTATCAAATAATATCTAAATATGGACTTTTTCTTTTGAATTTACTTAAGATGGTGTTGATCTATCACTAAATTCAAATGCATGAAGAAGAACCAGGCCTGGACACAATTCAGACTGAACGTGTTTTTGTGAATACCCAGAAGCAATGATACCACATTGTACTTCCAGCCTACTGTCACGAGGAAATATCACACAGTGATCTTTATTTTTTAACTTTGATGTGGATAGTGAAGTAGGCTTCTCTGCTTTTCTACTGCATCTCAACTAGCTATTCTAGTTTGGTCAAAACCAACAAAATTATTTTAATAAGATTTTTGCTGAATTATTTTTGGCTTTACATATTTTATATATGTGTGTATGTTTTAGTTTCTTCTTTCAAAAATGCCAGAAGTTTTCCCTATAGAGCCAAGTCCTCATTTTAGAAACAAAAAAGGCTATAGAGGATTTTAAATATAACCTTAATAGTATTACAACATAACAATTTACTGTTAGCAAGTCTAATCCAAATAAGAAATGCCTCTGACATAATTTTTTCCATGCACAAGGGTCATCATTATTCTAAAGACAGATCTTGCACACCTGTAAAAAAGTAACTCATCTTTAGAGGTTATTTGATAATTCATGGCAAGTTTGTTGTATGCTTTGACTTTTTTTTTTTCTCAAATATTGATTACCTGTGAATATATTTTGCCATGCACTGACAAACTGAGGTTCCTTTCCATAAAGAGACTGTACATTTCTAAGTGGAACCTGAGTAAAATGTACCTATTAACTTGATAGTTTTCTGAGTTCTGCTGAACGAAACTATGGACAAAGCCATTTTTCCTTTGGTGTAGTATAATCATGCCAATACAACCCATAAAAATTCACCTTGAATATTCCCATAAAGGAAATAATATTATTTTTTGACATCTGCTTTAGGATTTAAAAACTTCAAGTCCAGCTTTGATAAGGGGACAACTTTAATTTCTCTTCTAAATTAAGGGGAAAGTTGTGGTTGATAAAATAAGTAAACATCATTTTCAGTTCTAACAAATCCATGCACTTCCAGAAAGAAATACCCAGTAGGACTAGTGAATATCATTTTCAGTGGTTTCCTCTTTTATTTTAATTGATAAATTGTGAAGACAGTCAATGAATTGAAAGTTGAAGATTTCAGTGTTTATGAGAACCCTGATATCCAGGTTTTAATATTTTACCCTTTTAAAATTGTATTATTCGAAGACATAGAATATTGAGGTGGAAAAGTCCTATTAGATAATCAACTCTACCAAAGTACAGGATACAGTCTTGGGAGAAAATGCATGAAGTATTGATCTGTTAGTGAATATACTCTGAGTCAAGAAGGTAAGAAGTACTTCAGAGAAGGGTTGTTAGCAGAGGAGAAAATTGTTACACCTAAAATATACCCTAAAATATAACTCTTGATAGAGCCAGCAGCTGAAGTTTAAGATTTTGGTGAGCAGTATGAAGGGTTTTGTTCTGGCATGTGCTGTACTTGAGATATGCTGTACTTCAGATATAATTGTAAGGTAAGCTTTGTGTTTGATACATTCCCTACCACTTGACGCCTTGTGCAGTTATGGTACCACATAAGCAGGGAAATAGTGTAATTACATATTTCTGTAATTTGTCTGTAAGAACTTAATCACCATACTTTTAGGCAATATCTAAAAATACTTGAAATAAATAAATTTTTAAAAAGCGCTAACTCTATCATTCAAGGAAGGTACTAATATGCCCACTGTAGGAGAAGACCAGGTATGGGAGCACCTAAGGAATCTGAAGGTGCACAAGTCCATGGGACCTGATGGGATGCATCTGCAGGTCCTGAGGGAACTGGCAGATGAAGTTGCAAAGCCACTATCCATCATATTTGAGGAGTCCTGGCAGTCTGGTGAAGTTCCCACAGACTGGAAAAAGGGGAACATAACCTCCATTTTTTAAAAAGGGAACAAGGAAGACCCAGGGAACTATGGGCTGGTCAGTCTCACCTCAGTGCCAGGCAAGATCATGGAGCAGATACTCCTAGAAACTGTGCTAAGACACATGGAGAATGAGAAGGTGATTGGTGACAACCAACATGGCTTCACCAAGGGCAAATCTTTCCTGATCAGTCTGGTGGCCTTTTATGATGAGGTTACAACACTGGTGGATAAGGGAAAAGCAATTTAAATAATCTACCTGGACTTGTGCAAGGCATTTGACACTATCCCGCATGACATCTTGTCTCTAAATTGAAAACATGTGGAATGACCACTCAGTGGATAAGGAATTGGCTGGATGGTTGCACTCAAAGAGTTGTGGTCAACAGCTCAATGTCCAGGTGGAAACTAGTGATGAGTGGTGTCCCTCAAGGTTCAGTATTGGGACCGGTGCTCTTTAACATCTTTGTCGGAGACATGAACAGGGGGATTGAGTGCACCCTCAGCAAGTTTGATGACAACACTGAGCTGTGTGATGCAGTTGACATGCTGGAGGGACGGGATGCCATCCAGAGGGATCTTGACAGGCTTGAGAGATGGGCCTGTTCAAACTTCATGAAGTTCAACAAGGCCAAATGCAAGGTCCTGCACCTGGGTCGAAGCAATCCCAAACATAAATACAGGCTGGGTGATGAGTGGCTTGAGAGCAGCTCCAAAGAGAAGGACTTGGGAATGGTGGTGGATGAGAAGCTGAACATGAGCTGGCAATGTGCACTTGCAGCCCAGAAGGCCAACTATATCCTGGGCTGCATCAAGAGATGTGTGGCCAGCATGTCGAGGGAGGTGATTCTCCCCCTCTACTCCGCTCTCGTAAGGCCCCACCTGGAGTTCTGTGTCCAGTTCTGGAGACCCCAACTCAAGAGAGACATCAACCAGTTAGAATGAGTCCAGAGGAGGCCACGAGGATGATCAGAGGGCTGGAGCACCTCTCCTGTGAGGACAGGCTGAGAGAGTTGGGGCTGTTCAGCCTGGAGAAGAGAAGGCTTAGAGGAGATTTTATAGCCGCCTTCCAATGCCTGAAGGGGGCCTACAAGAAAACTAGGGAGGGACTTTTTATAAGGGTAGTTAATGATAAAAAAGGGAAATAGCTTTAAACTGGAAGACAGTAGTTTTATATTAGATATTAGTAAGAAATTCTTTACTGTGAGGGTTTTCAGACACTGGAACAGGTTGCCCAGAGAAGCTGTGGATGCCCCCTCTCTGGAAGTGTTTAAGGCCAGGTTGGGTGAGGCTTTGAGCAACCTGGTCTAGTGGAAGGTGTCTCTGCTCATGGCACACGTGTTGGAACTAGATGATATTTTAAGTCCCTTCCAACCCAAACCATTCTATGATTCTGTGATTCTATAAAGCAAATAATGTAAAATACCATTATGTGGTAATGATTCAGAATCTGAAAAATTATCAAGGTGCAATACTTAGGACATGTTTTTCCTATCAGTATTTTTTATTTGTATAGTGGAGAGCCATTCAGATTAGAAGTTCACTGCCTAGCAGTACCTTTGCTGACACTTTTATTCTAAATTCCTATTCCAAAGATTTCACAGGGGAGTTCAGAAGCTGAGTGATACCACAACTATCATTGCACCTCCTATTTTTTTTCTGCAGTGACTTGTAAGGAAATAATCTGAAATGCTATTTTAGGGTCAACACTACACGGACAGTAAAAAGAGAGAATATGAGAAGGATTAGGACCAGCTTTTCCAGATACAATACTTTCCTTCATTAAGTCTTGAGTTAGTTTTTTAATGTGACTTGGAATGCTGCTGCGAATAAAAATATATTTGGGAACTGTAAAAGAAAGATATAAGCAAAACAACTAAATGGATTGCAAACAGGATAGTCGTGTCAAATTCCTGAATATGTGTTAGCTTTCCACTAATTAGAATGAGAAGTTCAGGTTTAGGTTGGATAAACCTAATCCTGCCTTTGATGTGGTTGTGCTGCAGTATTTAGAGATATTAGCTAAGCTAACAGACAATTGAGTATATGGGTCAGTGCTGTACTTATATCCCCCTAAAGAAATAAAGTATTTTGAAAAAGTGACCTTTGTTCAGAGCAAAACATTTCATAATGTCAGTAGTAGCAAACAAACACTTTGCAAACAAGGAGTGAGAGAGTCATTTCAGCTTGACTGCAAAAGCTATGAACATTTTAATGCAGTTACCTTACATGGGCTTTGCTGCTGACATTTTCATTCCCCTTCATTATTGCAGAATGCCTCTGGAACAAATACAAGTCTGTTACCTATAGAATAAATGACAAATTAAAATTACAAAAGTAAACAGTTGTATGTAAAATATAATTTTTATGTGTGCATGTAATAAAGAGCTATATGTGATCAGCAGACAGAATGAGATTGCTTAGCATTTGTCTGATAAAAACATACAGTTGTTTGCAGCAAAAGAAGGAAAAGCATTGCCTATATTTTGTTTTAGTGACAAGTTGTTTCCTCCAACTAATTATGCTGTTTGCAGTTTAGGGGAGTTTGTAGGAGATTTTGTATTGTTTGGGTTACTTGTGTAAGGGAAAGTTGTCTTCATGCAACTTAAAATATTTGTTATTTAAACTTACTCTTCATTGTTTTCTAGATGCTGACATAATTTTCTTAATGACTTGTACAGGACAAGAGTAGGCACATTTGTGTTGTCATCTTTGTTGTATACCTTTAATCAGGAAAGTTTTACAGGGCTGATTTCAGGTTAGAAAGTGCTAAACTCCAATTATAATTCTAATTTAGTTTATGCTAAATTCTATAGCCGGTATTCAATCATGAACATACGAATTAATATAATGTTTTTGCTGTGCTGAGACTGTATTTCAGAGGCTGCTGTTCACACACTTTGATGGTATTACATATGGTAACATAAACTATAATCTAGCAGTTTATTGGTTTAATCTTTTTTTCTTCAGGAACATTCAATACATTGCTGAATATGTGAAATTTAATCCCTTTGGATGTTCAATAACAAACACTGTCATGGATCATTTAATTTGTCTGACTTTATACAAAAGCTGATGCTAACCAAGTGAAGTAGGAAAAAGAACATTAGAAGACTCTTCCCTCTGGCAGTTGAAAAGTTCAGGTCTCATATTTGAATATGGCATTGTCATTTTGGCAGTCTGTCTTAACTGTATTGTGCGTTCTTCATAGGAACTTGTTAAAAGAGATATTTCTATAAGGTTTAAATTTTATTTTTTACAAGGTAGTAAATATCAGTTTGTATACTATGAGCAGTTATATCTTTCTTTAAAATTATACTAATTATTATTAGACAGCCTGTTAGTATTACTTTAGGAGATGAATTACTAACTAAACTTTTCTACTAAGGTATTTATTTTCTGATATTATTTTTTTGCAGACAACTTGATTTTAGATAACGGGGGAATTTTGCATAGTCGTATTTATTGGACTGACGTAAACGGATAATGAGAATCTGCCATGCTGGTGTTTTAGTACCTGGTAATTTGCCATTAAAATATACATATACCTATGTGTATGTATGAGTAGATGGATTAATATAGAAATAAATCTACATTATTTGAAGAAATGTAAGAACAATATTTTCATGACTCTTCCAGTTCTTCTGTATTCAGTATTTTTTACTTCATTTCATGGTCACATATATTTTCAAATATACTGAATCTCTCACGAAAGACATAGACAAGAAATTATTATTCATGGTTAAGTCTATATGATAAGAATTTAGGAGTTTTTCCATCTTAAGGTAATGGGTCCATGTATGAAGGCATACCCTCCTTTACCCAGTGAACTGAGACCATAATCGCAACGCACTCTATGGAAGCAGTTTGACCCACATTAATCTCTTCAGTCTGGCCAAACCTGAGCTATCCCTACCCTATCAGCATCTTCACATTGCTTTCTATTATTTCTAGCTGCATAGAGTTTAAAAAGAGTTTCACCACATATAGGAAATATACTAGTCAATGAACAAATAATAATATGAATTACTTACTGTAAACATTTGTTAAACAATATCATTCTTTGCCCTCCAGGGCAGAACACGGGGGATCTATCTGAAATAAGTTTTATCTGACAAGCCTTCCAGAGAGGGTCACGAGGTGACCAGTAGTGATAGAAGAAAAGCAAAAGAGAATAATATGCCTATTACATATCTATAAATATATATATATGTATGCACACACACACATTCAAATATATTGCAATTGCAGGGTAATGTTCTTACTGGGATCATGGAAATTTGATGGGATGGCTCCCATGACTGGAGTGTTGGGACGGATACAGGCTCTTTAGGAAGTGTAGGAAGGGAAGATGAGGAGGGCGAGTTGCCTTTTATGTGAAAGGGCAGCTGGAGGACAGGGAACTCTGCCTGGTGATGGATGGGGAGCTGAAAGAGACCTTATGGGTTATGATTGAAGAGAGGACAGACAAAGGTAACATTATAGTGGATGCCTGCTATAAGCCACACATCCAGAAAAAAAAAGTGTATCAGACCCTTTACTGATAGATAGGAGTAGCTTCAAGTTTGCAGACCCTGATCATCATGGGTGTCTTCAACCAGCCAATATGTACTGGAGGGACAGCACAGTAGAACATAGGCAGTCCAGGAGGTTCCTGAAGTACAAGGACAGGTGCTCTGCTGGGCCTAATACTCATGTGAACAAGGAGTATGTAAAGATTAAAGACTGCCGTGACCATGAGAAGATGGAGCACAGGAACCTCAGGGCAGGGACAAAGGTGACAGGAAAGCTCACAACCCTGGACTTCAGGAAGGCAGACTTTGGCCTTTTCAAAATGTGCCTGGAAGAGTCCTGTAGGATAACAACCTGGAGGAAAGGGGCACCAAAGAATGTTGGTTAGTGTTCAAGGATTACCTCATCCAAGCTCAAGCACAATCCATTAGAATCAGCAGGAAGTCAGGAAAAAATAACTGGAGAAATGCATGGATGAACAAAGAGCTGCTACCCAAATTCACTGTCCAAACATCCAAAGATGGCATGAACTGAATTCATCCCAGGTTACCCATCCTTCCTTCCACCCTCTGTAGGCTTCTTTTTTGATCCTAAGTTTGTTCAGGATCTTCCTGTCCATTCATGCAGGCCTCCTGCTGTTTTTGCCTGCCTTCCTTTTTGTGGGGATGCATCATTCCTGGGATTGGAGGAAGAGATCTTTGAGTATGTTCCAACTGTCCTGCACCCCTCTTCCTTCCAGGAATTCATCCCATAGTACGTGACCAAGCAGATCCCTGAAGAGGTCAAAGTCTGCTCTCCTGAAATCCAGGGTGGTGAGCTTACAGTGCACCTTCCTCACTGCCCTAAGGATCTCGAATTCCACCATTTCATGGTCGCTGCAGACAAGGCTGTCCAAGAGCTTCACGTTCCCCACCAACCCCTCCTTGTTGGTGAGAACAAGGTCCAACATGGCACCCCTTCTAGTTGGTTCCTCAACCACCTGGAGAAAGAAGTTGTCGTCCACACATTCCAGGAACAGCCTGGTTTCCGATGGTTTGTGCCCTTTTAAGTTGTCCCTCCAACAGATGTCAGAGTGGTTGAAGTCCCCCATGAGGACCAGGGCTTGTCAACGTGAGGCTGCTCCTATCTGCCTATAGAGGCCCTCATCTGCTTGGTCTCCCTGGTCTGGTGGCCTGTAGCAGACCCCCACTGTAACATCCCCTTTTCCTTCCTTCCCTTTAATCCTGACCCTGTGTCAGTGACACACTTCTTTGCTACTGTTTCATGATACTGAATTTTTAAGAATAATTAAAATGAATAGAAATGTAACTTCTCTCCTAGCATAAAAGTCTGTATTTCTAATTTTCCTTCCTCTCACATGTATCCTGGCACCAGATACATGTGCCAGCTACAAATACAGATTATCTTTCCTGAACATTTCAATTGACTCAACACTCTATATTACATGATCTTTAGATTTTCAAGTTTTTTCCTTATTCGTGGAAGTTTTCACTACACCTTTCTTACTCACATTAGTGCTTGAACTTTATTCATATGTTTGCATATCTTTTACATCTCATTCATCCCTTGTTTAACTTTGTTTCACAAGTTGCTTTGGCAAATCTGTAGACCATAAATTTGGGGCACATCTGGAAGTGTGTCTGTATTCACTGCTGTGTTCTTATTCTGCTGTAATACTATCATGGTAAAATGCCACTGCAGTTTATGTGTAGTCTTGATGGGGAGGAGGTAATATATATAAAAAACTGTTTATTTTTGAACCCAATTAAAACCTCATCTTCTCAAATCTAAGGTAAGATTTATATAATCTTGTATTTTACATTATATGCACACCTTATTTTTTTAAGTGAAAGGTTTTGTTAAGGGAAAGTGAAAAGATTTGTCAATTTATTGTTGACAAATGCTAAATAAAAGCTGGGTGTTAGTATAATATATCAAATTGATGAAAAAGATTTGTATAAACATTTTTGGGTTTTTTTTTGTTAGAATCTAATGTTCCTTTCAAGAGACACAGAAAATAGACCCTTCTGCCTGCTTTATGCACTTATTTGCATACAGAAATACTGGCTTATTTGAGAGTAAAAAGCTTATTTAAGAAAAATAGTAAAAAAAAAAAAATACTATAGTCCCCATATTTTGTTTTTATTCTCAAAATTCTTATATTGTCCACGTTACTATAGGACCTCAGTATCTCTGAATTAAACTAAATAGTGTATTTATTTCTGTATGTAGAAACTACTAAATATCTGCTGTACCACAGAAGACAGGATCAGAGATATGTTTTTCATCCAGAGAACAGAAGTTATTTTGTCAGTGTTGTGATGATGTCCTGTTTCCATAATTTGGGCCTGGCTGCTAAGAAAGCTCTGTCTGACTGTTGCATGTAGTTGCCATAGGTTTCACTTACTTTGCTTGGTAAGTGATTCTGCCATTCCTAAACTGCTTAGGTAATTGAGGACTCTGTTTTATTTTACTCCAATCATGTGTTAATTTACTGGAGATTAATTATAAGACCTTGCTTACAGCGAAGTGGAGTTTTTTGTCCTGCAAATGTCATTCTGAGCTATCATATGTACTCTGGGTCCATCTTTTCAGTCTTTGTCTATACTTAAGCCAAGCATGCTGACATTTTTACCTGTCTGCCCATCAGTGTTTTAATGTGGATAGATGCTGAGAAGAGGCTATATTTTCTTCACTATGGAAAAGATGCAGCCTTTTTTTTTACAAAGAGAAAGTTACTAGCTAGATAGCTTCTGATGAGCTTAGTTTTATTCTGTTGGATAAAGATTTAGAGAGATAGACTTTTAAAGAATTATATTATACATCCCAGATGCTTTTTTGTGAAGGTTGTTCGCACAATTCATATTAAGTACTGAGAGACTGGAAAAACTCTATGCACATAGCTGCCTAGTCATCTTTTTAAAGTGCTTATATTATGCATTTAATTGCCAATACAGTTCCATAGTAATTCCAATCTATTTGCTAAATAGCAATGTTCATGAATTTTCAGTTTTAAGCACAGCATTTCCCCAACAGCTGGAAATGTTTTCTTGCTTATGGAGTACTTACATGTATTTAAGCTGACTGCTGTGCAAAGTCAAATTTCTCTTAAGTCTTTAAAATGAAATGATAAGATGCAAAATAGGAGACTGATCTGAAATTTTAACCTACAGTCAGCTGAAAATTGGATCGGAATAGAAAGGGAAGTTATTAAGAGTATTTTTTGCTTATGGTATCTGCATAATATGTCAGTGGTTTTTGCTGAAGATGGGAAATGCTTTTCTTGTATCTGAGAGTGTCACTTGTGATTACATCCTCTTCTGTTGTGATGCACTCCCAGACTCTCAATCCCCAGTGCAGATGGGCTCCATACCTTTATGGATAATGTAACATGACTGGAAGCCACAGTTTTCAGTCTCTAGACAGTGTTTCAGGAAAAAACACCAGAACTGCAGATTTTCAGAAGAGAAAAGCAGATAATTTTCTTCTTCATTTTTTTTTTTTCCCCAGCCAACACTTTACCACTCCTCCGCTTTGCTTTTCTTGCATTATCTATTCATTGCATATCTGTTGTGTCGGATCCAGACAGACAAGGAACAGATTTATCAGACTAGCTGGTCGTTTAAGCCCATGAATATATTTCATTATTCTGCTTGCAATAGGGAGAAGTTTGTTCATTGTATGCATTAACAGAAAACTCCAGGGAGATCCATTTGACATTAGAATACATCAATTAGAATACTCTTGCTTTCTGAGGAGCATGATATGCCATCTAGCTAGCAAATACAAGCTCTTGCACCTCTCTGAGTGTTTTTCACTTAGTCATAAAGAATGACAGACATCAGTGAATCATTCTTTGTTTTACATTTGAAGAATCTTATCAGAATAGAACGTAGAGTGTAAGACATCACACTATTTTCTACAGTATTCACTTGTGGTTCTCCTACCTTTCCCAGAGATATCAAGCAGGGTTTGACAGTGCTAAGGATCACGGGCAGCAATTCTCTTAGCATTTACATTTACTTTTCAGGGCTCAAGCCTTTCAAAAGCATATTGTGCCTAATTCATTAGCAGATATACATATTGAAAAACCAAGATGAAACACATCTTTACCGAAAGCTACAACTAAGTTTAAGCCAACTTGTCAAACCCAGTGATCCTTTTGTTACTTTTCCACTGATGTTTATTCTGTTGTCTCAAAGTGGTTCCATGGTGTGTTTAAGAGAAAGTCTTTTCCAGAACATTTAATGAGAAATATTATCACAGATTATCATCAAAGATATTGTTAATCTAGAATATCCCGTTGCATATTTTTCATCCATTATGCAAAATAATTGACTTTTTATCATTAAATGCTATGAGAAAAGGCAGCAATTGAGCTAACACAGAGTTAAGAAGGGAGTAAAGGTTTAGCAGGAATATTTGAGAGTACTAAAAAAGACAGAGTAAAAAATTCAGCAAATTGTTATCAACTTTTCTTTACAGCCAAAGGTAGAAAATTAATATTATAATAGACTTGTAGAGGATCACCTTAAGTTTATGTCTTCATCTGGCCTTGAGTTCTTCATGTATTTCAGGGAAATATCCTATTCCTAACTCTCAATCCTGTTCAATTTACACTTAGAAATTTACTTTAATTTATACAGTTTTGAAGTTAGTGTTGGTGCAGGAACTTTAACTCTGTTTGTGTTTCGTTCAATAACTGAGCTAGATGACCAATGAAACTTACATTCCTTTGAGAAACATCATTCTTATAAAATGTATGTTTTACTTTAAAGGCAAATATCTAAAGAGCAGGTGTCAAGAGGATTGGGCAGACCCTTTTCATAGGTGGCCAGCAATAGGACAAGGGGCAATGGGCACAAGCTGGGACACAGGAGGTTGCACTTAAGCATGAGGAAAAACTTCTTTACTGTGAGGTTGACAGAGCACTGGAACAGGATGCCAGGAGATGCTGTGAAGTCTCCTTCTCTGGAGATGTTCATGCATCCTGATGCAACTTTTATGTTCCATCTCATTTTGGGTATGTGTATTGGGTTTGCATGGCAAGGTTTTTGGTAGCAGTGGGGGAGGGGACATGGGGTGGCTTCTGTGAGAGAAGCTGCCAGAAGCTTCCCCCATGTCCGACCCGACACAGCCAATGCCAGCGGCTACAGCAACGGACCCGCCGCTGGCCAAGGCCGAGCCAATCAGTAACGCCTCTGTGATAACATAATTAAGAAAAAAAAAAGGAAGGGAGAAAAAAAAAGCTGCACACTTTGCAGCGGGAGAGAGGAGTGAGAAGATGTAAGAGAAAACAACTTCGCAGACACCAAGGTCAGTGAAGAAGGAGGGGGAGGATGGGCTCCAGGCGCCGGAGCAGAGATTCCCCCCCGCAACCTGTGGTGAAGACCATGGTGAAGCAGGCTGTCCCCCTGCAGCCCATGGAGGTCCATGGTGGTGCAGATGACCACCTGTAGCCCGTGGAGGACCCCACGCCGGAGCAGGTGGATGCCGAAGGAAGCTGTGACCCCGCGGGAAGCCAGCGCTGGAGCAGGTTCCTGTCAGGACCTGTAGCCCGTGGAGAGAGGAGCCCACGCTGGAGCAGGTTTGCTGGCAGGACTTGTGACCCCGTGGGGGACCCGCGCTGGAGCAGTCCCTTCCTGAAGGACTGCACACCATGGAATGGACCCAGACTGGAGCAGCTCGTGAAGAGCTGTCAGTCATGGGAAGGACTCACGTTGGAGCAGTTGGTGGAGGACTGTCTCCCGTGAGAGGGACCCCACGCTGGTGCGGGGGAAGGAGACCTCCCCCTGAGGAGGAAGCAGCGGCAGAAACACCGTGTGATGAACTGACCGTAACCCCATTCCCTGTCCCCCTGTGCTGCTGGGGGGAGGAGGTGGAAAATCGGGAAAGAGATGTAGCCCGGGAAGAAGGGAGGGATGGGGGAGGTGTTTTAAGATTTGGTTTTACTTCTCATTCTCCTCTGATTTTGATTTGTAATAAAGTAAATTTGGTTTTTTTTTCCCCCAAGTCGAGTCTGTTTTGCCCGTGCCAGTAATTGGTGAGTGATCTCTCTCCGTCCTTATCTCCACCCACGAGCTTTTTGTTATAATTTTCTCCCCCTGCCCATTTGAGGAGGGGGAGTGATAGAGTGGGCTTTGGTGGGCATCCGGTCTCTAGCCAGGGTCAACCCACCACAGTATGTTATTTCTCTATCTTCTGTAGCTATTATGTAGGTTATCTGTGTTATATTTCAGCAGCCAGGATGCCAAGCTGAAAAATTGTTCTTCAACAGCATGTCTGTCTGGTCCCTTTAAATCTACTTAGTATCAAACCAGAGCAGATTATCTTTACTTTTCAAGCCTACAGTGTATATGCCAATGTGCTCTCCTACTACAGCTTTCTAAAATTGGCCATGTTCTTTATGTTTTGGATTTCTTTTTCTTTCCTTGTTTGACTTCCTCTGTAGTATCAAAGCTGGCTGTGACTAGGAACAGGCCCTCTCTATATTATTAGGTAGATCATAACCTGCAATGTGTAAGATATTTTCTGAATTTAAAATATGGTGTCCTGAGTATTTAAGAATTGTAGAGGATAAATGGTTCATTCTGGTACAGCAAATACAATTTCTTCTGCTTTTAAGTGTGAAAAGTAAAGTTATATCTCAGAAAAAACATACATTCACATTTTTTAACCCTTCACTTTCCCCGCTCCCGATCCCCAAATGAAAAGCTGTCCTTCATAGTTATAATAGGAAATTTACATTTCTGCCTGCTTCACAATTTTTCATATTAATTGCAGGTGAAATTTGCTTTTATGCAGAGAACTGGCACAAGATCCAAGTACTCCTTAAATGTTGCCTGAAAACATGAGTGTTTTTTCCTGGTTATTTTCTACTACAATATACTGTCCCCTTAGCTTGTTGCAGAGAATGTTAGTGGCCCTGCTGCTGTTCTTGTCCCAGGGTTCATGTCAGATTGAGACTGGCGGTAGAGTAACCCATGCAGCTGCTGTTGTAGTGTGATGCTTCAGTCAAAATCAGTGCTCAGCTGCTTCAGGCATCATGCAGTTTTTGTCAGCTGTGGCAAAGGGATTAGCTTCCATCTGGGGCTCTTAAGACCTACTGTTGTGAAATATTGCAAGAACATATTGTCTTCTGGTATGTTGGATAAAAGATAAAGGGGAAGGGCAGGTGGGAAGGCTTTACCAAAAAAAAAAAAAAAAAAGATGTTGGAGATCTGCAAGATGGCATGAGACAGATGGACTAGAAAGAACAAGTGGTGGCACTGTATGGGACAGAGGCACACCACATTTTATTTGCCTTGTACAATACTACATTTGAAATCACTGAATCCACCTGCTCAATTCACTGGCATGACAGAAACAATCTAGGCTCATCTGTACTCTCTGGCTCACAGTGAAAACACAAATTGCTCTTGAATATCCCAAAGCATTATTGTATCAAATAGAGAGTTATTTGAATACACATATTCTTAATTGTTTTCCTAAAATCCTCAGTCCTCCTTTCAGGCACAGATATATTAAAATTTTGTAATGATTTTGAAGGTCTTTACTTACACAACAAAAGGAAATGTCATAATTTTTTTTATAGAAATATAATTACTTTTTAAGAAATTGTATTCTAAATAATGAAATGTGATACATTGACACCAATGAAATCAGGAAATTATGCAAACTAGATCTATCCCACCCTGAAGTTCAATGGCCAGATAACTATGGCATCAGTCTTGCAGAGGCTTAATGATGTATTTATAATGAGTCTTTAAAAATATTCCAGATTTCGGGACAATGTAACATTTGTGATTATAAAGAGATCCAACTCCTTACAGTTAAGAGAAACTAAATTGTTGGAGACAGTAGTACCCAAAATGTAAGCCTATTCTGACTTTCTCCTCTCCATCTCATCCCCAGTTTATTTCTTGCTTAGCTATTTGGTTTATTAATGGCCTGTTTGCTTTTCTAGTGTCCTTCTAGGTGCTCAGGAGGGCTTTAACTACTAGCTTTCTCTTTTCTCCAATAATTTTCAAAAAAACTGGAAATAGAGAATTCATAATTGCTCTAAATACTTGCCTTGAAGGGGCGTATGTGCCCGATAGATTCTAGATAGTATATTTGCATATGTTAGAGATGCACAGACTGAAACATGTAAGGAGTCACTTTTCTGCAGGTTTGTATATGAAGTGATTACATGGTCTCCCAAAGTCTAGTATGTAAACAGTGCTATAGTATTTGAGCAGTGAATTTATCACGTCTGCTATTGTGGATGCATACATTCTTCCAGATGCTATGTTAAAATAAAGAATCTCTGTTCACCTTATATTACTGGAAGTTACTGCAGAGTTGGAACAGAGGGATCTCTACTTGTACCAATTCTTTAACACCATGTGAAATGCACTCTGTGCATTACTATGCTAGGTGCCTGACTCAGGAACCATTAACCATTTCATATACCCTCCTTTCTCCTGTATAACATGTTCTGCAACCATGTCTTGCTTGCAAAGTATACTTGGAATAGATGTAGGTTCTTTCGAAGACAAAGCTAATTTTGGCTGTTGACAAAGAAATGGTGGTTTTAATCCTGATTCAGTTTGTAGGCTTAATTATTTTCTCCCTTTTCTACCCTGATCTCATTGTCTTTCACTATAGGAAGTCCTGCTTTAAACTTGACTACCAGGGCCAATGAGTTTTAGCCTGGTATGACATTAGTTGGTCAAGTACTTAACTGTTATTTCTGCTTTAGTTTCCCTGACTCTTCCTTGACCTTCTCATACCTAAATGCTTTATTCCAGTGGTGTCCCCAGGCAGCTACATGTCTGGAATTTTCTTTCTTGAGTTTGAGCAACACAGCTTGACTCAATGTATAAAAACTGCTGCACAGTACTGCTTTGATCCAATGTTTTATTCAGCTGCATATCCACTCTGTCACCTGAAGGGTTGTTTCTGTTGCTGCCAGAATTATGCTAATACCTGCTTCCGTTGGTGTAGACTGAAGAAAAGCACACCATCAAAATAGAGTATACTAGTGTCATAGAGGTTTCCATGTTAGTGAATTTTTAGATTAAATTTTGCCATTTCCTCACAAATAGATTTTACTTGCAGATATTTAATTTCTTGGGTTTAGCTATATTATTTTCTCATATTACATCATAACTGTAACCAATTCACTTTTTATTTGAACCCAGTGTTGCTTTTATTGAACTTATCTTTACAAAGACTATTAAGCAAAAGATTAATTGTTAGTTCATTTGTTTCCCTTCTCTTTCCCCCTACTTCTTTCAGTATTGGTTTTTCC
Source organism: Caprimulgus europaeus (assembly GCA_907165065.1). The sequence goes on from OU015527.1 coordinate 20,568,400, forward strand.
CGTATAAATCGGTCTTGCAGCAGCCGGAGAAATGTAGGATGATAAAACACCCCTCTGACCTGCTTAAGCCATTCTGCCCCTTTTGTTCTCCCTGTTTTGTGGTGTCCCACTTTTACAAAAAAAAATGCTGGAGCACATAAACCAAAACTACCAAGCTGATTGTTATCTTTTTTGTCTGGCTGTTCTGGGTGTCACTCAACATCTTTATGCTTCATTCGTGGTCACTGGAGAACACCAAAGCAGAGCTGTCTGACTTTTCTGGCAGTTTATTAAATTTCCTTCCATCAACTTAAAAATTAGATTATTCTTGTGACTGCAGTTTTAAGTGCAAGTATCATTTTTTTAGAAGTGTTCTTTTCTGTCAGACAGTCCTTCATATTGTGTGAAACCATAGCTACCTGAACTTTGTAAGACTAACACCTTGAAGTATAATCTGGTTTGAAAATATAAATGATTACATAAATAATAATTTTGTCCTTGTTCAGTTCAGTCTTGACCTAACTTGTGTCTCTTTGAATTAAGAATTGTTGACAAGAAGAAATAGAATGTAATGGAAATTAGAACTGACTAGTGCTTTTTATTTTATTTAGTTGCTATAAATGTACCTACTGCTCCTTCTTTTAAAAATGTTCTGCCCATAGAACAAATTATTTAGTTTGTAATACGCAAACCTCTAATACAAATAGCAATACCTTATATTAAAAGCTAAGTAATTGATCTAAGAAATACATTTTTTTCTGCTTGCAAAACCATATTAAAAAAAAAAAAAGGACCTAATCCAAACAATGAGTTGTATTGAAATAGAAAAATACATGAGGCAGGACTGCCAAATTATTTATCTTTCATTAAGGGAGAAAATCACATATAATTATCTATGCTATATGAGCACATTTTCTTCAATTTGGCATGGAATTGAGCAGTAATAATAATAAAAAATGCAACTCACAACTAAGCTCAATCTAACTAGCTGTTATTAAGTAAATACTAGAAAAGGGAACACTGAACAAGGGGGATATTCACTAAATAGTACCACGTTCTCCACAGCTAGAAAGATCTACTCATCATTTTGAAGGATAGAAACAAAATTACGTGCTTGGAACCTAATCAATATGCAGCCATAATGTATGTTTTTGTAGTTTCTTCATAAACAAATAAAAATTGAGCTGATTTTTAAATTAAAGGGATTTGGTGGTTTGAAATTAAGCAAGGCTGTGATGTTTTGTGGTTTTACTCAGACATTTTAGAAAGATTAAACACTAAGTATAGAAGGAAAATACGAGATGTGAATTTCAAAACATTCTTTTCTTTTTGTTCCTAGTTAAAATCTATTCAGTAGCTGATAGATGTGAGCAGTGTGGGGTGACATCCAGTACAATTCCGGAGTCTACAGACTTGTAACCAGGAATACAGTCGCCTTTAGAACTGTCCATTACCTGTCATTAGTATACGAGGGTTTAATTTTCTTCATCATTACCAGTTCATTGGCAGCTATAAATACATACAGAGCTAGATGTGTTTTGATCATTTTCAGTAAAAGGAAATTGCTGGGCTTTATATCCTTTCAGTGAGAGTATATGCTTTAGCACATAATAATAGGATAAAAGCTTCCATTTGGACACTTTACAAACCAGAATACTCATTCCATTAGATCAATATTTCAATATGCAATTGTGTTTCAAAGTAAGATTGAAGAAATTGTTTAAATCTGTTGACATATCAAGTAATAACATGAAAAGCATTCACTATGATCATCCTGATAGAAATTATAATAAGTTCTTCAGGAGCTCTGAACCACAATAATGGAAATTTAGAAACATTTAGTCAAATGTTTCAGTTAGATCAAAACCAAAGAAACTTTAAACATTTGAGAGAGCTAGAAAATGTGTTCGTAGAATAAAATTCTTTGTAAAATTCAGAGGTGCCTCTTCCATACAATCAGTGGCTTAACATTTCCAAATATAGTTATTTAACAATGAAGTTTTCTTCATTTAATATTCCACTCTTATTTTCTTTGTTAGACAGATTGTTACTGAAGTAAGGCATTTTACCTGTATTGTCTTTGGTGATGATTGAACACTTAAAATTAGCCTGGAAGAAATAAAATTCTGTATTTTTATTTGCTTGTTCTTCTTTTTGGTCCATTGTCATTTATTAAATGCATTTAATTTTATATTAGAACTTGTTTGGTCTTGCTCATATCAGCTTCTTGGAACCAAACCATTTCTTCAAGCAAAATTTATCAAAAAATGTTTAAATATATTGTACTGAAATTCATAATATTCTGGTTATATAATAAATTTAAATTATAAACCTACTTAATATTTTTGTCAATTCTGTGTAATGGAAAAAAATACTTTCAAGTATTTCTTAGACAGTACACATAATATTCTCTAAGCAGTTAGTCAGTTCTGAAAAACAGTCCTTTTCTGTGATAAAGCCCACAAGAATAAATGTTGTGCTATCTCAAATGGGGTTTTTTTTGTGCCAGTAGACTTTTTAGAAATGCTCTCGCTTATGCTCTAGTTACTTTATATATGTATAGTAACTCAGAACAGAATAAGCTAGAAATAATGAAGAGTTTTTAAAATTACTGAAATATATGAGTCATATTGCAAAATCTGGAAGCCTTGAAGAGGATGAACCATTCCTACTAATTTGTACACAGCTGCCAAATATTCATGCTAGTACTCTTGCAGGCACTAGGGATTCAAGATGATGATTTGCAGGGAGGAGACAAAAAGAAGAAGAAGAAAAAAGGTTGATTTTACATTGTTTTACTACTTTGATGTGGCTTAAATTATTATATGATTCACCATTATATTCCCTTGACAATTGCAGCACTTACAATGAGGGTTGTGAATAGCTTGTGTTGCTGCAACTGTGCTCTATGTCAATTTTTCACAGGGCTATGTGCAGGGCTGTTGCTGGTGCCTTACTGGGCACAGTTTGTGTTTTGGATTCCCCTAAATCGTTATGCTCTAGATCTATGGGTGAAATCCTGCAGAACAAATCCACATGCCACTGATTATGCTGGTGATCAGCGCACAAAGATGAAACTTAGGATGCCGTGTAGTAATTTTCAGCTTAGCTTCACAGTGATTCCTCTGAGGTAAGATGATTACGGTGCAATTAATAGTGAAATCTTGCTCTCCACAGCAAAGGTATTCCTGCAATGCTGCCAACTTCTGCTAGTGCTAGGGAATACTTGAATATGGCTACTTTTGAATCATGTATGTAGTTGAAGAATACCACCTTTGTTTTTATTTGCTTTGAGATATTACCAAACTTCTATTGAATGCATAGAACAACAGAAGCCTTTATCAGGAAACAAAATGAAAGTTGTTAATCTTGACCTCTGACCACAAATATGAAACTTCAAAGGTAATTTTTATCAGTAGTCTACAGGAAAAGCAGTGGGAAGTCTTAAACATTTTTCTGCATCTGTCTTCCATAGGCCAGTTTTGGGCAGACTTTCCTTACTCAGTTGTGCTTAGATGCAGCTTCTACAAGTTCTGCTGGTTTTTTTCAACATGTTTAAGTAGTTTGCTGTATGAATGATCTTGTGTCTGGATCTGAAGACAAATTGTAGTCCTAGACAAGGCTGGGTTGCTTTGGAAGTAAAGACAGGATCTATGCACTGCATATGAAGTGCTTTGTACAACACTGTTCCTTGGAGAACACGTACCAATAGGCTTGAAAATCTTTTATAACAGTTGATGCTATATCCATCTGTGAATTAGAGGGAGAGTATGGGGAAAAGGTGAAGAAGAAGAGAGATGAACAGAAATGTCACTTCTGAAAGGTAAATCTAGGTACATCTGTCAGCCTGCAGAGCACAACAAGTGAGCTTGCTTTTAAAGTTACTGCTATCTTGGCTCAGTTCTAGTTCTCCTGTTCACATGTGACAATTGGTTACTTCTGAGGAGGATACAGTGGAGGACCTCCAATAAAAGAAACAGTGAAATAGTGTATTTCATGTGGCTGCCCAACTCCAAAATCACTACTAAAGCTGTCTTTCAGCCAGTACTTTTAGTCAACAAATTACCTTGGGCTTGTATAAATAAAGAAACAAAGTTCAGAGCAGTTCTGGTGGTCATTATGAACCCTTTGGAGAAGTTCATATCAAAACAAAGCTGAGCAGTATCTTCCCAGCAAATGCTGACTAAGGTAGAATTATATCTCTTTGTGATTGCTTGTAATCTGTGCAAAGGTAGGGAATGGGATGGATTACTGACAGTCAAATTTCAATCTATAGCTCCATTTTTCAAGTCAAAATTTTATAATAACTATTACACCACAGCCAGGTTTAACATGTTTGTAATGTTTGATTTATGTAAAGATATACTCTTTTAAGATCTTAATTAACCTTAAGTGTACTAGAAAATTAATGCTTAGCATGATTTTAAAGTCCTTCCTGGCAATTAGCCATATAATGGTGTTTCATTCCCCACATTAAATAGAAGGTTTCTATCAGGGTGTTTGGAAGTTAGAGGATTTATATAGTAGATAAAACAACTGATAGAAGGTCAAATCATCTGCATTAAGGTGACATTACTACAAATTGAGATATAGGTAGCCTAAGAAGTACACAACAAGTTAAGTACGTAATAGAATAAAACCTGAAAAATTAGGCTTGTTGATATTATCTTTCTGTCTTTAACACAGAGTTTGAATGGTGGGAGGAACTTGACTGCTGCAGATCTTTGCAAAGACCTGCTTCTGACCCTGGAGAGGGTAAATAAAATACTAAGGTTTTGTCAGATCTGAGATACCAGATTCTAATTTGATGTCATTCAAATGGAAATAAGTTGTGAAGACAGATATTTTCACTAAATTAAATATGATATAATTTTGGAAATTGCTGCAATAAAGAAATCGAGTCCACACTTACATCAATCAAAACAAAATATACAATATATAGACTTAGCCTGTTTAAGCAATTTCTCTTAAATACAAATTTTGATGAGAACAGTATTAAGTAATGCTATACCCAGCTGGTGAATGCTATTCTTACGCCTGCTCTATCTGTATGTCCCTCCCTTGAACACACAAGTCCAACCTTGCCTTCATCAAAAAGTTATGATGTGATGTACTGTGAAAAGTAAAACTGAACTTCTTCCAAACAACCCCAGAGTGCAAGTTATCCATCTGCACTAGGCCTTACCTCTGGAAAACATATCCAGAAGGAAGAACTTTTTCCAAAGGAAGCTTTAATATTTTAAAGCTTAACTACCTGTTTAAGTACTATTAAAATTTTGTAAAAATTAAGCATACAACTAGGCATGCACTTGAATATTAATGTTAAAGGGAAACATCTTTTGTCTGCTATTACAGATACTGCAATGGTACACAGCCCCAGATGATTGTTTCAGCAAACATGAGCTAAAGTTTTGAAGTGGCCTTGAATTTAAGGCTGGTAGGACTGTGTAGTCTATAAAGCAAGTTCTTCCCGAGTACTGTGTTATTGGAAAGTATGTGAATCAACCTTCTGGACCCCATAATGGTGTGGCCATGGTAAAGAAGCTCTCATCATGGAATGCTGTAAGAACCATGATGGATTCATGTCTCAAGGGAGTGATTCTAAAATTTTTAATTTTACTTCTTTATGTGCCCCAGTCATATTTCTTCAGCTGGTGCTGAAGCCTCAGCTTTAATTTTAATATGATTGAGAACAACAAAAGCTTAGGAAAAAAAAAAAAGAAAAAAAACAAACCCAAAACAACAGTTCAAAAGTTACTTTACTGTGAATCAAACATCATAAGGTTTTCTGGGCTTAGTGAAATACAAACATGAACATTATGATACAGCCCTTGTAGATTTACACTCAAGTCATTACAAAATGGTCTCTTAACAGTAGAATTTATATCATTTTTCAGTAATATTTGAACTCTACTGCTGTCACAAGACCCTCATTGAACTATGAAGGTGTCCTGTTGACACTATTATAGTCTGTCACCTCTCTGGCTTTGCATGGACATAGTCTGAGTCTGTTATGATGTTATTCATTTCTATTAAATTGAGCAGGAAGTTAGAGATGTACAATGTTAACCAGGGATAACTATAAATGCTCAGGATACTAACTTCTACCACTTTCTGTATTTTAACTTCCTCAGATGACAGCATTTCAAAATGCCAGGAAAGAAATTAATGTTAATAAAATTTGGGAATGAATACATTCCTAAACCTAATTACTTTTTCTATCTCTAGTCTTATGTTTGCAAGAATTCTAAAATGGTACCCACTATAGGCTTTGTATTCTGAAATGAAAAAGAACAACCTTTTCAAAACCTCTCCCAATAATTTATTTTCAAAATAATAATTAAAAAAATCTCACCAAACACATCTAGTCTGACATACCAGTTTCCAATTTAATGTCATTCAAATGGAGATAAGTGTTGAAGACAGAATTGTTTAGAGCAAGAATACAAGTTCAGTTTTACTATATATACATTCCACTTCTGTCCATAAAACCTCAAACATGTCACTTATGATAGCCTTCGACTATTCAGAATTAAGTGTCACCATTATTGGAAATAGATTTAACTTCAGTGAGAATAAACATTTTGGAAATTAGAGACTAATTTAGATCTTGCCCCACCATCCTGTTTATACATTTATTTGCACCGACATTACAGCTGAAGCACTCTTATACTTAATTAAGCAATGGTTTACTGTGACATTGTTTCTATTATTTGTTAACACTTCAGCCTTTGATGGTGTGTTAAAGATTTAGAACATAAAAAAACACACAGCACATTTGATACAGAATTTTCTAATAAAAATATGTAACACCTCTTACTTAAATAATTTGGAAAATTATTATAATATGCTCAGAAAAACTGAAAACCTTAACAGCTTCAATGCTTCCCCTGGAAGTTTATGTATTATATTTGATAGATCAGTGACATTGTCTAAATGTCACTTTTTAGGTTTCTGTAGAAAAGTTCTGAATGTGAACATAATGCCATCTCTAATTTCTTTCTATTCAGTCAATGAAAAATGTTTATGAAGAAGTTCTGTTTGGTCTGACTAATACAGTTTTCTTCAGTGGTGGCTAATTATCAAATTCCTACGTTCATTTGAAAGGAACATGGTTGGAAATTTGATATGTTGTGTAATAAACGACAACTTGTTTCTCCCCTTTTCTGGGGTTAGTTTTGCTTATGATTCCTAGTAAAGGAGAAATACAAAATTCCAAGAGCTATTTGAACTCTAGGCTTTGGGTTGCATTTCTTCTTGAATTGCACTGCAGGTTAATGTAATGCAGTGTTAAACCAGCTTCACAATGTGCAGAGCCTGCCCTAGTTTTCCTTACCCTTAGTCTAACTAACTCTGACACAAATAACCACAGGTGATGCTGTGCATGCATGTGTACGTGTGTCGGGAATGAACAGTCTGTGAACTCAGCTAGAACTTAAAGTTAGTCCTATGACTTATTAAGTAAGACATTCCAGACACAGACTTTTCAATTACCACAAATTTTAAATAAATTTTATAGAAATAGTTGGCACTGTTATTTTAATTCTTAGCTCAAATGTGCTGATTTACACAGCCTAAGAATGATAAAAGATGATTCAGATTTCTCATAGCAGTTTAACTGTATGTGTAGGATTATCTTTGGCAAAAGATTGGTGCCTCAGAAAAAAAGTACGGGCTAATCCAGAGGTCACTGAAGACAATGAGAGTTTTGTTTTGTTTTGGTTAGGTTTTTTTTGTTTATTTGGGTTTTTTTTTTGAGAATGATCTTTCCTGCTTTCTTCCAGGTTTACAGTGCAAAAATATGTTAATTTTGATTAAAAAAAAAAATAAATATTCCATATGAACAGAAAGAGTGAGGTCCCAAATACTTGAATCTGACCTAGGCTCTTGGTTAGCTTCCACAGCACATCTATTTTGACACTGCACCTCTGTATATTGTCTGAAATGACTGAGCCTGAACTAGGTTTTCTGAGGAAATCTATGTGAAAAATGAAGTGTACAAAAAAGTTTGGAAACATTCACTGCTGCTTGAAATTTCTTATGATTCACATTTGTTGAATACAATCCATCGGCATTTCATATTTAAAGCAGCTTCATGCTAGTGGTCAGGGAGGAAAGTCTTTTCTTTTTGATATTTTTAACATTCTGCAAAGCGTTAAACCAGATTTTTCAGGAAAGAGACAAAGAAGTTCTGTTACTAAAATATCTTTGAACATTTCAAAAACCAGTGCTGAAAGCTGCATTGCCAGCTCAGTCAAACCTCTGATGTTTACTGTTGTCTCCATGCATGTTTACAGCAGTTGACATATGAAAAAGCTTGGAAATTTGAGCTTGCAGGCTATGAAACAAGCTCATTTTGGATCTGACTCTAGCTGTCAAGTCACTTTATTGGCTTAATCTGACACAAAAGGAAAACACAAAAATGAAAGAAAGTTTTGGCAAGCCTGCAAAGATAGGCACACATCTGCAAGGCAAGTGATTAGCTTAGTGGTGTCCTTTCAAAAATTACCCAGGAACCCCTTCCCCCACACATACAGAAACTAGTCCTTTTTGTTCTTCAAATGTTTATTTATAGGATTATAATAGGGAAATGGAGGAGGGAGAGCTTAGGACTTTGATGATAGGGAAAGTCTGTACACCGAAAAGGTGGTAAAGGAGATAAGCATTAGAGGATTAAAAGGGTATGACAAATTTGTGTTTCAATTGGGCACACCATTTCAGCCTGAGATTTCTCTTTGGCTGTCAAAATAGAAGACTTAACTAATATATTCTACAAAGGAAAAAAATCAGGAAAGGTGGGAGGTTTGTTGCTGACATGTGATGGATTACCTTTGCCAAACAAAAGAGGCAGTCATGTGTTAGGGTTACACTCCACTGCAAATGTCTTGTGGTCTTATGTCTTACACTGTTGTTTACTTTTATACAGTACCTCTCAGGCAAAGGTGCCCAGAAGAACATACATATCAAGAAGGAGGTGAAAATATATTTTGAGTTTTGGTCCTAGAATCTGTACAAAGCTGCTTGCTGGCAGTTAAATGTATTTTCTGCTCTATATCTTACTTACTGTTTGAAAAGAGTAGAGAAAGCAGAGAGGAGAAATAACAGGTGGGGCATGTAAGAGGACCAGAATTAAAAAAAAAAAAAAAAAAATGAGGGCTGTAAATATCAGTTTAGTAATCACAGTTATTCTCAAAGATCATTATTTCATTTCATGGCAACTACGAATGAACACAGATGTGGTCAATTACCCCTGTTTCTTTAGAACAGAGTCAAAATAACCACCTCCTCAGTTACAGGTACTGAGTATCAGTCTTACTGGGTGTTGTGTTCATGTTACAGCTACTGCAGCAAGAAACTGTTGAGCTAGAGCAGAGTTCGTTAACAAACCTGCCTGTATTTGACAAGGGGAATTATTGCTTGTAAGCTGTGACCAAGTTTTTGGTTTTGGGTTTTTTTTTTTAAAAAAGCACACATAAGAAATATTCTATGTCCTCTATTTCCAATGTCTGCTAAGAAAGAAGGCACATAATATGGGCTGTAGTAGTTGTGAATGGACTCAGTGGACAGTATACACTGAATGGGAACTTATCTAGCCCATCTTACTTCTGACTTGACTTTGCCTAGTTGCCCTCCAGTATCACAGAGACAGTGAGGAAGGAGCAAGACAGCAGCATAGGCTCAATCTGCACCCTGAGTATGCTTGACTGGCTTGCACAGAAATGTAGGAGGACAGCTTCTGGAAGTTGTTCTCCCAAGCTCTGGTTTCACAACAGAGACAAATGGGTTTTGCCCCTTACACAATTTATGCTGTTAGCCACAAGAAAGGAAGACACAGATTCTGGGAAAGGACTTAAAAAAAAACCCAAACCAAAACCCCCAAAAAACCCAAACCACTGAATTTGTTTAACTTGGAATTATGGCAAGCCCACGTGCAACTAACAGTTAATTAAAAATGAAAGTATCGAGCAGGCTCTCCTGTCTTAGCCTGAAAAAAAAAAAAAAAAAAAAAAAAAAAAGTTCCACACTGAACAAAACATCTCATGCAGGTATTAAATTCTATAATTATTTTCAGACTTTTGGTTTATAGTGGTAGTGGAAAAGGAAATAGGTTTAGTAGATTTTCTTAATTGGTTACTGATCCTACCTAAAAATTATATGAGCATTAATTTGGACAGATTTAGTCATCATGATGTGTTACCTAACCGTACTACTCCAGAGTCCATTGCAGACCTTTCTCCATTCTCTAGTTGATGTTACACAGCAGTATTTTGTTTACAAGGACATGCTGTGGCTCCAAATTCACTTGAAGATGGATTCCTACTCATTGGATATAGTAGAGCTGAAACCATGATCAGTAAAAGAAAATAATAATGTGTTCATTGTTGCAGTGATTACAGCACAAAACCATACCTAAAAGATTAAATATAAATTAATATACGTCCCTGAACATGCTACAACTGGACAGAGGTATTTCAGGAAAGGCATGATATTTTTTTATCTGCTCTTACTCCAGATGTTTCTCTGCTTGCTTTTCTTTGTTCTCTGTACCAGGTGTCTTGCTTTCTCTATGTCTCTTGTTCCATTTCACTTGCTTTTACTGGGTGAAATGGGGCAGGGAGAGATAGAAGGTTAAAATAAGCGGTTTTATTTTCCATCAGTGTTGCTTTGGGTCTTGGCAGGGGGTCTCACTGTTTTTTGCAGCAGTTTTAAGCTTCTCTTAATATTATCCTTTAGAGAGAGTGTGCATACATTAACTATTACAGACAACGACAAGGAAAAAAAGCATTTTAAAGCACTGTATACTGACTGTGAATTTAACTTTGCTTATGAATGTTTTATATGAATAGTGGTTGTTTGGGATTTCTTTGTTTTGGAGGAGCAGAGAGAAATACCTGGAATGGGAGCCCTAACACAAGATCAACATTTTCTGAAATTTCCATGCCTGAGTGTCAGTCAAGATTTCTTATATATTTTACAGTTTTACTAGTAACACAGAAGCTGTCAGAATAAATATCAGGCAGGGCTGTGACACACAGGTGAAAAAGAAATGGAAACAAGTAATGGCAGGATAAGTCTATAACAAAAGATGAATTGATTGAACCTAAGACCCCAAGAGAAGAACTTAACTACTGTCTTATGGTTTTAAAAATAGAAAAGCCCATGCTTTACTTACTTTGTTTTTAATGGAAAAATTGATATTCTGTTTTATGGTCAGTGATTTTATATATATATATATATATATATATATATATAAAATATATGTGTGGTTTAAATTATACTTTCTATTGCATTTCTTGGAAAACTCGTTATTTTGCCTAATCTGGGAAGTATTTTATAAAGGTATCTATAAGGTTTATAAACCTCAAGCACTAGGGAATCAACTTGCTTTTTTATCAAAGCAAATGTTTTGAGAGTGTGTTCTGAGACTCCCTTTTGCAAGAAATAGCATTTAGTGAACAACAAGCTGGCTACTGCTTTTGGAATAGGAATGTTCAAATCACCCAGGTCCTATTCCCCACTTAGCAGTAGAGTTTCTTGGAGACCCTGATATGTAAGCTGAGCTGACATGGGTGACTACATGTCGAAATTCAGTAATGCACCGGCTATAGCGTGCTTTCAGTCCTCAACTTGAGACACTGCCAAGAAGCTGTGTGCAGCTTTGCATGTGAATAGGATAAATAAATTAGTGCACTAAGGCATACCTGTCAGCTCTTGAAAGCTGTGTTATAAACAGAAGCACTTGTCAAGAAGGAATACATTTTTAAATGCTCTTAGAAGTTGTTGGACTGGAAAGGCTTCACAAAGCAAGGGAAAGAGGAGCCTTGGAGGAGTATAACACAAACAGGTTTCACTTTCATATGTCTTCAAATTTACACTTCAGTAACCTTGTTTTTCCAAGAAGTGTGTGACCTTAATGCAAATAAAATGCTAGACTCAGAGTCAAAGTTTTGACTAATGTCATAGTTCCAACAGTTAATTTTACCTTCTTCAGTGAGAAAAATAAATTAATATCCTTGAAAAAAGTACATATTCAATCCAACAATTTATTCTTTTGACTGGCTCTGAAGCTAAATCTGAGAATGTATATCAACTTGCTGTTGGGAGAAGAGAGTGTTAAGAAAGCAATCCTGTAAGGAAATATATGCAATCAGAAAACAAAACTACAGTAACAGACACTCACTGTTACTAACCCACAAAAAAACAAGGTTAAAGTGACTTCACTATCTGCAACTATGCAGTTAAGAAATGTCAACAAAACAGCTAGGACTGTAGAGAGATGCCAACCTCTCTGTCAAGCACCCTTTCATATTCCATGTACATTGGCTTTGCTTTAATGTCTAAGTTGTAACACTGCGACCTGAACAAATGATTTCGGGTTCACTTTGTAGCCAATTTATTAATTGTTTCTTATAAGGAATACATAAACAAGACTGGAATCAGGATATTCATACCATGAGAGAGAAGGTACTTCAGGTTTCACCATCCCTGCAGAGATGGAATGATTAAAAGGGAGCTACGGTTATTTCCATCCCCTTGTTCTCTTCCCAGACCGCCACCAAAAGAACTAAAACATGTTAGAGCACTTAAATTTACACTGTACTGTCTCTGCTGCCTCAGGGCTCAATCCCTCCTCTGATATATCTTATTCTTTTACCATGAACATATGTCACATTCAGCTAGAAAGGATATGACACAAGTTTAGAAGTCATAGAATAAGTGACAGAATGTTTTTAATTTTAATATTATTTTGGACTCTGCAAGTAAGACTTTCTAAGTGAAACTAGTAGGATAATAGCAAATATTTTATTTTTTCTTCTATGGGGCAGAGAAAGAATATCACTGAAATGTATGTATGGCATATATGCAAAGATTTTACTATTGATTTTAACTTACCTGTTCTTGTGAAATATGAGGTAATACCCTTGAACAGGAAAGATGAATTGAGTAATGCTATAAATGTAGTTTAAAGAGGGCAAAACGTACCATTTCAGATTTTATTCTTTCTGTATATCTGATTTTTATTGAAGTTAACATGAGATAATGTTTGCTGATGCCAGACCAGTGAACAACATTGTATGAAAATCTAATACTATATAATGTGAATTAATAAAGTGGGAACATTCCATAGCGTTAGACTTTCTCCCAGGGAAAGTTACATCACATCTTGTTAATGTCTAAGAAGATGTTGCACAACCATTCAGTTGCACACTCTCTTCCATGCCTGGCTCACACTTTGCCTCCCACAAACATGTTCCTTCAGACCAACCTGCTTGCACAGTGTATTGTCATTAGCACTAATTCAACCACTACAGCAAGAAATCAGAAGTGCATGTAATTTGCTGAGTGCAGACTCTAAATAAAAGGGTCGACCAGACTGCACAGGAAATATAGTGCAGAGAGAATTACTTCAGAGGAAATCTGTCCCAGACAGCAGGGAAACTTTACCTACCAACCCTTTTGTGTTCTCTGTACGTTATTAAGCCTCATTTATAATACTTAATGTCAAGTAAATACATTCCTTTCCATCAGGACTCTCTTATAGGAGATATCTCAGTCTGCATAGTGTTCCTAAATAGTGCAGTGTTTGGTATTGACTAAGTATGTATACTGGAGACAGGTAGTAAATACCATTAAAAGTGCAAAAGATAGTGTTTGCAAAGATAATGTCTATATCCTAGCTTAAAGTAAATGCCACAGAGACCTCTTTTTACTTATGAAGTCTCTAAACACATACACGCATACAGAAAATATAGCAAGATCTTCCAAATTTTCTTTTCAGGGGAAGCTTGATTTTCAGATTGAATCTTTGGATTAGTATATCAGATTGTCTTTGTGGCTTTGAACTGATGTGAAAAGAACATACCCTGGCTTTCTGGTCTTTATATCATCCAGATGAAGGATGTGGTAGAAAAATACTGAAAACTGTCCTGTGGCCCTGGGTCTGAAGATACTGTGGAGGAGGAAGGGAAGGTGGTCATGCAGCTTGTGTCAGGGTCCAGAAATGCAGAAACAGTGCTGCATATAGTTATGGGATATTGAATCGCCAACTGCATTGTCCGTCGTGTCCCTATCCAGTTCTTTTTTTAACACATCCTGTCTATACTGGTTTAGGGTCCATTATAGGCATAGATGAGGAATAGCCAGGAGGTTTTCAAACCTAATGCATTTTCTACAGCATAGTGAATGTTGGAGTTAGCATGGAAATATTGTGCATACATGCTGGCAATTCCCATTCCTAGGTTAAAGCAGTCATGCTAGAGCAGATGCCCTGGGAATCAGAGATTTTACACATACATAGAGATATTTTTTACCACTACTTCTGAAAGGAGGTAGTTCTGGAAATTGTTTTCAGGGAGATGTGGCTGTATTTGACTACGGAGTACAGATATTCAAATTTCTCTCTGCAGACTCTTAAGATACATAGCATGATTAGAATGTGACCTGGCAAGAGACAATACACCGAGTGTACAGGACATAGCTCTGAGGGGGACAGAGTCTAGTCACTATATCTCATATCTCCTGCTTCATGAAGAATATGAACATCTGTTTAATGTATTGCATCCTAAGTTTAGGATTTTAATGTTTCTAACATTAAAAAAGAAAAATCCTCTTTTGTCTGGTGATTTTTCTGTAAGAAGAGATGCTTCCAGGGGGAAATCTTGAATGCAGTCTTTGTCTGGAAAAAATTGGTGTATTGTAGTTGCAAGAGTTTCAAAATACAACCCTGTAACAGTAAGTATGACAGGCCTTTAACTACATCACAGCAGTGCTGCCAAATGCAACTAATACACATTGCTGCTTTCCTGCAGCAGTAAAATTGATGCTTTAAATAAGTCTTACAACAGGATTTCTCTGCTAATTGCAGAAATAGATAATTTGTGCCTTAAGCAGCCATTATTCATTCAACAGTAATTTTTCTTCAATGGTAAGTGGCATTCTGTTTTAATAGCGCTCAAGTGCCTGATATTCCCACAAGAAAAAAAAAAAAACAAAAAAACAAACAACTTTTCCATTAAGAAGATCACTAGCTTGTGGATTATGTCTTTTAGAACTGAAATTACCTGTGGTAGTATATGTTTGGCTTCTTTTAATCAATGAGTTTCAAATACAGAAGCAAATACCAGAACTTGCTTTCAGAGTTCTTTTTTCAGAACACTTCCTATCCTATTATCGTATGGTATTACTTAACCTGGACAAAGTATTTTAAATATAGGAAGCAAAGCATTCATGTCAATTTTTCTAAAAGTGAGTTTTGTCAAATAAAGAAAGGTAATACCTTGGTGAAAAAAGAACATAAATGCTACTCTACAGATGAGCTGTTTTTTACCAAGCTCCCAGGAGTAGGAAGACCAGCTATTTTGGCTTCTCAATGCTTCTTTTGTGGTAGGAGGACCCTGCATGGTGTGGGGTGCTACTTCAGCTCTCAAGAAAAATCTCTTGAGATCTTAAGGTTTCTGCCTTTGATTTCCAGGCCTTTGAGTCACCGTTAACCCAAAGACAGCTGCCAAACCAAGGTGATGTAGGTCACATTTTTCATCCTATATTCTTTTATTCTTTTTTCTCTATTGCTTGTGTGACTAAATAATATATGTTAAGAATGCGAAATATGGGTTCATTGTAAATTGCTTGCTGAGCCCAGGAAAGCCTGAGTTTCTAAGCAATTAAGTGAGCAGATAGAACCTTAAAAGTTTTAATGTGCCTAAAAATCCAGCTAACAGAGAGGCATTTAAAGTTTTGTCTCTCCAATAAAAAAGGAGAAGACTTAATTTAAGAAAGGCATAGAGCTGAGTACAAACCATCAATGATTCTGTGAAATACTGAACTGTTCTTTTATCAAGAACATGAGATGCATGTAATAAAATTAATTTAAGCTTAATCATAAATGGCAGTTTATTAGATTAGGAAAGAGAATACTTGCATAAGAAAGTGCTACAGGGGAATTAAAATTATATAAAAGAAAAGGAGTTTGAGATGGCAATCACTGTCTTCCCATAAGAAATGCTTTATTGGTTGATTTGTTAGCCAGTTTCAAATAGAAGTTTATATTAAAGCTTGAATCTTTGCTTTAGATGTCATAGGAAAAAACCTCCTATGTACAATAATTAATATAATTAATATAAAGAATTATTAAATTGTCTTCAATACAGCTCAAGAGAGAAATTTAAACAGTTTAGTGTTTTGAATAGTGAATAGTGAAATGCTACATTTCAGGGCTTCTGGAGAAAATGTTATTAATTGTAAAGGTAACTAGGATTTCATGTGGCAATATCCACTGTCTGAAATCAAGGCTAATTCAATTATGATTACTTACAAGAACAAGTGGTGAAAAATAGATTTTTTTTTCCTACATCACATCAGATAAAAGCTTCATGTTGTAGCAAAGTCAGTCAATATTTAGTGTTAGAAGTTTAAAACACAAACATAGTATGAAACTTCTGAAAGAGGTTTTATCTTAAAGTAGCATTTCTGTGAAAGAAAACCACTTCTTAAGGTGATTAATGACTCTTTTACCTGCTTGAGATGTTGAGATAAAATGATACAAACTAATGAATGTGGCAAGAAATAAATATTTATACTTGATTTATAAGATAATGAGTTGCTAAAATAAAGTTTATATAGAACCATGCAAGGATGAGGAGAAAGAGAAAGTTAGGGAAAACTCAGGAAAAAGACTACCATCTTATGCTCCAAAGTCTAACATTTCAACTAACAAGAAAAACCTAGAATATGTATCATAGAAATCTCGGTACAAAAAAGAAATAATGGGAAAACATATTTTAAAGCCTGGCCTGTCAGGTGGTTTTCTAGATGTGTCCTGGATCTGTTTAATTTACCTTTCACACTGACAATTAGCAATTGAACCTAAGGTTCTCTGTGCAACATGCCAAAAAACATGGACAGAAAGGTGGTCCTTGTCCTAGAAATCTGAAATAAAGACTGGGGTTCTGAAATTTAAGGAATAGGAATTGCTCTTCATTAAAGAGTCTATGTCCTCAGAAAGTAAACTTGTTATAAGACTTCAATACTGTATCCCAGAACATCCTTGTAGCCAGGCTTAGAAGGTATGGGATAGATGAGTGGATGGTGCGGTGGATTGAGAACTGTCTGACTGGTAGTGTGATAGTTTCACTGGGCTAGCCGTTGGCTAGCAGCCAACACAGCTGTTCACCCACTTCCCCAGCACCCCAAGGAGATAGGGGAGAGAATTGGGGGGCAAGGATAAGGAGGCAGGTAGGTTAATATAAAACCAGTTTATTAATAGAGAGAAAACTTAAAATAATACTAATATTAAAACAGTAGTGATAACATATATAACAGTAACAAAATATGCAAGTGAATGACACCCAATGCTATTGTTCCCCCCCCTGCTGACCAAGCCCAGCCTCTTCCCAGATAACGATCCCGGAGAAGCAACAATCCTGAACCGAAACCTCAATCCCGGAAGAACGAGAGCCCGAGCGAAAGTCAGAGAGAGCAAAAAGAGGAAGAGCCCCTCACTAATATACTGGGCATGATATGATATGATATGGAATACTCCACTGGCATATCTAACTGTCAATTAAGTATATTAATTTAAATATTCTTCACCCCCCTTAAATCTTGTGCTTGTGGACTAACAGAACACAAAGTCCTTCACTTCCAGGGACAAGAACGCAAACACTGGTATGTTCTCAGTGTCTCTCTCATAACGAGTCCCAGGCTGGAAGCAAAACACAGCGCAATTCTAGCTACTGAAAAAGAAACCCATCTCTGTTGCAGCTAAAAACCAGGACAGGCAGAACTCAGAAGGTTGTGATTAGTGACACAGAATCTAGTTGAAGGCCTGTAACTAGTGGTGTTCCCCAGGGGTCGGTACTGGGTTCAGTCTTGTTTAACATCTCCATCAGTGACCTGGGTGTAGGGATGAGTCTGCCCTCAGCAAGTCTGCTGACGATATGAAGTTGGGAGGAGTGGATGACACACCAGAAGGGCTGTGCTGCCATTCAACGAGACCTGGACACACTGGAGAGTTGGGTGGAAAGGAACCTGATGAGGTTCAACAAGAGCAAGTGCAGAGTCCTTCACCTGGGGAGGGATAACCACATGTACCAGTATGGGTTAGGGGCTGACCTGCTGGAGAGGAGCTCTGAGGAAAAGGACCTGGGTGTCCTGGTGGACAGCAGGCTGGCCATGAGCCAGGAGTGTGCCCCTGTAACCAAGAAGGCCAACAGTATCCTAAGAGTGCATTAAAAAGAGCATGACCAGCAGGTCGAGGGAGGTGCCCTGCTGAGGCCACATCTGGAGTATTGTGTCAAATTCTGGGCTCCTCAGTTCAAGAGGGACAGGGATCTTCTGGAGATAGTCCAGAGGAGGCCACAAAGATGATGAGGGGCCTGGAGCATCTGCCTTACAAGGAGAGGTTGAGACAGCTGGAGAAGAGAAGATTGAGAGGGGACCTTATCAATGTCTATAAATATCTGAAATGTGGGGGCCAAATGGATGAGGCCGGGCTCTTTTTGGTGGTGGCTGGTGACAGGACAAGGGGCAAGGGGCACAAACTGGAACACCAGAAGTTCCAGACAAACTTAAGGAAAAACTTCTCTACTGTGAGGGTGTCAGAGCACTGGAACAGGCTGCCCAGAGAGGCTGTGGAGTCTCCATCTCTGGAGATGTTCAAAACCTGCCTGGACACTTTCCTGTGTAACTTGGTTTAGGGAACCTGCTTTGGCTGATGAGGTTGAACTAGAAGATCTCCTGAGGTCTGTTCCAACCCCTACCCTTCTGTGATTCTGTGAAAATGTGGCTGTATCTCAGTGTTTCATCTGTTGCTTGCTCCTGTAAGAGTGGCAGAGAAAATATGTGAAGATAGAGTAATATTGTGGCAACAATGTAGTGGTGGGATTTGCTCATATGCAGTCTCTGAATAATATTCTGTCCATTAAATCTTTGTACTTTGACTCTGTTGCTGAGTATAGGTAGACAGGCATATTGGATAGAGAAAATCTCCAGTTTATCACATAATGAGTGAATGCTGTTATAAATGCTGAAATATTGGGTAAAAGCATGTTACAATCTAGTTCTGTTTGTGGGCATAATAGGCTTTTCTAGGACTACTTAGTTGTTTTGGGAGATGCAGACAAAGCAGTATATATTTTACATAGTTTAACAAAACTTAAAAATATCATAGCCGTTTATCTATTAATCATTGTCAAGCCTGATGAGGTTCTACATAGGCTGGTTCTACATAGGCTAAGAAGGAAAATGCCTAATCCAAAGTATATGACAGCAGAATAGAGATCCAATGTTGATCTTTACTGTCATTACAAACACTCATCTACTATTGTGACTCATCTACTGTCTATATGCTTTTATTTTCCCATCTGAGAGGGATGAATAAGAATAGATACACTGATAAAGTGGTGAACAAATGTTGTGACAGTCTTATGACATGCTGTCTAATGTAGAATAATAGTGTTCAAACCAAGTCTAAACATTACTATAACATGGAGATAATTTTCAAAATGTGTATTTACAGATCCTAAATGCCATACAGTCCCATTAAAATGTCAGATTCATGTTCAAAACCACGTTGAGTTCAAAAAACAAAGGAAAGGTTGGAAACTGTTAGGGAAGAATCAGAGACTGAAACAGAGGGCTTCATTTTGCCAGCTGTCTCTTCAATAGCGTGTACAGTTCTGATCTCCTCATCTTAAAAACAAACAAATAGGAGAAGATATGGTAAAAATGTGGAAACTTCAGAAAGGGACTACAAGGAAGATCAAAGGTACCAAGCAGCTTTGGTATTGGGTCTGACTGAGTAAACTAGGACTCTCCAACTTGAATTAAAAGGAATACATCGTTGTAAAATATATGTATACCTAATGACTCAGGCAGTCCTCTGTGATGAATATTGTTGAAACTGGAAGCAAGTTGAGTTAGGAAGAAGAATCATATGTTTTGTCTTTTCTCATTCTTTCTAAGCCATTTACTTATAGATGAAGTTGGAGGCAGGAAACCAGGCTTTATGCACTTTTGGACTGACATAATACAGCTGTTGTGTTATAAAACTACAGTTAAAATTACTACAGATTAAATAACAATTGCATTAGATGACTGAAAAGAGGTAATACAATTTTACATATCTGAAATGAACTTAGAAAAGTTCAGTGGCTGCTTCAGGAATTAATGATTCCTTCTCATGCTTCTATTTCATTAATTCAGGAAAGCAAATCCTAACATCAAATATTTCCATAGGACCTCAGGCAAAATGGCAACATTCGGAAAATTTGTATGTAACACCAGAGAGATATACAAATTACTGTTGTTTATAACTACACTTCCAAATTTTCCATTATTTCATATGTAAACATGTGAACAAAGATAAAGTTAAGCACGTTACTGAAGGTTTTTTTCCCTATGATAAAAGTGCAGTATCTTGAAAAATCAAGTGGATGCTCATAAACCATTTGAGTCCTTGAACTTGCTTGACAAATGGAACACTCTCATCAATATAGTCTCCCTTAGTGGAACCTAAGAATACATGTAATTGTTTCACTCAGCTCAATAATGGCATTTACTATAATTAGCACAACAATGATTTTTCATTCTTTTCTATTTTTTGTTCATGACTTCATATTTTTAAATCTATATTTTTTAAAAGGGTAAACTTTATAACATCATAAAGTACTGTAGTATTGACACATGAATTGCATTTCCTGCTATATTGTCCTTGCTTTTTTACTGTAGTCTGATAGACTCCCTTTTTGGAAACTGTAGCATGAGTTTAACCTGTTTCTAGTTGATGTATGTTCAACGGATAACTCAAACATATAAAACTTTTTCCTTTTTATTGTGATATCACATCTTTCTCTCCCAAATGAAACAGAAATACCTTGAACTTTGAAGTCCCATCTTTCAGTTGCCCTATGTGCTAAAAGCATATGCTGACATTAATTTTTATTAAATATGACTTCTGAATCTTCATCTTTCTGTTATTCTTAGCGAGGCAGCTTGCACCTGCACTTTTTCTGAAAGGCATCAGCATGTGCGCATTAAAGTTTTACATTGCTTTAGGTCCTCTCTACACAGGGAGCTACTTTCCAAGTGAAAGTTAGGAATCTGTTTATGTATAATGTTGAATTCATTCCTCTGATTTATCCCCTTGGCACCCAAAGTGAGCGAACATTCATTTTTAATGCAAGGAACCAGAGAATGGAGCATGGCGAGGGGCTTTTTTAATGTGAACTTTTGAGTAAAAAAAATGAACAAATAATACTGTATTATTCTTCTTTCAGATTTATATGCTTTCAATTTTGAATCACTGAAAGTAAAGGAGACCAATTTTTACAATTCACCCTGTGTTAGCTCTAAAATGGGGAAATTTCCCCCCTTTGCAATGTTTCTTTAGCACTTCAGTTTATGTATATTGATTTATACCAGTGAAAAAACACTGAAATTTTTTATATGCCAGAATCTTGGATATTTTTCCCCTTCATCACATAGATAGCAGACTACATCTAGAAACCAGCAATGAATTCTGCATCAAGATAAAGTAAAGAACACACATTAATCTCTCTGATATGTGGCATGGAGAGGAGCACAATTTGCTAGAAAATCCGTGAACTTCTGAAAAAGGAGATGCAGAAATTTTTATGTGTGTTGTTTCCAAGAGGCCCTTCTGTACTGTCTCAGGTGCATGTGACTGAAGTGTGACTGAAATACGGATGACCATCTTAGGAAGGAAAATAAGTCCATGTTTCTTCTACGCTGGTGAGAAGTCACTGCTAAGCATCCCTATTGAATTTTAATTCCCTTTGAAATACTATAAACCCAAAGTAAAAACT
The DNA here is from genome assembly GCA_907165065.1 of Caprimulgus europaeus. The sequence goes on from OU015527.1 coordinate 20,590,203, forward strand.
AAATGCGTATGGCTCACAACAGAAGAACCAGAGGTTGTTCTTAAAGGAGGATGAAAACTGAGTGAGTAACAAAGCTGTCACTCTGCCTTCTACATAGACGGCCTATATTTCCACTCCTAAAAAAATGCTTTTCTTGCTTTCTTACTCCTCGAGGCATACTTAATCTCAATGATCTTTACAATATTGAGATCTTATCACTGGATTCATTTTTTGTACTCTGCCAATACAGGCTGACGTTTTAATTTCCATTCTATAAACTATTTTAAAACACAAAAAATACTTTCAACTGTAATAGAAGAACCATCCAAAAATTTTGGTAATTTTCATTTAAATGTAGTTAACAACAACAACAAAAAAACCATTTTGATGTTATAAATCATCAGTGACAACTTATTTGGAATAATTTAATGTGAGAACACTGAGATTATTGTAGAAAGTAGAAAAAAGCCAAAGCATTTCACTCCATTAGGGTTGAAAAAAGCTAATCTCACTGACTTGCCTTGTTTATTTTTTTTTTACTTTCTTTAATGTTCTTAATCTGAAAAATAACAGGCTTTAGAAAGTTTTGCTTCTGATAGAATGGTATATCATATGATAGGAAAATATCTAAAACTTTCAGCCAATTCTAACAATGTATTAACACATAAACACATTGAACATAATATGTAATAAAAATGATCTGATACTGAAGTAATCTAATATAGCTAAAATACAAATCCTGGGGGAAGTTCTTATGGTGTGAAGTATTGGATACTGCAAGATGTTCAACATTTCTGCTCCAGACATCAAGAACATAGAACTAACTGTGTTCAGGATCTCACTTCCTTTTCTTTGTTATATAATTTATTCCTTCATTACAAGATAGGTGGGAAATGTGCTTTAACTTCCACAGCACCTGCAGGAAGAAATTATAATTCAATCAGGCTACGACACAGAAGTCAAACTAATCAGAATATTCTTTAGTTATTAAAATTTATGGGGTTTGATCATATATTTTGTTCAGCTTAGCATGCAGAAATTGGTCAGTAAGATCAACAGTGCACGTTGAATCTTATCCTATTTTTATGACTAATGTATTTAATTTAAGATGAATAATAACAATTTAGCTGGCATACTAAATCAGGCACAACTTGTATGGTGTAATAGCATATGAAATTAAAGTACCTCATAAAAGTTGTTTTGTTGCATCATGTTTCTCTGGATCAACTTTTTCTCAACTAATTAAGAAGATCTATCTCATTGTCTTCAACCCAGCTGCTATTTGTACTAATGGAAATGTGATTTGATTTAACATTAAAAGTAAAATGCCAGCAATTAAAATGAAGGAATTTCAGAGCAATTAATGCCACATCATGAAACCTCAAACCTTCGAAGAAATTATATGATTAGACATATTGAGTCAAAGAAGTCAACCAGCTGGCTTGGTTGATGCTTACACTAAAATTATCTTTACATGCTGATGAACAATTTATTATATTTAGCAGATGAAGGACTTCCGTAGAATTTTAGTGTTTGAGCACATTAAGATTGTTAAAAGTTAGGTGAGATTAAGAAAAGAGTTTCTGTTAAGTAACTGTCTTCCAAGTACCTGTCATTTAACAAGGCACAGCATGAAACTGTAATTTATATTCTTAAAGGATGAAGGAATTCTTCAAAATACAAAGTATTAGCTTTATAAGCAATTTGTGTTTCAATGTGCAGATGTAACACAGACATGAGCTTTCTGCAAACCACTTTAGGAATGATCACCTTAATAGTTTCTAAGTCCTTTTGTAACATTGCTGGAAAACTGTTATTATCTTTCTCTTTAGTGAATCTCATTTAAATCTCACTGAGCTCGGGCCTGTTTTCAGACCTGATTTATGACTGCATTTAACCAAACCAATCAGCAACTCACAGGTCAATGCTTATCAAGCTTTGCACTGAAAGGTCAGGAGGGCCACCCCTGTTAGTGAACAAAAAAGTCATCTGGGGGGACTCCCCAGTAACTTTTCAAGTTAGGGAAATTGTCCATATCATAATGCTATAAGAACTGTAATTAAAACTAGTGTTATGCCCTGAAAGTCATACTGTAAAACCTCTCAGGAAATATGCTTGAATTATCACTCCATGGCATCATCAGAAAGTAAAATTAAAGATCTAATGCTGACACAGGCTTCAAATCCTCCTTCCTTTGTGTGGGAAGAGGAGGTGAAAAATGACAAATATCAAACAAGTGTTTTTGTTAAGTTCCATTAAAATTACAAATTACTTTCTTTTATGTAGATGGCAGATGTCATTCTGTAGAGATTTCAGGTAGGTTTCTCTACTCGTTTTTATACTGGACTTTAAATAAAGAACCTTCGTCAGTCAATGTATGTGTAAATACCCTTCTCTTAAGTTGAAAGAATTGTTCTTGCTTTTTCCAAGCGTCCTCTGGGTAAAGGTTTTTTGGTTAGCCTCCTTTCTGGTCAGGGTCAGGTAACTGGGGTAATTGGGTAATTGGGCCAACATGCCCAGTAACAAAAAAATAAAGCCTTCTGAGATTCTCAGCAGTACTATCCTTTCAAAAAAGTGTTACAGATATCAAAAGAAAAAAAAAGAATTAAAACAATTCATAATAAGGAGTGGGAAATGTATGTAATAAAAATACAAAGAAACATTCTTCGAGGAGTGACTTTTTAAATAAGGAGGAGTCAGGAAATTGTATCAAAGACAATTCTCAGGAAGATAAAATGAATGCCCGAATGGCACTTGAGAAATCTGTCTTTGAATAGTTTGGGAACTTTGCAACTTTTTAACTCTCAACTCTCAATTTTTCACTGATAATAAGAAAAAGAAATAAACTTATTAGTCTGCTGATATAAACCCCACAAAATACAAAGGACTACTGGTATTTGGTTGCATCATTTTTCAAGGGGCAGTTGCACCAATTAAAACAGAATTTCATTACCTGACTAGCACACAAGGATGTGAAAAATCTGTTTGATGTTAACAGCAATGATAAAACTCTGGCTAGGACTATATTCACACAGATGTCTTATGGATCCCACCAGCTACAGGTGCTATAGCTAGACCATTTCTCAGTAATGTTCACTTCACTTTTTGTCACTAAGACACAATACCAATATTGTCAGAGAATAATGTCCTGATACTGTACAAACTCCAGCAGGGATGTGCTACACTGGTGTTACATGCATAGATGGGAGTCAATAAAAGGGGTAGAGGATGCATGAGGTATGAATTCATGCAAAGAATGGAGGTGCAATGCAGTGAAATCTGCAGCATTAACTCCAGATGCCCCTTTGAGCACAGAAGGTAGTATACACAAAGATATAAGAGTGGAAATAGAATCGGGTTTGTACAACACCACAGGAAAATTATTTAATTTGTCTAATCCTTAAAATGAATAGATGAATAACATCCATTTCATAAACACTTGAATATTTGGGCAAGTAGACTTGCATGAATGCTCATTTATTTTTACTAATGCTGAAATATCAAAACTGAAGGGAAAAGAGAGTTTAAAAAATTCCTTTTAGGCATTTTTCCTTCCCTTAGGAAGGCTTAAGGTCCTTCCCTTATAGGCTTAAGGTCAAATCACTTTAAAAATCCTGTTTATAACCTTTGACCAAAGCTCTTTGTAATCGCAGTTCTAAGAAATGCCTTCTATCTCACTTTCAGATCATAGCTGAAGTAAAGAAGTCTATTCTGTTTCCAGGTTAAAATGTAAAAATTTGAGATATAGGTTTTTAAGTCTGCCTGAGTTGATGTGGGACATGAGAATAAATCAGAGAAAAATGCCAAGATGAATAGGGATGCTTGTTACATTATGTCAGATAAATTTATTTCCTGAATGCCTTTTCTTTCAAGGTCCTATTTAAAAGTTTGGAGTAGCTGAAAAACGATGACCATGAATCCCTGTTTCCAGACGTGCACAGTGGATGCTGAAAAGGGCATAGCCCGGAACTGCTCAGTTTCTGAGCCAGGCAAGTAGCTCAGTAGCAAAGCCTTAGAAGACATGAGTAGCCCAGTATCTTGTTACTAAAATTTCAAAAATCCCCACAGGAGATGTAAATATTAAGCTTATTTTCACTATCTTGGAATCAAGTTATTTACGTCCTTAGAGTGCCTGATATGTTGTGAGATTTTTTTGTGTATGTTTCAAACACTTTCTCTGTAATGTGACTGTAGAAAAGCTATAGCCTATTGATTATAATGTGATTTTTTTATTTCCATATAAAAAGAGAACAAGAATGAGATAAATAAAATTAAACGAATAAGAAACAGAAAACATTTTATTTTCATAGTGTGTAAGCCAGTATGAATTAAGGCAAAACACAGGTTGCCTTCCTGAAGGTGACTTTCTCACTGCATGTATATATTGCAGAAAAGTTAATAAAGGTTTTTTATCACAGACGTGGCCTCTAATATTCACCCACATTTAACTTGCAAATATAAATTCATTTTCCTTTCTCAGAATTTTAAAATGTATAAGTAGCTGCAATTCTCTTTGTTAGAGACAAGGAGAGAAAATCTGGTGTAATGACAGCAATACTGCATTGGGAATCCAGCTGTTTCTCTACAGTACACTCATTTGGCTCTGTTCTTTCTGCTCTGTCTTGGAATAAATCATCTGGTAATGAAATTGGTAGGCTAAAGTTCAGCAGCTTAATCTACCTTTTACTCTTATCATGAAAATAAGGTTCATTTTGAAAGTATGTATCACTGAGGGGTGCTAGTAACTTTTACCTCTCAAAAGAGTGGATTGCATAGGGAAAACCATAATATTAGGTACCTAAATTTGTGCTACAGTGAATACTATGTTTATTCTTAAATTTTCTAAAGCAGTTCAATATTTTAGACAATGATACCTACTTATCTGCCTTGCAAACAGACAGTCAAAACTCTGTGGCATAATGCTTGTGAAATGTAAAGAATATTAATTACTTAATATTATTTTGTCTTCTCATAAAATTGAAGTTAATCAAGATGTCAGAAAGTCTTTTTAAAAACAGTTTGATTTTTTAATGTATATACTCCAAATTGTTCAAAGACAACACATTTAATCAAACCTATACTGTCAGCTTAAGTAAATCATTTGTTCATGTGCTTAACCTCAGTAACTGAGACCACTTAATGAACTCAATGTTAAGCACTCTATCACTGTTGTGGATCATCCCTGCACACAGAAAACTCTAGGTCAAAATAGCACTAGCCCAAGCCCTGGCACGTACAGGAAGAAATAGTTCAGAATCTGCTTTATACAAGGTAAATGTGTGTGTGTATTTATATATATGTATATATTTATATATGGAGAAACTGTGATTTCAGAATCTTTTCTCATGGGCACTATAAAGTCTGTCTTTCAGTCCTTGATGCTGAGGGCAAGCCTCTTGTCATAACTGCCTTAATGAATTAAAAGTATTCTAGGAAAAAACATTGTGACACATATATCACCAGCAAGTCTGGTGGTTGCTAATGTTGCTGGCCTTGAAAAAACCTTGCTCTGTACATATCACACAAACCATCTGAAAACATCAAAAGAACAGCAAGTCAGCAAAAGAATGTTACACAGGGGCCTAACTATTGTGTGTAGGGTAGTAAAGATGGTTTTCTTGAAGCCACTAATACATGTTTTTGCACTTGGCAATAGAAAAGAGGTAAAATGGTTTATTATGTGAAGCATGAAAACATCCTGAAAGGCAGAGATTCTGGGAAAGATATTTCAGAGTTTGTCAATACTTTATTTCTCTGAAAGTGCTCATGCAAAACAAAGTAGATATTTTTCTGAGGGTTACATTCACAAGAAACAAATTATAATGTCAGATATGTTGTCTTTTAATATCCATCTGTCCCTGTATTTTGAAGAAATCCAGCCCAATTAATCTCTTTGTTTTGTGTATTCTGTGTATTTAATGGTAGTTTGCCTTTTCTTTACCTATATAGGTAGTTACTGTAAAGTACCAGCATTAATTTTGTGTTTGTTTGTTTGTTTGGGGGTTTTTAAGCTTGTTTTTGGCTTTGTGGTTGTTTTTTGTTGTTGTTTTTGTTTGGGGTTTTTTGTTTGTTTTTGGTTTTCTTTTAACATGGATTTGAAGCAGCTGAGTAAATATTTACCTTGCTCAATATCTCTTATGGCTTTGTTGTTTTTTGCTGTAACAAGTTGGAAATAAATATGATGCCTAAGAGTTTAATTGAAGTGTCTTGATTTTGTATTGTTGTGAGTTTTTCAAACTCAATGTGGCCATTTTAATTAATTATGCATTACTTTGTTATAGCCTTAATCTGGTTTAGTATTTTTGATGGAAGCCTGAAAGATGCAAAATTAAAATGAATCACTTATAACTAAAAAGAATAACTGGATTACTAAAAGGTTAGCAGTGCCTAAGAGGCTTCATAGCTTCTTTGAACTCTTGAATCTTGTAACCATACAAAAGTTGAAGTCATGATGTAATGAGGTACATCTGTTAATTGTGAACACACTTTGTTATCGCAAGGTCTCATTTGAATAACTGAAATTGTTGGCCCTAGATTCTTGATAATTTTATGTATGAGAAAAAATAAGATTATGATTGCATGACCAAATTAGGTGATTTCTTCCCTGGGTTTGACCCCAAAGTTTTGAAAAACGGAAACTTATAGCCTGTTGTAGATAAGCTCCTGAAGAATAAATTCTGAGTTATTATAAACCTATGGATACAGCTACATCTGCCTCAGCAGAAAAATGTAGGTGGATACCAACAAAATGTCTTTAAGGTAACTATCTTAGTGGCAGCTTCAAACAACAGTAAGAATGCACCAAGACTTCTTTTTTGTTGAACTTGGATTTTGTGTTCCAATATTCACCCTAGAATTTAGAGTTCTACCAGGCTGGATGTCTGAAAGACAATGTTATCTTTTAGTGTGTGAAAGAACAGATCTGAATTAAGTTGCCTGATGCGAACTTCAGCTGTGATTGGTGATATTTCCCCATGGCTTCTGGTGGAATTCAGGTGACTTCCCAAAAGAGTGGTCAGCACTGACACAGACAGGTAGTGTAGACCTCTTTATTTATGCCTAAATGTTCAACTTTCTACTGCTGGCCTAACTAAAATATAACTGTCTGCCCCTTTGCTCCTAAATTAGGATTAAATGCTCTGCTTTTGATATATAACTCATAGGACCATTCCCAGACCTCTCTTTACATGCAGCTCAAGGGAGCTGAGACACTCACTCAGGTCACAGGAAACAGTCTGTCACCATTGGGCAAATATAAAATGTTTCTAAGACAACTTTCACCACGCGTTAAAGCTGACAGTCAGCTCTGCAGAATCCTCAACCTCAAACTATCACAAGAGTAAGAAGCTTAAGAGGAAAGGAAGTGGATAAATTACAGGAAAGAGAGAGAAATACTCCCCAAAGTGGTAATGAGGTTTATCATTTTCCAAAGAAGGAATTTCAGACAAGGATGATGGGTTAAGTAGAGGAGGAACCTGGAAAAGAAATAGACAATCCATCTGCTTATGCTTTTCTTTCCAGTTTCCTCTCTTCTTTTTGGTCAAGGTTGCCCCACATCCACTTCTGTCTAGACGTGAAGGCACCTACTTTTCAGGAGTGAGAGAAGAGCAGAATAAATATCTGGTCTGTATATACTGTCTTCCACTTACATCACAATTATTCTTTTCCCTTTTTCCACTGCCTCCCCCCTTCCCCTTTTTTTCTCCCTAAGCTAAGAAGGATGCCAATTCAGCAAACTGCAAGGCTGGGATTAGCTTTGATCATAGGCTATTCAAATAGGATTTAATTTAAGCACAGGTACCTCAGTACAGCTTAAATTTCAATTCACTACACATCTCAATGATAATGCACTAGTGAACTCATGAGAGCAAATTTCTCTGTAGTAGATTTCTTAAGTGTTTGTTCTCCACAGGATACTGTCATCTGTAGTGAGCTGTAGTGAATTTAGTTGTTTTATTCTACATGCTGAACATTTCCTATGCTTTTTTGGCTTGTTTTTGTTTGGTTTTGTTTGTTTGTTTGTTTTGTTTTATTTCTCATCTGTAACCAAAATTGAAGGAGAAATGAGCAGTAAATAGAGAACTGAGACATTGCAACTTGTCCTTAATGACCATCACATCCATTTTCGCGTCTTCTAGGAAAGAAAAGCATGGTTGCTGCACAACCCCAATCTTGGTTATTCTGGTATTTATCACACTTATAACACTTTTCATGCATCTAGTCTTAATAAAAGACTGTAAATGTAGAGACAGGTCCTAATCTAAAACCAGCACTCAATAAAGCCGAATAAGAGAAGACTATTTTGACTTCCTTTTCTGAATCTTTGTCTAAAGACAAATATTGTGTTTCTGCTAAAGAAAACCAAGAGGAAAGGGCTATACAGCCATGGGGCTTGTACTTGCAATATTAGCAACAGGTTCAGGATTCCTGTGAAATTAAGAATGTTTCAGTTAAACCAATATTGAGGTAATTCTTTTATTATCATCTACGTCTACATGCATAGCTCCTATTTCAGTTCTCTTCAATGCTCTGAATGGCCTTGCTCTAGTCATTGTGTTGTACAAACTTGGCAGCTCCAGTGCAAACAAGCCTTGATAACAACTGAAGGATTTTACCACCACCACAGTGCTAGACTGACATGGCCTGGTTACTCTAGGCCAGAGCTGGCTAACATCCAGCTGAAAGCATCAGCAGGGAAAATGCATCTCTTCGTGTAACCTTCTGTTTAGATGTAACCTTATTAACAATCTTATCCTTCCCATATGTCTCTCTTAAAATAGAATACTTTGAGTTACTGCACATAAATTGTATTTAGAAGGTTGTTCTATTAACATTTATTTTAGACTCTAATGACTTCAGGGAGGTGAATGTTGTTTGCTATCTGTTTAAACAGTGCTTAGCAGAATGGAGCTCTGACCCGCTGTGCTCCTTATAGCTGCCATATATAGATAAACAAGTATCTCCTGCTTTGAAAAATGTCTATAAATTATCGTTTTGAAGTAGAAGTAAAAAATGTATAAATATGCTGCTGCAATGAAATGAACTGTACAGTCACCCCTTTTCCCTTTGAATGGCCTTTTCAATTTAGGGAAAAGGCTACGCTTCTGTCCCTGTCTCTGCCAAAAGGATTCACTCTTTTGAGTGCATTGCTTTCCTTAGTCATCCCTAGTTATAATCCATGGTGGAACATGAATAACTCAGAGAATTCCATTTTAGGGAGAAAAAGGAAACTTTTCCTTTCATCAATGATATGCCCACATATCACAAGGCAGCACATTAACACTGTGCTCTGCCTGCGTTAATGTACTCTGCATCTCAGTAGGGCTAATTAAACAGAAAGCAAGGGGGTGAAAGGCAGTATTTGCAGAAACTTTCATTCAGGGTAGTGTTCCAGCATCTTGTGAAGATTTTAATATTTTTTTTTTGTACAGGTCCAATTGTTTGCCATGCAGCCTGAGGGGAAGACCTTATTTATGAGGAGCACTGTGTAAATCATGTGCACTGTGCATAATCATGTGCAAAATGGTCTTTTCATCTCATGCTCATGAATATGCCTTTGTTAGACTAAACGAGAGCTGCCGATTCAACATCTGCCTGTAATGCATGCAACTCACCTTTTGATCTCAGCATCCATTTGGATGGCTAAAGGAGTCTGTGCTTTGAGGGGACATTTCCATGAATTATTAGGTCTGTTCTTTGTTCTTTTTCTAAAAGAGGAGGATAGGTTTTTGACAAAAAATATTTCCTCACGTAAGGCACACCACTTGATATATTCTTTCATAGAATTACACTTTCTGTAACTTATTAAGGGCTTTGCCTTATGAGTTTTATATATAGAAAGCAATGAAGGGTGAGAAAACAGCCAAAACTGTAGAGAAAGCAATAATTTATTATATCCTGTGGGACTTAACAGCTTGTTATAAATTCATTTGCCATGTAAATGGGTTTAAAAAAAGATTAAACTTGGTGCTGTAAATGTTATTCATGAGAACTTCAAACGAATTTAATTCTTTGACTACACGCTAATGCTAATGTCCAGAAAAATCAATTTTTGTTGGGTTTTTTTTTCATTATTTAATCTGAAATAAACCTAAGATTACTGCAGTTAAAGAATTTGGATTATATGCATGCCTGACAAAGCATATTTTGTATACAGACATTTAAAGAGGTGACCTCCATTTAACTAGAGGTTTAGGACTCAGTAGTCTGCTAAGGTATCTGAGTACTTCAGGGTTCAGATCACACAGACATTAAAGAAGACACATTGAACATTTGTTCTAATCTTATTCTTCCCTCTGTGATCTAGAAAGCTCTTAGAGAAACCCTTCAGTGTGCTGCATGCTCTGACTCTGCTCTGTGGTCACATCAGCTGTCAAATTCCTTCCTGTGAACCAGAGTGCAAGGCTGGGTGTAAAAGTGATTGTGAACTCAATGGTCAGAGGAGAAGACTGAGGAGGATCCATGCATGGCATTCACTTCACCTCTTACTGGTGTGCTGGAAAGTAGCTTGATTATAGTAATGGCAGTAATATAAACTTAGGTGTGTTAGATATATCCTCTTTGGATATATCCTGCTTTGCTTCATGAGCAGTTCGTGCAAGATACAGGTAGCAAATAGCAGTAAACATTCTCCCTACTGTTCACTTATGAAGCAAAATCAGGGTATTTGCTTAAAGGAACAGCAAATGAATACATAACCTTCACATTTAGAATCTCCCATGTACTTTAAGGGACCAATAGTTACGCAGGATAAAAGATTATCTGCGTTAAAAATTTTTCCAAACATACTCTTTCCAGAATCTTAGTGAATTTGAAAAATCATCTTAATTGTCAGCAAAAGTAATAATACATTATCTTGGATTATTTAGGAGACATAACACAGTCAGTGGCAGTGCGATTTAGGAAGTCAGATTTTGAAGTGAAGAAACACTGGGATCATGGCTTGCTCATCAGAAGCAAACTTTTAAGTACTTTCACTGCCCTGTAAACTAACTGTACTGTATCATAAAAGCAAAATTATGGGAAAAGATTGAAGCATGGTTTTTCATGAAGTTGTCAAGGGCTTGAACATAATGTTTTAGCTTTTTTTAAGGCAATGTTAAAAATTGTTCCAAAATTGTTTCTTTCTATAAAAGATGTAATCAGAAAATAAGTGATACTCACACATTAAGTTTCTCAAAGCCTTGCATATATCCCACTGAAAGATAATATTTCCATGGTATCTTTTACTTTAAAACAGAATGCTCAAGTGGCTATGATTTTGAATGAGTTAAAAGTTAGACCAGTTGTTCTTGGATAGCAATTTTTCAGTATTTTTCTATTCACCTGCATGCTTCCTAGTTCTAATAAGGCATTTTAGAGGTCACAGAATCACAGTATTACAGAATGTTAGGGATTGGAAGGGACCTCAAAAGATCATCTAGTCCAGTCCCCCTGCTGGAGCAGGAACACCTAGATGAGTTCACACAGGAAGGCGTCCAGGCGGGTCTTGAATGTCTCCAGAGAAGGAGACTCCACAACCTCCTTGGGCAGCCTGTTCCAACGCCCTGTTACCCTTACCATAAAGTTCCTTCTCAAATTTAAGCAGAACCTCCTGTGTTCCAGGTTACAACCATTGTCCCTTGTCCTATCATTGGACACCACTGTGAAGAGCCTGGCCCCATCCACCTGACACTCACCCTTCATATATTTATAAACATTGATGAGGTCCCCCCTCAGTCTCCTCTTCTCCAAGCTAAAAAGGCCCAGCTCCCTCAGCCTTTCCTCATAAGGTCATGCAAAACTGGCTGAGATTATTCATCCTCATGCCTTGATCTGTGCAGTTGCTTGAAAAACCATGGGTGTTCAGTTACCACACTCTTGTTATGCTTAATTTTATGAATTATCAGCTGTATGTTCTCAGTTCCCAGATATTGGAACAGACAGTCCATTTCAAACTACTGTCATGGAACAATGAGAAGATTAATTCATGCACAAATTAAAGGTTTTTTTCAGGTGTCAGAGCTGAAGTCATTAATGATCAAGCTCCCCAACTCCACGAACAATTTTAAGAGTATGTGACAAAGAAATTTGGCAAAGTAACTCAGGATATGCCCAGATGGTTAAGGTCACGGATGCCATCTTCATTTATTTCACTGGCTAGAATCTGTTGGCTTTTTGAATAGTAAAATATAAGTTATATACTGAAGATAATTGGGAATGATTGCCAGCTGTTAGCAACCAGTACCAAAGTAGACTCTGCAATCTAATACTTAAATTGTTTTGAGTGAAGATATTTCTACAAAGCCTATTGAGATTTACAGGTGTTTACTCCATATTTATATGTCACTGTCAAGACAGTTTTGTTACAGTTCAGTACCTTCTCAAGACCCTGTAATTCTTGTCCATTATCAGAAAAGGGAATGATTTAACAATGAGTCTTCTCTGACTTCCTATACAAACAAAGCTAAAGGTTTAGATTCAAAGTCACCCTCGTCCTTTAGAGGCAGAGTATCTTTTATGTGTGGTAGTCAACTTTCATAGGATTTAAACAGCAATGTTAACAGAATTAAGTCATATGTTATAACTAGATTAAAGCCTCTCAGGTTAGGTCAAAGATCCTACCAGCTGTTAAAGTTTTCTAGAGAATACTTGGCAGAGTTTTATTGTTGCTATAGAGAAAATAACAAAGGTATAGTCTGCCTGGGTTCAAAAGTCCCTGAGCATCACAAATTAATGGAAATCCTTTTGCAGCTCAATTAGTTCTGAGAGGAAGTCCTGAGCCAAATATGTGTGTAGGTCTGCAGACCATCAAGGTTACTGTACCTTAACTGGGATTCTTTTACTAAGAATGCACTTGAATTGTTTGAGAGGTTTTTTTGTTTGTTTGTTGTTTGTTTTCTTTTCCTACTAGAACAGGCTTTTATTATATATGAGGTCAAATTAAAAATGTACAGCCACTCATCCTCCTATGTCTCCTCTCAGCTCATGTATCATTAACTATCTGAAAATAGCTGTGCAAGCATACAACTAGCTGAACCATTCAGTCAGGATTCAAGGATATAAGCTAGGACAAGAATTCATCTGATTAGGTCATGAGTGAAGAGAGCCAAGGTTAGGTGCTGCCACATTTCTTTCCTTCATCACTAGATTACTATTGTTGTATTGGTAACACAGGAAAATTGTGTGAAAATTTTTTTTCAGCAATAAGTATTTTGATCTCATCTTTTTACAACAAGGCAGTCTTTTGCTCATGCCTGTATGTAGATGTGTATCTGATTTAAGCAAAATAAAATATTATTTCTTTTATTTAGGTGTGTTCTTTCAAGGGTTTTTATAGACAGTCAAGTTACCTAATGAATATGTTAATTGTTATGTCTCCAACCTATATGTATATATATATAGGAATTAGATTAATTTCTTTCTGTAAGGTGGGAGGGAATGCTGCTATTCATCTGCTCCCTGTAAAATGAGTCAGGTTCTGATAAAATTAGGTCGAGGCTGAAAATACAGAAAGGCATCATGCTAATCAGATTTATGTCTGAGATCTTATGAATCACTAGAGTTGGAAAAATTAGAGTGGAGTTAGAAAAAGTTAGTGTTGTTTAATCACTTCATCTATCTGTAGTGGTTTACAATATATCTGTCCCGATCCGATGTCAGATCATTCAAATATCTCGATCCGATGTCGGGATCATTCAAATATCTCGATCCGATGTCGGGGAAAGGTTTCGATATGATCCCAAGAGTGAGATTAAGACACAAACGAGGTCAAATGCCGCATTCCCGAAACACCATTTATTACCAAAAGAAAAAGAAATAAAGACAGTAGCGATAGGACAGAATGGAAAGAAAGATGAAAATCAAGCAAGGACTCGGTATAGGGCAAGCAGCAAGAAATAGTCACCAAAACGTGTCCAGCGGTGAGGCGATGGTGACGGGGGCGTGAGGAGGTCTCAGTTGCTTGTTCCAGCGGTGGTGCCGCATGGCGAGGCACTGCACGGTGAGGCGCAGCGTGGCGGGTAGACGGTCGTCCTCTCTGTCTTCTGCTCCCTTTCTTCTTGCTTGCTTCCCTTGCCCATGCAGGTCCTCCTTAAGTACCCCTTCGAGGGCTGTAGTTTCCATAGCAATGGCACGGCTCTGTGCCTCCCAGCACTGGGGGCAGGGGCATGTCCGGGCAGAAGACCTCCCGCAGGCAGGGCATCCTCACAAGTCGGGGTTTCCAAAACCCAGTGGTCTTGTGAAAACAATCTTGCAAACGATCTTGCAAACAATCTTTGAGGCAAGTCAATAGTGCAGTTCCTCACATCACCTCATGGCTCAAAGATTGTCTTACAGGCAGGATGCCTTCACAAGTCGGGGTTTCCAGAACCCAATGGTCTTGTGACCATCCTTGCAAGCAATCTTTTAGACAAGTCTATAGGGCAGTTCCTCACAACATCTTACCTTACAATAATCAAGATCCAGATAGTATGAAGTTAGTTGATGATTGGGCTGTTAACCTATGGTAATATGGTTCTACTGGAAAATATGATTCTAAGAGAAACAGACTACGTAAATTGAACTAAACAGTTCCCTAGTAACTTCACATCTTCCTTGTTTTAAAGCTATATATTTTTAAAAACAGCAAAATGCTGTATATGGTAAATATTTCCTTCTTTAAAATCTGTATTTTAATAATAGAGAAACACTCTGATGTGGTTTAACCAGGAAAGGTCACTTCCCGAACCACCCTCTGATGGGATGGGGAAGAGAAAATATAAATGAACAGGGCTCAGGGGTTGAGACATGAGTAATTTACTGGAATAGTAAGGAAGAAACAACATCAAACAACAACAGTAGCAATGAAAGTATATACAAGGTTAAAAAAAAAAAAAATACACAGAGTGGAACAAAACAGCTCACCACAGGACCAGCTCACAAATTACAGTACCCAGCAGCCCCCTCCTCCCAGAACTTCCCTGTTTAAATACTGAGCATAACATCAGGTGGTATGGAATACTGTAACATGGAACACCTGCCCTGGCTGCCCAGGCCAGCTGCCCCTTCCAGTTCCCCTCCCCACCTACTCCCCACCCCCGCCGTGAACAATTAACTCTATCCTAACCAAACCCAGGACATAAACCCACTCACAATCCATCCATACACACTGAAATCTTCTGTCACCATAAAAAATTATGTTATTTTTTTCTGGTTTTTGTATAATATCCAACCCTATTTGTTATAAACTGTAGGCAGCAGATATAGGTGAGTGGATTAGGCTGTGTCAAACTCATAAAGAAAAGAAAAACAAGCACGGTGTTTGTTCCAGTGTAATATTTCTTGGTTGTGGTAATTTTTAATTAATGCATGGGTACCTTCACACGACCTGTGGAAGGCAAAACTCAATAATGTGAGAAATATGGTTTCTGCAGGGTCTGGCTAGCCTGATTTTCCCCACTACTTGTTTCATCCTGCAGGAAGCAAACAATTCAAACTGGTTCACTGAAAAATCTAAGTAAAAAACTCCAAATGACTATTTTATAGACCTACAAGATTCAGAGAATTCTGCAGTGCTCAGTAAGCTTGCTTTTTTGTTTTAGTATTAGTTTTTTATTACACTAGTTCTTTCCCATAGCATTCTCTAAGCAACAGACAGAAATATTGTTTTCATAATCCAAAGTTAAATGCAATGGCTGTCTACAAAATCTTTAAGCCAGCTGCTGGTTAAGGCATCTTTTCTGCTTTTCCTTGTTTTTTATATTGCAAATTAAAATGCTTGTATTTGTAAACAGTATTCACTGAAACTTCTGGCTGATTTTTAGCTTGAGAAATCCTCAGTGCTTCATCTTGCTTATATTTAGTGGTGTCTGGCACTTCTCAGATTCAATTAACTTCAGTTCTGGTGAAATCACCTTATAAGCAAAATTTGCCCTTGTAAACATGTTTTATATAAGCTATATTTTTAAAGAACAGTTTCAGCAATGATAGAGCACTCTTTGGCACAAATCTATGACACAGAAGATCTTTATTTTATGAGCAATGACTTGCTAGCTTTTTTTTTTTTTTTTTTTACTTTTGTGATGTAAAATTACTGCAAAGGCTAAATAGATCTGTAATAGGCAGGAACCCTACAGACTGTTCTTCTCAGTTAATTCACATTTCCCAGCATCATGACAGGTGTTTAGGAAAAGGTGACAAATTATAATTAAATATATTAGACTAATTCCTATTCTTATTTGTATCTGTTCATCCCCATTAGTCCTGTACATTTTGTCTGGGCATAAATAAAAGGCAGAAATAGATGAATTTGGTTAATTTTAACTTAATGCTTTACTTCAATTGAACAACATGGGCTGAATTTTGCTGTCATATATGACTGCTCAACTTCATAATTCTGTTGGGTCATGCAATTAAAAATAAGAAATTATTATGCCAGTAGGAATTAAAGACACATAATTAAAAATAAATTTCTTGAAATATTTCTGAAAAATTTTGTATTTACCATAAAAAATAACTTTTTCAAAAAGCTTAAAAAATGTTTTCATAAAAACATTAAAATAACTTTCTGTAATTTTGAAGTGATGGCTGAAATCATATATATAAATCTAAACAAAAGCAAAGGAGCTTGGGGTTGTTCCTACTTGCTTTTCTATTATCCACTTTAAAAATTATGTAATTTTTGCTCTAGATAGAGAGTACTCAAATTCGGAAGCAGAGTGAAGTATGGAAAAATCTCCCACATGTTTGCCATTCAATTTTTCTGCAAATACGTTCTGTTTGAGCAAAAGATGAGATCAGATTGATGCAGGCAGAGGAAATGGTAACAGCAAACGGTACATACAGTAGCATTGCCATCAGATATAGTAAAAGAGAAAAAGAAGTTGGGGAAATGTTGCAATCAGAATGAAAGGAGCTGTATACAATATTAAAGCTGTTACACTATTTGCACAACAGGGCCAAGAGCAAATGTTGTAATGGAGACAAGGATTTAAAGAACAAGTCCTCCTCATAAGGAGTAGCTGAGGGAGCTGGGGTTGTTTAGTCTGGAGAAAAGGAGGCTAAGGGAAGACCTTATCACTCTCTACAATTACCTGTAAGGAGGTTGTAGCAAGGTGGGTGACTGTCTTCTCCAAAGTAACAAGTGATAGAACAGGAGAAATCAGCCTCAAATTATGTCAGAGGAGGTTTAGATTGGATATTAGGAAAAATTTCTTCACTGACAGGATTGTCAAGTGCCAGAACAGGTTGCCCAGGGAAGTGGTGGAGCCACCATCCATGCAGGTATTTAAAAGATGTGGAGATGTGTTGTTTAGGGACATGGTTTAGTGGTGGACTTGGTAGTGTTAGGTTAGCAGTCAGAGTTGATGATCTTAAAGGTCTTTGCCAAGATTCTATGATTTTATGAAAATCTGGAACAAATATTGCTGTTAACAACGAATAGAAGCAAGAGCAGGCATTGCTATCATGACAAAGGTGGAAGGAGCAAAAGAAGCAGGGTAAAACATCAGTCTTGCTGCAAATGTCAGCAGTGAAAATGACATATTCTCTGTTGCACCTGTTAGTCCTTTCACTAACAGAACCATGCAACAGCTCAGAAGTACATAATCTAAATGCTAACTACTACTAAAGTGCTAGAAATTAGAAACTAACTACAGTTTATACGAAAACTATCCCAATGCTTTCAGCTTTGAGACCATTATCCAAAATCCTCTGAAATCAAACAATCCTTTTATATATTGAGTAAATATATTTTGAAGAAGGAAAGATCCAATCATAATAAAAAAAAGTTCAGTGGTACAATAGGCCTTTCCTGCTATAATCTTGGTTTAGACATCCCTCACTTCTACATCCAGAGGCTACTGGAAAACTCTAACACTGGAGATGTTCAGGGAGAAGAAAAATAATTTTGAGTGTACACTGGATCCATTCTAGTTTGTTTTAAGCAGGATCTAGTAGCTGGAGAGGAAGCAAGGTCTGATGCTTGCCTGGGACCCTGAAAGCTCAGGGCAGATAGAGGACTGTGAAAACATGCCTATTCTGATGATTAATGTTGACCATGTTTTTATGAGCTTTATAAGATCGAAACTTCAAGGAATGGAAAAACAATTGTTAGCTTCTTTTTTAAACATCCTGTGTCTTAACCCTGGACATAGGGAACAGTCTGAGCTCCATCTAGACTTGTGGTGAACTGGCTAATACAGGCTGAATGAGTCCTTTGACACTGGGGATTGTGCAGCTGAGGGTCTGTGATGGGAACACAACCCTAAAAAAGCAATTCAGATAAGTATTCTGCAGCATCCTTTTTTTTCATGAGGAGGTTCTCTAGAATGGCTAAGCTGCTGAAGTGCTCATTTGTCATTGAAATGATGTACTATTTGAGACTATCTATCTAGTAGAATTACAATTCTGCTGTGCATTGAGCCTCTTTATTGGGCTTTCTGGTTAAAAGAGTAACTGTATAAAATATAAAATTTAATATTTGAGCTATAAAAATTGTGAAATGTCCTTTCCTCTCCTTGAGTTCATTAAGCCTCTAGAGAAACTTTCAAAGCTCTTTAGTTTATTTCAGCTTGGGTTTCTCATCTCAATCTCAAACAGCAGGAAATGAAAGTTAATTACTTTAGAGGTCATGACATCTTTGTCACATATAATGTCTTGATTTGGTGACCTACTTCATTATGACCTGAACTTTACTACTTGTTTATGCCCTAAAAAGTAAAACTTAAAATATTCTCTTTCTCACTTTCAACATTATAAATATAATATTTTTATTTAACATTATAAAATAAAATCATAAGCTATTTAAATATTTTGCTGAAGTTCATAGGCAAGTTATATGAAGGCATGTTATACCATAGAATCCAGTTTATAACTTAGAACTATCTTTGTTTCACAATGAAAGCTATGTTCTGCTCGTAGTCCTTTCTGTTGGAAAAGTGCATGAAGTTAGTGTATAATCTATCAACCAGGTACCTGCATTAGAAAAGAAGGAAACCATCTTCTCTATAAGTCTCATTTGCCCCAACTTTATGTAGAAGGTAGCTGTAACTAACTTGCTTTTCAAATTTTTCTTTCTGGGCCAAATTACCCCAGGTCCCCTCCCCTCAAGTGTCATCTGTCCCAGGCTCCTAAACAACCCTGGCCCTTCAATGGACTCACTCCAGTTTTTCTGCACTGGGAACTCTAAAACTGGGTACCAACAGTCCAGAAACAACCCTGTCAATGTCAAATAGAGAGGAATAATAGTTTCCCCAAACTGTACCAGAGCATGGGCTTGTTCCATACCAGGTCCAGAATTTCACTATGATCATAAACTTTATGTGGTTGCTGCTTGTCCAATCCTCCAACTTATTATGGTTCTATAGGTAAGTTGCTTTTATGTTTAGAGTTATCAAGTCTCCCCTCCTCCCACAATTTGGCATCAACTTGATGAGATCATATTTCTTCCTAGGTCATTAAAGAAGACTCTCAACAGTTTGAAACCCTGAGTAATATTGCTCACAAACAGCTGCCAGTTAGTTACACTAGTTTCTAGGCTCCAACGTTCAATCACTTTTTTTTTGCTCACTTAAACACTGTATCTCTTTGAAATTACTGTCATATCGAAACCCTTGGTAAAGTTAAGGCAACTGACATTCTCTGCTGTTTGCTTTTTTCATAAAGCTGTAGCCAACTCATCTTTAGAATTGGGTTGATCAAGCACTATACATCCTTGGCAAATTCAGTCTAGCTGTTCCCAACTGCCTTCTTGTCCTTCTGTGTTTGGAGACGGCTTCTGTGAGGATATATTTCCTGATTTTCCTAGGGACAGAGGTTAAACTGAAGCTGACTGGCCTGTGATTTCCTAGATTCTTCTTTAATATGTGCCTTTTTCCACTCATTTGGGATTTCTGCTGACCAAACAAATCTTCAAAGACAATAGAGAGTAGCCTTACAGTGAATTCACCAGCTCTGTCAACACTACTAGATGCATTCTGCGGTTGCATCTGTTTATAAACTCAAACCTAAAACTGCAAGAAAATATCCATTCTGCTTACTGTCCTCTGAAAGACAAAAACATGAGTATCATTAATGTCAAAGCTTATGAAACTTAGCTATAGATAAGGAAGACTATGTCTTCCAGAACAGCTTTCCTTATTATCATCCATCTATGCAGGACAAACAAGCCAGATACTTCCTTTTTCATTGCCATCATTGCTCTGTTTGCAAAACTCTGTATGCATTCAAAGAGACAGAAGCTGAAAGAATTCAAGTCTTGTAATTTCTTTACTTACTAGTTCACTGATAATTTAAGTTTCAACATCTTATTTTTTAACTCTGATTATTCATGGAAAGGTCTTACATTGTTATTAATTTATCCTTCTTTTCATCAGTGAAGCAAATTGTTATTAATTTATCCTTCTTTTTATCAGTGAAGCAAATCTCACAAGGCTGTGAAACTTGTCCATTTCCAATTATATAGGCTAGCAGCTAACATAGAGGTATGCTTCGGACCCCAGATCTCACAGGCTAAGCCACATTTAGCATTTTTTTTTGTTTGTTTGTTTGTTCGGTGAGAACTGTTCAGACTTTACACACTTTTGGACAAGAGAATGAGAACAGTGTTTCAGATGGCCAGGAATAACTCCTGAAGGCGAAAAAGTATAACTGTCTGAGTTCATTACAATTAACTAGTTCCCTTATAAGCAAGATACTTTTTATTTACTCTATCTGTAGTTGCAATTCTCAAGAGAAAGCAAGGTTATAACAAAGACTGCATTTCATGTTAAAATAAGTTAATTACTGCAATAGCCTCCTGGACTTTTGAACACATAGAAAATGAGATTTTAAAAGCAGTGTGATTGCTAAAAGGATAAAAAGCTTCTGAGTAAAACCTTTTGCAAATGGTCATTTAGGCGCTTTATTAATATATGGACAAGCCTCCAACTGGGTCTTTAAAAACTGACTGTAACACAACTTATTAAAATATATAAGGAAGTGAAGGATAATGTTTTAAGTAAGATTAAAAAAATTTTAGAATTTTTGGAATCTCATAGTGAGCTTCAGTCAGAGATAAGTCTTATGTAAAAGTATTTTCGAAATTGTTCTTATGTTTCCATAAATAAGTCTGCTGTCTAATTTTATTTTTTTTTCCTACTGAATATATTGCATTATCTCCCTAAAAACTGTATAAGCTCTCTAGAGCTGAACTAGACAGTGTTCCTTTGTCTAGACCACTATCATTAGTAGCTTATCCTGCATAACAAGTAGATAGCCCCAAGTATTTCACATAGTGAGCTATTTTTTATTAGTTTCAGATCTTCACTTTTCATTGCATTCAACACTATCTTTATTTTCCTAACAGCCAATAAACCAACTTGCTCTTCTTCTGCTGACTCTATGGTCAGACTTGCAACAACCCAGCAGAAGCATCATCTTAGGGTTAAAGGTCATGGAAGAAACACTGTGCTGCTATCACAGCGTGATATCACTTTCTTAAAAGGAACTTTCCATACCTTCCTGTCAAAACATGAAGCTAGCTTTTTTTAAAAAAACCTACTGTATCTACCTTGATGTTGAGATAAACAGAGCAATGGTATTAGAATCCAAGATCTCTGAAATCCGCATTGATGACAGCTAAAGAGTCTATTTCCTTTCTTTAACAGTAAATCTGAACCAGCTACATAAAATAAAAAATTCTCAAATGTTATTAGACAAGTAAATTTGCTAACTTACATATATTACTTCACAGCCTTCTTGAGCTAAGTAAACAAAAACATTTCATTTGAATCACTTAAAAATGTCTAATTCTTAGTTCTTTTTTTTTTTTTTTTAAACTGGACTTAATCAGAAACCATTTCCATCAAAAAGTGAAACCAAACAAAAAGACCCCTCAAAGTAAATGCCTATTCCCTTATTCTTCATCAGTAGTGAGGGTTTTTTTCACTGTTTTGCCCAGAAGACCATAACAACTCTACTGGTTGAATAAACATGTATCTCAATAAGCTTTTCAAACGTAATTTATAAGTAAGGGCATGATGTTCCATAATGTAACAGGGTTTCTGCATATTAGCATTATGCCCAGGCATTAAACTTCCTATGAAATTAACACTGAGATAAGTCACAAAGTATATATAATCTCAGTAAGACCAGTAATAAAGTTCTATTTTTCCCTGTACTTAAGGCATATCACTATTTAATTTCCATATACATATACGTAAGTATTTCAGGAATGCAACGTCTTTTGAGGAAGCTATGACAACTTTTCTGCCTTATTTTTATTTTGTTTTGACAACATAGTGGCAGCCCAAGTGATTGTGTTTGGCTGCCAAGTCATTGGCCTCATGGCCGTGGTCAATGCAATGGAGGCCCAAAGGAGCCTTTGCTCCTCTCTCAGTGTGAGCCCTTTCCCTTGCCTGCTGTTTCCTACATGATTTCCATGATTCCTATGAAATCTCCTGTCATGTAGAGACCTGCAGCCTTTACAGGTAGGCTGCAGGCGTATCTACAAGGATGTAGCCTTTTTATCTGTTAGATAAAGGTCTGTAGCACAGTGGAAGTGGATTTACTGTCTGATGTTGCCCGGTTTGACCTGGGATTGTCATTATGTAGACCAAAGCTCCTCAGAGGCAGCTTGAAGCTTTATCATTAGACCACTGGAACAGTACACTTAAAATTTCAAATCTCGATTTTTAACGGACTTGCAAATCCTCACAAAACATTTTTCAACCCAAATGAAATTTCTTGGCTGTTATAATCCCCAGGAAAACAGAATTGATGTAACTGTGCCAGCATCTCCTTTTCCCTTAACTGTTAAGACTTCTGTGGAATTTTATTTAATCTTTACCAACCATTTCATCTGGTTGTTTGATATATAAATTAGAGACAGCTGTAAATTATTCTTATTTTATTGTATGCCTGCTCCTTGGGAATAAAATACAAATGTAAGTAACACTGAAGTACTTAAGGTTTGATTCATTCAGGCATTAAATTCTGTAAAAAGTGACCTTCAAAGCTTCTTGGATAGGAAAATTACTGTTTGTACAGACATGTCAAAAGAAAATTAGTTGCTAATCTGGATATCCCAGCATAATCATCCATGTGAAATATCTGTTTATGCTTTTTGTGTGATAGCTCTTTACTTACATTATTGAATAAACAAATAACATGAATTGTATTGAAAGACAGAAAAAAGGACTTCCTCCTCAGCTGCTGGGAAGTGGTTTGGATCTAGTAAAAAAATACACATACACTTACATACACCAATCAGAATGGGCCCCCAGTATCAGAGGAGGGAGGGAATAATATGATTTCACAGATCGACTTGCTAAATCATATTTTAGAGTAGCTGTTTAATTAGCAGCAATACCTACTTTATTGATAGGAGAGAAATTATTCAAAAGCTTTGAACTGAATAAGAAATTTTGAGAAGTCAGAATGAAAAATAAATCAGTGAACATTTTTGTATCTAGCAATGCTCAAATATATTGCCATTGTTCTTCTTGTCTCTCAGAAATTTTTGTGCTGTTCAAATATTTTTCTTTCAAAGAAAAAAATTCATTTTCACCGTGTTTGGAGATTGTGAAGAAGATAACCAAGCTGTCTAAGATGTTAGGTTCTATATATGTGTATAAGGACAAATATATTGTATGTATTTCTCTGACAGAATTAGGATTAATTTAATCAAATGCATGGATGTTAGTAGAGCTTCACTTTTTTTTGTAGATCCAGCCATAGAAAACATAGATTATGGCAGTGCCTACAGTGCCTTTTTATCTTTTCCTTTCCCCGCTTCCCTTCCATGGGTAGTACACTTCTCTGCAAAACCATACTGAAAAAGAGCATTGTGGGACAGCTGTAAAGTCTGTTTAACCTTTGGAGCACTCAAATGCTTCTTGCAAGCATGGCAGGGCAAAAGCGGCTGTGTAACCAGAGCACTGAGAGATTTCTTGTCTTCTAAATTTGTTTCTTCATATAACCTGATCATGTGTGGTTTTCATGACAATGTCCATAAGGTGATAACAGTGTTAGCAGTATAAAGTAAGATTTACACTCTTCTTTACTATTTGCTGAAAGCAATCAGAGGAGCATGGAGAGAAAGAGTGGCCTTCTACTTTACCAGGTCAGTCAAGATTTACAAACCATATATGCATTGCTATTAATTTTACTGCTCAGTGAAGTCGCATTTCTAAAATGCATCACATACACACATGCATATTTTGATGTAGAGATGAAGAATCATTTTATAAATTGGGCTGTATACATCTTATTGAATAGAACAAGTAATTGTGGTAAACTAACTGAGTGTTAGATTTGTATGTGTGTCAGTGGGGGGTGTTTTTTGGTAGTGGGGGAAGGGCCACCTTGTGAGAGCCGAAAGCTCCCCTGGCTCCAAAGTGGCCAGGGCTGGGCCAATGAACACCAGAGAAATGCCTCTGCAAATCCTTATCTGTGAGGTGAAGGACTGTCCTGAAAAGAATAAGGTGTGGTACTTGGAGAAGAGACCATTGACCTGAACAAAAGATGACCATCAGCCTAAAAAAAGGACAGACAGACAGAGAGAGAGTGCTTTGTTGTCAGAGAAAAGAGGAGGAGATGGGGACAGAGGACCTTGAGACATCCAGTTCACCTGATGGAGTAGGAGAAGACAAAGGAGGTTCTGCAGCCCATGGAAGTTAAGCTGAACAGTGGAGCAGAGACCCATGTGTAGAGCATGGAGGACTCCACACTGGAGCAAAGAAGCAGAGCCTGTGGCAAGTGTGACTGGAATTTAGACCCCCAGAGTCGCTCGCTGCCAGAGCAGAGGTGGAACCCCAGAGTGGGGGGTAAGTCTGCAGCCCATGGATGTCCCCATGCCAGAGCCAGGAGCTGAGCCCAAAGAGGTCTGTGACTCAATGGGAAGCTTTGAAACATCCTGTTGTTCCTGTATGCAGGACAGTTGAATCACACTCAAAAATCTCCTCCTCCAAGCCCAGGAGCAATGCATCCCTACAAAGAAGAAGGCAGGCAAAAACAGCAGGAGGTCTGCATGGTTGTACAGAAAGCTTCTGAACAAACTTAGGATCAAAAAAAAGCCTACAGAGGGTGGAAGAAAGGACGGGTGACCTGGGAGGAATACAGAGAAATTGCCCAAGTAGCCAGGGATCAGGTTAGGAAAGCCAAGGCTCTGACAGAATTAAATTTGGTCAGATATGTCAAGAGCAACAAAAAAGATACAGGTATGTTGGGGAGAAAAGGAAAACTAGGGATAATGTGGGCCCTCTCTGGAAGGCAACGGGGTGTCTGGTCACCTGGGACACTGAGAAGGCTGAGGTGCTCAATGACTTTTTTGCCTCAGTCTTCACCGGCAAGGGCTCCTGCCACACTGCCCAAGTCCTAGAAAGCAAAGGAAGGGTCCAGGAGAATGAAAAGACACCTGTAGGAGAAGCTCAGGTTCAGGAGCACCTAAGGAACCTGAAGGTGCACAAGTCCATGGGACCTGATGGGATGCATCCCCAAGTCCTGAGGAAACTGGCAGATGAAGTTGCAAAACCACTATCTATCATATTTGAGAAGTCCTGGCAGGCTGGCGAAGTTCCTGCAGACTGGAAAAAGATACTCTGATAAAATTATTGGATTTTTGGATCATGCCTCTTTTAGGGTGTTTCCATACAATTTCTGGTGACTACACAGAGCATAAAGGTACAGGAAGTCTGTGTACAGGCAGTAAATGATAGATTAGATTAAAGTTCTTTACAAAGTCTGCTGAAAGGTCCAGTTTCACATTAAGTAAGGGATCAATTTTTCCAATTGTTTGATTCCCATTTGCAAAGCAGACTGTGGAAAGCTGTTGAGCAGACTGCTGACTAGCCTCCTGACTGCCAGAGCTTGCCCTAGTGGGAGCTAATGATAAATTCTTATGCAGCAATACACCTGCAGCATACTCTGTGAAGAATCTTTTCTTTTTAACATAATTTATTCCTTTTTCTGCCTGTCCTCAAGTACACTCAAATGACTAGTTCCTCTTTGTCTGATTTAATTTCTAGAAAAAATTCTCCCTGGGCCGAATGGGAGGAAGGAAAGCTACTCTGTCAATGACAAAAGTTGGGATGCAGGAAAAAAAATAGCAGGAGTCTTCATTCTTCATCCTTTAGCAGTGTTTGGACTAGGGCAACTGCAATTAGTCCTTGTGGCTGTGTCCTCATTGTCTATTCAATATAGAGTAGTAATGTGGTTTTGAAACATATTTCCTAATGTTTTAAACTACCATGTATTGATTTCATACACACTGACTAGACTCCTTCCACAGGAAATTTTTTAGAGAGGGCTTAGCCTCACTGTGATTTTCCTGTCTAAACAGTGATTCTAAGCCATCTCTGAAAAATGAAGAGTTATTATTTGCTGTCTTACTTTTATCAAAAGAGTATCAAACAGAAGAAAAATGTGGTGGACACAACAGCATGTGTTTGCAGCCTGGAGATGATTAACACAGTTGATATTAGGCTTTAAAGGCAGTTGACCTGTAGTAAAATGTCAAAACCTGTGTGAGATAGATGCCTGAGCCAGGAGAATGAAACCACAATCACTCATATGGTGTGACTTTGATACTTTTTACTTCAGCTAGGATGGTTCTAGATGGTATTTACTGATATCTGCTGAATCTTAGCCTATTTAAAAGAGAGACTGATCATGTAATAGTTTATTTCCTTTCCACAGAACAAATTAATAGGTTAACATGGTAGCTCTTTAGAAGATAATAATTCTTCTTGCCATAACAACATTGCTTTGTTCTAGAAAAGATGTCTAGGATATAGTCTATGCAGTTTAAAAGTGTTTTTACATGTACCACAATGATAGCACATACTATCATTACAATTGCTTCAGGGCTTTTCAGAACTAATATGGAAAATAATATTACACTGTATGAAAATTTCCCTTCCAGTGAAGTAGGTCCACCGGTACAATCCAAATGTAGGTATTCTACAGACATGTATGAACTATATAGGAACTTTCAGATGCTATCAACATCTTTTCAACTGCTTGGAATAAAAGAGACATCTCACTATGTGGTGATTTACTTTCCATTTCTACCTCATATAAATATCGACTATCTTTTTTCCTTGTTAAAACATAAGCTGTATGAGGGAGATATAAGATGAATTACCTGGACAGAATTTACAGCCATATGCAAAGATGTAACATTTGTATTTGTACAAAATTTGCCTGATGGTGTAAGTTCAAAATAAACTGTTTTTTGACATATAGGACTTTTTTTTTTTTTAATTAGGGATTAATCACAAGAATCAGAGTCAAAGAAAGTGTGATTTCTTAGCTCTGCATAGGAACTCTACTGAAATGCATTTACTTTTTACTCATCTATGACTGATTATAAAAAAAAGGTTTTTTAAGTTCAATGTGAAGACAAGGAAAGTACAAGGGGGCTAGGAGATTATTTTAGCAATAAACTGATTTTAAATAAATTGCTTGGTTTTAAAGGAAAAAATGTCTTCTAACTCACATATAGCTACTTACCCAGGTTTATCACTTTATAGATATTCTTTTGAGCACTCATATATTAATATATATAATCCAAGGCAGCATTATAATTTTTATAGAGAAAAATAAAACATTAATAAAACAGCTGATGGGATACTTATGCTCCCTTAGGAATCTCACAGGATCCAGGGGAGACTTGCAGGATGCAAATGAGTTACTATCCATAAAGGTTCCCTACCTTAAAGCTATTTAAGTAATTACAAAATTTAACAAAAAAAGAGCAAAATAATATTTGTCCCTCAAATAACAGAAAATATTAAAGTCTTTAGGTGCACAGGTCTGCTTAGACCCATGGCCCAGATTCTCACAATATGTTTGAGGTAATTAGAATATCTTATTAAAACTAATTCCCCTCCAGATCTCTCACAGATATCCTCCAAGCAATAACTGTAGTCCTGCCAAAGCAAATTCCTAAATTAAATCATTCTCTGTGGGGCAAGCCTCTACAGTTGTTTTTTGAATAGTGTTGAAGAATTCTACAAATTAAATGGAAATGTGTTAATACTTTAAATCTCACCGGGTTCAGAAATCAGTCACTTCAGTTTCTCACTTGTTTCTTAAACACGCCCTTCAGACTCTGGCATGTTTTCTCAATATTACTTATCTGCCATGATGTATTGAGTTTTAGACATTTCCTTTCTTTAGTTGCCAGGTTTTCCATATTTATTTTATTATTCTTTCTTGTACATAGACACTTTGTTTTGGCTCATTTCACTTTTGTGTAATAGATATTTTCATGCTGCTCCATCAGTGTTTTGTGTTTCTCTCCTGACAGCATAACATGGAGGTGAGTTTGGAGGTACTTGTGTACCTTGGTTAAGAGCTTGAATGGCTGTGTATCATTCTGAGGTCAGCCAGGAAGGCAGTCATGGGAGGTTGCTGATGGGTGCTTCTCAAGATTCCTAGTCCCAGGTGGCTGGGCAGGACCACAGTAATACCTCATCACAGAATCACAGAATGTTGGTGGTTGGAAGGGACCTCTGGAGATCAGCTGGTCCAAACTCCCTGTCAAAGAAAGTACATCTAGAGCAGGTTGCACAGGATTGCATCCAGATGGGTTTTGAGTATCTCCAGAGAAGGAGGCTCCACAACCTCTTAGAATCATATAATCGCTTGGTTGGAAAACACCTTTGAGATAATTGAATCCAAATGTACCTGCCCACTACTAAGCCATATCTCTGAACACATCACCTTCCCATCTTTTAAATACCTCCAGGGATGGTGACGCAACCTCTTCCCTGGTTAGCCTGTTCCACTGCCTGATAACTCCTTCAGTGAAGAAATTTTTCCTAATATCCAATCTGAACCTCCCTTGGCACAATTTGAGGTAATTTTGTCTTGTTCTATCATTTGTTACCTGGGAGAAAAGACACACCCCTACCTCCCTACAATCTCGTTTCAGGTAGTTGTAGGCGGTGACAAGGTTCCTCCTCAGCATCCTTTTCTCTAGGCTAAACAACCCCAGTGCTCTCAGCCACTTCTCATCAGACGTTCTCTAGCCACTTCACCAACTTTGTTGCCCTTCTCTGGACATGCTCCAGCACCTCAATGTCCTTCTTGTAGTGAGGGGCCCAAAACTGGACATAGTACTTCAGGTGCAGCCTTGCCAAGCTGAGTACGGGAGAATGACTTCCCTGGTCCTGCTGGACATGCTGTTTCTGACACAAGCCAGGATGCCATTGGCCTTCTTGGTCACCTGGGTACACTGCTGCCTCATATTCAGCCGGCTGTTGACCAACACCCCTAGGTCCTTTTCCACCAGGCAGTTTTCCAGCCATTCTTCCCCAAGTCTCAAGTGTTGCATGGGGTTGTTGTGACCCAAGTGTAGGACCCAGCACTTGACCTTGTTGAACCTCGTACTGTTGGTTGCAGCCTATTGGTCCAACCTGTCCAGATCCTTCTGTAGAGCCTTCCTACCCTCAAGCACTTCCACCCAGCTTAGTGTCATCTGCGAACTTAGTGAGGGAGCATTCAATCCCTCATCCAGATCACTGATAACGATGTTAAGCAAGATTGGCCCCAACACTGAGCCCTGAGAAATGCCACTTATGACTTGCCTCCAGCTGGATTTAACTCCATTTACCACCATTCTTTGGGCCCAACCATCCAGCCAGTTTTTAACCCAGCAGAAAGTATGCCTGTCCAGGACATTGGCAGCCAGTTTCTCAAGCAGAATTCTATGGGGAACAGTGTCAAAGGCTTTACTAAGTTCCAGGTACACCACATCCACAGCCTTTCTCTAATTCACTAAGTGGGTCACCTTGTCATAGAAGTAGATCAGGTTAGTCAGGCAGGACCTGCTTTTCATAAACCCATGTTGACTGGGTCTGATCACCTGGTTGGCTTGTGTGTGCTGTGTGATAGCACTCAAGATGATCTGGTCCATGACCTTTCCCAGCACTGAGGTCAGACTGACGGGCCTGTGGTTATTTGAATCATCCTTCCAGCCCTTCTTGTAAATAGACGTAATATTTGCTACCCTCCAGTCAAGTGGAACATCCCCAATCAGACAGGACTGCTGATAGTTGATGGAAAGCGGTTTGGTGAGTGCCTCCATCAGCTACCTCAATATCCTCTGTTTGACCCCATTCAGCCCCATAGACTTGTGAATGTCTAATTGTCTGAGCAGGTCTCTAACCATTTCCTCCTGGATCATGGGAACTTCGTTCTACTCCCCATCCCTGTCTTCTGGCTCAGAGGGCTGGGTACGCAGAGAACAGCTGACCTTACTATTAAAGACCGAGGCAAAGAAGGCATTAAGTACCTCGTTGTTGTCCTTATGCCTCATCACTATTGTTCCCCCTGCATCCAGTAAAGGATGGAGAGTCTCCTTGGCTTTCCTCTTGTTGTTAACATATTTATAGAAACATTTTTTGTTACCTTTCACAGAGTTGACCAATTAAGTTCTAGTTGGGCTTCTGATTCTGACAGTAGCCATATTATTTGTACACAGATTTTACATAAACAGTCAGAAAAGATAAAGCAGCAGTGGGGAAAGGGAAAGCCAGCATACCTGGGTACCTCACACCTGTTGCCTTTTTCAGTGATATGACTGACCTATTTGCCTGCAGTAGAGCAACGTACAGTTCCTAGTGAAGTCTCTTAATGGGTCAGACCATTAGAGTGCACAACTGAGTGCACTCAAGCATGCATCTCTTATACTAATGTGTCCAATCAAATAACAAGATCAGTACAGGCTCTAAATGATTTAGGCTTGTTAAAATGTCTCTGCTAAGGCTCTGTGCCATTTTCAGGGTGTAGCTGCTTCATGCTGTGATCTGCTCTAGAAATAAAGCAAGAAGGAGGAAGAAAAATATAAATTTCCTTTGAACGTTTGTAGGTAAATTTCATCTTTTGTTTCATTAACAATTCATTAGATTTGTCCCTGTCATACGGCCTAGTATTTGCTTTTTTCTTAAACTGAACAGTGCTGGTCTAGGTTTTTGTTTTCATTTGTTTGTTTTTTTCTGTTGCAATTCTAATCAGAAGGCTGCAGCACTGACTAGCTGCTAAGGGAGATGGCTATGTACACGTGAAGCACACAGTGCAGTCTCTGCTTGTGTGCAGATGCAGGAGTTTGACCTGCTTTCTTCCTCTGAACCACCTCAGCGTCCTGTAAAGACCAGAGGTTTATACTCTCATATCACAACAGTAGTTCAAGGTGTTTAAATCCCTTTATGATTAAATTTAAATGTATTATATTACCTTCACAGCTTAATTTTTCAGCAGTAACTACTTTCCCAGTGAATAAATCCATCTCATCCTCATCTTCCCTTCTACAGCCACGTGTCTGCAACACCAGGTCATGTCAGGTGGCACAAGTGCTGGGTAGTCACCCTGAGCAAAGAAAAACTCCATTACCTTCTCAGTGGGCTTCCTGTGATTACTGCAGGCTAGGGTTCAAGTGCATTAGCAGAGAAGAAACGAAAGCTAACAACTGAATGGTAAAATGCTTCTAGCACTTTCCCCCCCTTTTTTTTCTGCAAATTAAAATAGCTGAAGGGGCAGATACAGTTATACTTCCATTAGACAGGCTGAAGTTGATTAAAATGTCGCATATGCCAGGTATTATCCACTAGGTTAGTTTAGAAAGTGCTATCTACATAACCTTTGTGAATTACTTCTAACATCCTATGAAACATAATCACCGTCAGATGATAACCAGGTATTAAAATACCTAAAAGGTCAAATGTTAATTTAATTTTTTTTTAAATTGCAAAGGTGGCTTACCTTTCTGATTCTATTTAGCTGAAGTGATAAAGTCACTCTGCTGGTAGTAAAACATCCAACTGTAAGTTTTGTAAATCTCTTTTAGTAACAATGGCCTGAAGTCAAGGGGAGAAACAATATCCCTACTGTTTAAAATACAGTGTTTGGAATTTTTTTTCCTTAAATCCCATGCTTGATCCCAAATATTTCTACAATTGGCTTTTTAGTGTACAAGTAGAAAGAATACCTATGGTACAACTCTGACTAAAGTCTTAAGTAAATTATAAGTAAAATTCTGCTGGTATAAGTTAATATATATCTAGCTCTATATATAATGGGAAGTTACATAAATATGTATTCTTTTTAAAAACATAATATTTTTTGTGGGTACAATTCAACACAAATATTATGAATAGAAAAAATAGTTAAATGCCTTGAACACATCAGCCCTTATAAAAGATTAAGCCATCCATCTATCAAGTCTGTAAAGTGAAAAAGCAAAGTTTAGAAACATACTTTAGTTTCAAGCCTCTCAGGCACTGTTAGCAGGGAGAGGCTGACTCTCTCAGGCAGAATGAGAACCTGTTTCATTCTCGTGCACAAGCTGTAAATCAGGCAGCTGTCTTTATTGTGATCATGCCCAGCTCTCTGCAAAGTTATAAGAACACGGGGTGCCCTCCTGCCAACTCTGTGCGGGTGCGAGGGCTATTTGCAGTAAATAATATTGGACTGTGTGAAACACAGGTATGGGAGTGGGAACAAGAAAGTACCAGTTTTCTTAATGACAAAAAATGTCATGGCCCCAAACTGGCACTGTAGAAAGGAAGTGAATGCATTCAAGAGAAGGCAAAACCACCAATGTATTAGCAGCTCAGGAGCCCAGCTGAGGGCTCCTTCTGGGTGTTAGATGTTGTCTTTGGCGAGCACTAAACAGGTCTTTGTATACCTGCAACTGTGTTGTTGCTTCTTCCCTTCACTCCTTACCTCTTTTATCACAGCCAGACTTTCTCCCTCTTTTTTTTTATATTGCAAGGGGGTCACAGATCTAGTTTCTATGAGTTGCTGTTCAGAAGGGACAGGCAGGGCAGAAGAGTTGCCCTCTAAATCAAGAAATGGATAGAGTGTGAAGAGCTGAAGAATAGCCATGGTTGAAAGTCTATAGGTAAGAATTAGAGACTGAGGCAACAAAGGGAAGCTTGTGGTTAGTGCCTACTACAGTCCACCCAATCAAGAGAAGCTTATTGACAAATCCTTCTTACTCCAGCTCCAGGAGGTGTTGTGCTCACAGGCTCTTGTCCTGCTGGGGGAGTTCACCAATTCCATCATGTCTTGGAAAAGTAGCACAGAGAGCTGCAGGCAATCCAGGAGGCTCCTGGAGTGCATGAAGGATAAATTCTTAAACCAGGTAATAGGCCTATTAGAGGCTATGAGACACTGACCCTGGTCACCAGTGAAATTAAGCTGATTGGTGATGCTAAGACTGGAGGTAGCCCAGGCTGCAGTGATTGTGCACTGGTGGAGTTCACAGTCCTATGTGTCAGGCAAAGAATTAAGTAAGGACCCTGAATGGTAGGAAAGAAAAATTCCAGCTCTTCAAGGAGTTGGTCAATAGGCCTCCCTGGGAAACTGCTCTCAGGGACAAGGGAGCAGAAAAGAACTGGCAGATTTTTAAGGATGCTTTGTATAGAGCTCAAGAGCTCTTGGTCCAACTGTGCAAGAAATCATGCACGAATGACAAGAGACCAGCATGACTGAGCTAAGATCTGGTAGTCAAACTACAGAGCAAGAAAGAAATGCACAAATAGCAGAAGCAAGGACAGCTATCCTGAGAAGACTATGCAGATGCTGTCTGGTTGTGAAGACATGGGGTAATGAAGACCAAGGTGCAGCTGGAGCTGAACTTTGCAAGGGATGCAAAGAATAATAAGAAAGGCTTCTACAGGTATGTCATCCAGAAAAGGAACCTCATAAGAAAAACTGGCAAACTGGTAACAATAGATGAGGAGAAGGGCAAGGTACTCAGCGACATTTTTGCCACTTCTCTGGCAACCTCTCTTCCCACATCTCTTGAGTGCATGGACTGTGGGGCAGAGACCAGGAGAGAAAAATCCTTTCCTCACTGTTAGAGAAGATCAGGTTTGTGACCACCTGAGGAATTTGAATATACATAAGTCTACAGGACTTGATGAGATGCATCCCCGAGTCCTGAGGGAGCTGGCCGAGGTAGTTGCCAAGCCACTTTCCATGATATTTGAACAGTGACTGCAGCCAAGTGAAGTCTCTGGTGACTAGAAGCAGGGGAAAGTTGAACCCATTTTTAAAAAGGGTAGAAAGGAAGATCCTGGGAACTACCAACCTGTCAGCCTCACCTCTGTGCCTGTGAAGATCATGGAACAGATCCTCCTAGAAGCTATGCTAAGGCACATGGAGGACAGAGAGATTATTAGAGACATCCAGTATGGCTTCACCAGGGGCAAGTCCTGCTTCGCCAACCTAATGGCCTTCTATGGTGGATTAACTACATCACTGGACAAGGGAAGAGCTATGGATGTCATCTATCTGGACTTCTGTAAGGCCTTTGACACAGTACCTCACAATATCCTTCTCTCTAAATGTGAGAGGCGTGGATTTTATGGAGTAGACTGTTCAGTGGATGTGAAATTGGCTGGATGGTCACATCCAGAAGGTAGTGGTCAACAGCTCAAAATCCAGATGGAGATCTGTGATGATAGTGTCCCTCAAGGGTCCATATTGGGACTGTTATTCTTTAATATTTTCATCAGTGACAGTGGGATTGAGTGCACCCTCATGAAGTTTGCAGATGACACCAAGCTGAGTGGTGTGGTTGACATGCCTGAGGGATGGGATGTCATCCAGAGGGACCTGAAGAAACTCAAGAAGTCTGCCCATGTGAACTTCATGAGGTTTAACAGGGCCAAGTGCAAGGCCCAGCAGCTGGGTTGGGGCAATCCCTGGTATTAATACAGGCTGGAGGATGAAGGAATTGAGAGCAGCCCTGTGGAAAAGAACTTGGGGATACTAGTGGATGAAAAGCTGGACATGAGCCTGCAACATGTGCTTGCAGCCCAGAAGACCAACTGTATCCTGGGCTGCATCAAAAAAACCATGGCCAACAGGTCAAGGGAAGTGATTCTCCCCCTCTACTCTGCTGGTGAAAGCTCACTCAAGAGTACTTGTCCAGCTCTGGAGTACTCAATATAGGAAATACGTGGACCTGTTGGAGCGGGTCCAGAGGAGAGCCACAAAAATGATCAGAGAGATGGAACACCTCTTCAATGAGGACAGGCTGAGAGAGTTGGGGCTGTTCAGTCTGGAGAAGAGAAGGCTTTGAGGAGAGCTTATTAGGGTTTTTCAATACTTAAAGGGGAACAGACATTTTAGCAGGGCCTGGAGCGACAGGACAACGGATAATGGTTTTAAACCAAAAGAGATCCAGACTAGATATAAAGAAGACATTTTTCACCATGAGGGTGGTGAAACACTGGAATCTGTTGCCTCGAGAGGTGATAGATGCCCTGTCACTGGAAACATTTAAGGTCAGGTTGGATGGGGCTCTGAGCAACCTGATCTAATTGAAAATGCCCCTGGTTATTACAGAGGTGTTGGACTAGATGATCTTTAAAGATCCCTTCCAACCCAAACAATTCTATAATTCTGTGATTCTATGAAAAGGCACCAAATTGTTCAACTACTGCAAATAATGTATGATAACAACATATTGGCTTATAGTTCTTACATTAATAAACACATCCTATGAAGAATCTTTCTCTAGGTAAGTTTTCTGCAATGGCCCTCTTGCTGCAAGATCCAGCCATTGTTGCTGTACACCCTCAAGCCAGAGGGAGCTGACAGCATTCCCTCTGAAGCCCAGCAGCACTGATGCTGGCACAAAGTGCATTCACAGATGTCAGGGATGACTAGAGGCAGACAGCCTCTTTGGACAGTGTCTTCTCTTTGCTGAGATCTCACATAAGCTCACATAATGCTGCTTTAGCAAAGGCAATTTACTTTTGGGGCTATATGGGTACAGAAGAAAACATTCTCAAAAAACCATCAAACTCCCACTGTGACTCCATGGTATCATCCACAATTTGTTTGGCACAGATATATCATTTACAATAATCATAATAATTATTATTTAGACTTCGTGTAAGGTCCTGAAATAACGTTCATCAAATATATCTTACATTGTTGTGCTCAAGCATATCATGCTTGTACAGCTGGATAAGCTAAAGCACAGGTAAAATGGTATCTTTTACTTTTTTCCAAATTCAGAAGTTTTAAGACCAGAAAGGCTCATTATGCCGTCTGTTTGTCTATTACATTTCATCTGATTCCCACTCAACTGAAGCCATTAAAGTTTTGTGTAACTAAGAGTATGCTCACATTGTTACAAATGTTTGAGTTAGTTCATTTGAAAAAGCCACCATCCCCCCAATTAAAATACATCTATGATCCTAGTCCATTGCAACACCTTAGGTTAACGATTTTATAGTACATTTGCAATAAATTGGTCTGAATGCAGGATTAGTTTCTATGTCATAATGCCTAGCCAAATGCTCATAATTTCTCTAAATGTACTATGTCTCACACCTGGAATCATATGCATAAGCCCAACACATTTTCCAGAAAGAAATCACTCCTCACTGAAATATAGATAATCTATCACTTCTATTGGTAGATTATTTTAGTGGATAATCAGCACCATTTAAAAATGTGTTATATTAGTCATTTGAATGTGACTAGCTTTAACTTGCAGCAATTCCCTCTTGTTATGTGCTTCATAGGTAGTTTAAATGGCTCTTTAGTTTCAGGTGTTTTGCCCACCTGAGGCACTTAGACACCATAACCAACCTGTCTCTTCATTGATATGATGAAGTAAATGGATTAAGCTCTGTATGTTCCTTGCCAGGAAGCAACTTCCCTAGATCTAGAGAGTAATAATTTGCCTTCTCTGATTTTTCCACCTATTTTTAAAGTTATGAGTAAAAAACTCCATATAATATTCATGGACGGTGCTGTCACATGTCATACAGAGAAGTTTATATGTCTTCTTTATTTCTCTCTTTATTTTTTTTTTTTAATTTCCTTTCTTATATATCTAAATATCACAGACTCTAAGTCATAGAATTTCATACAAAATTGTTGGTCTCCTATGATCCTTAAATCCTTCCAGATCACTACCTTCAAGAATATAGATACCCATTCTGTATGACATAGTGGGTTTTTTTTTCTCCTAGATTAACGTCTTTTCCTTGATTTTGTTAAAATTGTTTTTGTTCTAATATCCATCCCTGTTAAATGATGTATGACTGTTGATTAATATTTACAGTTATGGGGGTAATGTTGTTGTGTTGTTATGGTGTTTTTTATCAGAATTTAATGCAATTTTAAGCCTGACACTTGAAGTCTAAGACTGCTAACTCTACAGAATTACCTTTGTCAGCCAGGTTTTTAAAATAATATCAAACAAGCATAATTCAGTGACTGAATTAGGAATCACAGGAAAACTCTAGCGAGGAGGGAGCTTGGGAGAAGTCTGATGCAAGGAGCCGCTCACAACAGAGCCAGGCATGGGGGCTACTTTTCAGTGTACCCAAACCACCATTTGTCCAGGTTCAATGAACCCTTGTCCTCCAGCCTCTCCTTACAGGGTGAGTGCCCTAGTCATTACCACCTCAGTGGCTCTCTGTTGATCTTGCTTGGGTTTACTGATGTCTTTCCTGTACTGAGGGTGGCAACATGTGTGCAGCACCTTGGTGTAGCCTGAATGCCAAACCAATGGGGACAATCCTGTCTCTTAATTGACTGGCTAGTTCATACAGTCAAGGATACAGTTGGCCTTCGTAGCTACCACAGCACACTACTGGCTTCTGGTCAGCTCTTTGCCCACCAGGATCTCCAAGTCTTTCCTCTAGAGCTACTCCCAACCAAGCAGTCTGCAGCCTGTATTGTTGGAGGAGTTATTACTCATAGGGGCAGGACTTCCATTTGTCCTTGTCAAATTTTGTAAGATTTCCATCATCTTGTTCCTCCGGCCTGTCCAGGTCTCTCTGGATGGTAGCCTTGCCATCAAGCATACCCAACAGTCCCACCAATTTGGCATCAACAGCAAGCTTGGCATGAATACAATCTCTCTTCTCCTTTGGGTCACATAATCACAACCATGACATACCCCAGAAAAGGCTCCTCCACTAACCCCCTTGATACTGGCATTAACCACTACCTTCTGAGTCCAGTAATCAAGCCAATGTTTCATTCATCTGGTTGTCCACCCATGCAGACTATAAACAGCCTGACCTGCATTCATGAGCATTGTGTTAAAAAAGTTCAGAAGCTTTGTTAAAACTGAGGAAAATAATAACCTGGGCATCAGTAAATGCGGAGAGCTGGTGGTCCAGAAGGCAGCTCAGCAAGGAAGGACAGGGCATAATCAAAACACATGAAATTCCATCTGAACACAGGAAAACACTTTTCTACTGTGCATGTGGTCAAACACTGACACGGATTGTCCAGAGAGGTTAAGTATCCTTGGAGATACTCAAAATCCAGCTGGACTTGATAAGGCACAACTTGTTGTAGCTGACCCTGCTTGAGCAGGGGGATTGGACTGGAGGATTTAAAGAGTCCCTTCTATTCTAAACCATTCCATGATTTGTTAATTTCAGCTTCAAGTTCATCCCTTAGGCTAAATATTTTTTAAATTTTTAATTTATAAATATTTTCTTATCAATATTGTCATATAGTGTCTGCCTATATCTTTTTAATTGACCAAAGGTGGGAGTTTGTTGATAGTTTATTCACGTTCAGAAGCATATTGGTGTTTCTCAGATAAACGTCTTCAGCCTCTGAAGTCTGGCGGTGGTGTTTCCAGCCTTTCCAAGGTTATGAACTTTTTGACATATTGCTAATGCCCTAAGCATTAATGCCCTAAGCCCTAAACCTTCTGGGTTTTGGGTTTTTTTTGTTTTGCTTTATTTTTCCCCTCAAAGTGGTTTATACTCATGTGGGATGCTGCTAACACACACAGCAATGGAGACTCATTTTATTAGTGAGAGAGGGGGTTTTTGTGTGTGCATATATGTTTTTTCTAATGTGCTTTTGGAGCTAGGTTTAACTTTTCAGGAACAAAGTTGTTATTTTGCAGTTTATATTAGATATAGTCATGACTACCTCAACACATTACTGCTCCATGGGGGGAACACTCGTAGACACAAGGCGCTCTGCCAGAAATACGTATCCTCCCTATGGAGCTGTAACACACATAAGTGATCAGGACTACACAGTTGTATTTATTTAGTCGTTTAGATTTATGTCAGCTCCCCACTGCATCTTGTAGACCCATTTTTGAAAGATAAAAATAAGACTATAAACATTAAGGTTGAAGCTCCCAAAGCCATTGAGTCAAGATATATACTGGCTTAAAAAATAATCTCTGTGGAAAAGCATTTGTTTTGGTTTGGTTTAATTTCTACAAAAACCCACAGACACATCTAATTTCAGTGTACCTCCAGGTGTATATTTGCCTGACTTATTCCTTTCCTTTCAGCTTCAACCTACTCTCTGTAAACATCAGGGCAAAAGTTGACCTTATGTCCCTAAGTGCTCACTCTAACTGTCATTTTGTTACTAGATTTATTTGATAACCCAAGGTACTACAACAAATGTAACCCCATGTGAAGCCAACTGAACTCATCTGCTTTTCTTTCCTTTAGGAAACAAGTCAGTGCCTGTGATTTACGACACTGCCTTCCCCATTCTTGCTGTTGAGCTCACCATGTGTCCTTTCCCACCTCCTCCCCTCCCCATTCCTAGCACCAGGCTCCCCCACCACTCAGCCCCCCTATCTGAAAAGTCCTCCACACACTTAATTGACTCTGAGGCTCTCTTCTTTTCCCATCAGAGGAACTATCTTTTCTCCTTGTCTTATAACCCCTAACCTTCTCTCTAATAAAACAATCAAATCCTACTTCCCACTTTCCAAGTGCTCAATCAGTCTCCCTTGCGCTTTGCCACACACTTCACCCTTGACCCAGACTCTGCAGATTTCTGTTAAATATCATAATGAATGCCTGTGAATGTTTGTGAAGTTTATATAAAAGACAGCAGCTATGGGCTGCTTTTCCTCCCACTGTAGAGAAGAGAATCTGACAAATCTGCTTTATCTATTTTCAGGATGAAAAACTGATTAAAAAAAAGTTTTGATAAAAAAGTCCTCAGTATTGCATATATATTAGTAAATGTGCACATATATGTGTCCTTCCATCTATATGTGCTTTTTCTGTCTAATTGATGGGCACAGAAATGATCCAAGCTCAGAAAAATCCCAGGAAATACTGGTATTTTTGAAAGTGTTCATCCTGTCTTTGTTCTTCTATGGTGCGATGGCAGTACAGAAACCTTTTGTTTGGATCACATTTCAGCCTTTGCATGTTGCCTTATGCACTCTCTTTCATGGTAAACCACATATTCTGTAGAATAGGAATTATGTTGAGCTGTGCTTATGCTTGAGATAGGCCCTAAAGGCTCGGTAATGGGATTGATTGGTCTTTATTCACTGTACACAGCTCATGAGAAAAGCAATACACTACATATCTCAGTGAACAGAGCAGAGAGTGTTTAAGGGGCAATTCTTCTGCCTTTTAATTTTGTGGACAAATTCATAAAAGTTCCTTTTATTTTCCACCTTTCCATTTTATCTGTCTTAAAATAGCTTTCTATCAATAGATTGAAAAGCTTTGAAGGCCATTGGTGGTTCATTTACCTTAGACTGAAAACCATTAGCATGGCTGATACCAGACATCTCGTCTGTAAATATACAAGCATATTTTAAGATAACTTTTTTCCCCATTTTAATTCATTTTCAAGCCTTTTCTTTTGCAAATGTTACAACAATTTTGCTTTATTTATTACTCCAGTGGCTTTTTAAAAGATCGCTTATTTTAAAAGTTCCTAAAAGCAAAATGAAGATTATTCTTTTGGTTATATTATTTGCTGTTCTCATTTCTCCGTTTTCTTACTGCAACCAAGGAGCAGAAAGAGCTCCAAACAGTAAGTAATACACACATGCAATGTTCATGGATTATATGGCCCTGCCAGTTTTATGGAAGAAAGTCACTAATAAAGATAGATCCAGCAAAGGATATTTGTGCCTGAAAGTCCAAATTTTGAGTGTCATCTGAAGTGGCATCACTGGCCAAGGTCATGGTCCAAACTTCCAGTAGAGTTCATGTAGACTGTGGGATCCCTCATGTAAGTGATCACTCCTTATCTTTTGATGTTCTTCAACAGAAAGTGGAGCATATCCTTCTCTGGAAGCAGGGCCCCTTCATCTATGCTAAATCTAGACTCCTGTCCTTTCTTGAGAGAAGGGGTCAACCATTCTTTGGAGGAACTCAGCACTACCCAGTCTTTCCTCAAAACAAAGCCACAAGCAATGTGACTGCTGCTATTATCAGGTTTCTCAGTCATATAATAGCCAGGTTTAAAATGGGTTAG
The DNA here is from genome assembly GCA_907165065.1 of Caprimulgus europaeus. The sequence continues at coordinate 20,631,384 of OU015527.1, forward strand.
CAATTCTTGCAAATCCTTCTGCTCCTCACAAAGCAATAAACTTGACAGACTTTGGATTATATAATAAACGCTCTCTGATTGTGGCAGCATGGAAAAGCATAAAAGCAGTGATGTTGCAAGAATGTGTCTCATGTTTTTGTCTTTTAAATAGAACATCAGCTGAGCTGCTATAACACACATGAATAAAAAGATGTTTTTGAAATTGAATAAAAGCAGTATCAGTGTTCTTAAAACAGAAAGTAGAATTAAACTTCTAGGACTCCCATTTACAAATCAGAAGATTGTTCTTTTTTCTGCTATAACATTTCTGAAAACCATAATCTAAAGATAGTGCTTCATACGTTCTTCATTTACTTAATTGCCTATAAACTCATAATCTCCTTTCTTTATGTATCTTAATTAGCAGATCACACAAACAAACAACCAAAAACATTAAACACACAGCTTTTTGGCTTTTAAAATTTATCTGGAATACAATGAATAGCAGTGGATTTTTTTTTTAAATTTTTTTTAGCTAACATTGATTGCTGGAAGAGAACTGTACATCTCCTAGGATAGAAATGTCTGTTACATAGCGCCATTGTAATCCATAAAGTTAGATTCATTTCTACAGAGTGACAGAGGGAAGAAATTAATAAACAAACCACCCTGAGAATGTATAAGCAAAAGTATGTTCACAGGGTCCCTTTATTATAACATAGACTTAAAAAAACCCCTGTAATACCACAATTAGAAGGGTCAAGCTATTCACTATGCAGCCTGTAGCTAGTCAAACAGATGGAAGACTCCACTGAGTCCTTTACCAGACACCTGCCAGTCTCTAAATGACAGCAGAAAGTCTGGACTGTCCCTTAATGGGACATCTGTGTCTCCAAATTTATAACTGCCACTCCACAAGATCACACACACTGGAATATCCTGAGCTGCTGCTTGTACACATACCTGACCATCATTATGGTATTATTCACATGTGCTGGAGCTTAGGGGGAAATGATTAAATGACATTATACACCCACCACTAACTGCTCATGGCAGGATAGGGAAATTTTGAGTGGCTGGCAGAATATGATTGTAGTCTAAGTGAAACAGATTTGGTAGAATAGTTTCAATTATATACCTAAAGAAAGGTTCTGGACTGAATACAGCCTTAGCAAATGCAGTTCACTGAGTCTGAAAGCAGCTGTAAATTCAGTTGAACTAGGAACTGCAAACCACGTAATTTGAGAATGTTCATCATCCAGTACACCCAGTAGATTATAGACAAAGCCATTTTAGTTGAACAAGTAACTCAGAAACGTTTCAAAATGACAGCTAATCACAAAGGGGAGAAACCATTATTGTTGTTACCGATCGTTTTAAAAGTCTCACACTTTAGTGCAAACACTTGCAGTGATGTGAGGCTGAACGTTGAACAGGTCTCATTGTATTTACTCCTAGGCCCCATAAATTTTTGCTATTGTAAGTGTTGCAATGACAGAAAAAGACATGATGAAACAAAAAAATTTCTCCCTTGTTCACAGTCCTTCTTGGCTTATTCTGAAACATATGCCATTATAAAGCTGTTAGGAGCCCCTTTGGATCCCTGAGTCCAGTAAGTTAATGACCCATAGAAATATAAGAGAGTCCTGCAAGAAGCCCTAAAAGAGTGAGCAGTGGGAGTATGAGAGGTAGGGAGGAGGGCAGAAGGAGAAGGAGAAGGAATCTCTTCCTGAGGTTTCCAAATGGGAAGTTTTCTATTAAAATCCTATTAATTTGGTAGGAAAAAGGGCCCTAGAGATCTTCTACAGATATCTCCTAAATGTTGCCATTGTTCTAATTCCAGCAGGGAAACTAATTTGCCAACGATGCTTAGGGCACAGGTGAACTAAGATTTTCTGGCTTTGTAAATAGAGGGAAGCTCAAAGAGATTGCATACCTCAACAGTACTTGCTTTGAAAACTAAATTAGCATTGAAAGTTTTGAATGCTAACAGTTCAGCTGAAATACTGGGGAACACATATGTGTTGCATTTAGTAATATAGTCAAACCATTCAGCTCATCACCTTCAATTATGCTTGAAAGGCTGTAAATCATTTTATAATGACATAGAAGTGGTTTCTTCATAGAATAACTTTAAAGTTTATTAAGCATTATAGCGAATTACTATGATTGCAGAAGAGAAATCTACATCAGAAATTTACTTGCTGCAAATTTTAACATCTCACTGTGAAGATAGCCTGCTTTTCAGGTTAAAGAAAAGCAGAAAAAGGAGTAATAGAAAATGTTCTTTAAACCTTCCTCTTGAGACTATAAACTTGCAGTCTCCTTATTTTCCAGGTGTAACAGGTTCTTGTGTAGGATAAATATACAATGTCCCTCCTCCCTTCCTTCATATATTTGCCCTTCTTTTTCTAGTTCCTAACTCTCTGAAGTTAATGATCTGCAGGAAGCTGTGTAACAATATAGGTAAAGGACAGGATATTAACAACTTACAGCTAATTAACCAGACTTACTTTACTCAATTATTACATACATAAATTATTTCTTAAAAAATAAAAAATAGATAATAATTGATGTAATATCAATACCTTATAGTAGTCTTAGTTCTTCTCCCAGGGTTTGTAATTTTTTTTAATGTGATATATTCACCACAAAATACAAAGGGTAGTAAAACTTCTTTACATTACATTTTATAAAATTGAAGGTTTACAGATGTTTTGAATCTTTTCCCTGCCACAGTTTTATACTTCTGCTCATTGCTACCTCAGAAGTCTTTGCTTTCAGATGTGGCAATCCCAAAGGCACTTGGCAGAGAGGCAGAATAGGTTGCTTGACTCTGCACTGAATTAATCCACAGTTTGTGCTTATGAAAAATAAAAACTTCTACCTTCTGCTCATATCATTCAGTGTAATCAAACGATATTAGAGTCAATCAGCTATTCATATTAAAATAAAAAGAAACCTTTCTTCTCTCTTCATTATAATACTGTAAATTATCTAAAGAATTCATGCACTAACTACATTTTATTGGCTGCCTGCTATTTTAAAATTATTTTCTTTAAGCTAGTGCAAATCAGAATTGTTAATTGTTCATAGAAAAAGAATGTTTGACCCTAAGTTTCTCATGGCAGCACCTCCTGCTATAGTATTCCACGTATTGATTTGTGAGTTAGACCAGCAAAGGCATAACACTGTACAATCAGACTTGCACAGGTTCACACTACATATAAGATCGTGCTTAAAAGTAAAGGTAATTAAGCTTTGGGTCATTTTACATGGGTCTTTATGGGGCAGGTCCAGAAAAAGATGTAAAATTTTAAAGGATCAAAGCAAACCCAGGGCTGCCTGAATAGTTTAGCAATGCCTGTTGCTGGACACTCTTTGTTTTATAAGTGCATGTGTAACTTCAGAGTTAAGACTCCAAAAGATTTTCTGAGGAGACTTCTCAGAGCTGGTGCAAAGTGTTTCAGCAACTGAAGTGTGAAACTTTGTGGTGGAGAAAGGTTGATGGTCCTGCCACAGAGAAGATCATAGGTACTGCAACAATTCATCTTTAGGTTTCTGTGCATCTTCTTGTCCTCCAAGTGGCAGATACCATTATAGCTCACTAGGTAGGGCAATAAACGAGGCACAGGGTGATCTGCTTTTAATTTCTGGCTTCTATCAAAGCAATATTCTCACAACAGACTCTAGAATACTTAGTAAATAGTGATAAACAATGATGATGTAATAAGTCTGAAAAAAAAAAAGAAAAAAAGAAAAAAAAAACAGAATGACTGTAGAGCACAAGTAACCATGTGACATGGTTGGGGAACATAAGGTCTCTTGAGAACATCAGTCGGGAGATTCAATCTGCCATTTAAGTATCTTTCCTATTGCAACCAGCATATCAGGCCTTGACGAATTTTGCTTTGCTTGAAATCTTATGTCAGGATAGGATGGCAGCAATTTAAAAGCCTTCAAGAAAACAGATGATACAGGGAATGATAGAATGGCAGTTAATGAAATTAAGATAATAGACAAAGACAGAGAAAAGTTAATTTTGGTAGCTAGTTTAAGTGCAATGATAAAATCAGTAAAATAAATTTATAAGTTCTGATACTGAGAGATCAAATCAATAGAAAGTACCTAAAATGCAGAATGTTTTTGATTCTGTCAACACAGCTGCAGAAGTCATAATTTCTCAGTTAATTCTTTGTATGATGTGTATGTTCAGGTCAGGACTGTTATACCGTGGTCCCTTCGATCCACCAAAACCTTTCAGAAGCCATCATGATACAGAGCTCACTTACATAACCCAGCAGATTAAATTAACGTACACAATGGCCAAGACATATTTCTGTAGAAGGATAATGTTATTAAACAGAATGAAATGGACTTGGTGATGGTTGAGTCTTGCTAACACTGTGTTTTTTTATGACATGAAGAACTGGGGAAAGACTCAGTGCATCATCTCACTTGTAGTATTGCACACTAAGCCAGTGAATTTGATGCCAGTGTGATAAACATACTCATTCTTACTAATGTGAGATAGCTCAATGAATCTTCTGGACTAGAAATTAGATGGTATTCATCCTTATCTCTCAAAGTAAACGTGTTTCTCAAATCAGTTCATTTTACCTGATAAAAGCAGATTATAATTTCAAATCCCAGTCCAATACAGAAACGGTCAGAAAAAACTCTGATATAACAAAATTTGGATGAGAATGCTAATTCACCACAAGGTCACTAGACATTTTGTTTAAAAGAATGGAGATTTGCACTTTAGCCAATTTCAAGAGAAGATCTTCATGCAGCAGCAGTTCTGCCTTGGGGTTTGAGGTATTGGAAACTGGTACCACTGGCTTTGGTGCAGATGTGGACTTATTTTGAAAATAAATAATTTAACTGAGGATAATACCTAGTGTTATGCTAGTCTCTCCATTTGATGAAGTATTTGTGCATTTCCTAAGGTTTACCTCTGGGTAGCATGTATTTGGAGCAATTTTTTCAAGGCCAGAGAACCTATAGAGATACAACAAATATATTTTATATTATTTTATTATTTTTATTTTATTTTATTTTATTTTATTTTATTTTATTTTATTTTATTTTATTTTATTTTATTTTATTTTATTTTATTTTATTTTATTTTATTTTATTTTATTTTATTTTATTTTATTTTATTTTATTTTATTTTATTTTATTTTATTTTATTATTTTATTTTTAATCATGCTTAGTTGCCAACCAGAATTAACCCCACAACATGAGTTAACTACATTCTTTCTCTGGATAAATGTTGTAAGTCCCAGGAAAGAGTGACAGCAGTGTGAAGCTGTGTATAGTTGAACTTAAAAAAATACACACATATTACTGATAAGTCTCTGCTGTGTAAAAGAGCTGGAAAGAATCAGCACTGTTGCAAGAGCTGTACTATGTAAGTAAGGTTTCTCTATTATAGAGCCGACAGAAGATGTATTTTGATTCTTACACCTAAAAATCAGGAATGTTTTTGACTTCTGGGGTGCAATGAAAATAGATTAAAATATTGAATTTTTATACAGGCCTTGGCTGAGATTGGGAGGATCCAGGATTAGAAATATGTGTTGTCAGTTCTCGGAGATACATTGGAGGATTTTAAATGTCATTTGTAGAAAGAGGAACAGTTGAACTACTTCACAACACAATCCTAAAGAGTGCTCTAGAGGGTTGCCAGGGAGACCCCATTGATTGCAGAATTATTATATCAGTCACCGGATACAATAAGGTGTGACAGCCTGAACAGTAGGGACATAACAGTTTGAATGATAAACAGCAAGGAAATCATAGCACTCAAATGAATAGATGCTGCTGCTTGAAATTTTTCCTTTGCTCTTTAGCTGAGGTCATAATTTATTTTCTAGTAAAAATAATTAATACATTCAGTTACTCCCCAACAAATTTACAAAAAAGGAAAAATGCATTCTGGCAGAAAAGAATAAATTATTTTGTTTTGTTTACATTGAAATACTGTGGATGTCCTAAAGCTATACAAATAAATGTAAACACTGCCTGTGCTTGCATAATTTCATACAACTGTAAGTGGTACATTCCCAACAGAAGTAATGTGTGACTGTATATTTCACAGATCTGAGGTTAGAGTACAATGTGATCTTGATAGCTTATAAAATCCCGTAACTCTTCCAAGTGCTGCCAGCCTCCTGAAAGCCTTCACAGAAGACTGCTGTTACCCAGCTAAGCTGGCCACAGTCACCCCACTCTTTTTTTTTTAAACGCATGTCTGAAATAATTGCCAAATCAATGTGCAGTGTTCCCTTCCCATTGCAAAGGTGGTCATGGTTAGAGCATCTCCACTGAATGCGTTAGGCAGAATGTACAAATCACATGTGGTAGTAGTGAAGTTTTACATAAAAACTTATGGTAAACACATGCCACTTTCATTAGTCTCAACTTCTCTATGTCTAATGCATAATGTCTAGTATTACCATTAGCACATATCACGTGCAACTTTGAAGTGAAATAAAGATTAAAAAAACCCACAAAACCAAACTGACCATGCTTTTACTGAAGCTTCTAATAAATTAAAAAATAATAAAATAATGCTACAGGAATAGGTTGTTTACAGCTATTTTAGTGCTTTTAAAGAAGCAAGAGAAAAACATAAAAAAATGTATGGTTCTCACTGTATACACTATTATTTTGTATGGAGGTGTCTACAGAGGTAGAGAAAAGGGTACTGGGTGTTTGTCTATGAGACATCCACTGAGTTCTGACAACTTAATACAATTGAAGTAGTACATATACAGTTTATTTTCAAAATAAAGTTTCAATATTTGTTTTCCAAACAGAGTTGTAAACACTGCTGAAAACTACAGGACGATAGGTCTTTGGATTAGTGCACGCTCGGAAGATACTATCAGGCTTCTGGTAGGATTCTCTCAATGTGAATCATCTGGGTAACATATAGCTGATTACACACACAGATGAGCTTAAAATAAGCACAAACCTTGACTGTTTTAATATTTTCTTGTTTCCAGCCTTAAACTTTCCTCAATGTGACTCACCTCAGAGACACCTGCATTTTGTAGAATTGTCTTTTGATTCTTTCTGTCTTTAATTTTTGCAGTGAATCTCAGTTCTGAATTCTTTCACTGGGGCAGAAAATCTGGTCCTGTAGAGTAGACATAATTTCTTTAGCCAAGGAGTTCTGATTTTAGAAACTTGTACAGCAGGTCTACCAAACTTCCTGGACAGAAGTGAGAAGACTATATAGCACTCGCTTATTACATAGGTTTTTTGCCTTCAGAATTCATATGAAAGAATGTTTAGGTTTTAAAATTTAAAGAATTCTGATCTCAAAAGACAAACAATAACTTGCTGAAATGGCATGATAGTTACTGCTGAAATGAAAATATGATAGTTCTCATTCTAACTGAATACTGAAAGATTGGTTCACCTTTACTGGATCTGTATTTAGGTCCACTGCATTAGCTGTGAGTGAAAACAAATTTCTTTTCTGTCTTTCTTGAATCTCTCATGCAGCAAGGTCATTGAAAAATGCACATTCAGAGTGCATGGTATAATGATATTATTATTAGTTTTTTTCATAAATGAACTCTGTCCTAAATATCCTTTTATTTTATTTTTTTTTTTCTTTTCTGATGCAAAATTTTTCATGGCTTAGAACATAGGTACTTTCACTACTATGCTGGCAAGCAAAGTCTTCAGAGAGAATAGCACTGTGTTCCTGAAGGAAAGAGACGCTCTAACCTTTGTTGATTTGTTGGCTTTTTACTAAAATAAAAAAGAAAAGAACACTACATAATCCAGTTTAGGCTCATTGTGCTTGTTTATAACACTGTGGGCCCATAAGACTGTATCCATGACTATGATGAATCATTTTAAAATAAGACATCAGGTAATAAACAACTTCAGCTTTTAATTCTACTCTGTTATTGACCAATCACATAATTAAAAAGAATATTAAAGTTGATAAAGACAGTTATTTTTTACTGACATGACCAAAACTTATGACTAATTCTGTTATTACACTGACATATAGTAAATATTCTCAGAATCACAAATTTTTAACAATAGGACTTGAGATGTACAGCAAATATCTGTATGCAGTGGTATGGCTACAGATGTGTGCTTAAATTCCTGGGTTGCTTGTGTTATTTCTGCATTTCTCTTGCCCCTTTTTTTTTTTTTAATCATGGTCTATGGGTACCCTTTTCTCTATGTTATAAAACTGCATGAATTTTTTTCATTCAAAAGGATACAGTATAAAATCTTATCTCATGATAAATGTTAGTGTCACAAAAGCTCCTTAGCATACTGTAGAAGGGTAACTTCTAAAAATTTAATTGGAAGAACAAAAAGAATTCTAGGTAAATAATGAAAGATAGTATCCTTTTTATTCTTCTTTCCCACACATCATCAGTTATTTTTAACTATTCACTTAGATGTTTAGTATTAAATGTACTGTAGACTTCTTCCTACAGCTGTAATATATGAGCTGGTATTTTTTTCAAGAACAAGTGAAAAGACCCTTTGTTATTCAATAACCAGGAGAGAGTGAACAGTGTGTATAGAAAGTTCTATTACATGTTTCCTTTATAATGTTAGGCCAGGTGTAGTGCCCTTTGTACTGAGCTATTTTGTCAATAACTTTCATGACCTCATCTTTTCTGCATCCAGTGATCAATGAGGAAATTTTCAATTGCCAATACAATTATGTAGAATTTTCTTGAAGAAATTTGTACCAGGTTTGGAAGCTAGTTTAAAAATTTAATGACCTGGCATGATGGCAGTTCCACAGTCTCTTTGGGGAAACACAGACAGATTTCAGGGCACTAGGTGAAGAATTTCTACATACTTCATTCTCTCATGTTTTCTTGTCATTGTTTGGGGCAGTAAGTCTCATGTGACAGAGATGCAAACTGAATATGCCTTACATTTTTTCCCTTTGTTACTACTGGAGCTTTCCTATATTTGTGTAATGAAGAACAAGTATGCACAGGGAAAGGAAAGTTATGTGAAATGCTGTTGGCAAATCCTAGGCATGCTCTAAAGGAGACTGGGCTGCATGCAACCAAGATTTGCATGGGCAGCTGAGCCCAGGTGCACACTTTGGGCTCCTGTGTGTGGGCCAGCCAGCTGCTGAGAAGAATGTCCTGTTTTAGTCAGCAAGCACTTCAATAATAGGTTTCAGAACTAGGCTTTAAGCAAGCCACACCTCCAGATGAAGACTTGAGTCTTTGAACCAGTGCTTAAGACAAGAAGCATGGCTCAGTTGCTAGTACATTCTCTAAAAAGATCTGTACCTCCTGTCCTTGACATTTAAATCACCTGAATGGTAGCAAAAGTGCTCCAGCAGATTTCAATTACTTATACATAGTGTAAGAAAAAAAATCTCTTGGGTATTAAACATAAACCAAAATTTTGTGGTCTGTGTGAGTTTGGGACAGTGATGGAGCATTATGCAGCTACAGGTGATCCAGGAAGGTTATCTGCTTAAGTGTAAGGAGTGTATATCACATTTGTAAAATTGAGCATTATGTTGTTTTTGGATGCTAAAATGCTGGTTTAGCATGTGACCAACTGCATGTGAACTCTCGAGGCAATGAGGTAGTTAATAGAGTAAAAGCAGTTCTTGATTATGAAATCAGGTGTGATTCAAGGCTATACTCTGTTGGAAAGACCACTGACAAAACATTTCATCCTGCTTTGATATATTCATTTCAGTAGTGCTACTTAAAAAACATGTCTCAAAAAAGAGCTATTCACAAGATTAGAGCTGTACATGTGATCTTGAAAACACCCTTACAGTTATGGTTGAAAGACGTTCAACCCAAGAAGCTTAGAAGTAAGTCATGCATCTTTATGACCATGTCTTCTAAAGATGAATAGCTCTTTAACCTAGTAGAAATTGACATCAGAGACACAGCAGATACAAGATAAAGCTAGGTAAGGTCACAAATTGTTAAAAACTTGGATAATTAAGTATTGAAAGAGTCTACTTGGGAACATGGTGATCTTTTCATCACTTGCAGTCTCTAACTGAAGGTAGATTTTATTTCAAAACTGTACCCTGTAGTTATGGTTTTGATGAAGAATCACTTCAAGACTTTCTACAGTCCATGTAGTGAGTCTATATGGTCATAATGGTTCCCTCTTGCCTTAAAATCCATTACACTATTCTTGATTAACTAACTTTGTCAAATGTCACAAGGGGATGAAGGAAGATTTATAGATCCCAAATCACTTGTGGATTCCATATGGCATTTTTACAGATACCTTAACAAAGCTTTAGTTTCAGACAATCACAGAATAGGTGAGGTTGGACTGGACCTCAAGAGGTCCAACCCCTTTGCTGAAGCAGGGTCACTTAGATCCAGTTGCCTAGAACCATGTCTGGATGGCTTTTAAATATCTCCAAGGATGGAGATTCCATATCACCTGTCCACAGACTATGCCAGTGCTCAGTCACCCTCACTGTGAAAAAGTGTTTCCTGGTGTTCAGAGGGCACCTCCCATATTTCAGTTCGTGCTCATTAACTGTTGTCCTGTCACTGGGCATGACAGAAAAAACCCTGGTTCCATTCTCTCTCTTCAGGTATTTATATACATTAAAAAGGTTCTTCCTGAGCCTTCTCTTCTCCAGGCAAAACCATCACAGATCTCTGAGGATTCCCTCCCTCAACCAGTTAACAATACTTTGTCTAATATATCCCTAGATACCATTAGTCTTCTTTGCAGCAGGGGCATATTACTGGCCCAAGTTCAACTTGCTGTTCACTAGGACTTTCAGGTACTTTTCTGCTAAGTTTCTTTCCAGCTAGGTGACTCCAGCTCATGTGGTTGCCTGGAGTTGTTCCTCCCCAGTGGCAGGACTTTGCCCTTCTACTTATTTAATTTCAAGAGGTTCCTGTCAGCCTGTTTCTCCAGCAGGTCAAGGTTCCTCTGGATGGCAGCGTGACTGTATCAGCCATCTTCAAACTTGATGAGGGTACACTGTGCCCTATCATTCACGCCTCTAATGAAGATAGTAAACAGAACTGGATCCAGTATTGACCTGATCCTCTTCCATCAAGGATACATCTTCCTTGCTCCAGCCTATCCTCTTGGTCTCTGGGTCCTGGGATTCCTGAAGGCCAGTCTTGCTAGTAAAGACTGAGACAGAGAAGTAAATCAGTACCTCAGCCTTTTCCTTGTCTTGTGTAACCAGATCCCCCATCACATTGAGCAATGGGTCCACATTTTCCCTGGTCTTCTGTTTGTTGCTTATATACTTACAGAAGCCCTTCTTGTCTCTGACATCCCTGGCCAAGTTCCATCTGGGTCTTAGCTTTCCTAATGTCAACCCTGGATATTTGGACATTGAGTTTAGGTAGGAGTTTTTTGTTCATTCTTGAAGGCCTCCTGTTGGTTTTGCTCATTGGGATGGAGTGAACTTGAGCTTGAAGGAGGTGATCCTTCAATACTAACCAACTTTCTTGGGCTGTTTGTCCTGGTGTCTAGCCTCTCTGTCAGACAATGGTTGATGACACCCATGAGAACCAAGGCCTGTAAACTTGGTGGCCTATAGCAGACACTTACTAGTATTTGACCTTAGATATTTAGGTGTAGGTTCCAATACTCTTTGGGGGATGCAATTATAACTGTGTATTTCAAGGTAGAGGAACATCCTCAACATCCTGAACATCCTTGAAAAACAGTTGGCTACTCAGGTATTTTCAGATAAATGTTAAAATCTTTCGAACATGATGCTACCTGAGGATGCTGATGTATCTTCATTGCATTAAGATGCTTAGTATTGCACAATAATCTTAGTTTCAGAAAAAGCTGAATCTTTGGTTTTAAATTTAGTTGAACTCTATCTATCATTCTGGTACTTCTAGCAGGTATGTAGGCACTGATCAAATGTAGTGTACACAGAAGAGCAATACATACAAAAATATAACAAATGAAGTGTATCTAGAAGCAGTTCTGTCCAATATTTCTTTGCTAGTCAGGGTACAGACAATCTCAAAGGCCTTAGTAAGTTATAAAGAGAGTTTTACCATGCTGTGATTTACCTTGGATGTGAAAAATCAAAGAGAGTTTTACCATGCTGTGATTTACCTTGGATGTGAAAAATCACACTTTCACGGAAGTAATATTGTTTCACTTCACAACTGAACAACATCTACTCTACCAGTTAAGAAATTAAGTCATTCTGAGAAAGGAAATAAACACTGAGAGCTTAACTGAAGATGCCTCAGGCAATTGATTCTCTTTCACTTAATAGGTACAGACTGACTTTCCTGATGTTAGAGCAAAATGCAACTTTGGAATAAGGAGGCTAATTGGTGTCTGTCACAGCAGCAAGCTAAGATGGAAAAGGCCACACCTGAGAGGAAATACCAGGCCACAGGTCAACAGCAGTGCACTTTCCCCTATGGCCTGGGGCAGTGCTGGAGGTGGTACATCTTGCACAAAGCCCAGGGTCTGCACCTCACGCCTTGTGCAGGCCCCAGGCAGCTACCTCACAGGTGAGGGCACCTGAGCACGCTAGATGCTAGCATAGCCCTTGGATTTCCTAACTTTGCTGGTTTCTTGTCTGTCCTATGCAGCACTTGCAAGCAAATAAAAGAATAATTTGGTTTTTTAATGACACTTTAATTTGCTGATACATTTACACTTTTTCTTTTTCTACTCCTATCTTTGGCAAAATTGCACTCTTGAGTGAATTAATGCTCTTATTGTAAATCTGTTGTGTTTTGCATCCAGTTTAAAATATGCTCTTATCCTCCAATAAGAAAAACATTTGCACCCAGTAATAATGTGGTTTTGCAGTCTCCTGTCAGAAGTAAAATGATCACTGTTCCAGGACTGTGCTGTAATCAGGTAGCTGCCACACTTCTAAGCCCATTGTAACTGTCTGGTCACAAGTGAAGTGGCTATGCAAGACATTTACAAGCGTCTCTTTGATATTACAAAGTGAAGACTGACAATAGAGCCATTGATTCACAGAATATCTACAGGATATCTGATTTAAAAAGCTAGATTCTTTAATTTGATATTGTATCTTGTCTAAATCTGTAATTAAACCTGATCTGTACTATTAAGGTGAATCCATGTGACAAGAATGAGTTCACAAAACATTATAATATTGTAGATGCCTGCTTTACAGCTGAAGCTTTTCTAGAAAGGTGTGATTGGAATATAGAAAATGTTATAACAGTTACAAGTCTGGAAGTAATGAAAACATTTTTTGCTGTGTTGATAATTACATGTTGGAATAGGTTGCCCAGACAGGCTGTCCAAACTGCATCCTTGGAGGATTGCCTTGAACAATGTGGTCAAAATTCAATATTGACATTGCTGTGAGCAGCAGGTTTGACAAGAGATACACCCCTCTGAGGTCTGTTCCTATCTGAATTATAGAAAATTCTCAAGAATCTTTATTTATCTTTTTATTTATTTATTTATTTATTTATTTATTTATTTATTTATTTATTTATTAAATCTGAACAGTTCCTATTACTATCCCTCATGGAATATAGTATCTGATGATGTTATTTTAATTCTTGAGATATTCCTATTATTCAGTTTTGGGGGTTTGTTTTTTTGTTTGTTTGTTTTGGTTTTTTACACCAGCAAATTCTGAAACTATGCTTTGGAAAAAAAAAAAATTTGGTTTATTTCCCATAACATTTCTGTTTGAACATTTTTTTAAAGCAGAACTCGATTGAAACAGTTTTCTTTGGCACAATAAACCATTTGTAGTGTAAAAAGAACAGTCTAAAGCAAAAAAAGTTCAAAATGAACAAAAATTCAAATATAGAATATGAATGACTGACAAAACTCTTTAACTGTTAGTGTGTGGAAATGTATGAAATTTGAAGGGTTTTGGGGTTTTTTTAAGAAATCAAAAGAGGATAACATTGAAAGACATTCATAGATTATTTCTTGCTCACTTTAAGATTAAACGACAATATGCAATATTTAAGGTTGGAGTCTGTCTACTCATCGCTTTTGGTCTCTCATTTATAACTCAATTATGTTTTACTGAGTATCGCTTCATTGGCAGTTGAAAGAGTATAGACAATAGCACTGAAATGACATGTATAAAGCCTGGTATAGACAGAGACGTACTTTTTACATGTCAACAAACAGGAATAGTTGAATGCTAACACACTACAAAATCATTGCGGTAATGGTGGCACAGACTGCTTGGCCAAGTCTGGATCCTGCATGCTTACTATTCTCTCTGGCACACATAATGTAGGAAACCATGCCATCCATCATTGCTTTGGAAAATAAGTAGCAAAGTTAGAAATTGGTTACAAACTCTGTGAAATTAACAATATAAACTTTCCATCCAAGAAAAAGGCAAAGAGGAGAGGATGGATTCTGTGTTTACAGTATAACAGACCTGAAAGTAAATTTACTGCAGGAACCAAAGCTAAATGATCTGACTTTGCTCTGGAATGATCAGGAGATAGAAAATTTATTTTACAACATAACTTAAGTTTATTTTGTTTCCTTAGGTTGTTTCAATATGCTAGGTCTCGTGTTTTGTTCATCTGGCCAGTTTCCAGGAAGTACCATTCCTCTTTAAATTTGAAGTCCACCCATGTTCACACTCAAGAATCAGGAGAAAAGATTGATGGGACCACTTGAAATGACGATGGAAGCTCACATGTATTGTCTGCTGCAGTAGGATTGTGTTGATTACACTTAAATGGGCCACTTTGGAAAATCATGCCAAAAATCTCAGTTTGGCTTGGTTATTGGACCCATGGAGAATTGTTTCCATATACCAACTCCTTGAAGCCACTTTCAGATGGGACTCAGATGTGCAAGGAAAGCTGAAAGTGTAAATCAGCACAGCATGTTCTTTGAAAACTTCCAAAGAGGTAAAAATGACTTCATGTTAATCTTTATTTATTTTGTATTTATTCATGGTCTAAATAAAACACCTGACATCCCTGTCAACATAAAATTTCTAAAAAAAATTTCTGCATACACAACATAACTTTATAAAAGTATAGATAAAATGCATGGAGGTCTCCTTCGTTTAATGAAATGAGAGTAAACAATCTCTGTAAGAGCTGGACATTTTTCAGATTTTATATTGATAAAATACCTCATTTTTTAGCCCACTGAGTCTATGTTTCTGACCAACTATTAATAAGTGTGTGTCTTATGCTTTTTTGCACAGGTAAACATAAAGTTATTGTATGAGAAACACTGATACAAAGAATGTGTAGAGGCTTTCTTCAGGCTAGAAAAAACAAGCAGTACAAAGTTTTCAGCACTAGAAAAATGTACAGACCTGTGAAAAGACAGAAATAATGAATTAGGGTTTATGCACCAAAAAAAGTCATAGGAAGGATCTAGTCAGTAGTCAGTACTGAGGCATCATAAGAAGCATCATTATCCAAATAACACCCTCTGTTGAGATTATTTATAAACTAATCAAGACTAAAAGTTATCTGGATAGCACACAGAACAGACATTTCTGTTTAAAGGAAGTCTAAAATCTGGCTTGTTTTAATATAATAGAGCCTAAATCAACACAGGCTCAAATCCACAACGGGATGGTCAACCCACACTGTAGTACTTTGAAAAGACAACTAGTTTCATAGTCATTGCTTTGATGAGGTATCATCATGTCATAAGATGTCATAAGAGGATGTCATAAGAAAGAACTAAATTATTTCTGAGATATTAATTTCCCAAATGATCCCTGACCTGTGAATTAATGCAGTCTAGCTGTGCTCATGGCACGAGCACAGCAAGAACCTAATGGTGATGAGGCACTTAACAGGTATTAATGTTCACACTCTCTAAATCCAGCCCTTTGTGTACCCTCTCCACAATACTTTCATTAATTTGTGTTATGCTTCATGAGGGGCTGTGGAGAAGAGGGAAGTGTCAGAGGGGGGTTGCTCCCACCAGCCCAGCCACAGCTCCCTGCTTCCAGCTTCAGATGAATGCATCAGTCCCTAAAGCCTTGACAAGGATGGCAAAGGAAAACAGCAATTTCAGTAACACCAAACAGGTTAGCTGATGGACTGAAGCTCCACACTGTCCTTTTCAACTATTTGTAACATGACAAAGAACATTTTCTTTCTCCATTGCTTTTTCCACACAATAAGATGTAGGGTTGGATTTACTGCAAGAGTTAAGTCTTCACTGCTCTACCACTAACTGTGTGGTCCTTAAGTTGGCAATATCTTTCTGGTTATCTGGCAATATCCATTCTGGTTATTTCCATGTTTTCTACGTTCAATTCTTCCAAATAGAAAAAAACCCTAAACATATATTAGCCATATATTCGAGACAAAGCACAGTAAAAAAAAGTAAATCATACTGAAATTTCTGAGAAAGTATTGTTTAGTGAGTTTTTTTCCCTCTCTGTTTGAGGCAGATTTCTGTGAATTTCATCAAATAAACTCCTTGAAAACTCAGATAAATTTTGTTTTGGACTTAGATTGGAGTAAATGGGGTCAAGATCTAGCTCACTAGTACATATACTAATACTCTGCAGTTGTAAACCCAGAAAGTCTACTACCTTAATTTATGCAAGAGGAAACAATACATTGTGAAATCCACTCTGAAAAAAAACAGTCTTCTTCACAAGTAACAGCTTGGGAGGAAAGGTAATTTAATTTTTTTAGTCCAAAGTATATGAGTAGAAAGCAGAACAAGTTTTGGGGCGCAAAAGCTCTTTATCAGGTCTAAAACAAAAGCTGGGTAAAATATCTTGCTATCTTTTTAGACATAAGGGAGAGTCTCTGTGCTCAGAAAGTTTGTCTAACAAATTGACTTAGTTCTGTTTGTGGATGTTTTGTCAGCCTAAACTGTGCTGTTTCTTAACACAGACAGATCAAAAACCAAACCAAACCAAACAATCAAAAACTAGCCTCGGATATGATGGTGATGAGGATCACTTAGAAATGTAAGAGGAAATCAATACTCCCCAACACCTACAGACCCTTTTGCCTTTTTTTCACATTTTCAATAAAACTTGTTGTTCCAAAAATGCTATGACAAGTGCTTCTTTAGCACTGCAAATTTTTCATGTTTCTTTTGTTTTAAGAAGATGATAACTCAAAGCTTTTGGCCAAGCTACATGCTCTACTTTTTTCCCTATATTTTCTGCTTTATTGTTGTATTAAAAATGAATCATACTTCACATAATCATCTTGAATTTAGATTTGAATTGCAAAGTTAATACCATATGTGAATATGTGTATCAGTGAAGGAGCTAGAATAAACACTTACAGGCAGTTAGTGACTTAGAGAAGTGATTCTTCTAGCTGTAGTGCCAGGGGCTTGGAGGCTTATTTTCAGCATTTAACTTTGTGTCTTAATCTAGCCAAAATAATCTCTTCTTGCCACTAGCTAAATATCAGCAGAAAGATAAAACATGTGAAAAATAGACAGATTACTAAAGCAACAAAGAATCTTAAAGCTTCTTATTAAAAGCATATTTTAAAATCAAACTGTGAAAAATATAAAATACTCTTTAAAAATGTAAGAAATAATTCCTCTTGACAGTTTAGTGATCATTTTCTTTTTCATTAGACTTTCAGATGGTCTGACAAATATGCCAAATATTTCCTGTTCTCTTTTTTATCTACAATAATAGTTTTAGAAGGACAGATTAATATGAATCTTGAATGCAAAGTTCTTCATTTCTATCTGATCTCAACGAACAGAAATTAAGTGCATGAATGCATATAAACACACTGCATAGAAAGACACAATTCCTCCATAGTTGTATGTGTACCAAGTGGCAGAAAGGACATTGAAATAATACACGGCAGTGTAATAAGTCATCTGCTTTTGTTCCTGTGGATTTAGGATGTATAGACTGGCCCAGGCTGACAGACAGTACTCAAAATGCCCTCAGCCCTAACCTCTCATGTTTTTGACATAAGTTGCATATGCTGTAAAACTGTTTTTAGGAATATTCCTGGTTCTCAGATTATTTTTCCTCTCTGACTCTGTGGCATAGCTCTGCTTTACTCATCAGGATAGCAGTGATTAGTTTTAGGGGATGTGGCCTAGAAACCAAAAACCCTTTCACAGAAGAATCACGCTTTCAGAATTATAAAGAATGACACTCAGCTATAGAATAAATCCTCTAATCTGATACCTCAAGGATTTACTCTTTATAAAAACCAAATACAGATGGAATAGAGTTATTTGGATGCAAAAGGGCATGCAGTTGCATTCCCCATTGTTAGAAGTGTCTGTAGATGACCTAAAGATATCTCCTACAAAGTGATCCACTTACTGGAAAGATGTCAAGTTTCACATGAATTAGAGAAGACTGTTTTCTTTGTTGATTCCTGGCCTGACCCGTTTATAATAGGCTGTAGTAATATGTAAAAGGAAAGGACAACAGAAGCATGACAAAGTGGCATCAAGGAAAGCTGAAACAAGAGTTTTGAAACTTATCCCAGAAAGTATAGTGTCTTGATTAATTGTTAAAGGCTGGATTTGTTATATTTTTCAATATTGTTTTGGCATGCATCCACCTTAGTGCTGTGGCTGCATCCCTTATTCAAAGTCCTTTGCTATTTTACCACCTGCTCACCCTCTTGGCACAACTGGAAGTGGGAGGAGTAACATTAAGGTCTTGCTGCACCAGGTGGATCTTGCAACCATCCTGTAGCAGCTCAGAGTCTAGATTTGATTTCAGAGGGTGAGTTGTATTTATTTCCTCAGCTACCATCCCCATAAAGAATCCAATAGTAATCTATAGGGACTTCCTTCATTGTGTACCACACCAGCGAAGGGAGACTCCCAGACCAAAGGAGTCTGAAAGAGAAAAAACCCACAGGGAATGAAGCAGAGGCAGTCCTCACTCAGGCAGACATTCCACTGCTGCGGGTAACACAACAGGACCTGGAAACAGCTCTAGTAAATACAGGTAGAAAAACACCAGATTTTCAGAGCTAGAGAGTTCAATATATCTGGACAATTTTAACAAAGGGCTAGATATATTAGAGAAACCCCACCTTTTCCGCTTTTGAATCTACAAATTTTAGAACAGGTTTCAAAGTGAACTGCAAGACACTCTGAAATGCTAAATGGCAGTAAATGTATTTGTATATATGCACAGGGTGCAGGCTGAGGTGACCTCTGTGGAAAGAGGTCAGAGACTGCCCTGTGCCAGATATAATCATTCTAGCTAGCTCCAACAGACCCACCACAGGACATAGCTGAGCCCATCAGACATGCTAGTGACATCTCTGAGAAAAAGTATTATAGAAAGATCAGAAAAACACAGGCAGACAGAGGGAAGGGAAAAAGAACGGGAGAGAGGTAAAGAGAGACTGAAAAAAAGTAGAGAACACCAAGGGCAGATGAGGAGGTGGACACGCTCCATGGTGAAGCAGATATACACACTGTAGCCTGTGGAGGACTCACACTAGAGCACTGGCTATTTCCTGAAGGAACTACAGTCCATGAAGAACCCATGCCAAACAGGGTAAAAGTGTGAAGAAGAAGAGGTGACACTGAGAAACCGTCACCTACTGACCATAATCTCCCATTCTACATTGTCTGTGGGCTTTTTGAGTAGAGTTGGGAGTGCAGAAGGGAAGTTGAACCTGGGAAAGGCAGGGAGGGAAGGTACATTAAATGTCTGTCCTTCAGTTATCTGAATCTATTTTAATTGGAAATAGATTTAATTTAATTTTCTCCCAGTTGAGTCTGTTTTGCCTGAGACAGTAGCTGGTAAGTGATCTTCATGTCTTTATCTCAACCTACAAGCTTTATCATTCTGTTTGCTTCCCCTGTCCTGCTGAAGGGCAGGAGTGAGTGTACAGCTGAGTGGGCATTTGGCTGCTAGCCAAGGTTCACAGAATCACAGCATGTCAGGGATTGGAAGGGACCTCGAAAGACCATCTAGTCCAATCCCCCTGCCGGAGCAGGAACACCTAGATGAGATCACACAGGAAGGCGTCCAGGTGGGTCTTGAATGTCTCCAGAGAAGGAGACTCCACAACCTCCCTGGGCAGCCTGTTCCAGTGCTCTGTCACCCTCACTGCAAAGAAGTTTCTTCTCAAGCTTAAGCAGGACCTCCTGTGTTCCAGCTTACACCCATTGCCCCTTGTCCTACCATTGGACATCACCGAGAAGAGCCTGGCTCCATCCTCCTGACACTCACCCTTCATATATTTATAAACATTAATAAGGTCACTGCTCAGCCTCCTCTTCTCCAAGCTAAAGAGGCCCAGCTCCCTCAGCCTTTCCTCATGAGGGAGAGGCTCCACTCCCTTCATCATCTTGGTGGCTCTGTGCTGGACTCTCTCAAGCAGTTCCCTGTCCTTCTTGAACTGTAGGGCCCAGAACTGGACACAATATTCCAGATGCGGCCTCACCAGGGCAGAGTAGAGGGGAAGGAGAACCTCTCTTGACCTACTAACCACAGCCCTTCTAATGCACCCCAGGATGCCATTGGCCTTCCTGGCCACAAGGGCACAGTGCTGGCTCATGATCATCCTGCTGGCCACCAGGACTCCCAGATCCCTTTCCCCTACACTGCTCTCTAGTAGACCATTCCCCAACCTATACTGGAACCTAGGGTTGTTCCTGCCCAGGTGCAACACCCTGCACTTGCCCTTATTATATTTCATTAAGTTTTTCCCTGCCCAATTCTCCAGCCTGTCCAGGTCTCTCTGGATGGCAGCACAGCCCTCTGTTGTGTCAGCCACTCCTCCCAGCTTTGTGTCATCAGCAAACTTGCTGACAGTGCATTAAGTTCCCTCATTCAGGTTGTTGATGAATATATTGAATAATACTGGTCCTAGCACCGACCCTTGAGGGACTCCACTAGACACAGGTCTCCAACTAGACTCTGCCCCACTGACCACCACTCTCTGGCTTCTTCCCACCAGCCAGTTTACAGTCCATCTCACTATCTGACCACCTAACCCAGACCTCCTCAATTTGTCAGTGAGGATGCTGTGGGAGACCGTATCAAATGCCTTGCTGAAATCAAGATAGACCACACCCACTGCTCTGCCATCATCTAGCTACCTCATTGTCTTTTCATAAAAGTCTCGTAGGTTGGTCAAGCACGACTTCCCCTTGGTGAAGCCCTGCTGACTGCCCCTAATGACCCTCTTATCCTTGATATGCCTTGAGATGGCACCAAGGATAAGTTGTTCCATCACCTTCCCACAGATGGAGGTGAGGCTGACCGGTCTGTAGTTACCCGGGTCCTCCTTCTTGCCCTTTTTGAAGACTGGGTGACATTTGCTTTCCTCCAGTCCTCAGGCACCTCTCCCATTTCCCACGACTTAGCAAAGACGATGGAGAATGGTCTAGCAATGACTTCAGCCAGCTCCCTCAACACCTGTGGGTGCATCCCATCCGGACCCATAGATTTATGGAAGTCCAGATTGCTTAATTGATCCCTAACCCAGCCCTCATCAACCAAGGCAAACTTCTCCATTGTCCTGACTCCCTCTGGGGCCTCAGGGGTATTTGGCTCCTCAGGACAGCTTCCGGCAGGGTAGACAGAGACAAAGAAGGCATTCAATAGCTCTGCCTTCTCTGTATCCTCTGTCATCAGGGCACCCACCTCATTCATCAGTGGGCCTACATTGCCTCTAGTGTTGGCTTTATCTGCCATGTATTTGAAGAAGTTCTTCCTGTTGTCCTTGACCCCTCTGGCAAGGTCTAATTCTAAGGAGGCCTTTGCCTCCCATCACAGTATGCTGTATATGCATTCATCTCAGGAATATATATCCACTGGTATATCCTAATCACTAGAAGAGAAACATGTTTTGTTTTAATGGTGAGAGGAAATTGATTTTACTCTTTAAGCATCAAATTCTTCTGTCCTATGAAGAAAGGCTCAGAGAGTTGAGGTTGTTCAGCCTGGAGAAGAGAAGGCTCCAGGGACACATTATTGCAGCCTTTCAGTATTTGATGGGGGCTTACAACAGAGACAGGGAAAGACTTTTTTAGCAGGGTGTGTAGCGTCAGGACAAGGGGTGATGGTTTTAAACTAAGAGAGGGTAGACTCAGACTAGATATAAAAAATGAGAGTGGTGAATCAATGGAACAGGTTGCTTAGAGAGGCGATAGGTGTTCCATTCCTGGAAACATTCAAGGTCAGGTTGGATGGAGCTCTGAGCAACTTGATCCTTATGTCCCCTGCCTAATTCAGGGGGATTGGACTAGATGATCTTTAAAGGTCCCTTCCAACCCAAACCATTCTATAATTCTGTGATCATGATGTCTTGGCATGCCAGGATTTTCTTACCAACTATGAGTGTCATAAGTTCTCAGTTCTATGTCAAAATGATCATATCAAGAATTAGCTTTGACTTTTCTATCCTTATTGTTAGATTAATGCAATAGTTTAATGTTATAGTTTAACTTAGCTGCGAGCCAAACAAGACACACTTGTAGCCTTCCCCACCCCACCCCCATCCCCTTCCCCCCCACCCAGGGAATCCAGGAGAGAATTGGAGAGGTAAAGGAGAGGAGACTTGTGGGTTGAGATAAGAATAATTTAATAATTAGAGTAAAAATAAAATTAAAATAATAAGAATAATAAGAGTAATAATGATAACAATTATATATGTATGAGTGATGCACAGTACAATTGCTCACAACCTGCTGGTAATGATCCAGAGGAATGAAAAGGAACCCCAAAACAGAAATCACAATCCCAGAAAGGCGAGCCCGAGCGATTCCTGAGAGAATCCCTCCCTTTCTGTTCAGCCCCAGTTAATATAACAAACATGATGTAATATGATGTGGGATATCTTATTGGCATATCCAACTGTCAATTCTGGGTTTTACTAACTACTACACTTTTCTTCTCCACTCCCCACTTCCAGTTCTCTCTTCTTGCAAACTGCTCAAGCACAGTGTCCTTGTAGTTATCAACATTGTTCTCATAACAATCCCCACTGAAACCAAAACACAGTGTTTTCTAGCTACTAAGAAGAAAATTAACCCTATCCTAGCAAAATCCAGGACAATATCCACCTCTTATTCCATACCATTTATGTCATGTTTAGATTCCACATTTTTCTTAAAAAAAAAATTCAATACATTTACATATTTATATATATATATATTTATATATATATATATACACGTATATATTATTCTGTTAGTTTATGGACCATTCCTTCAAAATGTGTATTGAGTTCATTTAGTTTATAACCTTGGGTTCCATCTGTCATGACAGTCTGTCAAGGCAGGAGAGATGATGTAAAATCTGCACAGTCAGGTGACGTTGGACACAGCAGGAGGATGGTGTTGTAATCTCTGTTTCATGCTGCATCTGGAACTCGTAGCTGGCATATCTAGCACAGTCCATGCTCAGTGTCTGCAGGTTTAAGATGTTGATCTTGAAGTTGGGCACCAGCTCTGGTTCCATTGGAGTTCCTTCTTCATTAACCTGGGGAAAATCTTAATATAAAGCCGTTAGTATAATACACAACAACCACAGCAATGATGAGATGCAATTCATTGGCTGTTTTCACCTAATAGCAAATTCCTTTGAGGCACACATTGGACTTCCCCATCCTTCTGCATCACCCACCAAGTGCACCCAGGTCCTTGAGCATAAGTAATCCCACAAATGGGTTTAACTTTACCCAAGGCAGGAATAATCCATATTGTTTTTCTCAGCATATTTTTAACGTGAACCACAGGGATTTTATCCCCTTCCACAGTACATAAAAGTCTTGACAGGGCAGGGCCAGCTTGACTGTCACATCCTCTGGTGTCGACTAACCCAGTGGCTTTTACTAAATTTGTGTCCCCATGTTTGAAAGTTCCACCACCCATTGCTTTGAGTGTGGTTTTCAGCAGCCCATTGCATCCTTCAACCTTTCCAGAGGCTGGTGCGTGATAGGGGATGTGGTACACCCACTCAATGGCATGTTCTTTGGCCCAAGTGTCTATGAGATTGTTTCAGAAATGGGTCCTGTTGTCTGACTCAATTCTGTCTGGGGTGTCACCACAAGATCTACTTCTGAAGCGCTAGAATAGTGTTTTGGGCAGTGGCATTAGGCACAGCACATGTTTCCAACCACCCAGTGGTTGCTTCCACCATGGTGAACACATACCACTTGCCACTGCGGGTTTGTGGGAGTGTGATATAGTCAATCTGCCAGGCCTCTCCATATTTATATTTTAACCACTGTCCTCCATACCAAATAGGTTTTAACCACTTGGCTTGCTTAATCAGAGCACATGTTTCACAATCATGTATTATTTGTGCAATAGTGCCCACAGCCCATCTGTATGTTGCATCTCTTCCTCAATGGCCTGAGGCACCATGGGCCCAACAGGCTAAAAATTTTTCACCCTTATGTTGCCAGTCCAGGTCTACTTCAGACACTTTGATCTTAGGAACCTGGTCCACTTGTTGATTGTTCTGGTGTTCTTCAGTAGCTTGACTTTTGGGCACATGAGCATCTACATGACGTGTCTTTACAACCAGTCTCTCTGGCCAAGCAGCAATGTCTTGCCATAATTCAGCAGCCCAGATGGGTTTGCCTCTGCACTGCCAGTTGCTCTTTTTCATTGTTGTAACCACCCCCAAATTGCATTTTCCACCACCCATGAGTCAGTATAGAGGTAGAGCACTGGACATTTTTCTTGTTCAGCAATGTCTAAGGCCAGCTGGATCACTTTTACTTCTGCAAACTGATTCAATTCACCTTCTCCTTCAACAGCCTCAGCAACTCATTTGGTGGGACTCCACACAGCAGCTTTCCACTTCTGATGTCTTCCTACAATGACAGGACCCATCAGTGAACAAGATATGTCGTTTCTCATTATTTGGTAGTTCATTATATGGTGGAGCCTCTTCAGCAGGTGTCACCTCTTCCTCTGGTGACATTCTGAAATTTTTACCTTCTGGCCAGTTTTATAATCACTTCCAGAATTCCTGGGTGACTGGGGCTTCCAATTCAAGCCCTTTGGGTGATCAATGCAATCCCGTTACTCCACATAACATCAGTTGCATGGTGAGTGGAAGGAACACTCCATTTGAACATCCAGCCCAGCACGGGCAATCAGTGCACCGGGAGGAGCTGTGCTTCAGTACCAATCACTTCTGAAGCAGCTTAAACTCCCTCATACACTGCCAATATCTCTTTTTCAGAGTATATCGGGCCTCTGATCCTCTGTATCCACGATTCCAAAACTCGAGGGGTCAAAGTCTCCCTGGTGCTTTCTGCCAGAGGCTCCAGGTTGGTCCATTGTCTCCAGCTGTGGTGTAGATCCCATTATTAACATCTTGTCCTGCCCGGACTAGCCCAAGGGCTACTGCATGGTCTATCTCTTGTTTGATTAGTTCGAAGGCTTGTCGTTGCTCAGGACCCCATTCTTCTTTTGGGTCACCTGGTAGAGAGGGTTCAGGATTTCATTGTCATTTGGAATGTGCATTCTCCAGAAACCCACAACACCTAAGAAGGCTTGTGCTTCCTTTTTGTTAGTCAGTGGAGACTTGGCTGTTATTTTACTGATCACATCCATTGGGATCTGACAGCCTCCATCTTTTATTCCTAAAAACTGGATCTCCTGTGCAGGTCCCTTTATCTTGTTTTGGTTTATGGCAAAAACAGCTCTCAGAAGGATTTGGATTATCTCCTTCCCTTTTTCAAAAACTTCTTCTTCAGTATTGGCTCACACGATGATGGCATCAATGTATTGCAGGAGTTCTGGAGCTCTACCCTGCTCCAAGACAGTCTGGATCAGTCCATGACAAATTGTGGGGCTGTGTTTTCACCCCTGAGGCAGTCAGTTCCAGGTGTAATGGACACCCCTTCAGGTGAAAGCAAACAGTTTTAATATTTAAAAATATTAAAAGTTAATATTTTAACTTGAAGTTGAAGGCTTGAAGTTAATGTTTGCATTCTAATTATAGATTGAATTACTGAAAACATAGGTTCAGTCAAGTACCAGCAGCTGTACAGCCTTTCTCAGTATTCAGGATGTTGAGAAAGTGATTGAAAATGGCTTTGGTTTAAATACTTCTTACACTGAAACTGGAGAATACTGAATGGGAGTGGTCATAATTTTGACTATTATGTTTCTACGTTAGTTGGAAATTAGGAACTGGTTAATTAAGGTAGTGTTATAGTCCTGAATGTTCACAGATGCAGTTCAGACACAAATTATTTCAAGTGAGCATTCTGCATATAGAAAAGGTAGCCTTGGTAATCTTTTCAGTGATTTTAAATTTCTGTTTTATTTGCCATAGTTTAGGGCTAAAATTACAATAGCAATGTCGCCTTTCTTATGCAGAGGTGAGGCAGTCACAGTATTCTAAGATTTTGTCCTCCCTGACCTGGTGGGTGAGGATGCAATGCTCCTATCAATGACCTAGTAAGAGCTGAGGTTATTAACACCAGATGAAGCAGCAGCACCAAGACAGAGCTATTCCACTCTACAATTCTATAGCCTACTAAATTACTATGTTTGCATAGCATCAAGTTAATTTGGACTTTGTGTTCTAAGTTAAATTAATCCTTTTTGTAACTGATGTATAGGAACTACAAGCCGAGTTTATGATCTAAGGATTGGAAAATAAGCTCTACAAGCCTCTGGTTATTTTTGGTGCATTCCAATACATACTTAACAACAAGACACTATTACCAGCAATATCAAATTACTCTACAGCGCTTCTTGCTCATTCTGGTCAAGACTATATTTTACAGATATGCATTATGTAGGATTTGTTCATATTCTCATTAATAATACACGTAAAATAGATGTTAGACTGCCAATAAGGAAAGACTGACCAAAATGGAACCCTGTTTAAGAGAAGAATAGGCTTTTACTATCTAATTTCACCAAAAATAAAACGACAAAAAACCCCATATTACATTCCTGCTGGGCAGTATCTGATGTATTATAAATAATCTATTCCTTTTAGTTAATGAATACCTGTCAATTTCTTCAACTTTATACTCCAATCACTGGTGTATATTCAAGTGACCAGTGTACCATTGAACTACCTCAGACCTGAAGTTCTGTTGAATAACTTTACTGGACTTGGAAGGTTACCTGAAAGTGAAAACTATGAAGGATGAAATAAAAACTCAGTGAATAAAACAATAAACACATGAAAGACAATTGTTCTGCTTCAGCTTATAAAATCCCATAGGACTTAAAATTGTACTGTCACGTAAATCAGAAGAAAAATGACTCACCTAGAAAAGTAGGACAAAATTGATGAAGATTCTGTACATATTATCACATGTACAATAATGTAACTGGAAAGAACTTAAACGAATTATGCATTTGCCAGTAAAGTCCAAGTTTTAGAAGAGCACAAGAAGTTTTAGGGTTTAATATGAACTGTTCTTTCACTACTATTTTCAATCTTCTGTCTTAATTCAACTTTATGCTTGCCATATAAAATACGAAAATAAAACTTCATTAATTCCTCCATTAAATACTGTAATTGTTCTACTGCTTCAGAGACAGTAAACTCTGCATATGTTACTGATAAATCTCATTATTTGGACTATGATGACAATACTGTTATTTTTTAAATTTTAAGCTAAATGTGAAAGTACAATGCCAGACCTTTTTTTATTGTTGGAGGATCATGGGATTATAGTTTAGAGTAGTAATAATAACTGTGGTATTAAGCAGACATTAAAATTAGTGAAAAAGGGAAAAAATGAAGTTATTTCTTTGGAATAACCTAATTCAGCATTTGTGGAATGAAAATGTTGCTGATAAGCAAGTACTAGATCTCTGCTGATTGGAGGAGCAGGTCATATCAGCTGGAGAAGCAACAGTCATGGTTTGATAATACTGTAGGTAGTGCAAGGAAATAGCATCAAAGCTACCTTGCTTTTCAAACACATCAGTGTAATGAACAGCTAAGTCCATCTACCTTACATTGTCATATAGCGTCTTCAATGCCAGTTCCACAATCTCCTACTTTGTTAGAATGAAAGATGGTACTTATTCTGTGCTTACGAGTGCTGTGCTGCATCTTGTGGAGTATCATTGCCAGCAATAAGCTTCATAGACTGAAAAATATTTGTATTTTGTTGGGTGCAAAAATATATCTATATATTGTTATAAATATGACTATTTTATCATAAAATACAGTAACTATCATGATTAGGCATATTGGTTCAATCCTTTAGGTCAATGGAAATCACTGACCTCTTGTTGGAAGTGCGACCAAAGTGGAGACCTGTCTATTAAAAGTTGGACTAAAACAAAACCCATGTTTTTCTTGTGGCCATTAATCATTACCTGTTACTCTGCTTAAAGTTTAAATTAGTGATGAGGTCTCATAAACCTTGTATTCTTACCAGCTAATGGTTAGATTTCATCCAATCCTGAGTATATACAACTAATACGCATGCCTGCCTCTGTTACTGAATGAGAACTACTGACTTTACTGACTTATATCCCACAATACTGACATTAAAGATCAGTTCTGCTTTGTTGCCAGTTAAAACAATTTCATTTTTCTTCCTTTTTTGTTAATAAGGCCAAAGTGACCTGTGTGGAAATGACTTCTGTGGAAACCAGGTTTTTGCACAACACGTCATAGTATAGTAAACCCCTTCTAATATTATAGCAAACCCCTTCATCCACTGACTGACTGACCCCAATACTCAACTCCAGAGTATTGACTTATGTATCAAGACTGACTTGCATACAAGCCAGACAGAAGCAATTTATTGGCTCTGTGTTTGGCAATATTGCACCCACTTGCTCTTTCATGGTTCCTATGATCCATAGATTAAAATTTTTTTACAAGTCAACAAAGTAGCAACCATTAAAAATTATGACTTTCAGTGAAAGAGTCATTGCAAAGATGAGTAGCAAAATAAAGTACATGAATTTGCAGGAAATTTTCACTGGAGGTTTCATTTGAGGTCTAGTTATAAATTCAGACTTTTTTTTCTCTTAATATTTTTTTGTCCATTACTGAATGTTATTTTTCATGGATGTGTAATAAAGGCATAACGCACAGGATTTAGCCTATAAAATGGCTTTTTTATCTTAAAATACTATACAAGGCCTGTGAGTAAAGCAAGGAGTCCCAGATAATATGATTGTGAGAATAGTTTGTTTCGCTGACCCTACTTTTCTAGCTGAAAGGAACAATCTCCCCTAAGCTGGGGGGGGGCAGAAAAGGTGACATCATAGTGCTTTTTCCATGTGCAGCTCTTCTGATGCTGTAAGGTAGGACATTGAATTGGAAAATCTTGAAGACTCAGGCATCAGATCCCACCTCTGGCTTTTATATACAGCCTGGAGCACTAATTGGTATATTCTAATGCCTGCTTTGTTAATCAGGTGTGTGCAGGGGTGCAGATGTGTACACAAAAATGCCACTTGTGGACCTCAGCCAAATAGTTATGAACCAAAGCTCTTGAGTAATGTTAAACTGGTGGACTTCAGAACCCTGTTCTGTTATTTACTGGCTGAGAGTACAATCATATATTACTGTAGCTGTATAAGAAGAAAATAATGAGTGATTTCCTTTTTTGAAATGTCAATGTGAACCAAAAAAACCCCTGAAATCAACCCTTTATTAAGTATGACTGAGGTAAAGGAAATACTCTGGGTATTAACACATTAGTTAAAGAAAAAAGTTATTTGAGTTTTGTGGAAAAAACCCCACCATTTTAAAAAAGCATGTCTATTCAGTCCCTTTGCAGGTGCTGCTTGTTTTTCCAAAGATCAGTCTTAACATGTGAGAGCTAGTAGCTGAGAATAAATTGCATGTTCAAGACAGCTTAAATGGAAGGGAGCATCCATGAACTCTAGGTAGAAGAAGGTGTCTTTAAAACATGTTAGCACTTTGCAACAGTGTTTCTTACTTCTCTTAGATCTGTCCTTTCCTTCAAAAACTTACACTACAACAAAAATAACTTTTTAATATTAAACATTGATAATACATGATCAATATAAAATGTACAAGCAGTGCAATGATGGAACAAGTTTTTTTAACAACCACACAGATTTCAGAGTTACACATATTTTAGTGCACTATTTATTTTATCTTAGCAGACTGAATAGAGACAGGAGTCATGGATTAATTGAAAGGATATGCGGGTTCTTGCTCCTGAGGAGCAGTCTGGCTTTGCTCCAGCAAAGCTCTCAACTTCCAGCACTAGATGAGTCCTAGAGATTGAGTACAGAGGTTCTTGAAATGTCAGGCCCTACAGATTTGCAGAGCAGGATTTTCAGGTGTAAAACTCTGTAGCTTCACTGTCTTAGGGGAATTAAACTGATTAATGCAAGCTGAGGATTTGTCTCGGTACAGGCTTTAACAGGAGATTTCCCAGATCTTCCCTACCCAAGGCGAGTAATCATTGCTCAGGAGAACAAGAGCTGCAAGAGGAACTTCGTTAAAGAGAGCACTGGAGCTGAAATGTGGTTTAACATCATGTAAGAATCAGAGAGAGGGAGTTAATTTTAGCTGAGTCCAAGAACTGTGGAATACGAGACTGTAGTAAATACTCCATCTCACTAAGGACTTGAACAAGAGGTTGAATGAAAATCATGCTGCAACTACAGAGCTTGTAATTTTGTTATTCACATAAGTATACTGAATGTCTTTTCCTAGGTACAATTATTACAAATGTGTTTTCTACAACACTGTTTAAGTATTTATAGATGATAATGTCACAATAATTATACAAATCTAAATATGCATGGGTTTCTCCTGTTTTGTATGTTCTTTTCCACTATTTTTTAAGGAGAATATATCCCAAATTTTTTGTGCAATTATTCTGTGTTTTCTTAAATAGAACAAGTGATTTAGAAAGGTCACTAAATAAAATATTAATACAGAGTTCTTTAGCAGGGACAAACAGAAATTTCTTGGCAAATTGTTACTGATTTACATAGGACTTACAAGTGCATATACATGTATAAACATATATAATGATTTTCTGAAGGTGTAATGTGATAACAGAAATATTAACACACTACATAATGTACTTGACCAGAGACATAGTCAGAGGCTACCAAGACAGCTCTTAAAGAAAACAAGACCTCCACTGAAACAGAGTTGCAGAACCAAGCATCTTATTATCCCTAAGTGCTGGCATAAATAACTTTATGCAATGTTCAGGTAGCATAGAAACCTATGAACCACTAAAGCGTTTAAAATTGGCTGCAACTGTTCAACTAACAGGTGGTTTCAAATCATTCCAAAGTTGAGATGTCATGGGCACATTCAAACAGTTTGCATATAAACTTGGAAACAAGGCAAAAACAATGTATTAGAAGAGAAAAAAATTGAATCTAGTTTCTTTAATGAAATGAGCAGAAGTTTTTCCAGTTTATTATCAGTAATGCTGGATATTAAAAAAACATTGAACGAAAAGAAAAAAAAGAAATTAAGAACATTATACTTTATTGGTTTTAAGTAAATATTGAGCAGAGTTTGTTAGTTCTTGGAGCAGTGCTGAGTAAGAGTGATGTTCATTCTGCACTAAGATATTTACTCTGCTCTAAGATTAGACCTTGGAGGCACAGTGTGTCAGACACCATTTTTGAATTACTGTCCTCCCTCCTTGCCCATGGAAGTTTGTAATTTAATGATCTCTTGTTGTAATAGTAAATCACTGCCTTTTCTTCTCCAGGCTATTCTGCATGGTGTGGCCTGGGAACAGGCCACATTTACCACCTGCTTTGTTCTGCCTCTCTACCTCCTGGACTTCATGCTCCCCACAAGAAAATGGAGCAAAAAGCCACATTTCTTTACATGCTACATTTGTCTGAAGACTAGTTAGCCAGAACAAATGCCAAGTCACAATATCATTCTTCATTAGTTTTAGCTTCTAGAAGCTTCTCATCATGGCTCCTGTTTTCTGAAAACGTCAGTATCTTAGTTAGTGACATGGGTGAAAGAGACTCTGATGGGATCCTCTCAGTGATTATGGGACCAGGAGTGAGACAATAACCACTACTAATCTGCTTCAAAATAATTTACAATATAGTCATCCCTTGAAGGTCCCAGTTATAACATTTCCTGTGTTGCTCAAAATGAAAAAATGAAACAACTTTGGCTGAATGTGGAGAGTTTAGTTGACACAATCAGCAAACTCTCAAGTGCTTATCTTCTTGCCTATTACTTTACCTGATACAGTCATTAGTTATTTAATCTGATCTATAAATATAGCAAGCTGCTGTGATAACAGCATAAATAAACAGTTTGGGACATCTATAGAATAATTTCCATAAATAGGAAAGTGTCTATATCCCAGAAATTTCCTCTTCAAGGACCACAAGCCCACAAAACCTTTCTCAGCACTCTAAAATCACTTTAAATCTTTTGCTCAGAAAAACCCCAAAGCAGCAGAATCCACCAATGCACATGTTGTAGGGCAAGAACAGGAAATATAAAGGGCATTGCTAATACTTTCAGTCTCTCCAATAATAGCAGCAAATGATTTGTCAGGTTTAAATGCACAGAGGCAATACCATTCAAAGAGGTAGTTAAATTTAGCAATTGCATGCTAAACTCATAATCAGCCTCATAATCACTCCAAAAATATCATTGTAGCTCTATATCCTTAATCTAGACCGTTTTGAGGTGGTTTTATTGCAGAGTCTACCAGACTTTCAAAACTGGAAGTGATAGAATGCTGGAGTTTGGCTTCACTGATCACAGCCTTTGTTCATTTGGCAAAATAAGCACAATTTAGAAAGACCTTATTTGAATGAAGTATAAAGACCTAATTCACATCTCTTGGCATACCGTGAGCACTATTTAAAGCTTTATAGTAAAGTATATTCAAAAGCAGGAAGGCCAAATATCACCTTTTTTTTCCTGATTAGACTTTGAAGTGCTAAGATAAATGCTTGCTATAGCCTATGCAAAAAATCACAAAAAAAGCTTTTCAATATACCTGAAACATTGAATGTCTTCAAGGGTAAGTGGTATTGGCAGCTGTTTCATTCAATTAAAGCTGTGAACTGGGAGTCTGAACATAGAGGGCATGAATTCAACAAAATTCAGAGTCTGTGATAAACACAAAATGTCAAGGGAGAGTGGGAGGATTTTTATTTTGGAGCATTGAGCCCAGCACAACTCTGATTCAGCAGCATCATTACTCAATCTCTTCCTCATGTGGGGAAAATATTTATTCTGGCAAGGTCCTCTTATGTAGGCTTACTGCAGAGGAAACAGTGCTTGGCAGAACAGTATTTCTTACTTTTTTTCTTCATTCAAGCCATTCCCATTTGTTGGCTTCTTTTTTTAGCC
Organism: Caprimulgus europaeus; assembly: GCA_907165065.1. Next base: position 20,664,596 of record OU015527.1, read on the forward strand.
CACAAAGCATTCAATAAATGTGTCAATTAATTGCTTAAAAATTCTAAAGACAATTTTACTATGATTGATTCATTAAAAAATGAGGCAGTCTCTTGTTATAGCATCAGCAAGTTTGATAAGTAGTGAAAATAATACTTTAAGTGCAAGATCAAATTAAATTGTGTTTACTTTTTCACATGTAATGGTTTGATCACACTGGCCTGAGAAATGTCTTTGATGTAGTTTAGCAAAAAGTACCTCCTGGATTGTCTTTAAATGAAAGGTTTGATGTTAATGAGTTTTAAAGTTTTTATACAATAGTAAGGAAAGAATTCTATTAATTTTTTAAATACTTATTTTTTTAACATACGATAAACCTCTAGTAACAATACCATAGAGAAAGTGTTGATTTGTTCTTGTCCTCTACAGGGCATTAAGCCTTTATATTCTTACTGCCTGAATCATAAAAGAAACTTGGCTTGCAGATCAGATGAAACAAGTTTCTGGGAAGTAAAAACCTCTGTGCAAATTAATGTAAAAAGCAGATATAGACATGTAGCACTGGAACAACAAAAGGAATGTGCAAACAACTTTATCCATTAGTATGTTTATTCTCCAGACACAATGCTAAATATAAAATAGGCAGAGTTCTTCTAGTATTCACAAATATTATAATAACTACATGTTATTTTGAAGTTACTAACACTTTTCATCTTTGTGGCAGGGCATATGCCATTTCTACTTCTTTCAGTACTGTCAAGTACATTTAAGACAAGGAAGGACACGTATGACTTTTATTTTTTGTCAGATTAGACTTCTCAGTGCTAACAGAATTTAGCATCTGCATCAACATCTATCCAACTGTATTCAAGGGATAAATCACCTTGTGGGTATGATAAATCAGCCCCTTCCAGGAGGACCACAATCTCACCTAGTTTAGTGTTCTGTTGCCTTACATGTGTGACCTGATAGAGCAACCCTCAGGCTTGGAAATGCCACCAGTTCTTCAAGATGGTAAGTAGTCTCCTTCCCGATAGCAGGCTTAAAAGGGAGTTTTGGTCAAATTAGAATGCAAGATTAAATTCAATAGTTCTGTTCTATGCCAGATGATACTAACAAATTCAATGCCAACTGAAGGCCCAAGCATGGCTGAAAGGATGAGTGTGCTTCCAAGGACCACCTGGCTTTAAGTAGACCTGTAGCTGCTTTTGTTAAGACTGGTAACTTAAGGAAGAAGCATTACTCTGCAACTGGAAAAAAATACAGGTTTCTGACTTGCAAGATTACAAACCTGAATTGCATACAAATTTGGTATTTTATTTTTAAACCATATAAAAGCTTGAAAAAAATCAATATGGTGCCATCACCAGACATCTATTCAGAAAGGAGGAAAAAACCTCTAGAACTAGCAAAACAAATTTATAACCCTCTTTGCTCTGCTGCTATTAATTCAGGTGACAGGTTACGGATCTTGCAAACTTAATGTATAATGCAGGCAGAGATGTAAGTGGAGTTTTTAAAAACATTTCCTAGAGCATTTCAGCATTTTTACTAACCTCAAAATCTGAGTTTTTCAACTGAAATAGCGTTATGGGTTCCTTCGCAACATGCAAACTGCCTATACTTTCTGTTTAATCAAAATCTGGTGGCTTGTAAGCAGGAGACTTTGTGTGGTTGCCTCCCTGAAAGTAAAGAAACAAAAAGAATAATCACATCATACAACCATAAGCAGAGGGCTCTAATTTAAAATGGATTTTCCTGAGTAGAAGACTTCATTGTCATCAAATCTAAGAAGAACTGAGTATGTTTTTTTCAATAGTTATGATGTATTTAAGAGTACATAATTACTAAACTTTTTGTATTTTTTCTGTGACATTTAAGAGAACACTGAGATGTTTGATAGTACTAAGAAAATGAGACAGCTGAATAAAATCTTTGCATTGACTGAATAGCTCAAAAAATATCTAATTTGAAACTTTTAATAAGAATGCAATTTTTCAAATATTTGCCATCAATTTTGTTTTGATATTTCAGCCGAAGTTCAGACACAGTTTATGTCTCCCACTGCATGAGCCCAAATGGAGCTCTGTTTTCATCTCCATCCTTTTCTGTGGTCTAGAGTGAAACTGTTTGGTTTCTCTACTAAAATTTTTCACAAAAGTGAAAAATTGAGATTAGGCTTCTGGATTTTTTAACTTTTTTTTTTTTTTCAAATTTTCCTAAATATATTTGTTTCAAAAAAACCACAAAAGTGTAATAGTAAGTCACTTACCACACACAGAGACAAAATAATTTCAATGCTATCAACAGCATAGTCACACATACTTCACTATCAACGAATAAGAAAAAGAAATAAGAATAAGAAAAGAAAAGGACTCACATCCATTTTCATCAGAAAAAGTATCCGAATTTTCTGGGATCTGGGTTGAGCAGGGATCCTGGAAGGAAAGGTGTCTTGTCTCAATCCTTTAATCCAGTCTTGTTTTGGTCAGATACTAACCCATTACATGTATGTTTCAACTATTGCGCTGGTTTCTTGTTTTTTTTTTTCCTTGCAGTAAGTTGCAGATGTTGAACTTTTCAGCTGAGGAATAGAAAGTAACTTGGGCACATTGCTTGTTGGAAACCATCACCATTTACAGTAAGATCAAATAAGAATAGAACTTGAAGATGTCTGAAAGAAAGGAAGCAAAAATCATAACTAGCTACCTATACTGAAAGAATTCTCTAATGTCCAATTTCATCCTTCCTAGCCTCACCATCTGTTTCATTTAATAATTACCTTTACCAGCTTGAGTCAGCTCTCAAAATTAACAACAAAACTAAAACATCTGGAGTACTTTAGGAATTAAAATAGAGGTAAGAGGTGGGCAAAAGAGGCAAAGATGAGCAAAAAATGGAAAGGATTTAATATTTCTAAATGCATAGGGATATAATATTATGCTGCAGAGGGAACTGACAGAGAAGCAAGATTCTTCTAATTCCTGGCAATATATTCCAAGACCATCTAAAAGTTGCTTTAGAAGACCGGTTTGTGTTTTTAGAATACAGGAATTGTTTGGTAAATCTGGGAAACATTTTTACTAAGAGACTGATGGTTCAGCTCACCACTTACAGAGGTTTTTTCCTTCTATCCCTCCTTAGTGAATATACTAAGAGTAGGAAAAATATTATTAGATGAGGGGGTTGTTATTATCCTTTTGGGCTGTAAAAGTAAGAATATTGCAGCTAGTTTATGAAAACTGTGTTTTCACATTTTTCACCTCTAGAATAAAAGGTAGAAGCACAGATGAACTTTTCATTAACCAAAATAAAATTCAGTGAATCTCAGTGGCTGGTGTAGAAGAAACTCTTTTAGTATAATGTCAAGGATGGAAAGATATTTAGGCTTGCACTTGCTGCCAAGTAAAAAGTGATGCTCACTTTACTTTTTACATTATTTTTTTGAACTGATAATGGAAAGGGAAATGTTCAAGTAGAATGATTCTTCGTCTTAGTGGAGTATTAAAAGGATGACCTGAGGTGGGCAAAGTGGTATTTAAACTTTTCTGGAATTCTCTTTTTGAGTTAAAGAAGAAATAAGAAGGATGAAAAGGTTTTTTGGGGCTTTTTTTTTGAGGACCCATGTTCCAAGTATTGAAAACAGAAATGGTGTGATGTTTACAGCCTTGGCTGCAGTATAATGTTTACATATGAAATGCAATCCGCTCATTGCATAGCAAAGTCAGGCAAACTTTGTGGCATGTGAGCTGTGATCCAGGTCTGCTGAAGCTTCTGGGAATCTTTCCAATGATGTCAGCAAGCTCCAGATTAGCACTACAGGACTGGAACGAAGCACAGGATGTGAGTCTTTCCCATCATTAAAAAGTAAAACAGTTAAATCCTGTAACAAATGTGTAAGTGTAGGTGCATTGTAGGCTGTTGTAAAGATCTCATAAAACTCCTTAATTTATAAACAGTAAACCAATAAATTTTACTTGGTCTTATTTTACCATTTGATGACTCATATTTTAAATAGGTTGAACTGGTGAGATTCCACCCATGACTACAAAACAGGGAAGCAGAAAAACAATTTTTCTTATTTAGTCTGATATGGTGATAATCATTTAGAAGCAGTAGAGAGAGGGATGAAAAATGAAAAAAATGTTTCCAGATGCAGCATGAGCAATTCAGGTAGCACACTGTGGATTTAACAACCTTAAGCTGGAATTTATTAGAATCAGAGTAGATGTGGCATTGTTTTACCTTGCCGAGTTCTGCATAGTTTAGTAGAATGTGGAGTGTATTCTTTTTTTTTTTTTTTTTTAATGTGTATGACAGTGCCAAATGCTTTGCAGATGCTAAGGTTGCAGCTATACTGGAGCAATGGGAAAGGATATTTATCAGCAGAAGCTGAAGAAAACATAGAAAGAATTTTTATGTCCATCTTCTCTCAAACTTAAAATGTATCCAAGTGAGGGTCTCTAATGAGAAGCTGAATTTCTGCTGAGAAATATTCTGAGAAAATATTTCATTACATTGTTTTCCTAGGGAAATTATCAATTATAAGAAACTGTAGAAGAGGGAGTAAAGTGATTTGTTTTACTCAGTTTTACTGCTTTTTCTGTTCCCGTCAGAATGTGAGCAAAACCTGAAACCACTCCACTCAGATTTGTTCTTTCTGGTTGTAGGTGGCTTTCAAATTAGTTTAAGTTTTTATTTTGACTCGGTGTGTATGAAACAGCTGGTAAATATTCTTACCCTTTCAACCAGCTGTCCTGGGAGAATAAGTTACATGCAGGGGAAGAATTTCTGGTTTAGGTGGGTAGGAAGGATAGAAAGGCCAGAACTGAAGGACAGGGTCATGCTAGCAGATATTAAGTTCAAAAGAATCTCACTGCCAGGGCAAAAAAAAAAAAAAAAACAAAAAAAGACCAAAACAAACAAACAAACCAACAAAAAAACCCAAAACAAACAAAAAAACCCAAACAAAAATCCACAAAACCAACCAACCAGACAAACAAACTAACAAGGAATGCCTCAACAGAACTGTTTTTACTCAGAAGCAAACAAGAAAACACATTAAATGAGATATCTAGAGCTGCTTAGCCAGGACAAGATCACACTGGAGCGCTGAAAGCTAACACATGAAATCAGAAATTTATCTTGACACAGGTCTCATTCATTTGAGTGGGCTTACATGGACATCTCAGATATATGGGAGATTCTAACTCCTTTTCAGCAGTGTCAGTTATAGCGTGACTAAGTTAAGTTAGATTGTTGTATATTGTTCGTTTTTTTGTTGCTTCAGCCTTAGTTGTGTAATGTAAAAACAAGCATGGCAGCATCTGTGCAAGTCAATGGTATGTATTTTCTTCATTAAGCTGAATTAAGTTAATGAAGGTACTGAATTTTGAACTGGTGAGTGGAAGAACTCTTCTTCTATTTGTTCCTAGAGGGACAGGGAAGGAGGAAGACAGAAAATTTTGCTTTGGTTAAATTTAATAAAATAGAAATATATGGAAGATCTTCAAGTTTTGGGAGAGAAAGGTAGAAGACACTGCTAGTAAAAGCAAAGAAATGACAGCTACTTTACCTCATTCTGCATTTAATTCAAATAAAAATGAGAAAACGACAGCGTAAGACGAATAATGTTTTATTTCATGTCCAAGAAAAAAAAGACTAAACTTAACCAATTGACATTATCTCTTGAAATTACTTTAATCATCATGAGAGGAAAAACTGACTAAGAAAATAAGCCAACAAAGAAAGACAAATACATTGCTATATCTTGCTTCCACTTCATTCTATGGATTTAAAAAAAAAAAAAAAAAGAGCAAAATAAGGAGGTTAAAATAAGGATTAAAATATGAATATTAGTGAATAAAATGTGATTGAAATATTTTGCTGATATAGTATAGTGATCACCTAAGACTGCTAAGCAAATTCCCTCTCTAAGGTCTAGCGTCTCTCACATGTTGCTTTAAACTCCTTAAGAAGAATTTACCCTATCAATACAGAATGACAGAATCATTGAGGCTAGAAGAGGCCTCTTCAGATCTTCTACTCCAACCGTCTTCTGCTCAAGTAGGGTTAGCTAGAGCATGTTGTGTTGCACTGTGTTGAGCTAGATTTTTAGTATGTCCAAGAATGGACACTACAGAACCCCTCTGGGCAACATATGTCATTGTTTGCTTACCTTACAGTAAATAAATTTTTTAAAGTTTTCTTGTGTTCAAATGGATTTTTATGTGTTTTAGTTGTGTCCTGTCAGTGGGCACTGCTGAGAAGAGGCTAACCCCCTCTTCTTAATTCCCTCCCATCAGGTGTTTATACTAATGGATGAGGTACTCCTGAGCCTTCTCTTCTCCAGGATGAAGAGTTCCAGCTCCATTGTCTTTCCTCATGGGAAAGATGCTCAAGTCCTTTAACCATCATTGTGGCCCTGTGTGGGGTTTGCTTCAGTAAGTCTGTCTTTCTTTTACTGGGGAGCCCAGAACTGGACCAGCACTTCAGATACCATGCACAGAAGACAGATCATCTCTCTGGACCTGCTTGCATTACTCTGTCTCATGCAACCCAGGAGACGGTTGGCCTCCCTGATTGTGAGGGAGCATTGCTGTTTCATGAGCAATTTGTTGTCCATGAGGACCCTAGGCCCTTCTCTGTAGTGCTGCTTCCTGGCCTGTCAGCCCCATGACAGTAATACTGCTTATGGAGTTCAGCTTCAAATTCAGAAGGTAAAGTGTTCTCAGAGACAGGAGACTGCATCACTTTTCTCTTGTAAAATGAAATTAACAAGATTTAAGACTTGATGTGTAAAGAGAACTTTGTTAGAAAACATTTATTGAAGTTTCCACTGGATACTATTTTTGCCATTTTAATATGAAGCCCTTTCTTGTGCATTGAACCAACCTGTCACATTTGTACTTTGCAAGTCCATATGAATGCAATGTTCCCTTGTCTCTGAGTTAAGGAACTAAGTGTATACTGTTTACTCAACAGAGGCACCTGAGAAGCTGGGACAGAAATCCATTGCCATATTTCACAATTAACTGAAGTTACATCTCTTCAGACTTATTTTGTTCACAGAAACAGTACAAAGACAATGCTTTAAAATCAAATTTCAACAGATTTTCAAGCCTATTTTTCTAATCTTCTAAAGACAGAAAAACTGATGGAACTGCAGTCATTCGGAACCAAGAACTCTGGAAGAACTGGAAAGGAAATTTTAATTCTTAGAAATCTAAATATAAGCTCTTATCTTTTGTAAAATCTCCACTTGAACGGTATGCATAGACTCATCTTGACAAGAATCCAAATCTTAGCTTTTTGCTTTCTTCCTCTAATGTACCCTTGACTGTATTGATGATGTCAAGTTACTTCTTACAGTGAAAGATTAAACTGATACTGAAGACCAACAACAACCCAGGAAAGCTGAGTTGAAGAAAATAATCATATGGTTATGTTCCTGCAGGATCTTGTAATAAAAAAAGTAGGGTGAAACAACAGTACTGTTATTGCATAACACTTATCTCATTGTCATAATTTATATTATTTTCCTGTTCCTAGAATTTTATACTGAGTTAATATCAATTGCTGCAAAATATTTTTAAAGAAAAACAGTAAAACCACATCCACAAACTACTAAGTAGGACAAACATTTAGTTCAATAATGTTGATTTAGCTCCTATCTCAATAAAAAAGGGTTATTTTTATCTTAAGTATTAATAAGTTAAACAGGAACTAAGAATGTTTTATTCCTTCTTTTTTTAAACTTTTATTTCTTAGGTACACACTTCATCCTAAAATGGTATATAGCTACGCCTGATTGAGACCACTGAAATGAAAGATAAACTGTTCCAGTATTTTATCTCCAATGACTATGACATGGTTTAAAATTTAATCAGTTCAGAGAAATACTTTATTCTTTCCATCACTACCACACTTTCTCAAACTGAGAAGTTCCCAGCCCTGCTCCCTTTTCATACTCAGCTACATATTGCTTTCCTCTTTGGCTGTATGTGATCCCGCTAAACTCTTTCACTTTAATGTGAGTGTTTCAGAACCAGAATCTATGTTTTATTGTGTCTTTCAAAACTGCTTTACTGTTTGTCATTCAGTGCATGCACAAAATCTTTCTCTAACAAAGGTGTCTTCAGTTCACAAAATTCAAGTAGGCTGGCTGAATAACAAAAGAGACATAGGTCTGAAACTGGAGCATGAAGAAAGATAAACAATTTGAGCCCCAAAAAGGCTGGAAGCAACTACAAAAGCAATAGAAATTGTGGAAGGCATTGGAATCATACATGCATGGCAACAATGATGATAAAAAGGTATTATGGTACATTGAAATGCATGATGAACTGCCACAGACCTTCTGGATGGAAACAGCATTGGTGTTTCCAGCTTTCTATCAACACACCTGGGTAAGATCAATGAAAAACTCCTAGGATAGCTTCCTGACTTCCAAATAGAAAAAATTTCCTCTCTTGACTGTGTTAATCCTCAAAGAATGTTTTAATTTTCTACCTTTTAGCAAATTTCAGATTAAGAGGGATTAAATAAGGTTTAAAAGACAGAACTGAAACAACTCAGCCCTCCTGATGGCTCCATTACATATCTCACATCTAACCTCTGTTTCCCAAGTCTCCATCTATAAAACAGATGATGCATCCCTGCTTGAGTGGAGTAATGATTTTCAAGAATGATGTTCTATAAAAAAATAATTTGAGACCACCTAGGTAAAGACATTAAGGTGCAATGTACTTTTTGATCCTAAACAACGTGACTTTAGTAGGTGCTTTGCTCCCTTCAGTGCATTATTCTCTTCTACATGCTGTCTTCTCATTTTAGTCTCACAGCAAAACAAATTGGCACCTTTTGTGTCCTTTCAGTATACCTTCAGACTGGACTGTGAATTTTGAGAAAAAATTTTTACTTTTGAGAAATAACTTATTTCTCTTTCTGTGTCAACAGATTAGAGCTCTTCTGCATTTAACATGTATAATTGCTTCATAATCCCTCTTATTAGACCCATCATCTGCTGCTGCCTGATGATTGATTGACATTTCCTATCCATTTCCAAGTCAGATATTCAAGTGATCCAAACCTTTTTGCAGCAGACTAAACAATATTACTTTTTTTTTCTTTTTTTTTTTTTAAGATACGCTTACCAACAGTTCTATTTCTCCACTTGTATAATGTGTGCAGTATTACTGCTTGTATGGAAAAAGAGACCTCTATTGAAATTAAATGACACTGTTCATGGAATGAATGACCCATTAGGTTAGTAAGATACAGTGACTTTCAGTGCCAGGCATTAATAATCACTTTTTTGTACACCAGCTTGTGACAGCTGCAGCTGAAGGTTTAAATCCTCAGAGCATTCTCATAGACATTGTGCCCTAAGCAGGACTGAGCTGTCGAGCTGACAGACAGGAATTGTATTCTTTTCAGGGGAACAAATAAAAGAAACCACAAGCCCCCCTACTCAGTCTTTTGCTTTCTTCTCTCTCCTTCTACTTTTCTGAAGCTCTGTGGTTACTAGAAGAGTTTGTAGCAATGGAAGGACAATAGAGTCATTAGGGCCCAAAAAGTGACACCAAGGAAAACTAACTTGAAATTCACAAAAACCTGGGCAAGATCAATGACTCATTGACTTATTGTACTTAATAAAAAAATAAACGAAAAGACAGTTGGTGTTCAATTCTAAAAGAGTTGCTGTTCAGCTCTGTTTTCATAAGATAGATAAAATTCAGATACCACTCTGTGGTGGGTTGACCCTGGCTAGAGACCGGATGCCCACCAAAGCCCACTCTATCACTCCCCCTCCTCAAATGGGCAGGGGGAGAAAATTATAACGAAAAGCTCGTGGGTGGAGATAAGGACGGAGAGAGATCACTCACCAATTACTGGCACGGGCAAAACAGACTCGACTTGGGGGAAAAAACAAATTTACTTTATTACAAATCAAAATTAGAGGAGAATGAGAAGTAAAACCAAATCTTAAAACACCTCCCCCATCCCTCCCTTCTTCCCGGGCTTAATCTCTTTCCCGATTTTCCACCTCCTCCCCCCAGCAGCACAGGGGGACAGGGAATGGGGTTGGGGTCAGTTCATCACACGGTGTTTCTGCCGCTGCTTCCTCCTCAGGGGGAGGTCTCCTTCCCCCCGCACCAGTGTGGGGTCCCTCTCACGGGAGACAGTCCTCCACCAACTGCTCCAACGTGAGTCCTTCCCATGACCAACAGTTTCTCACGAACTGCTTTGGCATGGGTCCATTCCATGGGGTGCAGTCCTTCAGGAAGGGACTGCTCCAGCGCGGGTCCCCCACGGGGTCACAAGTCCTGCCAGCAAACCTGCTCCGGCGTGGGCTCCTCTCTCCACGGGCTACAGGTCCTGACAGGAACCTGCTCCAGCGCGGGCTTCCCGCGGGGTCACAGCCTCCTTCGGCATCCACCTGCTCCGGCGTGGGGTCCTCCACGGGCTACAGGTGGTCATCTGCACCACCATGGACCTCCAGGGGCTGCAGGGGGACAGCCCGCTTCACCCTGGTCTTCACCAACAGGCTGCAGGGGAATCGCTGCTCCGGCGCCTGGAGCCCATCCTCCCCCCTCCTTCTTCACTGACCTTGGTGTCTGCGAAGTTGTTTTCTCTCACATCTTCTCACTCCTCTCTCCCGCTGCAAAGTGTGCAGCTTTTTTTTTTTCTCCCTTCCTTTTTTTTTTTTTCTTAATTATGTTATCACAGAGGCGTTACTGATTGGCTCGGCCTTGGCCAGCGGCGGGTCCGTTCCTGTAGCCGCTGGCATTGGCTGTGTCGGGTCGGACATGGGGGAAGCTTCTGGCAGCTTCTCTCACAGAAGCCACCCCATGTCCCCTCCCCCACTGCTACCAAAAACCTTGCCATGCAAACCCAATACACACTCTTATCATGACTGGCAGTATGTGGACTGTGTTCCATCAGTTCTCACTCACACTTACTGTTTTTTCTAGTGGTACAAGCTTTTGACTGTGTATTATCTATGTAGAACACAATTTCTTAATTGATTCCCACATTATTTTTAAACAAATTCAGATTATCAAAAACCAGAGAAATCTTTCATTCTCCCCACTATCACTAAAAAGCTTTGAGTAGCTGCTCTTTTTGTGCAAATGCTGTATATTTGTAATGTTTGTATATTAACATGCACAGAGACTAACTCCATTGCATTCAACTTTTTCATTATGAAAAAAATGAAAATATATTAATTCAAGCTAGATAGGAATAATGTTTTATAAAAGAATTTTATTACTGTTGTTTAATTTCAGAACTAGAAATGTTTGTTAAGAAATGGTTTAGTCTGGGATTTTCCCTTCAATTATGACTGTATTTCTAGTAAAAAGTTGTAACCATGTAGTAAATTCATAATATATTCATAGGAAATTCCTGTTCTAGCTTCACATAAAATCAGAGAATAAATAATGCAGGAGAGCATCATGTCAGCTCAGTCTTCTTAGGTGGTGCAGTTCTATATAAAAATGAACAAGCAATGTTTATGAGGTCCAATGTAGAAAGGTATTAGTGGAGGATCCATTTCATGTATCTTCTTCTAACAGGAAAGTGGACTATTGAAGCTGTATTTTCTATGCTTCATGTGAATGCATCAGTCCCTGGACTGTCATTTTTTCTTTGTTTTGACCTTTTCCTTCTTTATTTTTTTGTATTTTGCAGATAAAATATTTTTTGCAATCTCAATTTTCTCTGAAATAGACAACTTGTTCACCAGGCACTGAGAATCCTGAGCTCATGTTCACTTTAATGATCAATAAAACAGTAAAAGCCCCTCAGTTTAGTAAAGGTAGCAGAAAGCAACCAATGAAGATTATATGCCCTATTCAATAACTTTGATATGCAAGTTAGGAGTAAAATGCATAAAAGGCTTCAGAAAACATAATGGAATGGTACTGGAGCTAAATAATTTCAATGTGATTAAAAGTGGACAACCTCTTCTAATTTCCATTTTCTGTCCTTCCATAAAAAAAATGAGCTGTTCAGCTGAAAAAAGGAATACTTAGATGTTCAAGAAGTGCATCGAAACACGTATGTGTGAATACCTAACCAATGCAGTTGTCTGTTCAGAGTGGCCCTTTCTTCCCTTTCTCATTCATCTTACAAACTTTGTTTGAAAATATAGATAAGTAAACTGAATGCCCAGTGTAACCTGCAAAAGCAGCAATCAAGCGTACTATAAATAAATGTTCTGAATTTGATTTGCTGACCTGAGAACAAAAGTAGTAAACATCTTAACGGACATTGCACTTTCTTCTTGTATGACTGCATTAAAGTCAGCTCTTCAGATAAAATAAACACAGTAGCCCGAGTGAGGTTGATGGATTTACAGTCATTAAGGAGATACTTCATTATATTAAGCTAACAGTCAGCTCTAACAAGAAAAATTATTTAACCTTTTCACGTATAACCTTCCAATTAACTTCAGTCTGAGACATAGCAGACCTTTAGATGTTTTCCCTTGTCCAGAGAGCTACATGGCCAAGCATGAACAGTAATGGTCTATAAACCAGATTTGCAAGCAATTAAGATACAGAATACCACTTTGTTTATAATCAGAATGTATTTTTGTCTTCAGAGTTTGCATTACCACAGTTTTGCAGGACACCACTGTACAAGAGATGTTTCTTTTTTTTTGTTCTTCTGTAAGACTTTAAATGTCAGACTTCTTGCTTATTAAATACATTCTTCTGAAGCCTGTTCATATTTGTAACATGTGTGTGATTTAAATTACAATGCAAAGGCGTGGGCACTTCAGATAGTAGATGCCTCTTCAGACAAGATGTTTCAGAGAATCACAGAATAACTCGAGTTGGAAGGATCTCATAAGGATCATCAAGTTCAACTCTCTGCTCCCTTCAGGACTACCTAAAACTAAGCCAGATGACTAAGAGCATTGTCCAGAACTCTGACAGGCTTGGTGCCATGACCTCTACTCTGGGGATCCTGTTCCAATTATCAACCACCCTCTCAGTAAAGAACCTTTTCCTAACGTCCAATCTGAACATCCCCTCATGCACGTTCATTCTACTGTCTTGTGTGCTATCACTGGTCACCAGAGAGGAGATCAGCACCTCCAGCCTCTGCTGTCCTCCTTGAGGAAATTGTAGACTCCAAGGAAGTCATCCTTCAGCTTCCTCTTGTCCAAGGTGAAGAAACTAAGTGACTTCAGCTGCTCCTCATAAGTCTTGCCCTTGGGGCTTTTCACCATCTTTGTTGCCCTCCTCTGGACACACTCTTATAGTTTGACACCCTTCTTGTATTGAGGTACACAAGACTGCACACAGTACTTAAGGTGGGACCAGAGCAGTGCAGCACAGTGTAGAATGGGATAATCACAGTAAAGGTCCATTTCCCCTCTTACCAGTGAAAAGTCATGAAAGTCAAATGAAACCACTAGAGGAGCAGAGTAGAGATGGCAGTAGGTTGCAATTAGGTGTCCTCTTCCTTCCAAGAGCAGTGCTGTTTACCAAGAGCAGATACTGTCTAACTTTTTTTTCCTGTTCAAAGCAAAACAGGCTCTAAGAACATGTCAGGTTTTCCTGGAAGAAAACTGAGAGGCATGTGTGGAGAGCTGGGACAGAGGTGAAACTAAATCTGGTAAAGAAGGTTAAAGACAACAAAAAAGGTTTTTTCAAGTATGTCAATAGCTAAAGGAAGACCAGAGAAAATGTGGGCCCACTGTTGAACAAGACAGGTGCCCTGGTTTCAGGAGACGCTGAGAAGGCAGAGATACTGAACGCCTTCTTTGCTTCAGTCTTTATGGGTAAGGTGCCCCTCAAGAACCCCAGATGCTACCAGGAAGAGAGAGTCTGGAGGGAGGAAGACTGCCCCTTGGTTGAGGAAGAACTGGTCAGAGATAGCCTAAACAAAATCAATATACACAAAACCATGGGCCCCAATGGGATGTGCCCACAAGTGCTGAAAGAGCTGGCAGATTTGATTGCTAAACCACTTTCTATCATCTTTGAAAGGTCCTGGACAATGGGAGAGGTGCCTGAAGACTGGAGAAAAGCCAATGTCACTAAGGGCAAGAAGAAGGATCTGGGCAACTAGAGTCCAGTCAGCCTCAGTTCCATCTCTGGAAAGGTGATGGAACAGCTCATTCTCGATACCATCTCTAAGCAGCTGGAAGAAAAGAAGGTTATCAGAAGCAGTCAACATGGTTTCACTAAGGGGAATCATGCTTGACCAATCTGGTAGCCTTCTATGATGTCATCACCAGCTGGGTAGATGAGGGTAAAGCAGTGGATGTTGTCTACCTTGATTTCAGCAAGGTTTTTGATACCGTAGCCCACAACATCCTTGCAGCAAAGATTAGAAGGTATGGGACAGAGGAGTGGATGGTAAGTTGGATTGAGAACAGTCTGATTGGCAGAGCTCAGAAGGCTGCTCATCGAAAATTCAAGTTCCTTAGGCACAGAATCTAGTTGGAGGCTTGTAACTAGCAGTGTTTCCCAGGGGTCGGTACTGGGTCCGGTCTTGTATAACACAGAATCATAGAATCATAGAATGGTTTGGGTTGGAAGGGACCTTAAAGATCATCTAGTTCCAAACCCCCCTGCCATCAGCAGGGACAACCCCCACTAGACCAGGTTGCTCAAAGTCTCATCCAACCAGCCCTTAAATGCTTCCAGGCAGAAGGCATCCACAACTTCCTTGGGCAACCTGTTCCAGTGTCTCACCACCCTCACAGTGAAAAATTTCTTCCTAATATCCAATCTAAACCTTCCCTCTTTCAGTTTAGAGCCATTTCCCCTTGTTCTGTCATTAACTGCCGTTATAAAAAGTCTCTCCCCAGCTTTTCTGTAGGCTCCTTCAGGTACTGGAAGGCCACTATAAGATCTCCCCAGAGCCATCTCTTTTCCAGGCTGAACAGCCCCAACTCTCTCAGCCTGTCCTCATAGGAGAGATGCTCCAGCCCTCAGATCATCCTCATGGCCTCCTCTGGACTCTTTCTAGCTGGTCCATGTCTCTCTTGTGTTGGGGGCTCCAGAACTGGATGTAGTACTCCAGGTGGAGCCTTACAAGAGTGGAGTAGAGGGGGAGAATCACCTCCCTTGACCTGCTGGCCACGCTTCTCTTGATGCAGCCCGGGATACCTGGTCGGCCTTCTGGGCTGCAAGCGCACATTGCCAGCTCATGTTGAGCTTCTCATCTACCACCACTCTCAAGTCCTTCTCTTCAGAGCTGGCCTCAAGCCACTCATCATCCAGCCTGTAGCATCCACCCTCAGCAAGTTTGCTGATGATACAAAGTTGGGAGGAGTGGCTGACACACCAGAAGGCTGTGCTGCCATTTAAAAAGACCTGGACATGATGGAGAGTTGGGCAGAAAGGAACCTGATGAGGTTCAACACTAGCAAGTGCAGAGTCCTTCACCTGGGGAGGAATAACTGCATGCACTATTGCAGGTTAGGGGCTGACCTGCTGGAGAGGAGCTCTGAGGAAAAGAACCTGGGTGTGCTGGTGGACAGCAGGCTGGCCATGAGCCAGCAGTGTGCCCTTGTGGCCAGGAAGGTCAACAGTATCCTGGGGTGCATTAAAATGAGCGTGGCCAGCAGATCAAGGGAGGTTCTCCTCCCCCTCTACTCTGACCTGGTGAGGCCACATCTGGAACACTGCATCCAGTTCTGGGCTCCTCAGTTCAAGAGGGACAGGGATCTTCTGGAGAGAGTCCAGCAGAGGGCCACATAAATGATGAGGGGCCTGGAGCATCTGCCTTAAGAGGAGAGGCTGAGACAGCTGGGACTCCTCAGCCTGGAGAAAAGATTGAGAGGGGACCTTATCAATATCTATAAATATCTGAAATGTGTTGGCCAAATGGATGGCCTGGCTTTTTTCAGTGGTGGCTGGTGACAGGACAACGGGCAATGGGCAAAAACTGGAACCCCAGAAGTTCCATAAAAAACTTAAGGAAAAATTTCTTTACTGTGAGGGTGACTGAGCACTGGAACAGGCTGCCCAAAGAGGTTGTGGAGTCTTCATCTCTGGAGATGTTCAAAATCCATCTGGACACTTTCCTGTGTAACCTGTTGTAGGGAACCTGCTTTGGCAGGGGGGTTGGACTAGATGATCTCCTGAAGTCCCTTCCAACCCCAACCATTCTGTGATTCTGTGAAGTCTCACTACCTGTGAGTGGCCCACAGAGCCAGGAGTCTCAGCCTGTCAGCTCTCCATTTGAGTCAGTGTCTGCATGGCAGAACATCCACAGGGTACCCCAGATGGTACACACTCTACCACTTCTCAGCTACCTGCCAGACAGTCTTTAGGACCTGTTATTCTTTATCTCAATTTGATTTTTTTTAAAAAGAAATCTGAACATGTAGGGACACCGGGTAGTGACCCTGGTCCGAGGAAGAAGATATGAGTCCAAGCAGGAGGCACAAGAACTTGGAGGCTTAGGGCCTTTGTGGAAATGGATGTCAGACTGTAACACATACCTAATATCAGATCTGATCTAAGTATGCTGGTTTTATACTCGTGGTTATGATTCAATTAATTATCTTAATTATTATTCCCAATTCATACACCCATGAAATGAAACTACATTATAATGTCATATTTGGAAATCTTCATGAAGAAGATGACAGCCAGGGATGTACAGCCTTACCAGTGTCATGTGTTATGGTTTTATTTTTCAACACAAATGCATCCAGTACCTAAAAATAACAAACGAAAAATTATTTTTTCATCTCACCATGTTAGTATAATTTATGTGAACAGTAGATTTCAGTTAGCAGGAAAATTTTCCATCTTCATTCAAAACATTTATTTGGGCTACACTCTACCTGCTCTGTTGTGAACAGCAGATTGCTGTAGATTAGATTATCATAGATATTGAACTGTAGTCTGTTCTTTATATTTATAATTATTCTGCTAGTTATTACTTACTCCATTTTCAGTGGGAAAAAAGTCAACTCTAAATTCACAAAATTATTGGTTAAAGTACATACTATGGACTCAAGCCATTTTGTGCAGATATAGTAACAGGGGTTTTTTTGTTTGTTGGTTTGGTTTTTTTAAGTTAATATTTCCCAGAAAGCAGTCCTGAACTCCTGAATATGGCCTGCTTTATGTGTTACAGAAAAGTTATACTTACTGCAATGTGAGCATACTAAAAAGTGAACACTGCTGCCATTGTTCTTACACTTTTGCTCCACGTTATTCTTCTTAAGCATTCTCTGAAAAGTACTTTGTATCCTGATTAATAAGAAACTATAGCAAGTTAGAGAGAATATATGTTTTTTGATTATAATATGTTTCTTGGAAATTTTAGAATGTTTCTTTTTGGTTTATGTGAGGCAGGAATCTCACTGCATCTTTTCATTTACGAACCAGGATGCAATTTACTTCCCTAGTCAAGAAAGGATTTAAGCTTGTGTGTGACTTCAAGCACTTGTATGGAACACACTAAGTTATTGTTTTCCAATTCACATTCACTTAAAATGACCTTGTTCATATATGCCTTAAGGCATGTCTTCCTTTGCCAGAGTCTGCACTCACAGAAATTGGAACCTGACCCCTTTCTTCCTTACTGAAGGAGTCCCACCCACATATTAGACATTGTGTTCCTCAGATTTTTCTCTAAAGCTCAATGTTATGTGCAAAGCCCCACATAATGCATAGGAAAAGTCAGAAGCTTCAGAGATACCAAATAAAATCTCTACACAACAAGGAGGGGAACAGCACTGGGAGAGGTCAGCAATAGGAAAGCAAAAGATGTAATCCAGTGCTCACCATGCCTAGCAGATTTCCTGCCCAGCATGCTGCTCTCCTGCAGTTCCTATACTCAGTGGACAAGGTTTTTGACTACCTCATGCATAGGGCCTAATTTCAGAGTGCAGCTCAGATATGAGCTGGCTGGCTGGTGTGGGATGCTGAGTCTGAACTTTCACTTAAGCTGAGGAGGAAGTGTAACAACTTCTCTGCTTTTGAGATATAGTGTCCTACCACTTAGCTACATTTCCAGAACACACAGCCCTACTGTGCCCAGGCATATTTTCTTCAAAAATCAAATTCTCCTCTGCAAGAGGTGTGTGTTCAAATTAGGCTGGCTTCTTGGTTTATCATTTTTGCACTTGTCCAGTTGTATGTAAGTACCTAGCTTTCCTGTTAGGGGAAAGTTCTCAGGGGCTCTCAGTGGGCTCAGGCAAGACTAGGTGTTCAATCATTGAGACCAGTGAAAAAGTAGGATGCCAAGAGGTGAAACTACTAATGCCTGAGGAACTTTAATTTTCAATGAGAAAGCATTTTCAGGATAGCCTGGGCAACTCTGGGAATATAGATCTCCCTGAAGAGTTTTTCAATACTGATTTTGAGCACACATGCTTAAAATCAGCTTAAGAATTTTATGAAATAAAAACAGATAACAGACTAAGAGACTAGCAGACCAATTACATCCATATTAGTTGTTTTAGGACTCCCTTCATGCATATACCTAGCCCATCCAGCAGCGGAGATAGCAAGCTGTGTGAAGCCTCTGAAAGATTGTCCATAAAGGAGAAGAGGTAGACAAGGAGTAGAGCAATACAGCAGTTACAAAGAAGCACTAGTAAGGTGATTTCACAGCATTGCAAATGAAGGGTTACAGTGAGGCTAAAGAGTGTCCTGAAATTCTTTGTTCCTTCCTTAAGCAGTCAATAGGCTCTTTCTAGTACATTAATCTTTCTGTCTTACTGTCTGTTATCATAATCAACAAATCAAAGTGTAAAATAAGTTCATGCTTCTCACAGAAAAATGTCACTATCATATTACAAAATTTTATTAATAGTATAAATTTTTACTATGTCTAGAGGCTAACTATACAGGTTTTTTATAACAAGACCGTGTCAACATTGGGAAACTCTCAACTGAGAGCTAAGCTTTGTATCACATATTAATGCATCTCGCTGTAAAGAATCATTCCGTTTTTACTGTGCTAGCCAGCAGAAACTCAGCAATCCTATAATGACAATTTTCAGCTATTCATCAACATGGTAATGCACACCCACACTTGGCATGGAAAATGTGGTGTGAAACAACAGCAGATGATGCATTATGATTATAGTAAATAACAATGATAATGGCTATTGATTTTTTTGGAGGGACCCTTCAATGCATATTGTGCATGTAAACAGTGACACAAACATCTGGTGTTACCAGATATGGTGAATTCACATAAGGACACTAGACATTTGCAAATCTTTCCATTCGTAGAAGGTCAGAAAAGTCAACACTGTTTCTCATATGAATAGAGATTAATATATCCTGTATTACTTTTCTTTGATTCTCTTTTTTTTTTTTTTTCAGTTGGAAACTGTAATGTTGCTGTGAAATGGTATTTAGTAAAAAACTGCCAGATGTGATAATTTCAGTCAGCAGAATGTTGTAACATGATTTAGATACTAAACAATGTGAGGCTAGATGAGTTTGTACCTATTTCCTACTGACGAAAAAGGAAAAATCTCCACCTAGATTATGGGAAGGCAGGGGTTTGGTAAGAAATAATTGACCTTTCCAACCATGATAAATCTACATGCAACACATATCTAATGTGCCCCAGATGTGCAGCCAATAACATGTATAATCTGATAAGTAGTAATAGTACCTAAAGCAGCATTCAGAGACAACGTATGCTTGCTAACATGTGCTCCAGATGAGATAAATTTGGCTGCTGATAAATGTGAGGAATTAAAATGAACATCAGTTTTGTTGGTTAGCTCCCAGACTTTCCAAGCTGTAACTTTAATGATCTGCCCTATCTGACTTCAGAGGTTTTGCTTAAAGTGACGGATGTGAGTTAAAGTTTAGAATATTGGAAATCAAATAATAATGTAGTATATGGGACATATCTTTTATCATTTTACATTTATTCTGCCTGTTAATTCATTTGCATTAGGTTTATTGACACTACTTCATATCCTGAGAAACAGCAGTCATTTCCATCCTACCTGTAAATTATAGATCTAGATTTTCCCCACAATGTGTAGTCTCTTTTTTCAACACATTAAGTTGGGACGATATGTTTCCTCCCTTGATTGTACTTGCACAGAATCTGAAGAAAGGTAGGAAGGTGGTTTTGGCTCTGGAAACCCTGGAGTCCCATTAGGTGACAGAAGGGAGTTTCCACCACTAACATACTATGCTGAAAATGTGCTCAGCACAGAGGCGCAAAAATCCAGTCCACCCCGACAACACAAGGCAAAAGATTTGTAGCCACCCAAACTGCTAATGTCAGCCCTTCAACCTTTGAAAATATTTGCCTCTGTGGAGTACAGACAGATTTCCCATGTTAAATGGAAAGCAAATATGTTGAAACAAATGCAGCATTTTCCCACCTCCATGGGAGAACAAAGATATTTGACTACAGCTATAATGGTGGCTGATTGCTTATGTATTTTTGTGGATCTTTCAAAGTGGCTGGAATTTTTGATGTATGATCATTTCCTTTGAACTCTAGGAAAACTGCAAGCTTGTTTGTATCGCTGATACCCATCTACTACTTCTGTTGCATTTCCTCGCACTGTGGTACACGGGGGAGGAGAGACCTTTCTTTATATGACAAACTCCCATTCTTTGAAAAAGGGTAGAGAGCCTTGTTTAAATTATTTCTTTGTATTGGCTACAATAACAAAATTATTTTCTTTTACTGAACTACCTTTTTATATTTTCTGATATAAGGAAAGAATGGCTTGCTAAAAGGTAACTGTGACTCTATATATTCCTAAGGGCTAGCTGAAATCTTGACATTTTTTTCTGTGTATCTTGGGAGACAAAAATAAGCCAGAATGGAGAAAGAAGAGGATTACAGTGTTTTGTTTCAGATTGGCTTTTAGCTGTCAGCTGGGAGGAAAAATGCAATGGGAAAGATGAGTGAGAGAGAAAGAGAAGTAAAGAAAAAAAAAAAAAAAAAAAAAGAAAGAAACATATAATCATCCAGCTTCCTGTCAAAGCCTACAGAGTTCCAGTCTGGGAAATATGTAGGACTGTGATACTGGATTACTCCCTCCCATTGAATTAGTTTGTCATATCACAAGATACAAAGCAGCTGTTTACTAAGAAAGTGATCTTTTACTGTAACCTAAATAAAGCAGAAAGTGTGCATGAAAAAGCACACATGGCAGGGTTTGATGTGAGTGGATCAAGTCTTTTAATAAATGGTCTAGACCTGACACAGGACTTCACACACTATTCTGTGTGTAGTCCCATGAAACCAAAAAAGGTTTTATCCGAGTTAAACGTAGATTTAATGATTTGTGGGTGGTGATCATATTTTCAAAACCATAGAGAACATTGAAAAGTCTCACTAAGCCAGTGGGAACTAAAGAAGCCTCTTGAAAGCCAGCTATTAGCTTAGTAGTCACATTTTGATTGACAATTTTAAAAATTAGCATTCTGGCACATTCCATTTAGCAAGTACAGTGAGGTTTTTATATGCCATATAACACCATATTTTTATTAAACATGGTCTGAGGTATTCCATAATGGATATCATCTCACTCATCTGAAAACCATCAACAAGAGCATCTCAAATAAAAGACAGATAAAAAGCTATTTTGTGTACGGACCTTAATTACTATATTGCTTTCAGGAAAAGTCTGTAATGTTCCCATGTTTTCAAGGAAAGACTGACATTTTGTAGCTTGTTTTCTCTAAGGGGTGGGGAAAAATAAAGAAAAAACGTAAGCTAAATGTCAGCTGAGTTGCAAGGCTTTGCAAGTAACAAACTTCAAATTGCAAGTGCTCAGCAGAGGTTTTTTAGAGGTTGGCAGCTAAATTTGACAGAGATTCCTGCTGGAGCAAGGCTGTGCAGAGTAGGGCACTGGGGGCTTAGCAAGACAATCTTGCAATTCTACCAACTGTCAGCCACAACAGATTAATTGTGAGCAGGAAAAAAAAATCTTCACAGTGCTCCTTCCTAACAAGTGGGAGAGTGAAGTGGGAAACCGCAAGTCAGAGCAGAGAGAGAAAGCAAGCCCAGCAAATGGGAACAACATTAAAGCAGACTGAGGAAGAAACAGGAGAACTGGGAGGAGGTGTTGCAGGGAGGCAAGGGCAGGGCAAGTGTAGCAAGCTGTGAGAAGCCAGGGCAATAACTGCGCTATAACAAAACATTACTATATATCCTCAAAGCTTTGGGTAATGTCCCAATATCCATGGATTTCTTTACTTCTATGCTGCTCTCAAGTGGGTATGGAAATTGTGTATCAGGCCTCCTGGGATCTAGATTGCACTTGCTGCTAGTACATATAGGAGAGGGTTGTTATTCGCATCTGTTGTAAAGGATTTCATCCTGCTGACCTAGGAGTTAAAATTATTTTTCATGATGGAATCCTTTCCTTTTCTTTTTTTTTTCCTAATTTGTATTTCTTTCTAATATAATCTGCCTTCAGAAACACCAAACAGGCATATGATTGTGCAACTAAAGTGTATACAAAAAATGGGAAATGAAAATTGCATGTGAATAATCTTATATGGTGACAGTTTTTGACTTTTAATGTCTTTACTTTGCAGATTTAATATTTTTAGTGCTGTTTTTGTGTGCCCTGGCATATGTGTATTGGTGACCAGAAAAATTTATGGAACTGCTTAGTAACTGCTACATGAGCAATTTTTTTTCCCATCTTTACCCACAGAATCAGGTGATTGGCAATGTCTGTTTTCTGAATGTGCCTTGTGGAAATACACACAATGAATGAACAGATTTTGTTTTCTCAATTAAATCATTCATTAAATTAAAAGCAGAGTATTGCATTTTGCTTTGATGTGTTTCAGTTGTTTTACATGGCTTTAAGTTTGAACACTTTTTTTCCCCCTTTTTTGTTATTTTTACAAATCTGCCTGCTGCTAATTCTCAGCTTGTAGCAGAGCAATAGAGACATGAACATATGTTCTGAAAGAGACACTCTTTCACGTTTGGATTTCAGAGAGTTTTGTCACTCCTTGAGCCCAATAACCTCACAAATTAATTCCTTTTGCTTGCAGTGACATCTGTTGGCGAGGGTAGAGCTGATTAACTGTGGGGCTGGTTTCATTGATGGCATAGCCCACAAGCTGTTTTTAAAAGCAGCAGATGTTTCTTCTCTCTTCCCACCAACTTATTTCAAAAAAAATGGAAATGTTTCTGGAGAATTAATATAAACCTTGTTCACATAGATAAATTAAATCTCTAAATCTGGATATCTACCACTGCTGCTAACTAAAGTGCCTAAATAGCCACTGGGCCATGTTTATTAATCACTGAGAACTCCATAAAGACAAGAACAGTTCCTTTCTGCATAAGCCAGAAAAAAGCAAAGAAAAAATAGGTTGGTATAAATAAAAGGTATTTCTGTCAAGAAAATATTATTCCTCAGTTAGTTTGTGTGCACACTATAATAGTCCTCTACACTCTTGTAGATTTCCTCACTGAGATAAAGGAAAAGGGCTGCTTCTTCAAAATTTGAACTGTAAGCTTTATTAAACCAAATAAAGTAGTAACATTACTGAGATTCTCAACATTTTTGCTTTATTGTTTTCTTCCATAACTCCTTCTCATATGATAGTTAGTTACTACACTAAGGAAAAAAATGTATATATTGGCTCCCAGTTATTTTTATATTTATCATCCACAGCTAATTTTAGCATTAAAAAAATCACTACTCTACAAACAAATATGCACAAAGTTTTAGATATTAAATTTCAGTTTCAGAATCTTAGGTAATATTGGTTTTCTATATGAAATTAACAATAGAAAACAATTTGTCTTTACTTTTGAGTCAAAATTGAAACATAAACTTCTGTTACTCTTGGGTCACATTGACATCTTCTTTTTCTGTTCCTTTTTGTGTACTCTTTTTTACAGTTTCTATTATGGAAATATTTTGGCAAGATGTACATGACTAGCTTTTCAAGGAATAAGTTTGGGGCACTTTTTGAAAGGAAAATAATATCTAGGACAGTTTCTTAGTTTCAGTTCCCTACAGTAAGAAGAATGCTACAGCTTGAGTAAATTGAAAAGCATGACAGTTCTACTTTCATTTTTACAAGGGAGAAGTTCATGGTTTTTTTGTTGTGTTGGGGTTTTTTTGTTGTTTGTTTGTTTGGGGTGTTTTTCAGAAGAAAGTAATAAGGTATAGTGGGATTTGAGAAAACATTCTGGAAAAGTGCCATATTTTTGGACAGTTACAGTTTGATAACACTGTTTCATAAACTTCAAACAGGTAAAAGCAGATTGATAAATACATTACAAGTATGTTTTAACTTAGTACACTGTGTGAAACAGATTATGTCTAAGGACAGAGTTGATTTCTATGTTGTGCTATTCAGCTCCAGCAGTGAGATTTCATTATGTATGTGGGCTTTTTTCTTTATGTGATTTTATTGTTTCCCTTAAAATTTTAATGAGAAGCAATTTCTTGTTTCTGTGATTACAAATTAAGTGGGACAAGATGTACACCTACAGCAGTCTCACTCAGAGTCATGTTCTGCAGCAGGATGAGCACTCTGAGGCTATGTTTAATAGTCCCTGTCTGTTATGAGCTTTCAGCTTTTCAGCTTTCCGCACTGTAAAGGTGCAGCTTCTAAACAGTACTCAAGTATCTCTGATGGCCCACAGCATACAACATTAAAAGAAAAGGGGGTGGGGTGGAGTCGAGGGGGTAAGGAATCAACATCAGCTTGACAATTCCCACGGTCTCAGGCCGGTGACAATGAGCATGGTATTTTCATTGTGTCTGAGCTCCAGTGCACAAATAAGAGGGGCTGCAGAAGGGAGTTATGTGCTTGTTCTTTTTATCATGTGCATACGGTAAACCACTCTGAGCAAGAAATACAGCTAGATCACTCAAAAGCAGTTGAGGTTTTTGCAAGACTCCTCCATTTTTGAGTGCTATAAATGACTCATATATGCTTTAATCATAAGTCAAGAGCAAGAGGGTTGTAAGAATCCATTCATTATTTCAAAAAAATGCATGAAAAACAGGCAACAATGACAGCATAACAATCTTGTGCTTTAATTTACTACAGAGAGGTTCACACCCCCCTGCAAAAAAACCCCAAAAGAATAAACCAAAAACCCAACCCACAAATGTGAACAATGTTCACCTGCTATGGTAGAAGATTTTTCGTGAGAGAAATAACATTGATGAATGCTACATCATTGTCTGATTTAAGTCCCAGTCCACTGGCAGCTAGCTATCTGAGCTATGAACTAATGCAACTGATTTAAGTGTAAGTGCATTGGCTATAATGATGGTGGGTGACTTCAGGTTGCTAATGAAATCAAAGCCTCAGTTCCCTTGCAGCATGGATCTCCTTTAGACATTGCAGAACTGTTGAAGATAAAAGCTGTCAAAATATGAAAATGTGGCACCAAGAGAAGGCAGTGTTCTTTATTTATAGATGTCCTATGGGATCATCTTTATAAAATAAGCTGAGTCTTTGACAATAAATTGGTCTATCCCTCCTAAACTGAAAGTTAAATAGGTAACAGATGGTTAAATATACCAATAAGAACTGACCCATTTTCTAGAAGGACATGTTTATATCAATGCAAAGGTGTCTAAGTGTCTACTGAAACAGAATATTGACATTCACCTTTTCTAAGCAGCCATAGTTATGAGGGGGGAAAAAAAAAGCACCTACTAGACTTACATAAGCATGTCTATAAAATGAAATTAAAATGCCAGAAGGCTTTTTAACAGGTTCACCACCAACATATATAATAGGTGATATCTTAATTCATAATATTGTTCAGCACAAATTCTCATCTGGATACTTCAAAGTACTGTTGTTTTTTTCAGTATGATCCAGTCCACAAGAAGGCAGGAAGGAGATTTTATGGAGTTGCTTTTTAGCCATTTAGCCATTGCTCTTTTTTTTCATTGTTTTTGTTGTTATTGTTCTTGGATGAGCACTAAAGTTAGACCCCTAGATCTGATAATTTAATTTACTTTCCCACAAGAAGAAACTGTATCTATTTCTATATAACTTGAAAACCCCTATTCAAGTTTTGATAGCATAAATTAAGGCCAAAAACTGCCTTGAAGTCATACATATGGGCATTATGAAGAATTTTCTAGTGTGTCTAAGCAGAAGAGGTCCCTAAGAGGAAGCCCAAGGTTCCCATCTCTCCCTGTGCTCTTGTCACAAGGGTTGTTGTCATGGTTTTGCAGCTACTTGCTGCAAAAAACTAGGGGATAGTTTGCCTGAAATTTCACTGTGACTGTTCCAAGGCTCTGAATCTTCCCCCTTGAAAAATTGAGTGGTTTTGTTTTATTCAGAGTGGATGTTTGGAAATAGTTCAAGTATGGTGAAACAACAAAAAGGTACCTGACTGCCCATATAGCTTAATTGTGTGTTTAATACATCTGAGGTTTATGTCACTACACTGTGTCTGGCATGAGTATCCTTTTGACACAAGGAAAAATAGGAATAAAACAGTGGGACTGAAAAGGCCCAAAGAGATATCACTGCTGGTTTGCAAGCACTGGGAGGTCTGTCTTGTAATTGCATGACTCCACTACCTTTCTCAGTTACCCAATACATACTCTGCAACTGAGACAAATGGGAGTTCAAAGGTCTTTTCATCCTGTGGGGCCATGCAACCCTATGCTGAGCCCAAAGGCTCCAGGTTAGCTGCCAGCAGTGTAGCAGAAGGGGCAGCCCCCCAGACACCCAGGCCAAGCTCTCTCTGCAGCTGGAGAGCCCCCTTGGCATGCCAGTGGGCCCAAGAAAACCCAGGGGGACCTTCTCTCCTCTACCAGGTGCAGGGTGCTCAGTGGAGGAAAGGAGAAGGCAGAGCTGCCCCACTGGCAATGGCTGGGTTCCTTGGCAAGCCGAGGAAACGCATGTGTGCTGGTCTTTTTGCCTGGCAGCACTGGCTTCTGCCTTCAGAGTCAAAATGTGCAGAATTCCACCAGCATGGGGTTGTGCAGCCTCCAATACCTGCTTTTCTTTCTGCTGAATCAGTCATCTCAGTGTTACTTGCTCATGAGCTGGCTGAGAGAGATGGTGTCTGAGGCTCTTTTGAAATGCAACTGGATAAGATTAGGGGCTGAAAAATGAACCCTGAATAACTGACAGAAATTGTCAGTGATTATGTCCAAAGAACTACCATACCAGAAGTCTCACATTTGTGTAAGTCTTTTTTGAGCCATACTGTTATCAATTGGTGAGATTTTAATTTCTTCTGTATTTTTTTAAAGCTTCTTTTTTTTCAGATCTTTTTTACCTTGGTTTTGTTTAGTTCCCTCCACACACATGCACGCAAAAAAAAAGAGAAAATGAAAAAATCAATGCTTTCTAATTCCCTTCCTTTGTCAGCAGAAAATATAA
This sequence comes from Caprimulgus europaeus, assembly GCA_907165065.1. Next base: position 20,691,904 of record OU015527.1, read on the forward strand.
GCATTCTTCTTTCATGAAATCTGAAAATAGCTTTGGCATTTTCAAGATGTTTTGAAAATAGTCTCCAAACTCTATGATTCATTCTAGGTAAGATGAGTATGAATTACTTCCAAAATAAAAATTTACAACCTCAAATTTCATTGGTAAATATTATCTGTATAAATATAAAAGTTACTGCATATTACATAGCAGAAATAGAGAGGGATGTTACTTATCAAGTAACAGATTAAGTAAGAGATGGGTTTGTGCATATCTGTGTGTCTTTTCCACACAGGTCTTATTGACACCAAAGCAGACAAAGAGATGTCAATAGGTCACAATTCTTTTTTTTAGCCTGATAAGATGATACAGAGAGAGATAGTTCTATTGACTAAATGCCACCACTTGCTAGAAGAGAGCAAAAGGAAGGGAGCACTCCACATAGGCTATGGTGTTGTGCACTTTTAATGTAAGAGTTTAGAAAACTGTGTTATTTAAGCTTTCTGAAATAGACAACATTAATTTTCAAACATCACATTATAGTTTATGTGTTAAATTACAGAACTAATAATTCAGTACCAATATTTTTTTCAAAGATACATTATTAAATGCAATCGATACAATTTTACTTTTCTCATAATATACATGGATAAAGTCAATGATATATTAGGAACAGTTTCAACTTTAAAATATGCAGTATAATTATGCATGCAATTACACGATAGAGTTGAGGAAACACAAGAAAAATAATAACTGTGCCTAGACTTCAACACTATTGTCAGTTTCATCTACCCACCCTCAGAAGGGTCTAGGAGCTTCTGTAGTTACCAGAATAAACCAGTGTTAGAAGAGGTTAAATCCAGCATGACCTTTTTCCCTTGAGCCATGAACAGTCTTCTGTTAAAAGTGTGAATAATAATAGAATATTCTTAATTTCATGCATATTTATGAAAAAAATGTATACTTAAATCATGGTACTAAGTTTCACTAGGGCCCATATGATGTGAGCAGGTGTTTAATTTTCTTAATCAATTTTGCTCACTTAAGTCATTTGACACTTAGCCATCTGACCATTTATGAATAAGCAGAGAGAGAGAGAGAGAGGGAGAGAGGGGCAGGGAGATGACTCCAAAAAAGTTCCCCAGACCAGCAACTTTTTGGTAGTTTCAATCTACGCAACTTAAATCTGTTGAAGTCGGAAATTTGAACACAAATCACCTACAAAAACAGGACACCACTATATTACAAAAGCATTAACTTTGTCATGTGTGCTCCTTCTTTCGACTGATAGGAAGTGCCAACTTGCACCTGATTAACTTATTCTTAAATTGAACTATTTTCATTACATATGCACTAGCAGTGAGTTTTCAATACATGAGTGCATTTGTGATGAAAATGGAAAGTATTGAAAAATTATTGCAATTCAAAAGAAATGAACTCAGCAACTGAAGAATTACTGAGGAAATAAGAGGGCAGCTGCTGTACTTTGGGTTGGCTTATACAGTTGAGGCAATTCTTGTTCCCAGAATAATTCAAGGCTAGGAGGGCATGAAGCTAACATAAGTCCTTTCCCCTGAACTCTTTCCTTAGAGGTGCAAATACTCTCACCTCCAGGATTTCTCATTTTCTAGTCAGGAAATCTTATAGAAAAAAACCCAACACAACTCTACTGAAATCTCACAAAAAGTAAAAAACGTATTTATCTCTAGGATCTCACAAGAACAAAGTTTCTCAGAAAAAGTTACTGCTATCCAATGAATACACCCACTGTTTATACAGGTGGGCTCCTGCTGCCTTTGGCAGGGAGAGGAAGGTCTGTCTCTCACAGCAGTTCTGACAACCTTTGGTTCTTTTCAGCGGGTCAGGTTTACTGAGGGAGGAAGTTTGAAGGTCGGATCAGGAAACTTTAGTTTGTCAATCATTGTGAGAGAAATGAAATAGACCATGTCTCAGCAATTTAGATATTCAGTAAATTTTTCATTCCTGATTGTATTTTCAAATGTATAGCATTCTAATGCTTGTCTGCAGTGTTGATCTTATTAAGACAAGATTTGTTTGAAGCCATGCTAAGGGGGAGTTACAAAACTGTGAATTATCTGAGTAACATAGGAACAGCTTTGCTTTGAAATATAATAATGTTTTAATTTGCATAAATGTTTGGTACTTAGCTATAATTTGAATTTCAGAAGTTCATTTGTTACCTCAGGATTGAAGCATTTAGTTCTACAAATCTTTTCCACTCTCTATCTCTGTCTCTCTCCCTCTCCTCTCTCACAACTGCACTTAAACTTTTAGCTGAAGACAGTAGCTCTTGAGGATAAGAACAAGTGCCACTAGAGGAATGAGAAAGCAGCATCAAACCTCCATAATAGTGAACAGTCCTTTACCACTTAATCCTAGATCTTCTACCACAGCTGCACAAAGCAGAGTATACTTATAATGTGACCTGGTCCCATTTTATAAGAATTCAGTTTGTTCATTTCCAGAACACATTACCCTTTGCAATGCTCTAGGAGGTTTTGCAATGTATGACATTTCTGGCAATCAGAATTTGGATCTGGCAAACATTCCTCCTCTCAGTTTCCATTTGTTTAGGGCTGCATTCTACTTGCTCTTTGTTTCTTTGTTTTTCTGGAGAGTGTTTCTGGGAAGATAGGAGGTTTTTGAACCTGACAAGACATTTAGTCTAAGCAATTTACTCAGAAAAGGCAGAGCAGAGCAAAGTTCCAGTAGCTAATGTCACAGGCAAGGTTTTTGATGATACTGAACTGGAAGTCTCATTAAATAATAAAGCACAATGTAAAATGTAATCAGATTCAGAATGACTGGAGTTGTTTATGTACCTGTGTAATAGAGTGCAACTGGAGTTCACTGCAGATTCAAATATGTTAGTAAATTTTAGAGTAAAGGAGCACAAGGTATGAAATAAATAGTAAATTAACCACCAACAAAAGAGATTTCAAGGAAAGGGTAGGAAAATCTGTACTAAAAATTATCAGATTGTCAGCTGCAATGAAGAAAACAGCCAGGAACATTTCTTGGAGAATATTCAAAAGAAGAGGTCTAATATTAAATTAATGCTACAAAGAGCTGTATACGGTGCTTCTCACCAAGAATGCAGTTATCTGTCATATTATCATGCTTCCCTTGATTCATGTTGTAAGAACAGATTGAGAAGGTAGAACCTATTCTTGCTAGAGAAGAGGAAGATTTTATAAGGTCTTAATTTCAGGCTTTTGAAATTGAAAAGACATTGATAATATTGATCCCCATTTTACTTAGCAGTTACACCTCTGCCTTGGAGAATTTTGCAATCTGAGGAGTAGTAAATACTAAAATATATCATAGGCCCAAAACTGCTTTTAATTTAAAAATTATTTCTGAAAAACAGAAGGTTTAAACAACTACTTTCTTCTAGATTAAGTCTTATTTCAACTGTTTGCCAAACTTGTATTTGAACATGAATATTTTAAATCTCTCATTGCTACCATATACCCTGTCACATTTTTGCACTTTTAAGTGAATAGATGTAATTGTTTCTCATTCTGACTTTCACCTTAGAGTGTAATATTTGAAAATAAACTCACATCGTGCCTTTAGAGTAAGTACAAAGCAGGATCTTGGAGGTGATTATAATTTATTTTTTCAGGTATGACAGGAAAATGGATACCCAGAAGGGTGGGCTAGTAGCTAGAATCACTTGTGCCAGTGCAAGCTTTCCAAATTTGCACACTAAAATTTGCACGGGCTTTGCTTTCTGCTGACACATGGGTTACAGCCTGTGCAGTGCTGGAAGGATTTGTATGCAGAGTTATGTCACACTTTTGTAAGGCTTTACCATCAGTGACTAGGTAGATAAATACCAAGTGAAAATTTTGGAGGGAAAATCCTGCAGACCGTTCTATACAGACACAAGTTATAAGAATGTTCTTGTCTTTAAAACAAAAGAAACATTCAAACACTTCTATTCATCACTTTGGAGTCCTCATATGTGGGATTTTGCAAAAAGATTGCAACCAAAGGGCTGTAGTCAGGATGAAGTGATAACTTAGAGGAGGGGCAAGGGCTGCAGCCAAGATTGTGTCTTCTACCACAGATGGAGCTGGGAAACCCATAAACTTAGGGCAGAGAAGGGCAGGCTTGAAAAGGGGCAGCAGACTTTAGCAATCACTCTGGATATAGCCATGGTTATTCATGTGGATGATGGGAGGAAATGATGTGTATTAGAAGGGAATAGTAGCAAAGGAGTCAGCAAACACATTAACTTATACATTACAAAAGATCCAGGGGTAGCTTTTTCTTTTGTTTTTGAAGATAGAAGTAGTAGGTCTGTGGTTCACCCTATCTAATAGCATCCAGCTGCTTTTTCCTAGTTGTTACTGTCTTGTAATTTGCTTCAAGCTTGAATGCCAGTTAAAGTGATCCAGAATTTGATTTAAATTTAAAAAAAACCCCAACAACCAGTTGCTAACATGGCACATAGGACACACTGGAGAAAGCTGCAGGGGTTCGTCCCAGGCTGGCAGAAGAATGTGCTCTACAACAGCAGCTGGAGAGGTGAGTTATTTTGTTTCCAGCCTAAAATGAGACTTATAAGAGCAAAATTTAGATCAAAATTTAGCTTCTTCACAGCAATAGGCTGAATCAAGTGTTTTCTTTTTGCTTATTAGTTAAATTTTTTTCTTTCCCAACCATTTAATCATCAGCAATAATCCTCTCTAAATTGCAATGGGGCTTTTGAAAGCATATGGTAAACAGGGTGTTTCTTGAATTGAAAATGAATGGACTCTTGTCCCTCTACCAAGTTTCCTTTAATTGTTAAAATAAGGCCCTCACCTGAGACTAGGCAACAGGCTTGTATTCAGTAAATGAATAGGGAGACTTTTATATTTTTAGCTTGACTGTTGTTGTAACAACTACTTACTAGACTGTGGTAGATTGGATGCAGTGATTTCTGTTTTGCTTCCTTGAAGGGGTACTTCATTATCTGTAGTTCTCTCAAGATACTAATTGGATGTGTATATGCATGTAATAAATCAAGCAAAGAAATATTCTTTTAGAATTTTTTCTTGAAGATTCAGAATGTGTCTTGGATAAGTGTATGTATAAATGAAAAGTAGACTTTTGTTTGCTTTGGTCTTAATTCACCATATTATGAAATATTAAAGCTATATTTATTAGTGCTTTTTGAAATATGATTGTATTTTTGTGTGTGTGTGTTGATGATATTTGGCTTCCTAATTCTCTCCAACAATGACTGGAAAGCAACAGTTATAAAGAGATAAATCCCACTCCTTTAAAAATATGTTATTAAATATTTCCTTCCTTGGGTAACACTGGTTATACTTTGGCTAAATATGCCTTAGGCCCATTGTAAATGTATCTTTTCTTCAAAATGTATTTTTTTCCCTTTTTTAATAATTGTAAGATTTGCAAAGACTTAACTGTCTGAATAAACATTATAGCTGTATCAATTCAAGAAAAAAAGCAAAATAATAACTGCCATATCTATCAATTCAGATATAGTGTTACATCTCTGGCACTTGTCCAAGTTCAAAAATAATAATGACTGAAATTGATCAAACTTCAGAAGACAAATGCATTTTGTTATATAAATGTATGAGCAATCATTCTGGAAACCATCATCTCCTAGGAAGTGGGAAGGTGAGTCATAGTGGATTTACAAAATAATTTTAGATCTTAACATTATTTTTGCTGTTTAATTTGCTCTTATTTTCACAAGTGAATAAGAAGTTCTACTCCAAAATAACCATAAATAGCTCTTAGAATAATGGAAACATAAAACTACAGTTTTTGAGGTTGTGATATAGATCTGAGAGTGTGTCACAATTACAAATATTTTCCACTGCGCCTTCCTTTGTGTCTTGGTTTTGGCTGGGACGGAGCTATTTTTCTTCTTAGTAGCCACAATAGTGCTGAATTTTGGATTTAGTATGGGATTTGGTATGAGAAGATTGTTGATAACATACTGATGATTTTAGTTGTTGCTAAGAAATCAAGGACTTTTCAACTTCCCATGCTTTGCCAGTCTGCATGTGTAGAAGAAGCAGGGGAGAGCATAGCAAGAACAACGGATCCAAATCGATATGCCAATCGGATATTTCATATTATGTAAAATCATGTTCAGTACATAAATTAGGACTGGACAGAAAGTGTTCTCTTTCTATTGGGATTGCAGTTTTAGGATTTTCCCTCCTCCAGGATCAGTAGCTGGGAATGTTGGTGGGTAATGAGCAATTGCACTGTGCATCACTCATTTTTATATGCTATTATTATCATTATTGTTTTTTAAATTTTGTTTCAGTTTTTGTTTGTTTGTTGGGTTTTTTTTTAATCTTAACCCACAAGTCTCCTTACGTCTCTGATTCTCTCACCTGAGGAGAGCGAGTGAACAGCTCTGTGTTGTTTGGCTGTTGGCCAGGTTAAACCATAACAATATGGCAAGCAAAGTGTCTAAATAACTCAAAATATACAGTGAAAGGATAGGCATAGGGAACTGGGATTCTTTAGTCTGGAGAAAAGGAGGCTGATGGGAAACCTTATCACTCTCTACTTTATTGCTCTGGGTTACAGAACCCAGAAATGAAGTTGTAATGAGGTGGGTGTTGGCCTCTTCTCACAAGTAACAGCTGATAGAACAAGAGGAAATAGCCTCAAGTTGCAACGGCAGAGCTTTAGGTTGGATATTAGGAAAATTTATTCGTCAAAAGGGTTATCAAGCATTGGAACAGGTTGCTCAGGGAAGTGGTTGCAACACCATTCTTGGAGATATTTAAAAGGTGTGTAGACATGGTTCCTAGGCACATGGTTTAGTGGTGAACTTCGCAGTGCAAGGTTAACAGTTGGACTTGATGATATTGAAGGTCTTTTCCGACCTACATGATTCTCTGATTCTATATTCTCTGAGTGAACATTGCTTTTAGAACTAGTTGCATTGCAGGAAAAAAATGAGATAAAGGATGTTCCTGGGGTTTATGTCCATGGCATTTGAGGAAGAAAGGTCTTACTGAGATTATTTATGTTTAAGCAGAAAGAAAAGACTTGAGGGTGGGGGCTCCATTTTCTACTGGTAGTTTATTTGACCAATAGCAGCTCTGAAGCTCAGTTCTGAGTGTGTTTGGTTTTGTATAATTTTGAAACACTGGAAGCAAAACAGACATTGAATTAAAAAACAATGAGAAATTTTAATTTAAAAAAAGTTTAATAACCTCTTCATTTATATAAAGGTTCTGCTGTCTTTTTGGTTTATTAATAGCACTTTCCTGTTCCTCAGTGGTCAGAAGACTCTTTCTGCTGACCTCAAACTGCCAACTGACTTTGCAGCTAGATTTATAAGGCCTGACTCTGGGCTTATAGATGTCTTGTTCGGAAGTAGTGAGGAATATTACTGTGCTTTGTCAAAAGCAACAGAGTTACAGGCTTTAAGTTGTCAGATACGTTGTTCCTGTGCTGTCAATCAGCATAATTTCACAGGGTTCAGCATTATTACCTTTTAATTCAGGGTTTGGTGTGGGGTTTGGGTTTTTTTTGGGTTTTGCTTTTTTTTGTTTGGTTTTTTTTTTTTTCCAGCTATCTTTAAGTGCTGAAATGACAGATCGATCTGACCTCTATGCACCAGGTACTAGGCAACTTGTCACTACACTAAATATGACTTTATACAAAAAATGCTTTGACTAAAATAGGATTGGATTCCTTGATCTAAGCACAGGCAAAAGATTGTAAACATTTCAGTATCAAGACACAAAAGTCTGGATTTACACACTGGATTGAAAAGCCTGTGGTGCCTCCACTGCTAGCACAAAGTACCATCACTTCATTTAAATCAATGAAACATTGACAATTTACATCAGTCAATGGCCTTCACCTTGGCTCTAAATGTATTTGTATATTAAAGTGAAATACTGCATTTAGTGACTTTAGCTGTTCTTTGTTGATTAATAAGAATAATCTTCTTATTTGAGGTTGCTAGTGAAAAGGAGTGATAGAAGTCTTACTCTGTGATCTCTTAAGTGCCTATAGCTCTCACTGCCCACATGATTGCCTTTAAAATCCTTGAAACTTGTGTCAAACACACATACCAACTAATTAATTCTATTTTTTTGACTTTATTCCTGCCATTGGTAGGCAGCTGTGGAACATTTATTTTGGAATATTTATCTTTGATGTGAAAGACAGTGTTCTAGTCTCCAGAAAAGGACCTCTATTCAACAGTAAGATGAATATGAAGCACTAGACACCCTTGTGATGATAAAGACCAACCACATATATTAGGAAGAAAACAACCAGTGTGTGATAGGAGTCACAGAATTATAGAATAACCCAGGTTGGAAGGGAACTGGAAAGACCATCTGGTACAACTTTTCATAGGGAAGGAGGCCTATATGAGATTGTCTAATGCCCTAGCCAATTGCATCTTGAAAACATCCTGCAACAGGAACTCTACCACGTCCCTGAGGAAGTTGTTCCAGTGGAAATTCTCACTGTAAAAAATTTCTTTCTAATATCAAGATGAAACCTCTCCCAGGACAACCTGTATTCATTGTCCATTGTCTGCTCCATGAGGCTCCTGTTCCAGGTGCAGGACTTTGCACTTTTTTTTCATTGAATTTCATACTGCTCTTGCTAGCCTGCTCTTCCAGCCTGCCCAGGTCTCTCTGTAAGATTACGCTTCTGATGTATGTCCTCACCAGCCAGTTTGGTGTCATGAGCAAGCTTGGTGAGAGTGTTTTCAATTATGACATCTAGATCTTTTATGAAGCTGTTGAACAGCAGGGGGTCCAATATCAAGCCCTAGGGGATCCCACTTGTGACAGGCTGCCAGCCTGGGTAAACATCATTTATTATCACCCTCAAAGTGCAGCCTGTTAGCCAATTTCCTCCTCATCTTTCAGACCATCCATTCAAACTGTATCTTGACAGTTTGTCCAGGAGAAGGCTGAGAGAAATAGTGTCAAACACTTTGCTGTAGTACAGGTAAACAACATCTACTGCTCTTCCTATGCCAAAAGAAGATGTTATTTTGTTGTAGGTGGTGATCAGGTTAGTTTGACTTGGCTTGTCCTTGGTAAATCTGGGATAGCTTTTCCCAATCACCTGCTTCATTTAGTTAGCTCTAGTTTATAGGAGGACTTGTTCCATTACTTTCCCAAGGAATGAAGTAAGACTTATGGGTCTCTTGTTTCCTGGGTCCTCTTTTGAGCCTTCCTTGTAAATGGGTGTGATGTTTGACTTCTTCCAGTCATCAAGCATGTTCTCTGATCTCCAGAAGTTTTCAAATATTATAAACAGTGTCCTTGCAACAGTCATCCTCTTCTCTTAACACCCTGGGGTGGAATCCATCCAGGCCCACACATTTATGTGGGTTGAGCACTTGCAAGAGGTTGAAGATCAGCTCTTCCTCCAGTACTGGTGGGTTGACACATGCTGTAGTTGCTTGATCCTGCAATCTGGGGCCCAGCTGTGCCAGGAAAGACATAGGCAAAGAGAGTATTGCAAACCTCTGCCTTGTCAGCATTTAGTGTCTAGTTTGCATGCTTCATTTTGTATTGGGCCTATATCTTTCTGTGCTTCTGCTTACTGCTCACCTGTCTGAAGAACTCTTTGTCATTGTTCTTGATATCTTTGTCCAGTTTTGGTTTATAGCAGAGCCTTACCCTACCTGACTGCATCTTTGCATTTCCTAGCAAGGTTCTTGTAATTGTTGATGGTTCTTTGGCCTGGTATGCTTCTTTTTTGCTTTTAAGCTCATCCAAAACCTCATTTTTAAACCAGGATAGTCTCATGTTCCGCCTTCCTCCTTTCCCTTTGAACTGTTCTCATGCTTTTAGGAGGCTGTTCTTGAATAATACCCAGCAATTACAAACTCCTTTGCCCTCCATGGATGCTCTCTATGGAATTCCTCACTTCTGAACTCTGAGTGTATTGAAGTTGGGTCTCCTAAAATCTGGAGTCTTTGACCTGTCACTTGTCTTCTGTGTACTCAGCAGGATTTTAGACTCCATAATGTTGTGGTCACAGTATCCAAGGCTACCATTGGTAGCTATGTTGTCAAGTGTTCTGTGCATGTGAGAAGTAAATACAACAATGCACTGTTCCTAGTAAACATGTTCAGCATCTAGCAAGAAGCAGTCCTCAATGCATCCCAGAAACCTAATGGAAAACTTGTGTACTGCTACACTCTTTTTTCAACAAATGTCCAGGTGATTGAAGTCAACCATGAGGGTCAGGTTCTGTTGATCAAAGACTTAATGGAGCAGTGTGGTGGGTTGACCCTGACCAGAAGCTGGATGCCCACCAAAGCCCACTCTATCACTCCCACTCCTCAAATGGACAGGGGGAGAAAAATATAACAAAAAGCTCATGGGTGGAGATAAGGACGGAGAGAGATCACTCACCAGTTACTGGCACAGGCAAAACAGACTCGACTTGGGGAAAAAACAAATTTACTTTATTTCCAATCAAAATTAGAGGATAGTGAGAAGAAAAAAAAAGAAATCTTAAAACACCTCCCCCACCCCTCCCTTCTTCCCAGGCTTAACTTCTCTCCCAATTTCCACCTCCTCCCCTCAGAGGCACAGGGGAACAGGGAATGGGGTTGGGGTCGGTTCATCACATGTTGTTTCTGCTGTTCCTTCTACCTCAGGAGGAGGAGTCCTTCCCCCGCACCAGCGTGGGGTCCCTCTCACGGGAGACAGTCCTCCACCAACTTCTCCAAAGTGAGTCCTTCCCATGACTGACAGTTCTTCATGAACTGCTTTATCATGGGTCCATTCCATGGGGTGCAGTCCTTCAGGAAGGGACTGCTCCAGTGTGAGTCCCCCATGGGGTCACAAGTCCTGCCAGCAAACCTGCTCCGGTGTGGGATCCTCTCTCCACGGGCTACAGGTCCTGACAGGAACCTGCTCCAGCACAGGCTTCCTGCGGGGTCACAGCCTCCTTCGGGCATCCACCTGCTCTGGCATGGGGTCCTCCATGGACTACAGGTGGTCCTCTGCTCCACCATGGACCTCCATGGACTGCAGGGGGACAGCCTGCCTCACCATGGTCTTCACCACAGGCTGCAGGGCAATCTCTGCTCCGGCCTCTGGAGCACCTCCTCCCCCTCCTTCTTCACTGACCTTGGCGTCTGTGGAGTTGTTTTCTCTTACATCTCACTCTTTTCTCTAGCTACGAAGTGTGCAGCTTTTTTTCTTCCCTCTCTTCCTTTTTTTTTTCTTAATTATGTTATCACAGAGGCATTACTGATTGGCTCGGCCTTGGCCAGCGGCGGGTCCGTTCTTGTAGCCGGCTGGCAATGGCTGTGTCGGGTCGGACATGGGGGAAGCTTCTGGCAGCTTCTCTCACAGAAGCCACCCCATGTGTCCCATCCCCCCCCGCCACTGCTACCAAAACCTTGCCAGGTAAACCAAATACAAGCAGCCAAAACAAACTTTCATCAACCTTGACATCCTGATTGGAAGGTCAGTAACAGATACTTAACATAAGATACTCCTTGGGGAAGATCCTTCTAATCCTGATCTAAAAGCATTTGAAATAACTTTATTGGTCTCCAGAGCTCACCTCCATACACTCAAATTTCTCTTTTACATGAAGTGCAACCACAATTCTTATTCTCTTCTTATCTTTCTGAAAGAGTTAATAGATATCCATTGTGGTCTTCCAGTCGTGTGAGTTTTCCCACCAAGCTCCTGTGATTCTTCTCACATCACAACATTCAGACCAGGCACAGACCTCCAGTTCCTCATTTGTAAATCCTGCATTGATTTACATGCACTTGAGGTGGCTGGACTTACGTTTTTTGCCCTTGGACAGAGTTGAGGGGAATTCACTGCTCTGGAAGGTAAACTTATCTGCTGTGGTGGCTTCATCCACAGCTAAGACCATGTGGTCCTGCACTCATTCCCTCCCACTGGGTGAGATGGGGAGAAAACCTGAACAAAGGGGTCACGAGTCAAAATGAGGACAGAAAGGGCCTCAGTCACCAGTTATGGTCACGGGCAAAACAGACTTGACTTGGGGAAGAAAAATCAATTTAATTCATTACCAGTCATTCAGAATAGGATAGTGAGACGTAAAAAACACATCTCAAGACACCTTCCCCCACCCTTCCCTTCTTCCTGGGCTCAAATTGCTCTTGATTTCTCTACCTTCTCCCTCACAGTGGCACAGGGAACAGGGAACTGGGGTTGCAGGCAGTTTACCTATACTGCTTTTTCCAGCATCAGATCCCTCCCATGTAGGGGATAAGAGTCCACCAAATAAGTGTTCCTACGGGGGCTTCCAGTGGAGTCATAGACCTTTTGGGGAACAGCTCCTGGCTCCTTAATGGGGACATCCATGGACTGCAGACGGGTCTCTGGTCCAGCATACCTCCTCCCCCGACTCTGGGGATCTCCTTGCTCCTCATGTGCTCTCAAAGTCATAACTGGTCTCAGGCACAGCTTTCTGTTCCTGCATGGAGTCCTTCATGGCCTACACGTGGGTATCTGCTCCACCATTGAAATTCCGTGGGTTGCAGAGAAGCTCATTTACCTCCTCCTGCTCTTCATGCAGTGTCTGAGGTTTTCTGTCTTCCCCCTCTTCCTCCTCCTTCCTCATGGGAATTAAGTTCTTCTTGTTTAGGCTGATGGTTGTTTTTGTTCAAGTCAATGGTCAATCCTCACGGTTCTCTTCTTCTCCTCACAAATACTGATTCAAAGAGATATCTTCCCTATTGCTAATTGGCTCAGCCTGGGCTGAAGGCAGGTTCACCTTGGAGCCAGGGAAGCTTTGTGAAGCTTCTCACAGAGGCCATCACTGTAGCCCCTTCCCCCACTACCAAAAAATACACCCCTTCCCCAAACCAAACATACCTACCCCATTGCTTAAGAATCTACAGGTGTTACAGCTTTGGATGTCAGCTTTCCAAGTTCTTTAATTTAAAGGACAAGTCACTAAGTCAGCAAAGGTTCTCATGCCTCTTCTTCATAGAGGGATCTCATCTCTCCCTAAGAGGCTTTATTCATTGATAAACGTCCCATGCTCGTAGAAACCCAAGCCCTGTCAATGATACCAGCCATTAAACCAGTCATTGATCTGCATGATATGTCAACTTCTAACTGCACCCCTATCCCTGACTGGCAAGAAAGACATCACTTGGGCACTCATCCTTTTCAGTCAGTCCTCAGGGATCTGAAGTCCTGTTGGATTTTGCCTAGCTTTTGCTTTACCTTGTCACTGATGCCCATATGGAAAAGAAGCAGGGGATGGTAGTCTGTGCTTTTTACCCATTGTGTCAGTCTCTCTGTACATTCCTGACAAGTAGCAAAACTCCCTTGACTGTACATTAGGCTAACAGCTGGGTGCCTCAGTGCATATCAACAGAGGTAACCACTAGTGGTGCTTAACACCTCCTTTTGCCGCGTTTAGTATGTGCTGCTGGTATGACTCCTCCCTATGAATCTTGCTTATTAGTTTTGTATGCTGCCAAGGCTTTGTATCTGTCACTGGTTGGTGTATATATAAGGAAGGGGATTGAAGTGATATCCTGTTCCAAAGGGTCACCAGGGACCATGGCATCTCATCCAAGCTGCTGCCTGTTCACTGTTGAAGGTCTGGTAGCCTGTGAAGGTCAATGTCACAGGGCCTAGTATTTCTTCTTGCAAACTGTCAAATAATACTCTATTTCTTATTCAGCCTCCTTAATATAGTGTAGCCTGCTAACTTCTTCCTGCAACTCCTCCACCTGCTGCCTGAGCAATCCCACCAGAGCATAGCCTGTACAAGTGGAAAGGAGGCTCTGATGCAGTTTTTGCAGTAGGAGTTATGCCCCTCCATTAAACAGTGTCAATGTCATGTGTGCAGTGCTGTGAGCAGTTTAGGAGTCTCCAGCTGAAACTGGAAAGAGTCCAGTAGAGGGCCTTGATGCTGGTAGTGGTTGTGAGCTCATGGCCTACGGGCAAAGGCTGAAGGAATTTTGCTTGATTTAGACAGAAACAAAAGATGAAGGGGGAGTTAATTACAGCCTTTGTCTTCCTAACATTGGGCTGAGGGCCAAGGGTTAGAGAGATAATGGAGCCACACTCTTTTCTGGGTTGCTCAGCCAAAGGACAAACTGTAATGGTCACTAGATGCAGCAAGACAAATAACCATTGGAGTAAAAGAAAAACCTCTGTCCAGATAGAGGTTGTGGAATCCTTCATGACTTCGACCACTCAGGGTGCCAAGCGATCTGCTTCCACATCAGAAGTAGCTGTGATCTGAGCAAATGATCAGAGTAGATGCCCTCCAGAGATACCTTCCAACCTCAATTGTTCTATGATCCTCAATTCAGAAAGGGATACACTTGTAGACATCAGAAAGTGCCTGAAATCACCGAGATAAAATTCTGTAATTAGAAGTGGACACCCACACTGTAAAGTTGCTGAATGTTTAATAGTGCTTTAGAAAAGGATTTGATTGAATAGCACACTAAACTTGCATTGCTAAGGTGAAGTTTATACACCTCTGCCCTGTCCTCCAAATTTCTGTGGTGCACTAAAACAATTTGTATATGGGACATAAGAAGTAAATTCTCTGCTGTACTTGGTGCTTTGAATTCTTAGCTTAAGTTCTTGTTCTGTTTGGACAATTGTGATAAATGACAGAGGTAAACAACCTGGAGAGAGTATGGATGGGAAATGTAAGAATGGTGGAGGTTTAAGAAATACATTCTTTGAAGAAAGGTTTGTGGTTGTTCTCTATCATTTATTTAGACTAACAACTAACAGAGAAGTCCAAGATGTAGTGTACTACGGTAATATTCCATTACAGAAAAAAGTTTTCCAAAGGTGGAATACTCAAACGTTTTCTGTAGAGAAATGTAGAATACACAGGCTTAATTTACAGAAGAGGTTTAGCTGAAGTCTTAAAAAATATCTAATTCTTAAAAAGATAAAACTGTTCCAGGATATCCAGAAGTTCTGGAAGTTTTCCACTGAAAAAAAAAAAAAAAATTAAGAACAAATGAGACAAATATGTGTAGTGAGTTATGCACATAAAATTAGATCATAGTCCTAGTACTCTGTTTGTTGTCTTCACATTCTTCACAGCCCTACGTGTATATGATTACAGCCTTGCCTGTGACATGTTTTGCAGAAGCTGCCTATACTCTCAGAATAGTCATACTGTTAACAAGCGTACATTCTTACTATGTAGTTTGATGATACATTTAGAAATACCAGTGCCGAGCTCACTAGTTTCACAAAGATTTTAATAAGCATGGAGACTTATACTTACAGTACTGTACCATTTTCTAGCAAACCCAGCAATATTTCAGAGCAACATCAGAGATCAGCACAAAATAAATGATATTTTTATGATTTAAATATATTAAAAGTTTACAATTTAATTTTACATAAAAGCCTAGGCAAGTGTATTATGATATTTGACAGCAAGATTAGCTACCTGTGCTCAGAAATAATGTATGCTAATTCAGCATTGTGTAAGTATACAATGGAAAAATTTAATTTCTTAAATGCAAAGCTAAAATTTGAACAAGAATGAACAAAGCTATCAGAATGATGCACAAATATTTTAATTTTTAAATCATTTAAATGTATCATTAAGGATTCCAGCTGAATTTCACTTATTTAGTATAACATTAAATTATAGCTATCCATTTTCAAAATAAAATTTTAATCTCTACAACTCTGTTTAAATCAATATAACTTCACAATTAAATAAGGTTTCATGGTATAGTAGAATTAGTATTAGAAATGATATTTGCTTTTAATCAAAAAGATACACACAGTTGTGAATTCATAATTAATTTTATGATTACTTTCTAATGAGTGATTGAAGTTTGTTTATACAACTAGTTTTCTCTGCTATCCTCACTCTAGAAAAAGATCTGTCAACAATCCTATGTAAAATGCCCATTTTAAATAGCAGGATTTATCAAAGAATATGGAATTCTATGAAAATGTTTAATCAATTCTGATATACCTTTAATAAAATTGTAATAATGTAATATAAAATGACCACTGCCAAAGAGGTAATGTATTTTCATTCACAATGCTCCAGGCAATTTTTTATTTCCATTTCCCCTGTGTCAAACAAACATGACATTCAAAATTGCATGCCATATTGTGATTATCTGGGGAGATAGTTCAAGTCATCACACTAATATTAATTCTGAGCAGAAACTAGGTTAACAAGGTCATATAACTTAGACTGAGCATTAACAGCAGTGTTTGAGTGACAGCAGTGCAAAATGCAATATAAATATTACAGTTGCAGGTCAAAATTTATTAAATAATATTATTCTGAAGGATCGACCTTCCAGAACTAAAAAATGCAATATTTTCCATCTCAGTCTGCAAAGTCTGAATCACAAGGCTTTCATATTTATTCCAAGAAAAGCATAGATATGACTTTTGGGACATAAAAAAGCATAGATATGACTTTTATGGCCATGAAGCCATAGGTGACCAGTTCATCTTGAACCTTTTCCCCTCCAGAGGCGAGGGTTGCATGGCTGAATCCTAGACCTACTCTCAGAGGCATAAACTGATGCTCACAAGACAATCTGGGTCTTCTGGAGCTGTGCACAATACTAGATGAAGGGGCTACTGGTGCCAATTCCTCAGCTGCCGCTACATAGACACCACTGGCTGGGGAATGGGTAGGGTCTTGAGGATCTGGTGTAAGCAGTCACCCCTGGCTGTCCCCTCCTTATCTCTGCCACAATGGGCATATGATCTTAAAGCACTCCTCTTGCAACATCCCATCACTTTGGAGTCAAAAACTTCAGGTCAGCCTGTCCAGTTTTATTTCCATGCTACCAGCATTTCACTTTGGGAAGAGAAACAACAGTTTGGACCATGTCAGACCTTAACTAAATTTGACTGGAATATGTGGGTGAGAAAGGGGCAAATGCAGCAGGGCATAAATGAGCAGCTTCATGAAAATAATATTAACTTGAGCCATCCAAATAAGGCTTTACAAGATACTTTAAAAAAAAATAAATAAATATTTGGGAGCTTTGCTAATTTTCTAGCAGTCTTATTTTAAAACTATAAATTAGCATTTCAGCAGTCTTCTAAACTGTGTTATAGTTCACTAATGCTGTTCTGTTTCCATTATATTCTTAGGGCAGCTTCTAGGCATCTATTCATATGCACGTGCATAAACCTTTTTCCAAACAGAAATGTTACTTCTCTGCCCCATTCTGGGATCTTCCACAGCCAGGGACACTTTCGTTTGACCTTACTCTTCAGCCCTCCCCTCACAACAAATGTATTTATTATCACCAATATATTTATTATCTGATATATTAACCAATATGTTTATTATCAAACTACAAAAGCTTTCTGTGTACATAAATTCTTACTATTCACCTTTCACTTCCTCTGTTACTTAGTGTTTCTGTCTTCTACTCAAACTTAGTCCTCAGGACCACTTAGACATAACTAGAACTTTCAAATTTCAATCTGTATTTTTTATTTTTGCACTTCAAAATACGAACAGATTAAATTGGCTGCAACTGCAGAAGCAGTAGGTGGTTGCACTTAATAAGTAAAGTGTTTTGTGGTATTGCACAAAGAAATCCATGCTAACCTGAATCGTATTGCTTAAGGATCCAGACCTCTGTAATGTCCCTCTCACAATATTTCTAAGAGAGTAAAAAAAGGAGTTTTGCTTGGTCTTGTGATGAGAAAGTCAGACTAATTGCTGGAGAAGCTGTCAGCTGGTGCTTCAAAGGAAGACAGTACCTTTAAAATCCCAGAGAACACTCTGAATTTCCCCAAGCATCAAACATTTCCTGAAACCCTAAAACTGACTCTACATACATCTAAAACCTACAACAATGTCTAGCAGACATTTTTGTTAAATAAATATGACACAAGTGTATCCAGTTAGCTTATTTTGTAAAATGGATTGTGATTGTTGATTCATAACCACAGATTTAAAGCAGCTGTTACAAAACTAAAAAAATAAACATGGACACTCCTTTACCCAGTGTTCATTTTGGCATTATAATATCATGACACAGCATTGGAAGTGACTGAGCAGATCAGGAGCCTCTGGTGCTCTGTCCCAGTTAGTCTTCTCCAAAATTAGAATGCTACCTTTTACTGCTCTTGCAGGTGATAGACAGTAATTAATTGTTCATCTAATTAAGGCAGGTTAGGCTTTAGTATATGACAGCCTGGAGATTAGAAAATGACAGAGATGAGTTCAAAACATGAGGTTAATCTTCCATTTCCATTGCCCCATATTTTTGAGATAATCAGGACAATATTCTGTTGACAGTCTTTAGTATGATAGTGTGTCCTGGTTTTTCTAGGATAGAGTTAATTTTCTTCTCAGTAGTTAGAAGAGCCGTGTTTTGATTTCAGTTCAACCTTGTTATGAGAACATCATTGATAAAAGTACTGATGTTATTAGTTGCTGCTGGAGCTCAAGGCCATCGTGTTTGGCTGGTTCACAGCTGCATTAGGACTGGGAAGGAGAAGCGCAGTGAACAGCAAAGCCCAGAACAGGCATTTGGATGTGCCAATGAAATATTCCAGATCACATCACGTCATGTTTAGTGTATTACCCGGGGCTGACCGGAAAAAGCAGAGGGTGGGGAGGGATTCATGTGGATTTTCGCTCGGGCTCTCGCTCTTCCGGGATCGCGGTTTCAGTTTGGAATTGTTGCTCCTCTAGGATCATTATCTGGGAACGGGCCAGGCTTAGTCAGCAGGTGGTGAGCAGTTGCACTATGCCTCACTCTTTTGTATATTTTGTTACTCTTATAATTATCACTAGTATTTTAATATTGGGGGGGGGGGGTTAAGTTTTCTTTTATTTCTATCATTAAATTGTTTTTATCTCAACCTCTCTCAAGCCTCCTAATCCTTGCCCCCAATCCTCTCCCCCATCCCTTGGCGGTCGGGGGGGAAGTGGGTGAACAGTTGTGTTGGCCTCTAGCCAAGGGCCAGCCCAGTAAAACTATCACATTATGGTACTTATTGTTTGATTGATTATGGCACTTCACATTTGATTTTGGATCTGGGGATGGACTACTTGCAAGGTCCTAGTATCAATTAGGATTAAGCATTATGATTGTTCACTTCAGAAATTACTCTCAAGCATTGACATATCTTGTATGCTAATAACCAAAGAGTTCTGTCTTTGTAAACTGTTACAATTCTGCAGAGCCAGCAGATTCTGGGTCTTCCCATTACTTGTGTTACATGCTCAAATTTTAAAGATAATAACTTTGCGATGACTGTTGCCAAGGCAATATTTTTAACTTTCACCTGTCGAAATAGTAGTTTATAGTAGACAGTTTGTGTATTTTAGCACTACCTCACAAAGAAAATATGGAATGAGAGGAGTCTAGGAGTTTAATGTGAGGATATGAAAGGTTATGAGGACCAATGTTTAGTTTATTGAGAAAGGATTTCTTGGCATGTTTTATTGAAATCAGTCACTAACCTGATTTCATTGCCTTCTTGATTCCTTGTCCAAGAAAAGAGGCATTTCTAAGTCCAATACTCTAATACAATTGTCAGTACAAATCACCAGGAAACCAGAGAAAGCCTTTGCAATAACATCTGAAATTAATTTGTCAGCTGAGGCATATAACTGACACCTAGAGATAAAGGAATAGAAAGCTATAAATTATTCTGGATCACCATAGATATTCAGCCTACTTATACTTAGTCAAACAACAGCACAGGATTTAGATGTAGCAATATCTTAGCCATACACTTCAGGTTAGCTTGTTTACCTGCTGGGATATAAATAAATAATGTCCAAAAAAACCTCCCACGTTAACTTTGCTCTATTTTAAGGTAGTTATGAGACATCCTTACAGAATAATTATGTGTCTTTTCCACAGTATTTGTGGGTTAGTGCTGGTGAGAGGATGGTGAGAGAAGGAAGTGAGCAAACAAAAAACTCCTTTTCTCTGGGATCACTCAGATTAAAATCTCCTTATTGGAGAAACTTTTCACTTAGAATATATCGTATGAGGTATTCCAGGTGAACACTGGTCATTGTGTCGCTGCATCTTTTCTCTGCTTTTGATAAGCTCTGCAGAGAGATCTAGATAAATTAGAGAGCTGGGCAATCACCAGCAGTATTAATTTTAACAAAGGCAAGTGAAAGATTTTGCACCTGGGACACAGCAACACTGGACACACACAGGCTGGGGAACGAGAGGCTGGAGAACAGCCTCTCGTTCTGGTGAGTGGCAAGTTGAACATGAGCCAACAGTGTGTCCTGGCTGCCAAGAGGGCCAACCATGTCCTGGGGTGCATCCAGCACTGCACTGCGAGCCGGGCGAGGGAGCTGATTGTCCCGCTCTGCTCTGCACTGGTGCAGCCTCACCTCGAGTACTGGGTGCAGTTTTGGGTGCCACAGTATAAAAAGGACATAAAGCTTCTGGAGAGTGTCCAGAGGAGGGACACTAAATTGGTGAAGGGTTATAGGGGAAACCACACAAGGAGAGGCTGAATTTGCTTGGTTTGTTCAGCCTGGAGAAGAGGAGACTGAGAGGAGACCTCATCATGGTCTATAATTTCCTCACAAGGGGAAGAGGAGAGGGAGGTACTGATCTCTTCTCCCTGGCAACCAAAGATAGAAGCAGAGGAAATGGTGATGTGCCAGTTCATTAATGCTGCTCTGATGTGCCAGGAGAGGTTCAAGTTGAAAATTAGGATATGTTCTTCACCCAGAGGGTGGTAGAGCACTGAAAGGCACCAAGCCTGACAATGTTCAAGAAGCATTTGGACAACACCCTCAGACACATGGTATGAATCTTGGGATAGTCCTATACCAGGATAAGAGTTGGACCCGATGATCCTTGTGGGTCCCTTCCAACTCACAACATTCTATGATCCTATGATACCTAGCACTGCTTTCCGACATTTCTGTTAAAATTCTGTAATTATCACTCAGTCACTGTGGTTCCAGCTTTCAGTAACAGTAATACAGAGGCCCTATCAGGAGTTTTTCTCAGTTTCTTCATTGGCTTCATTGAAGGGATGACATTATAAGATTCCTAAATACCACCGAAGATATTTGTGTTTGTGTATGTTGAAGGACTAGTGGTTTTATGATGGAAGGTACTCTCTGCCCTTTAGAGTCTTGTGGAAGCAAAGGAAACACAACGTTGTGAGGTTTGGAGTGAGAGGGAGTTGTGTCGTCTACTACTGTGATCCCTGAACTAATCAGCTTCGATATTAAACAAACTTTGTGAGGAAACAGTTATTTACAAAAAATAACTGAGCCCAATGCAGTGAAGTGTGGGGACTAATTCTGAGATAAAATATAAGCACATGATGTGTCTTTGTTATTTATCTTTCAATCACCAGCTGCTTGTTCCTCATCAAGGATTGCAAGGTATGGTATAGATTAGATTTTTCTTGACTTTTTCCAATGGTGAGAAGAACTACCTTTGTGTTAAAACTACTTGACTTCAGGTAGACAGAAAGCTCCATCTTTTGTGAACGCCAGTTAGAGCCAATTATAACCCAACTGATTTTTTTTGGCATCGAGAAACAATAACAAAATCAATGCAAAATATAACTCCACCAGCAATTCACATCTAATTCCTCAGTGTTTCTGGATGGAGTCTTAACTGATAATAGGCATGCCCATGTGTGAGAAGGAAAGCCTTTATGTTTAAGGCAGAGAATTTATTGTAGAAGAAACTGTTTTTAAAACCTTGGTAAGGTAAGAGGAATAAATATTTAAACCATGGGTTCCGCTATGTGAGAAGTGGGAAATTTGCTGATTATGTTTCCAACACAGTTTACACTGTTTCTTATTTGAAATATGCCTAAAATATTTTTCCCACTCTGTTAAATGGCAGGAAATGAACTGATTTTCCATATGGGAAAAATATTGCCAATACCTTCTAGCTATGTCCTCTGTTTTCACCCCAGGTGTATATATTCACCTGCTGTAGAACTAGAAAACTTTCAGTTGTAATTTCATATGTATGTAAAGAAGTGACCATCTCTTCTTATACAGTCATGTAACAGAAAAATCTCATAAGGATTTGAGATGCTGTTAACAGGAGGGGAGCCCTACATTCAGCTCATCATTGTTTCCAGTGAAAATTTAAACACACACTAGGTTTAATCACTGGTTACTATTATATTTTGGAAAAGAGGGCCTTTCTATTAATGAAAACAGATCTATCAGGAAAATTAGATTGTAGATTCATTGTACTGAACCTGCTGGAATCAAAGGAACTGTTACATATAAATGTTTTGTGAACAGATAAATGGGAGGAGGGGGGATAAAGGGAAATATTTGATTATTGTGTATTTGTATATTCATGCACATGCACGCACTCAGAATTAACCATTCATAGATTATAGCTAAGATGTGAGGTATGTGTATGTATATGTATGTAGTCTTATAACAAAAATATCTTTTAGAGTCTTAGGCTTAGCAGGGGCAAGGTATTTATATGTGTATGTGTTTATATATATATATATATATACATATATATATATATATATGTGTGTGTGTACGTATATAGAGAAAGGGATATATGGATATGTGTTTCCACATATAAAAAAATCCATATATCCCTGTCTCTATATATACACATATATACATAAACACACACACATATGTGTTGTAGCATATATCTACATGAATACAACTTATTAGGACATTAATAGTGAAGAGTAATTTAGGACAGGAAATTAAGAATATATCTACTTTGTACAAAGCAAGCTGGTAGGAATAAAGACAGATGTTCATTAGATTATTTTGTTAAGTACAAATGCCACTCTTTACTCTAGGCTGTTATTAAAGCAATTATTTTTTTTCAAGTACACAGTGAAAGCTGTATGTAGCTTTGCAGTACCCCAGTGAACATTATTACATTAATATAGTGAACTTACCCTATCTCTCTGTCGCTACCAAACCTCACAATGATATTCTGATTAATGATGCATACTGCAGATTTCACAGGTTCCAGCCAGATGTTCAGAGAAAGCTAATTTTTTTTGGCTTAGGAAGTAACATATAAATCATATAAGCCAGGGGTCCTCAAACTACGGCCTGCAGGCCAGATAAGGCCCCCCAGGGTCCTCAATCTGGCCCTCCAGTATTTACAGAACTCCCCGCTCACCCCCCGCCAGGGGGGGAAACCAAGCAGCTGCAGGTGACTTCCTGCCACTTATTCCATGCGCCGGCCTCTGCAGGCCCCAAGCACCCGCCGGGACTGGGCTGGAACCAGCGCCTCATCCTCGACCGGGCCCCCTGCGGTGGGCGAGAGGCGCAGGCATCTCCTCTGCCGGGCAGGCTCAGTCGGCAGCCTCTGGACTACGAGGTCCAGCCAGCTCGGGCGAATCACCAGAGCCCCGGCGTGGCAAAGTTCCTTCAGTCCCTTCTGGCCACCCTTTCCGGATTGCGTGGCCGGGCTGAGGAGAGGGGCGGCGGCATCAGCGAGGTGGGCGACTCCCCCGTCTCTCCCTCCCTCCCTCCAGCTCCCAGGCAGGACAAGCGAGCCAGCACCAGGGGGAAATGCACCCACCATCAGGTCAAAAAGAAGAAAAATTGACTCTGAGTGCAGGGTATTCCAAGAAAAGTGGACATGTGATTATTTTTTCACGGAGTCAAAGAAAGAGCTGTTTGTCTGCTGTGCCAGAATTCAGTGTCTGTGTTCAAGGAATACAATTTGCATGAGGGGAGGGGAGGGGAAGGGAGGGGAAGGGAGGGGAAGGGAGGGGAAGGGAGGGGAGGAGAGGGGAGGGGAGGAGAGGGGAGGAGAGGGGAGGGGAGGAGAGGGGAGGGGAGGGGAAGGGAGGGGAGGGAAGGGGAGGAGAGGAGAGGAGAGGAGAGGAGAGGAGAGGAGAGGAGAGGAGAGGAGAGGAGAGGAGAGGAGAGGAGAGGAGAGGAGAGGAGAGGAGAGGAGAGGAGAGGAGAGGAGAGGAGAGGAGAGGAGAGGAGAGGAGAGGAGAGGAGAGGAGAGGAGAGGAGAGGAGAGGAGAGGAGAGGAGAGGAGAGGAGAGGAGAGGAGAGGAGAGGAGCTGCTGCCAGCACAGGTCCCAGCAAGGAACAGGAGCAGGCAGGTGACGCATGTCCTCCATTGTATCCTTTCCTCTAGTCTGTGCTTCTGCTCATTTATATATATGTACTGCTACAAAGGGAAGAGACCTGCTTCTTTTTCACTAGTGTTAATTAACACTACAGTAGTAATTGTTCTGCATCCACAAACAATCTCTTAAACTGATATGACTAAACCAGCAAAATCATTTCAGGTTTGGAAAAAGTTGCTTGATCCATCAGGTGGGAAAAGTCAAACAAGGTACAGGGCTGACCTGAACTCAAATTCTGCTGCTACAGATGGTGCAGAGATCGTGTCCCCAGGTTATCTGGAATGGCACTTGAGCTTTGACGTGTTGTTGCTAAATGCTTCACAGGTCCTGGGAGCATGGGAGCTTATTTCCCAGTCTCCTACTGTTGGAGTAACTCTATGTGATTGGTTATGGAACTTTACCTAACCAGGTATTTGCGGGCAAAAATTTTATCTTGCTCCTTTCCCATTTATGAGACTTTTGTAGTGCTTCTGATACTAAGCTATTGCTTGCTTCCTTTCAAGAAGCAGAGGTAGGAAGCAGATAGAAAGCACAGGGAGAGACCAAGGGCTTCTCTAGAAGCCTCAGATTAAATATTTTTAAACCATATCAAACCACCTTCTGACAGTATTCTCTATACCAAAGGATTTCTGTAAAAAAAATAAAGTCACTGAAGAAAGTAGCCAAGCTGCGCCTGATGAATACGTTACTTACACATTCCCCTTCAAAGTCTACTATTTTGTATTGGTTCTGTCTGAGACAGAGTTAATTTTCCCCATAGCAGTCCTCAGAGTGCTGTGTTTTGTATTAGTAGCTAGAAAGGTGTTGGTAATGCACCAGTGTTCTGTTTACTGCCGAGCTGTATTCACACAGCATCAAGGTTGGCTCTTCAACATTTTCCATGCCCCCCCGCTAGGCTGGAGGTGGAGAAAGTCTTGGGAGGGTACATATCCAGGACAGCTGACCCAAACTGACCAAAGGGATATTCCATACTAGATGACATCTGCTCAGAAATAAAAGGTAGGAGAATAGAGGGGGAAGAGGGGAGCATTCATTACTTACATTTGTTCTCCAGGGTAACCGCTATGCATATGAAACCCTGCTTTCGAGGAAATAGCCAAACATCACCTGCTGATGGGAGGTAGAAAATAAAGATTTTGTTCTTCTTTTGCTTCTGCATGTGCAGCTTTGCTTTGCTTCTATTAAACTGCTTTTTGTCTCAACCCATGAGCTTTCAGGTTTTGTTCCATCTTACTTTCTCCCCTCCCCATCCTGCGGAGGAGGAGGGTGGTAGAACAGCTCGGTGGGCACCTGGCATTCAGGCAAGGTCAACCCACCACAAGTATTCATGGTGACAATAAACAATTAGCCAGCTGGGAACATCTCAGTCATTAATCTAGGCAGGACAGTATTAGGTTCCTCCTACCTGCACCTTTAGCCAAGCAGGGAAGTGGCCTGGGAAGTGGCCTCTTCTCTCTAATCGCATTGCCCTCAAAGGCTGCAATTTCAGGCATTGCTTGGGTTCATCCTCCCTTTCCTTCACATGTGAAATCAGCTCTGAAACTAGTAGTGGAAAGACAATCTGAGACAGTACAACAAACCTGAATGATACCTGAAAGGAAAAAAAGAAAAAAAAAAAGAAAAAAAAGAAAAAAAAAAAAAAAGCTGTGTCCTTATGTGCCTCTAGGGACATCCTCCTGTCCTCCAAATGCTCATAGCAGTCTTTATATTTTGTTTACTTGAACAAAGGAGCAGCAACCTAATCCTCATAAATGTGTGCCTGGTCACTCTTTCCCCATTTATAAATATTTTAAAAAGAGCAGCAGAAGATTCTTTGCTTCTCCCAGGTGTGAATGAATTCAGTTTTGGGACAGAGAGTAGCAGGGAGAAATGTATAGTATAACATAGGCTCTCAGCAATAATCTCATCCCTGCCACTTTTCCTGCT
Source organism: Caprimulgus europaeus (assembly GCA_907165065.1). The sequence continues at coordinate 20,717,907 of OU015527.1, forward strand.
CGTTGTTCTTCACTGCTGCCAGAGCAGCACAAATGCATCAAGCTCAGTTACTGCATGAAAGCTTTCTGCAGGGTACAGATTTCTACTCACAGTGCATTTAACAGTGAAAATGGAGCAGAACTGCCCTGCACAGCAGAAAAAAAAAAATATTGGATCTTTCACCTTGCCCAACAATAGTGGTTTGCTCAATTTGCATCCTCTCTCCAGGTCAGGGTCTGCAAATGGTGGTATGGTGGGTGGAGCGTAGTGCAAATAGTGAGGATTTTAAAACAATTGCCATAATTGCTGTCACATCCTGATCTTTAATTTGGATGACAGAAATTATTCTGATTTGTAAGGGAGATAAGGAACCAAGATGACATAAAAGATGGTTTATTTAACCTATTACATCTATTACTGTTCATTGCCTTGCACACCAAATCTAGACAGACTGCCCTTGATTCACTTGAACAGACCATAAACTGCTAAATCTACCCACTTTCCAGTGCATCTGCCCAGTGTTGATAAGCTCCTAATTTTAGCATGTCCACATCTTCCTCCAATATAGCCCTGATATTAGATCTAAGTGTTTGGAAAGGCAAGAAAAAGTGGTTTATCTTTTGTTTTTCTTTTACTCCTAATCAGAATAACATAATAATTACTCCAATGTGTCAGCAGATTAATTATACAATTACAAAATTTCATCAGTGAATTTGAATCCGTTTTAATGGCTCCATACTGCTGTCATATGATCATAACAATTTTGTAGCTCACATGAGATCACAGCACCACAGAAACATTGGCTAGAAGCCCAACCTCCTGCTCAAAGTAGGACTATCACCAACACTGTGCTTCCATCTTTTTAAGTCTTGAATAGATGGAGACTTCACAGTGTCTCTGGGTGATCAGTGCTGTAGTATCCTTTCCAGTGAAATGGTTTTTCCCTAATGTTCAGTCTGAAACTCCCAAGCTGCAATTTACCACTTCTTGTGGTGTCCACCTCTACTGAGAAAGCTGACTCTAGTTTATGTAAATCATTCAAAGTAGTTGCAGGCTCTTAGATCATTCTTAACTCCTCTCCACCAGGCTGTACAAACCCTTTTCTTGTTACTAGCCACTAGATATTGAACCATTCACTATTAACATTAGAATATGCTGGTGGTTCCAGATGAAAATGCCACAGGAGACAGTGTCAGAAGCCTTACTGAAGTACCTCATGTTCATCACTGTCCCAGGTGGGTCCAGCATAATTTCATATTGGCACATACTTGATGATTGTTCCTGATTCCTGTCTTGTTCTTCATGTGTGTGGAGATGTATGAAAAATGAATTAACATAAAAACTACCTAAAAGAAATTATCAGTGAAGTCAGCTTACCTGCCATCAATTCATAACACACCCTGCTTTTGCCTTAAGCAGCAAAATAAAAATGCACTACTGGCTATATTGTTCTCTAGCCAACAGGGGGAATGATTGCAAGTTAGGCCTCACATCGATCCACAGGGAAAGTTTTGTGTCCTCAAATTCACATTGATGAAATGGCAGTGCAAATTAGCAACAAAATGTACACTAAGCAAGACCACTAGACATCTTGTCTGTGGTTCATTTATGTTTATTCTCCAGTGTTTGGCATTTAGGACTGTAGGAAGGCAAAACAATTCTTGGTTTCATTTGTGCCAGTAGATGTTAACCTAAATGATTCATGTTTTCATGCATTTTGCTGAGCCACATAAATACAGAAATTCATTTGTTCAAGCGGGTGAGCAGAATGAAATATAGATAGCAGGAGAGTCAAGTATTATAGCTTTGTCTCCAGTGTGTAAATAATGTGAGGGAATTAAAGGTTATTTTGGGCTGTAACTGTTCCCTGGCATATACTGATTGATTTCCATGATATGCTGTGGTGGGTTGGCCCTGGCTGGATGCCAGATGCCCACCAAAGCCCACTCTATCACTCCTCCTAGTCAAATTGAGAGGGGGGGAGAAAAATATAATGAAGGCTCATGGGTAGAGATAAGGACAGATAGAGATCACTCACCAGAAACTGGCATGAGCAAAATAGAGTTGACTTGAGGGAAGAAAAAAAAATAATTTATTACCAACCAGACAAGAGGATAACGAGAGGTAAAACCAAATCTTAAAACACCTCCCCCAACCCCTCCCTTCTTCCCAGGCTTAACTTCTCTCCCAATTTCCACCTCCTCTCCCCAGCTGCACAGGGGGACAGGGGATTGGGGTTGGGGTCGGTTCATCACACATTGCTTCTGCCTTGTTCCCTCCTCCTCGTGGGGAGGGCTCCTTCCCCCTCACCAGTGTGGGATCCCTCTCATGGGACACAGTCCACAAACTTCTCCAAAGTGAGTCCTTCCCATGAAAAACAGTTCTTCATGAACTGCTTCAGCCTGGGTCCTTTCCATGGTGTGCAGTCCTTCAGGAACAGACTACTCCAATGCAGGGCACCCAAAGGGTCACAAGTCCTGTCAGCAAACCTGCTCCAGCATGGGCTCTTCTCTCCATGGGAACCACAAGTCCTGACAGGAACCTGCTCCAGAGTGGGCTTCCCATGGGGGTCACAGCCTCCTTCAGGCATCCATCTACTCTGGCATGGGGTCCTCCAAGGGCTACAGGTGGACATCTGCTCCACCATGGACCTCCATGGACTGCAGGGGGACAGACTGCCTCACCATGGTCTTTACACAAGTTTCAGAGGAATCTCTGCTCCTGCTCTGGCACCCCTCCTTCTTCACTGACTTTGTGTGTTGGGTTTGGGGGCGGGGAGCAGGTTTTTTTGGTAGTGGGGAAGAGGCACCTTGTGAGAGACAAAAGCTCCCCTGGCTCCAACGTGAAGAACCCCCAACCCAGGCTGGGCCCATGAACACTAGAGAAACGCCTCTGTGAATCCATATTTGTGAGGGGAAGGACTGTCCTGAAAAGAAGTGGGTGGGGTGAATCTGGAGGAGGGGCCATTGATCTGACAAAAGACCACCATCGACCAAAACAAAAGACAGACAGACAGACAGACAGAGTTTCATTGACAGAAGGAAAAGAGGAGGAGGGTGAGAGACAGAGATCCTCATCCAGTTCAACCAATGGAGTAGGAGAAGACAAAGTCTTCTGCAGCCAATGGAGATTCAACAGTGGAGCAGAGACCCATGTGTAGGTCATGGAGGACTCCACACTGGAGCAGAGGAGTTGAGCCTGAGGGCAAGTGTGACTGGAATTGAGACCCCTAGAGCCGCTCGCTGCCAGAGTGGGGGTGGACCTACAAAGTGGGGGGTGAGTCTGCAGCCCATGGATGTCCCCTTGCCAGATCTGGGAGCTGAGCTCAAAGAGGTCTGTGACTCCATGGGAAGTTTTGGAACATCTTGTTCCTGGATGTTCAAGCCAGTAAGAGCAGCAGAGGTGAACTGACTGAACCCCCATTGCCTGCCCCCTTGTGCTGCTATAGGGCGGAGAAGGTAGAGAAATTGAGAGCAAAGTGATTTGAGCCCAGGAAGAAGGGAGGGGTGGGGGGAAGGTGTTGTAAGATGTGGTTGTTATGTCTAGTTAGATGAATGCAAGGTATTAAGTTGTTTTTTCTTCCCCAAGTTTGAGTCTGTTTTGCCCGTAACCATAACTGGTGAGGGAGCCGTCCCTGTCCTTCATTCCTAATCCTGTGCCCCCTCTGTTGTGTCTCATCTCCCATCTTGCTGGGTGGGGGGAGTGAATGCAAGACTGCATGGTCCCACTGTGGGTCACACCACCACACCTTGGTGTCTGCAAGGGTTGTTTCTCTCACTCTTCTCACTCCTTTCTCTCTAGCCGCAAAGTGTGCAGCTTTTTTTCTCTTCCCCTTTTTTTTTAATTATGTTATCACAGAGGTGCTGCTGATGGGCCCGGCCTTGGCCAGTTGTGGGTCCATCTTGGAGCTGGTGGCATTGGCTGTGTCAGACACGGGAGAAGCTTCTGGCAGCTTCTCACAGAAGCCACCCCCATGTGTTGTCATCCCCCCTGCCCCGCCCCGCCCCCTCACCCCAGCCCCCGCTACCAAAACCTTGTCACATAAACCCAATACCTATGCTATAGATATGCACTGTAACTTTTCAGTGTATTGATGAATGTGAATGGTGTTATTATAAAATCAAAGGTAAATTTCAGTGCACTGTAGCTTTCCTTCCTGCTGTTTCTATTATCAGTGAAGGACTATTTCCTAGCAGAATAACCTTCACCGGTTTCTCAACTGTATTTTGTAACAATACAAAAAAGTTTAAATCTCAGAACTTTATCAGGTCCTGTATGAGCTTCTCAAAAAGACAAACACTACTCTCATAACTGCTTTCAGAAACATTCTCATTAATTTTCTGGATTCCAAGAGTGAATAAAAGAATGTAATGAAGCCACTGTAGTAAAGGCTTTTTCTTTAAATCAGTGACAATATGATAATACTTGTCTTGTATCCTTGTGCAGTGAATTCAGTAGTCTCGAGCTTCATTTGATCCTTGCTCTTGCTGGTAGCTTTTGGAGTAAAAAATAAATATACTATTAGAATATCAGTGACTTGAACATCATTAAAAGTTTTATTTATTGGTACAATTGCACCTAGACTCTTTACAGAGGAATAGGTGTGTTTAGGCCTGTGTTTAATAAATGATGAGTTGTGTGAATGTGTGTCCTTCGCAGTGGCAGGTGGAAGAAATTATTACTCCTCTGCTCCTGTAAAAGGGCAGCCAGAGGAGATAAAATATGATACATCAGTTCTTGAAAGACTGTTGGATTCCTTCTTGCTGCAGGGGTAGAAAGCCTGGAGTGAAATGTGCATATTCTGGAGCAGCCCTGGATTTCTGCCTGAGTTAATTGCAGAACCTGCTTGAAGCTAAGGTATCCCAACTTGTTAGTGCCATATCTCCATGACATTGGGTCATGCAACATGTCTGAATTGATCCAGAATCAAATATGTGACTGCATTTCTGTAACTAGACAAAACAAGGTACAGAGCTCATCAGTCATAAAGGACTCTGCCTGCATGAAATTGTCATGTCAAAATGTTTTGACCAAATTTGAACTTGTAGGGTGGGTTTGTATCAGATCGGTGGTTTGTGCAAGGCAGCTGTGGCCTTTTTGTTCTGATATCAGGAAAATTAAGGGTGGATATCCCTGACAGAGATAAAGCTCCTGTTTCTTAATGCACAAGTATTTATTCTACTACCTGTTTTTGTATAAAAAAGACAGCTGTTAGATGTAAGCTCTAATTCAGTTGTCTCAATCTCTGTGTGAGAGCATTCTTGATTTCTTTATCTCAAGATCCATTGATCTAAATACGAAGAAATGGAGTGTTGCAATTTCTTATTTGGGCAATGAAAAGTTTCTCACTGCCTGGCTTGGACCAGCAAAAGGTGTACATATCAGTTTCTAATATTTTTGTAGATACCACTCCTGGTCTGCCTCCCTGAACTACTAGACAAAGGTCACCACATTTTTTTGGTCGCTCAGCAAGCCCTGCTGTGTACAGCTACATAAGACTACACAAGGGGATGACAGACACCTTCCTGCAACCTTGGTGTACTACTATGCATATGATTTTTAATAGTTGTTTCCAGGACCAGTCAGACACAGTCAGATGGAGATTTGACAGACCATGTGCAGAAATGCTGGCCCAGCCCCAGCCCAACTTCTGATCTAGGCCAGCACACAAGCCAAGTGTAGCAGACACCAGGCTGTACAAGGCAATGGAAAGGTGGCACTGATACAAGCGCTAGTGTTGTCCCTAAACTTGGGTCCATCACCTGGTGTACAAAGAGCCAGTCCATACACAAAGTGGAGATATTTTTTTTCTGTTGCATACATGCACATGTATGGGTGCCTGTCCCAAGACAGCACACCAACTCTTCAAATCTACAATTATTTGTACACAATGTACTCAGTCTCCTCACACATATACATTGTTTTTTTATTAAATGGTTGATCAAACTTTCTTTGCCTAGCATGTAAATTAGTACACGTGCTCAGTCCTGTTACTCTGCCTAATTCTTTTGAGTTGGTGTTATGATTTGGGTAGAGGGTCCATGAATCAGTGATTACAGTTTCCCCTGTTGTTTCCCCCTAGTTTCCCCCTGTTTTGGCAAACCTAAGCCATTCTTCATGGGTTGCCAGCAAAGCAAATATTTCATAATTTTATGCTCCTGCTTTTAGACAGATCAAACAAAGGCACATTTTTAAAAACTTTATGTCCAAAATTTCCAGTAACTTTAACTGTAACTTTTAGTATTTCAACATCATTAACACACCAAGTCTTCCTCCTCACAGTGCTTTTCACACAGAGGAGATGCCACCAAGGTTGTCATACTGCAGCTGTGGCTGGCCTTTATATAAATACAGACTCGCTAGTGGAGAAGATTGTTTGCATGCTCACCCACACGCATGCATATACACCACACACACCCACACATGGCATAACTTGAACCACCTCATGGAGCAGTGTGCCTTACAGACATATAGGGTGGGTAAGTGGGAGAAGTACAGAACTCTGCCTTAGAAATTCTCCAGATAGGTTTGTGACAGCAGAAAACACTTGTTCTTCTATTAATTACTTTTCTATTGCCATCTGAGAGCACTAAGGATCCAGAGAAGCATGACACTAGAGAACACAATGAGCTATGATACTGTAGGTGAATTAATTTATCATTTTGTCTTTATTACTTTTTATCAGTTCGCACTAAAATAAGTTTAATAGCTTTTTCATACCCATATTTTTCCCAAAAAACTCAATTTTTTTTTTATTTCAGAAGCTTTAAAAGTGTGCTTTGGAAATATATCCCCTAACTTACAGAAAAGGATGCATATAAGATCATGTTAGTATTCAGTTTGGTAATCTAATTTTTTATGGTCCTATTCCAGTTTTCTTGTTGGCATACTCATTTCCATCTAATCTGCATAAACTATTTTTCATGTGTTATAGCTATCTTTGCCAACAGATGGTGCTATGTATAACAATTTTATGATATTGTATACCATAAAAATAAATATTACAGTTAAACTGTACATGTAATTACTTTGCTAGAAACTAAACGTGAAATTGAAGTTCACAATAATAAATGCTTATCATAAAAATTAGATGCAAAGAACAATAAGTGTTGACTGTCTCTGATGAATGTTCATTTCAGCCTTCAGGTGGGGAAAGATGGAGTTGCATATGTAAATCTGCCTGTGGTATCAATGCTACTGCTGTTGTACATGAGCATCTTTTGCAAAATCAGGCCTTCAGGCTGGTAGATTTTAAGAACACTAAAATTTTCACTGTCTGTTCTGGTTCCTACTCTCTGGGATTAATACACTTTATTTAAATTGAAACAGAAAGATGTGGTATGCAATGGGTACTCATGCAACTGAAGTAGGACCACTCCAGTAAATAGAAGTTATGAAATGTAATTTTTATTAAAAATCACCAGTGTTGACTACTGTCAGTGTTCCACACTGTGCTAATATTTCACATCCAAACAATTCAGTAAGTTTGCTGCTACTACTCAGGTATGTCAAAATAATCATGGTCATAATGAGATGCAGAACAGATTCTGTTTTCTAAGGACTTGGTCTTTCTCTTTGCAAAAGAGATATGACCTTCACTGAATAAGGCATAACCAAGCCTATTGTGGTGAATCTATTTGAATTTCAGCACGTAAGTATTATGTTCACTAAATAACTGATCATAAATCACTCATTTCTGTATACTCAAATACTAACCTAAACATTTATCCAACAATGTATTAGACAAATATTATATGTCAACCTCACCACAGCATTCTAGTAAGGCTGTTATCAATGTCACTTTCCGCAAACTTTTCTCTTTCAAATAAGGTTTGGGGTTTTTTTTCCAATTTTACTTCATTTTTGAACTAGACAACAGTTGATCCTATTTTTCCGGTTGCAGTAATCTCATTGAATTTAAGTTAATAAACATTTCAGTCTACATTTAAAATACTTCCAGAAAATCTGAGTATTTTTACAACATAAGAACAAATAGAGAAAATAAATTACAAACATTCTACATGGAAAAATCATATACTTAGCTCTTTGTTGGAATGAGTTCTCAAAGACTTCATCACTGTGGAATCCCATTACTCTAACGGGGCACAGCATATGTTTCAGTGAATGCTAAAACAAGATGCTCTCAGTATTACAAACACTGGCAGTCAGACCCTCGTTCATAAGAGTGGACATATTTTGTTTTAAATTTTGAAGATTCTTCATTTTCTTACAGGAATGTTTAAAGTTTGGGAAAATGCTCATCATTTTACAACATCAGAAGACTGAATTTCTAGTGATAGCTGCTGAAAATAGCACAACTAGTTGTACTCCATCTCATTATTAGACCCCTTTTGTTCATATAGTTATGTACAAAACTAGCACTCTCAATAAAAGGGTTTAATCTTTGCTGCCAAAGGAAGATTTAAAATGGTCATGCACAACGTAGTTCAGTAGTACAATGATAATTTTATATGCTTATCTAAAGGATTTATTTTTTCAAAAAACAAACTACTGTTTTTAGTTTGCCTTATACATTTTATTTAATCTTATATTGGTTAATAATTAGGGATAATGGAACACAGTAATAATTTGACTGTATGCAGATAGACTTTTGAACTGAAACTGAATTGCTGGTGTTTACTAGGCCACTTGAGGAAAAACAGAATATTTTATTTCTTTTTAAAAAGAAAACCAAAATGAACACTGGATTTTAGTGAAAACTATGTCAACTTCAAACCACTCAGGATAGCCACACAAAAAATATTCAGAATTTCCTTCCATCCTTCCCACTCCCTCACTTTCCCCTTGGGAGTTAGGCAGCACTAGATTACCACTTTTGAACCATTTTCAATTATTCTGCTACAGACTTTGGTCCTGCTTATCTTCGTTTGGTTCGTTGCAAAGAGCTCTCAGTGCTGATTTTCTATGAGGATTTGGAAACAAGGCAGGAATATTGGCTGCTGGTGCTTAGGCTATATATTTCATTTCAGCTGACATCAGTGAAAAAACAGTATCTCTGGTATCACTGGCAGGTGAAGGATAGAGAACTATCTTTGAAGCTGGACTATCCCATTTTGCCACAGTGGTACAAGGAATAGGGGTAGTGCTGTTATAAATGGAAAGAAGTGGGGAAAGCTCAGTCCTCAACGGGATCATATGGGGAAGTGAATGCAGAAGCCTGGGAAGAGTGTCAGAAATAAAACTTAGGTGAAGATGGTGGATTTTTACAGGATAGTGTCACCTAAGTAGCATTCATTTTTATTTTTTTTTCCCAGCCTCAGTGGCATACTGCTATCCACCATCTGAATTACACATTGCACTCTAATTAAAGTGTGCGCACTTTAGCGCACCCTCTCTATCCCTTTTCAGGGCAAGACTCCTGTTGATGTAAAGATCTAAAGCCAATAATGACAGCATGGGATGAGTAGCAATCACAATACTACCAGAGAGCCATCTTCTCTTGCTCCTAGGGTGAAGGTTTCAAATATTGTCATTGCTGCTGAGAGTTCATTTTTTGTCCTTAGGGATTCTGGCTTTTAATTCACTGATTAATTAATGCAGGTTATATCTAGCTACACACCTACAGTGAAGTCTTGCAGCCATTCAAGCCAGTGGTAAAATGTTAACTCATGCTGGAGAGGATGGAGGTACCAAACACGCTGAATAGATCTACAAATGCAGTTGCAGAATGCTAGCATTGATATCTGTGTTTCAGCCAGCTGAACAGCCCTGGCCTAGTTTCAATACAAGTGTGTTTCACCTCTGTGTTTAGACTGGTAACATTCATCCTGCTTGCCCACTCATGCTGTAGCTCAAGCCAGCTGTGATCTTACTGTGTGTTATTTGCCCTATACAATTTCCAAGGCTTCCACAACAGTGTCCCACCTGACCTAGGATATCCTCTCTCTCTTCACTTCACCTATGTTGAATTGACACTATGGATTTGTGTCCTGTCCCTTGTATTCATGGGGTGCACTGGAAGGAAGCTCCAAGATCAGCTGTGTTTTTTCTGCTGGGGCCAGATGTACCAAGAAAGATAAGTCAGAAACCTCTCCATTTCTATATTACCTTGCTAGTGGGAGCCTGGAGGCTGGCTAACCGCATTTGCTGCCAGTTGATGGTGGCTTCAGCTCTTCTCCCTCTAGCTAGGGGAGAGGTTAGCCTCTACATTGGAATATCAAATAATCTCCCACATCTGGGAAGCTCCAGAATAAGTTCCTTCAGTGATCTCCTCATGGATTTGTGGCCAGGTTAGGCCACAAATGCTTCAGTGGCATAAGGAAAGGGGTGCAGTACATGTCATTTTTTCTTACAGTTACACGTTATAACAGATGATGCAGCACTCTCAATCACCACAAGTCCTACAGAGCTGGGATATCAAGCCTCATCTAGTAACTTTGAGAGTTCATATCAACCTGAAAGCACTGAGAGTCTCACGTAGGAGAGGGACTCACTAGTTCCCATGCTCACTGTGGGACTATTGCCAGAACTTGCACAGCCATGTTATGCCCCCATTCCCCTACTTTCATTCTTCTAGCTCCTTTGATGTCTTTATGTTCATACAGATCCCAGATTCCTTCATCTAAGAAAATAGCTACCATCAGGCTGGAATGTGCTGCTTGGTTACACAAAGGTTTGTCGCGAGCCTTTTAACTGAAAGTGTGGGTAATTAGCCTCAATGCATATGTGTACTTGTTTGCAATACAGCTATTTTCTGAGAAATGTTACATACTGCAAAGAACTGTCCACTACCCAGTTTGCTCTAACTACACTATTTCTTAGGTACATATTGAAGTCACAGCTGTAAGATTATCTTGACTTTCACGGAAAAAAGGAGCCTTTGTTTCTGGAAGACATGAATGGAGTTTTTTTTTTTTATTATAAGATTTTCTTATTAAATAGTAGTCTACATTAATAGGTGTTCAATGATTCTGATGATAGAGAGGATTGCCTTAATGAGGAAAGGTCTTAGTTATGACTGCCATTCCTCATTACATCATCTTGTTGGACCCTAAGAGGGGCACAGACAGGAAAAATCACAGAATATATTTAATTCCTTATTAGCTGGATATGAATTGTCAGCAACATTAATTCATAACACCATTGCTTTGTCAGAGTTAGTTATATGCGTCATTGTGTTGAGAATATTTTACTGATACAGTTGCCTCTATAATTAGGAGTCTGTCACATTTCAATTATATATTCATACCACTTTTCTAAAGGTTTATAAATCAGATAACTCCCTCTGGGCTCAATTGTACCATGATAATTGTTGTGGGGACAATTTTGTTTGTGTACTGCTGTCTATTAATTTGCTACAAGATTATTATAGATATAGGGTAGGATCATGTGTGATTTCCTGTCTTTTAGGAAGACCTTATTTCATGAAGGTAGGTATTTTCACAGTGTTGGCTCAACCATCTTCTCATGGAAGACCCTGAGAGCTTTACAGTCAGTTTCATTGTCACAACAGCCTGGTAGTTCTAAGTACTTCCAAGAAGACACTTGCAATATAAAAGTGCTATATTTTATAACACTAAATAATATAATCTCAATGAAAGATTGAAGGAAAAAAAAAGGGATCAAACTTTAAAGTGTCTTATTTGTGAACACTATTCTCTAGCAGTTCTTAGCAAACATACATCCTGTCAATGTACAATATAAAACAGTTGGATAAATTACAATTTATTTTAATTAGAAATGCATCTTTGGAGATTGTTTGTAGATGAAGAACAATTAATGCCTTTAATTTAATTCCCATGTAGGAGTCTTCAGGAAAGAACAATTATGGTGTCCAAGAAACCCTTAAACACATGCAGTGATGCACAGATGTGCTGTGAAATTCTTTAAGAAGATTCTCACTGAATATTAAATAACCTTGGAAACTGCTGCCCAGAAATCGTATTTTATTCGCTTTTCTTAGTGTGGGGGTGGAGTGCTAAGAGCTTGTTTTGTCAGAAAAGAGGCTGTTGTAAATTTTTTTCAGACTAATTAATTTAGCTTTACAGGTAAATTAGGCTACTGGATTTGTATTTATGGGTTGTTACTAGATAGGGATTAGTGTTTCTAAGGCTGTGTTATGCAGAATAAAGACTCCTTAAAAGTTTGCCTGTATTCATCTGCAAGTATTGGAATAAATAAAGGCATAGTCTGAGTGGCATTTGCTTGTCCCAACAGGCAATACACTAGGGATAGCTATTTCTGCATGCAGCTCAGTTGCCTTCAGTGACATCCTCTCTCTCTGGGGATAGCATTTTACTGGAAATGCAGAGAGATAGGATAAATAGGTACGGGGAGAAGGTGTGGGGAGAAAACATACACAAACATAGTGAAGTTCTGTTTTCATGCTATCAATCCAAACAGAAACTGTGGAGAAGGGTGGGCTTTTTGCTTCTCACATGAATGCAAGCCATATTTTCAAACAACATTTCAGCAGACTATAATTACTTCTAAGCATGGAAAATTTGTGAAAGTAGAAGAACGTGGAGCAGGGGAGCTGGGAGGCTGATCAGTTGAGCAGCATTAATTTTCTAATAAATGACAAAGGTAGGACCTAATGCTGCCTCTGTCCTGGGCACAGCACAATATATTTTATAGGACTAGGGTATGCTATTTAACCACTAGCACATTTCCCTTTGTGATTTTCTTCTAGCTGTCTAGTACTTGCTGACCCAGTGCCTCTGCACAGCTTGAGAAACAGCCTAGAGTACAGGGTGGTCTTAATGGTCAATTGGATGTGGCCAGCCTAATATTCTGGAAAGAAAAACAACTTAAGTATACAGAGATGAGTGATGCTAGACCCCAGTACTCTAGGCCAGACAGTGAGCCCTGGTCTATTCTGTCTACTGGAATGGGCATAACTGACCATATCAAAATCATAGAGCTAAATACCAGGCAGAATTAAGGAAGGAGAGGAGGGAAATTTCTGTTCAGAAATCACCTCATTCAGGAAAGTACAGAAGCATGTACTTATGTTCTACTAGAGATCAGAATATACTGAAGACCCACTTAAATTTAAGAACTTACTTAAATGCACTGTACAAAATAAGATTTTTCTTTCCAATCAAGTCATGTTATAAGGGCAATTAAAACTGTGCAGTTTCTATTGAAACAGTTGTGGAAATCAGAATTTCGCATGCAAGGCTTGCATTTCTCCATGTGTAGGTCGTCTATTCGTCCTTTAAAACACAAAAAACTTTAAATTCAGAGAGGAATAAATACCTTGTACCACTCCTGACATCCTACTAACAAGTAGGAGGGGGAAAAAAAAAGTTTATTTTAGTATTTGTTGACTTTGATTCTTTAACTGAGAATTTCTTCACACTTCATTAATATACGTAAACCTTTTTCTGCATTTAAGTACAGTAAAACACGTGTTAAAATTTCAAACTTAGTTGAAATTTTCAGTGAAATTCTTAGGTGAATAATTACTTGTTTGACCTTCATCTCTGCAGTGTCTTCTTTTCACCAGCTTCTAACAGTTATCAGTGAGCTTGCTTTTTCATTACTTATTGTGATAGTCTAACTTAGCTGGCAGCCAAACGAGATACAGACACTCCCAACCCTCCACTTCTTCACCTACCACTTTCCCTCCCCCCCACCCAGGGAATCAGGGAAATAATTGGATGGATGAAGGTAAGGAGACTTGTAGGTTGAGATAAGAACAATATAATAATTGGAATAAAATAAAATTAAAATAGTAGTAATAATAATAATGAGAACAACTATATATATATGAGTGATGCACAGCACAATTGCTCTCCACCTGTCAATAATGATCCTGGAGAAGTGAAAAGGAGCCCCAAAACCAAAATTGCCATCCCAGGAAAGTGAGTCCAACCGATTCCTGAGAGAATCCCCCCCTTTCCAGTCAGTCCTGGTTAATATGCAAAATATGATGTAATATGCTATGGAATATCTTATTGGCATATCCAACTGTCAATTCTGGGGTTTGCTAACTTCCCCGCCAGTCCTCTGCACTTTTAAACTACCCAAACATGATGTCCTTGTACCTTATCCACATTGTTCTCATAACAGTACCCAATGACACCAAAACACAGTGCTTTCTAGCTACTAAGAATAAAATTAACCCTATCCTAGCAAAAAAACAGGACACTTATTCAGACAATTATTATTACTAGTCGTCTTGCAAAATTTCCTTGCTAATTTTCAATATTGTTTCTTCAGTTTAGACAAATTGGAGGTTTGGGGTTATTGGGGTTTTTTTAATAACTCCCCCCCCCCCATACTCCCAGAGTGTAATTATGTTGAGTGTTGTACTGGTGTTTATTTTACAAGTGAAATTTCTAGTGCCTGCATGTGCATGCACATCTCTATGTGTAACAGCTTGTAATCTACTCCCAGAAGCTTGACGGAAGTCTTCGCTTTCTCTGATAATCAATGAGCAGAATCTTGACAACAACCAGTGACAACTGCCTGATGAGAGTGACAAATAACTCAGCTGTCATATAGAGAGACATGTTTCAGTTCTTCTGATTGACTCCTTTGACATGTTTAAATGTGTTGTAGCTTATAGGGATCAGTTTATCTCCACTAGAAGTACTGTCTCTGCTCGATGAGGATATGGAGTGCCCATCTCCACGGATTCACAGAAAACCATTCCTGTGAGACTTCTCTTTTCCACCTACTGTCATTCAAGGGTTCAGAAAACATTTCTTTCCAGTAGACTTCAGTCAAACAAGCAGAGGGCAGAAGGAATCTTGATCTTTCATTTACCATTCTGAGATTAAAGTTCTTTTTCTTAAATGGTTCATTTCTGACAGCTAAGAAACTTTACCAGTCTTGTTAGGGAACCTGGATTCAGAGTTTTCCTGAGAAGGGCTAGTCCACAATATACTTTTCCACCCCATCCTCCAGCTTCAGCTTTTACCCAGGTGTAGCATATGTCTTGTAGACATTATCTAGCATATTCCCACTAAAATGACACTTTCCCTGCTGTTAGATGCCACTTAATGCCTTTGTTATTGTACTCTGCCACAGGGTTAGCAGAGTCTTATTTTGAGAAGGATCAATATAGCAAAATATTGATATTGAAAGCCTTTCTCTGTGTGCAAATTCCAGTGGATTAGGGTTACTAGTGCAGAGTTACGAGTAACTTCTACTTCTCTCAGTTTTTTTCTTCACCAGAATGAACCTTTACAGTGAATATGAAGCATTCGGAATAAAAAGTGTTTGCATTGTTATGCATGTTCACATTTTAAATATGTTCACAAAAACATAATGTCTATGAATATTTTATAGTACTATTTTTTTGTTGTCATTTTTACTTACAACAGCAGTTGCTCTGTGTCTATGTAAAACTCCACGAGGGACCATTCATGTGTTGTGTGTTCAGAAGACAGAAATTCTCGATTAAGCCAGTGGCTTGTGTCTTGAGGCACAGAGACATCAGTTGGAAGAGATAATGTTTTCTATTATGTGTTAAAATGTATCACTTGATAATAAAAGATTTCACTGGGTACTTTAGTTATTAGATAGCTTCAATAAAGTGCTATTAAGATGCCTTGAAGCATGACCAGCCAAACCAGTTCATGAATACTTTGTTTGACAGCATTTGTTCCTTGTTATACGTCTAGATACACCTCTCATCCATCTAAATATGTGGTCATTTTTTAAATGATGCCATTTTTTGTCCTTATTATGCGAGTTGTCTTAGAATTTTTTCTGCTATTAATCACAAAGCACAGTGTCTTGGACAGTGCAAAATATTGTAGAGTAAATGAGAGAGAACTGGCTCTGTACATGGGAATAGATTAGAATATCATCAGAAAATCAGAATAAAAAATATTTTATCAGATTTGACAGAACTCCATTTAATAGCTCAGTTTCTAAATTATATGTGATTTCTAGAGTATACTGTACTTCTGAATGTATTGCACCCGTACTCCATGGTAGAATACAAAGTCTGGCACATTTAGGAGAGATTTCCCTTTTTTTTTTGTGTACAGAATTAAGCATTCTCCAGCACACTCAAAATAATAACATCACAAGGGTATAAGGGTGATCCAAATGGCCTTGACAAGGATTGCAACCATGTGCAGGCATAGATGGAAGCATCTTCAGGAGCAGTTCCATCAGAATGAGGGTAATGCAAGCCACAGCTGCTGATTATGCACATACACAAACACAGGCTTCAACTGTTGCTTGTGTTTCCGTACTGCAAGAAAAGGATGGCTGTACAGCTCTCATGAGTACTATCTTCTACAAAATCATCCTACAAATGACTTAAGGGTGGGAACATGTGTCCTTTGAAAAAAAAAGTCTGGGAGAGCTGGTATTGTTCAGCCTGGAGAAGAGAAGGCTCTGGGAACATTATATTGTGTTTTTTCAATATTTATAACAAAGATGGAAAAAGATTTTTTACCATGGCCTGTAGTGACAGGATAAAGTCTAATGGTTTTGAACTAAGATAGAGTAGATTTACATTAGATATAAAGAAGACATTTGTTTGTGATGAGAGTGGCGAGACACAAGTACAGGTTGCCCCGAGAAGTTATGGATGCCCCATCCCTAGAAGTGTTTAAGGTCAGGTTGGTTGGGGCTTTGAGCAACATGATCTCATGAAAAAAAGTCTCTGCTCACTGCAAGGGGATTGGACCAGAAGGTCTTCAAAAGTTCCTTCCAATCTAAACCATTCTGTGATTCTATGGTCTACTGAATGACAACTCGTTTACTCTTATCTGTTTTTGAGAGCATTGCTGCTTAGCCACTTTTTCAACAGCTGGGGAAGGTTTTGCCATTCCTTTTTCCAGCCCTGTGATCTATAAACTGACAAGTATCTCAACTGGCATCACTCAGAAATGGAAGGTGCCCGAGTAGGAGAGCAGCAGTTTTGACTCCTTTGATAGTCTGAGAGGAAGTTTGTCCAGCTGTTTTGTAGCCAGTGCCTGTGTCTCCTACCTGAGATACCTTCCAGAATGCCTAGAACAATGCTGATCACACACTAGAGTTACTTTAAGGGTGAGAACATCCTAAGGCTCTCTGAGCTGCCACAGGAATTATCTACCGGGAGCAACCTAATGGGAATGTCTCTAGTCAAATATCTTGAGGACTGCTGACAAAACTACAGCTACCTTGGGCAGCTACCTGGAACCTATTATCTACTGTCATCTAACAATTAGCTATGAGACCTGTGGTGGCTATTTGGTAAAGTGCATGAATAATGCTCTTATTAATAATGGTGCCATTAGACTCTATTGCCACTGTATGTGACATTGCAGTAACATAAAAGCACTAGGAAATCTTGCATTCCTATGCCACCCACTGCAAAACAAGTCAGGAAAAAGAAAGAAAAGACAAGAAAGGGAAAAAAAAAATGTGAATTTCATAATGTTTCCCAGATGGGACTGAAAAAGAAAATTCATTTTTTAATTTGGTCTGAAAGGAGTGTAGCTTTTTTATAAATTAATTTTTAGTAATTTTTGCAAAGCTCACAGTATAGTTCAAAATGCAACATTGTTTCCCCTCAACTACAATTTGAAATGTGGTGTTACAAACATTGTAGCACTTACAGAGTTTTCAAGCATGCTGTTAATGTAAGGGGCAGAAGTGGAGAGCAGAAATATATCTAATACAGAAAGCATTTGAACAGAACAAGTTTAATCTCTATTTATACAATATTTCAAAAAACCAAAGTTATTATTGAAGGGAAACAAAGTCAGCAGTCTGGCCATTTTAAATTCTGGTTTTAGCTACAGAAGTAATGGTATATTTAACAACCAAACAACTCAGTACAAAACTGTAACTTAGTTAACTTCAGTATAATTTACATACTTGAACTGAATTAGGAAAGCATTTAAGGTGATGTTGTCTTAACAGGACAATATCAGGCCATTATAACCCATCCCTGGAAATCACAGAATCACAGAATATTAGGGATTGGAAGGGACCTCGAAAGATCATCTAGTCCAATCCCCCAAGTACTGAAGTACTTCCTGTTATAAGCTCTCTTCAGAGTTTTCAGTAATAGCAGTCACAGTGGTAAACATTCTTCTTGGTATTAAAAGCTCCACATTTTCCTGTTAATGATGAATTTGTTGTGAGAGCATTGGTACCACTTCAGTGGCTTCCATTTTAATTTATAGAGACAACTTTGTATAAATTTTGTTTAAAAATTGAGGGACTTTGCTAAAGGGCACATGGATAACTGTATGTCTGCTTTACCCCTGGCTGACAAGAGAAGGACTGAAGGGCAGAAAAAGAGTATATCCTTCTTGAAAAATATAGCTACATTAATATGGACGTTTCTGGAAATAAGTTTGGTGTTGCTATGATTTCATGCTAACATTGATATACTTCATTCTGTGTAGTTATTCTTGAGGTGTACTGGGCTTAATTCAGAATTAGACATTATTTTTCCATCTCTTGTCTGCTGCAGTGTCTATTAATGTTTGTGAATCACTTCTGCTGTTTAGAAAAGCTAACCCAACAGACATACAGGATCACTTAATATATAAGAGCTTGCTCAGATTTCTCCAGTTCAAAATATGGCCAAAAAAGCCATTGTTACAGTTTTCCTGCAAAAGTTGCAGAGTCAACTAGCACAGTGATACTTTGGATTTGTTTGTGCATTATTTATCTTCCATTCTTCTGACATTTTATGTGGTTCAGGAACAATGTCTGTATGGCATTTTTATACTGTCTCCATTGGGGAGGCAGCAGAATTTTACTCCATTTTTTTCTTCTTTGAGTCATTCTTGTACTGTCCAAGTTATTGAAAAGCAAGACTGATATAATGAAAGCAAGATTGTACTTTCATTATCCCTGCTATTTCTTAAATGTTAACTTTGGTAATGAAAGCAAAACTCAAATCTAAATTCCTGTCATCTTCCTCTGGAATTTTTGTATGACATGTCTAGTAATTCCAAGGTATCCTTTATTTTTGTTACATACAATTGTTCCTTCAATGGGTAACACCAACAGTTAGGCAGTTGTCCTGAGAAAAGGAATTGGTGTCCATCATGATATTTAACCTTTCTAATATGACTACAAGCTTTTCCTCATACTGGCTTTTCAGTAAATACATTTTCCCTTTTCATTTAATCTAAATATAAATCAAGTAGTCTAAAAATGGATGTCACAGTATAGCTACAGAAGTGGAGAGAAACTGCCAGTAGCTTAAAAAAAATCTGCTTCATCTGTCAATTAATCTTCCAATTCTGTTTTTTTAGGACATTCGCTTACACTTTTACAAAGAGAAGAAATGTAAAGAACTAAGTTTGCATACAATGCAAATTAAAAAGAAACTTAATTCGATCAGTCTCTGAACAGCAATTAGCTGCTGATTGCAAATCTCTCACAGTAGTAAAATATTATTTTATTGAGGTATCTGCTTATAAGAGTGTAAAAAAAAAAAAAAAAAAAAAAAAAGAAAAAAAATCTTTCCCTGCCCCTATTTCTCTGTCATTCTGATAAGTCAAATGTGAAGGAAACTTTATCTAAAAAAATCTATTTTAAGTTCTCTTCATTGGATAGAGGTGTCTGTCCTTAGTTGGCAACCAAACCGGGAAATATCCATTGCAAATACAATGTTCACAGATTGACTGCTCCCCGGTAGGTTGTCAAAAATGTTGATGTCACACATATAATTGGAAAATTTAAAAGGAATTTATTCTGATATATGCTTTCAAAGTTATAAGATATTGAGGTTTTTTACAACAAATAAAATTTATTTTGTAACATTGAAATTCTGAGTTGACAAGATGTTATTGAGCAAAAGTACAGCACACAATATTCCTGCAGCAAAGTGCACAAGTCTACCTCATACACATCATGTATTTGGCTTATATGATTTTCCTGATGAATGTTATAACCCATGCATATCATTTACTGAATAAACTGCTGGTGGTTTATTCTACCAGTTTAATTATTCAGTTGTCCTGGTTTTGCTAAGACAGAGTTAATTTTCTTTTTAATTTTCTAGTTAGTGTTTTGGCTCAGATTTATTGTGAGAAGAACGTTGATAACAGTGCTGGTGTTGTGAGTTGCTGCTGGAGCTCAAGGCCACCGTGTTTGGCTGGGTCACAGCTGCATCAGGACTGGGAGGGAGAAGCACAGTGAATAGCAAAGCCCAGAACTGGCATTTGGATGTGCCAATGAAATATTCCAGATCAGATCACGTCATGCTAGTATATTAACCAGGGCTGACTGGAAGACAGGGCACTTCTCTTCTGGGGGTACCTCTCTGGGGGATCGCTCAGGCTTACTCTACCGGGGTTTTGGTTTTGGGACTGTCTCTCCTCTGGGATCGCTAGCTGGCACAGGCCGGGCATCAGTCAGCGGGCAGTGAGCACTGTGCATCACTCATTTGTATAATTCTGTTATCACTGTTGTTATCATTATCATTTCATTTTAATTAGTAAATAGATTTTATCTTAACCCATGAGTCTCCTTGCCCTTCTTTCCAATTCTCTCCCCTACTCTCTGGGCGAGGGAGGGGGAGGGTGATAGAGCAGGCTGTGTTTGGCTGCAGCTGCAAGCAAAAGGGGTGAATCCACCCAAACTTCCACAGTCCTTTTTTGGCGCCCAACGTGGGGCACGAAGGGTTGAGATAAAGACAGATTTGACCAGACTGTGTTAAAACAAAACTCTGATAAGCACTAATTATGTGGCCTTGGACTTGGTCGGCGCTGAGGGGAACACTGTTTTCTGTGATCTCTAAGGTGGTTTTAGAGCTGTGGGTTGTCTCACCTCACTTGCCGTATATGCTGTTTGCCAGTGTTTATATGTGGTTCATCACCTCCAGGTGTTGGATTGGATTGAGTGATGCTGTTTTGCTGATTAAGGTTTCTGTTGTGCTGTGCTGTGGGGTGCTGGTTGTTGGTATGATAAAATCATGGGCTGTGGGACCAATTTTGTAACTGTATGACATGGTGGCAGGTGACACGACCAAGCCAGTTCCACCGCAACATTCTGGGAGTCGTATAATGGGTGTGGTCACCAATTACACCTTTGCCTGGGACAGCCAATACAAGGAGGAGACACCTGCCTCTGTTTTCCCCTTCTCCTCTGAATCATTTATAAAAGCTCTTGAGAATTTTGAATACTCTTGGGATGCTCAAACTACCATCACCATATTGCTGAATGTGTGTCAGGTTGTGATGTTGTTTAGATCTGCTATGGGTGTTTGGTGCAGATGTCAGTGTTGTGCTGCCACTCAAGTTCCTGCAACCACATCAACCCCCACAACCAGCACTGCGACCACTTCAACCCCTACGATAGTCACCACAACAACTACTCCAACCTCAGCACCTGCTAAGGTTACTCAAACCTTGGTGACAAGCAGCACAGATAAACCAGACAACAAACCTGTGCCAGTATCAGTTGCCCCTGTACAAAAGAGGAAATACAGAAATAAATTTGTTCGCATAACAAAGGATGAGGAGGAAGCGGGGCCATCACGAGAACCTGAGGAAGAGCCAGACCCAGAGGTAGTCACCCGATCCCTATCGCTCAGTGAGCTGTGAGACATCCGAAAGGATCTCACCCGTCATCCAGGCGAACACATTGCCACCTGTATGCTTCGATGCTGGGACAATGGGACCAGCAGCATGGACCTAGATGGCAGGGAAGACAAGCAACTGGGTTCCATTGCCAGAGAAAGTGGCATTGACAAAGCTATTGGGAGAGAGCCACAGACTCTCAACCTCTGGAAGCAACTTCTGTCAAGTGTGAAAGAAAGGTTCAACTTTAAGGATGATATTTTGTGCAATCTAAGCAAGTGGGACAACATAGAGAAAGGCATCCAGTGCTTGAGAGAATTAGCTGTGTTGGAAGTGATTTATAGTAACCTGAATAATGATCAGTTACCCAGAGATCCAGATGAAGTCCCGTGCACACAAGGCATGTGGCGGAAGGTTCTACAGAATGCACCAGCATTGTATGCCAAGTCACTGGCAGTACTTAAGTTCAAACCTGGAGAGGAGCCAAGGGTAGATGACAAGGCTTGCCACCTCCGGACATACGGAGACACTCTGTCCTCCTCCCTCATCTCAGCTGTAGAGAAAATGACCCAAGAGTTCCGGGAATACATGTCCAATTCCTCTGCACATAACAAGGTCTCAGGTGATAAGAACAAGCGTTTCTCTGCCCAAGAGAAATGGCACACACCACGAGGCACACTGTGGTTTGAATTGCGTGACCATGGAGAGGACATGAGGAAGTGGGATGGCAAACCCACCTCATCAGTGAAGGTTTTCCAAAGACAAGGACCTTTACCAAGCTTATCAGACACCAAGTTATGGTCTAGTAGCTTACCTAACAGTGCCTTTATTCTTCATTCAGATAAGTTTCTGGACACTAGAATTTCAAAATTCATAAGTATTGGAATGAGAGATATTGTTCATGATAAGAAGATAGTTATAAAGCTGAAATTTATAACTCAAATCCTTGATCACCCATAGAACACAGTGAACTTGCCTCCAACAAACATTTACAAAACCACAAACAGTTTCAGTGAGGCTTCTCTCAGTATGTGTAGCACTGCTATTTACAATGTCCCATGTGATTTTTTGTTAGTATCTGAAGTCAGGCCTGTGTTACCTACGTCTTACAACCATATTTGCATTCTCTAACATCCCTTTTTCTCTCTGTTCTCAACACCAAAGCTTATAAACACCTTGCTAAAATAACCAGCATCTGAGTCCGCATTTTGTGCTTAGCCAACTTTGACAATTTAATAAACATCTTGGATTAAGCTGTTGTAACTGGACATGCAGTGCTTGCCACAATCTGGAAGCAGCCCAAGCCATTCAGTGCATAACTAATCCTTGTAAGTAGACAGACATAAAGACCTGATGGAAAAAGACCAAAATACTACACACACATGTCTTCAGTAAAACACATGGGAGTTTGTAGATACGTTTTATAGAGTTGGGAATTAAAGTGAGGAAATGTGATATTTGGAAGGAGAATGTGACCCTGCCTTCCCCAGTCTTTGTGTTTACAGAGCCCCAGGGAAGGATGTGGATAGGCTCTGCCAGCCTGCCAACTTATCCACAGAAATTTCGTGGTCTGCTTGCCTTAAGATATGGTGGGTAGGAACGTGCAGTGCAGGGGTCACACTCTTGTACATTGATCAAGTCTATTATTTTGTCATTGAAATTTAACTCACCTCAGCTAAATGCTGGTTAGCAGAGTGCATCTACAAAGACAGAAGAAACACCACAATACTATAGATAAACATATTTAGATAATTATTTATAGCAATCCACACTCCACGTATGAATTCTTACTTTCTAATACATGTCAGGTCTGGTCTGGGACAACTGAAACAGGTTGACATTATATTTTTCCTATAAATAAATGAAATTCCGAGGAAGAAGTGGTTTGGATTGTTCATCGGGTCCTGCCAAGGGGTTACCCCTTCTGCAGAAAGGTCTTACTCTGTGCCAGTGCCAAGCCACAGGCGCCACCTCCACTTACACCTGCTGACACACATGTGTCAAAAATGTAAAATCCAAGACAAAAAGGTGTAGAAAAGTAGCGACTGTAGGTGCTACTGACTGCCAGCAAGACAGGTTGTATTGCAGCTGGTGAATGGAAAAGACATTAAAAGCATCTGAGTGTCATTAAATACAGTATGTAACTTGAGAGCCCAGCCTGTAGTCACTCCATGTGCAGACAATCGATCCACTGTTGAGATAGCCCAAGCATGTACTTGGCTGAACCACAGGCAGGGGTACAGCAGAGTTCAAGACATACATTGTGTGCTTTCCCCAAGAAGATGTTAACTGATGGAAGATGCATAGCCATGGATGATAGCGGTGCCAAAGCAGGACAAGGAAGATGAGAGCTGGGATGAGTTTCACGTTCCATATCCCGGTGAACAACTTGCTGAGGTTAGAAGGGTAATATTTTGCAAAGAAAATCCCAGTCCAGAAAAGGTTAGAACATTTGATTTTCAAGCATCAAATAATCTCAGGAAATACCCTGATTATAGTAACAAAATTAAATATGACTAATTTGGAGGAAAGGGGCCTTGGTAATATAATGGATGGATTCTTTTAAAGCAAGGATATATTTTTACAAAGGTGAATAGTCTCATGTCAAAACAATGATGTTGTAGTAAAATGCAGTATTTCCATTGACAAATATAGTTCATCAAATGAAAGTATTATGAAGAACCATCTATGAATAATATCACAATTGTCCCTACTTTGTTTCGGGGAAAAAAAAAATGAAGTGGATTTTTTGATAATATCTTATCTATTTTGAAAATTTATTTAATTTTCTAGATGTTTCGGAAAAATGATCAAAAGCTGTAAAATACTTGGTCATATCTGTCAGTTAGTAACATCTTTTTTTCCTAGAGTTTCCCTTTTCCTTGAGCAACTATGACACAATTTTAATTCACTGAAGCAGTAAACCACAAGTAAATTTTGTGGACTATGAAGAAAAAATGAAATACAAGTTAATTTGCAAACATTTATGCAAAGATATTGATGGGAAGAATTATAGTCATGCAGTAAAACAAAAATATATATGATGTTTCTTTATAAATCAGGTTAACTCACATTCAGAATACTGAGCAACCATAATTAATTTTGTGGGACTAATTTAGAGATTTAAATTATTTTTGCTGCATAATTTGATGTATTGTTTAACAATCATAATTCCATACAGGAAAGTTAAAAAGAATAGCTGTACAAAATCTGAGTTTTCAGGGACTGTCACCTGACAAAGTAATAGAAAATAGTTGTCTAGTTTTCATTTTTACCCTACTTACTACCTTTCTGAATAACAGTCAACTGTCCTACAAGTTACTCTTTAAAGTCATTATTCCTGTAAGATCATAACTAATTTACAAGTATAAATGAGAGAAATTTTACTGATGACTGTTAATCAATTTATGAGGTCTATAGATGAGCAAAAGGAAAGCAGATCTGTTAAGTTGTGATATCAAATCACAATAATACACTATCTTTGCTAATTTTCAGCACGACAGGCTTAATTACTTGTTGCAGAAGTGCCTTTAGTTTGAAGGAGAAGAAGACAAAGATAGAATAAGCCCCTCTGACAGCAAATTAGTAGCCCACCAAAGGACTGACAATCATTTATCTGGGAAGATATCCCTATGTGAGACAAAAAAGTAGAAAAGGGACTGTTGTACACTGGGATCTCAACACCAGGATGCTTTAATTTTTCTGCGGGCAAACATCAGGGATATTCTTATTGTCCTGGATAACCATAAAAAGGCCCATCAGCTTAAAATACTGTGGATCCAGTGATGCTTCATTTACTCTAGAGTTTACTTAAGCCTAAATATGTGTCACTACTTTTATTTTATGAATCTGTTTCTGTAAAAATGCAAATATTACTCATGTTGTTAACTAAACCCATCTTCAAGTATAAACAAAAGGCTCACCACTCTATCAGCCAAATTCTTGTTTTCAGTGAAAGAACTTGTATAAGGTGCAAGACCAATTCCTCTTTCTAGCAAATGGCACTTTCACAACCATCCTGTAGCTTAAAGGTTCCCTTTAAGCTATTGTTTTCCAAGAGGTGGGACCTGGAGCCCCTCAAATGGCTCAGGAGAGTGCATAGGGGGTGGCTCAAGCTGCTGTGTTCCAGGAATGAGACCTGCATGGGGATCCTGAACTCATGGCACAGTATGGTGAAGACAAAATAGCTATGAGCCTCTGAGGTCAGCTATTTCTCAGATACCTAATAATAACCTCCAATTAGCAACTAAAAAATGTGGATCAGAAACCTCTTTCTAAGAATCATTCTCCTCAATCAGGAGATAGAAGTAGGCTTTTGGTGTGCATGACAGCAGATAATCACAAAATAGTTCTGGTACCTGGAGTACTAATTATCTCTCTATAATGCAAAAGTCATTTTTCTTTATACACTAAGCAGATGTAGAGTACATATGAACATGGTGTACTTTGGAACTGAAATTTATTATCCATTTCTTCAAAAATTTGTCATAAAATAGGCCAAAGAAATAATGATGTGCTTGATGAGTGAACTTTAAAAACATTTTCTGAGGCTGTTCTTTTCCAGCAAACTTTTCATATTTGAATAATATTTCTTTCTGTTTTCTGGTTCAGAACATTGCTTTTTTGAGCTGCATTAGTTCTAAATCTGAAAGTAAAAAAAAAAAATTAACCTTTTAATCCTAGGAAAACTGACTCTTCATTATTTCCATATCTTAGGTTTATCATGTAGGTTGTCAAGACACAATAAAGCTATATATTTTTTGCATATGCTGCAAAAAAAAAAGAAAGGAAAATTAAGCTAATTTTTTTCAAGCTAAACTAGCTTTACAGCTAAACACTTTGCAGCCATCCCAAACACAGCAAGTCAAATATTCTTGGATTATGTTCAGCTCTCTATGAGAGCACAAGAGTCCATTCAAAATACTCCATAAAAGAAAACAAAATACAAATTAATTTAAAAGGGATCACAGAATTTCCCTTGGTTAAAGTTGTGTATTAATAACCCACAGAAAACATTTAATCTGTTTTAGTAAAATGTTTGACACTTTTCCCCACTGGAGACATTAACAATACTATTCCAAACATTTGTGGATTAGGCTGATAAAATCTTTCAGTTAGCCAGAAATATCTTGGTACAGTGGATTATCTACATGTATTATTTGTAAGATAAAATGCTGCATGGCTACAAAAAGCTTACTGCGAGCCTCAGGATGAGATCTCACATGCTTCTGAGATGCAGTCTAAATAGGAAGGTGTGGAGATTCCATAAGGAGTGTCCTAACCTATTTGTGTGAATTAAATCAAAGTGCTCTAAACACTGTACTTTGTACTGCAGTAATAGCAGAGCTGTAACCTCCAAACAGCCACACGCACACACACACACAAAATGTATTTGTTTGTTTCCTTTTTTTGTTGTTGTTTTTGGTTTTTGTTTTTGTTTTTGTTTTTTCAAAGACATGTATCATGGATGGGACAAAAATGTGTGTTGAAGAACATTACTATTGAAAGTAAGCCGCATCTTTTTTACGGAGCCTCAGGAATTGGGGATTGGTGTCATCAGCATGAAGGAAGCAGAGTAGAAAATGATGAGTAGAGAAGCAACAGCTGGGTGGTTGGTTTTGCTCCAAGAGGCAATATGAAGAACCAGCAGGAGCTCAGAGCTGAAGGTAGGAGGGATGGGGGAGACCAACAGGCTCCTCACAAGGGTGGGCAAATGACCATTGCAGTGATCCCAACACAGAGGACAGCCCAGGGTGCTGGTGTTCACCTGGGCATCAGACTTTGCCCGCAGTGAGTTGCCATGGCTATTTGCCACAGAGCCCATCTCCCATCCAAAAGCAGGGTGTCCCTGGCTAAGGGACAAGGCAACGGATTGCTCTCAGTAATGCAGATGAGTTTTAGAGAAGCAAGTGGTACTTTATTTCCATGCATCAGAATGGAAGCCGGTCCATATAAGCCAGTTCCTTCAGAAACATAATAGATAAGATGGATCAATGAAAAAAGGAATGTTTCCTTTATTGGTGTTTTATTTTACTGCTGATGTAAAGGATTTTAAGTAATGTAATAGATGGCTTATTAGTGACTATTGTTTCTGTTGTTTTGGACACCTGTATGAAGTACAAAAAAGCCCTTATAGTGGAATATATTTACATTTTATTTTGACACCTCTCTGTCACTTCCAGTGTAATCAGTCTTTGGAAGCCTCTTGAAATGTGCTGCGCTGTTTAAGATAATAATTTGCAAGGAAAAAACAGACATAGTGAATAAAGCAGCATTTATGCAAACTTTCAGAATGAAACTATGACTACTGCAATATTTTACAGATAGCTATGGCACTAATTACAGAACTTCTCCTACTTTGCCAAGAGTGGGACAACCAAAATATATTAGAAAAATAATAAATTTAGTAGGCAGTATCTTATTATAGCTATAAACTAATATTGTAGTAATATGCAAAAAGCCTTACCTTAACCATTTTTATATAAATTACCTGTTAATGTACTAAATGAAAGGAAAGCACAGCACATAAAAGCAGATGTAAATGCTACATCCTAATATTTCCCAATGTTCAGTTAATAATTTATATTACACTTTGTGAAAAGGCAATTATACATCATATTTCTACCTGCTCTGAGTTGCAGTTGGACTATCCCAGCTTTGTATGAAAGCTTCCTTCTTCTGACAGCATCCACATTAATCACTGGAATTAAATGAAAATCAAAACCAGCAAGGCTTGCACTGTGAGATACTAGCATTGGACTGAGTGTATTGGTCTGTTTGTTTAACAACTTAAATAAATAACTTCCTTTTCTCTGTCACTCCTTGACATACGCTGCCTTTTTTTTTTTTTTTTTTTCTTTTTGTCCTCTGCTTTTGCTTTTGTGGTGATTTAACTTAGCTGGCAGCCAAACAAGACACAGCCACATGCAGCATCCCCCTCCCCCTGCACCCTTCCCCCCCACCCAGGGACTTGGGGAGAGAATTGGAGGGGTAAATGTGAGGAGACTGGTAGGTTGAGATAAAAACAATTTAATAATTAGAGTAAAAATAAAATTAAAATAATAAGAATAATAAGAGTAATAATAATAATAACTATACATATATGTATCTATATGAGTGATGCAGAGTCCAATAGCTCACCACCTGCTGATAACGATCCCAGGGGAATGAAAAGGAACCCCAAAACTGAAATTGCAATCCTGGAAAAGTGAATTCGAACAATTCCTGAAAGAATCTCCCCCTATTTCCAGTCAGCCCTGGTTAATATAGTAAACGTGACATAATATGATATGAAATATCTTATTGGCATATCCAACTGTCAATTCTGGGTTTTACTAACTACTACACTTTTTTTCTCCACTTCTCCCTTCTAGTTGTCTGTTCTTGGAAACTGCCCAAGCACAGTGTCCTTGTAGTTATCAACATTTTTTCTCATAACAATCCTCACTGAAATGAAAACTCAGTTTTTTCCAGCTACTAATTAAAAAAAATAACCCTATCCTAGCAAAAACCAGAACAACTTTTAAGGAACATTTGTTCTCTGTCTCACTAGATTTGATCCAGAACTTACTGGCTTGAGAAGAAATTGCTCCTTTGACTTCAGTGGGCAGTGGAAAAGACTCAAGTTGAGACTGCTCATACATTTTAAAATAGTTTCTCTCTCACTTTTCTATACTGTTATAATTCAGGAGGTTTTCCCATTGTATTTAGTGCTGACTGAACCCTATATAAAAGATAATATGCCCCTATAAAAGATAATGTGTCCATGGAAAATTTGACAAGAGTCCTGATATAGATGTTTTTAGCAGGCATCAACTGAAGTAAGATATTCATCAGACCAACATATGCGTAAGGAACATTTCCATGGGACTGTGTAAAGGATCATAATTAGTCTTATTGTCAGTCCCTGGGCAGCTCCCAAGACTCCAAGGAGATGGAGAGGACGATTCTGGGATTTATAAAAAATCAATCAAATGAGAAGTTTGTATAACAGCATATACAGAATATGAGGAAGGCTGAAAGCGAAAGAGTCCTTTAAGAGAGTATTAGCACAGAGAAAGGACATCTAGATACTTTAAAATTGCATTTAAAACTTTTTTACAACCCCCTAATAGTTTTTTATTCTTAATTGTCCATCTGGATGTGCAGTAGGCATGGTTTTATCTGTGTTGTGTCAGATATCCACTAAGGAAATGTCAGGCCATGTCCTTCCAGGGTAAGAAAGCAACTGTTAACTAGTTTGCTGTAATGAAAAAGAAGTGGCAGATTATGCATTGTAGTAAATGAATAACTGTTTAAGGTCTTCACAGTTGTTGTTAAAGCTGTCTGTAGTGCCCACACTCAGTCCTATGGAAACAATGAAATTTAATCTCGGCTACTCTGGGTCCAATACTATGTGAATGATGAAGATATATAATGCAGCCTAATACTTCCTCTATTTCAGGAGTAGTACTATAGCAAGACACCTGCAGAGTCCTGCCTATAGATTTCCCTTCCATCAGATTTACCTTAAATCCCCCCCAGAATGTAAAATGTGTTTTCTTAGTCATTTTATTATATAGGGCAAACTAAAAATTCTTGTAGACAGAATGAAAGGAAAGGGGAAGATTGTCTTAAAACCCAAATGAAGACGTCATACATCTTCATTGTTCTTGAGGGAAGGTAAATGGGATGCATGAGTATAAAAGAGCTGAAAGAGCCCTTGTTCTGCCTGGGAGACTCAATACAGCTTTTCTCAACCAGAACCGCCACAATGTTTTATAACTGAGCTCAGATGAATCCAGATGTACCTCAGCCCCCTGCACTGGACAGCAGTGCAATGTTGTCTATAAGATGGATGTGGCACTTTATCCCCAGCTCAGGTCTCCTTCCTTAAGTGACTGACAGGCACCCTGCCCAAATGGCTGCTTGTCCTGACTCCCAGTCTGCAAGTCTCTGCCCCAGGACTGCAAACTCTGGGTACCTCTCCTCAATGATTTGTCCTTCCAGGCCTGCTGCCCACCTCTGCATGTAGCTACTGTACCACAGGCTGTCTGCTGGCCACTCAGCCACAAGCACTCTTAGATTGTGAGTACTGGTTAATGTTTATTGGAAAATATCAGATTAAGGTAGCACATTCTTAGGAACTGTGATCCTTCTGTAAGCCTTAGTGCATTTCTTTGCATGTGAAAAAAATCTGATGTAACAAGGGGTTACTAGGATGCAAACTGCATTTTAGAGATTAATCTTATCTCTTTGAGAACTTTGAACCCTGAGTTCTTGAGGAATTACTAGAAATTATTTCACCCTCTTTACCTGAGATATCTGAAACTTACTTTCCTTCCCTTCTCTACTGTTTCCCAGTTTTCAGCCTTCAAGTCATTATGGCAATGTGCATTTGGGAATTCATATTACCTTATTACTGCAGTGTAAATCCACAGAGAAGCGTTAGCAATTTTATGGTCATTTATACTGCAGTCAGCAATAGAGAGAAACAGCAGAGAAAGGTGTGGAATTGGCTATTGAGGATGACTGAATGGTTAAAGCTATCACCCAAGCTGTGATGCTAGAAATCACTACCTGACATGGTGATTTCTAATGCAGTAGATAAAGACACAATAATTGCTGTATCAAGTGCAAATACAAAAGAGACTCCAGAACACACTCCACTGCCATCCCGAAACCGGGCAGTGGATAGTTGTGCTAAGAGAAATCTGCAGTTTAGAGGCAGGAAAAAGTGTGTAAAATAATGTACTATGTAAGAAGAGTATATGCACAGTTTTTGCACAATCCACCTTTATGCAGCCTGCCAGCTTTCTCATCTATGAACAAAGAGCTCTTTTTTCTGCATAGCGAAAGTGCCATTGTACAGCCTTGTGGGTAGGACAGTACCTGCTTGTCTTGGTGTATGGAAGAAAAATATGAAATACTAATGCTTCAGTAACAGACCTCACTACAGAGCTGTTGCTGAGTACTTGGCTCTGTGTGCTACCTTGCCACTCCAGGAGCAATTTGGTTCCCCTGATCTGTCTGTCTCTCTCTTTGTTTTTTATCTTTAAATCTTAATGGAACTACTTATTTCTATTCACAGATTTAGGACTCAGGAAAGCTTGCTGTAGTTTTGTCAGATAGGGGCAAAAAAAAATGAAGGCATCTTCTTTCTACTTAAATTTTGTACAGGAAGGTTTAGAAACTGATTACATGAAGGCTTTGGTAAGAAACTAAACTGATCTGATAATTTCTCCTCTGTGCCCTGCTTAGTAAGTGTCACTCAGTGCACCGCAGCCCTAAAACACTTTTCCGTTGACTAAAGGCTGCTAGTGGGAAGGAAGGATATAAAAACCTTATGCTGTTGGGTTCTGTTGCCTCTGTCTTGAGTGTGCCAAAGTGTGGCTTTAAAGGTACCCACACAGCCAAGATGCAGCTTCCCAAGAGCAATCATACAAACTATATTACAGTAAGAACTCAAACTGCTCCACAGTTATAGTAGCATAAAATAATTGAGAAGAATTGCTTATGTTTTTCAATTTCAATGGAAATTAATAAGCATGTTTTCTTGTGAAGTTTTATTTTGATACCCTATCATCATCGTTGCTGTCTAGGGAATAACTGAGTACTTTAAAGTTCTTTTTTTTTTCTTTTTTTTTTTTTTTTTCCCCGGAAGCAATCATTATTTCTCAGTATGAATTTTTAAAGTTGATCCTTACAAGAAAAGTTTCAGATCTGCTTTTGGAGAAAATGTTTTGTGCTAGTATCTTCACTTGCATTACAGAACATTACTAGCAAAGACTCATCCAATTTCACTCAGCAGAAACTCTGCTGGTAAGATCAGATCGCAAAACAAGCCAAAGAATTGGAAGCAGGCTTTACCTTCTCCCCTAAAGGTAAGCTTTTTTGTCCTGTCGCTCATACCTTTCTGATAGCAAATGATGCAACATCTCTGGCACAAATCTGCCTTAGCCAGTTCAGCTGCATGTTTGCATTTAGTAATGTGGACTGAAAAGTGATGGACCATTTTTTTTCCTTTAAAAATAGAAGAAGGTACTCTAGAGATATGCATTTTCTGTTGATAAAAGCAGAGTGATTAATTTACATGTACAGCTGCCTTGAAGGCTGACAGTCATCTACTTGACAGGACAGAGCAACCGGATCTACCAGAAATTAATATTTCATAGCAAAACTTGGCTCTTATTGATAGACAGGGGACAGGTGTTGGTGTCAGCAATGCCATAGGCCAACTTCTGTTAGAGTAAAGGAATTGCCCTGAGTGGTAATGAGCTTTGTAGAATGTAAACGGCCTTTGCTACAACACTCTTTGACTCTAAGTCTGTCTAATCACTATAGTCTGTGATTTTATGATCTATATGACTGAATTTTTAAGAATAGGTCCTTAATTTTTCTGAATAAGTAATTAGAAATTGATTAAAGTATACACATAGGCACTTAATTAAGCACTAAACTATCTTAAATGAATACTTGGACTTCTGAACAGGGAATGGAGTCCCTAACTTGGACATATCCATCTTTTGAAGTCTGATATTCCACTGGACACCATATGTTATCAAACTGCTGCAGACCCAAAAACTATCTTTTGCTTAGTAAACAACAAAGCAATTGCATACTTCAAGTTTGTAGTATCAGAATCATCCAGGAAGTTAACACAAATCTGAGTAAAAATAAATTATATTAAAATCTCCTGGATGGCTTGTTGGGTGTGAACCAACACTGCAGAAACAGAAAACAGTTGACTATTGTTTTCTGACCTACACATCCATAAATCAACTGTTATTATTTATTTCTTTACCAGAACAATCAAGATGGAATGCTATAAAGACACTTTTGCTAAGATGTTCCATTAGCTGAAAATCTAGGTCTTCACAGTCCCTTTGAAACAATTAGGTCACAACATTTCTAGCTTGATTCATTTCCCATCTATTGTTTTTCAGAAAAATAAAATAAGCAGCCAGATCTATATGCTTATTACATAATACTTAAAACTCACTGGTTGTCAGAGACACCTCTTACATTGTGCTATCAAAACCAGAAAAGCAACAAATTTAGCAGAAATTTTAAGTGTTGCTAATCCCTCAAAGAGGGGGCAAAAGAGCCTCTGTAATTTGTAGAACTCAACTGCTCCCTAAGGGAAACAACAAACGTACTTCTCTGGTTCTCCTATATTTTGCAGGTTAATTGATTAGATCCAGATTTCACTAGCTTTCCACATGCAGTTAAGTTTTTACTCCATGGGTAGTCCATAGATCTGAATGGATATATGGGGGAAGTATGGAATTAATCGCTGCTGTGTTGGGTTGGCGGGGCCATGAGAGTGGAAGGAAGACGTGTTCTGGTTTTGGTCACGGAGGGAGCGGCTGCCTTGTGAGAGCGAAAACTTCCCTGGCTCCAAGGCATACCTGCCCACCCCCCAGACCAAGCTGAACCAATGAGCACTAGAGAAACGCCTCTGCAAATCCATATTTGTGAGGGGAAGGACTGTCTTGAAAGGAAGAAGGTGGGGTGAACCTGGAGGAGAGGCCATTGAACTGAATCAACGATGACCATCGGCCTAAACAAAGAGAGAGCTTTGTTGTCAGGAGGAAGGAGGAGGAGGGGGAGGAAAACCTCAAACACCCAGTTCAACTGCATGGAGTAGGAAAAGGCAAAGGAGGTCCCTGCAGCCTGTGGAGGTTCAATGGAGGACTCCACACTGGAGCAGAAAAGCTGAGCCTGAGGGCAAGTGTGACTGGAATTGAGGCCCCAGAGTTACCCATTATCAGAGAGGGAGTGGACTCTCACAGCTGGGGCGTGAGGAGGTCTGCTGGACCAGAGGCCCGTCTGCAGCCCATAGATGTCCCCATATTGGAGCCAGGAGCTGTGACCAAAAAGGTCTGTGAATCCATGGGAAGCCCCCATTAGAACACTTTGTTCCTGGACTTTCATACTGATCCAGTAATCAAAAATATTAAAATATTATCCAGAAAAATGTTTTCTCTCTCATTCTTTCTCAATAACTGTATTTATCTGTCTTCTGTTGGATACCAATTACACTGGTATTCATAGCAAAATACAAAGAAAATGAAAAGGAATTAATAAAGTTAGGTCATTGTACAGGAAGTTTCAACAATGTTGATGCTACTGTTTTGGGGACTAGAAAAAGTGAATAAAATTTGCAGAAATTTATTTTCTTATAGGTAGAACTATTTTTACTTGACTTGTGCCTGAAGTACAAGAAATTTTACAGAAAAAGTGTCCTCTGTATCTCTCCCTGTAGTAATTATATACTGAGGCTCTAGAAACAACAACATAATATAAAAGTCTATATCATTTGTGGCAAATGCAGATGTTTCAGCACATATTTTTTCTCATGTAAAGCAAAATTTATCTGATTTTCCCTATGTACTCTTCCTAGGTACATTGCAATACTTTTTGTAGCTCTTCTGAGCAGTTCTAAGGAGTGAGAGGTAAAAGAAGAGGTGTTGGGTATTGTGCTTTTTAAGACTCAGAGGAAAATGTGGAGAAATATCCCAGTAAGCTGAGACCTTTCCTTTTGAGTGTGACTGAGTTTTTACTGTCCCTGGCATCATTGCTTCATTCCCCTAAGGTGCAAGGTGAGCTCAACTCCAGTTTCTGCAACAGCTCATGTAGAGGGAGAATGAGCTGCTCCATCTCTCTTCTCCTTCCCCAGCACTCTTATATAGCTATGTTCCTAATATAGTGATGTTCATGTATACTTTTAAAGAATTAATAAAAAATTAAGAACTGAGATGATACAAAATATTCTCTTGTTTTTTCCCTCAGAGACGTATCATAAGCAGAAACTGGTTTTTGACTTGTTCCAGCAGAGTTTCTGCAGACAAGATGTGTTTTCAGATCAGAGCCAGAGATTTCAGGAAGAGATGCTGGCAAGATAAGACCAGGACTTCTATCAGTGAAGTCCCATGGGTTATTGTGGAGGAAAACACTTGTTAATGGGGCAGAGAGTGGTTTCAGAACACACCGAGGTTTGTATTTAACTTGGAAAAAGCAAAAGTCCCAGAACTGTTTTTATAAAAAATAGTATAAAATTTTCAGAGTGAAACGTTAGACAAATGCATTCTCCTATCCTCAGAGTACTACTAGCCAGAAAATCATCAATTTCTTTGACAACAGAATTACAAAAACTGTAGCAACTGCAGTAGTAATGATGAATACCAAGATAAGTTACGAAGGAAATGTAAATAACTAAATACTGATTAAATGTTGAGAAGCAGCTGAAATGTTTTGTACCTTCAGAAGAAGGTAAGAATAGGGTAATGACTGCAAATTGATCTCATTAAAGTATAAATTTGTAATTGCTAAGTGCTACTAAGAAGGTTCAACTGGACATTGAAATAGACTCTCAAGAAAAGTGACAGAAGCCTTAGATGTGTGACTGTAACTGTGAAGTACATTTAAGGATATGGCGTTGATGATGGTGTGGACTGCACAGGCAATCCCTTTCAATTTCTTGCAAAAACTTTTTCTGTGGCTCCATGACCACATGGAAGAAATCTACAGTACATAAAAACCTGCTGTATGGCCCTATCACACGTAGAGGGACCCTTAAAAACTTGTATGGCTGCAAAATCTGTTATAAGTGCTTATTGTCTAAAACAGCTGTTAAAAAAAAAAAACAACTAAAAAACAAAGCAAAACAAAAAAATAAAAAACCCAAACAGTAATGGAAGAAAGCTTCTGAGTGTGGTCCATTTTTAACACCAGAAAACACACTGCATAATCTCATTCAGAAATGTGAGAAGCTCCATTTTAAACCTAATTAGATTTTGACCCTCTGATTCAATCCATTAACCACTGTCCCAGAACCCCATTCCTCTCACACAAACCTTCATCTGATTGCAACCTGTCTTTATTCATGACTGCTTACATTCATTTGTTCTTGGGCCAGCAGCATCCCTTGGTTTAAACTTCTCTTCTCTTCTCTTCTCTTCTCTTCTCTTCTCTTCTCTTCTCTTCTCTTCTCTTCTCTTCTCTTCTCTTCTCTTCTCTTCTCTTCTCTTCTCTTCTCTTCTCTTCTCTTCTCTTCTCTTCTCTTCTCTTCTCTTCTCTTCTCTTCTCTTCTCTTCTCTTCTCTTCTCTTCTCTTCTCTTCTCTTCTCTTCTCTTCTCTTCTCTTCTCTTCTCCTCTCTCTCTCCTCTCCTCTCCTCTCCTCTCCTCTCCTCTCCTCTCCTCTCCTCTCCTCTCCTCTCCTCTCCTCTCCTCTCTCTTCTCCTCTCCTCTCCTCTCCTCTTCTCTTCTCTTCTCTTCTCTTCTCTTCTCTTCTCTTCTCTTCTCTTCTCTTCTCTTCTCTTCTCTTCTCTTCTCTTCTCTTCTCTTCTCTTCTCTTCTCTTCTCTTCTCTTCTCTTCTCTTCTCTTCTCTTCTCTTCTCTTCTCTTCTCTTCTCTTCTCTTCTCTTCTCCTCTCCTCTCTCCTCTCCTCTCCTCTTCTCTTCTCTTCTCTTCTCTTCTCTTCTCTTCTCTTCTCTTCTCTTCTCTTCTCTTCTCTTCTCTTCTCTTCTCTTCTCTTCTCTTCTCTTCTCTTCTCTTCTCTTCTCTTCTCTTCTCTTCTCTTCTCTTCTCTTCTCTTCTCTTCTCTTCTCTTCTCTTCTCCTCTCTTCTCCTCTCTTCTCTTCTCTTCTCTTCTCTTCTCTTCTCTTCTCTTCTCTTCTCTTCTCTTCTCTTCTCTTCTCTTCTCTTCTCTTCTCTTCTCTTCTCTTCTCTTCTCTTCTCTTCTCTTCTCTTCTCTTCTCTTCTCTTCTCTTCTCTTCTCTTCTCTTCTCTTCTCTTCTCTTCTCCCCTCCCCTCCCCTCCCCTCTCCTCTCCTCTCCTCTCCTCTCCTCTCCTCTTCTCTTCTCTTCTCTTCTCTTCTCTTCTCTTCTCTTCTCTTCTCTTCTCTTCTCTTCTCTTCTCTTCTCTTCTCTTCTCTTCTCTTCTCTTCTCTTCTCTTCTCTTCTCTTCTCTTCTCTTCTCTTCTCTTCTCTTCTCTTCTCTTCTCTTCTCTTCTCTTCTCTTCTCTTCTCTTCTCTTCTCCTCTCTTCTCCTCTCCTCTCCTCTCCTCTCCTCTCCTCTCCTCTCCTCTCCTCTCTTCTCCTCTCTTCTCCTCTCTTCTCTTCTCTTCTCTTCTCTTCTCTTCTCTTCTCTTCTCTTCTCTTCTCTTCTCTTCTCTTCTCTTCTCTTCTCTTCTCTTCTCTTCTCTTCTCTTCTCTTCTCTTCTCTTCTCTTCTCTTCTCTTCTCTTCTCTTCTCTTCTCTTCTCTTCTCTTCTCTTCTCTTCTCTTCTCTTCTCTTCTCTTCTCTTCTCTTCTTCTCTGGTATTTTTTAAAAAGGGCAATTACATCCTCCTTTCTTCCATTGTGTTGCTAGGCTGAACAAGTCAAATGTCTTTACTCTCCTCATGTAAGACAGGCTCATAATTCCCTTGACCATTTTAGTAGCACTGCTTGGAACTTTATGCAGCTTGAGTTCATCTTTCTTGCATGTGAGTAACCAAAGTGTGCACAGCACTCCTGACAAGCTCTTGCTGATGCTTCATGAAGAGGTATTAACGGGTTTCCTGTCTTTAGTGGGAATACCTCAGCTGATACATTTGTTTTTTTCATGACAACAGCAACATCTGAGGGTCATAGTCACACTGTGGTTGATAAAAACATTAAATCTTTCTTTTCTCTGCTGCTTTCAGTTGATGAGTTCCCTGTTCATAATAGTGGGCCTCACTGTGTGTCTTTAAATGCATGAGTTAGCACTTTGTGATTAAAGTTTATCCCTTCTCGGTAATCTCTGTTGACCAGGTGTGGTGGATTGGCTTCACCCTTTTAGTTTGCAGCCAAACACAGCCTGCTCTCCCATCCTTCCCTGCCTCCAGGGAGTAGGGGAGAGAGTTGGAAGGAAAAGGGCAAGGAGACTCACAGGTTGAGATAAAAGCTATTTATTAATTAAAATAAAATTATAATGATAATAACAGTAATAACAGAATATACAAATGAGTGATGCACACTGCAGTTGCTCACCACCCACCCACCGATGCCCAACCTGTCCCAGCCAGCGATCCCAAAGTCCAGATAGTCCCAAAACCCAAACCCCAGAAGAGCAAGCCGGAGCAATCCCTAAGAGAATACTCTTGATTTCCAGTCAACCCTGGATAATATACTGACATGATGTGATATGATATAGAATATTTAATTAGCACATCCGAATACTTGTTTGGAGTTTTTTTCTTCACTATGCTTCCCCCAGTTTTAATGCAGCTGTGAACCAGCCAAACACAATGGCTTTGAGCTCCAGCAGCAACTAATGACATTAGTACCTTTATCAACATCCTTCTCATAACAAGTCCCACATTGAAACTAAAACACAGCTATTCTAACTACTAAGAAGAAAATTAACTCTATCCTAGTAAAACTAGGACAGTATCCACCCCTTATTCCATACCATTTACTTCATGCTCAGGTTTATATTTATATATACTCACATATACGCACAAATATAATTCCCTTAGTTTATGGGTCATTCCTTCAAAATGTCTATTGAGTTCATTTAATCTGCAATCTTGGTTTCCATCTGTCATGACAGTCTTTCAAGGTAGGTGAGATGATGTGGAATTTGCACAGTCAATGGTGTAGGTGACATTGGACACAGCAGGAGGATGGTGTGAAATCTCTGCTGCATGCTGCATCCAGAACTTATAGTCAGTGTATCTGGTGTGGTCTATGCCCAGGGTCTGCAGGTTGAAGATGTTGATCTCGAAGATGCTGTTGGGAGCCAACTCTGGTTCCATCAGAGTTAATTCTGCATTAACCTGCGGAGAGTCTCAATACAAAGACATTAATATAAAACACAACAACCTTAGCAATGATGATATAGCAATTCATTGGCTGTTTTTACCCAAAATCAAATCTCCTTGAGGTAAACATTGGGCTTCCCCATCTTTCCGCATCACCCACCAAGTGCACCCAGGTCCTTGAGCATAAGTAATCCCACAAATGGGTTTAACTTTACCCAAGGCAGGAAAAACCAAGACTGTTGTTTCAAGCATATTTTTAACATGGACCACAGAGACTTTATGCCCTTCTACAGTACGTAAAAGTCTTGATTGGGCAGGGCCAGTTTAATTATTACATCCTCTGGTGTCGACTAACCTGGTGGCTTTTACTAAATTTGTGTCCCCATGTTTGAAAGTTGCACCACCCATTGCTTTGAGTGTGGTTTTCAGCAGCCCGTTGCATCCTTCAACTTTCCCAGAGGCTGGTGCGTGATAGGGGATGTGGTACACCCACTCAATGCCATGTTCCTTGGCCCAAGTGTCTATGAGATTGTTTCAGAAGTGGGTCCTGTTGTCTGACTCAATTCTGTCTGGGGTGTCGCCACAAGATCTACTTCTGAAGGTCTAGAATAGTGTTTTGGGCAGTGGTATGGGGCACAGCATATGTTTCCCACCACCCAGTGGTTGCTTCCACCATGGTGAACACATACCACTTGCCACTGCGGGTTTGTGGGAGTGTGATATAGTCAATCTGCCAGGCCTCTCCATATTTATATTTTAACCACTGTCCTCCATACCAAATAGGTTTTAACCACTTGGCTTGCTTAATCAGAGCACATGTTTCACAATCATGTATTATTTGTGCAATAGTGCCCACAGCCCATCTGTATGTTGCATCTCTTCCTCAATGGCCTGAGGCACCATGGGCCCAACGGGCTAAAAATTTTTCACCCTTATGTTGCCAGTCCAGGTCTACTTCAGACACTTTGATCTTAGGAACCTGGTCCACTTGTTGATTGTTCTGGTGTTCTTCAGTAGCTTGACTTTTGGGCACATGAGCATCTACATGACATGTCTTTACAACCAGTCTCTCTGGCCGAGCAGCAATGTCTTGCCATAATTCAGCAGCCCAGATGGGTTTGCCTCTGCACTGCCAGTTGCTCTTTTTCCATTGTTGTAACCACCCCCAAATTGCATTTTCCACCACCCATGAGTCAGTATAGAGGTAGAGCACTGGACATTTTTCTTGTTCAGCAATATCTAAGGCCAGCTGGATCACTTTTACCTCAGCAAACTGACTTGATTCACCTTTTCATTCAGCAGCCTCAGTAACTCGTTTGGTGGGACTCCACACAGCAGCTTTCCACTTCTGATGTCTTCCTACAATATGACAGGACCCATCAGTGAACAGAGCACATTGTTTCTCATTATCTGGTAGTTCATTATGTGGTGGAGCCTCTTCCTCTGGTGACATTCCAAAATTTTTGCCTTCTTGCCAGTTTTATGATCACTTCCAGAATTCCTGGGTGACTGGGGCTTCCAATTCAAGCCCTTTGGGTGACCAGTGCAATCCCGTTACTCCACATAGCATCAGTTGCGTGGTGTATAGAGGGAACACTCCATTTGACCATCCAGCCCAGCATGGGCAATCAAGGCTCCAGGAGGAGCTGTGCTTCAGTACCGATCACTTTTGAAGCAGCTTAAACTCCCTCATACACTGCCAATATCTCTTTTTCAGTTGGAGTATAGCAGGTCTGTGATCATCTGTATCCACGATTCCAAAACTCAAGAGGTTGACCTCAAGTCTCCCCTGGTGCTTTCTGCCAGAGGCTCCAAGTTGGGCCATTCTCCCCAGCTGCAGTGTAGAGAACATTTTTAACATCTTGTCCTGTCTGGACTGGCCCATGGGCTACTGCATGGTCTATCTCTTGTTTGATTAGTTGAAAGGCTTGTCATTGTCCAGGACCCCAGTTTTCTTTCAGGTCACTTGGTAGAGTGGGTTCATGATTTCATTGTCATTTGGAATATGCATTCTCCAGAAACCTGCAATGCCTCAGAAGGCTTGTGCTTCTTTTTTGTTAGTTGATGGGGACTTGGCTGTTATTTTACTGATCACATCCATTGGGATCTGATGGCATTCATCTTGCCATTTTATTCCTAAAAACTGGATCTCTGGTGCATGTCTCTTTCACAGAATCACAGAATGGCAGGGTTTGAAAGAGGCCTCAGGAGATCACCCAGTTCAACCCCCCTGCCAAAGAAGGTTCCCCACAACAGGTTACACAGGAAAGTGTCCAGGCAGGTTTTGAACATCTCCAGAGATGGAGACTCCACAGCCTCTTTGGTCAGCCTGTTCAGTGCTCTGTCACCCTCACATTAAAGAAATTTTTCCATAAGTTTTTTATGGAACTTCTGGGGTTCCAGTTTTTGCCCATTGCCCCTTGTCCTGTCACCAGCCACCACTGAAAACAGCCCGGTCCCATCCATTTGGCCCCCACATTTCAGATATTTATAGATATCGATAAGGTCCCCCCTCAATCTTCTCTTCTCCAGGCTGAGGAGTCCTAGCTGTCTCAGCCTCTCCTTGTAAGGCAAATGATCCAGGCCCCTCATCATTTTTGTGGCCCTCTGCTCGACTCTCTCCAGAAGATCCCTGTCCCTCTTGAACTGAGGAGCCCAGAACTGAAGGCAGGTTTCCAGATGTGGCCTCACCAGGTCAGAGTAGAGGGGGAGGAGAACCTCCCTAGACTTGCCACGCTCTTTTTAATGTACACCAGGATACTGTTGGCCTTCCTGGCCACAAGGGCACACTGCTGTCCACCAGGACACCCAGGTCCTTTTCCTCAGAGCTCCTTTCCAGCAGGTCAACTCCTAACCTCTACTCATGCATGTGGTTATTCCTTCCAAGGTGAAGGACTCTGCACTAGTCTTGTTAAACCTCCTTAGGTTCCTTTCCGCCCAACTCTCCATCATGTCCAGGTCTTGTTAAATGGCAGCACAGCCTTCTGGTGTGTCAGCCACTCCTCCCAACTTTGTATCATCAGCAAACTTGCTGAGGGTGGATGCTACCCCTACAAACAGGTCACTGATAAAGATGTTAAACAAGATTGGATCCAGTCCCGACCCCTGGGGAACACTGCTAGTTACAGGCCTCCAACTGGATTCCTGCCACTGGTCACAACCTTCTGAGCTCTGCCAGTCAGCCAGTTCTCAATCCACCTCACTGTCCACTCATCTATGCCATACCTTCTAGGCTTTGCTACAAGGATGTTACAGGAGACAGTATCAAAAGCCTTTCTGAAATCAAGGTAGACAATATCCACTGCTTTCCCCTCATCTACCCAGCTGGTGATGACATCATAGAAGGCTACCAGATTGGTCAAGCGTGATTTCCCCTTAGTGAAACCATGTTGACTACTTCTGATAACCTTCTTTTCTTCCAACTGCTTAGAGATGAGAATGAGCTGTTCCATCACCTTTCCAGAGATGGAAGTGAGGCTGACTGGCCTATAGTAAAGTGAGACTGACTGGCCTTTACATTGCTTCATTTTATGGCAAAACCAGCTTTCAGAAGGATTTGGATTATTTTCTCTCTTTTCTCAAAAACTTCTTCTGCTCTGTTGCCCCATATGATGATGTCATCAATGTATTGCAGGTGTTCTGGAGCTCCACCCTGTTCCAGGGTAGTTTGGATCAGTCCATAGCAAATGGTGGGGCTGTGTTCCCACCCATGGGGCAGTCAATTCCAGGTGTACTGGACACCTCTCCTGATGTAATCTATGCCAAGGATGCATGGAGCACCTGGACCAGTCAAAATGGGGTGTTTTTGCCAGTCATTCCCGGTCAGGCTCATTTCAGCCTCCAATACAGTCAGTTACCGAGATTCCCCTGTGACTCCAGAAATACAGATGGATTCTCCTCCTTTAAAGTTTCATGGCATCAGGGTGCATTGTGCATCAGTGTGCACTAGACCCCTATACTCTTGTGCGTCAGATGTGCGAGGCTAACAAATCCATAGAGTCCAGTAAACTAGATTGTCGCTCTCCTCCAACTGGTTGGAGCTAGGGCCCCTCTCATCTTTATCATACTGCCCATCATAATCATATGAGTTTGAGCAACCCATGTGGGCTGGACCCCTCTTGTTTTCATTTGCATCTTGTAGATAGGTTTCTGATGTCCATCTACGCTGTTTGGAGAGCCGATCAGTGGAAACTGGAACTGCTTTCTTGGAAGAACCCCGTTTTGTGTTTGGTTTTCTTTGCAGGTCACATATGAGTGCTTCTATGACTGAGGTGGGTTTACCATCACACTTTCTCATGTCCTCTCCATGGTCATATAGTTCAAACCACAGTGTGCCCTGCGGTGTTTGCCATTTCTCTAGGGCAGAGGAATGCTTGTTCTTATCAGCTGAGAGCTGTTACGCTCAAAGGAGTCAGACATGTATTCCCAGAACTCTTGAGTCAGTTTCTCTACAGCTGAGATGAGGGAGGAGGAGAGAGTGTCTCTGTATGTCTAGAGCTGGTGAGTCATTTCATCCACTTTTGGCTCCTCTACAGCTCTGAAACTCAGTACTGCCAGTGACTTGGCATACGATGCTGGTGTGTTCTGTAGAACCCTCAGCAACATGCTTTGTGTGCACAGGACTTCATCTGGATCTTTGGGTAACTGATCATCATTCAGGTTACTGTAAATCACTTCCAGCACAGCTAATTCTCTCAAGCACTGGATATCTTTCTTAGGTTACACAAAATATCATCCTTAAAGTTGAACCTTTCTTTCACACTTGACAGGAGTTGCTTACAGAGGTTGAGAGTCTGTGGCTCTCTCCCAATCACTTTGTCAATGTAACTTTCTCTGGCAATGGAACCCAGCTGCTTAGCTTCCCTACTGTCTAGTTCCATGTTGCTGGCCTCATTGTCCCAGCATCAGAATAGCCAGGTGGCAATGTGTTCACCTGGATGACAGCTGACATCCTTTTGGATGTCTTGCAACTCACTGAGCGATAGGGATCGGGTGACTACCTCTGGTTCTGGCTCTTCCTCGGGTTCTTGTGATGGCCCCGCTTCCTCCTCATACTTTGTTAAGCAAACAGATTTATTTGTGTATTTCCTCTTTTGTATAGGGTTGAAGGGTTGCTAGGGTTGAAGTGGCTGCAGTGTTGGTCACAGGGGTTGAAGTGTCCACAGTGCCGGTGGCAGGTGGTGGAGTGACTGAAGTGTCTGTTGCAGGTGGTGGAGTGGTAACACAACACCGACATCTGCACTGAGCACCAGTAGTATATCTAAACATTACAACCTGACACACATTCAGCAACAGGGTGGTGGTAGTTTGAGCATCCCAAAGGTGTTCAAAATTCTCAAGAGCTTTTATAAATTATTTGGAGGAGAAGGGGAAAACAAAGGCAGATGTCCTCTCCTTGTGTTGGCTGTCCCAGGAAAAGGTATAATTGGTGACCACAGTCATCATACAGCTCCCAAAATATGGGAATGGGGCTGGAAGAGAAAGGGCAAAGAGACTCAAAGGTTGAGATAGAAACCATTTACTAACAAAAATAAAATTA
Source organism: Caprimulgus europaeus (assembly GCA_907165065.1). The sequence goes on from OU015527.1 coordinate 20,762,655, forward strand.
TAATGATAATAACAGTAATAACAGAATATACAAATGAGTTATAGACAGTGAAATTGCTCACCACCCACCGACCGATACCCAGCCTGTCCCAGCCAGTGATCCCAAAGTTCAGACTGTCCCAAAACTGAAACCCTGGAAGAGGGAGTCCAAGCAATCACTGAGACAATACTCAGACTTCCAATCAACCCTAGTTAATAAATATACTGACAAGTTGTGATATGATCTGGAATATTTCATTGGCACATCCAAATGCCAGTTCTGGGGTTTGCTATTCGCTGCGCTTCTCCCTCCCAGTCCTAATGCAGCTGTGAACAGCCAAACACAGTGGCCTTGAGCTCCAGCAGCAACTAATAACATTAGTACTTTTACCAATGATATTCTCATAACAAGTCTTACGCTGAAACTAAAACACAGCTATGCTATCTACTAAGAAGAAAATTAACTCTATTCTAGCAAAACCAGGACATCAGGTCATTCAATTCTTCCTCTATGATATTCTGATTATCCTGTGTATTGATGATGCCTCTCAAATTTCTGCTATCAGTAAAATTAATTATCACATTCCCATTTATTGTTTCCAAGTCATTACTGCCTAAGATCAGTCTGTGCAAGTCTCTGAGAACTCCACCAGTATCTTCTGCTCAGCCCTATCAGTAAAGTCTGTTATAATTTCTCTTTTGTCTTTCTTTCTAATGATTCCTGTGGTAATGACCATTTCCATCATCTTAACCTGGTTATTTCCTATAAGATATCATTCTATATGTTCTATCTAAAGCAAGTGAGATAAGTCCATCACTTATGTTTTGTTCGAAAAATATAAGTTATTAAAGAGGATATTTAGCATGACTAAAACCATTCTCAGCAACCCTTTTGTATGATTTTTGCCAAAGTATCTAATTTAACATATATTTCCTTATGTTCATGTCTCTTTCTTTTAAAATTTGTTCAGAAGTCTTGTACCAAGCTGATGTTCGATAGATTGTATCAAGTTTGTTCTGAAAATCTTTCCTTGGCATGTGTAGGCAGACAGTATCAGTTTAAACTGGAATATAATTCTAAATTTTTTCTACTGGACCTAATATTATGGATCAGAACATATATACTCTTGGGACTTAATCTGCCACCTTAGTGTGTATCTGATGGGTTTCTACATGTAAACATGGCAATTTGCAACTCTAAATCTGCTGGTGGTTTAGCATCATCCTCCTCACTGGAAAATGAAGCAAAGGACAGATGTCATATTTGTCGCACATTTGAAACCTTTCCACACTGCATTCTGACCCCTTAACGTTTTCCCAGTCCTTTTTGTATTCTTGCAACAAGAAAATCTCTTACTCAGTTCTCTGCTAAGAGATTTCTGTGTGTGTATATTTCTGAATTTCCTTTGCAAGGCCTAACATGGTTTGATTATTTTGGCTATTCTGACTTTATCATATGCACCCTGCTCTCCAAAAGATAGGTGATAGTCTTTTTTTAAGGATCAACCATCTGTTCTATTTCTTGTAGCTTTTAGTGTGTTTTCAGAATCCTTGAGAGGAAGAAAGATATTTTTTGTCAGTAGAATATCAGATAAGCATTTTTGTAAGCCTAAGATAATTTTCCTAAGGCAACTTCTTTATAACTGCAATACCAAAAGTATAAAAAGATTCTCAAGAAGAGAAGAGGCTTGATGCTTATATAAGCCAGGATCTGGGATGTTTTAAGTGTGCTGAAGGAAGAAAATAACCCAGAGAAGGGGAGGAAAAGGTGGGAAATGGAAGATTTGAGTAGTAGCTGGGATTTTCCTCCACAGATGACTCATTGGGATGGAAAATATTTATCTCAGTCATTACCAATATTTGCACATATCTCTAAAGAAAATATTATGTTTTCCCTAGCATTTTTCTTTGTCCCATCTTGTTTTTCTACAATATTCAGATATTCTTAATAGATGTTTTTGTGGTACTGAATGAGATCTTCAAATGCAGCAATTACTTCCCAAAAGTAGAGACTGAGACAAATGACAGTTAGCACAAGAACAGCCAAGGATTCTGGGGCGAGGGACAGTAAGGGAGGAACTAGAGGAAATAAGTGTTTTATAATCCTGTGAGTGTAGACTGTGAGGAGAAGTCATGGATGGATACATGGATGGGTGGATGGATGGATGGATGGATGGATGGATGGATGGATGGAAAGGAGATAATCACAGTGAGTCTCTGGAAAGAAAACACCTACTAGACTTATTCTTTTCTGCTAATGAAACTGATTTAAATTAGGAAGAAAATGAAAAATAATTCATTCACTGTCTTATCTTTTATCAGGCTTAGTAAGACTGCTACCTAGAAAATTCACATCACACTGTCCTTTGGTGAGAGCTGGATGCAGATGGAAGGTAGTCAACCTAGGATTGCTGAATGCTTCAATAACATGAGAACTGGGCATCAGGCATTAGGCATCAGGCTGGGTGCTGCACTATATGTCATGGCTCCATTGGCACAAGTGCCAGCACAGCATCTCTTGGCTCACTAGAAACCTGTGAAATTCCGAGTAAAATACAACAGAAATATGTCAATATAATGGAGTTAATCTATAGCACTTGTAAAAATAAAAAATATTTTTATATTATGCAGCTGTAATATAAATAAGATAAGGCCCTGATTGACTGCTGAATCAGTGGTGAAATTCTATTCACTGATGGAGTTATTTTCACCAAGGACCTAACTTTGTGGTATTGCAGTTTATAATTTTTTAGTTTTCTTATTTTGCTTCCTACTGTTACAGTTCCAGAGTCAGAGAAAAATACTGGATGCAAAAAAATGGGTTTGTGCTCTTTAACCTTGTCTGTAATTGAAAATGGAGAAGCAGATAATATGCAATTTCAGTTATGCAGCCAAGATCAATGCAAGTTGTCTATAATTCTTAGTGTCATGTTCCATTGGCCCAAGAGAAGGAGATGATCCAAATATTCTCATCCTGTTCTACTTTGTATTTCCATGGTCCTGTGAGTGGAACAACTGGCAAAGTCCAAGGAAGAAGGGAGGGGTGAGGGGAGGTGTTTTAAGATTTGGTTTTAATTCTCATTATTTTCCTCTGATTTGATTGGTAATAAACTAAATTCATTTTTGCACAAGTTGAGTCTGTTTTGCCCATGACAATAACTGGCAAATGATCTCTCTCTGTCCTTATCTTGACCCACAAGCCTTTTGTTGTATTCTCTCTCTCTCCTTTACAGCTGAGGAGGAGGAGGAGTGATAGAGCAGCTTTGGTGGGCATCTGGCATCCAGTCAGAGTTAACCCATTACAACATTTTAATCTGCTTGTATTTTGTGTATGTCTAGACCATGGGGTGTATATGCTTAATAATTAAGTTCTTACAAGGGTTAGAAAACAAATAAATATTTAGATAAATGTCAATGGTTCATTAAAATTACATAGAGAGACAATGTGTTACATAAGCAACCTAGTTTATTCCCTTGTTTTAACTCTTAAAACAATGTACTGAATATACACTTTTAAGAATAACTGCAGGTATCATTAATATCCATCTGTAAAACAAGGACAGAAATAGAATTTTTTATATAAGTGAATGACAGCTTCAGTATACTTAGAAGCATGGGTCCCATGACCTTATGATCTATTTCAGAGAAACATTTAATAGAAATTACTGTCTTCCTGTACTGTATTGGCTTTGTCCTTGCAATAAGTACTACTGAGAAGCAATTTGTCAGGGTTATGTGTCACTGACCGGATTTTAAAGGCAAGGACACAGTTTATACACTTAAATCAGGAGATTAGACTACGCATGAGTCAGTAAAAGTAGCTTTCTGGACACAGCACTTTCTTTCACCTATTTTAGTCTGTTGGCCTGAAATGTCCTGTTTTGAGGCCATCTATTTCCACTGGATGACAAGGGGCACACCTGATTTGCAATGTCTCCCGGGAAACTGATGCCTGCCAACTGCTGTCTTCTGGTTAAGATGCAACCCAAGAGGAGGGTCTCCAGATAACAGAGCTACCTTACATGGTCATGAGTTTCCTACTTATACCACAATTAATTTCAGGAAAGTTGTGGGTTTGTCTTGTCTTACTAACAAGTCAGATCCTGGCATCACTTCATTGCCTTTTGTCCTTGCCTTGGTTCCTGAAAGGCTCCACATTGTCTCCATTAGGTGACTTAGCCTTCTGACAGCCAGGTCATTGCCATAACAATCCAGATATAAGATTTATGTATATATTTTTTTCTATTGAGAAACGAGAGGGACAGCACAGCTTAACTCACAAAAGCAGAAGACAGCTCTTGCAAACAGGGCAGCAAGACCCTTCTGACCTTCTTAAGGAAGATACACCTTCCACCTAAGAAGTTATTTGCTGCACGCTCCTCCTGCCTCCTGAGCTAGAAGCCTGTTAAACTTGCTAGAAGCTTAAAGCACCTTGAGGGCAGGAGTATGTGTTGATCATGGGACTTCCTTTGCTGAATAACAACCTGGCTAACATGGTATGTGAGCCTGCTAGAGGAACTATGCTAGAGGCTACTTTTGGGTACAGATACAGCAATACTGCAGTCCTAGAAGTCATAAATAAATCAGAATTGGAAGAAATTAGTTGATAATGTCTTTCTGGAAGGACTGTGAAATTAATGCAGAGAGCTAGCCCTTTGGTAGCCATATAAAAACTGCAGGCTGGGTATTCAGCATCCAAATGAATTACTTAAAAATAATTACTTGAAGCTGCATCAGCTTTTCTCCAGTTAGCATTCATCAACACGCCTACCATAGCTCTGGTTGCAGGCCTGCATACAACCTGCATACACAAGCCCACATGCATGCCAAGAGAGGGAAATATGAGAAGGGATAAAATGAGAGAAATTAGAAAAGAGAAAAACCTCAGCAGCATAGCATGGCCATTCACTCCAACCAAAGCAGTCTTGCCCAGCTTTTGCAGAGCAAAGCCACAGAGACATAATGAAGAGAGCTTAGAACAACTGTGCAAATCAGGCACACAAAGTTTCAATGAAATGGTCTTATGCAGTTTAAAATAAAAGTAGGAAGAGCTGCCCTATTGCTGTGAGATACATAGGGGATTCATGTGGTATCAATATTCGTGTGTATATAGAAGCGAAGGATAGGTAGCAAAAACCAATTAGCTTTTCTGATGATGAAAATAAAGCTGTTTGAAAGAAAATTTACATATACTCTTATTTTCTAGAGCATGGTGTTATTTCCTTCCTTCACCCACTGCCTCCCACAAAAAAACTCTCTCAGCCTTTTAAGAGACCAGTGACTTCCTCTGAGAAGTCCCCTCTTCCTACAGGTGCATATCAAATGTATCTTCTGAATGCTGGGTGCAGGAAATTCAAAGACTTTTATTCAGGCAATAAACTCTTATTGATATCCACCACAGTTTCTCTGGAGCAGGGTGCATATTAGCTGTCCAAAGATGTTAGGATTCAGTCTGTATACAGTGACAACTTTAGCAGTTGTTCAAGGGACTAGGTAAAAATAAAATAAAATAAAATAAAATAAAATAAAATAAAATAAAATAAAATAAAATAAAATAAAATAAAATAAAATAAAATAAAAAAAAAAATAAAATAAAATAAAATAAAATAAAATAAAATAAAATAAAATAAAATAAAATAAAATAAAATAAAATAAAATAAAATAAAATAAAATAAAATAAAATAAAATAAAATAAAATAAAATAAAATAAAATAAAATAAAATAAAATAGTTTCCTATTAGCTGAAGCAGAGCTATCAGGTATGTTTTGGGGGAGGGCTAGGAGAGCAGATTGTTAACTAGTGCTTGATTGTCTTATAGGCTTTATTGTATTTTTAAGGAGAAAATTTTTAAGTCTTGTCTAAGATTTGTACAACTCTTTTTTTTTAATTGTCAGAAAAAACAATTAAATAGGATGAAGAAATTGTTTTGACTTCTTAAACTTTCCTTCTCTTCTCTGAAGTCTCAAATGGCTCTTCAAATTTGGATAAGGTGTTACAATAGTGTAATTTTCAACCAAAACACCGGGCTTGTGTAGCGGTGGAAAGGAGAAAAAGAAAAAGGTTGGTGAAATGGCTAGCTGAAAAATACAATAATTTGCCTTTAGGAACAGGAACACTCAGAGAGACTTTTCAGATGGAACAAGATAGGCAGTACCACAAAAACTGAGGAGTAGGTTGTAGTCTAGGTCACTTCCAACATTTCCCTAGTCCTTGCCACATCCCACCCTGATGCTACCACCCAACAGGAACAGACCTAGAATTTAATCTTACTAATCATAGCTTCATTCCTTCATCCCTCACTAAATCTATTTCCCATGTTTGTAGCACCAGATGATGGAATTTACAGGCAGGGCTCTGGATTCTATGATAACGGCTGGTTTTATCAGACACCAGACAGTGATGTGTGGGGAAGGCCTATCTCACAGGGGCAAAAGGAGGCTGGGGCAGGAATTGGCAGGGCTCATTTGGAGAGCTTTAAGCTAGATGTGAAGGGGGAAGGGGTTACAGCTGGGCTTGTGCCAGTGGGGCAGCGCTCTAGAGTTGATGGTGTACTCAACTCACCCCCTGCAATGCCTGTGCACCAATGCACGCAGCGTGGGGAATGAGCAGGAGGTGTTAGAAACCCGTGTTCGGCCAGGGGATGATGATCTGGTGGCAATTACAGAGACATGGTGGGACAGCTCACATGACTGGAATATGGCCATGGATGGCTCTGTCCTTCTCAGGAAAGACAGGCCAGCAAGGCGAGGTGGTGGAGTTGCTCTTTACGTGAGAGAGCAGCTGCAGTGTATTGAGATCTGTCCAGGGGCGGATGAGGAGCGAGTTGAGAGTCTGTGGGTGAAAATCAAGGGGCAGGCTGGTAGGATTGATACTGTCATGGGTGTCTATTACAGGCCACCAGATCAGGGTGAGGAAGTTGATGAGGCCTTCTACAGGCAGCTGAGAGCAGCCTCGCAATCACAGGCCCTGGTTGTTGTGGGGGATTTTAACTACCCTGGTGTTTGCTGGAGGGACTACTCAGCCAGCCACCCACAATCCAGGAGGTTCCTCCAGTGCATCAATGACAACTTCCTGATGCAAACGGTGGATGAACCAACTAGGAGAGGAGCGCTGCTGGATCTCATCCTCACTAACAAAGAGGGTCTGGTTGAAGCGGTAAAGGTTGAGGACTTCCTGGGCTGCAGCGACCATGAGATGGTGAAGTTCAGGATCTCATGTGGCAGGAACAGAATTCCAAGCAGAATTGCAACCCTGGACTTCAGGAGGTCCAACTTTGGCCTTTTCAAGCAATTGTTAGGGGAAATCCCATGGGAAAGGGTACTTGAAGGTAAAGGGGCCCAAGATAGCTGGTTAACATTCAGGGGCTGCTTCTTCCAAGCTCAAGATCAGAGCATCCCGACACATGGGAAGTCAAGGAAGAGACCCAGGAGACCTGCTTGGTTAAACAGGGAACTGCTGGGCAAACCCAAGTGGAAGAAGAGAGTTTAGAGATCATGGAAGGAGGGGTTGGCCACTTGGGAAGGATATAAGGCTGTTGTCAGAGGATGTAGGAAACTAGGAAAGCTAAAGCTTCCTTAGAATTAAACCTTGCCAGCAGGGTCAAGGACAACAGAAAGAGCTTCTTCAAATACATGGCAGATAAAACTACACTAGAGGCAATGTAGGCCCACTGATGAGTGAGGTGGGTGCCCTGGTGACAGAGGATACAGAGAAGGCAGAGTTACTCAATGCCTTCTTTGTCTCTACTCTGCTGGAAGCTGTCCTGAGGAGCCAAGTATCCCTGAGGCCCCAGAGGAAGTCAGGACAATGGAGAAGTTTGTCTTAATTGATAAAGACTGGGTTAGGCACCAATTAAGCAATCTGGACATCCAAAAATCTATGGGTCCAGATGGGATGCACCCACAGGTGCTGAGAGAGCTGGCTGAAGTCATTGCTAGACCACTCTCCATCATCTTTGTTAAGTCGTGGGGAACGGGTGAGGTCCCTGAGGACTGGAGGAAGGCAAATGTCAGTGCAATCTTCAAAAAGGGCAAGAAGGAGGACCCGGGTAACTACAGACCGGTCAGCCTCACCTCCATCCCTGGGAAGGTGATGGAACGACTTATCCTTGGTGCCATCTCTAGGCATATCAAGGATAAGAGGGTCATTAGGGGCAGTCAGCAGGGCTTCACCAAGGGGAAGTCGTGCTTGACCAACCTGCTAGACTTTTATGAAAACACAACGAGGTGGCTTGATGATGGCAGAGCAGTGGATGTGGTCTATCTTGATTTCAGCAAAGCATTTGACACGGTCTCCCACAGCATCCTCACTGACAAATTGAGGAAGTGTGGACTGGATGATCAGGTAGTGAGATGGACTGTGAACTGGCTGGTGGGAAGAAGCCAGAGAGTGGTGGTCAATGGGGCAGAGTCTAGTTGGAGACCTGTGTCTAGTGGAGTCCCTCAAGGGTCGGTACTGGGTTCAGTACTATTCAATATATTCATCAATGACCTGGATGAGGGAATTGAATGCACTGTCAGCAAGTTTGCTGATGACACAAAGCTGGGAGGAGTGGCTGACACAGCAGAAGGCTGTGCTGCCATCCAGAGAGACCTGGACAGGCTGGAGAGCTGGGCAGGGAAAAACTTAATGAAATATAATAAGGGCAAGTGTAGGGTGTTGCACCTGGACAGGAACAACCCCAGGTTCCAGTATAGGTTGGGAAATGATCTCCTAGAGACTACTGTAGGGGAACAGGATCTGGGAGTCCTGGTGGCCAGCAGGATGACCATGAGCCAGCACTGTGCCCTTGTGGCCAGGAAGGCCAATGGCATCCTGGGATGCATTAGAAGGGCTGTGGTTAGTAGGTCAAGAGAGGTTCTCCTCCCCCTCTACTCTGCCCTGATGAGGCCACATCTGGAATATTGTGTCCAGTTCTGGGCCCCACAGTTCAAGAAGGACAGGGAGCTGCTTGAGAGAGTCCAGCAGAGACCCACCAAGATGATGAAGGGAGTGGAGCATCTCCCTCATGAGGAAAGGCTGAGGGAGCTGGGCCTCTAGCTTGGAGAAGAGGAGGCTGAGGGGTGACCTTATTAATGTTTATAAATATTTGAAGGGTGAGTGTGAGGAGGATGGGGCCAGGCTCTTCACAGTGATGTCCAATGATAGGACAAGGGGCAATGGGTGTAAGCTGGAACACAAGAGGTTCCGCTTAAACTTGAGAAGAAACTTCTTTGCAGTGAGGGTGCCAGAGCACTGGAACAGGCTGCCCAGGGAGGGTGTGGAGTCTCCTTCTCTGGAGACATTCAGGACCTGCCTGGATGCCTTCCTGTGTGATCTCATCTAGGTGTTCCTGCTCTGGCAGAGGGATTGGACTAGATGATCTTTTGAGGTCCCTTCCAATCCCTGACATTCTGTGATTCTGTGTGATTCTGTGATTTTTTGAATTGCATCAGAGAAAAGATTCCCAGACTCTTCTGCCTGACAGTCATCAGTAAGGCAAGAAAAGTAAGCTGTGAAAGGGTAACACATATGGGAGAATTGGAAAATACTTTATACTCTCAAGGCAATTGAAGGACTTATGGCAAGGACCTGAGAAATTTTGCCAGGAAATTCTTTTGTTTTCAGTTTTACTTTCTCTAAGCAGGAATGTGTGTTTTCACATAGTGTGATACACTTCTGGGAATAAATAACAACAAAAAGTATTTAATTCAACTTCAGTGTTGCTAGTTCAAGCAAAGAAAATATTATTTAAAACCAGTAGTCTAAACAAACAAAGAACTTGTAACTGGAAGAAAATGAGAATTCGGTTTTATCAAAGGGAAATGTTGGGCTACACCTGGAGTACTATGGCCATTTTTGGGCACCCGCTGTTCAAGAAGGCTCTTGGGAAAATAGAGAGGAGTTGTAAAGTCCCTTTTCCCTAATAAGAGTTTGAATAGGGGGCAGACACAGACTACAACAAGTACTTTTAGAAACACTTCTTATTCATTAATCTGTTGTTATTAATAGCAGATAACTATTCAGGCACCACATTCAATAATTCCCTCATGCAGCTGACACACATTCACTCACAGTTGCCCCACTGGAGAAGCAGTGGGGACGCCAAGCCCAGTGGCAGCCTGGACAAGCTGAAGGTTGTGCTGCATTCTGCACAGCTGTTTCAAAAGTCCCCCTGGGACTCCTTGTTTCGTCAGGTGCATATACAGCCCTGCAGTCATCATCTGTACATAGCAGTCACTGATCCCACGGCTGTGGTCCAAGTTACAACCTTGTCACTCATGCCAGAGTGCACTGTTGACCTTTGATAGGTTTGATTGGCTCTTAGTGTCCAATTTTATCAGTTCTTCAGGTTTCAACAGCCCCTGGAGCTTGTCAGTCCTTGGGAAATTTCTGCATGCTTCCCTCTCTGAAAGTATGTTCCCTTGCCTTGGCCTAGTCTTCACCAGTAACTCTTTGTCCTTCTAAACCCGCGGGTACCTATAGACTCCATGCCCACCACCTCACCCAGAAGGACCCTCCTGGCAGAAGTTCCACCATTGCAATAGGTTATGCAGAATGATTGTGGACTCATCATTTTTGGACTTTTTCCACATACAGTGAGATCAGGCTACACCTGTTCTGATATAGTTTCAGCTAACATCCTGCTTCAAGCCGGAGATTGGACTAAATGACCTGCAGGGGTCCAATGAATGTTTGTATGATTCTATGAAATGTCAAAGCATTCGTTCTTAAATATTTCTTTAGGAAGAGGACAGATTTTACTGTTTTGTGTTTTCCACATTGGTCAAACTCCTTTTGGCCAAGGAAGGTCTACCTCAAAGATTGTGATCAAAGCCTCCACTGGAACTGATACTGGAATAACACTTTTCAGCATAAGGTGATGTCTTCTTTTCTGAAGAAAAAAAAAAAAGAAAAAAAAATCAAAAAGGTCTCTCTAGTTCCAATATAATCTATTTTACAGTATTGTTACTCAAGTCAGCCATGGAGCACTATAAATAGGTCAATACACACATAAACATGGGAAACTTCTGAGATTTTTTTGAAAAAAAAAAAAAAAGAAGCCAATCTTGAAATATGCATTATTTTATTTCTTCACTTGAGATTATAAAACAGTCTGAAAATGGAATTCCAAACTTCATTCATTTTTAGGTATGATTGAAAAACTGTTTTTTGAAATAAGAACTCAGATACGGATGAAATAGCTTTACTCAGATTTTCCTTCAACTTAAAGCTAAATGACATTATTAATGCAAGAATTCAGCTGAGGGAGAAACATGAAAATAACGTCACCATTTGGGTTTCATTATGGACAGTTTGTTCATCCCTGTACAACCTTCTGCCAGGTGCTGGCAGCAAAAAGGGACAAGTCAGTCTGCCTGTGGGCCCCTTCAAACACGTCATTAGTATTGGCACAGTCCCCAAACAAATCACCTCCTGAAAGACTCCTACTGGGGTAAATCTCTCCCAGTTACAGCTGAGTCTGAAGACAACTGTCTAAGTGAAGCAAAGAGGGTACCAGTTAATTTGAGAAAAACAGCAGTTAACAGATCAATGATAATTCAGTTGGGTGTCTTGGCAACAGTCTTAGGTGTAATCCTCCTCTTTGTTAACAACTTGTGAATGTCAGTAGAGCTGACATTTGCTGAAAAGCCCTGCTCCTTTTCAGGGCCACTGAAGCCTAGGATGGTGGGGCAGGAGCCTTTGTGAGCTTCCCATCAACTCCAGGCTGAAGCTCTGCTGTGAAATACAGTGCCATACTGCAGCAGCTCTGCTGTGAACTACAGTGCCATACTGCAGCTACTCTGCTGTGAGCAAAGCCCTGACCTCAGTGGCATCTCTATACATTCAGTTGCCCTCAAGTATACCCAAGTAAAAGTGTGTCAGCCCTGCACACAGAGGGAATCAGATTTCAGTAACAATTTGGGCAAATTTGATGTAGGTTTATTATCTGCCACATTTTAACAGGGGAGAGCAACACAGCATCAATATTTATGCTGGTTTTGCTTTCAAAAATCTATGAAGGTCCCAAAGTTAAAGCAAGTGTGGAGGCTTTCTGGTCCTGACATGTTTGCAGGGCAGAGGTGTGTGCCCAGGGGTGACTGTCCCTCCACAGTGGCTGGACTGGGGAGAAGTGTGCAGTATTTCCTCCGGCTTGGGGTTAACAGCACTGTAACAAAAGCCAAGTCTCACAGCAACTGTTTCTGTTCTTCAGTGCTTGAAGACCTGCTTGGGTGGAACATTTCCATTAACCACTAAGGTGCTAGTCTTGAGTTTTTCCATGTAATTGACAGCAATCACTCCAGTATACCGTTAAAATTCTTAACTTTTTATAACAGTTTCCCTGGTCAGAAATACTTTCTGAAAGTCTACTGCAACTGACCCTGTAAGACCTTTCTACTTTAGGGAACTGTATCATTTCTAGTGAGACATAGTATTGAGTCCCATGTCCCAGCCATCAGATTCTTCCAAAAGCTTGTTCTGCTACTAGCTGCAACACATATTTTCTGTATAGATCAGAGAATCACAGAATGGTTTGGGCTGGAAGCGACCTTAAAGATCATCCAGTTCCAACTCCCCTGCCATGAGCAGGGACACCTCAAAGCCTCATCCAACCTGGGTAAGACACTGGGTAACAGATATCAAGCTTAGTGAGGAAAACATTTAGAAAAAACATCCACAAAATTATTGAATCCTCAGAGATAAAACGATAAATGGCAGTGGCTGCAGTTTAAGTCGCTATTTTCTTGACTGAGGAGAATGTTTTCTAAAGGAATGATTTTGTGTCAGGTTTTAGTTATTAAATTAAAATATTTAATTTTGCACACTGAGGAACATTCAGAACAAAAGAAATCAATGTAATAAAGTTAATAATTTTGATTCTATAACTCTCTTATTGGACAGTAATTTAGTTGAAAAGTAGACGTGCATTGATTAGGTGTACAAATATAGAAATGTATTGATTACAGGAGTGAAACTCCATGAAGTGTTCCCTAAGAGACTGATGTGTTGTCTAAGAGAAAAAGGTCTTACTAGCCTTTCCATTTACACAAAGTTATGTGAGTTGACATCTCAATAAACAACAGACACTTACTGACTTCTTTATGAACTATCAGCAAACCTGGGTGACATTATGTTAAACAGCATTTACGGAAATGTACAGAATCATAATTTTATTCTAGCTCAAAGGTGTAAATCTTGTTAACTGCTGGAGACTGAAGCAGCAGAGTGAACTGTGAAACACCTGAATTTGCATTGAGTCTGAACCCTGGGAATCTTTGCAAGCTTGCAGTCTCTTACACTAGTATTTTGCTTTACGTCCTTTCCTCTGTTCTGAAACAATGAAATCAAAATTAATTTGCCTCTCAGGATCTCTTACGACTGCTAATTTTAGTGTATTTGAACCAAATTCCACTCACACTCTAGGTCATAATTTCCCATCCTACTTGATCTTCACCCCCTAATCCTCTGAAGAGTGTCCAAGGGTTCACCCTGTGCTAGTTGTCCCCTTGGTAAATTCACAGGGAATCCCTTTGGATAAGGCTTATATTATAATTCTTATTTTTCCTATGGTGATTTTTTTTTCTTTTTTTTTTTTTTTTCCTTTCCTGTGAACACCATGAGGAAATGCTTGCAATAAAATGTGGTATTTTCAAAATTCTTCTTTAAAATGTTCATTCAGTATACATACAGGGAATCAAAGTTAGAATTTGGCCCCAGGTTACCCAGGAAACATTGCAAGAAAAACATATGTCTCATCCTACATTCCCATACTTTTGTACAGAAATTAAAACAAATCACATAGCCAGTGAAGAGATGCTTCACCTGTATTTCTGAAACTGAAAAACTCATTCCATAACCAGTAGAAGCTAGAAGATTTTTTTTTTTTTTAGGGTTCACTGCAGTAACTTCAAAAGCTATACAAAGAATATTCTTCTGCAGAGCGTGTATAAAAATTTCTGATCTTTTGCAAGTACTGGGGATGGGTGGAATGTGACTGAGCCTGCATCAAGTTTTACATTAAAAGAACATGGAAGGGAAAGGAAGGATTCATATCCATACAGATGAATGCAAAATAATCGAAGTAATCTATACTCCCTCTTTAATCAATGAACATGCTTTCATAGGATGACTAGTTCTGTCTTGAGATAGGTGTACTAGCCTACATCTAGTCTGGTTTTCCTTTAAGGGACTGAACTTTAGGTGTGTATTGTGATGACTTAAAAAACACAAATTTGTGTTCAAATCACAGAATTAGAAGGGTTGGAAGGGACCTTGGGAGATCATCTAGTCCAACCACCTCTGCCAAAGCAGGTTCTCTATCACTCCACAACCTCTCTGGGCAGCCTGTTTCAGTGCTCTGTCACCCTCACAGTAAAAAATTTTTTCCTTAAGTTTGTCTGGAATTTCCAGTGTTCCAGTTTTTGCCCATTGCCCCTTGTCCTGTCACTGGGTAATACCAAAAAGAGCCCGGCCCCATCCATTTGGCCCCCACATTTCAGATATTTATAGACATTGATAAGATCCTCCCTCAGTCTTCTCTTCAGGCTGAAGAGTCCCAGCTCTCTCAGCCTCTCCTCATACAGGAGATGCTCCAGGCCCCTCACCACCATTGTGGCCTCTGCTGGACTCTCTCCAGAAGTCTGCCCAGAGAGGTTGTGGAGTCTTTATCTTTGGAGATGTTCAAAACCTACCTGGACACTGTCCTGTGCAACCTGTTGTAGGGAACCTGTTTTGGCAGGGGGGTTGGACTAGATGATCTCCAGAGATCCCTTCCAACCCCTCCAATTCAGTGATTCTGAGATTCTGTAATTCTGCCAGGGGCTTTAGCTTTTCTAACCTGATCCCTGGTCGCTTGGACAATTTCCCTGTATTCCTCCCAGCCTACCTGTCCTTGTTTTCACCCTCTCTAGGCTTGCTTTTTGTCTTTGAGTTATGTTAGAATAACAACTCTGACATATTTGGATTTCTAAGGTACCAAAATCTGTGTTACATCACACTTTGTTGAAAGTCTGGGCTCCTTTTTTTTTTTTTTTTTTTTTTTTTTTTAAGAAAACATTCTATAAATCATGGAAGCAAAGTAAATTTTAAAATAAATAAATAAGTAAATAAAACATAGTAATCAGCAGTCATATTTTTTTGGGGGGGGAGCATGAAAACATTGGAATATACCATAAGTTATCCATGACCATTAAGCAGGAGACACGCACACTACACCAGCACTTGTCTGCATGCTCCTCACTGTCATCAAGATCAATGCTTGCTCATTGTTTTGAAAATACTTCAAAACAGCCTTACATTTTGAAAGGCAGGGAGGTTTAGAGGTCTGAAGTCTTGAGTGAGTATGGAAATCCCACGGAAGCAGCTCATATGCTGCAGCCTGGTAACTGGGATCTTTGTTTTCTGAAGAGCCCTAAGACGTATTTCATTAAAGATTGTATTTTGTGAGGTTTTTTTCATTTTAAGAGACAGGGAGATGACCTGTATCTAAACCACGTTGAATGGTGTTCTTTTAAATGCTTCAATGCAGAATGGAAGGAAAGAACCCTTGAATCTCCTCAGTAAAGGTTGGCAGAAAAACAAGAATTCTATTATTTGACTGGTGGTTTTATACTAGAGTAAGAGATTGAGGGAAGAAGGGACAAAGATACATTTCAGGGGCATCAGCAACAGAGAATCTACCTGAAAATCTAGAAACTTACAGCCAACTGATTCCACCAAATAATGCCCGTTCCCCTTGTTTTGAGATGAAATTCCACCTTAGATACAAAGGACAGAGCTGGTAAGATGAAACATTCCAATCCCTAACATTCTGTGATTCTGTGATTCTGTGAAATGCTTCCACAAACTTAAGTCATACCAGGAATTTTCCCCAGTTTTCCACTGTGAATACTTAGAATAATTGAAAATAATTTCCCATGAGTAATATGCAATATTTGCTTGAAAACTCACTGTTCTAGCTAAAGATTTCTATCAAGCTCATTACTTTATTTACAGAAAGCAAACATGATGGAGTGTAAGACAAAGAAATGAATCACACTTTATAAGTCGTCCTAACAAAAACACTTCTTGCATGTTTTCTCTGACACTACCAGTCCTAAATTATGGTTAAATTTGTTAGTTTTTCTACTGAGTTCAATGTGTTTTGGATCCAGCAAGACATCCTTGGAGCTTTCATCTGAAGAAATTTTAATTTTAGTTAATCATCATTCATAAAAATAATTGAAGGACTTTAAAAATGCTAGATAATTGTGAAATATCCAGTTATGATTATTCTTCCACCAGATACCTATACACACTGAATTTTAGCTCAAAAATCTTAAAATTTAAAAATCTGTTTTAGTTCTCTATTGGCTTATAAGCCCCAATTAGGGAAAAAAGAGAGTGAACAGAAAGAACAAAGACTGCCTTCTACACACAGCTTCAATGCCCTTCACAGCAGAATTACTTGAGTACCTTGAATCTAGGTGATCCTGGTCTAGTGCAGTCTGACAGCTCACAAGGCCAGAAAGCCCAGTGGTAGGTTTGCTTTAATGTTGTATTCCAGGCAGAGGTACAGTGTGATCAGACAGTCACAAGTAGGTGCTTCACTCTGATTCCTTGTCAGCAGAGAATCTTCCTACACAGTGACATTATGTGCCACATAACGCCTTTGAAAACAGTGGATTGCTCAAGTCACCCTGCTTCTCAGTCTCCTCTTTTATTAAGCATAAATGTATTCAGTAAGACTGAAAAAGGCAAATCCATTAAAGAATGGGTAGAGAAGTATCAGAGTCACTAACAGCTGAGGAAGGGAAAAGGGGAGAAAGCAGATGGCCAAGAATGGATTAATTAATGGGAAGAAAACTGCAAAAGAGTGGAAAGGGAGAAAGAATGATGAGAGAGTGAGTCTAAGAGACAAGCTTCTCCTACTTCCTAGAAACAGAAAAGATGGGTTAAATCAAATGAAAGGAAACACTGAAAGATAGGTGGAAGTAAGAAGTATAGGAAACATTTTCTGAAATGTTGACATAGTCAAAAATACACTATCATATAAACATCACAGAAAAAGTTTGAGGCTTGTCTATCAATACTAAACACTTTCCACAGGTTTCTTATGCCCACTGTAGATTTACTGGGATATTTATGGTTGTTTTGACCACAAAAAACTAACAAAGGAAGGAAAACTAACAGTGTTAGTGAGGGAGGGAAGTGGAAACTTCTGATTATTTTCGTATTTAATACATTTGAGTCAATAATTAATAATTTAGTATTTAATAATTGGTGTAAATAGTATACTTCAAAAATAATATGCCAGACCTGAGCATAAGCATAATACATCTTCCCAGGTGAGGATTTCCTTGGCATGGTTGTGCTCCACTTGATCTGCTCTAAGATGAAAAACAAGAAAGGCCTATGATAAAGCATACCTCTAAATTATTTTGGGAGCAGTGTAGTTGGTAGAGACCTGTCTGACTCCTTTACCATCCTCAACCTACACAGCTAAACTCTTTAATTATACAATCTAGCTGAAAATCTTGGGACACAGCTCTTGTAACCATGAAATGCATATAAGACTGAGGAAGCTGAACTCACACCAGAGATTGAGAAACTCAACAGTTTAAATTATTGGAAAAGTATGTGACATGGAAATGTGAGGGTAGAAACAGGATTTCTGCTTTCTTTTTAGAGAATCAGCCCTTCTGAAAAGCAAGCATTTCTCTTGTTAAATTATATGTTGAGCCACTACAGGCATAAGTTGGGAAAGAAGGGGTTACTCACTAAAGTGGATGACATAAGGTTATTCTCCGTTGTCTTCTTGTCTCAGTAGGCTAAGACATGCTTTTCAAGGCATGGTTCAGACACAGACCCTACATCAGATGTAGTAGGTTGGGATAAAATTAGCCTTTGAAATTATTGCCCTTCCATTCACCATAATTTATCATTAAAGCATATTAGATTATGTGTGCAGCCTCCAATATACCTTCCAAGGGATACATTTATCCAGTGACGTTTAATACTCTTTCAGAAAATGTTTCTGTGGAAAAAGGTCACTCCTTCCAAAGTGTGAAGTCAGAGTTTTACAGCAGGGACTGGGAACTCTATAGGGTAAAAAAGCATCTACAATAGAAAACTAAAACTCAAATGACACAATAAAAACAAAGATTTAAAGCCATTCTTGCTCTAGTCCCCTTACACATCACTAATATATACTGCTTCCAGCCACTTCAAATCAACTATCCCAGCACTTGTTTAAGTTACATTTTGTCTTGCTTCAAAGAATATATAAAATGGTAGAAAAAAACCAACCAGCCAACCAAACAGACAAACAAACAAAAATAAAGCATTTTTACTTTTTAAATAGTCCTGAAACACAGGGTGGGCTAAACGGTGTAGAAAAAATAAAGAAAGATATTAGATTGGAATTCTTCATTTTCATCCTAACATATCTCTTATTTTTTTCCCTTAACGCTGCTAGTAATGGTCTTACCTGAAACTGTCAGCAAATTGATGGAGGTTTAGACTCATATTTGCACACTGATCTATCCTCTTGTCCTTCAAAAGGATCTGTTTTATTTAGACATGCCATAGGATTACTGCATGTTTCAGTCTTGAGATTACTAAAACTCTGTGGTCAAGACCACTTTGCAGCCTTAATGCTACTGATTACCATTTTTTAAGAACAGAGATTGAATATATATGTTAGGAAATGTATATATCAGGAAGTATATATTTCCAAAATTAGAGCTTACCCTGACAGTTGTTAATCATGTTAACTGTAGGCCATTTGTATAGTTGTGTGTCGAATACGGTTGTTTGATAACTTTCTGACTGAGGCACAGTTTACATAACATAAATAAATGCATAGGTATAGTATGCAATAAGTACATTTGTTATTCCACTCAATAAAGTCATAATGCCAAAATTAGGAAAAAGTATATATATTTACACCCAAACAGCATTTATAAAGATTAAATTCTGTAAAGTCTGATTTTTAATTTTTTTTTTTTTTTTTTAAATTGAGTTACCACTTTGGCAAACCAGAGGGCCAGAGCATAAATCTACATTTGAGAAAATGTTGATAGAATGAACATTTGCATCATAGACTCTTGGTACCAAATTTTTTTACTTACAAGAACATGAAACACAACATCAAATAGTCCAACTATATATATATAAATATATATATATATATATATATATACACACATACATTTTTATATATATATATATATATATATACACTATGAATTACTTATAAATAGGGAGAAAAGCAGAGACATATCTGGAAAGACATACAATATACATCATGTACCATATACCTCATGCATCATGAACCTTTGTGCAAGAGAATTCATGGACAAACTAGAGACAAAGATCAGTGAAAGCAGATTCTGCCTTCATTCAGTAAGCTGAAGCTGTGAAACTGTTCCTGATTTGGGAGGAGATGCAATTTAGGAGGGAAGTAAGAGAGGATAGGAATTTTTGTTCATTTGTCATTCACATTGTCAAAGCAAATTTACAGCCAGTTCTGGATATGTGGATTTTGCACACTTAGATGAAAACAAAAACTAATACTGGAGGCAGTAATGTGAGGGACTGGCAAAAACAAGGGAAAAGCAGTAGCAAGTGGACAGTAGAAGGGAGGGTGAATTAAACAAACAGAAAGAATCTTTAGGCTGCAAAGTTTTAAAGAAATATACATTCATTTGCCTTCAAGTAGGCTTCTGAAAGGACATTAAAGATGCAACATGGATGCTGAAGATTCAGTTTTCTTTGAATCTAAAAGCAAATACTGATGAAGATATTGCTTTGTATGAGCAAACACTGACTAGTTTATTTATTTCTGATTACCTCAACGTCATCTGTAAATGAATCTAATGAGAAGCTTTCTCTTTCTGTCCTAAACTATACTATTAAAGTGTTGAGTATTCCAGTAACAAAGTAATTTGGGCAGTTGATATAAGTGTATTGTTGCTTTAGTAATCATCAAGAATTGATGCACCTCATACTAACTTTGCATTAATTTTAATTGTATTAGCATTAATATGAAATATGTTTTACATTAACATTTGTAACATCACACATAAATTTACTTTCAATATATTGCAGAATTCAAGGGCTTTGTCAAACAAAAGCCTGTTGTGAGATGTAGGTTTAGCTTTTAAGTAAAAAGAACAATGCAGCAGGAAAAACTACCTGACGAAAGAACAGCTGCAGAAACATACTGTGGATGCCAAGAAAAACTTCTTTCTACCTGCAGGAGAAACACATAGACCTATGAGATAGCAGTGAATAACAAAAATAAATGTTCCTTTTCCATAAAGCAGAGTAGAATGCGTGTAAAATAATTCTTAAATCCATTTTTTCTGTATGTATCTAACAATCTAAATATCTATATGATTATACAGTAGAACAATGCACACAGGTAGTTCTTAATTTTTCAGTCAAATGTCAGCAAATTCAGGACAGTAATAATTGGAAATAAGAGCAGTCCAATGTGTATAAATTTTCACAGTAGACATTTACTATATCTCAGTACTAAAAACAGATAATGGCTTTTGTATTAAAGAGAGAGTGTCAAGTTCTGTGTTAACAAGGATAAAGGCATTTCACAAATACAATAAAAGAAATAAAAACTATATTTCTTAGCTCAGAGTATTGTGAACAAATGTAAAAGCTTAACCAAATAATGGCCCATGTTGTGTGGGCTTTGTTTCACAATCTAACTGCTGACTGAGGTTTACTTCACCTTGATACACATAACAACGATCTCAGGAGCCTCAGAACTGAAGCACAACTAAACTGTTGTTATGAAGGATCTCACAGCATAAGAGAAAGTACAAAAGCAGTTTGTTTCCAGTTGGAAGCCATGAAAGCAAATATTTCTGTAGCACAAGCCAATAGACCACCCAGTACCGTATGTTCTGTCTACGCCTGTAGCAAAGGCTTCAAAGAAAGCGTAAAGAAGCCTTTCATGAGTCAGGATTTCAAAATCCTACCTGCCCAAAGGGGTGCTTTCTTCCTAGTCCACATCATTTTGTAGTGAGCTCATGCCCCAGAGCGCTATTATTTCTATTAAAGTAGCACAGTATAACTTCAATATCTTTTCTAACCAGAGTAACATTTTTAGTGTTATAACATTTTTTCACTCCTGCTATACACTTATCTGCAAAGACGTCCTGTAATAATGAGTCTGTGGATAATTGCAAGTCATCTGAAAAAATCCTTTCTACAAATTTTGGTTTAGTTCCTCCAGACAGCAATTTGTGCATACCTCCTCCTAAAACCCTTGCTGCCTTTGATTTGCCCACCTCTATAGCTTTCCATTCATTCTTTTCCTACTTTCTATAATTCTTCCCACCTTCATCAGAGGAAACTTGCAGGCAGAGGGAGAAGACTGGGACATCCTATGAGCCTACAGTCTGTGGATCTTCTCACTGTCACACTTTGGACATGACTGGGAAATCCCAGAAAGTGTGGTAAGTCTTCTAACAAGTTGTATTTTCTTTCTAATGGCCTTTTTATTCTTTTGCTAAGTAGTAATAACTCAGTTAATACATCATATTGCAAATTCCTTATAATTCAGTGTTCAAACACCAAAATGCTGCCATTTCATGGAAGTAATTCCACTGACTATACCAAAAGTACACATACCAAACCGGAGTCTGAATTCCATTTGATAGACTACTATATTCAATTCTTTATAAAGTTTTTAATTTCACGGGTATTTTAAATGTTCCGTATTAAAACCCAGTGCACAGTTACCCTTCTGACTTTGTCTTAATTAGCAAGGGCATACAAGCATACCTAGAGGAAAAAAAAAAAAGCAGAAACTACTTAACAAGTCATAAAACTTAGTATATCAGAATACTGACCTTAGAAACTTGGCTTTTTGTCACCATATGGAACCACAAAGTATTTCTATGACATTAGTCACTTTTATTTAGGGGTTGTAAAAAGTATATTTTTTTCAACATTTTAAGAATAATTAACTGTACAGCTTAAAAAAGTCATCTTGATTAATGACTTTGTCTGAAAAGAAACACATAAAATTCATTAATGTTTTTCCACTTGCAGCTTTAGCAATCACTTCAAGGTTAGTCCTAACACTTGAAGAGCATTTGTGTTCTCTAAACACAACATGTCTGCTTGTGGTTCCACATACACTGACTCAATTTCACAGCATTCTCCAGCTGAAGGTGCTGTGCTCTTCTTTTACAAATTTCCTATTGATACAGAATAATACTCAGAAAGCTCACTACTGCATTTTGAAAACACAGCCACTCTCTTAGTATAGTGTGTAAGGCTTCCATGTTGACAAAGTGATTCAGAATAAATTCAGACACTAAAAAATGTGAAACTTGGATTTGTGCTTTGACCAAGAATTAAAAAAAAAAGAAAAGTCCATAACTATCAAAACAGTATATTTGTTGTTTTGTGATATTCAGATGGAACCAAAGATCTTACACAAATAAATACAGTTATGGGCTAGAACAGTGAAATGCTGTTATGCAGAGAAAAGCGAGTATTGTCATTGCTAAATGATGAATGGAAGAAAGTAAAGATATTATTTAGCATCAAGACTGAGGTTTAAATTTTTTTTATTTAAACAACAATTGTAATAAATCAGGAAAATCCTCATTAACAAATTAAACCAAATTCTGTTTTCAGGCTGAATTAATATATGTAATATTCACAGCAACAGAACCCAGGGACTTAATTACTTCATGTTGTAACTGCGAGATAAGTGGTAAATCCTATTGCACACCATCATAATTTGAAGGGATGTGGAGCTGCTGTGCACAAAAACAAATTGAAGTTATGCTTATAAAAAAATTTAAAGAATCAGCTCAAAATAAAAAATCTTGAGAACAACATTTATATAATAATGAAAAAAAGTTAATTTTTTGTTATAGTTGAGTAGTTCTGATATTTCAGTGTGTTCCAGGTTACATTGTACCCTCTGAAAAGCCAGTGATTAGTATATATATTACTGTGCGCTCTCAAGTTCACTGATATTGGCAAAATAATTTCTCAAGACAAAGATTCCCCTCAAAAAATCTTCACTACAATTATTTATTCTTATGCAGAGACCTCTTGTTCACAACTATAACTCATTATAATAAGATACCTTTTTCCTGAGTGACAAAACAACAACAAAAAAAATCTTATTGAGAAGATAATGAGGAAACACTGAAGTAAAAAGGTTAAGAAAACAACTTTATGTGGCAAAAATATAATCTTCCAATTAATGCAATAATTGTTTCAAAATTAAGGATTGCATGTCCCTGTCAAGAGTAGTTCCTTTGGAAATTACCTTTGGTTACAGGAAATCTATGAGATCTTTATATTCATAAAACTAAATAATATTCTATTAGCTGTATGTTTATCTTTTATTTAGAAAAAAATGCTAGGTTACCTATTCTCAGCTCATAAACTACCTCATTAGAATAAGGGTATTAGCAATTAATGGAAACATTTGCTATCCATTTGACTGTTGAGTGGGAGCCTATTTTGTTTGTTTGGCAGCATTTACTTCCTTCTCTACAGTTATTTTGGTCACCTGCATTCCCCACATGGTTGTTGTTATCCAACAGCTCTGTGAAAAAATAATTTCTTATGTGTCATAGACTTGAGGAGACAAACAGCATCCCACAATGTTACACCCGTATAAACTTCTGGGGCTTAAGGGGAGCAGTAACAGTTTGTGATCTCTGCATAAATTATCTACAAGTTTTACACTTACTAATGACAATAGAATTCAAATGCCTGTTGAGTACTATAGAACTGAACGGTTTAAGTTAGGTAGTTGATTGGGTTTTGCTCCCAGAATAGGATACAGAACCACATTTGCACCAAAATACACACATACATATAGGACTTCACTACAGTGACAAAAATTCAAATTAGTATTACACTGTAGGAAAAGTCACATTCAAAGGAGCAGGAGAAATAAAGTTAAGCTGCCAGTGACAAAATGAAAGAAGGATTGTTTAATGCAGCAATAAATAACCTGGATCTCAAAATGACCTTTTTGTGGAGTCAATACTAATGTTTACTGATGTTTTACCCAGCACCCCAAGGGCGATCATTCTAAGTTTAAATCAAATTCAAGACCACCTGCAAAGGCACAAAGTATACAAAACTCACGGAATGAATTTTCCAGCCTTCTTCCTGGTACCTCTTCTGCTGCCACTTTGTAACCCAAATCTGCCAGGCTTTGTTAATTTTTTCATCAGTGCAAAGACATTTCCATCAAAGAAATATGATATTATAAAGCTTGCTGCACTTAAGATTAATTCTTTGGACAACAACAATGAAGTAGCTGGATGAGGCTTTGAGCAACCTAGTCCAGTAGAAGGTGTCCCTGTTCATGGCCTCCAGGGGCTACATGCGGGTATCTACTCTGCAATTCTGCAGGGGGATTTCTGTTCACCTCCTCTGACTCTTTTTCTCATTGATCTGGATGTCTGTGGTTGTCTCACTCATATCCCTCCATCCTCTCTCCTCAGGTTGTTGTGGTCTTTTGTTGATGTTTCCTGACTGCTCTCCTTTGCTCTCCCTTATAAATATGGACTCACAGAGGAATTTCACAATGTCTGATTGACTCAGCCTAGACTGGAGGCAGATCTGCCTTGCAGCCAGGGGAGCTTCTCAAAGCTTCTCACAGGAGCCACCACTGTAACCCCTTCCCCCACTACCAAAAACTGCCCACCCCCTACACACAAACTCAACAAAACCTGGTGCAGCAGATATGTTTTTCAGTAGATTCTGCAATCCTATTTTCCAAATATCTTCACAGAAGGGCTTGTCTGAGCTTCTGACTGCTTTCTACTAGTTCATGTACCAAGATTTCCTAATCTAACCAGGAAAGGAACCTCCCTACCCAACACCTCATCCTGGTGTTGACTAGGATAAGGACATCCATACCCAAAGCATGAAACTCTCCCTCATACTGGTATAGTAATCCATAAAAGGATTTTCTCACTGAACCACAAGGATTTTCTAAGTGTTTGGGTTAATTTCAGAGATTTTTAAAATAAAAAAGTTATATCCTAGATGAGCAGACAGTTTATTTGAGGAATTATTTAAATATAAGTTATACAAAACTTCACCAAGACTAAGCTAGAAAACTTTTGTTTTCTTAGAGAAGTCCTTGGAAATATCTTTCTTTGCAAGCTTTTATTTTAAAAGCCACAGGCAGAATTTCTCTCTACTTGTCTCAGATTAACAACTTTTCTGGCATAAGACACCTGAGTTTCAATCTTAAAGCTATCTCATTACCTCTCCTTTTAAAAGGAAACTTGCAGTAGCTTTTGCATTAAGCAGCAGTGACTACCATATGCCTTTATAGATCTGAATGGCATCAAATATATCCTTTTATTTTGTCTCTTAAGCTTTTTAATTGTCAAGATGGAAGTAATTGCTATTTGACTGTGTGACCTTTCCCTCAGGGACTGCATTTGCCCTATCTGCCTATTGACTGGAATATCTATACATTCTGGCAGCAAAAGGACTTTATTTTCTCTCTAAGGCTATTGTTATTTAGACTAGTCTAAAACTAGATAGAGTGTATCATCTACCCTGGTGCTTCCAGGCAGCTGTACAATTTTCTTACCTGCTCACCCATTCCAAACATCAGCTTTTGGTGTATTGGCCACAAAACCCTTACAGCCTCTGTCCCATGGGCCCAGGTGGGTCTGTCTCTGAGACTTAGATCCCTGCCTACAACAGCTTCTTACCCTGCAAGTGGCAGTGACTACCTTCATTCCTACTGCTGCTGCATCTCCTTTTCCCCAGTGAGAAGGACTATATGAATTTTGGTTAAGATTAAACATGATGGTTTGGGTGGAGTTTGCATTATACCCACTATTTTGAAAAAGAAAGGAGCATGGTGTTATTTTTCAGGCAGCTTAAATGCTCTTCTTTTGCATGTTGTTCAATATGACTTCTGGCAGCTCATTCAAGTGCAACTGAAGTGACTGCACTTCTCACAAGTCAGTTAAAAGTAATCTATCAGGTAGTGAGAAAGCTGCCTCTTTCACTTCTCAAGCAGTTTAGCAGTTTCTGTATTCACAGAAGCAAGCATGAACAGACATTTTTTGGGTTAATCAGGGAGTTAACACTAGCTTAAGTCTCTTCCCAAAGCATGGCACCCCAGGTAGCAAATAACACAGGAAGTCAAAGATATTTGTGCACTGGGCTATATATTATTCCATCTCCTTTCTTTTTGTTTTAATTAGCTGGACAAAAATGTATTTTTCTTTCTTTTTTCTTTTTTCATTTTTCTTTTTTAATTTTCTTTTTTCTTTTTTCATTTTTCTTTTTTAATTTTCTTTTCTCTTTTTTCATTTTTCTTTTTTAATTTTCTTTTTTCTTTTTTCTTTTTTTTTTCTTTTTTTTCTTTTTTTTAATATATAGTAGTTCGCTGCTGATGAATTTTAGCCTGATTAATTCCTCACTGAAAAGAGCTTGTGTCAGAATGTAAATACTCTGAGATGGCATCTTGAACAAGGGCATTTGATCTCTGGGCCTGAGTGCTGGCAAAATAGGTTGGTAGGGGGATTTATGTTCCCCAACAGATTAAGGAAAATTAAGTCAAACTCCATTTTTATATTTACAGTGTTTCCTTTCCACATCATCTGACACACATGCATACAGAAAGTGATTTATCATTCTCAGAAAAACACAGCAAAGTTGATACTGAAGTGGCATAGTTAATAAATGCCAGCTGTGGGAGATGTCCTGGCTGCTCTAGTTTGGACTCTGTATCTAAGAAGTGAAGCTAGAATTTTCTAGTCAGTGTTGTACTGTAAAGGTATAAAAAAAGAAGGGGAAAGTATGTTCAGAGGTTTGCAAGCCTCTGTCTAAACTATATTAGAAATATTTTCTTTTATGCTAACTTTCACTCAGTAGCAGGCAATTAGTAAAGAAAAGGCATAGACTACTCCTAGTTTTAAAGAGTCTGTGAAGAGCTTTGCATTGGCACTGCAGGAACAGTGGAGATACCACATGACCTATGCTAGGAGTTATTGTGTATAAGAATTAGTTGGAAAACAAAGAAAACATGACAAATGACAAAAGACCCAAAGGATGGAGAGAACAATCTGCATGAAATAAAGGAGAGGAACAATCTTTATAATGATCTTGCAATTAGCTACTGCAAAGCCTTAAAAATAGAGAAAAGTTCTCTCATTTCTGTGTGTGTGAGGAATATTGAAATCAACCACCACCATTTCAAAACAGTGTTCTTGTCACAGCCTGGTCATGCTTAGGAGTAGTTTCCCCACAAAATCATTAGGATTTCTAATACTGATATAAATCAAAAAGGAGGAACATTCTTGTGTTACTTGTGTTCTATGTCAGCATACTGGCAGGTCCAAAAATACGGTGACCTTGAAATATTCACAACATTTTTTTTGTTACTAAGCAATGACAGGAAATGCATGTTTCAGCTTCCCAAGGATTAAGTCACAAGCTTGTGCACACAATGTTGTGGTATATTTTTTTTGCTGCTGCTGATAGCTTCCCTTTCAGATGATCTCTTGGCCCTGGTTCAGTCAAAAGTTCAGGGCATTTTTATTCCTAATTGCATCAATCCACAGACTCTGAAAATACTGAATTAAAACAGTGTGTACAGTCTATGATAACCTTTACAATAAAAAGGACAAGTTTTAAGTGCTGAATGCAGTGTAGAGAACTTTTCTTGCTAATATATCTGACATATCTGAGTATAGCTGCAGGTTTTCATACTTTTCTTGCTTTATTAGGTCATAGGATAGAAGTCAGTTGCAAGATATAACAGAGAAAGACCCTCTCCAAATTAATTTTGCAGCATACAACACTTACTCTAGTTAGTAATTTCATTTTGGTTTCAGTTTAAACAACAGGAACCCACAAATTGGTTTGCTTCACGTCAGTTTCATTATCTCAATGAACAACAGCTGCAAGCTAAATCGACATAAGCGTGCATAAATGGACTTGAGTTTCCCTATCTGGGCATGCATCTTTTGTGTGTTGACAAGAGTTTTTATTAACTGGACTCTAAGAAAGAACACCCAGAGGAAGATGTGCTGAATTAGGCTTTGTCTATTTCTAATCTCCCTCAATTTTTGCTTTCTTGGCAAGGTGGAATGTTTGTAGATGTAGATATTAGGCTTTTTGATTGAGAATGGAAGAGGGTCTGGCAAGCTGACAACAGAATGTTATTTTGATACATAAAAAGCAGGATGTGGAGGGGGAGAAGGCAGCATAGCAAAGTGGCTAAGATCTGAGGTGAACCAAGTCACACCCAGATGGAGCTTAGCTCTGTCCAACAGATTGTGTACAACATCCTCGGCAGATTTCTCACACAGGGACTTTCAGAAAGTGCCTAACGTTACTTGTATAAGCATAGACCTTAGTGTGAATGCAATGAGAGGGCTGAAAGTGGCTGTGAGACCTAGGTGGTGTAGCCAGTAAAGATGCAGCTAAAATGGAGAAAACATAGGTCCTTAATATCAGGTCGCTAACCAAGAGAGGGTGAGTAAGTGAATTCACGAAAGCAAAGATTTTTCACGGACAAAAAGCAGAGGAAAAAGTTAAGAAATGACTGAATCACAGAAAATGGAAAGGGGAGAGAAGTTCATAATCTGAAAAGCTGGACAATTTTCCCAATTATAATGCAAGATATAAAAAAAAAAAAAAAAAGATGAAGGGAAATTAAATAATCTTTATATGATTTACCACCAAGCTGCAAAATCCAGTGCCATGTTAAAAGGCACATAGTTTGAGGACATTTGTCCTCCAAAAAGAGGAATAGATAGTGCATATTTTTTTATCCAGCAGCTAAAAATTTGTGTCTCCAGTATCAGCAAGGAACATGTACATTTCAAAATTAATTCATGTGCTTCATTTGACAGTTTTCAATATGAAAACCCACTGTCTCTGAAGTGACATACTAACTGTGAAGTTAGAGAAAAACAGTAATATACTGTATAAGGGTTCTTGTCTTTCTCACAGCTCATTACTGAATTAAAATGTCAATTATTGGAATTTCTAACATGCTTACCATTTAAATAAGTAAATGTTATTGACCAATACTAGGAAAGCAACTGTTCCTTTTGGTGCCAAATCCAATCAGTGCTCTCATAGGTATACAGTCTGAGTCACTAATGTATCAGTCCTTATTCTTTAGAGGCAACAGATATACTAACATTATAAGTGGAAATATACACTGTAGTTCCATCTTCCGTGAACCTTTGTACAAGTCAAAATAACTACTTAATATATGAAAAATGAAGAGTTGAGAAACAATAGGTTGCCATTATTTTATAGAAGGAAAGTGACTGGTATTAACATGCTGAGAAGTTAGGAGGGCTAATCATGAAGCTGATCTGAATTACTGTCTATCATAAATCAGTGGAAGGCATTGTCAGAAATGAATTTTTCTAAACACAGCTGCTGTGGCTGCTGACAAGTATGAGATGACCCTGCATTATCCATTGTTTGTTTAACAATGTTACATATACTATACTACAATTGCTTAATTTATTACCATTCTCATCCATGGAAATAAAGTTATCATACTGAGGGTTTGAGATAGACTACTCTGCACTGCAGTAACCATTTATAACTTTCTATTGTCTTCATAAACATGATTGATAAGACTTATAGAGATATAAAACTATGGCAGGATGTGACGTTCCTAGTAACTAAATGCTAGTTAATTCCTTTGTCCCTCATGGTAGAGTGTCACTGCCATGCCGCTGAAGCTTGCAATTAAGAACATAATAGCTTAGGTTACTTAGCAAAATTAATATTTTGGCAGAATTCAGTTCTTCTCTAGAATTGTGCCATCATGAACTCATACAATAAACACAGCTTTTTTAATGTAAAACAGCAAAGCAGTTATTTTTTGTAATAATCTTTCTGGATGGCAGTTAGTATGTGATGATCCTTCTACTTTGCTATGGTTTTAGTAGAAAATTACTTTCAAAACATGTAAATCTTAAGACTTCCAGGCTAACTCAATCTTCATTACAAGCACGGAAACAAATTTGTGTTCCTAACCAAGCAAATGAAGACAAGTATTTGACTTTTGTTTCATTTTTCCTTTTTCATTCTTACTTCTCTCTGTCTATTTTTTGTTGTTACCTTCTTCTGTGTGTGCAGATACAGCATACCTCACATTTATATTTGAAATGGTGACATTTACACTGGGTAGAGAACTTTTCTTATTATTTTTGATCCATCTTTCACTTCAACTTGCTATCTTTGAGAAACTCCTCCCACTCTCAGTCACCTTTCCATTTCCCACAGTTTCTAACTTTTTTATTATTTTCCCCACTATTTAATTCATGAGCAGCAAGAATACATATTTCATGGAGTTATCATGGTAACACATCTGTCATGTTTTCTGTTTATATTCTAGACTAAACAGAGTATGAGTAAAACTCCACATTTTTTAACAGTCTCTCCAGAAAGAATTGGAACTGAGGCTGTCTGAGGTTACAGTCCTCACCTTTGTTTCAAAGTCTGTATGAAAGACTCTGTGCTGTGTGTATGTCTGGAAGAATGTACCAGAAATATCCTCTCAGCTGTATTCTGTGTCAACAGATGCAGCAAATCAACCTTCTGCCATTTACCTAAGTCCAGGAGATGATCAAGTATGTTTGAAAAGTTGGTCCTTACTTTGATTTCAAGAAGTCTTACCTTTGCCAGAGCTCAATACAGATGGGAATGCCAGTGCTAACTCACTGTGGGTGAGGTTCTGACATTTTGCTAGACACCTTCACCTCAAACTTTCTATCATCTTGACAGCAGAATCTCATTTGCAGCAAAAGGATAAAAAAGACAAATGCGTGGCTTGACACCTTGTGACATCTTTCTATGGGTGATGAATTTCTGTTACATGACAGGTTCAAAGTTACCGAACAATGGATGGGTGAGTGGCCCAGTAACTTCAGGCTTGCTGAGAATCACAAGAATACAAGAATACAGAATCACAAGTCATAAAAAAAAATCCTCCCACAAACAGACAAATAAACAAACAAACAAAATCAATACATTTTTAGGGATGGGCATTCTATGTATTTAAGTAAATTTTGACAAAATAACAGATTCATATAGAATAAGAATAAATAAATAAACTACTATTGCCAGCCCTTTAATATTTTAATCCTGATGGCAAATATCTCAGTGTAGGATATCTCTCACTTTTCTCTTGACTAACAGTAGTCAAAGTTTTTTCCTAAGTGTTCTTTGTCTTCTCTCTCCTTATCTTCACAGTTTTTGAGGATTTTTTGGTTTAGTTTGGTTTTTTGACAGTTTTTGTTAATATATCTTTCCTCTACTTAATACTGTAGATCTTTATAACTTTACCTCTAGAATCACGCTGTTCAGAAGACAGTTTCACAGGGAACATACATGTTGATATTTGTAATATATATCCATAGACATTCGTGCATACAGAGCCACAAAATTCTGGTTTCAAGTGAGAAAGGAAAATTAAAGACTTGGTACGACCCTGTGTCTCAAGACCTTAGTGTAAGGTCAGTTACCCAGACTATGGAAATCTAACTCCAATATGCTCTTCTTCCTAATGGAATCTGAGCCTGTATTTCTGAGGTAAAAGCCTTGAAAACTGAATTTATAGTGTGCTGAGTTTGAGCACTTTGAGCTGTTCTTGCTGAAGGCACTCTACTTTGGATGGTCTATTTAAATATTCACTCTACGGGAGAGAAGGAGAACACGACCATAATTTAGTGACCAGGGCACTAAGCGCAGTTTTACATTTGAAGGCGGGAAAAAATAAGCTGTCACTATTATAGCTTCCAATTCTTAAGGCATGGTCTACTGGGCACCTGGCCTGTAATTAACTTAAAAAAATATATCTAAAAATCTAATATATATATAAATAAATATTAAAAAAATAATATGTATATAAATGTTTTATATATAATATATTAAATAAATAAATAAACAAATAAACAGATAAATAAATAAATATGAAATGTAAAAAAAAAAAATATATATATATATATATATATATATATATATATATCGGTCACATTTACTGATAGCAAGCATTTTAATAGGGAAGGCAACAGTTAACTCTGTGGGACAAATATCCATGATTTTGTTTGTTTTCCTCCTCCCCTGAAGAAATATTGACACTTCAGAGAAATTAAACCTCTGAGAAGTGTTATAAGAATAAACCACTGATCTACTCATGATTTTTCTGAATTGGGAGATGTAGATGTCTCCACTGATATTTCAAGGTGTGACAGGCCATGGTTAATAAGGTTTCAGTAGCAGTGGTTAACCGAAGAACTGTTTTTGAGAAGACATTCTGTTAGCTCTAAGCGAGTATAGAAATTCGCAAATTAACATCCGTTAGTCTGGAAGTAATAATTTTAAAACACTCTTTTTAAAATCCTTTAAAGTTTCTCGTGGTACTCTGCTGGCTTTTAAAGAGAAAACCAAGACATTTGATTTGCATCCCACTTTGTCAGGTACTGTCTTGTCTGACTACAGGCACTCTAAACACAAACCAGTAGTTTGGCATGATAGCTGTCTCCAAATAACTTTGTTGACAATATATGATCTGATCTTTAAATTAAGCATCATCTTAATTTTATTTCCTCCCTACCTTAACTGAACAAAATTTTCCTAAAATGTCTGTAGGTTTTAAAACCTCTTTCTCAAGAAACCAAACTTATTATATGAGATATAGATATTATTATTCATCTTTTTTCTTTATTTTTCCTGTGTTGGCAAAGATATCATCTCTGCAACATGTACTGCCCAGACTCCCTCTCCTTCTGTTGTGAGAAGCAGAGGGAAGATTTCTTCTGGCCTCCTGCAGTGATCTCTGGCTTCTCGAGGACTGTAACCATCACAGTGACCACACGTATAGTGATTTCTCCCTGGCCCCCATCTGCTCTCAGAACAAGAGCTACTGACCTCGTGATTCCAAGTATCTCAGTACTTGCCTTGGGTAGGCTATACTTGCAGTTGGGCACCCACCTCCAGAGGGTCTGAGCACCTCCTTCCTTGTTGGCATGGTTTTGCCATGTCTCCTTGTGTTCCTTTTCTGAGCTACTCCCAGGAGCCAGGCTCCGCAACCTCACTTAGCAGCTCATGTGAAAGCACAGTCAGAGATCACTTCTGAAAATATCACCTACAGTAATAGAAAAGAAAGAAAAATGTTGACGGTTTTGTTTTTTTTCTCCTCTCTCACACTAGAATGATAGGAATGTTGCTGTGTTGATTTGAACACCTAGATTCACCAGTGCAAATAAAGAGAAATTGGGACTTTTCATTTTCTCAGAGTTTGCATATGCTACAGTAAGGACTTCTGAGTAAAACATCAAATTCCAAACCACAGCCACAGGGGCTGGATATCATGTAGCTCTTAGAATCAGTGGCACTTATGGTAGTTTACACTGTTTATTTCAGTTATTTATACTTGG
The DNA here is from genome assembly GCA_907165065.1 of Caprimulgus europaeus. The sequence goes on from OU015527.1 coordinate 20,796,050, forward strand.
GAGAGCTGTGTTATTCCTGTCGTCTACTAAAAAATACTGTTTTAAGTATGATCACCAAAAGTCATTGATATAGTGTAAAAAATAATGCAACCTTGAGATGTCATTTAGGCTTCCTTTAGGACTACAGGTAGTTCTTGTGGATGAATCACAAGTAGTATGTCATGAGCATAGTGAAGTTGATCCTGGCTCAGATATTTTCAGTCGATGGAAGTTGACCTGATGTAATATAGTCTCAGGTTATCTATTTTCTTTTCTCAGTAAATTAATTGTGCATGTTTCTATTTTATGCAGTAATGCATTAACAGGATGTTAGATATTTTGAATTCCTGTCATGCATCCACAGTTGATGGCTGCAATGAGCAGAAGTGGAACAGACAAAAAGTTTTAAAGTTATGCAGTCAGCTTCTGCCTCAGCTATAGCAGGCTAAGAATGCTTTAATAGCTTCTAAATTATCTACTTGTTTTAGATAATGTAATAAAATAATTGCACTTTAGTATTCCATGTAAGAATTGAGTTTTACTTTTTTTTAATTTGGCAGATAAGCCCAGTATCAATTTTTTTCCATCATTTTCAGTGCAATTTTTAGAACAATTTGATAGATAATTCCTGTTACATTTTCTTTCATGGTGATGTTACAACACTGAAAATTTTTAATTTTCTTGTACTATAGCCTGTGGTATTGCCTTAATCATTATGGCACAGGTAATCTTTTCTTGCAGACTCTGACATTAGCAGAGTTATCTTCTTAACGTTCTTAACAAGGTACTTAAAGAGTTACTTCTGGATGCTCTGAATAATACATGGAAATAGGGAATTTTCCCAACAACGGTCGATAACCATGTTTTGCATGATGGCTAGTGTAAGCACTGGAAAGAGATGATATTGATGTCATCAGTAGCACACTATTGCTATTAAAAATTAAATCCATTGCCTGTGAAGAAAGGAAGATGAAGAAAGGTGAATGAAAATTTTAAAAACACATGAACATACTAAGACTCAAGATGTGCTAGACTGTAATGACCCCTTTTGGTCCATCTATTTCTTCTCTTCACTTAGAAAAGTATTAACAATTTTTTAATACTACAAGGGCTAGTTATAGCTGTTGTACAAGGGCTCTGCAGGATGAATGCATTATTGATAAAAACCCTTATCACACCCCTCAAATTCTCATTTTCACCTGCTCACATGGCATTCACCCAGCTTGTAAACAATGGGTTTCTTTGCTGAGCAAAGGAGACTCAGATTCCATGTAAGCCTGGTAAAATTACTTTTTCCTTTGCTCAATTTTAAAGCAGAGTGCATTAGGAAGTGTGAGGGAGAATCCACTAGGTAAGTTTTAATAGGTCATGTTTAGAAAGGAAAAAGAAGAGAAAGCTAACAAGGGCTTGCAGATGAGAAGTTAAGGGATATAAATTAATAAGATAGAAGAAGGAAATAACAGAACTTAAAAACTGTGGAGAGTCAGTATATTGCACCTACCCTTAAGCTAGATGCTGTTCAATTTATTTTTTATTCTAGAAAATTAACACTCATCTCTTCTTGTTGCACAGAAAATGACAATCTGGCCAGTCAAATGGAGAAATTTCCAGTATATAGAGCCAATTTTTAAAACTCAACAAGTAGCATGAATTTTGCCACAAATATTTATTTAAAATATAAAATTTTTTTATCAGATTCAAACTCTGCACTTTGTGAGCTATTCTGCTTGGACTAGAGCTAGTAGACCATGTGTAAACAGAACAGAAAGTGCATGTTAATATCTAGGAACTAGAGCTAGCTGACACACTTTTCCAGTTTTTCAGAGGAATTTTTTTTATTAAAACTTCAGATTTTTTATCATTAGTTTTATTAATATTGTAATGCAGATTTGTAATGAATTGTGGGATTAAGGCTGCACCAAAGTCATAGGATATGAATTTGTCATATGAAATTCATGGAGAGATACTGGTATCACCGTAACTTATAAAAACAGAAATCGACCTGAAATGTTAATTTTCTTAAATAAGGACTACAAAATTGTTGTTGACTTAAAAATTACTATTACAAGTAATTGAGAAATTTTATTCAAAGTAAAGGAATAATAAGTAATGCTTCCTCAATGGAAAGTAAAATAAGTAAGTTCTACCAGTAAGAATCAGAGATATCAGTGAATATAGTATTTGCCTACAAAGAAAATATATTCCTTGGATACCAGTATTAAAGTGTCATTTTCCTGAGTTCTGTAACTATTAGTAAATAAAATACTAATTTAACAAGGCGTTTTATTTCATTGGCAACCAGTTGTAATAACACAAAGCTTCATGACTGAAAACTGAATAAATTGCAGTATAGAATTTATTGTCATGTAGAATACTTGTACTTTGATTACCTGTCTTTCTCTATAGATTAGGTGTCTATTATTATATTTTAAACATCTGTGTGTCACAGAGTTTTATTTAGAAGCTGTTACTGCTTTCATTTGTGTCAAAACAATGGAAGTTTATGGCACCACTAGAAAACCCAATGAAATACTGCAGCAAAGGTTTTGCTTCTAAGAAGGTGTTTGAACTACTATGTACTGTTGGTGGAGGCTCATAAATAAACAAACAAATCTATCTTAAATTTTATGAGAGAAGAGGATAGGGGCATTCTGTTGCATTCCCATCATATATAACAGACATATAAATCTTCAATTATCTATAAAGAAAAGAATCTATTTCAGTGTGATTTTAATCTTTATTTTAGCCTTCAATAGACACCATATGTAATAGGATAGCTGCATTCTTAATAGCTATTACAATGTTTACAGAATGACATTTCATATCAATGTGATACCTATAAGCAAATACTATGAATAAGCAACAGGAAGGATTTCTAAGTAAGCTTTTCCTTTCAAATCCATACTTCCAGAGTTATACTCAGAAAAAAATATTGGATTTTCAGTATGATATTCTGATCTGACCATATGTCTCAGGATTTTTCCTTTGTTCAACATTGTCACTAGACTAAGAAGCAGACATACCAGTCAAGCAAGATCTATGGCATTGCTGTTAAGATCCCTGTGTTTTTCTGCATTGACTAGAAGACATACCCACTAACGCAAAATCTGAAACCAAGATGGAGAGGAAAATCTTAGAAAGTTAACTAGCAAATTGAAGAGAGATCTTTCTGTTCTAATTAGGTTGAAATTTTAAAGTATTATTACCATGGCCAACCCAATCAGAAAAACGGAGGAACTCTACCAAGAATATCAAGAAGATAAAGCTTAACTGAGAGTAAGAGAAGAGCAAACTGAAATTAGAATACCAAATATAATGTGAAGTGCCCACGTAGAATCCATGTAGACTCCAGATGAGTAAGGATTGCACTGACGTGTTTCTATTTTGAAATAAGATGTGCTTATTGAAGAAAACTAGTAACTAACATGAACAGGCCATACAGTAAGTTTGGATGGATTTCTTAGTGGTTTTTTTTGTCTTTTTTTGTAAATAAAGCAAATTCATCAGGGTTTATAAAAGGTTAAAGAAGTAAGAGCTAACAGTTCCTCCTAGAACACTTTATTCAGCCATTTCTTATCTTTGAGAAGAGCAAAGAAAACAACTCTAGCAGTCATAGTCAGAAATTCTCCAACACCAGATCATTGTTCCAGTTATTTCTCAGTATTGCTCATTTCATCGATTAATTTTTTTTCTGCTCTGCTTGACTCAGTTGGGAGTGCCCATTTGTGAGTCACTACACAATGAGGCAGTGTGAAGCCAGGGATGAAGGACGAAAACTTTTGAGGATTTATTACATGAGTAAAAATGCTTACCCTGATGTTTATTGGAATACACTAAATCTACATCCAGAATACACTGGGAGAAAGACTTCAGGAAATAAGCAAGGGCTACAACAGTGAATACTTTTTGGAAGCCCTTGCCTACCTCGTATTATTCACATGATGGCACTGCACAGGTATCTGAGATACATGATGGTGGCCACAGCTTGTGTGTTTTTTCCACACTGTAGTGAGTTCTTGGACTGCTGCAAAGAGAAACCACATATCCAAAGTCATGTTGTCCCAGATGCTCATCCTAGGGTTGCAGAACAGTTTGGGCTTGCATCCAAGTTGTGCATTCAAACATAGACACAATCAATTGGAGACTTTTATCAGTTCTGAATGATATTAAAGCATCATTGTTATAGAATATAATTTCAGTATGAATGCAGTATTAACAATAACAAGTAGACTGTCTCTGTATGTCCATTACTTTGTGTTACCAAAATCTATGCTTGTCAGGCCAAATACCCATTAAATTCAGAGATGGTTATAAAATCTTCACTGTCAGCCTCTCCCAGCTACGACAAACTCCAGTTAATGAGTCAGGGCATTGGGTATGCATAGAAAAAAATTAAAAGTGTGACATAAACCTTACCCTTAATTCTTTTTGTACCCAAGTGCAGTGTCATTCTGTGTTTTGCTTTTGGTCACAGTTGATAATTATAACGAATGACATTGAAATCTGTGGGAATGCTGATCTTGAACAGAAAAGTTCCTTACCTGATTGTCCCAGCAAAGACTTCACGGAAAAGAAACTGGGTAAATATGGTAAGTTCACTGCATAAATTCCCAGTTAATAATTGGAGCTGCATTTTCTGAGGTATTCTCCTTCACAGAACAATCTGATTTGTTATCTGTATTACTTATTTGTCTTAAAGAAAAATGTTGAGATAGTAAAACTCACATGAAACAAGTAAAATAGAAAGGATGCTTGAATGCTATAAAATTTTTATTTATTTCCTTGGGGATTCACTCAGTTCTACCAGTCTGATGATGACTAATGTAGCTGGAGAAGGAAGGTCATTAACAGATAATGGACCCTGTTTATTACGTCTCCTGCTATTAAGATTAGCTATTTCCTCCAGTAGATTGTTTAGGGATAACATCTTTGTAGCACATCTTTGGTTTTTCTTTCTTTTTTTTTTCATTATAAGAATTAAAACAGCATCTGTGATCAAAAGAAACAATTTAAACATAGGAAATTTTTCTAAAGTGCATATGCTAATATACCCTGGGAGTTAGTAGGTTTCTGTAACCATTGTGAGTGAAGGACTTTATCAATTGCAGGCATGCTATGCCCATAATGATTATACTCAGGGGTGAGCAATGGCAAGGAGCTGAAAAAGTACATGTGTCACAGACAAAATGCACACAGAAAGCACTCTGTATTACATACATCTACAGGTACTGCTTCGAACCACAGGCACAGGGTCTGTGCTGCCTGGAACGGAGCAGGTCTCTAGCAGCAACCTGCTCCGTATTGTACCTTGTAGTCCTGATGCACTGCTAGGATTAGCTGCTTAGAGCCACGGTGTGTTGGGCTCTGCCACAGTCTCATCTTTGCCTGTGCCTTTGAGAAGTGAGAGGGAGATGTGAAGGAACTAGGAGCAGCCCCATGCACACCCCTGTCAGGAAGGTTGAAGACAACTGGCATGCCTTTACTTAGAGGAGGAATGTGTACAGCACTGCATTTGGGTCAGACACTTCTACCCTTCAGGGCACTGAATCAAGCAGAGGGTGCTTTAGTATAATGAAAGAAGCCAGATTCTGGAAAATAATGAAGAAAGGAAGTGTAAAATCAATGCAAGAGGCAGACCGTGAGGCCCCTGAGCCTGCAGTGGGATGCTTCTGGTCTTCAATAGCTGTGAGAATTAAGTGAAGCAGCTTTCATTTAGCGGTCTTGAACTGCACAATAATAGGATTCAGGATGGCTTTAAGGTAACATCTGCAGACTGCCAACAGATGAACTGCCCATTTCCCCTCCCCGTGCAACAAGATGTTTTTCCAGCCCTGCTCTCAACTTTGGCCTTGCCTCGATGTTCATGAGCCTATGCAAGAAATATTTTATTTTAACCATATGATTTCAAATATAATATGAGTTACAACTGCCAACATTAGAACGTCTAAACAGAGCATTTCAGTAGTTTCATAAATTAAATGCTAGCAAATTAAATGTTATATTTATGTAACTGATTTTTGAATTTATCAGTTCTCCCTTTTCTGATAGAAAACACTCCACTGAAAACCATATCATGTCAATAATGTTTGGGAATTGGCATGATGAAGAAGCTTCTTAACCTTTATATCCCTAATGCTTTTAGGCAGCTGTTCCTTGATGCAACTCAGTACACACTGGAAAAAATGTGTGAGATGTCTCAAGAAGCAACTACTTCTACAGCTGAATATTTTTAGTTCCCCCATATATCTTTCACTTGTTTACATATGAGTTTCTTATGATCCCGGAGGAATTATATCACTAATCCTTTTCACGCTGATGAGTCTCATCTTATGAATATTTTGTCTTACCATGGTCAACAGGGTTTAATTGCGCCTTAGTAACAATTAGTTCTACCATCCACTGTGCAGTAATGTTGAAGTTTGCTCAGGAGCAACACTTATGAGAATAGTCAGCACAGGTAAATGGAAGAAGTGAAAGGCACAACAGCAAAAACTGGAAGGAAATAGCATGAAGTCATCAGATTGAAGGAAGTTAAACCTTGTAGGGTAAAAAAGTAAAGTATTATCCCAATTTTTACCTGAAACAGAACTGGTTTTCTTTTTCAGGAGTTAGAATAGTGGTGCCTTTTGCTTTCTAGCCTGGAACATGTTATGAGAGAGACACTGATAACATACCAGTGTTTGCATTTTTGTCACTGGAAGTGAAGGACTTTGTGTTCTGTCAGTCCACAAGCACAAGATTTAAGGGGCTGAGGAATATTTAAATTAATAAGCTACACTGGCATTTAAATATGCCACTGGGATATTCCATATCATATCACATTATGTCTAGTATATTAGTGAGAGTCTCTTCCTCTTTTAGCTCTCCCTGACTTTCGCTCAGGCTCTCGCTCTTCCGGGATTGCAGTGTTGTTTGGGGATTGTTGCTCTTCCGGGATGGTTATCTGGGAATGGGCCGGGCTTGGTCGGCCGGTGGTGAGCAGTTGCCCTGAGTATCACTCATTTGTATATTTTGTTACTGTTATAATTATCACTACTACTTTACTATTAGTATTATTTTAAGTTTTCTTTCTATTATTAAACTGTTCTTACCTCAACCTACAAGCCTCCTTATCCTTGCCCCCCCAATCCTCTCCCCTATGCCCTGGGGTGGGGGGGAAGTGGGTGAAAGGCTGTGTTGGCTGCTAGCCAAGGGCTAGCCCAGTGAAACTATCACAAGTATTATGATTTAAAAGACACACCTTATGGGAGTAATAAAATCAGATCATTTATTTTGGGAGAGAAAAAGAGGGGTGACAGTTAGAAAATTGCATTTAGTATATTGCAGCCCATTGTTCTTCTTAGATCTTTGCTGCAACATTGCCAGCCTGATTTACTCACCTCAAGTTTGTCCTCAGTTTTGAGTCTTTCCACTAAAAAGATTAAACTGCATATATTTTAATTCCTATGGCAAGTATGTTTCTTTCCAGATTTGTTCTATCAGCACAAAGAACAAAAACACAGCATCATAGGAGTACAAACACCTAGCTTGTGTGCAACTTCTGGTTGAGTGCTATCCTTATTCTTTTCTTACTCCTTTTGGCACTGGTTTTTGGTTGATTTATGTGCTTTGTGTATTAGGCAGTTAAAAAGCTAATGCTTTTTCACTAAGGGGAAAAATAAATCATACAGGATGAATAAACAGACTTAGGTTTTTAATCACACTGAGAATATAATTTTTTTTCAATTCTGTGAAGTGTTGACAATCAGCTAGTAGAGGCACAGGAAAGCTATATCTTTTTTTTATTTCTACTATTTCTTATGCTTTTAAAATCACAGAGTATATCTAGGTATTTGTATGTAGAAGGTCCCATCTTTACATTTTTACCCTGGAGTCCTAGACCAAATAAGTACTTCCTGTGGCAGTATCAGAGAGGAGAAATGCCAACTACTAGTCATGATTAATCATGACTGAGGAATGAAACATTCAAAAAAGCAATATTGAAATTAAGTGAATGTTGCCTTGTTAGAAGTATTTACAGAAATCTCCATGAAGTATCATATTCTAGTGCTTTATACATTTAGAATGGTTCAAACAGAGCATGGAATTGAAGGAATTAAAAAATCAGTTCAACAAGGGGTGGTATCCTCTTCTTAGTTCTGTCTAAAATGGAGGGTTACAGAGCTTGAAGAAGCTTTATTTTCTATCATTAAGTAGATATAGTCCCTCTCATAGTAGAAGGATACTGTCAATACCTATCTCTGTTAAAAAGAAAGAAAGAGTAATCTGAGACTGCAAGGCCTTTCACCCAAACAGTAGTAATCAAAAGCAAAAGTATATAGAAAAGAGTGCAGCTCTTGCTCTCCACTGCTTTTCACTGATAAAACAAAAATAGAAAAGATATTGTCTACTTAGAAACATTTAAGAAAATAAATTCGGGGGAGAGTCACATTTTTAATTTTAGTTATGTCAGAATCTACCCTCAGCTTTCTGTTTATGCTTATTTCTCACAATAAATTGTCACTGTATAAGGAAACTTTTCATTTTATTTCTGCCACCCAGAGAATCTATGCATAAATTCATATTATATTTTCCTTCTTCTTGAACCTTTGAAGATAGAATCTGTCCTTCACAGTTCAGCAAACCAGTGTTTCACAGCTGTTTCCATAAATACTTCAGTACTTGCTATGCTAGCTGAAATTATGATTTCAAATGAGAGTTTTAAAAAATTCTGTACCACAAGCCTTCCTTACTCTAATAATACTGACTGATTTAAGAGTTTGCTGAATAAAACTGCAGTTTATTAACACAGACTGTTCTTACAAACTCTTCAACCCTTCAGTTCAGTTAACTAGAGAGTTTTGTGGATTTGAAATAACGACGTGGATACAGAAGGTAATGGAGAGAAGAGAGAGCAATGAGATAGCTGTGTTAAGTCAGTGATGCAGGAAAAGAATTTCAGGTGGAAAGGATTATTCTTTTTGTTTAGGAAACAGAATAATTTAAAATATTTTAAACCAAAATTAAACTTTTTCTTACTCAATATATACAATTAATTGAGACTTATTTTACATTTGCAATAAGGAAGTACATTTAAAGGAAATTAAAAGAATAAAAAAGAATATAATTTGAGTAATAAAATATTTTTCAATTTTCCATTAAGTCTTTGCATTTTTCTTATAAAGAAATTGAATTAAAGCAACATGTTGGTTTTTTTTTTTTTTTTTGAATGAGCAATTTTTCTCTGGGAAATTTACTTAATTCTGATTTATCTCAATTTAATACTTGGAAAATCAACAGTTACACTGAATCACTATGGGCATAGTGTGCCTGCACCCTTTTTGGTAACATCTAGCAATATCTGACAGACTTTTAGGACTATGCTTCACATGAGTTATTATACCCTATAATGTTATATTGTGAGTACTTAGGTGTCATAGTAACTATAAGTCTTACAGAATGAACAGACTGTCATAGTAAAATGCAAGCACAAAACAAATGAAAAAAAGAGTTAATGACATCAGGTCATTAGATTAAAAGTTATAAACAGAGCTATGTATGAGCTTTATGTGGAGCTATATATAGACAGCCTTAGAGCATAATTGTCACTTACAGCAACCTCAACAAGCTAAAGATATAGGCCAATATTCTTCATTCAGTTTCTTTTCTGCTTTTGTCAGAGATGTGTGTGGCAGAACAAGGGCCAACTGTCCTAAGGTGAGATAAGGACAACGCTGACCAAACATAAGAGGAGGATTTCCCCATTGAAGTGGTGAAAAACTGATCGGTCTGCTCTAACTTCAAGGCTCATTATGAGCATGAGGTTGGACTAGATCACCTCAAGATTATCCTATGAATCAGTAAGCCTCTAAGCTGCTAGCAAACCTTTGCTTCTATCACATGAAATGTTTGAGGAGTGTTTGAAGGAAAATACTCAAATTCTGGGAAAGTGCCTACCAAACCTGTGGGGTGTAAAGAGAAAGGGGAGGTATATTTGAGGTGACTGCTACACATCCACAAAGATGTTCAGAGAATATGTCACCATTTTAATGTGACTAGAAGAAGGACCTGAAATGGAAGATCTATGAGTTTTCAGTGATAAAAAAGACAGTACTTATTCTGTAGTTGCAGATGACATTATCTAGAGATAAGAGCTGGACAGGAAATATGAGACTGCAATCACATACATACAGAATCACCATGAAAAGTGAGTATATGTGATGAGAGGAGATGATACAAGGAAAGGTTAATGGGGGAATTACAAAGTAGATGTATGGGAGCCAGGACCAGATTTTGAAAGAATTTGATCACAGAGATTAAAGACAGCTGACCAGATGAGAAGATTATAAAATTCTGGTTCTGTAGGGAGAGAAAATAAAGGAGATTGAGGTCACTAAAGAAGTCGTTAGAGGAATAGCTGAAATGCTGGAGGGAGCCTTAAATGGTTTAAGGTTGCTTTAAAATAAGGAAAGAGAGAATACCTGAACAGAAATTGAAAATTAGAGTTGAAACAAAAAATAATATGTATTGACAATTACAGAGATGGTTAGGGCTGAAAGTCTGAGTTTGGTTCTGCAAAAGAGGAAATTCGAATCCTTGAGGTGAGGAGTAGAAAACAGGAAAAGGTTGAAGGTAAAAACTGACTCAAACTGAAGTTCATGTCAGAACACTGAAGACTAAAGAAAACAGTAGTAGTAGTAGTAGTAGTAGTATCAACATAGTAGCATGAAACACTTTGGGCTTGGAGAAGAGTGGCTGGAAAGCTGCCTGATGGAAGAGGACCTCAGGGTGTTGGTTGAGAGCCAGCTGAACATGAGCCAGCAGTGTGCTCCAGTGGCCAAGAAGGCCAATGGCATCCTGGCCTGTATTAGAAATACTGTGGCCAGCAGGAGTAGAGAAGTGATTGTGCCCCTGTACTCTGCACTGGTGAGGCTGCACCTTGAGTACTGTGTTCAGTTTAGGCCTCTCACTACAAGAAAGACATTGAGGTGCTGGAGCGTATGCAAAGAAGCGCAATGAAGATGATGAAGGGTCTAGAGCACAAGTCTCATGAGGAGCCATTGAGGGAACTGAGGTTGTTTAGTCTGAAGAAGAGGAGGCTGAGAGGAGACCTTATTGCTCCCTACAACGACCTGAAAGGAGGGTGTAGTGAGTTGCGTGTCACTCTCTTCAGAGACCGGAAAAGAGTAAACGGCCACAAGTTGCACCACGGGAGCTTTAGATTAGATATGAGGAAAAATTTCTTCACCAGAAGGGTTGTCAAGCACTGAAACAGGCTACTCAGGGGAGTGGTTGAGGCAACATCCCTGAAAGTATTTAAAAGATGTATAGACATAGCACTTAAGGACATGGTTTATTGGTGAATTTGACAGTGTTAGGTTAATGATTGAACTCAATAATCTTAAGGGTCTTTTCCAACCTAAATGATTCTATGATTTCAAAATTTCTAATTTGGGAAACTCAAATTATATTAGGTTATTTGCATTTTTTCATTGAATTTTGTGATTTAGAGAGGATACTGTTCTTATAACACAGTGCTAATAGAGAAACAAAAGATGTAAAAGAACTTGGAGATGACACTGAATAATGCTGGTATGTCTTTCATGTTAATAAGGCTTAATGTGGTGGGTTAGTTATGAATTTTGTTTAAGAAGTGGTTTTGGCAGATTTGTAGGAAGAACTGCCCAGTCTTTGATTCCCAGCTCTAATCCAAAGGTAGTCTTCAAACAACACATCTAGCATATCTTGGATTTCAAGGTCAGGAGGAATGAGATTTCCTTTACTTTAATGATGTTTAGGGAATTCAAGGATAGACAGAAGTCTGCAAACACACTTTAAATGAGTCCTGCTAATTTTTGTCCCTGAAGACATTCAGTTGACCAGTACACTTTATACCAGGGGTCGTCAAACTTTTTAAACAGGGGGTCAGCTCACTGTCCCTCAGACACTATCAGGGACCGGATTATAGTTTGGAAAAAAATGAATGAATTCCTATGCACACTGCACATATTTTATTTGTAGTAGTGCACAAAAAAACAGGAAAAAGAATGCAATATTTAAAATGAAGAACAATTCTAATCAACAACAACAAAAAAATATTTCAATGTGAACTATGGGCCGGCTAATGAGATGGTCAGTGTTAGGTTCCATATTTGTCACTGCTAGTCGTAGCAAGCGGTGCAAGTGTTCATCAGTTAGTCTGGGTCTGATTGGAGATTTCAGATGTTTCATTTGAGAAAAAGTCTGCTCACAGACACAGGTGCTGCCAAAGACGGTTGCAGTTTTGAGTGCATGGTTCCTGAGATTATGATATGTCTCTGAGGGGACAGATGCATAGAAATAAACTGAATAGTTTACCCGAGTCCAGCTCCAAATCATTCATAGTTTGGCAAACTTTCTCATAGATATCCTCTCCTGTAGTTGTTCCTTTGATGCCTTTCAGTGCAGCAAGCTCCTCTGTGACTTCGAAAGAATCATTTGTCCCACGAATGAAATCTAGAACTTGTGCAGAATCATGAACATCGTTGCTTTCCTCGAGTGCCAATGAGAAATAGCAAAGGTTTTTTGAGGAGTTTTGCAACTGCAGATTCAAATTTTCCCCCATTTCTTCAATCCTTCGTGTAATTGTAGGTCCTGAAAGACTGTGCTAAATAAATCCACCTTTTCTGGACACATCTCTTTGGCAACAGAAAGAGGCATTCTTTAACTAATTCTCCCTCTATGAACGCTCTGCCAGTGCCACTTGATAGGTTGCTCGAAGTGATGATATATTGAGCTGCTTTTGCTTCATAAAAGTATTCTGCTGAGTTGTCAATCCATGTTTCAGTCTTAATATTTTATCTTTTCTCACTTGTCCAACCAAAGAATCATATTTATTTTTATGTTGAGTTTCGTAGTGTAGACGTAAATTGTATTCCTTGAACACAGACATGGAATTCTGGCACATCAGACAAACGGCTCTTTCTTTGTACTCTGTGAAAAAATAATCAGAAGTCCACTTTTCTTGGAATACCCTGCACTCAGAGTCAATTTTTCTTCTTTTTGACACGATGGTGCGCACGCTTCCCACTGGTGCTGGCTCGCTTGTCCTGCCTGGGAGCTGGAGGGAGGGAGGGAGAGACGGGGGAGTAACCCACCTCGCTGATGCCGCCTCCCCCCTCCTCAGCCCGGCCGCGCAGTCCAGAAAGGGTGGCCAGAAGGGACTGAAGGAACTTTGCCGCGCCGGGGCTCTGGCGATTCGCCCGAGTTGGCTGGACCTCGCAGTCCAGAGGCTGCCGACTGAGCCTGCCCGGCAGAGGAGACGCCCGCGCCTCTCGCCCGCCGCAGGGGGGCCGGTCGAGGACGAGGCGCTGGTTCCTGCCCAGTCCCGGCGGGTGCTTGGGGGCTGTAGGGGCTGGCGCATGGATTAAGTGGCAGGAAGTCACCTGCGGCTGCTTGGGTTCCCCCCCAACCCCCGGCAGTGGGTGAGTGGGGAGTTCTCTAAATACTGGGGGGATAGTTTGAGGACCCTGGGGGGCCGTATCTGGCCTGAGGGCCTTAGTTTGAAGACCCCTGCTTTATACCTTCAAAAATTTTCGAAACAACTGTTCAGCTAATGATTAGAGCACTTCTGATTAAGCAATTCTGTGAAAAAATATTTTAACATATATAGTTCTGATTAATTAATATTATTTTTTTTTGTAAGTACAGCTTTTTAGCATATATAATGTAATATCAATCAAAGCTTTAACTTCAGTATCCCAGTGATGACTAAAACAATTAAGTATCTGACAGGTACAGCTTGCAAATATTTTTTTTTAATCTTTTTGAATAAATTAACAGAAGCTTTGTTGTTTGGGCTACTTTTAATGAATTTCTGTAATTTAATATATTCCATCTAGTGTAATAATGGAACCTTGTCAGTTGATACTTTTAAGTGGTGGCATAGCTGTTCTGGTAAATTATCTGTGAACAAAACATGTATTCACTTACTTCAAACAGGGTTTCTGATTAACTGCAAAAGTGGATTAGGTGGTCATACTTGAAGTAATTTTCTTATGAGTTACAGATTGCACTTAGAACTATTTTTCAACTCAAAATGGAGTATAATTTGCCAATTTTAATGTGTCAAATTTAATAAAACTTACAAAGTAGTGTCTGGGTTTTGATCACTGGACAAATTATACATGCTCCATTCAGGTCCACAGTGATTATTTTATTCCTGTCACAAAATCTTTGATTAGGAATATCACTTACTTCTGTTGATCACAAGTTGTTATTAATACTTTTAAAAAGGGTAAGGAGAGGGAACATGGCACAACAAGACCTCATGGAAAATCATACAAGCATCTTAGATAAAGAGATGAGCCTACATTATTTTGTCTGTATAGGCCCAAACTGTTCCTCATTATGCAAGTTAACTGGCATTTTAGAGTCAAACTTATTCCATCATTTTCAAACGCTTGCTAGTTTTTTATCATATATTTACACTTTAACTAACCCATAGTTATTCTTGTATGATTTCAGATCATGGTAATGTGAAATCCAAATTACATCCTTCGTCCTTAAAATTCTCATTCATCTCAGAGGCTTTCCTAACCTAAAGAACTGAATATATTTACTTTTAACTTGCTCAGCTTCTTTCAAACAATATAGCCTTCTGTGCTATTGTTCATCGTTTAGAAACAGATGACAAAATTCTCTAATATATTAATTATTCAGAATTATTCATTAAATTTCCTCATTGAAATAGCTTTGGTCTGTAGATCATTGAAATTACAAATATTATAAGAATGTAAAACTGGAAATATAATTTGTATTCAGGGCAAGCAACTGTAACATAATTAACATTCTAGTAGATATGAATTTCAAATGTTATATGCAATACATTATAATATGCATTATTTATAATGTGTTGTTTATGTAAATCACCTACTGAGATACCAGCAATGCTACACCATACTTTATAACCTTTATCAGTATAACACAGAAATTTAATACATACATTTTCAGTCAAATATAAAATCCAGGAATATTTGATCATATGATCAGAAAAGTCTGAGAACTCTAAAAGTTGCAGGCCTCAGTCCTTCAGCTGCTAAATGCACAATTCCAATACTTCCTTGACATTAAATAAAAGTATTTATATTCTTAATCCAAATTAAATGTTGGATCTCTCTTGCAATGTTATCAAATTTTATCATTGAATTCACACAGATGTTCCTAGGAATGTTTATTATAGTACTTTTAATCTCTAAATCCATTTCTCAGTATTTTATATATATATATACACAATGGAATTAAAGATTCCAGAAAGTTAAGGGCAAAATGAAGTACAGTACATTAAAAGACAAAGAGGGAAGAAAATTCCTAACTCAGGGATGACTGAAATAATACACTATTGTAGAAAAGTATTGATTTTTTTTTTTTAATTCATTTATTTCCAGGATTATTTATAATTCCTCATTTGCATTACTGAAGTACGTTCTGATCTAGAACCGATTGACATAGAGACTTCTATTCAGGCTGGCTACTGCTCATCCCTTGGTAAGCCTGTCTCTTTTCCTTATGTGTGTCTGGTTTTGTAATTACATGGTTAAAAGAAAATGTATTGCAAAAGAAAAGCTTGTAGTTGTAACTGATTAAGAGATGAAGTTCATAATTGATTTTCAATATGTGTAATGAACCAAGTTTTTAGAATGTATATATTAATACAGATTATAATTTCTTGCCTCACTGAATATCAAGAGTAGTGGTCTCCTGAAAGAAATCTTGACCTCAGTTTCTCCTCAGATAATATTTACCTTTGAGGTCAATAAATCTTAGTTTTTCTCTGAAGGCGTCAATAACCACTTACTGTTAGCACGATGAAGACTTAAAAATATATCCATAAATTTGTATAAAAATACATTGGCAAATGTGTGAAAAATAATTAAAAATATGTTTTACACATTGATTTTAATCACAACTCAACGTTTCTACCTTGTAATAAGAGCTGATTGGATGTTATTTTTTAGAACTTTCACCTGCTTTTTTGTTGCAGAATCAACCACAAACACATTACATTTTTTCATATATATATATATACATATATATGTTAGTTTAATCTTCACATGATTTTGCTGAAAATAATTTGAATCCATACTGAACAATAACTAGGTGTTTAAAAATTCAACATAAAACATGCTTATTGCATAATTACCTAAGCAGAAAACAAAGATTATTTTTCCTTCTGTGGTAGAATCAAATCAGATTTATATCAGATATCATCTGCAGATATATATAACCAAGTGTAACTCTAACAGCAACAGGCCTTGCTCTTTTGCAGAGTAACCCAGCCAGCATAGACCTCTCTTGCACCCAAGTAGTCATATGTCTTTTGAGAGATTTTTGTCAGTCCTTTTGCAACACAAAACCAGGATAAATCTGTTATTTTTGGGGGGGTAATGGGTGACTATACACCACGGAAAGCAGTATGTTTACTCACCTTCAGTGTTTGTCTCATATAGTTTTCTTCATTCACTATTGTGAGAAAATTCAAAGCTATTAGCTTTGTTGAGTATTTATCTGTTGATAGGCACTTGGTGAGGAAGGATTGCTCTTTAAGTCTTTAAGCATCATGAATACGATACTGCATGCTTAAAAACCGTATCTGTGATATTTAATGGTGCCATTTAACATTTGAATGGACCATAACTATGGCTAAAATTTACTTCTGTTTGACTAACAGGTTTGATTTTGCCAGGAGTGTGACCAGATCAATAGAAGGTAATTAAAACTAATGAAGCATTGAAAACCTTGAAAGCCTCAGCTAAAGAAAGAATGTTTAAACTTGGTGACCTTTCAAGTCTAAAGATTATTTAATGGAATTCTCACCAAACTCCTTACCCTGGCACATGCAAGCATTTAAAACAGCTGAATTCTGTTCCCATCATACTTTTTTCTGTACTGCAAGCACAGCAATCTTTACCACTGACAGGTTTCACTCTAAAATGAAACAAACAAATCTCTGGAATGAAATATTGGCAGCTTTTAAGCTGGAGCCAGTCAGCATGCTAGCCAAACAGCAAGGAGTTTGTGAGCTCTTATTCCATACCAGACTTGAAGGGGTGCAAGACTCATGAGTGAGAAACTGACAATGAGACTTTTGATGATTCACCAATCTTTTACTTCAGTGGAGAGTATTTAATAATCACTGGCTAACACACATCTAGACTGAGCACGTAATGTTGCTAAGGTTATGTTGAACAATTATGCTATGTTTGTATAGACAGCTTAATTAATTCTTGAGCTCCAGAAAGTGGTTTTTTTGTGTCTTGCTAATGCTTTAAGGGGACTAAAACTTCAGTAATGGGGTTTGAGCTCTCGCCTATGCAGTACTCAAGTGTCTTGCCATTCCTTATGGTGGCGTGGGAATAGAAAAACTAACAGGGTGAAGTCCTGAGCAGAGGTATCTTTTAGTCTCAAAATAACTCAGTTATTCACAAAACTACAACTTAATTTTAAAAGTATTTAAATGAATTATTCTCTTTCCTAGCTGCTTGGTCCCATGAGCCAGGTTGCTAGTTTTGACTCTGGAGGTCTTCCAGAGCTGTATTTATTTTATATTGTTTATCTCTATCTTCATATTCTTCACTGGTAAGTATTTTGTTCTCATCTGTTTTTCAGAAATTAAAAATGTAAATACCACCCCACTCCAAAGTATTTTCTTAGTGAGGTCATAAGACCATTCTTATTAAATGACAATAAAGTCCTGTGAGAGGAAGAAGAAAAATGAGACCTTACTACTGCCCACTTTAATTTTCTAAAGGACCTGGTGAAGGCATAATACATTCTGTACTTTTCCAGTAATTTCTATGAACACAATACAAAAAAGGATAATTTAACTTATATACCAGTGTACAAACTATATATGTACCCTACATAAACTTCAAAAAACTTGTCAGAACTAATTATTTGAAGCTCTTGGGAAAGCTGATAGACTGTGATTTTATTGGAGATTTCACTTCTGCTTTTTAGCAGTAATAGCACTTGGCTGAACTTAAAAGTATAGCTCAGATTTTTGAGGTAAAACAAGTTAGTTGACACTTGAAAATTGCCTGCTATGTAGATGTACCTTCAGATATAAATTGCATGGGAGTGAATGAAAATTTCACAGACTGGGGTCTGAAAATAAGTTTGAGAGCTATGTGATGTGTGCATAAGGAATATGTCATGCTAAGAGGACCTTGGAATACTGACAATTATTTTCACTCTACACATACTGTGTACAGAAGAATAATTATATATATATATAAAGGATGTATTATGTTCATCTTTACTGACTGCTGCTGCTAACTCTAAATTAATAAGATCCAGTATAACTTCAACTTTTCTCTCAAAAAGAAAGGCATGAGTTCAGACACTAAGATATGGGCTCCTTTGGAATAGAAAAGCATAAATATTGAAAGAGTTCTGATAAGAAATTAGGTCTACAGTCCTGAATCTCAACTCTTAACTGAGGAGAAAGTAGGTTTGAATTTCATCTGACCATTATTGCTACAGCATACAGAAAATAATTCCCAGACCTGTGTGCCATCCTTTAAAACTCTGGATCTGATTTCAGTTTTGGATATTGTTACTTATGCCCTAATTAGTCCAACTAATAAGAAAGTTAAGACAAAAGCTAAAACAAATCCTCCCCCACCAACCAATGTAATTGAATAAAGAGGCCTGGCACTTCTCCTCTTGTTGCTTTTCTAAAAGCATACTGCAACTCTTGCACAGTGGTCTGAAAGAAGTGATGTCTACCTAAAGTCCTAGGTAAATACACTCGTTTCAGAGGCAGATAGAGTGTTTTGATATTCCTCATAGTGCCTAGAATTTGCTTTCAAATCACTTTTTTGCATGGAAGTTTCTGGATCAGCTTTCTGAAACACCTGATAGTTCCAGGACACTGCTCAGAAAGCCTTTATTATTAACACATAGTTCAAGATTACATCTTTGAATCAGACTCTGAGATATTGCAACAGTTTACTTGTAAGAACCTATACTTTTTATTGGCACTGACTCCTACATGGATAGTAAATTCTATGACAATTTGAAAATATCTGTGCCTTATACTCTTCTTGGGGATTCAGTTTAATTTGTGTTAAATTTAAGTATTTAAGCATATCAGTTCTAGAGTAAATGGTTACGATAATATTTGGTTAGCAATGGTGAATTTGCCATTGATTATGAACTCACTCTTGAGATGAAATTTAAAAGAGGTTCATCCCGAAAGTTGAAAGAGCTTAGTGAACACAAAGCTCAGCTGAATGACCTTGCATAAGTTCATTACCAAGAACTTTGCACTGTCTGCAGAAATTTAGCATTTTTGCATTCAGATCTTTTCCAGCTTAGGGAGAAGCATTATGGTGCTAAATTTGTACATGGAAAATCTCTGGTCTGTGTTCTGGATTACTGTATTTGAAGGCTTTGAAATCTGTTATGCTGCATTAAATGGAGGTCTGTAACTCAAAAAGACACTTTGAAACTTAAGGATAGATATCAAAATAATAAATGTCTTTCTCAATTTTCTATTAAAAGCAAATTCAAAGGTTCTGAACACAATTTGCATCAGCTGATTAAAAGAATGAATCACAATAATGACTTTACAGAGAAGTTCTTAATTTATATCTCACTAACTGCAAACATATTAGCCTTTTAGGATGAAATTTCTCTTCTGGGAATTTTATAGAGCTTAATGTTATGGATGATTATGAAAATAGAAAGTAAGCATTCACAAACCATGTTGGTGTTTCCTGCATAGTTCTTTAAGATGAACATTTAATATTTTATTGAATTTTTAAGAATTTATCTTGGGCGTTTTTAATCATAGAATTATAGAATCATGGAGTGGCTTGGGTTGGAAAGAACTTTAATGGTCATCCAGTTCCAACCCCCTTGCTTGTGGACCAGGTTGCCAACCAGTAGATCAGGCTGCCCAGGGCCCCATCCAACGTGGCCTTGAATGCCTCCAGCAATGGGACATAATAATGCCCATTATCCTGACGTGTATTTGGTGTAAAGAATACAGGGGTTTCAGAGTACCAGAAAAAAAGAAGTCCAAATTAAGTTGAAAATATCTCTCTCAACATTTTCTTGAGCAGATTGGAAGATGCTACACCAGGCAAAACACACAATTGTTTTTGACTGAGAGGCTCGTGTATAATGTACAGATATATGAATTTATGCTGCCTGAGACTTCATGATTTAGAAGAAGAGGTGTATCCTTCTGCTTCACAGACTACGGGTTGAGGCCTGCGGTTCATATTAAGAAGAATTCCCAGTGCATGCATGGGGTTTAATAACTTTGGAGGAAGTTTTGTCAGCAGCTGTGAAGCAGGCATTTTTCCTGTCTTGTGATGACACCAGCTAGTTGCTTTCAGTTCAGTTGTGACTCTATCTTTCATTGTTATGAAATCCCAAGTAGTATAGTGTTGATTTCTGTGACTCAATGTATTTCCTTATATTTGTAAGCATATTTGTGTGTACTTACAAATATTTATAAAGTATTTATTTCTGTGTTTTTATATGTATGTTCTGAAATTATTCCTTTGGACTGAAACTTGGTATTTCCGTCTTTTTTTAGTCTATTCAGTCTATTCTAATATTCAATCTATTTCAGTCTATCTATAGTCTATTATTCAGTCTGAAATAAACATTTCAGACTAAAGTTTTCCTGGTCTAAAAAAGAGGAGTGGAATTTGAAGAAACGTACTCTTGCAAAACTGAAACTGATTTTTTCAATTATTTTAATTAAGCTTATTGTCAATTCCTATAATTACAGAATTAAAATAAAAATATTTCTTGAAATTGTTATTTGTCGGTCAATAAGCTTACTGATCAGATGTTCATCAGGTGCATTTTTCTAAAAAAATCCCACAGCAATAAAGCCATTTCTGTTTTCTGTGCTCTTCAAAAATATTATATGATTAAATTAAAGTATATGAAACAGGGTAAATATCACCAGTAAAGACAGGATGTTGGACTATATAGACTAGGCTTGACTAGATTGCACTGGATTGAACTATTCTTATTAAAGAAGGCTATTCTTTTGTTTACATTCACCAAGAGGAACTGTTTATACATGTTGAAGCAATTAAAGTGTGGTGGGTTGACCCTGGCTAGAGGCCGGATGCCCACCAAAGCCCACTCTATCACTCCCCCTCCTCAAAAGGGCAGGGGGAGAAAAGTATAACAAAAGGCTCGTGGGTGGAGATAAGGACAGAGAGAGATCACTCACCAATTACTGGCACGGGCAAAACAGACTCGACTTGGGGGAGAAAAACAAATTTACTTTATTACCAGTCAAAATTAGAGGATAGTGAGAAGTAAAACCAAATCTTAAAACACCTCCCCCATCCCTCCCTTCTTCCCGGGCTTAATCTCTTTCCCGATTTCCACCTCCTCCCCCCAGCGGCACAGGGGGACAGGGAATGGGGTTGGGGTCAGTTCATCACACGGTGTTTCTGCCGCTCCTTCCTCCTCAGGGGGAGGTCTCCCTCCCCCGCACCAGCGTGGGGTCCCTCTCACGGGAGACAGTCCTCCACCAACTTCTCCAGCATGAGTCCTTCCCATGACTGACAGCTCTTCACGAACTGCTCCAGTCTGGGTCCATTCCATGGGGTGCAGTCCTTCAGGAAGGGACTGCTCCAGCGCGGGTCCCCCACGGGGTCACAAGTCCTGCCAGCAAACCTGCTCCGATGTGGGCTCCTGTCTCCACGGGCTACAGGTCCTGACAGGAACCTGCTCCAGCAAGGGCTTCCCGCGGGGTCACAGCCTCCTTCGGCATCCACCTGCTCCGGCATGGGTCCTCCACGGGCTACAGGTGGTCATCTGCTCCACCATGGACCTCCATGGGCTGCAGGGGGACAGCCTGCTTCGCCCTGGTCTTCACCACAGGCTGCGGGGAATCTCTGCTCCGGGGCCTGGAGCCCATTCCCTCCCCCTCCATCTTCACTGACCTTGGTGTCTGCAAAGTTGTTTTCTCTTACATCTTCTCACTCCTCTCTCTCCAGCTGCAAAGTGTGCAGCTTTTTTTTCTTCCCTCTCTTCCTTTTTTTTTCTTAATTATGTTATCACAGAGGCGTTACTGATTGGCTCGGCCTTGGCCAGCAGCGGGTCCGTTCTTGTAGCCGGCTGGCATTGGTTGTGTCCGGTCGGACATGGGGGAAGCTTCTGGCAGCTTCTCTCACAGAAGCCACCCCATGTCCCCTCCCTCACTGCTACCAAAACCTTGCCACGCAAACCCAATACATAAAGGTACCATCACAGAAGGCCATGAGGGCATGCAGATTGAAAGGATTTAAAAAATTGTGGAATAATACTAATAATAAAAAATAAGAAGAAACATGCAAAATCTTGCTATGGCATAAGATTTCTCATAATGACCATTCATGAAGCACTGTTAGGACAACACATGTGGTAATCTTTCTCCTGAAAGATAGTATGTCAGACAGTGTTGGACAAAGACACAAAATTGATTTTGTGTGCAAAATTGAAATGCAGCAAAGGTATTTCCCCCTAACTCCACCTGTCTAACAGCAATAACAAAATAAATGTTAGCAGTTATCAATAAGTAAAAGTATCCATTCTTCAGTGATTGATCACTGACAAAAATCTTTGAGGGGATATTTGTATAAAGCCCTCTCTTTGTCTGTTTATTCTACAATGGCCATTTTATTTTTCAGTTGGCAAATTAAAATTTTTAATAAACTAATTATTCTCATTCAGACTACACGTCAAGCCAGCATTTGTTTCTTTTCTTTCTTCAGAAGCTAAATATTTGCTCTTGCATTAAAAATATTGTGGACATTCATTTAAAAGCATTGTCAATATTCTGTTGAGAAGGTGCACTAAGGAATAGTAAAACAGGGACAGAAAAGTGTAAACAGCAGGTATTTTACAGATAAGAGTGAAACATTCCCTATGTCCTCCAGAACTGAGTCACTATATGATGCTCAGAGCATCATGTTGTGCCTAACTGCTGCAGTGACATATGGTGCCTGAATTCCTCATCTTTACAGTGCCATGTCTCACTCTTTTTTTACTACTGTATTGTCAGAGAGGAATACAGAACAGGGCAATGCCAGGGGTTGTTATAGTCTGTCCACTTTGAACACTGCTCCTTATTAAAACAAAAGCTTGAACAAATAGAAAGTTAGGAGTGTTAGAGAGCAGACAAAACCAGATAGTATTTAATGTAATTATTTAAAAAATAATAGGTGAAAAGAACTGATATGTGTAAGCTATTATTTTTTAAGTACCAGGACAGATACAGCACAAGTTTATGCTTTATACCTTGATGTAAAAACAATTAGAAAATAAACTGCAAAGCAGGACTTTTTTTTTAGGTTCAATTAAAAAAAGGATATATGTGTCTGTGTGCATTTTTCTCAATTACTTATTCTTTTCTCTTTGAGCAATTCTAGCAACAGTGCACTTAGGAAAAAAAGTTATAGTATTAAATTCAGATAAATGTTATTCTCTCCATTAAATGTAGGAAGAACAGTTCCTGAATACCAACAAAGAAGGGAATTAATATGATTTTTTCTCTTTGCAATATTCTACATTTATTCTCAACAGGTCTATTGCTTGGATTCTCTGCCAGAATGCAAGTTTTGAAAAAAATCTTCATTTCCTAATAACATTGAAATCATAAACAGCAGAAATGAAGACTTAAAACTTCAAGTCCTGGATGGGCCAAAGGAGAGAAAGTGCTAGCAAAGGAGAAGGAAGCATCGCACATTTGATGTGATAAAATCATTAAAAAGTGAAGAAAATTTTAGTCATATTACTTGGAGATTCAACAAAAGGCTTTTAGGAACGGGCATGCTATCTCCAGTAACAGGTCTGCTAACTCTTTTGTAACTGAAATACAGTTTCAAATTTACAGAGTAACACTAACAAAAGGGAGAGAAAGAAGAAAACGCATAGTCAAATACTTTTCTCCAAACTGGGCCAAGCTGAAACCTCAACAGTTGTGTGTGAGTATTTTGAGTTGCCTACAATAGTATTTTACTGAGGTTCACATTTGTGTAAGTCACACCCAGGGTATGCAAACAAAAGTTCACTGAACCCCACAGCCAGGGTGCTCATTCAACTTCACCTGAAATGCTGTTTGAACACCAGGTGCTGTGCTAGCCAACCCGAAAAATGTGCTGGTTCTGCTTCAGCAGCTCTGGCTTCCCGTCCTCTCATCCTCTTTGCCTGCTCTGTGCTCAATCAGACAGAGATACTACAAAGCAAAGATATACAGAAGCAAATCAAATAATACATAGGTCATGATTAATGACAGAATATAGAAATAGTTGGATTTCTTTGACCTGTGTGAGTGGTGGAAGACACCTGTACTGCTTGCTGTGCAAATAACCTGTCTAGAAAGCAGAAAGTTGAGCTGCTTCTGACCACAATCGGTGTCATAAGACTGGTTGGACCATTTATTTGATTTATCATGGAAATTTTTCTGCTTTTCCCACAAATACAGTGCCTTTAGGACATCCAGTTTCAATGTAAATTTCTCTGAAGACTGAGAGTTGTCCAATGCTGGGAGAAGCAGCTTTATTTCCTGAAATTGTCTCTCTCTACTTGAAAGAATTTGATTTGGAAAAGATATCATCCGCCTTGTTACTGCCCAGGTTTTGTACCATGACCATATCTGCCCTTTTAGATGTGTGCCAAAGTACTCAGAAAGGCACAAAGCTTGATCATTGTCTTTCATATCAGAGTTCCATCTAGCAATGTTGACAGAAAATTACCTAAACTCAATTAAGTCCCTGTGACCTGGGCTCTGGCATTTAAAATACCAAAAATGACAACACAAACCATCAAAAGTGATAACTTTAAGAACTACTCAGGTGACCCTCACTGTTATCTACAATGAATGCCATGCGAATACAGCCTTGCCTGTTGTCTTTCATTGCATACTCTTCAGACCAAAACACCCCCCAGATTTCACTTTTGTCCTGTACACATGAGTAGGAATCTCCTAAACCTTACTGATGTCCATAATACCTCAAGGTTATAGACTCCAGATTAGCCTTTACAGAATGTGGTAAATGTTTGGATGATAGAACTGAGTTTATGCGCTACTCAGAATGGCACTTTTAAAGCTCTGAATCTGTGCATAACCTCTTGAGGGGTTAGTCTGAAATTTCTTAATCCCCAGGCAACAAGAAGCACAATTAAAATTCCAACCCAGATAATTTGGACTAGATAGAATTTTTTTTTTTTTTCCTTTTTTAAAATGAAAGTTGGCACTAGGAGAATATTGCAATAGAAAGACAGGTTTCTACTGTCAGGTTTCTACCTCCTGTCTGCTTAATTAGGAAAGCCAGTAATAATTTTTTTGAAAAATTTTTCTTAAAAAAATCATAGCTATACTTTCTGTTGAGGTTGAAGTTGAGTGGAAATTTAAAAGCAATTAATCTTTTAATATTGTGATACAATTTGAAATCAATAGTTGAAATATCAGTTGAAAATAAAGCAAGTCATTTGGAAGACATACAGAAGTTTTCAAGCAAACGCCAATCTATAATGCCATAAACATTAAATCTGCCAAAAAAAGAATGCACTGATTACATCGGGTTTGACTGGTAGAAGGAGCTGTTGAATATACTCATTGTAAATATATTGCATTACCATTTATTCAGGCAACATTGCTGCTTGGACTGAAGCTGATATTTGTGTATGTCCAGTCACACACATATATGTTCCATATGTCAATGAAGAGCAAGTGTTTAGTACATAACAGTATCTTCCAATCAAGAGAAATGACCATATGAGCTGAAATGAAAAGGTAAGTATCCTTATTATAGAAAGCAGTCCAAGTAGGGTAATATAAGATGTCCTTATCATATCATGGGATTTATTGGGAATTTAATTATCATATTATCCCATGTAGAGCAAGGAGAGGTATTTTTTCCTAGTTTTCACTCACCCATAACAAACACTTCTTTATCAAATCATGAAGTCAAACACAGGTGGTTTAGGTACTTGTTAAAGGTCAGAAGCAGTGAAAAAAAATGTATTTTCCTGTCAAAGAGTAACTACTAATAATTGTTCTAAATTATACTTTTTACAGTTGTACAACTCTTTATCTGGTCTCCAAATTAAATACACTGTAAACAGTGTGAGAACTTTCCATAGGACATTAGCTACATTTTCCTCTAGAAATCTGAATCTGAGAGCGTTTGTTATTATGCCAAACTATTGTTCACTATCAGCTGATTTAGAAGCTGAGAACAAATCTTTTTCCAGGCTGTTCTTATTTATTTTACAGATACTGGTATCAGCAGCTTTACTACATTACTCTAAACATTGTGAACTTTGATTTTCATGAAAAGTGTGCAGGTGAGCAATTAACAGTAAATGGATAACCTAGGACAAACATAATTATTTTTCTTAATTGATATATCTCAGTTATGATGTGCAGCTGACATATTCTAGTCCCCTGTTAAGAGAACTATTTAGTAATCAAACAAAATTTTCTGTACTTCTTTTTCATGTGTCATGGTATTATGACGCCGTTTATATTTGTGTCATCATAGCATCCCATAGCACTATAATCTAACCCAGACAATATCGCTGCAGTAAAATAAGTGTATGACAGAAGGGGGAAGGCATTTTTATGTTCTGCTATAATACTAAAACAGAAACTAGTATATAATTGGAGTTGTGGAGATACGTGAAAGCACAGTATTTCTATGACAGCCAGTCTGTAGTTCATGGAATAATGTAGCAACAACTTTGATGAAGAGGGGGGAAAAAGGTATATTGTCTCCTAATGGGATGATCCCAGTCTGCCTGCTCACTCCTTGACTTTTCAGGACCTGAGACTGTTTTACCACGCGTGTAGCACTCCTATGCAAAAAGGAACTGGTGCTGAAATCCCAGTGCCTATGATAAACTTTGTGTCTTCTGGTTACTTCTATGGAAAATTCATAGCACTTATGTATGTAGAGGCTACAGGGTCAAACTCATACTCTGTAAGGTTTATTTGCAGCTGGTAAACACAGCCTCAGGATGAACGATGAGAACCAAAATACAACCCTTGGTTGAATGATCAAGGAATACTTTGAGATCTGATTTACTTAGGAAATACTGCACTTAACTACTTTTGGTAATTTAGATTTTTTGATGGATAGCTCTACCCCCACACGTACAACCACTTTTGCTTATCTGATGATTTAAAAGAGAGGTCAAATGCTCCCTGTTTCTTGGGTAGGAAATGTGAATTGTTTATGCTTGAGAGGGAGAACAGGGGGTAATCTACACATTCTCATTGCTCCATTTGATTCATCAAGAAGTGTTTTTGACTGGGCAGCAGAAACATCCAGCTGAAGCACAGAAGAAAAGTGGATTCTCTGGAGGTTAAGTTCATGCAAAAGCAACATAAAGGGATGAACTGCTTGTGTAAGAGAAATCAATATTCACATGCAAATGAAGTCCCTAAAGTTTATGAAGCAGTCCCATGCTTAAATGACTCACTCTGGAATAATCACGTGAAGGTTCAGCTCTAGTTTATCTTTCCATAGGGAGTTTTGAAAATGTTCTTTCCCCCTGTATTTTTTATGACTGAAGGGTCTGAGGAAAATATGGCAAGTGGAAAAAAGGGGGCTTTAGGATAACTCTGTACATGAAAATATGTTTTTCTCCAGGAGTCTTGTCCAATAAAACTCAAGGTTATGTTAAGTATTTTGCACCTGCACTTTCAAAAATCTGTTTCATGTTCTGCTAATGTGTATTTGTCTTAAGTCAGTAGAAGGATGTAGATCAATAGTCAAGGGAAATTATAAAGGCTTTTCCAAGGACTTTTGAAAAAGGTTTCTCTGGAGCTTTGAACTCTTATTATTTCACAACAGCTACCTACAGTACAAGAGGGCTTTTTGTTTTGAAAAAAAATTTGAAAGGAACCCAGTATAAGGGATGCATCATGTTAAAAAATATGTGTTATTTGTACAGTCCTATATTTTGGTTTCTATTTTTTGTTTTCATTTAAGTCTATGAGCAAAGAGGGTGGAAATTTTTACTTTCAAAGACAAAGAGTACTAGATGATAAAAGTGCCTTTCACAAAACATTTTGTCTAAAAATGAATTTAAATAGCTTTATGTAAAATATATACATTGCTGAGTGGACTTGTCTGCTTTTCCCCTTTTTTTTTCCTTCTTTCATAAAGATCTTTATGAATCTGCCTAATCATAAAAGGAGCACATTTCTGTTCCTTTATGGACAGATTTATAATTTAAGCAAATAAGAAAGTAAGTGTTCACTTCTAAGGAGCTGGTTTAACCATTAAAATTAGATTTCAAAGTCCCAGTCCAGCATCCATTAAATGTAATGGAGTTTGGAAATTGACTTCAGAGCAGAGACACATAAGCAGAAAAACTTAAAAGGCCCATTCTTTCAACATTAAGAGTTTATGTCCATTTTAAAGAAGCTGGAGAGGATCAAATCAGATGATCTGACCTCCTCAAAATCTGTCCATGTGAAAGCTGTCCATGTAACGCTATTAACATACACCTTTTGCTCCATTCATTTGCACTTACATGGAAACATTCATACTATTGGAGCAGAAGACATCTTTTTCCTCGTGCATTCAGATTTGGAATGAAGAATGCAGGATACAGACATGAAATTGGGAGTGAACAGTTCTGACTGAAAGAACTTGGGCTCTGTTTTCACCTAGTGCTTGAAAGTGTAGTCAGGCTGCATGCTAAGATCTAAATCAAATAGGTCAGTGTCTCACTGAGTATGATCTGATGCTGGTGAACAATCATTAAATTATAACTTACTAACTATTAAGTAGGGAGTCTCCAGATCCTAAAGCTTACAGTATTCTACCAAGTACTTTCATGTAAACTTTTAATAACAATTTTGCAATTCATGTCCCTCCACTTGGAACACCAGGCAGATATCCTGGATATTTTTATGTGCATTATACGAGTTGTGTCTCTTTTTCTTTTTTATTTCCCACATGGATTTGATATATACAATATTAAAGCTGTTCATGTTCTCAATATAGTCAGAATTTTTGTGAGTAAAAGATAAATTCCAGATAAAGCAGTAAAACTATGCAGGTATTTCCAAAGAGACAAGGGACTTCCCAGTTTGTTTCTTGGTAAATCAAGGAAATTTTTTTCAATACTTCCCAGAAGGACGAGAAAGTAAATACAATCTTGGTTTGTTTTCTTTTATTTCTGCATGGCCAGGTTTGGAGTCCTTCAGTTTCTTCCTGGATTGAAGTGTTCCCACAGAAAACATGACAAAATGTTCATGAAAACCTGGAGTCTGCAATTCTTAATAGTCAGAGGGCTCAGCCTTGATTAGTTGCATGGTAAGAGGGACGAATGGTCCCTTCTTTTATTTGTATATAATTTTAAATATTTGCATACAGTTTGAACATGCCTGAATGTATTCCTCACCACAAAATGAGCAATCTTCACTTGTTCTCACTAACCACTAACTGATGCATTTTTAAGATGATCACTAAAGATGTAACCAAACAATATAAGAGGTAACCCATTTTGGCTTCAAGGATGTGTTCGAGTCTGCTCTTGAAAAATAGTACTTGCTTATTAAGATATGGAGTAACTTATATAGCCTAGATAAATCGGTAGATCAATGTCCCTAGAGAAAGAGACATTGATCTGCCAGGCACAACAGAAGGGTTCAGTTACTCTGAAGAAATGCTTGCTGAGTGAATGATATGTGCTGGTGTTTTCCAAGTGGGAACATCCCATCCCCTAAATTCACATTCTCATGTAGTTTGATTTAGGTTCAGAGAATGGATTTTGCATTATAACATGTGATAAGTAGATCTTCTCAGACTTTGCTATATTACTTTTGGTCTTCTGGAATAGCCCTTCTAAAAATCTCGCTACAGAAAAGAAGTTGCAAGCTAGCTGGGTAAACAGGGAACAAATGTAAGACTATTCATATATTGTAGTTCTCATTTTGGGACTTGAAGTAAGATTTTTGTTACATGGTAATGCCTGCTCCAGGACGGTTCTTTCATTTTAAATTAGACAATCACTAAGTGGAAAACTCTACAAACAACGTCACAAGCAAATAGCTCTTGTCATACTTCTTTTTTTTTTCCATAGGGTGCTCTAAACCATGGTTGCACACACATTTCTGCTTGTACTTCTATTCTAGCTGAATTAACTTTTCATTCCAGGCTTCAAAACTTGCACAAGACTGGAGGAGACTTTCTCTATCCTCCTTCCAACCTGGTCTAGAAATGTTGAGTAGGGTATTCCTTGAAAAGGATGTGGGTTTGAACTCCATCAGCCACAGATTAAAACTACTGCATGAGTACAAGTTCTGGTCTTGATGTTACTACCTGAAAGGTGAGAACTCCTTTAGCAATTGTTATTTGAAATAAATAAATTGGCCCTTCCAAGAGAAAAAATATAGAAGTTTTGGATCCTGAACAGATGGAGCAGTTACTTACAATCTTTCTGCATATACCTGGAGCTTGGAAAATTGGTGTAATTATAGGCATATCTTTGTCATTTGTTTTCATATTACCTAAACTGTTTTACTTTCCCATTGAGTATATAGGAAAACCAGACTGAGGTTTCTGCCTTATTCTGTGATGCTATGGTTAGTTAATAGAAGTCATGTGACTGGTCTGAGACATATTACCTTTAAAATCTAAAGCACTTTTAAAATTGGCACACCTAAGCAAAACTTTTCTAAAGATGCAGCTGTTTTCACATGTGTAAGTGTCCTTCATAAGAGAACAAACCTTGAGGACTTTAAGGTTTGGCAAATGTCTTGTGCCAATGGAGTTTGATTTTTATTTTGTCTTTCTCTTAATTTTAGTGGGTGCAATTTTCACACTTTTGGTTCCTAACTGGAAAAAAATAATAATAAAAAAACCCCAGATCTTGCATCAGGAACCATCATATACTTGTAAAGCGTGACTAGAACATATAATGCTGAATACAGATCTTTCTGAGATGCTAGAAGGAGGTAGTTTCCTCATTTTTCTTCATGCTGTCCTCTTGGGAGGGCTGTATTATTGATGGGACCTGTTTCCTTATGTAGTTGTTGTTGCACACTGTATAGCATAATAATGAATGTTCACCAGGATCCAGATCTGAGATAATACCTTATTTTTCATTAGTATTTCTAATTATTTTACTCTTAGCTTTCATAGTGTTTCCTAAACAGAACATGAAAGCAAAGTTCCTGAAACTGATTTTTTTCATCTCAATGAACGTAGAATTTAAAATTTATTTAGAAAACATTAATTGTTTTTTGCATTGCATGTATACAATTTCTTGTAATTATTGACCTCTGAAAGATATGACTTTTTGTGTTTATGGAAAGAAGCAGATTCTGTCTCTAGTTGTTTCCTGTCTGAGTCACCTTGGTTAACCAAAGCATTTGGTCTCATAATCCATTAAATCTGAGGGTTATTTCAGTAAACTATGTATAGCACATCAAATATTCAGCATATGTTCTATAGAGCTGCTGGGACCTATATTAAAATTCAAGAGTACCAACTAGTCCTTTAGATTTCACATCTTCTGTGGATCTTATTTGTAAAAACAAGGTGTCCTGATAACACTGAGTGAAAAGACTTATTACTTTTAGCAAAACCCTATAGTGTGGGTATCTTTCTGGATGCTTTAAAAAACTCTACAGGATGGAAAGAGACATTGGCAGAAGTGGCTGGAAAAAGATGACTACAGCTGTCAAAAATGAGCCTGTAGTTCAATTGAGATTACATTTGGGTTTAGTTCTGACTGTCTTGTGATAACTATAAAGTCAAGCTTGTCACAGCATGCAGACTTTAAAAGTAGTGTGAGCTCCTCATGTATAGCTAAGAAGCACTAAAATATTCTCAATTAAAGATGTGAATGACTCCTGTTCTCCTGTGAATTTCAGTGCAATTTTGTGAACCTACTAACCACTCAAATAAAATGGAGTAACATTACTGTGTTGAATATGAAAACCAGATACACATAGAAAAATTGAATATTCGTGTTCCAATTAAAAGCAGAAAACATAATGCCTGCTAATAACTGAATACAAGTAGACAACTCTATAGGGTTTTTTTTTTCCTTCTTTTTTTCCAAAAAACAAGCACACAAAGCCATAAACACTAATCTGATTTCTCCTCTTTTGCTACTCTACTAATTTCATTAGAAAACAGAGCTTTCTTTGGCCTCTAATGAGTACAAGTAACACACCCTGATTTCATAGATCAGCCTCTTTTTTAATGAACTTTGTTGCAACTAGTTTCTAAAAGCCATCTACAATCCTGCAGTAGCCAAAGAAAACCCAGATTCTATTCTGGAAGTTTTTTGATAAAGATAAGATTCAACATCATACCTAACCTTCTGCCATGCAGTATTGCCAAGGTAGGAAAAATAGCTCATTCTTCTAATCTCACCTAATGAAACACATTCAATTTTCTTGTGCTCACTTAAGGTACCAAGTTTGTTTCTTCTCATTAGGCTTTATTAAGCAGTGAAGAAACTCATCAAATAGGAAGGATATTTTTACAGTGAAATGCCATACTTTTTAAAAACCAAAGGATGAAAATTAGCTGAAGACAGGCTACTATTCAAGAATCAGTAGCTATTCATTAGAGACCATTTGTCCTCTACATTTATTTTCCATTTGTGAATGATTGCAACATGATAAAAGATTTAATTTATATCAGTGATTTGCTGCTGTGGTATGTGAATAAAATAATACTTACCCTAGTATATATAATACATTGTATATGTGTGTGTGTGTGTGTGTATATATATATATATATATAGTTTAAATAACTGCATTTTTATCAGCTATACCAGTTCTATAAGTGGCCAGGGGAAAGGAGTGTTCTGTATGCTCAGTATTTATTTGTAACAACACCTTCTTATCTGTCTATATGAAAATGACTTCAACTTGTCTTCCTCATTTGTTATGATTGTTCTGATTCTTTTTTCATTCTTGATGGATTATTCCCAAAACTTGGCTAGACAGAGCTTTAGAAAAGACCACAGGTTTTTCAAGAGTTAACTGGGTGAACTTGGTCAGTCCCTTGGTCAAGCAGATTCATTTGTTTTGTTTTTTTCAGTGACATTTTGACTTACATTCATCTGCATTCTCTTCATGCTTTATTTCATTTTCTTTTACTGGAGAGCACTTTGGAATGTTTGTCATGAAAAGAGCTACATAAATATTAATGTATTGATAGTGTTATAGCTTTTCAAGCCTATTTTTCATTTCACAGGTTTTAAGAGCTACAAAATTTACTGACTATACAGAAAATATAGTATAATGGACTTTCTGAAATGTCCTGAATGAGATAAAAAATATGAATTATTAATCCCATGGAGACAGTGCTGTCTTGTTTATAGACAAAATTTTCTGTGCAAATCCAAGATTTTTTTTCTTTTTTTTAACTATGTAAAGTTTGTGATGAGTACACTTTATGCCTCTAGTTTGTAAGTAGACGTATGTTCTTAATAGCATTCTAAAAATAGTCTTATGAATTCATTTTATGTGCACAGTCTTGTCATCAGGATGCACTTAGAGCCTTCAAAAACTACAGGGAACATGGAGGGAGACATTCATATGGGACTGTGTCTCCTGCAGGCAGTGCTAGCGGGCACCATCAACCATAGAAGGGCAGCTTTAGATTCTAAATGAGCCAAGGGGAGCATGCTTCAGAGATGTCTTGTCAGTTTATTCCTCACTCTTTTCTTTCCATGATCTGCTGATTCCCTGGCCTTTTTTGTTTTGTTTCATTTTGTTTTGTTTTCCAATGGATATTCTGCCACCTGGGCTCAACAGCTAAGTTATAAGCTGTGAAGCTCATTTAACACACCATGGGAGGGAAGCCGGCAAAATCTGTAAATCTTCAGCAGAGCATCTAACGCAGACTAATGAAAACAAATGGAGCTCAAGGTAAAGGCTACTCTCAAATCTTAACTCATCAAGCTGTTTTCAAAATCATGAATGTTTAAGCCCCCTGAATCTTAGGTAGCCTCTATAATGTAGTGGCCAGATTCCATTGAACCAGATGGAGATTACATCCAGCCTGGACTGTTGCCCTTACTTCTGATTTGCATTAGTTGCTGAGGTACTATGAGTTGAGGTAAGTTTTCCTATTAAAAACAAAATAAAAGAAAACTCTAAACATTAATGTTCCTTGCTGAAGCAAGGCCTGGAAGGTGTTGAATTGCTAGTTTCTTCCAGCCAATCATATCCACGTTTACATGTCTTAGTGTCTCTTGCTTCTTCACCCCTGCTCACTGCCCTACTACATCATGAAACATCTTTCAGGAACAGTGCACCCTTACAAGCCCTGGTTTCCCTTCCCTGTGTTTGTATGACTGACTAAGGCATGCAGAACCTAGCATGTTCATGCATGCTTCTGTAGCTACTGAAGCAAGAGACTCATCCGTAATATCCTTTCCTACCCTTCTTCACTCAGAACCATAGGTAATTTTTATTGGAAACCAACACCAATCCTCAAACTGGATAAAACTTGAGCAGTCCAGTACTAAGAAGGCTGTATCTGAAGACAGTATGCTGTATAACTTGCACTATACCATCCATCATCACAGCTTGAATTCATTAACCGTAGTAACACACAGCAAGATTCATCTACTAACTCAAGTGATTACCAAAGCAATACTGGAATGTGTTATCACAAGTACCTACTTATATTTAAATCTCTAACCATTCTCTCAGAATCTACTAGATAAGTGAGTTTTAGAAATCAATCAATAAATAAATATCTCAGACTCACTTCAATGGCAGAACATATACCTCCCTCTGAGTCATAGTTATAACAATATTGTATATAATATAAGATAAACAGCAAGAAATAGTGTGGCAGAGTGTGAAGCCTAAGAAGCAGAAGTGTACAATTCCTTCTTTACTTCTCTCATTTTTGAAAACTAAAAAATACTACAAGACAATAAAACTGGAGGACTCTGTAGATATTTTGTATATTTAAAATACATAGCATCTTTACTTTTAAGCTTGCACAGAATTATGTAGCTAAGTTTGACAATGAGCTCTATCTTGTTTTTTTCCACTGTTACGCTGTTTTTCTTGTTATCATGCCCAAAGCCGGAAGCCAGTTACAGTCTAGCTTTCAAAGCTTCCTTTTATCATGACAACATTTTTGTTCCTTCTAGTAGAAAAATTGGACAGCTATTTAAGTCTGAAGGTTATTTAGGGGAAAAAAAAAAAAAACCCACAAAAAAACCCACAAAAAGCCAACCCACAACTCAAACTATTCAGCTTTAAATTATAGATGTATAGCATATGCAAGATGTTACAGGTAACGGTCAGCACCATACTTGTTTTCTAATACGCTTCAATAAATTATTCTTTTTGTTGAAGGTTTTTCCCACTGAATTACTAGAAGATGAATGGAATAAGCAGTCTGTGGAGAGAAATAAACAACAGATACCTGGCTGCAGAGAAGTATACTTTTTTTGTATGAAAGGTGTAAGAAACATTACCTTTCAATTTGACTTGATCTTTCCAGAGTAGACAGGAAATATGAAGAAAAACATTGGTAATTTGCCTCAAAAGTGTATTTTTAGCGATCCCACACAGGCTGCAAACACCTAGTCCATAGTCTGAAGTATTTTATGGGTTAATTTGATATCTACCCTCCAAATTAAATGTGAGAAACAATTTTTTTTCAAATCGTGGATCCATGCAATTGTACTGAGGCACATTCCCAAAAATCCCTGTTTAAAAACAATAATAAGACTTTTTTCTGTGAAATTGTTCTGGGAGTGCAATTTTGGTTTCTCTTCCATTTCTTATGTCAGCTTTCAGAAAATTCATGTCTGCTGAAGCTGATCAAGACAGGACTACTCTCAGTAAAGCATACAACCTTTATATTTCTCATTTTTCTGCCAAATTTTTATGAACTTTGTAATTGCTATTATTAGCAGACCTTTTATTGAAATTAGTTGCTAAGTTATTATGACATTTTTATCCTTCTCCATTGAACTTCCCCTAGGAATATAGTTCAAGTTGTTACATTAGCATTTCAGTGGTTAATTTGCCATATATATTCATTTCCTCTCATTTTCCTAAGACTTTGTAAACTCCAGTATGCTCACTCCATGACCTGACAGGACCATCCATGCAGTTCTTTTTCTCAAAATCAAACTCAGCTTGCTCCTTTTTGTGTTTTGGAAGTGAAGAAAACATAATTCCATCAAATGACACAATATATACAGGCATAACGAATATATATCTTTGACCTTTAAAAAAAAAGTGAAAAATCACCTTTAACATTATTGATACTAGAAGCACTGTTCAAGGCTCTGGTTAGCCTTCAGATATAAAACTTTACAAAATTCAGTAGAAAGAAAGGTGAATCCAATCTCATCTCTGTGCAGGTGGAGATACATCATATGAATAGAGATTGTCCTACAAATTAAGATTAAAAAGTACAATATGTTTCAGATTTGCAAAACACAGACTGAAAGAATACGAGTATTGGCCCATGAGAGAGACGTGTGAACAAAAACCGTTTTAAGCCAAAGTATGCAGCTGGAATGAGATCTAATGTGTTTAAGATGATTATAAACATATTTTCACTGAGAACTTGGAGATTTTGAACCATCATATCAATAAAGTCTAGAAAGCTTTGAAACAGGGGTTATTGCAGGGAGAAAACGGGAAGCTGATGTAGTTCATCAGGGGAACTGTGTGGTTGTACCTCTGCATGGTGAAGGAAGCAGATGGTCTCCACCACCCAGGATGTCTCCTCAGGTCTTATGCCCCCTCATCACACACATGCACATCCACTAGGCTAATTGCAGAGAAAAGGAAAATTGGTAATCATTACTGGAGGTATGATAAGAAGGGATAAGAAGGGAAAGAGCCACAGAGGAGGTCATTCCCGTCTGTGTATTAATTTAATTACACTAAAGAATTTAAGAGTGGTTTTGCATAGCAGGTCATTGAATTAAGTGAATAACAATCTAGTAAACTCCACAGCTAGAGAGCAGAAGGGCAAAGAAGGATCTTTGATGAGGAGCAAGTCTCACATTAGAAAAAAAAAAAAAATCCAACATTCCACAATTTTGTTGAACAAAGTGCTGTCTTTCCACTCTCAAAATCAGAGATGACATATAAGTTTTGAAGTGAGAGGCCCATTTATCACAGTGATCACACTTTCCACAAATAACCTCTCTAATAGTGCCAGACTGATGACGCCCAAGCCCTGGGCTGCAACACTTAGCTCAGCCCATGGGGTATGCCTCTCCTGCCTGAAGTGGTGAAGCTGAGAGTCTGCACTGGAACATGCTGTGGTATAGCCCACAGAGGCTGCCAGGCCAATGCCTCACATCAGAGATTTTAGGTGGGGAAGGGCTATATGACCCCTGTGGCAGAGGAAAGGGTGAGCAGAAAATGCCTCTCTAGCCTTACAGTTACCTCTGAGTTGCTTGATGTTGGAGGGCAAAGGGGGCAGAAAAGTGATGATACCAAGATAAAATGCTACACTATGGAGAGTACCAGGTTTCAAAGTAACTGTTTTTATATATGCCAATGTACAGGCTCACTGATAAAAACCAGACTTGGTTTAGTTTTTGTCCATGCAATACAGAAGATTTTGTGTATGCTCAGATCTGACATTGGGAAAAAATGACTGCAGAAGGTGTTGTAGCGTTGGCATCTCTCAAAGTTGTGGGTGAACAAATGCAAACATATTTCTATCTCCGAAAAGCATAAAGTGATATTTTGTATATTACAGGCTGAATGGCTTGAATAGTGTGGAACCTCTGGAAATAGCTTTAGGAGATTTTCAGACAGATTTCAAAATATGCTTGCAGGATGTTTAATATTATCAGAATACCTATGAGAAACATATGGTTTCTCTGCAGTCTGTTTCATTTTGATTTCTAATTCAAGAAGGCCTGATCCTAAATTTCCTTATTTGGAAAAAATTCTGATGCCCTTATGACAAGCTTTGTCTGAATAAGGTTGAACTGGTTTAAGAGTTATATTTTTAGTTCTTGGAAATTACAGTCAAAGAATAGGGATCTAAACTGTAAAATGGAAAGTTTGTATCCAGAAGTTTGAAAATCTAGTATGAAAAAGAGTTTTAACTCCCAATAGTTTCTCTTGCAATATCTGACTTGGAAGGGTGGCAAGTACTGAATTCAAATTTCCATATAATTTTACTGTGCTCAGTTAGTACTCCTGTACCTGCGTAATCTAACAGAAACATCACTCTACACTGTACCCTCCAAGGTCTTGTACCCAGTACCATTGATAAACTCTCTTTCATATTTTTGTGTAGTTTTAGTGTTCAGGTTACAGACATTTGACAGCAATTGACATTTGACAAGATCTTAGAAAGTGATAGGTACAGTATTTATAAAGAAGAAAAAACTATTTGGAAGTCTGTTTCTCTAAGTTGTTTTTACCAGTCATTTTGTGTAAAAGCACCATTGAGAAAAGTGATAAAGCCTGGTTTCTCATCAGGTTCAGATCCTTGCTTTCCATGCCAGACGGTACTGTTAACTCTGCATTACTGCCATTCTGGTCTTCTACAGAGGTCTAACTCAATTCCGTAGCATTAGGTTCAGCAGAGTAGACTTTCTTCTCTACTACTTTTATTAGTCATCTTGAGAAACACTGTTGATAAAAGAGGACCTAAAAAGATTACATGCAATGTCAAAATGAGTTTTAATTGGCAGTCTTTTCCTGATCCCTCATTACATATTGTCCTTTTAAATAAATGATGTGAAATCTTCATATTCTGACCTTCTTCACAAATTCTGAACTGTAGAGACAATAATTTCAACCTCATTCAGACTGATGGACAGCAGTGTTTGGTTGTGGAAAATGTGATGTGAGGGTGGTAAGAAAGAATAGCAGGAGGAAGAAATTACATTGGGTAATAAACAAAAAGTTCAGAGAAACGTGAGTAGCTGCAAGGCTAGAGAAGAGAAGTAAGATAGCAAAGTGAAGACCAGAAAAAATAAAATGGACAGGGAGAAAATCCATAGGCAATATCAGAGATGGGAGAATTGGAGCCCATCAGTTGTACATAGAGGTGTATTTGACTTAATTTTTATGCTGTGTCCTGCTGATCATTTAATATGACAATTGCTTTTTTAGAGAGAAATAGAAAAATACTCGGACCACTTTTACTGTTGTGATTTAACACCAGACTGTAGCTAAACACTACACAGTCACTTACTCCCCACCCCTGTCGGACGGGGGAGAGAATCATAATCATAAAAATGGGAAAACCCATAGGTTGAGATAAAGTTGAGATAAAGCCAAACCTACCAGCAAGGCCAAAGAAGGAATTCATCCACTACTTCCTATTGGCAGGCAGGTGTTCAGCTAATTCCAGGAAAGCAGGGCTCCATCATGCATAACGGTTACTTGGGAATACAAAGTGCCATATTTCTGAATGTCCTTCCCCTTCCTTCTTCTTTCTCCCGCTTTATATGCTGAGCATGACATCATATGGTATGGAATATTGCCTTGGTCAGTTGTCCCAGCTGTGTTCCGTCCCAGCTTCTTGTGCTTTCCCCAGCCTCCTCATTGATGGGGTGGTAGGAGAAACAGAAAAGGCCTTGACCCTGTGTAAACACTGCTCAGCCATAATAAAAATCTCTGCATTTTCAAGGCTCTTCAGCACAAGTCCAAAACTATACTAGTGTGGTGTACCATGTGGTCCTGCACTCACTCCCCTTGCCTGCTGAGATGGGAAGGGAATCTCAGCAGGGGAGGGAATCTCGTGACAACAAAGGGGTCACAAATTAGAATGAGGACAGGGATGGCTCACTCATCAGTTATGGTCACGGGAAAAACAGACTCAACTTGGGGAGGAAAAATCAACTTAATTTGTTACCAATCATCCAAGTAGCACAGTAAGACATAACAATCACATCTTAAGACACCTTCCTCCCATCCCTCCTTTCTTTCAGGGCTCAAATTACTTGGATCTCAATTTCTCTACCTTCCCCCCAACAGCAGCAGAGGGGAAAGAGAATGGGGTTTGCAGTCATTTCACCATTGCTGTTCTTCCCATCATGAAAGTCCAGTAACAAAGTGTTCCAACATGAGCTTCCCATGGAGTCACAGACCTCTTTGGACTCAGTTCCCAGCTCTGGCATGGGGACATCCACAGGCTGCAGACGGGCCTCCATTCCATCGCACCTCCTTTTCCCCCAGGATCTGGGGGTCCCAACCCACTCTGGTGTTGAGAGTCCCTGGGATCTCAGTACAGTCACACCTGCCCTCAAGCCCAGCTTTCTGCTCCAGCGTGGAGTCCTCCATAGCCTACACACAGGGCATATGCTTCACCGTTGAACTTCCATGGGCTGCAGGGGACTTCATTTACAATCTCCTACAGGTTGAACTGGGTGTCTGAGGTTCTCTGTCCTCCTCCTCCTTCTCCTCCTGCCAACGAAGTTCTCTCTTTGTTTAGGCCAATGGTCGTCTTTTGTTCAGGTTAATGGCCTCTCCTCCAGGTTCTCTCCACCTTCTTTTCAAGACAATCCTTTCCCTTATTAATATGGATTTGCATAGGGGTTTCTCTGTTGTTAATTGGCTCAGTCTGGGCTGGGGTGGGTATGTCTTGGAGCCAGGAAATCTTGGTGGAGCTTCTCACAGGGTAGCCCCTTCGCCCACTAACAAAAACAGCACCCCCACACACACTCAAACTCAATACAACTAGCTACTATGAAGAAAATTAATTCTATCCCAGCCAAACCAGCACATTTACCTACATGAATTCTGTCAAACTTCAATTATTGGCTCCTATAAGGAAGGGCATGCAAAAATGTGGCCTAATGCCTTAACACTTAAAGGGTTTTTTTAATCCCTTGAGTTGATCCAAAAAGGAATAATTGCCATGAGTTTGAAGCTTTACCTGAATTGTAAGACTATGTTGGAAACACTTTGTTCAGAATTCTTTCAGGAATCTGTGAACAGCCTGCACTACACGCTCCAATGATTTTGTATTTCTTCTAAAAGTAGTACTTTTTTTTTTCCCCTCAAAAAAAACATTAGTTAGTTAACCTGTTCTTTTGGGGGGACTAATGATTGCTGCAAGCTCTGGCTTGGAGTTCTCATCAGTCACTACTTAAGAGGATGCCTACAGCTTGAGCATTTTTGTGGCATTAGAAAAGGCACTTAAGAATTTCAAGCTGACACCCTGCTTTTGGTGTCAGCTGCTTTTCTCTGAGCATAAGAGGGAGTAGATTGAGGGTCTGCTTAAAGAGTGTAAGAAAATATGTCAGCAGCAAATTGTGGGGATACTTGAGTCTACAGTAATGAGAGATGGATAATCATGGAATTCTTGGTAGAGAGAAGTATAAGATGCTATTTTATCAACCACCTGTTTTGCCCACAATAATACTTACTCTCCCTGAAGTGGAAGGAGCAGGGCTTACCAGGGGTTCAAGTTGCATTGATAGTACCAATATAGACCTTGTTCTTGACCACAGAAACAGGTTTTCACTGCAATCTCTGTATATTGCATCAGTAGTGAAAGGTTAAAACTTTTTTTTAGGGAAGTGTTATTTTTACACAGGTTCGTATAGTGTTCATATGGTATTCTTGTTAAAATCTGAGTATGGTGGAGAGTTGTGGGGACAAAACATGATGAGGTGCTCTGAGTTTTGGAGATGCTTATAAAAAACTCTTAAGAAACCTCTTAGCATCAGCTGAGCTCCAGTCTATTTGAAAAGTCTCTCTACATGTGGCAGTCTCAGATGTAAATAGTAAAATCTGCTTTGATGTTTGAGTAGATCCTTTTGTATGGGACTTCCTGGAAAGACAGCACAAAAATGTAACTGATTTCTGCTCTTGGTTGAGCTGGACCACGTAAAGCACTCCTGAGGCAGAAAGACTTTCAGGATTGAGGCCAAGATAATTACATGGTGTAATTTTACCTTTCAAGAGCTGCTCTTAGCTCTCAGAAAAATATTGATAAAGTTTGTTTTCTTTCAAAATAGACTTTATCTAATATCAGCAGATATACAGAGTTCAGTGTTGGTAGCTGTGACACAGTGGGCCCTGTAGACCTCTGTAGCCTTTTATTCTCCTAAAATCACTACATGTCTCATGCTTTTGAAAGAAGCAAAGTTACTGTACCACTCAGCAGTCTGAAGCTGGTGCCAAGAGTAGTTGCAAGACTATCAGCCAGTGAAATAGCCCTCACCCAAGTTCTGTTCTTTTCATTCAACTGCTGGCTGCTATTTAAGACGATCCTTTCTACTGAATTCCTCATGGAACTCCAGAGCAACATTGAAATGTCAAATGTTTTTCTGCACTGATGAATGACTATGGAGCACAGTGTGGGATTTTTCCATATCCCTGTTTGTTCAACTTTTTATTTAATTTCTTTGAAAACACAATACTTCTGAATTTAATGTGAAGAATTTCGGGTAAATGCTTCCCATTAGATATAACTGATCTTATTATAACCATTCTGACCTAATCTTTATGGTTCTTGGCTATGCTTTTAGGAATTCTCTGTAGGGAAAAATCTCAAAGGGAAGGCTAATTGAACTACTTTAGATATTTTATTTTTAGTAATGTAATTGGAATGATAAACATTTTAATAAGAGGGGC
This sequence comes from Caprimulgus europaeus, assembly GCA_907165065.1. The sequence continues at coordinate 20,838,600 of OU015527.1, forward strand.
ATAAACCTCTGCACTGTAGCTTTTCTAAGAGACATAGATTCTAACTTCACCTTTTCAGAAATAATCCAAGACATGGCTTGCTAATATTTCCATTTCCCTCTAAATATGTATTTCTCTACCTATAAATATCTTTCTATTTATGCACACACATGCACACTTCCATTCTGATATGGGAAGCCTTGTATTAAAAGATGACCTTAATTTGCCCTCTTCCAATTAAATTACATTTTCTAATACATAATAATATATCATACTGCTATAAGGATGTATTTTTAGCAGACATAAACTGAAATGACCATATTAAGTTGCCTCATGTATCTACACAAGCTAAGGATGAAAACCACCGTAGTTAGCTGAGGATCTCATAGATAGGTATGATGTATAATGAGAATGCCTGCTAGAGTGAGAGGGCCTGCTAGAGATACAATAGTGCTATACCAAACCAGCCACTGGGTTTAAAAAAAACTAAAAAAAATAAAAATTAAAAAATTAAAAAAAGGGGAAACAATATAGATAAAATGTGTGCTTGCTGGAAATGAAGAAATTAATGTGATGAATTGCATCCAGGGTGCTACTAGAGCATATTATAAATTGTACTCCAAGGTTCTGAAATAGGAAAAATTTATAAAGTGAATGATAATTGCTAAACAACTGCAAACTTTTCTAATGAATCTTCCAATAATTGTGCTGAACAATGCAGTAGGGGAATAGATTATTCTAGATGAATTTAACGAATTTCACAAATGGATATATTCAGACATGCTATAATACTAAGATATCTCAGGCTGTCTGAACAGGGTGCAAGAGGGAATGTAATAGTTTTTAAATTAAAATAATGTGCTTTTACTGTTATTCTGTTATTTAGCTCAGTACCACTTAATAAGCATACACAGTATTCCCAGAACACCTGTTGTATTGTAATCTGTTTCTTCTCTTCTGCTTCTGCTTCAGTTTATCTAAGTAAAATTTCATCTTCATTTTGTGCCTAAAATGCAACAACAATACAGTCAACAGTACACTGTAAAAGAATGTGTTTTCTTGTAGATATATCTGTCTAGGGATTTTTTGAACATCATCTTCACATTGGTTGTTTTTATACTTTCTACTAGAATAGTCCAGGTTCCTGAAGCATGAATGAAAATGAAGGGAGTGTGCCATCCTGGCACTTGGTCAGAATGTTTTGTTGTGTAAATGAAGATGATTTGATGATGTTCAGGACCATTGAATTACTTCAGATTCTATGATATTTAGTTTTCCAGACATTGCAAGCCTACAACACTGACATACCCAGACAGCTTTTTGCAAATATGTAGAGGTTCATAGTCCTAGATGTGAAGATCAGGGCCAAAAACACTAGGGTGATGGGAATCCAAAACAAAATTGGGTCCCAATTTTATAATCAGGAACATGCATATATATCCCTTGCCTGTGGCAGTCCAGCTGACAGAAAATAATTGCAGATTTTTTTCTGCCTAGTGCCCCTGCAATCCTTTGCAGTGTTTCCTTCCCTAAAGTATATTAGTTCTGGTAAAAGTAAAGAAAAGAGAGAACATAGCAGTCAGCAAAGAGTTTCTGTGAAATGTGGAGAGGATGAAGTACAAAATCAAGGAAAGTTAAAAGGTATTACAGCATAAATGTACAGGTGGCAATACAAACCACAAATAATCATGTACCTATTTAAAGTGTTTTCTTATTTATATTAGTTAGTTTTTACTTAATCTTCAGTGAAGCAGAAGACAGAGTGGAATATGTTGGTAGCCTGGCAGCTTTCTGCAAGCTTTGAAGCAAGAAAGCATGAGTTCTCTAAAACTAAAGATTAGAAGTGAATACTAGACTTGGGGCTAACAAGCAGTAGTAAGATAAGGAAAAGTCAGGGGAGGGACCATTTAAATAGAGGGTGGAGTTCTTCTTGGAAGTACACCAGACTATCTGAAAAAACACAGCAAAGCAATTGGGCCGAGGTTCAAGACACTCAGAGAAAACTAAACTATGCTTGTAATCACAAGGCTGATAAGAAGCAGAACCTGCTTACCTTGTCACTTCACTGGAAACACTGTTAGATAAGCAGTGCAGAATTTTGTTACTTTGAGGTGCTACCCAATACTCAGATTTATGCACATGCATTCCTTCAGAAGTATGGCTTCATCAAGGGCAAATCGTGCCTGACCGATCTGGTGGCCTTTTATGATAGGATTACAACATTGGTGGAAAAGGCCAAAGCAACTGATGTCATCTACCTGGACTTGTGCAAGGCATTTGACACTGTCCCACATGGCATTCTTATCTCTAAATTGGAAACATGTGGGTTTGATGGATGGACCACTCGGTGGATAAGGAACTGGCTGGATGGTCGCCCTCAAAGAGCTGTGGTCAACAGCTCAATGTCCGAGTGGAAACCGGTGATGAGTGGTGTCCCTCAAGGGTCGGTGTTCGGGCCGGTGTTCTTTAACATCTTTGTCAGTGACATGGACAGCGGGATTGAGTGCACCCTCAGCAAGTTTGCTGATGACACTAAGCTGAGTGGTGTGGTTGACACACTGGAGGGACGGGATGACATCCAGAGGGACCTTGACAGGTTGAGAGGTGGGCCTGTGCCAACCTCATAAAGTTCAACAAGGCCAAACGCAAGGTCCTGCACCTGGGTCGAGGCAACCCCAAACATAAATACAGGCTGGGCAATGAGTGGCTTGAGGCCAGCTCTGAAGAGAAGGACTTGGAAGTGGAGGTGGACGAGAAGCTCAACATGAGCCGTAATGTGCGCTTGCAGCCCAGAAGGCCAACTGTATCCTGGGCTGCATCAAGAGAAGCGTGGCCAGCAGGTTGAGGGAGGGGATTCTCCCCCTCTACTCTGCTCTCGTAAGGCCCCACCTGGAGTACTGTGTCCAGTTCTGGAGCCCCCAACACAAGAGAGACATTGACCAATTGGAACGAGTCCAGAGAGGGGCCACGAGGATGATCCGAGGACTGGAGCACCTCTCCTACAAGGACAGGCTGAAAGAGTTGGGGCTCTTCAGCCTCGAGAAGAGAGGGTTCTAGGGAGATCTTATAGCGGCCTTCCAGTACCTGAAGGGGGCCTACAGGAAAGCTGGGGAGGGACTTTTCATAAGGGCAGTTAATGACAGGACAAGAGGAAATGGCTTCAAGCTGAAAGAGGGGAGGTTTAGATTAGATATTAGAAATAAATTCTTCACTGTGAGGGTGGTGAGACATTGGAACAGGTTGCCCAAGGAAGTTCTGGATGCCCCCTGCCTGGAAGTGTTCAAGGCCAGGTTGGATGAGACTTTGAGCAACCTGATCTAGTGGAAGGTGTCCCTGCTCATGGCAGGGGGGTTGGAGCTAGATGATCTTTAAGGTCCCTTCCAACCCAAACCATTCTGTGCTTCTAGGATTCTATGAAGTAGCCTGAGCTTCTTAGCAGTAGGACTCTCTAAACCTGATTGCAATAAAAAGAAAAAAATATGTGACCAGCAGTGTAACAATGACCCTCTAGTAATTTCCACTGTTGGTAAAAAAAAAGGTTGTGAAAAACAAGTTGGAAAAAAGCATTTGTAACTATTTTGGGGACTTTCTGTAACCGCGAATTTGTCACATTTTTCATGTCATCAACATTCATGGGGTGTCTGTACTCTAAAGCTGTTTACGACTAAAGTTGTAGCATGAAGTTTCTTATTTAAAGTTCTGTACAGTCTTCAAAGACCGTTTGCTGATTGGATATTGGTTAGCTTTGGCCAACTGTCTAATAATTCTTTTGAAGTAATTGCTTTTGCTCAAAAGAGGTCTTTTTTTTTGGATAAGATTCACACAGTTTTACAAGGTTTAGATTTTGGACTCAGCATTAAGTCAGAGTGTTGGCCTGGAACTGTTCCCCTTGTCTCACTTCTTGTGCATGTTGAACTAAGAAAGGAATTAAGAGTAGGAACCATTTCAGACCATCTGAAACTGTGCATTTGGAACCTCTTCATGAAAATTGTATTTCATTGCAGGGTGCACTGCCTGCACTGTCTGGGATAGAAACAAGAGAGTTATTACTTATTGCTAGAGTTTCACTATGATTTGTAGCATGAAATGATTACGGAGGTGTTTAAAAAGCAGGTAAGGAAGATTTTTGTCTTATAGGCAAAAAACCTCAAACAAATTACCCTCTATTTATTATCTTCTTAAAATTGTTGTCATAATGCAATTATGCAAATAAGGAGCTGCAATCACACTGAGTATTTGTTCCATTTTTGTTGCATATGCTTGCTGTATTGGAGAAGCATTTAAAAAAATACGCACACACACAAAGCTATACAGCTGAATTCGGGGAGTGTGAAAGAGCATGAGAAATTCCCATTGGAACTATTCCCATTACTTTGCATAAATAAAAGATACAGAAGTTTTGGGGTGTGTTTCCCCTCCTCTATTTTTCAAAGAATACTGAGTGTTTCCAATGAAGGATTGCTGAGGCAGTCAGCAGCACCTCTTCTTTCCCGATTCTGTCTTGTTTCTCCTTTCAGACCTACCAGCTTTCTCTCTCTTCCCTCACTCTTCCACAAAAGATTTCCAGCAGAGAGCAGCTGGTGCCTCGTTTTGGCTGCTTTCCCCAGACTCAGGGGGCTTTGACTAGAAATCAATGGCTGCTTTTTTCCCCACTACTGTGTTTTTTATGTGTGGACTGACATGGCCTCAACCATACTGACCCATTCTGCTGAGCTATTTCCATTCAGACGTGCCTCTTTACAAATAGCGGAAATTAGTAGAGGGCCAGTGTCAAACTGCTTGTCACATCTTGTTTTCAATCTGTTGAAATCAGGTTTATAGTGTCCTATTCAGAAGCCTAGACTGCTTTTGAATGCACACAATGCATTTCAGGCTTTCCATCAGGCGATAAATGCAGAACTTCACGTTGCTATTAAAAAATAATCAAAATGATTAGTCTTTTGAATTTTCTGAAGTAACTTATTTGCTTGGAATTTGTTGTCTTAATTGCACTACGTCACTTGCTTATAGATATTCATTTCCATAAGATGTGAAATTATTCCTAATTGATCTGTCAGTGTTGCAGTTATATCATGTGAATAAGTTTTCCCATTGATTTAGTAGTAATGAATGAATAAGTGAATGAATGAATGAATGAATGAATGAATGAATAATTAGAGGGTTACTAGAATGGATCAAGTAAGCCTGAGCTACTGGTATTCTCTTCAGCTTCTACTAACTTCCGTCAAATGTAGTTTTGTTTTATATCTCCACCTAACAAACAGTCATGCCTAAATATCAGTGAGGCAGAATACTGCTTGGGTTACACTTAAGTATTATGTGTTACTTCAAGTAGGAAGGAACTTTTCTAAACTGCTTGTAACCTTAAAACTTGTGGAAAGATGTGTTTTTAATGACATTTCTCAGGACTATTGTTCTGCAAGTTAGTAATATATTATTGATATATTACTGTTATCCAAGTATGAACAAAACCTTATCACATGTTAAGAAATTTTCAAAACAGATAGTAATTTTAACTCAGAACTTGCCAAAGATTTTGTCCTTGATGAGTGCAAATGCTTTGGGTGTTTGATTATATTTGGTTGCCAAATAATAAAGCTGCTGAAATAACATATGCAAATTCACAGTATGTGATTTTCCACTAATTTTTAACAATACGCAGAAGTGTAGAACTCCAGAGCTCCAGGTACAAGAACTACTCTCTACATGCTTTAAAGCAGCTGCTGTCATGTACTTGCAAGAACCTTCAAAGGGCTACCCTGGGAACACTTATTTGAATCTCAATATGTGTTTATTCAAATGAACAGTCAGCTACAGCTTTCCCTTTTCCTTGAAAAGCAAAAAATAAAAAAACCAAATGGGGGTGGTGGAAACCCACAGAAGTTCACTGCAGTAGCAGAGGGAAAGGTAGAAAAAAATTAAGTGTTCTGTAGTGCATAACACCCAAAACTGCTGAAAATTCTGCAAATTCCGATATTCATTAACCACCAAGCTGTTAAGCCTGACTGCAAGGAATGAAGCTGTCTCTGTGTCAATGCCAATAAAAGTCTCCTTCTGCTACGTGGGCTCTGGCAGTTAACACCAGGAACTGTGTGTGGCTTGGAAGCAGATTTTGGAGTTCTTTGGCTATGGAGACATTAGCAAGGATAGAGATTTCCTGTAAACTGAATTCTTACTCCTTGTACTTGAGCCTATTATCTTTGCTTTGAGTGTGTAGATACCGCAGGAGTTTCACAACTCTACAATTTCGTCCTTTCCCAAAAGCAACTGCTTTTATAGGTCTGAAAGCTACAGAGAAAAGGTTGGTGGGGAAAGATGCATTTTCCAGTGTGGTGGTTTGGGTGGACCAACTCCTTTGGCTTGCAACTTGCAGCTAAACACAGCTTGCTCACTCAGCCTCCCCACCCCCTCGCCCAAGGAGTAGGGGAGACAGTTGGAAGGAAAAGGGCAAAGAGACTCACGGGTTAGGATAAAAACTCTTTACTAACTAAAATAAAATTATAATAATAATGATAACAGAATACACAATTGAGTGATGCACAGTGCAGTTGCCCACCACCTGCTTACCAATGCCCAGCCTGTGCCAGCCAGCAATCCCAGAGCCCAGACAGTCCTGAAGCCGAAATCCCAGAAAAGTGAGCCCGAGCAATCCCCAAGAGAATGCCCTCGTCTTCCAGTCAACCCTGGTTAATATACTGACATGACGTGATATGATCTGGAATATTTCATTGGCACATCCAAATGCCAGTTTAGGGTTTTGCTATTCACTGCCCTTCTCCCTCCCAGTCCTAATGCAGCTGGGAACCAGCCAAACACGATGGACTTGAGCTCCAGCAGCAACTCACAACACCAGCACTATTATCAATGTTCTTCTCCTAACAAGTCTTATGCTGAAATTAAAACACAGCTATTTTAACTACTAAGAAGAAAATTAACTCTGTTCTAGAAAAACCAGGACATCCACTCACACTGACTGCAGGATAATCATTAAATATGACTTGGATTATCTGGTGGGTTAACTATAAGCTAGAAAATAAACAGGAATACCAAACAGCTTAGAGCATGTGGCATATAATTGTTTAAGTATCTTCTGAGGTCAGTTTTTATCTTATCTGTTAAGCCTCATGTAACAGTGCTATGGACAAACTCCTTTAATCAGTGGTCTGACTTATATTTAGCAAAGCTTTTCTATTGCTTCCCATGTATGACATTTTGAAATGTGGCTGAATCCATCAAGATCAGTCCATTATTTCAAGTTAACTAGATGCAAAGCCAAGTAGTAATATATCATGTCTTTCAAATGCAAGGATATTTGAGTCCAGACCTTAGACCTCTCCATTTAAAGTAGTTTTCCTAAAATAATTTTCACAAAGGCACTAAAAGCTTGTTTTATCCTTTACATCTTAAAAAGTGTATTTTCTTTCTGAACTTTCTTTGTCTATAGTGTTAAGAAAGATGCCTCAAATTCACTACAGCTCTGCAGAAAGGTATATGGGCAAGATTTTAGTGTATTATTTCTTACCTGGCCTGTGGAACAGAATGTGGAAACCTGAGCTCTCATTCTCATAGATTAGAGACTGGAATTTTACACAACAACAGTGGCTCTTAAAACTCTGTTTAAAAAGAAAATGCTTCACTTTTTGAGAGTTTATGTTCTTTTATTTCTTTGTAAAGCCATAATTTCACTTTTGCTAATTTTTGCCAGCCTTTGAGAACGTCTGGAATTTTGTTCTAAAAAAATCACTGGGCAATATATGGCTTTGTTCAGTGTTTTTTAACAAATGTCTTTTAAATGTTTTTTTCTTCATCATGAAAGCAGAAAAATAGACTAATTAGCCAAAGTTTTACTTCCCTCCTAGGCCACCTTCAGGATAAGGCAGAAAGGAGAAGAGAAGAGAAGAGAAGAGAAGAGAAGAGAAGAGAAGAGAAGAGAAGAGAAGAGAAGAGAAGAGAAGAGAAGAGAAGAGAAGAGAAGAGAAGAGAAGAGAAGAGAAGAGAAGAGAAGAGAAGAGAAGAGAAGAGAAGAGAAGAGAAGAGAAGAGAAGAGAAGAGAAGAGAAGAGAAGAGAAGAGAAGAGAAGAGAAGAGAAGAGAAGAGAAGAGAAGAGAAGAGAAGAGAAGAGAAGAGAAGAGAAGAGAAGAGAAGAGAAGAGAAGAGAAAGAAGAGAAAGAAGAGAAGAGAAGAGAAGAGAAGAGAAGAGAAGAGAAGAGAAGAGAAGAGAAGAGAAGAGAAGAGAAGAGAAGAGAAGAGAAGAGAAGAGAAGAGAAGAGAAGAGAAGAGAAGAGAAGAGAAGAGAAGAGAAGAGAAGAGAAGAGAAGAGAAGAGAAGAGAAGAGAAGAGAAGAGAAGAGAAGAGAAGAGAAGAGAAGAGAAGAGAAGAGAAGAGAAGAGAAGAGAAAGAAAGAAGAAGAGAAGAGAAGAGAAGAGAAGAGAAGAGAAGAGAAGAGAAGAGAAGAGAAGAGAAGAGAAGAGAAGAGAAGAGAAGAGAAGAGAAGAGAAGAGAAGAGAAGAGAAGAGAAGAGAAGAGAAGAGAAGAGAAGAGAAGAGAAGAGAAGAGAAGAGAAGAGAAGAGAAGAGAAAGAAAGAAGAAGAGAAGAGAAGAGAAGAGAAGAGAAGAGAAGAGAAGAGAAGAGAAGAGAAGAGAAGAGAAGAGAAGAGAAGAGAAGAGAAGAGAAGAGAAGAGAAGAGAAGAGAAGAGAAGAGAAGAGAAGAGAAGAGAAGAGAAGAGAAGAGAAGAGAAGAGAAGAGAAGAGAAGAGAAGAGAAGAGAAGAGAAGAGAAGAGAAGAGAAGAGAAGAGAAGAGAAGAGAAGAGAAGAGAAGAGAAGAGAAGAGAAGAGAAGAGAAGAGAAGAGAAGAGAAGAGAAGAGAAGAGAAGAGAAGAGAAGAGAAGAGAAGAGAAAAAATAATATTCAGATAGGGTAGAAACACTAACTGAAATGAAGGACTAAGATACCAACTTCCTCATATCATCTCTTCATTTTGACAGAGAGCTTACAGAGTAAAATCCTGGAAGAAAGAGTCATAGCTTTCTAATACTGCTGGAAAATATCTTTCCTTCTAGTTTCTGAATTAAGAAGGTGAAATCTGATCACAGACTTACAGAAGAAAACATGGAGGGTTAGTTTTCTAAAGGTATTTGTCATTTGTAAAAGAGAAAATGAAATATATGCTTGACTGAGACAAAATTAATGTCATTTAAATTTTCAGTAATTCTTATTATTAAAATGGTTTTGGAGCCATAATTATTATTTTTCAATATTGAATTGTTTTGCTTACTATTTAAAGACGGCTCTTTTTTTGGTCATTCCTTATAAATAATAATATACACTTTTGAAACTAATGCATGAAATCTCCTCTTAAAAGACAGGAAATGTAAGAATCTTCCATCACTAAGGCTATTCCAAACAGGCAATTTTTTCTAATTTCAAACTTCTTCCAGTGTTGCCAAAACTGAATTTTCACTGCCAAAAGTTTGGAAGTATTGCTGAGGTTTAAAAGATGCATTCTCTTATTAGGCATATTTGTATCCTTCTTTGGTTAAAAGTCCAATCAGAACTTGCTCAGTCTTAAGAGAAGACAGCTAAATGCATTGCCAGCATGCAGACTGCCGCATGCAATGAAAGAAAATGCCTGTCTCTTCTTACAGCCATTGCAGAGAGTTCTGTAATATCATACACGTGGTGAAGGATAAAAGCCATCCTTAATGACTGGGGTCATGGAATGAAATGTTGAGTATTCCTTTTTATGAGCTGTACGATTCATAGCTGGTGCATACATAGCTAATAAAGCAACTGAAACAATATTTTTCATTTTCTTGCGAGCAAAGATATCAGGCGTGGACTATTTTAATAACCCTTAGGTATTAAGGATACCTATTAGGCATATAGAGCAGAGAACAGTTTGGATAACGGCATAGGAACAGAAGAAGAACCAGTGTAGGGACCAAATCTGTGAGTAAAGATTGTAAAGAAAGTATGAGCAGGCTTATGTGTTGGAATTTGGATCAATAACTTGTTCCTGGAAAATTTTGCTGTCTACTGTTTTTATACAGCATACCTGTTTTGCCTTTTTTAGCACAGAATGGGTAATAAAACTATTTTTTTATATTCAGAAACAATTCGACAATTCCAGAGGGCACTGGTACAGATACTTGTACCCCAAAGAATACATCAAGAAGGCACTTCAAACACAATAGCAAATTGAGTGATGAGGAGTGTATTCAACCAGAATAATTGGCCCTGAAGATCACAACGTAAAAGAGGATGGTGAATGCCCTTGGGTAAAAGCAGCATAGAGTTCTTTCTCTTGAGGGAGAACCATCAGAGGCAATACAGATTTCTAGAACACTGAAAAAAAAAAATATTGCATGTTATTTTCTATCAGTGTGTTCAATAACTAGGTTATAGGAAAGATAGAGAAAGCATAGTGTTATATTTATGATCTCTCAGTAATGAAGCATGTTAAGTTACTGATATGCATTGAAGCACTAATTTATCCTCTTTCTAATACCCTCTTAAATCTGATCTTGGAGTAAGCTATGTAGCAGAAAGCATATGCCTCATGAAAAGTATTACAGTTATAGGCTGCATTTTAAGGCAACCAACCTCTTATACCCGTGTGTGTGTTAATAACTGCAACTACCTCTCCTATAGCTCTTTGCCTTCCAGAAGCACAGGACTTTCAGAACATCTGGACTAGATATTTATGCTGCATTCTTATGTATGTGTGCTGTAAACATGTACATGCTCACTTCACGATTAGAAACCCTTTCTTCGTGTCTTAAATCTTTATTGATACTATAATGGAATAGCATATGTCCTACAGACCTACATGCTAGAAAGACCTGATTATATTACAGGGAATGTAAACATAAGCTTTGCTTTGTTTCTATTAAACTGCCTCTGTCTCAACCCATGAGTTTGGGTTGGGTTTTTTTTCCATCTTAGTTTCTCTCCTCCCCATCCTGCTGAGGAGGGGAGTGATAGAGCTGCTCGGTGGGCACTTGGCATTCAGACAAGGTCAACCCACCACGCTTTTCCCGTAACAGAAACCATGTTTTCTACCTCATGGTCCATGGTTTTAGGGTGGACTCTCCTATAATTTCTGTAATCTTACAGTACAAGTGTAGACGTGCATAGTGGTAGAAATAACAGTTTAAGAGGCAATAATAAGATATATGACCCTGTCTTTGAGTCTTCTCAAATGACTGCAAACTGTACTATGTTTCTTGATCATCCATATTCTGTCCCTGACCTGAGAAAGCATCATTACTGAACCAAATATTTAAGTCGTCAAGAGTCACTGCTTCAAGTGGTCAAGAGTTTCCTGCTTCAACTAAATGCTCTATAGTCTTTAAAAATCATCTGCTTGTATTCAGGTTGCCTGCTTTGTTTTAAGGCAGATACACCTAATCCATTATGATGGTTGTGAACTAGAGTCAAATACCCAATGAGCACTTATATAAAATTTTGGGATAATTTGCAGGACTCAGCAAGAGTCTGATCCTTATTTAGTATTTCCTTATAGAAAATAAATAATCTGCCTCTTTCCTGTCATGCCACATACAAAAAGGATTGAAGATGTAGTAGCACAGGGAGATTCTAAGTATCAAATATCCTGCTTTTTTAATATTTTTGAAGAGATATCATATTTCAAGGGAGAATGGATTTCCTGAAAAAAATATGCACATATATACATTGTTAAGAGTGGCCTTGAAATGTTTAAACTTGGCTAATTCAATATTTTTTTCATTTAGAAAGGAATCTTCCAGTGATGTGCCATTCAAAACTTTTAACAGTAAATGGAATTTCTATAGGACTCTTAGAAGCTGTTGACTAATAAAGTATGAAAATAATGCCCAACTTTTTAGAGACTGACTCTCGATATACCCCTACAGTAAATAGCAATAGGGTTACTGAGATTAATGGGAGCCCTTAAACCACAACTGGCCCAAAAGTCCATCCAACTGACAAAAGTGATAAGTAAGCAGAGTTCAGCTGGTTTCCACCGGTGCTTCTCTAAGTGTTGCATGTGAGAGGACACCTTTAAGACTCCTGTAGTAGTCACACTGTTGGGCTTGTATTAATGTTAAGCCAACATTAATCATGGGGCCCTCAGTTCAAGACGGACAGGGAACTGCCTGAAAGAGTCCAGCACAGAGCCACAAAGATGATTAAGGGAGTGGAGCATCTCCCTTATGAGGAAAGGCTGAGTAACCCAGTTACTCTTTCTGATGTTCAGACTTTCAAATTTTCTTCTGAGGTAAAGGACAAAATAAAGGATCCTAGGGTATAATATATAAATACATAATTATTACTATTGAGATAAATAATTGAAATTATTTGGGCATGTCCTTTCTAGTCAGTGGTTATTTCTGGTTTCAAGACAAAGCCCCAGTATCACAAGCTTGGGCATGTAAGGTAAGTTCATTAATGATATATTAAATAGTCTGATTTTAGTACTGAATTCTACTCTTCTGACTGTTCCATGATGAAGGCTGTCTGTTGATTCAGTACCACTCAAAGTATGAAGCTATATCATGAATGAGCCCTTTATGGACTCTCAATCTGTTTAGGTTGAGATTTTAACACTACACTGTGCTCCATATTGCATATAAAAACCTCCGTGCTCCAGGGTGCATATAAGCACATGTACATACTATCCCACACTGTTCTCATATTCCAGAGTTATACACTGGTAAAACTCCCTCACTTCTCTTTATGGTTTTTGGGGGTTGTTCTGTTTTTTTGTTTTGGATTTTTTTTCCCTTATTTTCATCTAACAGCACCATGACATTGTGTGTTGTTATCTGCTTGTCCTGTCCTTCCTGACTCCCTATTTTTCAGTAACTACACATGCTTCTAACACAACTGCAGCCCATTTAATTGGTCCTATGAGTACAGTGTAACTGACTCTTCAGATATTTAATAAATAATGAGCAACTTGTGTACATCAAAGAATTTCAGAGCACCAATATAGAAAATATAGCCTTAACTAGGAAGGAGAATCTCTGCACAAGTCTTCATCTGCTTCTGAAATGCTTATCTCGCAAGTCAAGCCTAACGTGTCATGGTTAGTAATCCACAGTCAGAGTCCTGGCATGGGATTAGTGCTTTTCACACTAATGGCAGCACTATGCAAGCTGAATAAATCGTGTTATTTCAGATTCAACCCTTATTTCACGTATGTATATATTTCATGCACAGCAGTATGCTGTGTTTGGAACTCTGCTGCTGAGTGCTGTGTTAAGCTGCAGAAACAATTTCAGTGAGTTATATTGTTTGGACAACAGAATTTATTGACTCATCTTTTCAGGCACTGGTTATGCTTTGAAAAAAAGCTGGATGGTGCAGTTACTTTGCCATCTGTGGCAGCAATAAGAAAATGTGAGGTTGATGGTCATGATTCTTACTGACATCTTATATCCTGGTACCTAATAACAGCTGACAAAGAGGTACCTGCATATATTCTTTGAATTCTTTAAACGTTGCAGACTCAAAGCTAGTAAAAACAAAAGACCACCATGCAAAGTTATTTTGATGTGCAAATTTTGTTTACATGAACTAAGTATTGAAGAAACCTTAATAAGACCTACTTCTAAAAATGTTATCAGTAGCAACACCGCCTGGATTTCTATTCCTTATGGGCCTAGTCATATCAAAGCTCTGTCAAAGATGAGAAATGAAATAGCATCATGTATTTTTCTTTAGTTGAATTCCTTTGGGTTCTATTCCTACAGTATTTATCAAAACAGCACTTTTCAGCAGCTCCTCTAAGAAAAACAGAATTCCATTTCTATTTACAAAGTTAGCATGATATTGTTGGACCAGACCTAGGGCAGGGGAGGAGGGTAGAAACAGTGAAGCAAAATCCATCAGCCAACCAAAAGAGAGGAACAACGTCTTTCATATTTTGCGGTTCATTAGTATTTTCTCTGAAATCAGATAAAAGTTTTACTTAATAACTTTCATGAAGTGGACAACGGCACAAAGCTAGCACCTGTGTGTCTTATAATTTGAACACTGGGGTAAAAATCCAGATATCATCTATTCTACTCTTTTTTAAAAAGGGTTCTCAATATTTTTGTGAAGTAGCAATTCTTGTATATGGGCTTATTATTATGTTTGTTTCCCACCTTGCCTCTTAAAAGGCAAATTCTGGATTGCAGTGTCATATCGATGAGAATAACAAGTCTACCTTGCGATTTTACCTAGAAGTTCTCCTGTAATGTAAAAGTATTATGGATGATAAGCAATGGGAAGCCGCAAGTGAGAAAGGAAGATATCCATTGTGTTAATCCCTGCTTCAATACCTTGAACTGTAAAGTAGAAATGGGAAGGCTGGTGGGTGAGGGGGGTGGGGATGTCTTATTTTTCCTTCCCCTAAGCAATTTGTCTTTCCAATATTAAACAATTTCATGTTAGCTAGAAATATAGGGAAATAAAGTTTTAAAAATATTTTAATGAGGCAATGAGACCCTCTATGGGTGGGATCATCTACCTTAACTTTGGACATCCATATTTGAAATATTTGTTTAGATTTCCTTGGCAGCAAATGAAGAGAAACAGACTGTTCTAAAGTATGACTCATATTACCTATTTTAGACATCTACCTTAAGATGAGATAAATTACATTCTAGATATATTAATTTTTCACCATTGACTGCAAATATTATCTAGATTATTAACCTAGAGAGAGATGTCTGTAACATCTAAACCTCTAATGCAGAAAAAAACATACATCTGAAGTTAGAAGAGAAGAATCTCACCCCATATTTCCATTCTAGAAATATTTTTGCCTGATCAGTGTAAGAAAGAAAAATACAACTATTAGGTGCAATGCATATCTTTGAAGACAAAGATAGCACAATGGATGCCTTTTCTATTCTCCCTTTATCCATGTACCTGTCAACTACAGGAAACAAGTTTGTACTTTTGTGTAATGTTTGTAATTCAGACATATTACTGAATCTGTGCCAAGACCAAAAAGCAATTTAGGGTCATATTGGACATTTTAACATGGAACTCTTGTAGTCTGAGGCTTACATCCCAAATGGCAGCACACATGACAATGTGAATGTAATCCTCTCTTGTGACTTATGCCTTTTTAATACATCGAAGCTGAACGATACCTAAAGTGGAGAAAATGCCACCAAGGAGATAAATTAAAATCTCTTTTAGGAACAAACTACATCAGAGAGCAAAAAGGTTAGGATCAGATGCATGTATTAAAATCCCAACATAAGAATTCTAAAAAATTCAGGACTGGAGATCTATCTTTGGTCATGCCACTTACTGGCATGAGCAGTCGGAATCATACCAGACACTGCATGTGTCAAGGTAATTGTGAGGGACTGAGAAGAAAGCACAGAAAGACACATCCTGCTACAGCCTTAGCATTTTATGCACTGTTTTGGAATGGGGAAATATCTCTTCATAGTGAAACTGCTTCATGTTTGAAAAAAAATTACATTTGAACAGGCTGCATCTGGGAAACAACTTAAAGGTCATTAAAACAAAATACCAAACTGACATGATGCACAGTCAATTAGTCACTGAGAAAAAATTATTCTATAAGCAATGATTTAGGCTAGTGATTTTTGAAAATTTAAAATGCTTGCCTTGATATACAATGGAATATTGCTAACTGCAGTCTTTGCATATTCTGTAGATTATTTCAGCAAAACAAGAGACAATAACTTTGTGTTCCACAAGCTGACAATGGAAACCAGATGCACATGTTCAAGCCATTTGCTGAACGTTGTTTTTCAGGACAGAGGTTGAGCATATAGATTCTAGAGGTGACTATGTCACTGAAATAAGTACATTGGTGTAGTCTCCAGTTTACAACACAGCTACCAGAAGTGAGCATTACATTTTTCCTAAGCATGAAAAGGTGCATTGTGGTCAAAGGCCACTTCAGTTAGACTAAGCAAAATGGTAAATTAGTAGCCAAGACCTTTCACAGGCAACAGGAGGACATTGGAAGAGACTGAGTGAGGAAGGATTGCCTTGTTACCTGAGTGCCTTAAAAGATGGCTGCTCAGCTGGCAAGTGCTCAGAGCCTGCAGGGAGTACAGGGGAGCATGCAAACAATGATTTAGAAAAGATAATGTACTTCTGTGCTTTCTGACTAAAATGAGGAGACAGGAGTATGGTTCCACTCAGTGCTCTTACTGCAACTTAACCCTAATCTGGCAACTTTCCAGAGAACAAAAACGGAGATGCATGAAAGAAGAGGTATTTCATGTGCCAATGGAATTTTGCTTCCACTGAAGAAGTACAGTGGCTGGGAGTCCTTTCTGGGTTGGAAACTTGCCAGAGAAAAGATTTCTATAAACCCCTCTGTTAGGAAAGAATGCTGGGATTTTGTTCTGTGACATTCAGCATCTTAAATAAAATGCAAAATTATAGTTATGTGTGCTACAGAGGGAAGCAAATCAGTAAACAGTTGGAGGACAAACTCTCCTTCTTCCTACACAATTATCTGTACTACAATGATTTGTTACGACTAATTCAATATAGTTAGCATAATACTTAGACACCATTCTTAAAAATGTAAGTGAACAGAATTTCTGTGTCTTGCTTTTTAACAAAAGAAAGATTTTGTAAACTTGTTTCTTAGACATATATTGATAGTGTTAAACTGCATTAGCAAAATGTTTAGTTAGAAGCCTTGTGCTCCCAATTGTTATGTATATATATGTTCAGTAATTGTACAGAGAAATGCAACTGAGCTGTTATGTATTCATAATACTGAACCGAAGTGAAATGCACCTTCTTCATTAAGGGCCCAGTTATCACCCATTCAAGTATGAAGAGAATGATACAGAGCAAGGCTAATGAGGCTGTTTTGGAGTGCCTCTAAAGGAAAAAAAAAGACTCAAAGGAAGAGTCTAGAACTACGGAAGACAAGGAAGAGGCAGAAATGCTAAGACTCAACTACAGAAGATCTGGGAAACATTAGATAACCTACAGACCTTCTGCCTTATCAAGAAATCAATGTGCCACATATCATGGCAACACTCCATGGACCTTTTGAGTGCTACAGCCGTAGATCCTTGGAGTGCTAGGGCAGGAGTACAACCAAAGTACGCACAGAGGTATACTGTAGGGACAGAGTCCCTCTGTTGTACTGGGAATGTGTCCTGGCATCAGGGAGCATCTGATCTTTCTCTGTAGTATGGGATTTGTCTCTTGCCTTCTTGCCAGGTTACAGCATTCCAGAAGAATGATAGCAGTTAATTGATGTTAGTGTTCCTCATGTTAATGGATTTCGCTAGGGTCAGTTTTGGACTGTATGATCACAGGAAGTTGAACTGATGTTTGCAGAGCAGGCTAGATAAAACTAGACAGTTCTTATTACCTAGATTTGTTGTTTAAGGCTTCTGTCATGTTCAGATAATCATCTGAGGATTGGGACTCTCAAGTAATATTCCATATTTTTCTTTCACTCTAAAACACAGAATTATTTTTAGAAAGGAAAGCTGTGGATTTGATGCCATTTTGTATCTCCAGAATTGGAGGCAAACAATCAATTTTTGCATGTATTGGGAGCCAATAAAAAGAGACTAAAACCATGAAACAAAAGGTAGAATTGTCCTTTTTCTAGTCCAATAACACAAGTGCAACCCTTTTATAGTGTTATATGATAGAAAATTATGACATGCCCTAGGCTTTCATTCAGATATCTCCTCAAAAGAGGGTAGATTTTAATTTGGGTGTAATTTCCAGTAGTTTATACTTGAAAATCATTATCCTCTTGTGCACTCTGTTCCCTCTGTCTGTTAATGCGTGTCTAAAAAGTGGAATGGCATTAACAAAGAGATGAAGACAACCTCACTTGAGAATACTTTGGAAGTCAACTTGCTGTCTTTGGGAATGTAAGGCTTAGTTTTTTATACCTGCTCTAGACATTGTTGAATGAGGCTGACCTAAGAGATTTCCCAACTCCAGGTCTAAGTAGTCTTAAGTACTTAAGAATTGGGCATGATCTAAGACTGCTACCATATAAAGATTCATAAACAAGATTGATATCAGCTCTGAGATTTGGTAGGATATACAAGATGCTGTTGGTATCCCACATTTTTTCATATGCATACAGTGCCTGCATTGCTCTGGATATTTTGGTACAGGACAAAGGAGCAGACAGGTCATTTAAATTTGATGTTGTACATCTAGCTTCAGGCAGGCCTGCATCCTCATGCTATAAGCAGGGCAAATTATTGGTGGAATGGAAATTAGAGCTTTTTCTATTGTGATTCTGCCATTTCTAGACTTTAATATCTTTCTTTTGTTTCCTACAGTTCAGTGTCATATAAGTACCGAAAATCTATGTTTATGGACTGTAGTCAACTCTAGGGGATGACTAGTAATCATTGATAGTACAAACCTACCCTCAAGTGCTGCAAGTTACTCTGGAAATGTGTTCCTCCCTCCTCTGTCAGTAGAAGGTGCTTGCAAGCCTAACAATAATTTTTAGGGAGCTAACTTATGTGAGATGAATTCTACAATCATTGTTGCCTGAAAACAGGATTGAGTAGAATAAAAATGGCAGTTGCTGCTCATGTTCTGAATGACTTGCCCAAAATCACATATGAAATCTCTGGAAGAGAGCTTTACAATAGAAAACCAACATTATTAGAACTAACCTAGAGACTTAACCCATCTGCCATTCTGCTGAAGTATAACAGTAGGTGTTTTTTACAAAAGCTCACACTTTTGCCTGGAGATGCCATCATCCTTAAAAAGTTAATTCTTTTTAGCATTGTTATTAGTTTACTAAGTTCTTAATTAGATTACTATGTTAATGAATTTTGTGGTTTAGAATAATTATCTATATATTGAAAACCTAGAAAAAAAGCATATAGTTTTTTAATGTTTTATATTTAATGTGATTTCCTCTTGTCATTTCTAGGCAATAGTAGTGATATTTCACTGGTATCCTTAACAATGCTTGTTAATCTGCTCTGAAGGCAGAGTAAGCAAGAACTAAGTTGTGTTGGTCTAGCTAAAAGACCAATCAAAGGCTTGCACAAGGGATAACAAAACAATTTTGGTGTATTGATTTTTTTATTACTATTATTTATATTGTTTGCTCATGTCTTTGGTTGGATTTATCCTGAATCTGAATCCGAAAGTCTTTGGGGGAGAGAGCTTACAAAATAAATGATGACTTAGCATTGTAGCACTACTGACTAACTGGTTGTAGAAGTTTGCAGAAGATTAGGATCCTACAAACTGGTTAAGACTTTGAGTAGATAGTGAGCTTCATTTGTCATTTTCTTGCACAGCAAAGAACTTCTTAGCACAAGTATTGTAAAGCATCTGAATCTGGCTAAACTCAGCTCTGCATTCAAACCATGATTTGACTACTTTATTTTTATTGTTTCCAGCCACAGGTTTTTCTTTATTTTTAAAATCTTTTAACAGTGGCAAAAAATCTGGCCCTGCTACATACTTCCTTTAAAAACCAGTGCTTCTGTTATTTTCTAGCTTTCTTAAAGCATTTCAAAAGAAGCTCTGCAGCATACACTCAAAATAGTGTTTCCTTATTTTTCTTCTCTCTGAGTTTATGTGTTATCTGAAATTTACTAGCTGACAAATGTGCCATGCTATCAAAATTTTTTATAGGATCCCTTTTGCACATTTGAATGTTACAATCATTTTGTTTCAGAGTGTCTGGGCATCAGAAACTTACTACACAAGAGGCAGGTTGATTTTCACTGGTACAGTAGCTTGTGCCTGAAGACAACCCTCAGAGAGGCCCCAGGTGGCTTTACACTCCAGTAGGCTTATTGTAAAAGTAACACAATAGGATGAAGCATGGGGTTGGAGGTGGAAGCGGGGAGGAAGTGGTACGCAATTCTAGCAGTAAGTTTGGCAGTAATGAGAAATTCAAACAGCCTTATACAAAATCAAAATGCAATCTGACTTTTCCTGAATTAAAAAATAAAGAAAGAAAACAGGGAAAAGTAAAGAAGAAAAGAAAATGTTTTGACTGAAACATAATTACCTTCTATTTCTGTAGTTCATATGACTAGATTTCTCTGGTATGCTCTTTCCTGTAGATTTTGAACCTCAGTGGGTGGTTAGGTTTATTTTAAAAAAAAAAAAAAAGGCATACACACTAAAGAACGGTATCCATGTGCCAACCCAGCTGTACCAAAGTAATTTCAGAGATATGAAACCCTCCTCCTCCTTCTCCAGTGCCTACGCCATACGCTCTCCATCTTCCCCTGTCTGCTTTTGATCATCCTTCAAAAGATGCAGGCACAATATGGTACACAGCTTTATGGCACCCCCCATATTGACCTATGCATTCATCTGTTTTGCACCATTTCTATCTTTGTGTATATACTTGCTTTGCTCCTTAGAACTCAGTACCCAAAATGTTTTTAGGTTTGGTTGAGTAAGACTGAGAGTATGTGTCTGAATATAGTTTCTTTAGATAAGACAGTTGTAAATACTCTTGGTTTTTATACCTTTCATGAATCATAGAATCACAGAATGCTAGGGATTGGAAGGGACCTCAAAAGATCATCTAGTTCAATCCCTCTGCCAGAGCAGGAACACCCAGATGAGATCACACAGGAAGGCGTCCAGGTGGGTCTTGAATGTCTCCAGAGAACAAGACTCCACACCCTCCCTGGGCAGCCTGTTCCAGTGCTCTGGCACCCTCACAGTAAAGAAGTTTCTTCTCAAATTTAAGCGGAACCTCCTGTGTTCCAGGTTACACCCATTGCTCCTTGTCCTATCATTGGACACCACTGTGAAGAGCCTGGCTCCATCCACCTGACACTCACCCTTCATATATTTATAAACATTAATAAGGTCTCCCCTCAGCCTCCTCTTCTCCAAGCTAAAGAGGCCCAGCTCCCTCAGCTGTTCCTCGTAAGGGAGATGCTCCACTCCCTTCATCATCTTGGTGGCTCTGTGCTGGACTCTCTCAAGCAGTTCCTTGTCCTTCTTGAATTGTGGGGCCCAGAACTGGACACAATATTCCAGATGTGGCCTCACCAGGGCAGAGTAGAGGGGGAGGAGAACCTCTCTTGACCTACTAACCACACCCCTTCTAATGCACCCCAGGATGTGGCCTTCCTGGCCACAAGGGCACAGTGCTGGCTCATGGTCAACCTGCTGTCCACCAGGACTCCCAGATCCCTTTGCCCTATACCTCCTAACCTATACTGGAACCTGGGGTTGTTCTTGCCCAGGTGCAACACCCTGCACTTGCCCTTATTATATTTCATTAAGTTTTTCCCTGCCCAGCTCTCCAGCCTGTCCACGTCTCTCTGGATGGCAGCACAGCCTACTGGTGTGTCAGCCACTCCTCCCAGCTTTGTGTCATCAGCAAACTTGCTGACAGTGCACTCTATGAATGAAATATGAGCTTTGAATGGTGCAGTCATGGTGAGGCTTTTTGTCAACTGCACAACTTTCCATTTTCATCAGTTTGACAATCTTTAGATTTTTGCTTTCATTTATTAGCCTTGCCATTTTCTTAGCTATATTTTTGAGTGAAATCAGGACTTTTCTATTCCTGCAGGTTACAATTGCCCCTCTGATTTATTTCTTGAATTATTTTTTTGACTTCTTATCTGACTGGTGAAAGAACTTTCTGTTCTTCCTCTGTCTCAAGTTCTTATTACACATTAATAAGGTTACTCGAGAAGCCAGTGGTAGTGTACAGCATTTCTCAATCATTCCTCATGCTCCATATAGGTATTGTAATGAATCGGATAGCTCTTACATGGTTAAAATTAACACTTATTTGGTTATCAATTAATTTCACTTTTTTGTGTGTTTGGCATCATGCTGTTTGAGGGAGGAATAACT
Organism: Caprimulgus europaeus; assembly: GCA_907165065.1. The sequence goes on from OU015527.1 coordinate 20,860,415, forward strand.
TTTTGGGGGTTATTTCAACCATGGGTACATTTCAGGTTGTTTTTTCTCTGTTGCATCTGAAATGTAGTCACAATCTGTTACTGAACTACGTTAATAACAAAATTGTGGGTTCACTGTGGACAGGTATAAAGTTAATACTTGAAATCCAGATCAAAGAACGTAGAGTAAAATGAAAATTAATTTTCAAGATGTGTTGGAAACAGCAACTGACTTACCAGTTGAAAGGTGTCTGCTTTGTAACTTCTCAATTTGGTTGTACCGTGTAGTAGCACAGCTGTGCTGCTATCCAGTAGAGGGTAGAGGGCATATAGCCGTATTTTCTTTATGATATTATAATACATAATTTATATGACCAGAGGCAAAATATCATTGGTCATCCTTACTTCAGGAAAAAAGCAGAGATCAGGGAAATGACATATTACAGAGTTCTCAGGCAACAGACATCACACAGGTGATATTGTTGTTGTATACATGTTATCTTCCCTGAATTTTTAATAATACTGTTTAAAAAAACTATATATATTTATTCTAAAAGGAAAAGAAGTAGTATAAATAGGACAAACAACTACACTTTCAGATGGGAAAGTTGTACTGAAATGTTTTGAAATGAGTCTCTGTGAAGAACTAAGTATTTCAAAGATTCTTTAAGAATATTTAATGGAAGAATTACATTCTTTTATGACATCTTTAAGATTCAATGGAATGTAGCTTAAAATTCTAAATATCAGGCTTCTTAAGAATAACATCAGAAAAATAGCTGTAGAAGACCACAATAAACTGCAGCAGCGGGTAATTTTTTTTTTTCAAAATGCTCAATTTTTTTGTCTATAATGAAACCATTCTACATTAGATGTAGAAGATGTTAAGTAAAAGTAGTAGATGTTAAGAAAAACTCCAAAAGGTGTCATTTTTTCCATAGAGGACACACAGGGTTTACAATGCAAGAATAAATAAATAACTATCTTGGTCTTGCACAAAACTCTTCAATTCAAAATAAACAATATATCACAACAAGCAAAACACAACATCTTGTGGTATGTTATTAATGAAGCCTCCTAGCTTTGAAATCTTACATGGCTGTGTATTATGGCAGGTAGTAGAAAGTTGAGTGCAATAGCTTTTTCTTCAGCTAAGAAAATACTTTTACATATCACAGGAAGGAGCTGTTTTCATGATGGAGAGCTTGAACAACTCTGTCAAGCTTCAGGAAAGGTCACGTCACAAAAGTGGACTGTTCCCAGTGTTGTCATTTTTTCTATTTATATCTTATCCTCTTCTAATGAAACGGTCATTCTGCAGGTTTTCTTGTCTCCAATAAAAATCAAGGAGGTCTCCCCAGTATTATATTTCTAAAGTCTTTTTTAATGCTGTGATTCTGTTTCTTTTGGAGTTCTTTGGTGAAGGTCAATAACATCTTAAAGTGATGTGAGTTCCAAATACCATTAATGATTTTTTTCCCCTTGCAAATATAAAATTTCTTTTGACAGTGGGTTGCTCTAGGTAATGTTGTGTTCTTTAGTGAATTCTTTATTTCACAGACTATTCAACCAGTGGTCTAAGTGCTCAAACATGATTTCCCAGCCTGAAAAGCATACAGGATAAGTGGAAACATATATGGTTGCCTGCAGTAGCAGAATTCAAAATACAGCTACACTGAAAAGCAGAGATTTTGTCAGTGTCCTCTGGCAGATCTCGCTGCAGTAGTTTAAAACATGGCCCTTCCAGGACAACCACCATTGAAAGGGATGCTTCTTCCCTTGACTACTTTGACTACAAACATGACACCTGTCAGCAGAAGGGCACAATGATGGTTGGAGCTGGCAATACATTAAGACTCAATGAACGATGTTTATCAGTCTACAGAGCCATTTTTAAGAAGGCAGTAGCTTTTATCTGACTTTGGCAGTGAAACTTGGATATGACATTTACTTAGTTAATTGCATTCCTATGTCTTCTCAAATAAAGAAAGGTATTTTCTTACTATTCACTTCCAAGAGTTCAGAGCATTGGCCTACCTTCTACTGCAAACCCTTTCCACAGACTCTAATGTACTTGATTTACTTCTGTGTAACCGTATTTTTTTTAATAAGCTCCAACAGGATTTAGGAAATTAAGTATTACACAAACTTTTCTTTGATATTTTACTATAATTTCCATCCTCTGTTACTGCCTATACCTGTGGTAAATATTTTGTTGCATATTTGCTAATTTTTTGCTATAGTATGCCACCTCCATTCACAGTGTTCTGTCTACATCAAGATTTATCTACAGGTATGTCAGCCAGACAGGGAAGGTCAAGGAAAGCATACCCCACCTCATAAGCAAGACTGGAAAATTGGTAACAACGGACAAGGAGAAGGACAGGGTACTCAATTAGTTTTTGCCTCAGTCTTCTCTAGCAACCTCTCTTCCCATACCACTCCAGTGGATGGACTACTGGACAGGGATTGGAAGAGCAAAATCCCTACATCACTGTAAGAGAAGATCAGGTCCATGACCATCTGAGGAACCTGAACATACATAAGTCTATGAGACCTGTTAAGATGCATTCCAGAGTCCTTAGGGAATTGACTGAGGTAGTTGCCAAGCCACTCTCCACGATATTTGAAAAGTCATGAGTCAAGTGAAATATCTGGTGACTGGAAACAGGGAGATGTTGCACTCATTTTAAAAAAGAAAGGTAGAAATGAAGATCCTGATAGCTTCACCTTTGTGCCTGGGAAGATCATGGAACAGATCCTCCTAGAAGCTATGCTAAGGCACATGGAAAATAGGGAGGCGATTAGAGACAGACAGTATGGCTTCACCAAGGACAAATCATAGAATCACAGAATCATAGAATGGTTTGGGCTGGAAGGGACCTTAAAAATCATTTAGCTCCAATCCCCCTGCCATGAGCAGAGACACCTTTCCACTAGACCAGGTTGCTCAAAACCTCATCCAGCCTGGTCTTGAACACTTCCAGGCAGGGGGCATCCACAACTTCCTTGTGCAACCTCTTCCAGTGTCTCACCACCCTCACAGTGAAGAATTTATTTCTAATATCTAATCTAAACCTAACCTCTTTCAGCTTAAAACCATTTCCCCTTGTCCTGTCACTAACTGCCCTTATGAAAAGTCCTTCCCCAGCTTTCCTGTAGGCCCCCTTTCAGGTATTGGAAGGCCGCTATAAGATCTCCCCAGAGCCGTCTCTTCTCGAGGCTGAACAGCCTCAACTCTTTAAGCCTGTCCTTGTAGGAGAGGTGCTCCTGCCTCCCGAGCCTGGCCTTCTATGATGGAGTGACTACATCAGTGGACAATGGAAGAGCTATGGATGTTGTGTATCAGTACTTCTACAAGGCCTTTGATATGGTCTCCCACAATATCCTTCTCTCTAAATGGGAGAAATATGCATTTGATGGGTGGACTGTTTGGTGGATGAGGAATTGGCTGGATGGTTGCATCCAGGGGATAGTGGTCAACAGTTCAATGTCCAGATGAAGACCACTGATTAGTGGTGTTCCTCAGAGGTCCATTATGGGACCAGTACTATTTAATACCTTCATCAGTGACATAGACAGTGGGATTGAGTGCACCCTCATCAAGTTTGCAGATGACACCAAGCTGACTGGTGCAGTTGACATGCCTCAGGGACAGGATGCCACCCAGAGGGACCTGAAGAAACTCCAGAAGTGGGCCCATGTGAACTTAATGAGGTTCAACAAGGCCAAGTGCAAAGTCCTGCACCTAAATTGGAGCAATCCCTTGTATCAATACAGGCTGGGAGATGAAGACATTGAGAGCAGCCCTGTGGAGAAATACTTGGGAACACTAGTGGATGAAAAGCTTGACATGAGCCCACAATGTGCACTTGCAGCCCAGAAGGCCAGCAATATCTTGGGCTGCATCAAAAAAATGTGTGGCCAGCAGGTTGAGGGAGGTGATTCTGCCCCTTTACTCTGCTCTGGTGAGACCCCACCTAGAGTGCTACATCCAGCTCTGCAGTCTTCAGCACAAGAAAGACATGGACCTGATGGAGTAGATCCAAAAGAGGGACACAACATTGATCAGAGGGATAGAACATCTATGAAGATAGGCTGAGAGAGTTGGGGTTTTTCAGCCCAGTGAAGAGAAGGCTCTGAGAAGACCTTATTGCAGCCTTTCAATACATGAAGGGGGCCTATAAGAAAGATAGGGATAGACTTTTTAGAAGGGTCTGTAGCAATAGTACAAGGGGTAATGGTTTTAAACAAAGAGAGGGTAGATTCAGACTAGATGTAAGGAAAAAAAAATTACCATGAGGGTGATGAAACATTGGAACAGGTTACCCAGGGAGTTGGTAGAAGCACGATCCCTGGAAACATTCAAGGTCAGATTGGTTGGGGCTCTGAGCAACATGATCTCATTGAAGATGTACCAGTTTAATTTAGGAGGGTTAGACTAGATGACCTTGAAAGGTCCCGTCCAACCCAAACAATTCTATGATTCTATTATTATTAATATCAATAAAAATATGTGTATGTGTTACTTAACATGAAACAATCAGAATCTGGTCTGCCAGCTCAAATCTCCATGGTGGTAGGGACATGTAATTGTTTTCTGCTTCTCTATGGTATTATAGAATGTATTAATATCACTCTGGTGTTACAGAACAGGTAGAGCCATTTCATAATCACTATTTCAAACAGTTTACATTTGAAGTCTTGTTTTTAGTTTTCCTATAATTTAGGTTTGGATGATTGTTTTGGCTTTCAAGCCACCAAGTTAATTTCAAATGCAAATTGCTATATGACAATTAGCCTAGAAACAGAGGTTAGCTCAATTTGCATGGTAATGAACAGTTCTCTTCCAAGACATGTCAAAACAATCAGAAGAGACTAATGAGATTTTATGTGAACCAACTGCTGGTCATTCTCTTTTATTTTAAAATAGTCTTGGTGGCAGTGGATTATTATTCAATTTGAAACAATATTTTTGAAAGTCTGACAGCAGAAACATATTGCAGAAAGCGATTTGAAATCAACATGAGAAGCATCATTGAAATAGTCTGTGTGAATGAATATTAAATTATGGTTTTTTATGAGAAGACACTGGACAGTGAGTTACTTAACTGGAATGGAGATTAACAGAGTTACATAGTAGATGCATTGTCCTGGTAGACACCACAGTGCAAAATCCCACCTTCTTTGTATTCAAAGACTCCAAGTTTTTCACAAGCCCAGGCAAAAATGGCTCCTTGGGCTTTTCATCAGACTCCTTACAGGAAGTGGTGACAATTTAGCTCAGGATTCCCAAACTATTTGAAACAGACTGTCCCCAGAGAGAAGAAAAAGGTACAAAGCTTTTACCAGGTTGTGAAATACCTTTAGTCTAACTGAACTGTAGACCAAAATCTGAGATTGTCCTAGTGGTGTCCCAGTAACCTTGGAAGAGTAATAAGGTTCTGTTTAAGTGTGCTCATGGTAATGACACTTTGTATACTAGACCTCACTCTGCTGTTGCAACACCTTTTTCTAGTATTGACATAGAGCCATCTTTTTCTTGGGAGAGTCCTTTTTTGTCATCCTTCTGGGTCTTCTAATTTAATTTATATCTCAGGTAATGAGATGAGGCTGTTAGTTGTGTTTGAGTAGATTCTTCAGAGGAGAAGAGTATGATGTCTGCCTTACAGGGAGATGAAAGAAATGAAGGGTATCATAGGTAGTCAAAAGGAAAAAGTTTGCAATTGCCTTCCCATGGCATGCAGTAAGGTACAGTCCTTGGGCAAAAGTGTTAGATAGCTCAAAAGCTTAAGAATGAATAAGACATTGCCAAACTGCAAATGAGAAATAACACTGATCTAATTGATATATTCTTGTTTTTCTTAGCAAGTGATAAAGGTATTTCTTGACTTTCAGAACTTTTGTAATGAAGTGGCAGAGGTTGGGCTGTTTAGTTATTTTTTCCACACTACTACTTTAGTTCTTATTAAGCAATAAACTGTTGTCTAATAAATCCAACAGAGTTTTGAATGAGGTACTAGTGTAGTTCAGGATTTGATTGCTTTGTGTGTGTGAACTTTAACATTTGTGTTGCATGGCTTGTTAGTGCTATTATAGTGTTTGCAGAAATCCTAAGTTCTGTTATCTGAAATGTCCATAGTATTATTTTAGCTTGGCCTATGTTTTTTATAGGCCAAAACACTTATAACACTTATAGATTAAGTGTTATAATACCATTACACTATCTATTTTACAATGTAATCAAATCCAAAACACAATATCACATTATCTTACAAACTCAGAATCAATTTCCTGCGTCACAAAATACCACCCAGGAGGACAGCTTAAATACAGTAGAAGCAAAATGAAACCTTTGTGACAATTTTTCATAGTACCTCTGTAGTTACCTGTGTCATCCCTGCATATCAAAAGGTATCACAAAAAAACTGATTTTTTTTTAAAGTGTGGAAATGCTATATTTTGTCAAGAGGTGTTTTATTTCTCACTCGATTGCTTTGTACCTTCTTTTAAGTGTATTCAGATTGACTTGATTTGGTTGCATTTAAAAATCTACATCTGATTGTGAGAAGTGATGCCCCTGACAGTGCCTCCCACATACATAGCCAAACAGAGATCAGGGATTTTAAAACATAGAAGTCCACAGACTTGATGTTTTGGGCTCTTTTGTTTTTAAATAAAAATAGTAGACTGTATAGCACAGCAAAGTATGAAAATGGTGATGGTTTGGAAGGTGAGGTAAAAGTCTCTTTGGGGTCTTGATAAAGTTAAAAAAAACCAAACAGTTATCCATGAAATGCATAGCTAATTTCAGTTCCTGTAAACAATCATCCCTTTTTCCAAACTCTTCCCTTTTCAAAGGCAAGATTTTGGTTACCACCAAACACAGATACATCAAAATTCCTAAAAACTAAAGGCAATCATATGTTCTTAATATCTGTATTATTGACTCACAGCCAGCATGTTCAGTAACAAAAGAGGGGCACAATGGACTTGAAACTGGTAAGAATGAAAGGGGTTTGAACTGATTAGGTTTCAGTTTACGGCACTGTGAAATATGATTTTTTTAAGGCTTATAGCAACAGCCTGCTATCAGAGTTTCTGAAAAATGTCTTTTTACTAGGTCCCATACCATAAGTAGCTATGGGGACTCTATAATTAGTTATTAGTGAAATGGCTATGCAAGCATGTGTTTTTCTTAAGCACTGGCTTATCAGTGATTTGTGACAACTGTTAAATGGTGGTTGATAAGCAGGGAATTAATGGTCCAATTTTTCTGTCTTATCTGACCACTTGTGTCATAAAAATTCTAGACTTTCTGACAGGGTTATAGAGGGAGCAAAGATTTACTTTGCAAAGGTGTCAGAAAGTTCTTGCAGTACCAATACTCATATACCACCAGAAACCTTAAGTTAGAGAATCTGAGTGCTTTTTTTGTGACTAGATTCAAATATGACCTGAAGTGCTGCAGTGCTCAGCTTTCCAAGTTCTTGTCTGGTTGGTTACTTGATCACCCGATGGAAGCCACATCCCTATTATGCACCTTCATGCTTTGTACTACCCATGAGGAGACTTCTACAGCTAAGAAACAGGTCAAGAGAAGACAGCGTACAGAGTAGAGAAGTATATGAACATAGCTGATGAAGAAGCACCACAGAGATGGTTATGACAAAGTCTTGTCTTCCTGGAATTGCTGCCATTCTGAGCACATCTGCACTTGGGAGATTTACGTTCCTCAAATAGATGTGCAGAGATAGCATGATTTAGAGAGAGGGAGCTATCCAAACAGTCTTTCAAAAAGTAAAAACACATGAGGTGGTGTCATCTATTTTCCTTACAATTGAATGTCAGTGTTAAGTAGCAGAGCATCTGTTCCCTCTGATATCTCCTACTCACTCTGTAAAATACTTCAAGTAGTTTCTAAGCTCACTGTCTATGAGAGCTGAATGGTTTTCCCTGGACAGAGGGTGTTTGAGGAGTATGTGTTTTCTGATTGCCTGGCCTGCTTAAAGAACCTCATTCTGTGTCATCAACCTGTACATTTGATATCTCAGCTTAAGTGTGCCTCACTGAGACCTGTTCCAATAAGTCACTAGTAACTTTTGCAATCAACTTTTAGAGCTTTCAGGTGAAAAATTTGCAATATAACTCTACTCATCTTGCCACTGAGGGCATGTTCTTCAGTAGTTACAGTATTTGATTTAGCAATGAACTGGAGAAAGATAATGAAAGCTTTAAATATATTTCCTATTGAAATTATTGTATGATTGAATTAAAGAAAAGGGGAAGCTCAAGATATATGGCTTTTTGTGCTCAAGATATATGGCTTTTTGTTTGTACTAAATGTATCTGTATAATAATCATGAGAATCACCTCTTCAGTTGATGCTCATTTTGAAACTCTACAGTGAATTTTCGTATATTTTCTTTTGCAACCTGAGCATTTCAAGCTCAAGGAATATCAAGTCCTTGGACTACACTATAATGGAAACATCTGGCAAGTTAAATTATATTATTAAATACTCCTGCTGAGAACTGCTTCAAAGGCTCATGAGAGTCTCTAAACATACTAGGTGACTTCCATGGACTTTGGAGTTTGTATTCACTGAAATGAATTACGACATGTCTAGATGATTTGTGAAAATGATAATTAACATCGTCCTAGTTAATTAAATCAATAGTATCATGCAATTAGAATAATGTGATATGCAAATATTCTCAGTAACATTTTCACGTATATTTTGCAGACTTTGAATTATTGGATAGAACCTATACTTATCAGGTGAATAAAAAAAAAGAAGAATGTAGTGGTTTTATTTTCAAATGCTGATGTTCAGGAAAACACAAACTGGAGTGATATACTCTTTCATGAACTCTTACTCTACAAGTTGCTGTCTACACTCAGGATCTTTGAATGTTCTTTACAGTGGCTTTATTAACACTATATTATCACGATCGTCACCAGTAATAGCACAGAGGGGAGTGGTGCATTATCTCCAACATAATAGTATTAATGGTTCATAAAATACTATGAAGGCAATAGATTTTTTAAATTCCATATTACAAACCAGGAATTTCAGAAAAACATTTGAATACCTCTAAAATAATTTATTTGTCTTTGGAAGAAGGGGCTCACACATTGATCTCTTAGTTCTGTTGCCTAGGTTGCAATAGGCATGATTCTGTGGCTGTGTCAAAGTAATGTTGCTAGTTTGAAAATGGCCTAGACCGCGGTCAGCAGTTGGCAGGTGACTGTTTTGTGTCATGGTACTAAACACAAATTAAGGATATTAGAGAACATCTTACAAAAACCCTCCTTACAGTAAACAGAGTTGGGCCTTCTAAATGATCTTGTTACGTATAGTAATTAGGAGTTCTAGAAAAGAAATTAGATTATTAAAATTCCTGAGTGAGGACACCCATTTCCTCAACTTGGGAACATAAGAATTTTATTTTTTTTTATTGAAGAGAACTGCATAGTAAAATTTAGATTGTACGATCATGTGATGCTGTCATATCAAGAGGTATGGTGACTTTATGCAATAGAATTTAATGAATATTAGAAAGAAAATCTCTTCAAGGATGGCCACTTTCAAAACCAGAAGCATCTGACTGTGGTCAGATCTGCAGTCAGTACACACCACAGACATAAAATTATTATTAAAGAATAACTCACCGGGATAAAAATAATTTATGCTTCTAATCATCTCACAAAGGCTAATATATTTATTATAATATTTTTTCTGGTAATGTTCTCTTCAGATCACCTTATTGCTTTTTAAAAGTACAAGTAGCATCTGTTTTATGTAGTGTAATAAGCATTTTTTTATAGGTTTTGGCAGCTTGTTTGTTATACTTGCCATGATTTAATTTAATGCTGCTATCACCCTTTCTTTCTGTACTCTGTAATGTCACCCTACATGCTGCACATTTCCTTTGTATTTATATAACACCATTAGGAACCAGAGATGAGTCTTTTCAGTATCAAAGCACAATCTGAACAGTTCCACATGATATGGGGCTTTTGGTATCTGCTGTGTAACTTATTATGAAGAGCCTAAAGCTGGTTTGTCAGAGGGGTCAGCAGTGATGTAAGGTGGTTTTAATTTCACTCTGGAGTTTAGGCAGTATTTTCTAAGAGTAATTAAGTAAAACCTATAATTTCAAGAAGCCACTTAAAAGCTACATTAGGTATTGTTTGTATTGTAATACACAAGCTAACATGGCCATCATTATTGTTACAACTACTCATGACATGAAAAGTAAAGAGAAAAAATGTACTCCCACTTATTAATTAATGCATACAATTTTAAAAGCTTTTCCCCCTCGTATTTTCCTTCAGTCTGTAGAAGACATGGTCATACAAAATTTTACTCAGAAAAGTGGACCTAAACTGTAGTGAGTTTATTACACTATGTTCATGTTATGCCCGCTTGTGATTCAAAGCTGTCTTATGTTTTAACACTATCTCAATCGCAACTGAGAACATGGCCAGTTAAATGCAATCACGTTAGTAAAGAGTTGGACTCCCAACCTTCCTTGCTTTTTTAACTTTAATTTTATGTATTTTAGCAGGACTCCAAATTTGAGTAGCTGTCTGGATTTTCTTACTCTCCCTGCAGCTGGCTAAATGAGCATAACAATAATGACCATAATCGACTTGGTTACTTCGATACTAGCAAAGAAAGGAGCCACATTGCCTTTCATCCCTGAGGGATTATAGAAATAGGATGCTTTAGACCAGGATCTGAGCTAACACTGGAAAAGACAGTCGTCTTACTCTCAAGGGTTACTTCTTGTATGACAGGTCATGAACAGAGACAGCCTTCTTGTTATATTGTCTTATTCTCTCTTTGTTTCAAAAAGTCATATATTTTTACCTGTTTCAGGAAGATAATCCAGTTCATAGCAAGATTATCAAAAACTTGTAGTAGAGTGTTGCATATACATGATGTTAAAGAGGGCTTTCCACAGAAAGGATGACCAGTGTTAATTTTAAGTGGGAAATTCTGTGTACTTAAACAGCAAATGGCATCAATCCAACTGCACTTGAAAGTAAAGTTGTTTGTTATTTTTTTTTCCTTAATCACTTCCTGTTTGTTTCTAATAGAGTACTTTTAACTAGGGAGTTAAAGAGCTGAACAGTTGCACTCAGGGTATCTGAGTATCAGTAGTTGCGGCCAGATGTATCTGTTCTCCTTCCAACTCTATGCATCATAGGATCACATATGGAATATGAAATGTGCTTCCTCAGATACAAACATAATTGTCACCCTTCCCAAAGGTGGTTAAGACATAAGGGCACACATACAATTTATAACATGGATTGGTATTATTTATTTTAAAGACTGTGGATGCCAGGAAGTTGTGGTTAGCTTTGAAGATTCTAATATGCTTTGAGAAGGGAAAAAACGAACAGAGACTAGATCGAGCTGCAAAGCAATGGTAAACATGAAGCTATTTGAGAATGTGCAATGTAGCATCTGAGGCTTTGCATGATTCAATATGTGCTATATAAATAGCTATCCTACATCTTCTGTGGTGGGTCAGTGGAAAATAAACTACAGCCTACTAATTTGCAGTAAGTCATTGTAAAATGTTGGTGGCATAATTTCTCAACTTCACAGTAGAGGCTGACTTGAATTGTGACTCATGAATATGCTCCTAGTGGGATCTTCCAGCAGCTTGCAAGTCCCATTTCACTATCCTTTGAAGTCAGAGCATTAAATATGGGCAACAGCAGATGACATCCGCTTGTCTCTTATAAGAGATAGAAAGAGCTTACGTCCAAAGCCACTAAACTGAATTAGAATATTTAGAAGATGGTGTAGTTTCATATGTGGTTTCTTTGGTGATATAACATTCAGTAAAACAGTGACTGGACAAGCTACTGGGTTCTTAATGGAGCAGCTCAGGTACAAATTATGGGTAGAAAATTCAAACAGATGGCTATATTGCTGTTTGAAAACACAAACAAAGGCCTTTCTAGACATTTAGTTTAAAGCATAATTGTGTAAATGAAATATACTTCCATTTCTAATGACAAAAATTAATTTTGTTTCTGTTGAAGGTTTTCCTTGAAAAACGTATCAGAAAACCAAAAAATGAACATTTTATATTTTATTTTTAATGTTTTTTTAAGAAACATTCAGATATCCACAGAAAGTCATTGTTTCAAAAGTATTTGGCTTTGAAGAAAAATTTTTTTGGCAAAATGCTTTTCATACAGTTATAGTTGAAATCGCACAGTTAAATTGCAAGTAGAGACCTTCAGTTTCTGTGCAGCATAGGTATAACCAGATGGTTAAAAATTCAGCATCCTTTGTTTTACTTTAGGCTTAGACTTCACAATCTTATTGTATCAGAGAAGAGGGCAGATGAATTATTTTAGAGTCTTTTTGGGTGGCAATCCAAAGTCCAACTGACTCAAACCATGTTGGAGGCAACACATGTAATGCATGAGTATAGCACCACATTTGCCACTCAGGCACTGGAGCTCTTTCCCAGCTCTTTTACTCACTTCTGTGGCAGTCTGCATTAGTTCTTTTTTCTGCACTAAAAAGCAGAATTGAAGGCTAGTGGCGTTTTGATGCTTTTGACATGTATAAGGATGATAGGACAAGCGAAAACATTATTACAAATTTTTTTCTTCATGGAATAATAAGTGTAAGGTACTGAGGACCCACCATCCTCCCTATATGGTTTTGGAGACTGAATTCAGGGCTCCATGGACCATGCAGTGGTTGTGTTGCATCTTTAGGTTTAGTTCCTTTAGAGAGTCCAGCATATATGCTCTGAGACCACTCTGTGATGGAATCCCACGTATTGTAAGCAGGGAGGATTTGTGTGTTTGCTTAAATAGCTCTCTTCTGATTCAAAATAAAACACTAATACAGAGGCATCTTCATTCCCCTGTTAAGCTGCAAGTGGCACAGGGATATAGCTAGGATTTGACCCTTGGATAGCATTCTTATAATAAGTTTTTATCTTTAAACTGTGAGGGTTTTTTCAGATTTAAATGTTTTTGCTTAACAATGACATTTTCCATACTTGTTATTTACATATTCAATGAATCATTTGTAATATACCCTTTACTTAGGCATATGGGTTTATCACCAAAAAATCAAGAATTAATATTTAATTGCCCATACTGAGGAGCAGAACTAATTCTTTCCTTATTATCTAGAGAAAAGTACTTAGGAAAATATAGACAATGAAGCATGACAGAAAAAGGAAGTGTGCTATGATTTCTGAGCACATTTGGTTCTGGGAGAACCTGTGTTCAATTGAATATTTCCTTTCTGCCATTTTGGTTGGTTTTGGTTTGGTTTGGGTTTTGTAGTTTGATTTTTGGCTTGGTTTTTGTTTGGGTTTTTTTGCATATTGCATGAATATATATTAACTGCATACTAAAATAAATACTTTGGATAAATTGCAGGAAGTCTTAGAAGTCTTCGGTTTCTACTGCATTTCCTTCTGCTGATAAATTATTCTTATACAAGTAGTGCTAGTGACAAAATAAAGACTGTGTACCAAATACATTGTGGACGAGGGTCCCACTCCTTGAAAGGCCAGGTTGACTTGTTTTCATGTCTGGTTGTTCACCTCCAGTCTGTCTCATAAAGACAGACCAAGTGAGCAGAAACAGTTGCTCTTACATTTCTAATCCATGAGCTGCTAAGAAAAACATCTAAGAAAGTATTAAAGCCAGAAAATAAACTAGAGTTGTTGCTGTTTGTTGCACCAACAACCCAGGTTTTAAAATAATCTTGCTTCCCCTGATGGTACACTAAATTTAGTCATCTTTCCTTGATTAGTAAGCTTTCCCTTTTGAAATGAGGACAAGGAGCTATGAATTTGAAATGAAACCTCATTTGTAAATCTGACTGATTTTGTATTTTTAGATTAGATAATTCCTTTTATCATAAATGCCTGAGTGGTTTTGAACTTCATGTATGAAATACACTTGATATGGAAAACATTTCAGCTTCTGTAGCCATTTGGTACAATGAAGGTTAGAGCACACAGTACGTAAAATCTGAATGCCTCTTAGGGAAATTCTTATTTGAATTGTAGATGAGAAATTTCTGAAAGTATAATTAGCTTTGCTTGATACCTTTTTCTCTTCATTCTGTGAAGAAATATCACCCACAAACAAGGAAAGAAAAGAGAACACTTTCTTTTGCTGGTTAAGCAGGTGGGAAGCATTGCACTGTCATATTTTCTAATTCATACCTCAACTCTTATTCAGCAAATCCCAAGTGGGTTCTCAGCTTGGAGTGTCTTAACAAACTGAGCAATAAAAAGAAGAAATATAATAATACTCTCCCTAATGGCAGCTGTTAATAGTGCTCCAGGAAAGCATACTAGCAAAGTGATTTCTACAGGTGTACTAGTTTTCTCTGATTTGAAAATCAAAGAGAATGCATCTTTTTGTTCTCAGACAGGCTATGAATTGTCCTTAATTCTAGTCATTCATGATTGGCATGGCTGACGGCAAGCACCCAGCTATTATTTCCAAATGCATTGTCTACCCATGTGTTAGCAGAGTAATGTGACTATATTTGTTTGTTTGTTTGTTTGTTCGTGTTTATAATTCTAACAGCATTTTCTAATCTAGGGGATAAAGAGCTCTTCTTCTGGACCTCATATTCTCACCTATAAAGATAAGGAGCACCATTTCACTTACCCTTGTACTTAGCAAGTGTATGTGAGGAAAGACAGGAGGCTTCCTCATGCTCTTAAGAGGTATACTGGTCAAAAACATTGTCCATTGAAAAAGCAGAAGAGAATGTATGCCGCAAAATTAAGGTTCATGTCCAAAAGCCCCTGGAGTTTGGGAGGTTCAGAACTGAGAATTTTGAAGCACACTTCCTTTTTAAACAAAAAAATAAAATATTTGAGGCTTGTACTTCATCTCAAGATGAGAGGAAGGAAGTGGTACATCTTGGCAAGGAGAAATGGAAGATGAACTATGTGGCTGGCAGATGGATATTTTACTCAACAATAGAGTGGGCAGACTTGAGAGATGACAGTGATTTGAACTACATGGAAGAAACATGCATCACACATTGTTGCCACCACTTTCTTTAAAGGGTGGCTTAAGTAACAGTTATATTAATAGGTTGTGGTTTGGTTTTTTTTCATTTTGATTTGTAAAGCAACATTCAAATCATGTTGAAGGTTTCAAAACAACTAGAAAATAGATTATGTGTTTGCTTTTGACATTTTTTACTCCCTCTGGCCCAACAAATGCCAAGATTCTCACTTCTTAGTGTGATCTCAGGGACTCAGGACTTGAAGTAAAATATCAAGCCCTCTGAGCGTGATTGAGACTATGAAAATGTAGATAGAACTGGAGGAAGTGTTGTAGAATCCTAAAATTAGGAGGAAATATCTGAATTGTCCAGGATTCACAAGAGCTAAAAATCTTAGCTCCGGGATATTTAGTAAGAGGCTAAAAAGAAATTACATGGAAAATTTAGAAAACTTCTGAATGGTTCTCTGGACCAGGATGAAATAAAACGCAGAATTTCTTACTGCTGACAGCAAGGACATGCTTTTGTGTTTAAAACAGCATTGGTTTAATTTTAATCATTAAAAGAACATTACCATTTTTTTATGTTAAATCATAACATTTTTATTTAATTTCCACATAACTGTCCTTTTCAAGTACTGATGTCAAAAGCAATATATGTTAGTCTTAAATAGCCTTAACATTCACTTGGTGTCAGCTGTGAAAACTGGGACCAATAAGCACAATCCCACCTACCAGATGAAAGCAGAATAGAAACCTATCACCTCATATTCCCTTTGCAGATGGTTTTTGTTTATTTAATTTTATTCCGTAGAT
Organism: Caprimulgus europaeus; assembly: GCA_907165065.1. Next base: position 20,876,245 of record OU015527.1, read on the forward strand.
ATTCTACCTTTACTTTACAGTGTGCTACTCCTCACTTGTTAAAAGAAGAAAAGGTATTAAAAAAAATAAAAGAAAGAGAAAAACTGAGAAAAAAATTATTTTTACTTCTCTACTTACATTGTTTGTCTGTCAGGAGCTGTACTCTGAAGTAAATGCTCACAACTGTTTGTTATACCACAATTGAAGACAATTTTGGCACATTCAAGCTCTTGCTAATGACTGTAATTTTGTTTTCATCCACTTAACTTCACAGGTTGGATACCTTTGAAGTGATCCCTGAACCTGTGTTTAAACTATAAACTTTAAATGCTGTAAATCTGCATTCAAATCTGAAGCAGTCTTAAAGACAGCAGCTGGCAAGAAGAGAAGCTGAGGTGGCTTGCCAAGTAATTCGGCAGCGGCAGGCTCCAAGGAGTGGAATTGGTGCCGCTTTAACAACAGAGGCATGTCAGCTCTCGTCTTACTGCCGATCGGCTTGTTGGCCGAGTTTGTGATTTCTTTGTATCTTCCAGTATTCATTTGACAGACTCTTTCACAGTGTGTTTTTTCTGGCAGACGAGTGAAAAACATATTGTTTCATAGGTCTGAGCAAATAGTCTTTTCCCTCCTAACATGTGAAAACTATATTTGATTAGTGTTGATACTTTAATGTGAAAAGTCAGGATGAAAGTATGAACTCTAACTTGCCCTTTTTGTGCATGTACTTTAATTTTTCCCTTCCTCTTCTCTTTTATTCCCCTATTCCTAATTTTCTCTCATCAGCTTGTGTGACTTTTTCAGAATACCTTGTAGATTTTGTAGAAAAAGTCTTTCAGAAAACCATTTAAAATCACATCTTTAAGTTTCTTTAGCATTTTGAAAAGCTCTCTGAAGTTGAGAAGTGAGATTTATAATCCAGTGGACTTTTCTCCTAAAGCTACTTTTTAAATTCTAACCTTATTTTCTACTGTTCCTTTCTCTTCTTCATTTTCTCCTTCCATACATTCTGACAAGACCCTTTAGTCCAACCTTTCCCTCATGTCTCCATGTATTAAAATGTTAAAATAAGTTTGGGGGGTTTTGTTTGGTCGGTTTCTGGTGTTGAACCCCTGGACCTTACCATTCTGAAATTAAACTTCCTGTGAAAATAAAACAGCATAAGGAAGCCTGGGGTTTGCTCCAAGCAAATTAATTCATTGCAGCTCTAAGGTAGGAATAAGGAAGTGGAGGGCTTTTGAAGAAGGGCTGAGTGCTATCAGCTAAAAGCTGAAATGTTCATGTGCAGAGGGTATAGTTTGCTCCACCAAAGCACTGAGAGTAGGCAGTGGTTGGCGCAAACCATCTCAAATTGTGCTAGCCATAGAGCTTCTTCATCAGATCCGTTCCAGTCAACCTTATTTAATTCCCTTCAACTCTCCAGAGGTAGTAAAGTACTGAGGTACTTATCCATTCAAGAAATAGTTATAAGCTATTCCAGTGTGGTTTTGCTGTGCATTCAGTATCATCTATTTTAAACATATTGAGCAATCAATTTAAACTTGTTATTGTCACTGGGGCTTGAAAATTTAATAAGCAATTACCAGAGTCCATTCCTTTGTTTTTAATTTTTACTAAGATGATGTTCAATTTCAGACCTTAAAGTACTCATGCTCTCCAGAATATTGAATTGAATGAGTCCATAAGTTGGACCAGCTCTTTAACTGTATTTTTCTTCACTGATTTATTTGGATGAATTATACAGTATCTCCTTGTGGAATGACCAAAAAGGAAGTGCAAATCAGAATTTAGACCATAAATATAAGGCACTGTAATGCTTATCAAATCAATGGGCAGTAGACCATGTGACTCTCTTCCTATTTTTTGTTATTGTATTGCTCTGTTTTTTGTCAGTACCTACAGGGAAAAAAAACATGTCCTCCTATAATTTTTAAATTCATAAAATGCAATTTTCTGTATAGTTCCACATGTCCCTTGTTGATCTGACAAGAGAATATCAGGAGAATCTAGAACTGCATAACTCAAATATTTTGGTTCCCTTTTCCTTCTTTTAACTTAAAGTCTTTTTAACAAAGTACTTTCATTCTCCAGTGTTTTTCTCATTTAGTTTTAACTGAAGAAATAAACTTTATTTAATTTGTTTTCTGTTTGTACTATTCAAGAAGATAAGCAAAATGTTACAAAATGTGGATGAATTCTATTTTAAATTACTACAATGTTACTCAGACACATTTGGCTAATATTTGTAAAAAGTAGATGTTCTCATTCCTGTTATGCCTATTTCCATGTTACTGTGAAAGGCAATGGTTTTAATGGGGTTTTCTTCAATACCTATCAGACTGGAAAAACAAAAGATCTAAGTAAAGCCTCCATGAACATTAGGTAAGATTGTAGAAAGACCAGAATTACTATTGCAGAAATTGTTCTAGCCTCTGAGAAGAGAGAGTTTGAAGGACAGAATTCTGAAAATATCAAAAGCTTTTTATTATTTTTTCCTCAATATTTTGCAAAAGCTTATTCTTAGATATCAGCAAATGGAGAACAAACTCTTCATGTGTTTTCTTGAAAACTGCCCCTTAATATTAAAGTCAACATAACAAATAGTTTTCAAGAGTTGTGCAACCTGAAATTAAAGTGAAACTTTTCAATATACCTTAACAAGTGCTCAGTGAACTAAAAATATCTTATTTTAAAACAGGATGCTGGTGTGTTCAAATTGAATTTATTTATTTTTCCCTCTATATTTCTATTTTACCAAAACTGTATAAATTATGACACCTGCAATAATGTAAGTGTACCCTTATTCTGGGGACCGGTATTTTTCCTTAGCAACTAACAGTCCCAGTAGTATGTTAGGAAGAGTTTTACCATCTTGTACATTCCTAATTTTTTTCTAAGAAAATCCTTCTTGATACAATCAGTTTTTGTCTAACTTTTGTTTGTCTTCCTATGTGGAAAAAAGTGCAACCTGAAAGAGTGTGTAATACTACAACACAATTATCATGCAGAACAGTAGTAGAAATGTCAGGAATTTGCTGTGGTTAGAATAGTAGCTGTCTCATCCTCACTGTATATTTATTTCTCCTCTGTTTCCACTGCTCTGAAAGCAAAATCATCCTGAAAAACTAAATGAGTAAGACAGAGATGTTGTCACTAAAGGATGCATTTCTAACATAAGTGGAAAATTAGTGGAAAATAAAAGAGAGTTTGCTCTGTTATCGGTGCTTATTTTTAGTCAATTTCCTTTTGTTTACAGAAATGCACTTGTCTACAGTCCAGAGTCAGGTTACTGTGGATTAGATTACATGTTTTTATCCTCAGTGAAATGGCCAATATCCATCTGAAAAATTCATGTGCAGTCCAGAAACACAGATCTCACACACTCTTCAGAGCAGTAGCCTTTGTTACAACAGCCAGAGTTCCCACCTACCAAACACACTGCCTTGTTTTGAATGTGGGCTGAAATTGTGGGAATGTATCTGGTTGTTTTCAACATTCAACTGTCAAATTTTGTGTTTTCTTACTGCAGAAATACAGTGAAAATAAAGTCCTGACAACTTAGGTTATTGAATCTCAAGGCCTTCTAAAAATTTGGCTCATAAGGTAAATGTTTTTTTTTTTTAATAAAAAACCCTCCTACCATCATTTTATTAGATTAAATGTAATCAGTCAGAACAGTAGAAAGGGAAATGTGTTAATAGAAGAGGAACTATCTTAAATATCAGAGTTTCAAAGTAGATTTAGAACTGCAATATTATTTATATTTTTCTTACATTTTTTGTAGGTCATGTCTGAAAATGTTTCTGAATGACAGCTTTTGTTTACAACATTTTGCTTCATATCTTGTTCATTTCCATTGTGTCTTTAGAGAAGCAGACTAGAAGAAAAATGTAGTGGAGACCTATGAGGAACATGTGTTCACGTTTTCCATTATCTGCTTTATTTTACTTCAGTTTTCCTGTAGTGCGAGCAGATTTAGAAGAAAGTATGAGGCAGTATTTACAGAAAACACTAGGGAAAGAAAAAATTATGATGTGAAAGTATTACACTCCCTTGAAAGACTAACTTATCATTTTCATTTAAAGTTGGTTTTTTATTCTTTTCCTTTAATTTCTGATTTGTAATTTCTAGTAAGTGAAATACAGTGCTGCTTTGTTGACCTTTCTCATCTCTATGTAGGGTATTGCTTCAGTTACAGAGCTCAGGGCACTGTGCTGCTCAGCCAGCTAACCAGTGGCTTGCGGGGAGACAAGATGCTAAATAGTTACACACCAAACACAGAAACAATTTTATCCTTTTTGATAGCTTGGTTTTCTTCCCCTGCCTCACTCTTCAGCAGTTTGCAGTCACAGGATACATGTCCTCCCAGTAGCTACAGTGTGCCCAGCTTTGCCTTTCTCCTCCTTCTTGACCTTTGTGACACTAGTGCCAATATTATACCTTTTTCCCTTTACCTGAATTTTGTATCTCCAAGAGTTTTGCTTGTGTTTTCATCTTTTATGTAAAACTTTATAAACAGACATTTTCTGTAGGGTTGTAAAAGTTTAGCATAATATATTTTTTTTCACAGAATGACAGAGAAATGTAATTCTTCCTTTTCCTATGGCTCACATAGGATGTGGGTTTAGTATCAACTCATATAATCTGTCACTCAGGGAGTAACAAAGAGCAGTGCAAACAGGTATTTCCAGAGAGATGCCTTCTACACTCAGGTTCTTCTAAAAATGCAGTAAGAGATAGCCTTTATTTTTCACTATCCATGGACCTGAAAACCCTATTGTTATCTATGCTATAGGACTAGATAATATTAGAGTTTAGTGGGGTAAACTATGATTAATTGTACCACCTCAATGAATTGACATATTACACATTAATTTGAAACAGGAAGTCGATGCTATTTCAGAATAGCTTTAAGAAAGACATCAGGACATGCACTGTATCTTACAGAAACCATCAGTTCATTTGCCTAATGGAGTTGCAGTAATATGGTAACAGCCATTAACAGCCTTCTAGATTGTGTGGATTGCAGTTTAGAGACTCCTGCTATTTCCCATTCAAAGAAATTAGAAAGCTGCAGGAAAATCTATTGTTATCCAGTGAGTATGACTGTGCACAACAGATTGGAGGTTGTAACTGCCCTCTGTTTCCTTTATTACATTTGAGAAAAGATGCTTTAATTTCAGTTTCTTTTACAACACAGAAGAAAGACATTGTCTTGTGTCTAGAAAAACAGTCCACCTTGTTGATACTCAAGAGGAAAGATTTGTGGATGTTTTTTAAGGCTATATATTGGATGTAATTAGTTATTTTTGCCAATACAGACTTTCTTCTCTGTCATGAAGTTACAAAACCTTTTGTTTAACCTCACTCCATCAAGTTCTTGAAAACTATATAGAAAGAGAACCTGTTTGTATATGCACACACAAAAGGATATTGGTTAATGATGAGTCTCCTGAACTCTACCACAGCATGCACACCGTCTATTAGAAACCATTGCAAATATGCCTCAGCATGTAATGTTGGCATAGTTTAACGTTTTATTTTTTGGTGTGGGAGAAATAATCTATTAAGGGATAAATGAACCCTATGTGCTTTAACTTCCTGTAAGGATACGAAAAGGTAAAAGGAAAAGAACTTGTTGACTCTGAACTTAGTTGCCTTTTTCTCAGTTATTTTCCTGTTGTATGATTTTAGGATTATTATTATTATTTGATTGGTTGTAGTAGAGCAATTAGAAGAGGTATACTCAAAACTCATGTATTTTGTGATACAGATGACACCTGATATAATGAGGTTTTAATAAATGAATAAGGAGGTAGTGTGTATTTGTATTGTATTGTGCTTTCTATTTAATCAAAAACATATTCAGCTGGCAAAAACTCCCTGAAGTAAATAGGTGTTCAGTTTGAATTGTATTAAATAGGTTTGGATATATCACTAGTTACTTATTATTTCAAATAATAACAGACTCAGCATCTGTCTGAGAAAACTGAAATAAAGAGGGGGAAAAAAACAGTTGTTTTGCCTACACTCTTTTGAAAATAAGATATTTCCCTTTTTTTTTAATGTTGTTATGATATTTAAAGCCATTACCTCTGCCTTCTGGTTGGGTTGATCATACTGTGATTAAAGCTTTTCATGACACACTTTTGATTGGTCAAACAGCGCCAGTAAAAAACAGACAAATCAGAGCAATAGCTGGTATTGCAGTAAACTTAATTAAGTAATTATAGAAAGGAAAAATTTGGCTCAACATGCAGGCAAAGACTTGACAGCAACATATTATAAAGATTGAGATACTGGTTTCTCTGCACAGACATATCTGCTTATAATGATAATTAAAATTTACAAATTATAATGATAATTAAAGCTTAAAAATTTGTGATTTTTCTGTATGTGATACAGGGTGCTAAAAAATATTTTTGGGGGTTTTAATTGCAGAAACAACTAAAATATCCAGACAATGTTTCCATATACTATCATTGTAATGGAAATTGATTAATTCTGTCACTATTGAGTTTTTGTGAATTGTAGGACCATTAAGTGCAATGCTTTTCAAATATCCTGTCTGGGATATATGTCACTCTCATGAGCGCAGCAGACCCTTGAGTAAAGTGTGCTTTTATCATTAAAACCTTGGTCTTGCTAAACTTCAACGTATTAAACAAAACCAACTGTGGCTTAGGTCTTACCTAAAGGAGACAGAGAAATCTGACTTTTATTAAGCGTAGTTAAACGTTTAGACTCTCCTAGTCTTTTCAAAAACCTTATAAAGTTAACAAAATGTCAGACACTTCAGAGTTTTAAGACTGTAAACTGTCTTTAAAGTCCAACACAGCTTGTGCAACATTGCTTCAGTAGTCCAGTATGCCATTGTTCCCAGTTGCAATAACTATAGATACAGATTACTAAACTACATTAACGCAACATAACTGACATTATTTTTGTATGTGTGTTCCATCTGTTCCTGTCAACATATACTGAGGTAGAGATCTCAAAGATAAGACATATCAAGTTTCACACCATGCAAAAAAAAAGCCATAGCACAAATATCCACAAGAACTCAGTTCTACCTGACGCTGAAGAATTTGCACCACTTGCTATATGTTTTGGGTTTTTTGTTTTTGTTTTGTTTTTTTCTATGTGAATCCTCTGGTATGTAACAGGTGAGTTTGTAAACTAAGTTACAGGGAAAAAATCCAAAAGGCACAATTGTCAAGTGTTTCCCTGATGCACTGTCAAGACAGGGAATCTCGACTCCAATAGGAAATAAGATCCTCCCAGGGAATTGTAATTCCAAATCAAGCTGAGCAGTGGTTTACACACGGCAGCACAGACAAACGCAATGTACACCAGACTGTGCTAAATGGAAATTAGGTTAGAAGGGACACCTAGATGTCACCAAGTTCAACTCCCCACTGAAATTGAGCCTGACCTTAAAGTTTTGGTTTATTTTATTTAAAAATTAAAATTACTTTAGGTTGATAAAAGAGACATCAAAAACAGTGAGGCTAGTAGGAATGGAAATCTTCCTGGTGTAAGAACAGCAGAATAAAATAACAGTAGGGATAGCAGATATAAAAACAGCCCACTCAGATAGTGATGCTGAAAGAGCATCTGTCAGACTGGTGTCTACTTCACTACTAGCCTCTTTCTTAGATCTTCTCAACAACACAGATACTTGTGGCTTTTGTTGCTTCTCTTCTTTTTCACAGATGAGGACTTTGTTGCTTGAATGCAGTTTTCTCACATACTAATAGTAAAATACATTGCCAAGAGTGATGTCTCTAGTGTAACTCATCTTCCTCAGGTCTCTGACTTTTTTTAGAGAAGATGGGTGGTGAAATTCAATAATCAATATTCAGAATAAACTCTGAATTCCATCCAGAATACAAACTGCTTAATACAATTCAGGAAGTATACCTTTTGAACCAGGGCTTGAATCAAAGAGGCAAATTGCTCACTAGCCTCTCCTTTACTCTATTGAGCCTTGAAACTGTGCGTGCTTTCCCAGTGACTAAGGCACTAGAGTCCTTTATTTATTATGACTTTGCAGGAACAACTCAAATTCAATAATAAAGCAATTGTAAAATTCTAAATTTTATAAGGAAGACTGAAATAATACATTTACTTCACCAAATCATCATAGCTAAGGATAATCTTTAGGAAAAATGTAGCATAAAGTAGTACAACCATTCCTGTTGTAATTGGCATCTTTATACTGGAATATGATGGGGACCATACATAAAATAGTAACAACCCTATTTGTAAATAATGTAAAAGAGGAGGTGTGCTTGTAACTACTTCCAGGTAAAGAGTATGAAAAAGTCTGCTCTGTAAGGTAATATGTATTCTCTCTGGTTTTCCTGTCACATAGCACCATCAGTGGGATTAAATCCTGTGAGTTTGTGTGACTTTTTTTCTTCAGTGCATTTTCCTATTCTTCTGGAAAACAGTACATAAATCAAAGACACTCAATGTGTGTTACTCATAAGATTGGCATGATATTAACAACTATTGCCAAGATATCACTTTACAATCTCAGAAATACTCTTTGGCTTGGACCAAATGTGCTTTAAGATGCTTTCAATAGGTTGCTTTGTACCATCTTAAGATCTAAGACTTTCAGTTCTCATTCTGCTATTGTGAAGACTAAATTATAACTTGAAATTCCATCCAAGTTATTCTATTCAGAAGAAAACTGCTACATTCTGTTCTTCAGTCTCCTTACTGAATTCTGGTTCATATATATTTTAACATGCCATTTCACTTTGACAAATAGCTGTGTCAAAATAACTTTGTTGCTTAGCAGATTTTCTTATCCACTTTCCAATTCACACTGCTTTACTTAAGTAACAAAACCAGTTTTTATTCCTCTGAAGAGGTGCCCTTACCCTGAGAAAGTTGCCTAGCTTTTATTTTGATTTTTGTTATCATCATCAAAATTATTAGTATCTAACTGTGGAACCAGAAAGGCATATCAACCTCCTCTGTGACATTTCCCACTTTGTTTTCATTACATTGTCCAAATATCGAGGGTACATGAATAAAGGGAGAGGGAAGATGAGCAGTGCCTAGGAGCCTGGAGAACCTGGTAGCAGCCCTGGTGAGCCAGGAACAAGAAGCAGTACTCATTGTGCATATGGAAACTGTCCCGTGCACTCATGAACTTAGTTACCAGCTGCCATCTATGTATATTTGTACATATGTAAAGGTCTTGGTTTTTTGCTGAAAAAATATCAATATTTACCGTGTATGATCAATTAACTTCAGTCTTATAACAGTACGAGTGGAGGAATGACTTTATGTCACTGAAAATACAATACTTTAGAATATTTAAAATAAAAAAATTTAGTAAGCTTCTGAACATAGTGAGACACGGTGATGTTTTTAACAGTGCCAGGGTACGACTCTTCAGGTATAGGATTAACTTTTCAAATTCTGAGTTGTTTCAGCTTAAGACACTAAATAAGCTTGTTCCTTGAGCAGTGCTAGTAAGGCTTTCTTCCTTATGGTTTGGCTTTCTTTGTCCCTTAATACTTCAGTAAGTCCCATTGCTGTTCTCCATCCCTTATCTTGTAGGAACTAAAGGGATACTTGTGACTAGTGAGCTACTTCTGTGTTGATTGTTTAGTCAGTGCATTTTTGATGTAGAGTAAGTGATTGGTCAGCTGGCTGCTCCCACACAATCTGTGTAACGATCGTTTTTTGTCTAAGTGTCTTGGGGACACTACTTCAAGACTCTCTTCTGCTTTTCTGTTGATGTTTCATAAAACTTGCAGGAACTTATCACTGAGAAATCTTTCCACTTATACTGAAACTGGCCAACTAACTTCAAGTTTTTGGTAGAAATGGCAGACAGTGTGATCCCACAAGACATATTCTCACAAAAGATTAAACTGTTGTTTTATTAATTCACTTCCTATATTAAGCACAAGTCACGTCACTGTTGGATTACCTCAATAACCTAAAATATATATCAGGGATATTGTAAAACCATATTCACTGCTTAGGAACGAAAAAAACAAGTTTACTCACATTTGTTTAGTTTGTACTTCTGTATGTCTATATTTCTAGCTGTGATGTTAATCTTTTGGTTTTTGGTTTTTTTATGTTTCTTAAACTGTATTCTGAAAGAAATGTAGACACATTTAGTTTGTATTCACCTGAGTACTATTGGAAAGTTCATTCATATTACTGGACTCTTCAACAGAGACACTCCTCTTCACCTGTCCTTTTACTAGCCATTTCCTCTGTTCCATGAAAAATAAACTGTTTCTTTTCTTTTAAAAACCCTCTTCAGTCCTCTCTATCCTGCCAATCTTATCATTCAGCACAACCTCCAAGTCTGACTCATCATGATGTCAACATCTTGTTAAATTTAAAGAGGTGTTTGTGTCTTCTATATACCATTCTGCTTGGGAGGAGCTCCCCTCAAACCTTCACAAAGCTACAATATTATCAACCTCTGAATTTGTTTCTCCTTCTGCATGATGTTTATGCAAAATTTGACAGCAGGGTGCTACTACAAGGGCAGTCAGACCAACCAACTTTTTTTTCCCTGTTTCCTTATGCTCTCTCATCTCTTCTATGTCCGTATGTTATCTTTAACTTTTACTAAATCTGTAAGATATTTGTGTCAGGAGAGCATTTTTTCTCTTTCTGTGTAACATCTGTCCCGGTGATTTCACAGTCTCTGCCAAAGGAACTTGAATATTGGAGCAATATTTTTTTTTTAAATGACTACTGAGAAGCTTAAAGTACATATAAAGCTACAATGCGTAGCAGCAAAGTTTTATTAACAAAAGTGCTTTCCATCATGGTCAATTAAAATTTTATAGAAATTTTCAGTTCACATCTTATCTGGCATTAATTCGTTTTGGCCTCTGCTGTGCTGCTTTCTACTAGGCCAGATCTCCATTACTATAGGAACAGAAATGTTGCATACATTATAACAGGGTGGCAAAACCAGCCTCAGTCTCCACAGGCGTACTACAAAATGACAACTATAAAAAGATTTTTTTTAAAAAATGTTGTTTTGTTGTGGTCTTTTTAATGATTTGCACCAGCACTTTGACACAGTCCCTTGACTGTGACTGAGCATTATGTAGGACAGCTCCTTAAAACAGCTTCAGTTTGCAGCCATCAACCATTGTGCCAGTAGAGATTGGCAATGTAAGGGACAATACAAGAAAACTTAAGTTTTCTTTGTCCTGGCCTCATGCTGTCCTGCTCTACTAGCGTCCTAATAACCGCTATCAGCATACCGCAAAGAGCTACACCAAATTCATGGGCCTGGGCTACGGTTTGATGGTAGATTTTATTTTTTTTTTTCCAGAAAATTAGAAGGCTTGCAAGAAAGCAGAGTCTTTATATGAAGCAGGTGACTCCTTTAATTTCTTCCTTTTTGGTATTTTGCCTGTCTAAGGAGGAGACCTTAAATGATAAGATACATTTGAAATACATATTTATTTACAAGACACAGCTGCAAGAGGTGAGATTTGATTGCTTGCTTGTCAGTTTTTCTTATTCTAAAAATCTGAAGGGTACTGTATGCTATGGTCACAAAATTAATCTACAGACTACTGTCACACCCTCAACTGCACAAGTTCCTCATGAAGGTTCAGTGCTAGGAAGAAGTTTGATTGCTGTCATAAATTGTGAAAGCAAAGCTAGAAAAAGATTGCTCATGTCCCTAGGCACAAAAATATCTTAATCTTTAATATATACTTTGCAGAACTGTATTTTATCTTATACTCTAAAAACTATGGCAAGTTAAGTGATGGTATAAAGAGATTAATTTTACTTAAGTTTTCTGAAATTGCTGAAACTGTTGAAAACAGCGGTAGAAGGCTTTGACTTTAAAAATTATGGTCTTGCAAGTATTTGTCTAATATGAGTAGCAAACTTGGACAGCAATCAGTGAGAATACTGTTATTGACATAGGCCAGTAGATCCAGCACTTCATTCTCCACAGATATTTAGATGTCCGAGAGCTTTATTTAATGCTTTATGTTACAAGACTCTGACTTCATCACAAAGATTCAAACAGCCAGTTTTCCACGGCTTTTAGTTCCACAGGCTCTTAGTTTAGTAAGTGTAAACAAAATAGTAGCAGAGGAGCTTGTCAAGACCTTTAAGAAGCTGAAGTGCAAGCTGAAGTGCATAGAGGTGCTCAGCAAGATTCTTTAAGAGTACTTGCCCAGTTAGGTGTCCTTTCTTGAGAAGATAAAATACCTGGGAATGCTAGGCAGCCTGATTAGAACAGAAGGTCCACTTCCTGCTGACAAGATGAATGAAAATAAACCACATAAACTATTTTCATTAAGTCTGTCTAAGAGCGAGAAAAAGGCAATAATGAAACCTTTTCTCATGAAAACTCCCTTTGAGTTTTCATCTTTTATTTCGTTTTTGAGAAACTTTTGATTTTATCACCGTTTGCTCATTTCTACTAACATTAAGTCTTTGAATTTCCATTGAGTTTTCCAGCGTTTAGGCAAATTGGGTAAAAATTATTTTTATTTTTTTAAAAGGGGGGGTTAAGAACATGTAGCTATTTGTTTTACTTCAATTTATTGATCCATTATTTCAGAAGATTTTTTTTTCTCATTAGTTTTTTGCAGACTAGAAGGCTCAATATCCAAATATGTAGAAACTCTACAGACTTTAAAAATCAAACATGGTTTCAGTGTCAGAGCTTTCAAGTTATCCTTATTATAATAAAAAAAATGATGGAATGTTCCTGAAAATATACCTAGGAGTTTTTAAATTTTAACCACAAATTCTGCTGTTACGAGGGGAAAAAAATCCCAAATCCTTCTTAATGTTAACCTTTCAACTACCATACTAGTAGACTCTCACAGGGTATTTAGAAAACTTACCCAAAATTCCTGTAACAAAACAAAAACCTATTATTTGATTTAGGGGTTTTTGTAAGTAGAAAAGTTAAAACTATGTTTGCTTTAAGATTTTCTGATGTTCACAGACTTCTTTTTCAGCCTAAGCCCACATTTAAGCAAACCTGGCTCTGAATTTATCTCTCCAAAACATAATTTCATACATCATAAGTAAGAATTCAGTCTGCATCCAAACTGAGCAGTATGCACAGAACAGAGGTGCTGATGTTATAATATAGCCCTAAGAAAGCACCAGATCAAGAACAATGAAAGAAGCAAATAGCGTTCTAGAAATTATTCAAAAAGGAATATAGAAAGGAAATCGTTATACCACTTCATAAATTCATCATTCAGTTACATTTTGAATGCTTCCATTTCTGCTATTTTATTTTTCAGATGTAAGAACAAGAATTAAAGAGAATGCAGAAAATAATATCAGGGATGATCAAAGTTAAAGAGCAATAGCTGTATAAGAAATGACTAAATAGAACAGAGCTCTTTAGCCTGGGAAAGAGATGAGTGAGGAGGGAAAGAATAAAAGTCTATAAAATCATAAGTAAAATGAAAAGAGAATAAGGAATCATTATTTTCTCTCTTTTCCAATAGAATGTCAAGGGGTCATGACAAGAAATAAGTAAGGTGAAAAAAATAAAAAGAGATACCACTTCATACAGTTCCACAGGATGTGGTACATGCTCAGACTTTGTGTAGGCTCAAAAATGATCTGGACAAATAAAGAAAAGTCTTAAGGACTAGTCAAAAGCAAGGGTGGTAACCCTCAGAAAAACCTGAGTCATAATTGTTAGCTGTGGAGATACACACAGAGCATCTACTGTATTCCCTGCACTCTGAGATGACACTTCGTCCAAGGGTAAACTTTGGTTTCACTCAGCAAGATTATTTAAGCTTGTATTTACACTCTGTGTGTATATATGTACATGCAAAATATGGACTTTAAGTGTGCAAATGCATTTTGCCACTCTTTTAAACATTTCTTGGAATGTTCCCCAGTTTAGTAAATTTTTATGAAAAAACCCAAAACAAGACAACCAAAAAATAGTAACACATTTTCTTATTGCGTATTGAAATCAGTAAGTAATTTATATTAAATAGTATATTTAGTATATATAGTATTATTTGACTCAGATCTTTTAGACTCTGAAGTCTATGATTTTTTTTCTCTGAAAAAAGAAATTAGACAATATACTGTTGTAATGGAAAAATATTTCACAGATTTTAACAGCTTGTCTGTCAAGTTGTCTATCCCTAAAGTACTTACAGGATTGTGGACTTAAGTTTGCCATCTTTGTCTAAAAACAGCCCGTCCACACACACACACACACACACACACGTGTTCCCTCAAGACCACTGCAAGACATAGAGCATTTCCCAATATAAACAGACATAACTCTCAACAGTTGTAGTTTATTTTAAAATGCACTTATTCCGTTTGTATTCTTTGGATTTTCCTTTTAACTTTGGGCCATATGGTGCCAGCGGGAGCTCGTAATGTGAAGCTGTTCTCACAAACAGGGAACTTTTGAAGACACTGCCCCTCAATGAACTGCTGTAATATCAAAGGCTACTGACATTTGTTCCTTTTTTTTTCTTTACAGAGTCAAGGGTTGGTTTGCTGGTATTGAATGAGGTGAGACCACAGATTTCCTCCTTTTTCCAGGTCTGAACATAAAGATGATAACAATTATCCCCAGCCTCTGCATAGAACGTCACAGCAGCATAAGTTTTACTGTATGTGACACAGACGCCCATGAGCACTGACACGATTTCATTTAACTTTTCTCCATTTAAGCTGCTTTTTGCCCATTGGAAGCCTCAATGTGTAAAATAGGTAGTAAAAAGGCATGTAATTTCAGCAGATATTTTTTTTTGTTGTTATTGTTTCCTTTCTTCTATTCTAGCCATCTTGATTTGCATAGTTACACTATGAAAGGAAGCTGCTACTTGAAAGTGGGGAAAATTAATAATTGTTTTCGATAGGTGCAATAGTTACTACTTCCTACAATAGTTAAAGCTATGTACCAGCACCCTTACACAGTGAACAAAAGGAATTTCATGAATTCTGTGATACACAGTGGGGAAACTAGAATGACGGCAGTAATCCCAAAGAAAGACTTCTCAGTGGTCAAATACAACAAACTTAATAAATTCTATTTTATCTTAAGTCAATGTTACCCTACCTGCTAGAAATGAAAATGGGATTTTAAGTCTGTGAGACCTCTAATATTTTGATGTTTTGTTTTATTTTATTTCACAAGGAAAATCTAAGTTGCAAAACTTTCCAGGGAACAAACATTTTCAGGAAAGATTGATTCACTAGTGAAGGCATTCTCATTTTGAATGGGCTCAGAATTATTTTGCATCCTCCTAAGCCAGTATTGTGGCTTACGGGAAAAGCAACACAGCTGTCTCATGCTTAAAAATTAGACTTCCCAACTGCCAGGGAAATGTACTTTAACTGTGGACAAACTTGTGTGATGTACCATGAGAAATATAGTTTAGCCAAGCTGAGGCGGTGTGAAGTGCCCATATTGTACTACTTTAATGAGGCTCTAAAACTCCCAAGGAAAAGCAAAATGCATTCAAAGCATCCAGACAGAAATCAGTTGAGGTGCATAGACTTTAATGGAGAAAACAAGTTTCACAATAGAAAGCAATTTGACAATATACTGTCCACAAACTTCTTGATTTGCAAAACCTGGATTTTGTTTAAAAAATGTCTTCATTAAATATAGAGAGCTTAATCAAGGTCCTATATCACACAGCAATGAGTATGAGCCAGGACCACTCACGGACCCATTTTCCAACTTTTACTTATGAGCAGTAACTCCTAATTTGTACGCAGTCTGTTCTCACTTGTTTTATGATATAAAGATATACTTTCCACATCAATTATCATTGAAGAATTGGGTCCTAATATATTCTGCAATGCAGTTAACATTGAATACAATGCCTAGATATGGAAGACATCCTGAGACATGATACAAACATTAGCTAAATATTTTACTTTGTTTTCAATGTTTTCAGCTGTATCTACTGGTAGAAAACACTATCCGTGGAACACAGCCATTTTTCTCTTTCCTAAATTTCACATTCTTTGGAGGTTTCCTTTTTTATTTTTTTAAATATTTCAAAAGCACAGAGTTTTGAGGAAGCTGGGTACCAAATAAAATAAAAGGAGCTTATATTTATCCATTCTTTCTGGTGTTTTATACATCACAGTGTGTTATCAGTGTCTTTTATAAACACATTTATTGATTCCTGTGTTTAAAATCACTTATCTTTTCCACAAGTTGATGGCATAATTTCCAAAGTTCTTTCAAACTTTATGCTTTTGGCTAAACTGAAGAATAAACAAGGCTTAGAAAGTCCAGGAAAATACCTGTTTTAAAATACAGTACACCTTCATCTACACAATGAGTCAAAACCTTTTTGAAATTACATTGCTGGAAATAATATTTGTGGTGGGGTTTTTTGCATGTGTAGCTCACACTGATATTTAATCTTATAAAAATTCTGACTGAATTTTGAATTAAAGTTCCTAGAGAGGTAGGAGAATATTATTCTTATTGAAAAAACAGTGGCAACTTTTGGAAGATGAAGTGAAGGTCCAGTGATCCAACTAGCAAACCATCCTTTCTCCACTTAGTTTCCTGACTTATTTAAAAGCTCAAATTCACTGAGTATCAGACCCTGTTTTTAGGTAATAACAGATAATAGATCAAAAAACCTAACTGTATTAGGGCTTGCATTCTTTGTTTGCTAAAGTTTATTGCTGTAGGAAATTTCCTTTTTCCATTAAAACTACAATGGAAGCTGTCCATGGACAACTAAATTTAGAGACTATATGTCATATTACAAAATACTTCAGTTTAAATGTGGGATGTACAAAATTTTGTATTTTCTCTCTCAGGTTTCCACTCAAATCTAGAGACTTTCCCATGTAGTCTTCCCATAACTCTTTCTTCATTTAAGCATTTATTTTACATTCTACTTGCAAAAGAGTATTAGTATAAACATTACTACAGGTTTCCCAGTTAAAATGCATGAATTTAATTCTGATTCTGACTTATAAAAATAATGCCCGAATATTACTATGATTCATACTTAATTAAATAATTTTAATTATTTTTTTTTTCTCTTTAGAACCTTTAAAATCTCTCTGGTACTTAGCTTGCCAAATTTTGTTTCCACATCTATGCCTCTTAACAAATCAAAAACAAAAAGAGGAAAGCATAGGTGGTTTGTGATGCCTATAGTTTATTTCTGTTTCATGATGTATATTCTTGTTGTCTCAGACTTTTAATATATTTCCCCTTATAATTCTTTCCTGAGGAACCACATAAGAAACTCCTTTAGTGCTGGACCTGCAGCGGTTTCACACAGTAGCAGACATCTCATTCAAATATTACTGTGTCATTTTGGCCAGTCGGGTACAGCTGTGGAATTAAAATTTTCCAGTTAGTGTGCAATTACACTGGACAATAATTTGTGATGTCTGGATGCAGACAACATGATTATTACATGCCATATACTTTTACAGTTTCATAATAATCTAAAATTGGATTCATTAGTAAAGAATCCCTTATTGATGAAGTTATATGTTTTCTTTAAACCGGAAAAAGAGTCAAACAGGAACAGTTCCATAAGATACTTGGAAGTAAATTTATTTTTCCTGTTTATGTTCACCTTGCGTACTATTAATTTATATATTTTTGTGCATAATCATTTTATCTGGGTAGCAAATGCCTCAAAGTATTCCTTATTTTCTCTGACTTGCATTTTATTGAATGACATAACAGGTCACAGCTATTTTCCATATAACCTCAAATGACAAAAACAAATTCCTGACAGCAATACATCAGTTATTCTGAAAGAATGATTACTTTCTTTCATGATGCATGACTGGCTGGGTGAATGAGGGGAGAGCAGTTGATGTACCTTGACTTCAGCAAGGCTTTTGACACTGTCTCCCATAGCATCTTCATAGGTAAGCTTAGGGAGTGTGGGTTAGATGAGAGGACAGTAATGTGAGTGAATAACTGGCTCAATGGCAGAGCTCAGAGGGTTTTAATGAGCAGTGTAGAGTCTAGTCGGAGACCTGTGGTTAGTGCTGTTCCTCAAGGGTCAGTACTTGGTCCAGTCCTATTCAATATATTCATCAGTGGCTTGGATGAAGGGACAGAGTGTACCCTCAGCAAGATTGCTGATGACACTAAACTGGGAGGAATGGCTGATGCACCAGAAGGCTGAGCTGCCATTCAGCGAGACCTGGACAGGCTGGAGAGCTGGTAAGAGAGGAACCTGATAAAGTTCAATAAGGGCAAGTATAGGGTCCTGTACCTGGGGAGGAATAACCCCAGGCACCAGTACAGGTTGGGGGTTGACCTGCTGGAAAACAGTCCTGCAGAGAAGGATCTGGGAGTACTGGTGGATGACCAGTTGACCATGAGCCAGCAATGTGCCCCTGTTGCAAAGAAGGCCAATGGTACCTTGGGGTCCATTAAGAGGATTGTGACCAGTAGGTCAAGGGAGGTGATCTTTCCCTTCTGCTCTGCCCTGGTGAGGCCGCATGTGGAGTATTGTGTCCAGTTCTGGACTCCTCAGTACAAGAAAGATAGAGAACTTCTGGAGAGAGTCCAGTAGAGACACAAAGATGATTAAGGGGCTGGAGCATCTTTCTTATAAGGAAAGACTGAGAGAGCTGGGTCTGTTCAGCCTAGAAAAAAGAAGACTGAGAAGGGACCTTATCAATGTTTATTAATATCTAAAGGGAGGGTGTCAAGAGGATGGGGCCAGACTCTTTTCATAGATGGCCAGTGATAGAACAAGAGGCAATGTGCAAAAGCTGGAACACAGGAGGTTCCACTTAAACATGAGAAAAAACTTCTTTATTATGAGGGTGACAGAGCACTGGAACAGGCTGCCCAGAGAGTCTTCATCTCTGGAGATATTCAAAACCCACCTGGATGCAGTACTGTCCAACCTGCTTTAGATGAACCTGCTTTGGCAAGGGGGTTGGACTAGATGGTCTCCAGAGCTCCCTTCCAACCCTGACAATTCCATGATTCTGTGATTCTTCCTGACTGCTTTTAAGTTCTGGGGTATGCAAAAATTGACTATCAAGGTTAAGACTAGTAACTGCAGCAGCAACAGAATTTTTTTTTTTTAAAAAAAAAACCAACAACACAGTATTTAATTACAAATTATGGGTTCAGTAGAAAGTGTGTATAATTTTGAATGCATTGAGTGTATGTCACAAAATGAAGTGCTAACAGCACTGGAAAAACATTTCACCTTGTGTTAGTTTATTAAGGTGAGGGTCATTTTCACCATGTCTAAATAGCTGACTTCTGCAATTATATATTATCTGTTTTTTTCTGTCTCCTACTGTTTCAAGCCTTGTATCCCTTTACACCATGTCCACTTAGGCAAAGTTGATTAAAAAAACCCCTAAAAACTAAAAAACAAAAAACAAAAATCAGATTAAATCAAGTTGTTGGGTTTTAAGCATTCTTTCATTCCTAGTTGCTGTTCCCTTTACCCTAGCTCCAAGTTGCTCATTACCTTTTAATCTTTTTTTGCATTAATGCCATTTTCAATAAATAGTTTGGGGAAGATTCAGATGATGTATTCTTATTGTGGAATAAGGAAGAAGGATTTACAATTTTAAGGCTGGTTCAGAATGCCATTAAAAAGCAATTGCTAAATTTCAGTGTTTTAAATCAGTACACTCTTAATAATTTGCATCTTTGAATATTTTAAAGAACCAGCCAAGCATCTCCTTGGATCGTTAATTTTAATTTTAAAAAAGTCTTGCAAAAAACTGGGAATTATAAAGGACTGAAAGAAAGTTAATATATCAATAACTTAAAAGGTAATTGGGATGACCTTGATAATTACTGGCCTGTCAGTATGACATTGATCTAGGCAAAATAATGGAATGACTTAGATGGGATTCAATTAATAAAGAATTACATACATAATTAATTCAAAGGAACAAAGACTACGGAAATTATGCCTTTCAAGCAATCTTGACATTTCTTTTGTTGCTTTCTATTTAGTTAGTTGTTTAAGACAGCAGTAGTGTTAGAATAAAGTTTTCTTCTTGGCCTCACTTTATCTTACATTTTCATCAGCAATGTGAAATAAAATACTATCACTAATTCAGTTTCCAGAAGAAAAAGTCTAGGGGAGAGTAAGTAAAAGGTACCTTGTCTATTATGATCAGGATTGTCTTTTTAAATTTCAAGTAGGCTGTGTTTCTGTATGTGCAAGCGTAAAGTCATTTAAAAGGAAAATCTGTAGATCTTAAAGGATTTTGGTTTGGGATTCTGAAAGAAACTTGGGGCTGTGGTATGGACTGCTAATCTTGAGCTCCTAATAGACAACAGAGGACTGACAATTTGAGAATACAGAAACAATGGGGTTTTGAATAAGAGGAGTATTATCTGTGTTGGTTTTACTATCTGTTTCTACATAAACTCTGTATTTCTAGATTAATAGAGGATTCCTTGATGTTCCAATTGAAGAAAGATGTGGAAAAAATGTAAGCAGGTTCTGAGCGATGAAAATAACTAAAGGATTAGGCAATATACCTTATAATGGAAGACTCCTTGAGCTGAAACTGAAAGTTAAAAGGAAATGGCTTGTTCATAATCCAGAAGTATCAATATGGGAAAGAGGAACTTCAGAAAAGAGCTTTTCAATAAAGCAGACAAGGAGAAAATAGCATTCACTGGCTAAAAGCTAAAGCTAGGGAACATCAGCTCCAAATGAAAAGCACACTTTTAGTAGTGGTTTAAACGGAACTTTCTGATAGCAGTAGCAAATTTTCTGTCAGTGGAAAATAGAAATGGATCATAGAAATGGCTTCTTCTGGTTCAAAAGCCATTAATTCAGCTGGGTTCTGTTTTGTGGGAGAGGAGGCCAGAGAAGATGGTCATGGTGATCCCATGTAGCTTTATTATTATTCACACATCCATTCAGAGCATGCAACTTTAATGCTGCTGTACAATGTAAGAATGCCATGTCTATACATACAGATGTCTCCTGTTTTGACTAAAGGAAACAAAACAGAACCTACTGTATTCCTGGGTATCAGAAGGTTGGAAGCTTTCTGTGTGTTTCTCCCAGAATGAATATTCTTCCTGTGCACTTCCCCTTTCCTAGCCAAGAATAATCAATTTTCCTTAAATTAGACTGATATTCTATACAATACGCTAAAAACCACATATTTTATAAGAATGTAGGTTTCCACCTATGTTACCATACAATCTTTTGTAAATTAGCTTTCTTGATGCCCCTATTCTGATTGTCTGATCACTGATTCAGTACATGAAATTTGCTGCTCAGTAGAAAACTTCTGGTAGCTTTTTGCCAGGCGGTTTATGTGCAGGGTAAGTTGTTGAGGAATCACTCACTGTGAGACATTAAGTTACAGCTAGTTGTTTAGCTTATATCTTACCCGTCTGTGTTAGCACTTAGTGACTTTTCTCCATGTAACAGTATGATCCTTGAAATGTTAATGTTAACTGTTAACTCCTTTCAGCAATGCCTGTAAGACATTTCAATTGAAGGAAGGGTTAAAAACTCCCTGGGTTTAGTAGCAGTAGAAGGGAGCGCTTGAGGGAGCTCCTTATCAGCTTGTGTCTGTCTTTAAGCAAAAGAGAGGGGAAGGAGATGCCTGATACTGAACAAAGTCATCAGAGCACCTCTACAAAGACTTGAGAGCTTGGGAGAGCTTGATTAGGGCCATGATGAGCTAAGCAGTACTGTGCTGGCAGGTAAGCAAGCTCCGCCGGTGGGTGTAATTTCTTAGAGGACTGCCTGTAATAGAAAGTCTACGATGCCTTTTTCAGGGCAAATTCCATGGTTCCTCATCCATCTCAGCTGCAATTGCTGCTTTGAGTGCCAGCAAGAGCTCTTTGGGGATTATATGGGAGTGCCTGGCCTTTACAGTTGTATCCCAACATGCAGAGTACCCTTAAAATCAGGCTGGAGAAGATATGCTGTGGAGAAGCCTTGGCAAGCATACCTTGAATTTGCAAGCAAATTTTTCTTAAAGCTGGTGGCATCACCACTCCCTCCTGCTACTCTCTCACTTGTCCCCCTGCAGCACAGCCAAGGCATACAGTTACTCACTTGCTGTATGGTGTTACCAGTCTACTTACCAGCAGCCTGAAGACCACTGTTGTGGAGAGATTTATTTTGTGCTGGCACATGCCCATCCCTATGCGTGGTGATAGCTCTTGATAGTCATGTCCTATTTCAAGGCCATTGAGTAGGTGAGCTTTGCAAGCTTATGCAACACTGTTCTAGTCCAGTTGGCTAAAGTGATATTTAACCAAGCCAAAGACAGCCTTTTTAATGTGAGGGAGACTGAGTTACTTCTCCCTCTGTTCAAAGTGGCCCAGGAGGCCTCTGAGCTTGCTTCATAAGGAGGTTCCTATGCAGTTTGTGACCATACCTACAGGAGTGAGAGGAAAGGAACAAATATCTCATTTACCAGGGAGTGGGAGACACAAGGCACCCTCACTTTTAAACTCCACCTTTATGGAGTTCATTTTGATTACTAATATGAAGCAAGTAGGGAGACCCCTTACCTGGCCTGTCTGAAGACAATGGTGGGTTGCCACTACTTGCTGCATAGTTGTCAATTCAAAGGTGTTTTGTTCATAGTTGGCTTCCAAAGATTCAGGCTGTTGTAGACCTAACCTGTGTCTGACACCGGTGCAATACCTATGAGGCACTGGAGCCAGAGAAATTACATCCCTTCTGAGTGTACCTATGGCCCCTCCTTTAGTAGACACCATGAGGCAATGTTTCCTGTAAGGGCCTGGAGCTTTTGGTCATCCAACATACCGATTACTCACGCAAATTCTGTTGAGATGTCCTGTGGCAGTGTGATGAGGGCTTTGACGAGTGTTACCCTTGTTATGCCCTGACTGATAGCCTGAGGAAGCAACTGAAGAAAGTCTCAGCTGCAGAGGTGTCCTCAGCTTTATACACTCACAAAGTAAAACGTTAATCACTAAGAAATGGTTCCTTGGGGTTCACTCACTCAACTGAATACACTGAAAGTTCAATTTCAGTCTGACAAACTTTGCTGAGCCCATGCTGTTCCTGAGAGAGATCACAGTGGTGGGTAGTGAAAGCAGTCCAGTGACCACGGTGGGAAAGTGAGATGATGTGGATCTGGGTCCCCACTGAAAGCTGCCATTTCTTTAGTGACGTTTAGCTGGAAAAAGTTGGAGAGCCTTGTCAAAGCTACACCCTGTGTTTAGGCTGGTTAAACTTCCTGACAGCCTAGTTAGTGCTTGAGAGATTTGCTAGGTTAAGGTGTCAGCTTTGCCTGTGCCTGATATGCAGTGTGAGACATGCTTAACAGCTTTCAAAGGACCCATAATAAGCCCCTCTATCCAAAGAGTTTGCAATTGATATTCAATGTTATGATCTGTTTTAATTGAGGCAGAATGGCCATATGAATTGTTACAATTGAAAGTAAGCATAAAAATAGACCAGCACCACTCAGAAAGGAAATACATACATTCATTCAGCAAGTGTAGATTTTTACAGGTGTTCAATGCTTCTGTGCTGTCCTGAAATTTCTCTCAGCTTCAGAAGAGATAGTTTTGTTTTGAAAGTGGTAATTCCTTTCACCATTCACTTTTGGCTGTCCTTTCTCAAAACAGAGAGAGAGAATCTGTCTTTCCTGAACTCCTAGGCCTTATTTGTTTAAGTATACAGAGCTGGAGCTTGTCCATAACTTCTACGTGGTTCCATATATCATATTTTCAGATGCAGTTATCCATTACATTCAAATTTTGTGGCCACCAAGAACATTCTCACTTGAAATCTATAATTCATTAAATTATTATAATACTCCTGAACAATTGAGCAGTAGTCACCTGTACTCCCTCCAGGATTGTAAGTTTTCATGATTGATATGGCACCGTCGCCTCCACACAAGAAGGCAGGATGCAAGACTTTTACTTAAGAATTATCAAGCTATCAGAGATTTTATTAGAAAATATGAGATAATTACCTATTCCGGAGACCAGTATTTCTTGCTACATGTCCAGGAAACCTAATGTTGTCCACAAGCTCGCACAGATTTCCACAAGGCAGTAACTATATGGCTCTGGGCCAACTTCAGCTAACAGTAATTTTGACTTTCCTAACATATCACTGAAAAAAAAAAAAAAAGGTAAAAAAAAAGTAGATTTATTCAAATTTTCAAATTATTATCTACTATAAAATATTTTTCTTTATTTTTTCTTTCTATTTTTGTTATTTATTAAAATTATCATTAAGAAAATTCATTCTAACAGCTACTCCTGCTGACTTGGAAAATGACTGTGGGGGGAGTTTATAGTTGTTGCACACATTATGTATGCAGACAAAGTGTATCTGAAACTCCTCGACCAGTGCTGACACTGTGAGAGAAGCACTTTGTCAAAAGATCAAGCTATTTCCTTCTTATATGCAGGTATGTTCTTATTAGCTGAAAACTCCTTTTGGACCCAAAGTTGTTTGAAATCAATAAGAAGACTCTCTGATGGCTTCTAGTAAATTTAGGAGGGAATAATTTACTTAATTGACCTAAAATATTCACTAGATTTAATGACATTAATGGAAGTCTTAAGACCCTCATTTCATATCCTCTTCATACGCCAAGAATTACAACTGTAGTAATCCAATGAACTACTGTTATCTATGCTTAAGTAGAATGGTAGAATTAATATTGGCCACCTATTTTTCCTTTAACTTTTCAATTAAGCTACCACTTAGTTCTCTGGTTTTTAAGTCAACAAAAAATAGATGTCACTGAGGACAATGTTTGATATGAAGGCAATTTGAAAATTAAGTTATAGAGTCATTGAATAATTTAAGTTGGAAAAGGCTCTTTCAATCACTGAGTCCAACTATTAACCTACCAAGTCCACTACTAAACAATTATAGTGCAGCATTTCCAGTTCTATAAATATATTTGGAGTGAATCAACTGATGAGTTGTTTCTTCATTACTTGTGAGCTCAGACAAGTATTTTACAATATTTCAGATCATGCTGGTTATATGCCTTTTAATTAAAAATATTCTTTTTTTTTTTTTTTTGGACTTACAAAAACAATGATTTTCTAGTTATGCATTTCTTGAATAATAGACTTCTAATAATAGGTTTTCCAAGTCTATGTCTTTAAAGACACTGAATTAGTCTGTGAATAGGAATCTTGTTCTAAATGAACTTTCTTTAAATATAAATGGAAAGATTGTGATTTCTTTTAAGAAATAAGTGGGAGGGGTTTTTTAATTACTCAATAAAAAATTTATTCTTAAAAAAGTTAATGTTTTACAAAACCCTTAAACATTTACAGGATAACTGTAAATCTTATGAGGTAATAATCCTGCAGAAGTCTTATATAGCTTCAACTTTATTAGTATAAGCTAGTAAGAAGGAGAAAACAAAAATGAAATGTATGCAGTTGGTCTTGTTCTGCCTGAGGGACTTGTGAGCTGATTAGGTGACATCACCAGGTACATTCAGAATTACTTCATAAACGCCTATCAAAATTCTTGAACTAGAATTAATGACTTTTAGATATTAGCTGATCAGACCAGAGGATTCTTATTTTGTGATGCTTAACATATCCAAGACTATGACTAATTACAGTTAAAATAATAAGTGTAGTGGCTCCAGACATTTCTCTAGTAGTTCTAGTACTGAACATTTCACATAGAAGAGCTTGAGTATAAATTTCTCAGCTTTCAGAGAGGTCAAAACTACATACAATGGTATCCGTATCTGTATCATCTGTGATGATTTTGTGAGCACAAACCTGAGTCAATAGCTAAAACTGATGATTAAGCAAGTCCAGCTTCTCTCCCAATTGGAGTACGAGAGTGCCAGAAAGAAAAGTACTAGTTGTCTTATGGATAAAGTCTCTTTTATGGTGTTTGCACATAAACCTGAACTTTTGGAAGCATCATAGGTTTACCGTTCAGATGTAGATATACTTTGGATATTCTTCAGAATGGAATATCTAGTTGGGTAAAAAATAGATATGTAGACCAAATGAATTGGGGGCTTAGTGAACTGTGGAAAGGAGCTTAGTGAAGGGTATTGTGGTCCAGACTAAATGGTAGTTCTACAATTTCTTATGGAAATACTAATTTATATTTTTATATTGATGAATGGGTCTTTGAATAAATAGGAGTTGTATAGGGTGCACTATTTTGAAACCGACGATGGGTTTTATATTATGCAGTCAAATCCGCATATAACCTGAAACTCCCACAGTTCTGAAAGTCTTTAGATAGATTGCATCTCTAATTAGACAAATCTAAACTTAATTTTCTATTGAGAGCGAACATATAATTTTAAAGAAAGCAGTAAATATTTCATCTGTTTCAAGTTTATGGTGCAATGACTTCCTTGTATATTTCACATCGATAATAGAAAAGGGGATACTAAATGTGTGTTCTATTTATAATATAGTAGCTTAGAATGGCAGATATTCACTGGTTAGCCAAAATTAGGAAAAATTGAAGACTCTAGATGAAATATGTGATGGAGAAACTATAGCTGTAGTTTTTCCAAGGGAAGAGGGAGGGGGTGTTACTCTGAATATAAGTACATAATTCAAAATAAATTCTTAGGAAAAACAATTAATTCAAAATCTGGAAGTGAAATTTAGCCACTTAGTACCAATGCACCACTGTAGTCAAACAGTACCAAATTCAGTTTATCACAAAAATCTTTGTTTCGATACCTCAAAAGCCAAGCTTGTCCAAGCTTGCTACAACCAGACTGACAAAGTAGTATATATGGATGAGTTATGGGGAAGAACAACTAGTTTGGGAACAGCTTTCATTCTATCAGGATTTGTATTCCATCTGTTGGGAATGGATTCAAATCCATTTGGCTCTGTAAACATGTAGCTGATAATAGTACATGTTGGAATATGAATTTACAGGAAGTACTAAAACTGTTAATTACAGGGAGGAGAAATTAAGGCTGCAGCAGAAGCAGAAATTTGATACTGTTTTCTGGTCTTACCAACAAACACAGAAGCAGACGTTTCATTTTAGCAGTTTGGTTATAGAAATTTTACAGAGCAAACACTCTTGTTTTATCAGGCAGTTCTGTGCTCTTCCTTAGGCTGGCAACATGATCTAGCTCTAGTGAACAAGGGCTGAAATATTAAGTCTGGGTAACCAGGAAATGCTATCAGCCAGCTTCCTAATTGTCTGCTGGGAATCATCTGGGGAAGCTGGGAGTAGAAAGGAACTCTGCTGAGATTTATTTAGTAAAGTTTCTGCATCATTAACTGCTTATTCTGAGCCATGGCAAATAATTGAGAAAGTATCCCTTGAGAACTATTTGATTGTTGGGATTTTGCTTCATAATACAGTTGACTTCCATAAGCCCTAGAGGAGATGCCTATACTTTCCTTATCTGGATAAGTATTTTTGCAAATTTAACTAGCAGTTTTGGGGGGTTACAGCCTGGTACATCCAGATGGTGCGTAAATATTTTAAATGGCAGTTGCTCGAGTAACCCTCTCTCTTCAGACTCAGAAAATAAAAACAGTCTTTCATCTTTGTTCTGTTCATCTAATAACTGTCCTCAAAAAGCCTTAAACTATTATAAAAATAGGGTCCAACAAAGCTTTGACTGCTCTTTAATCCCTGAGAACATGCTTGACACCTTCTAGGGATTTTCTGAGGACTCAGCACTTTTTATGAGTTTAGATACTGTGGTTCTTGGACAAGGAAGATAATCGGTTTCTGTTGCTTTCCTTTAGACATGAAATACAATATACAATGTACAATGTAGCGGCAGCATAGTCATGAAGAGATGAATCAGCTGCAGGACTGCAGAAAAGGACAAATCACATACCATACCGTGAGAGCAAATTAAGTTAAAACCACATACACTTATGCTAACTGACATGTTGATGAATCCAAATTACCCTAAATAGTGTCACGGTCAGTATCACATTAGTCAACTTGGCTCTTGACAGTTGTGGTGCAGTTCAGTGCTGTGTAGGAAGTGAATCTTGCCTTGCTCAAGAACATGTCTTCTGAGCTTTCTGAGAGTGATCCTACCTGGGCAATGTGATGTAAAGCATCAAAAAGGGACGTACAAAAGCAGTGTGAAACTTGAAAGTAATCCACTGCACTCCTGAAAAAAGGAACAGAAGAAGGGTCTTGCTGTCTTGTGTGGGGGAAGTTCGGTTTCTGTCATGTCAGTCTAAATTTGCATTTCATTTCCATTGCTTCAAAATTAATAAGGGTTTGAAAGTCTGTAATAGAAAAAGATTACATTCTTTTATTAATATTTTAAGACATACACACTAGATCTAAAACACTGAAAAGAAAGAACTTATTAATTAATTTTGTTCAGCAGGAGTGCATTCAGTATTCCAATTGCTTATCCAAATGTAAATCCATGTGGGGGTTGATCAAATATTCTTTATAATGTACCTAATTAATATTAATCTTAAATTAATTCCTGACAGAGTTGTTTTTTTTTTCTGTGATGGTAAAAAGGCCTGTTTGAGAGTATTAGTATTACCAACAAAAAAACAGGGCAAGGGTTATGAATTAAACTTAATGTTTATATATGCAACACTATATTTATAACAGGAATATGATTGCTTTGATTTAATCAAACTATGAACAAACTTTTATCTAAATATTCTGTTTCCCCAGATGCTACAGAAAGCTAGTATTGATTTGTCTGATGGATGGATGAAAGCCATCACTGCAGCTATGACAACTTGGGAAAACCTGAATAGCATATGTAATTAAAACCTGACTCACATATAAGGTGAGAAAGAATTATGGTAGCACAAAGTGTT
The DNA here is from genome assembly GCA_907165065.1 of Caprimulgus europaeus. The sequence continues at coordinate 20,905,001 of OU015527.1, forward strand.
ACATTTCTGAAAAATCAATCCTTTCTTGATGAGTTTGGAAGCATCAAGTATGGTTTGTTTCTGCTAGTAAACAGATTGCTGTGGCTTTTAAGAATGTTGAGGTTCACTGCTTTGTGAGGGAGCCTGGGGAGTCTCTGATTTTGTTTAAGTATTAGTCAAGTAGATGCCTGTAATTTAAGAGAACAATTGAGAAGATGGAAATTACAAAAAGGATTCAAGACTGTCCGTATGGTGAGGAATGATGAACTTTGAGAAAGACTTCTTTGTGACGGCATTATGTAAAATACTGGCTATATTTAGGTAAGATCTGATGGCAGTCAAGCAATTTATGAAATATTTTCTGAATTATAGTTCTACTGGTTTTGTCAGCATAAGAAACTACTTGTTTTGTGGAAAGTGTATTCAAAAGTTTTGAGAAACTGAAATGTTTTGTTATCATAAGGACTTTTTAAAGTTTAGGTCTTTTAAAAATTTCTATTTCCCTTGACAGTCTAACTTTTTTGATTAAAACTCTGCATGCTCAGAGGCTTAAGAGCTTTTATTGAATTCACCTTAACAGAGTATTTTACATTCCAGATCAAATGAAGTGTTGTGTTTGAAGCTTTTCCCCCTTTCTCCTCCTAAAATTTATTTTGATTTCCAAAAAAACTGGGTTTTTTATCATTAGAATATTTAGAATATTAGCATAAAGAGAATATTAGAATATTAGAATACTAGAATATTTATCAAAATAATATTATTTAACACATTTGGGCAATATGTGGCCACTTGCTATTCTATTCAAGTATGTACCTATATCTAAGTATATTTTTCTGAGTGATGCAAGAGTTTTTCTGAGGTTAAAATATGCCAAAGAAAAATTATGCTAATTGTTGTCACTCATTTAGATTAATAAACTGTTGTTAGTGAGCTCTTGTGGAAGGTTAATGCCTTCTGATTACCCTTCAGGTTAGGTATAGAAATTCATTGTGACAAAGCAGTCCAAGGCAGGTTTAATTCTCTATTGCCAGCTTTCTTCATTAAAATTGTTTGGATTGCTTGGACATACAATATTACCATAATAACTACTGAAATTAGTTTTTCAACGTATATGCCTGCAGAATTTCAGCAGTTATCAGTGGAACTTCTTTGTCTTAAGGTCTTGAAGTACTAAGCCATTTTGCTGAAAGCTAAGATTTTCTCTATAAATAACATTTTGCTTTGTATTTTTTATTCTTTCTGATTATCTTACCCTGTTTCAGTGGTCTCTGGACCTAGTAGCAGGTATCCCACAGGTGAGAATGCCATTCCAATAACCTATTCTATTTGCCACGACAGATTTGTAGAGGGAAGACGGAGAACAGAACAGTGAGTAGAGCTCCGTTTGAAACAAGGAAGTGTTTTCCTAAGGGTCTAAAGATATTTTCTTACAGAAGTTGTCAGTTACCATCAGTGTGCACATTTGTTTGGATGTAGGAGACTAGTCTACTGTATTCACAACTACCAGTACACATTGTAAACTATTGTTGTGAATAAATGGTCTCTGTAGAGAAGTCCAGCAGGCTCAATTCATTTTAAAGTTCTCCTTTGTAATAAAAACTAACTGAAATAATTAAAACAAAGAAAATGCCTTCATTTTTCTTTGCTAATAGTACAATAGTAACAGAAAATACATATCATATTCTGTTTGTGCAGTTGAAAATCATTATTCTCATACACTGTATTTGTTATGTCCCTGTTGTTTTGTCCCTGCTTCTACCGATGCTTTACCTGAAGGCTCTGTTTTTCCATGGAGGAGTTTTTGCCATGTTCTGGAACTCTAAATCTCTTTAACTCTTTCTTACCGACTCTGGAAAAGCGAATGTAGCATCTTTCAACTTTACTTTCAGGTTTGGAGGTCTGCCTAAATTTTTCCTTCAACAAAAACTTCATTTAGCAAATGATAAGAATCAATAACCAATAAAGCCATTCTGGTCCAATTACTATGACAGAATCTTCTGTGGTCGTTTTCAGGTAGTTACAGTATATGCATACAGACAAATTTATACAGATAGATATCTATGTGAACTTCTAATGAGAATATTAGCAAACTGGAGTGCAAGGTTTTGCTTTTGTTCCTAATAATATGATAATTACCTCCACCCTTACCTACTTCTATTGCTGTATGAAAAAACTATTTGTAAGAAAAAAGTGTCCAGATGAGAGAAACATTTCATATAGTCCTTTGTTAACTCACTGAATTGCTTGTAAGTCTGTGGTGTGAGCCCAGGTGCTTGTGCAGGATGATGCTGCAGTGCATGCATGTCTGTGAGCAGGACAACAAGTTTCTCCCTTCCCAACCTGGGCCAAATGCCCTGGTATCCCGAAAGAAGAGAGTGGCTGAAGGATTCTGCTCGTGATCTGACATGGTGGGGGAGATGAGGGACCTAGGTGAACACGGATGAACATTGGCTTCTTTTCACAGTCATGCTGGCAGCTACCTGGTGCCAGACAGAGCAGCAGCATGCTTGGTGTCACTTGCACATAACAAGGAAGGAAGCAGAAGACACAGCATGACTGAATGTGCTCCCTGGGCAACGGCTGGTGTGTTACCTTACACACAAGGTGCTTGACAACATACACCAGCATCACTACCCCGCTCCTCGGTAAGCTGTGTCAGACCTTGCTGATCAGCAGTAAACAATCGTGCATTATTTGCAACTTCTGTTCCTTCTTCTGCTTTTGTTTTATTTTTGTGAGTAAGCTCAATTTTTGCTCCCCTCAGTGCCTCTGTGTTTTGCTTCACTAGGTAGATAAAGTAAAATAAGTAGCTGTATCTACTTCTGGTGTGTACTGCTTTGAACATCAGCTCTTTGTGGATGCTGTGCCTTGCACTGGGATTTTGGCAGGGTGCAGATGAAGGCAGAGGGCTTTCATCTGCCATCTCTCTGCAGGTACCTTTGAGCTCCTCAGCTGCAGTCAGAGATCTGGCTCAGGATGTTTTGTATCAGTGGTATGCCTCCTTACTGAGTGGCATTTGCTGACACAGCTCAGAAATTCCCACTGAAAGAGAGGCCCTGTTAAGTGTATGAGACAGTGAAACAGTATTTGTTGTGATCACTGCTCAGATCGGCTCGATCATAGCTTGAGGGCCTAGCTTTGGACTAAAATAGTCTGCAGCAGGTTTCCATGATCTGCTGGACCATCATGTAGGAAAAGAAGAATTGCTTTGACGAGAGCTTGTGAATAGTGTATGTTTAGACAGTCTTAGCTGGTTTTTAGCAATTTAAAAATACTACTAACCCTGCCAAGCTGTCTTTGGAAGGTACTTACAGGGGGTTCAGGACAACACCAGTGGGAATAGGTTGTCTTTCTGCATCCTGAAGCTGAGTCTGGAGCTGTGTCAGCTTGTTTGGCAGCACCACTTCACCATCCAGAGCTGTGCTCTGACCTCGGGGGATGGATGATAAGAGAGCCCAAACTGAGGAAAGTGCATTTTACTGTTAAAAAAAGGAATAGCATAAACTTGTACAAATCACTAAGTTGGGCAATGCAATAAAGCCTATGAGGCAGGAGAAAAGAGGATTGAATTTGAAGCTTCTGCTACTAGTTATATATGTTGTATGCAGCTATTATGGTATGGAGGCATTGTTCAAAGTATATTTTTTAACACTGAAGATTAAGAAAGGCCATTGTTATTCTCAGAACTATTAATATGAGTTTCTATTAATAAATATGAGGAAATAATTTACAAAATTGTACTTTCATAATAAGATAATGAAAGGCAATAACATTTTCTGTGGTAAGTCTTTTTTTACTCATCAAGCTCAGTCTGCAGAATAAAATTGAAGGCAGTGAAATTCCAAAAAAGTACTGAAACACTCCAGTACTGGCTGTTCAGATTCTGCCTGGAAGTTGTGCTGTTGCTGTTCAGTTCCAGGAAATTAGAACCAAAGTAACTGGAAGGAAACGGATGAACTCCTTCTTGGGATGGAAGCCAAGCTGAATATTCTACAAAGGTTCTTATGTTGTGTCAGGGTATCAGGGGAAAATTTTCATCCACCCTTCCTTTTTGGTGCATATGATTACAAACATACAGGTTTTGATTGTTTCTTTCTTCTGTCTTTCTGTCTGAAAAGTTTTATACAAATGTCTTAGAAAGTAGTGTAGGTGTAGGTATTAATAAATGGAGGTGGAAGCATGTGAAGTTCTTTGAAGCAGAAGTGGAAAAAAAAAACCTATGTTAACTGAAAATTCCCAGTAGTGTGAAAGGCAGTCCCTCTTGAAAAAGTTTCTTAAAACTGTAAAGGTACATAATCATAAGCTCAAACAAAATTTTTCCTGTAGCTTTGAAGGTCTAACATTGTGATGAGATGGCTATAAAAAACTACAGCCGTCAGTGGGTGTAGTGCTTAAAGAAATTATTCTGTGGGCATACGTATCATCCAAAAAAAGCCCTGTGTAAATACACTTTAAATCAGTTTGCTTAATGAAATAAGCTATAACTGTAAACTGCATAAGTGACTGTAAGATCAGCTAAAATAACTACTAAAAGCTGCTTCTCCAGTAGATTTTTTTCTGGAGAAGCACTGTACTACCCAGCACCCAGGAAATATTTGGCATCGTTCCCTATGCTACTGAAGTAGGGCTGCAGAGTACCTGTGTTATTTTCTGTATGCCTCCCACCTAAGTATTGACAGGAATAAACACTAGGCAAAAATTTCTCATTCTTCTGTGTGTTTATTTGATCAACATGAAAAATATATAGAATGGCAACAATTTTTTTACAATTCTTGAAGAATGCCATAAGATGGGAGAACATAAAACTTTATAGCCTAGAAAAGAGAAGTCCTACCGCAGAGGTTGGGGGATGGGGAATGGCATGATGACAGCTTATAAGATGTCTTCAAAGTAATAGTACAAATAAAAGAAGAAAATATCTTAGGCCCAAACAAGGAAGAGAAAACAATGCAAGTTTGGACTCCGAGTATTCAAGTAAGGAAACTGAGTAACAGGGAGGTAGAAATTCTAAGGAAAAAGATAGGGCTGTTGGGAACTTCTGATGGGATTGACATGGAAAATCTAGTGTGACCGAATGGGTGTTTTCTGGCTCTGTTTCCTGTGAAACATATCCTTCTACTTCCTCTGCAGCTACAGAAAAAGCTTGTCTGCTGTGGGACTACTGTGATGGTATTGCTATAGGAAGAGTGCAGGAGTCTTTTTATCTATTTATACTCATTTTATGCATGCAGCATTAGTAGAGGTGGTCAGGTAAAGCTCAGTACTTCTGGTTATAAGTAAGTCAAGTTTCATATTTAGGTACCTTAAAAAATGCAGGAGAGGAAAGAGAATTATTTTGAAGCCTAAATCTCCACTTTTCTAAGACTAACTTGTGAAAGGGAGAATGTGAATTTAGTGATTTATCAGCACACTATGAAAACTGCTAGTGTAATGGGAAAAAGAAAGAAGATATATAAATACTCAATTAGCTCACGTAATGTTCTTACATGTACACATTTTCATAAAGTGTTGCAGTAGTTTGCAAGCTATATTTATTACTCCCTAGATTCACTTTGTTCTTTCATAGAATCATAGAATAGTTTCCTTGGAAAAGACCATTACGATCATCTAGTCTAACCATAAACCTAACACTGCCACGTTCACCACTAAAGCATGTCCCCAAGTACCACATCTACACATCTTTTAAATACTCCCAGGGATGGTGACTCCACCACTTCCCTGGGCAGCCTGTTCCAATGCTTAACAACACTTTCAGTGAAGAATTTTTTTTCCTAATATCCAACCTAAACCCCACCTGGCAAGGGGAGGTTTCAGTGGAATTGAAATGTTTGTAGGTACAATTTGGTACTACGTCCAAAATCACCTATCAGTATCCATATCTTGGCGGAGACCAGTTTACGGTATTGTAAGTAAGTGATTCTTCACTGACTCTCAGTGTTTTTGCTAGCCTAGACACCTAGCAAAGCCTGCCCATTTTTTAAAATTAGCAGATTTTCCTGGGTCATGAGAAATGGGCTGGATCTCCTAAAGCAGTTTACCGAGAACAAATGTATAGTTCGTGTGCACTCTTCAAGCAGTGGTGGTTTCCAATAGTGGAAACTGTAATGGGAAAAATCTGTCTCCTGTTTCAAAATATTAAAGCTGCACCTCCTCCAGACTTCTTCCAACAGCCCTTCCAGGACCAACCCCTACACTAACTTTAATACAGTGGGTGGTTCTGTTCAAGTGAACCATTTACTGTGTTACGATTTGTTTTCAATACATTGAAACATATTTCCATAATGATTCACCAACTTACTATCAAAATATTAGCTTGATATGACTCTATACAGTGTAAGCAGCTGTATTTGTCTAGTGCAGTAGTATAATGAAGGTATTGATGGAAAGAACCTTGTCTCATACAGCATTGTGCTAAGCTAATACAATGGCACAGAAACTTGCTAAGACACTGTAAGTTATTAAAATATGAATAGTTAATATTGATATACAAAATACATGAATGCTAATCCTGCCCATTTATTTTCTAGATACTGCCTTGGGGCATAAGGAAATTGTGTTTTTCTGATAAGTTCAAGACTTGTACCACATGAGCACATGTGTTGTCCTGACAAGGTTAAGAATAATTTTCTGCTATGTAAACATATTAGAAGTCTGAAGTCTTTTTAATTACGCCCAGCTTTGAGCCTTTGATACTAACTTATTGACTTTTCTAATTGTGTGAAGAATTTTTCTCTCTTTATTGTCTCCATTGGAATTTATTAGTAATTTCTAGAACACTTCAAAACTCTGTAAATTCGAGCTGCTAGTTGTGGCTTTGCTCTATTTGTAGACAGAACAGCCTGTGCTTTGTCCTTTACATTAATACAAACTATACTTTTGGGGTGTCAGACTTCCCATGACATAGGGCTGTTCTGACCTGTTATCCTGGGGTGTACTTAGTCATATGAGAACTAGCAAGAAGCCTGTAAAGATCTGAGGGAAGAAATCAGCTCTGAAAGTCTAGCCTTTGTCAGATAAGTATTATGTATCTGCAGCATAACTTTTCTTCATGAAGTATTCTAACTTTTCCTGAAAAGAATTCATGGAATATTTAATTAATTCCTGAATGTGTCTGGAAAATGACACATGGGAAAAAAATTTTCCTGTAAAACTACTTGCAAATTTGGGGCTAAGATTAGCACTGATATACACTACATCTGTGTATTATCCAGAGAATTAAAACTTCACCTCTTCTGCATGTTTCCAAGGCAGCTTTTCATACAGAATCTCAGTATTCAAGGTTTTTCTCTGCATACTAGCCAGCTGCTTAGAATTTCTAGTTATTTTGGGGAAGAAACATTCTGCGTCAGCTGAGAAATGTTTAAGATTAAGTTAGCCAAACAGTTTGGGATGGGAAATTGCAGATACCATATGGAAATTATATTCATATTACCATAGAATACATAGTATTACAAATGAAATGCAGTTATGTCATGAAGTTGGCATATGAATAGATACACAAAAAGGGCATATATATGCAGATCTGTTTAATACAAAGTTACTTGTGCATGCATATAATTTAAATGAACGCAAAAGAACTTGTGTTGCAATTAATATAGAAACCAACTACAGGAGATGTTGTGCATATGAAGCTTTTGTGTGTTTAATACTATGCCAGGCAAAAACGATTCAAAATCTGATTGACTTCTGGGTACCAATACGGAAATAACAGTCAAATACTAATTATTATTTAGAGACACCTAGAGAACATACTTTCCTTGATTTAGGACATAGAGAACATTTAAGTGAAATCAGAAAAAATAAGATCACCAGATGGAGCATTCTGTGGCCAAAAAGGCAAACTGAACTTAATCAAGTTCAAAACAAGACCAAAGATGACTAAAAATGCAAAAGGAGATGTTGAAATTGGCAGCGGAAGAAACATCTTTATCAGTATAGGAGAGCATGCTATGGCTTTAAAATGTAAATAAATCAATCATAAGGAATATTTGGTAAACAATAATGAGTATTAACATTGCATTTTTAAATGATAAGAGGGAAATAGCATTGTGATACTGTGTTGCTAAAGAGGATTGAAGGCTTGTACAGAAATCTGACTGACTTCTAAGCGAATTAATGTCTATATAAACAAATTTGGCAGGTGACATTGAAAAGAGAGAACCAACATAAACTATTGCAGACAGAAGCCATCTTTTGGAAAGTGTTACAAATATTGATGTCATTTTATTAGAGAATAAAGGCATTTTTGAAAAAAGTTGCATATAGTCTTGATTTTTTTAAAAAAATGTAACTTTAAAACATTACATTTCTGTATAACAAAGTTCTTGGAGAGATGTCCCTCATGGAAGACACGTCGTGACAACAGTCTACTAGGAAATCTGGAAAGGAATTCAAGCTGGTTGTTCTTCAGGGATGTATCTTATCTATTATGAAAATTGTGAAGAGAAACAGGTAGAAGACTACCTCTCAGCCTGATGAGTCACAGGTAATATTCAGTCTCTGTGGAAATACCAATGAGGCCTGAGGCAGTCTTAGTAGAATCCCCTGATAAAGACAAAAATAAATTTAGGACATATCATTAGATGCATCTGTTGGAAAAAAGTAACGGTGAAGTTGAGGGAGGCATACCCTCCCTCAGACTCAGAGGACATGAGGATGAGATGAAGATACAAGCTGGCAGAAGCCATCACAGGTGTAGTTTTAAAGAACTGGAAGACAAACAAGAAGTTATTGGAGAGCGTTAATGCATAAAATCCCAAAATTGTGGAGAAGGGAGGGACATGGGAAAAAATAAATGGTAAGGACTGCAGTTTTTTTAAAAGTCTGATCAGAGTACATATGTCTGCAGAGATGGGACATTGGAGTGACTATAATCAATAGACATTTCGTCTTACCTCAGATCCAAAACTTTCTGATTGGCTTGGCTCTAATCGCAAGATGGTTTTTAAATATGATATAAAATGTGACTAAAACCAATAAAAGATAGAGCTCAAGGTGCTTTGTTTCAAAATAAAGTATTTTGTTTTTTCATTGCAAAATTCCTACTTTGTTTCAAAAGCATATATAATTCTAGAGGTAAAAGGAAAAGACTAAACAAACTTAAGTAGGTAGCAATATCATTAAAACATTGTGGAATAAATTGGGTATTGCCTATCATCTAAGTGTGACTGTGATTGTATGCTCATTCTTCATTACCTAATTGGGAAGCAGTGTAGTCTCAGTCAAATTTCTGTGGGAAAGTTTTTAAGCTAAGTTACATATCTTTGCAATTGAGAAACATTAAGAATGTATTGGTATATTTTGATAAGCTGGCTAAAAAATCAATGTTTTGCTCAATGTTAATCCTAATTAGAGAAGGGTGGCAAATTTTGCTTAGCTCTGATTTTCTGTGATGAGTTCTGATTGCTGTTCAATTACATGAGGCCTCAGAAGACAAGACCTACTTTTCAGCCATTTGCTAGGGTAAAGGATGTGTTTATAATTGTTTGGAATTGTTCAAACAAATTAGTTTTCCAATATTCTTCCAAAGAAAATATTTTCAGTACTTAGGAGTCACTGTAGACCACATGACCTGTTCTAATTTTTTTTTTCTTTACTCCTTAACTTAAATAAAACCTGTATCCCAGAAAAGAAGCAGGTTCCCAGAAGGCTGCCTGCTACTGTGGGGCAGTTGGAAGGTTTTCCACCCTAGATAGTGATTTATTCTTTGGCATTCCTGTAACAATCTCACAATCCTAGCAGTTTCCTCCCTAGGTAGATATGTGGTCATTGTAGTGACTTGCTTCATTTTCTTTTGCCATTCAAAACCATGAAATCTGTCCTCCTCTTGGGACTATACAGAGTAGCACTTTTTAGCATTCTACTAATATGCGAGTCACCTCAGGCAAAGGCCTGAGTCTGTTGTAAGTTACTCTGGAGCTGATCAAACAGGTGAAGACTTGGGTGGGAGGAAAAACAATTTCCTGCCTTTTTAGTCTCTGAAATTGAGATAACCAAATTCATATGCAACTTAATATCCAGTTCTAAATGTCTAGAAATACTACCTCTCTACTTTAGGTGGCCAGCTATAATTCAGAACTCAGTCTTTTGGTACCCAGTCTCTAATTATTTTCAGTACTTAGAAATTATTCTACACTGCCTTCTGGCTGATAACCAAATGCAGTGTCTTGTGGCAATTGTTAAAAACCTCTGCAAAATTCAAAAGGTACTTGCTGGATATTTTAGTATATATATCGTAAATATTTCATATGTCTTCCCACAGATTTTTTTTGAGACAGTGAGGGAAAAGGTAGGCTTTGAAATAACATTTAGATAGACTCTGGCTCTGAAATTATTAATGAAATAGTATGACACAACTTTGTGGAAATACACTGAAGTGGCAGTAGCACTAAGCTTATCTGGGAGGCAGAGCGTAGGCAAGTGACTTTCTCCATTTTACCACTTATCGGAATGCTGGTCTGCCTCTGCAATCTTAGTCCATTATTTTCTTGCCAGCTCTGATTTCTTCTATGATGCATTTTTACACTGAAGGGAAGATGCTGGCACAAATATAGCTGTTTTTTCTTGTTACTTACCTACTATCTTGTTTCATCGTCAGTAGATTTTATGTGGAGAAAAAAGGTCACGTCTGCCATCTGACTGCTAAATGTTATGAAAGGTGCAATCCAAAATTCCTTCCTGTATACTTAAACCATTACAATTATATGTTATTGTGAGGAGCGGCACCATTATCTTGTCTCAAAGATTGTCTGCAAGATCCTTGGCAAGATTGTTTTCATGATACCACTGAGTTTTGGATACCCTGCCCACTTGTGAAATGCCCTGCCCGCAGGAGGTCTTCTTCCCGGACATGTCCCTGCCCTAGTGCTGGGGGGCACAAAGAGTCGTGCCATTGCTATGGTAACCACAGCCCTCGAAGGGGTACTTAAGGAAGACCTGCATGGGCAACCACGAAGGGGCGGGAAGAAAGAGAGAGAAGAAGAGGGACAGAGAGGATGACCACCTGACTGCCTGACTGCACCATGCCACGCTGCACCACTGCTGGAACAAGCTACTGAGACCTCCTCACCCGCCCCTTCACCATCGCCTCACCTCTGGACCCGTGGTGGTGACTATTCTTGCTGCCCTATCCCGACTCCTTGCTTCATTTCCATCTTTCTTTCCATTCTGTCCTATCGCTACCCTCCTTATTACTTAATACTTTTGGTAATAAATGGTGTTTTGGGAATGCGGCATTTGACCTCGTTTGCGTCTTAATCTTGCTCTTGGGAACATATCGAAACCTTTCCCCAACATCGGATCGGGATATTTGAATGATCCCGACATCGGATCGGGACAGTTATACCTAGAAGTGTTATCATCATCTTTTACTATTTAACTCACATGAATATCTGAGTGATGTTATTTCTTCTTCTGAGAGGCTGTATCCTGTGTGTCCTCAGACCTCTGAAAGGAACAGTGCTACACACATGCTCACACAAACTTATGAAACAGTATGACTTGGTTGGGTTTTGCAGACTTTGATCTATTTTTTATGGAAAACTTAAATTTAGTGGAATAGCTATAAAGATATGAGAGATGTTTTTCACTCCTGATGCATTTTAATCTCTTTTTCACCCTTCTTTGCCCTCTGTCTATCTCATTTAGAATGCACTGTACAGTAGAAGTTGTTTTCTCAGGTAAACACCCCTCTATGGGGTTTTTTTTTAGTCTTTAAAAAAAAAAAATTTAGTTCGGGTGACTTCGAGAAGCAAATATTCTCATGTGTATGTGTATTAGGTTTGTGTGGCAAGGTTTTGGTAGCGGGGGGGAACACTACATGGGGGTGGCTTCTGTGAGAGAAGCTGCCAGAAACTGCCCCCATGTCCGACCCAACACAGCCAATGCCAGCCGGCTACAAGAAGGGACCTGTTGCTGGCCAAGGCCCAGCCCATCAGTAACGCCTCTGTGATAACATAATTGAGAAAAAAAAAAAAAAGAGAAGAGAGGAAAAAAAAGCTGCACACTTTGCAGCTGGAAAGAGGAGTGAGAAGATGGAAGAGAAACAACTCCACAGACACCAAGGTCAGTGAAGAAGGAGGGGGAAGAGGTGCTCCAGGAGCCGGAGCAGAGATTCCCCTGCAGCCTGTGGTGAAGACCATGGTGAGGCAGGCTGTCCCCCTGCAGCCCATGGAGGTCCATGGTGGAGCAGATGACCACCTGTAGGCCATGGAGGACCCCATGCCAGAGTAGATGGATGCCTGAAGGAGGCTGCGACCCCCATGGGAATACCATGCTGGAGCAGGTTCCTGTCAGAACTTGTGGTTCCCATGGAGAACAGGTTCCCACTCTGGAACAGGTTTGCTGGCAGGACTTGTGACCCCGTGGGGGACCCTCACTGGAGCAGTCCCTCCCTGAAGGACTGCACACCATGGAGTGGACCCATGCTGAAGCAGTTCGTGAAGAACTGTCAGTCATAGGAAGGACTCATGTTGGAGAAGTTCATGGAGGACTGTCTCCTGTGAGAGGGACCCCATGCTGGTGTGGAGGAAGGAGTCCTCCCTCTGAGGAGGAAGAAGCTGCAGAAACAACGTGTGATGAACTGATCTCGAGCCCCCATCCCCTGTCCCTCTGTGCCTCTGGGGGGAGGAGGTGGAAAATTGGGAAAGAGATTATGGCTGGGAAGATGGGAGGGATGGGGGAGGTGTTTTAAGATTTGCTTTTATTTCTCATTATCCTCTGATTTTGATTGGTAATAAATTACATTTGTTTTTCCCCCAAGCCAAGTCTATTTTGCCCGTGCCAGTAACTGGTGAGTGATCTCTCTCCGTCCTTATCTCCACCCACTAGCCTTTTGTTATATTTTTCTTCCCCTGCCCAGTTGAGGAAGGGGAGTGATAGAGTGGGCTTTGGTGGGCATCTGGCCTCTAGTCAGGGTCAACCCACCACAGTATGGAAATTCCTGCATGCCTTCTTCCTTGTCCATTTTACTGAACATTTCCACATAGAAAGAAGGACATTGCATTGCTGTTACAGTGACAATCTAAAGACGAAAAAATCCACACTACTGGAGCTAATTTTAATCTAGGAATGTGTGGTGATGAGGTATGTGCATTTGTTCCCTGCTTCATTCCTTTCAGTCCTTAACACAGACACAGCTCGCTGCAGATGTTCCCTCTAGATCTTACTTCTGGGGTAATTGCTCCGCACTCGAAATTTACTTTCACACACTTACTGCTATAAAGCTTATTTTGGACTCAGAGATTTTATAGTTATGATTGTTAGTGATATTTTCTTTAACTTCATAAGACAACTATTCAACTGGTATCAATTAGTATTGTGTCTCTGACTTCAACAGATCTATCTCATGTTGCCACAACCACAAATTTGGCCTAACATTTCTATGGCTTTGCAACATGTTCCTCTGAGAATTCCTTAATTAACATCAAATTGTCATCAACCCATTCTCCCCTCCTCCTGCTAATTGATACTACTGTGGTGCACGCAGACAAGGAACATATCTGTGAACTGAGTCTTGTTCTGGATGACCATTATTGTATGTTGGTCTTTTTACTGGAGACAAGATATTGCAGGTGAAGAAAGATGCTCAGTCTTTCCAAATATGTTTAATTTCTCATTGAAACTTGAGTTTCCACGTGTTTTTTCATTTTTTTTCCAACAGTTAGTTTCTCCATCCCAAGTTAAACATTATAGCATTGTTAAACAAAGACAATAGAAATGGTGGATGATATGAAAGCAATTAAGAGTAAGGGAAAAGAGGACTGACCCATTTATTCTACCTCATTACATCCTCCTGCTTTGATGTTTTTAATATTTTGAAATCTGCTGAAAAAGTAATTTTAACTATTTGCGCCTTGGCTATTGCATGTGAAAACACATAAATAATAGCTGCTCAGTAGTTTGCAATTTAAGGTTTCTAAGTTTATTAAATAAATAAGCAAGCCTTACTTTGTTTCTGTTGATAAAATTTGTATCAATGAAGTTCTAACATCTTGCACATTCACTATGTCTGGTATAAACAAATGTTCTGCTAAATTGTACTAATATATTTTTTAGGATTGATCTTGGTTCATACAGTCTATTCAGTTATAAACAAGTTTGTTCTTGACTTTTCATGTATAAGTCACTTTCTCGAGTAAGTCACTTTCTTGTTTCTATTAACAAGATGTATACAGTGCATTGAGATGCATACATGTTATTTAAAGATGGATGATCATCAGCTATGCTAATTAAATTTACTGAAATCTTTGTAACCTTTCTGCTTTAATTCAGTGTTGGTTCAAAAGCCCTTAACTGTGCACCGAAAAGAAAACCTTGAGAGGTTAACTGTTTTGGACTTCAAGAGATTGAAATAATTGTAACATACTGTCTTGGTTTTGCTAGGGTAGAGTGAAACTTTCACACATATAAAACTTGGAAAATCTTAATTAAGCAATCTGATGTTTTTTGTTTAGAAATAACTTGACATTTATGTGGAAATCACAATTTCCTAGGTGTAGTTCAGCATACTTTTTACACTTCCCTGTTTGCTTGGATTTGATCTGGCTTTACTGGAGAAATCACCATGTATGCTGCATTTTAGGAAATACTGCTTCCTGTGGAAACCCCTTTGGTATTAGGTTCTTTGATAACATCTACTTATAGTACGTTTTAATTTTGTCTTCAGGCGGAGAGCAAGCAACATAAACTAGAGGCAGATAAGCCCATTAAGTCATTCCCTTCTTTCCATTTTGCTAGAATAGGATCATTTTCTGTAGCACATAAGGAGAGTCTACTTTACCTTGTGGTGAAACAACCATGAGCTCCTGGTACTTTTTGCTGACACAAGAAGGGCAGCACCTGTGGGCTTTGTAGAACTGACAGAATTGCAGGTGAAGCAGCAAGGTCTGTACTGTAAGAGCAGCCAGAAAACTGCCAGATATTGATAGAGAGGAAGTTCAGTGCAAGCTGTCAATGAGAAAAAAGCATGTTCTCCAAAGGATCAAAAGCCTATTTTGTTTTTATTTTGGGCCTTTTTTTTATAAACCTCAATATTTTTCATATAAATCTACCTTTACTCAAAAATATATATTCAAGTTCATGGAAACACTAAATGCATGTTAGTTTTGCCAAGCTATGTCAGCAAGAAAGGAAGCCTAAAAAAAACTCTCCATGCTTAATTTCAAACTTTTCAAAACAAAATAGTATCATCTCATTTGAAATTCAAAGCTGCTTTTTACAATTTATCTGTTTGGAGAATATTTGGAATAGAAGTTTAAAAAATAAAAACTTGCAAAAAAAGTTTTCAGTTTAGTTCAAACACTTTTTCAACTCCTGTTTGTGGAACAATGGTAAAACAGGATGAACAGCTGTTCAGAGAATTCTGGCAAAAACATGCTCCAGTAGAGGGTCAGATTGCAGAGACCATGTTGCAAGTTTTCTCTGCTCCCCCTCACCCACCTCCAACATAGCTGATTTATTACACAGAGTTCCAATTCACTTACAGATTCTATATGCTTCATCCTAGAGACTTGAAACCACCTTTATCTCACCTCTAGTAAATCTGTTCATGATACTGACAAAAATACATCAAATGACTAAGTTTTAACAAAAGAAGCTAATGCCCTGGCCAAATATGTTCATCATATTTATCCCCCAAATCTCCACTATTCCTCTGCATGTAATTCTTTTCAAATATTTGCACATGAGTATTATGGTCTCTCTAGCTAATCATTAGGCAGGATAACTATTTTAATTTTGTTAACCTTTCCTCCTGGGGTAATTATTCTGTCTTGATAATTTTTTGTTTGTTAGTTTTTTTCTTTTTTATATGTTTGAATCAATCTCACAGATACCCTAAATGATTTTAAGTTCACCTGTACCTAGAAAGCTTATGTAAGCTCACCATGGCAGTGATGATCAGGTAAGATCGCCATGGCAATGGACATCTCTCTCTGATGAACCTCACACTTAGGCATAAAAAATTACAGATGAGTAATGTTACTTTTTTTGTGCACCTGCTGAAAACAGAGAGGTGCTGTCAGTACTTCTGTGCCTCTTGTCAGCTTATATTTTTAAGACTGATCAAGTGAACTGTTGATTGAGCTTTTAAATACTTTATCTCCATTTTCCAAATTCATTATTTTCTCTCTTTTGAAGAGAATCTGGAAATTCTTCCCATCCTTTCCTAACACAATAAGATATTCCTCTTTGAGATTAACCGGGCCATGTTTATCTCAGTGGTTGTTTGGGAGCCCAGTACAACCTCCTGCAGAAGAAGATCTTCTGAGGATATACATCTAAAGGAGGAAATAGAGAGTGAAACCAAAATTTGTCAAAATACTGATTTTGAGGGTAGTAAAAGGTAAGTGGAATTTTGAAGATCTGGCTTTGACATAATTCGCTAGAGATACTTGTCTTCCTTCTCCTGGCTCAAATATATCATTATTTCTTGAAAAAGCTTAAAAACACTTGTAATAATTACTAAAAACTCTGAAGAATGCACAAAAAAAATTTTTGAAGGTACATTGATTTTAGCCTTGGTCTAAGTAAGAGTAGTCCTTTATGTTAAAAAAGAGAGAGAGAGGCAAAGGGACATCTTAAGTGGATTTCTGTCATGAATGAGAACAGGAAACTCCTGTGAGATTCACCACACTTTCAATAAATATATTAAAACAGGAGCATATTGCAGCTCAATTTTTACTACACAATGCAGAGAACAGAACAAGTTCTGTTCCTGATGTCAGTCAGTGAGCGAGACACAGAGGTGTGAATGTTATTTTCCACTCTGCAAATCCTTTGTTTAAGCAGCTGCAGAAGACTGCTTCACAGACTGCCAAATGGCAGATCTTGCATTACAGAAAAGATCATTTCTACTTTAGAAGCAAAAACTGAAGAAAAAGTTAAGCTAGAAAGCCTAATAGAATTGAGGCATTTGATGAAGAAATCAATGACTGATTAAATCAGGGACATTAATATCTCCCTCTTAACAGTGTTAGGCACTTACTACTTTGGCACGTGCACTGGGTCCAAGAGGGGAACACTTGGTGGTTACAAGAACCATACTAACATTGATCATACTGTATACCAGATTGTCTGCCTGTGACCTATTTAATTTGAAACTGGTGTGTGTGTTATGCCAATCCTTTGAAGTAAGAAAAAGACTCATGATGAGTTGTTGGCTATCATCTTGAAGTTCTGTTCAAGTCTAATGATGCATATTGGTGGCTGACAAGAATTCACAATAACCTACTTGTTGAGGGTAGTCATCTTTCCATCAGAAGTCCAATCTCATGGCACACTGCAGCTGATCCAGTACTGGGTTGTGTTCCTCTCCCATGCAACCTTGTCAACAAGATAGTAAAGAGAGCTTAGGCAATGAAATGTATCTTAAGCAGTTGTCAGAAACCCCCCAGTGAGGCTAGGACCCCAGCCTCTTTCCTGTGATAGCCCTAGCATTGTAAGGTCATGGTCACAACCTAATTAATACTTATCAAGTCACCCAGAACTAAGAGACTGACAATCCACTCAGGCTAGGGCTTTTGGGGAAAAGATTTTTAAATTATTCCAGTTGAGAAGATAACAGGTTTTAGATCTTCTGACTAAATGCTCTTAACAGTGAGTGAGGCTTGTATGGGAAGGATAGGTGAAATCAGCAGGGAGATTGACTTCAGAAAAAGGATCAGAGAGACAGCTCCACCTACATCTACCTATAGCTGCCTCTGAAAAGTGCTTTTTGAGTTTAAAAAAATAAAAGAAAGAATTAAAAAAAAATCTAGAAAAGAATGCCTCAGGAGCAGAGGAACTTCTGTCAATTTAAGGCAAAAAATCCAGAGAAGTAATATTTAAGGACTAGCCTTCCTGGTGGCTATTCCTAGCAGATAGCTCCAAGAGCTCACTACTCTTGGCCTTGAGGCAAGTTGTGCTCTTGTGCTCTAAGACATGACGCTTTTGTAGGTTTGGCTTCTTGGAATCCTGAATATGAAAAAGTAAAAAAAAAAAAAAGCAGAGATTTACTGTTGTTTTATTAATATTTAACAATTTACAAGACATTTAAGTATGAATGGGCATCACCCTGTGATTTCCATGTTGCAGGAGCATGTGCTTTTGTCTATCATCCTGTCTTGGTTAGAAACACAGGCAAATGTGTCACATAACACACGCAGGGTGAAAGTCATGGCAGGGACAGATTGTAATTGCTTTGCTAGTGTTAAATACGTCATCAGTATACATGCAATGAATTGAACCATTGCACATGCATGAGCTCCAACAGGCCTCAGATACCTTGAATTCATCAACTAAGCATATGTTACCTTGCTATTTCTCTGAAACTTTTGAATCCTGTCACTTCTTTTCCAAGAGTCTTCAAAATCTGTAGGGGTCCTTCACAAATGCACATCACCAAGAAAATTGATATGGGGTGATAAAAGAAGTTTCACCGTCTTATGTATCAAAACGCAATGGTTTGGAGAGTTTAAAAAATTACATTTGTAGCATTTTGCAATGTAAAAAGTCAGGCTAAGGACTGTATTTGGGATGTCAGTGAGTCGTTGTGTAGTTCTTTATTTTTGCATATGGAACACAGAAGATGTATTCTCAACTTCCAATAATGTTTCTAGGATAAAGTTTCCAGAGACATCCCATTCCAATATTGCAGTTTTCTATGACTGCTAACATCAGAAACATCTTCCAAAGTAGTCAGCCAGCTACAGATCTAATTGCCATAGCTGAAAATAAATGTAATTTAAAATGTGACACAGATGTATCCAGACTATAGATGCTAGGACATACTTCTGTAATCTCCTGTCAGTTTGGCAGTCCTGCACTAATATCACTGTTGGAATTAGTAAGATAAACACTTTTCATCACGGCAAGACTCATGTGGGTTTCCTGAATTTCTTGCAGTTTCTGCAAACTAGAGTGCAGGAAAGGTAAACATTTTTATTTATTCCCTGTTATGCAGAAACATAGATGCAAAGGAAAACAAGTGTGCAAAAGGTATTGTAAACAATAACCTTTTGTTGGCCTATGACTGTTTCTTGTTTTTCAGCAACAGTAAGAAATTGAAATGTAAGACAGAGAAGAACTTCAAGAGGCTATATAGATTGCTTCTGTGCTCTGAGGCAGGATTAGATACACATGTACTGGTTCTGGCCTGGTCTGTTTTTAAAAACTTTAAATATTTGTTTTTACACAGCTGCCTTAGGTAGTTTTTTGTAGCATCAATTATTCTTACAGTTATAAAGCTTTTCCTCTTGCCTAGCCACAATCTTCTTTGCTACCAATTAAGCTGATTACTAGTTGTTCTACCCCCATAATACCACTCTAAATATACCTTTAAACATAACCCACTTCAAAATTTCACATGAAGAAAGTATCACAAGCAGAAACATTTTTCTAATGCATTCCCCAAGCTAATTAGTGATCGAGATAAAAATTATTCAAAGGTAGTATGTTGTGTGATACAATAAGATAATTTAGAAAATAAGGCTCTGTAATACATTAACTGTTTGGGGTTTTTGTTCCCATCAGAAAAAAATTTCTGTCAGCTCCCTTTTTCCTGAGGAAATACACTGAACTGTCTCAATGAATATCTGATTTTTGTTCTGTTGTACTTAATTTTTGGAAGAAAATAATGTGACTATCATGGAGTATATTTTCATACAATCTTCAGAATTTATGGAGAGATTGCATTAAAAATCATCCAAAAAACAAACCAAAAAGGAAAACTTAATATCGTTGACATGGAAGTAGAATATAGATATTAATTTATCCCATGTTAGACAAAACACAATATTAAAACAATATAATGTTAAACAATATTGGAATACTGGAGTAGCTATTGATTAAGTGCAGCCTATTACACAGGAAGCCAAATTCACCTTCTTATAGTATTCTATGATGACTGAAGATTAATTAAGTTCCTGTCTTGAAACATATAAATGTCTAAGGATATAGTGCTTTCAAATGAGAAAGGTATGTATGCTTTAGGACACAGTCCTATTTTAGATGAACTTGAGGTGATACAGCAGCTGTTCTGTAGGACACAAGGTTTTTATCTATGTAACTGTGGCTTTTAGGGTAATACATTAGTAATGTCTTATTTATGGGATTTACTGTTGACACAACAGATTCATAGCTGAGAACAGATGTCCCTTGTTCCTTAATACCTGTAGAACAGACACGTTTCCTGGTGAAAATGTAAAATTATCTACACATAGTGTGAATTAGATCCATCATTATTAGAAAAATACATTAGTTGTTTGATGCTTTTTAAACACTGGGGAAACTGAAAATCAGTATAAGTTTGGAAACTTTAACCTGAAAACACTTAAAGAAAAAAAAACAAAA
Organism: Caprimulgus europaeus; assembly: GCA_907165065.1. The sequence continues at coordinate 20,925,308 of OU015527.1, forward strand.
CACAACAAACAACCAAACAAACCACACAACCAAAGCTCAAGTTAATTTCTTTTTTTTTTCCCTTTCTATTTTTAAGATATTAGTCTTTACTCCATTCTGAAAAAGACAGAGGTGAAGAAATTCCTGCACTAAAACTCTAATTCTTGGTTTCTCTATTTCATTATGAAAATATAATGGCATGTAAAATATAAAACACTTCTATTTCTTGGAGTACTTCTCTAAAGATAAACTTTCCTCAAAACAAACCAAAAGAAACTCAGGATATTTGTTTATAGGCTTAGGAAAAAACCATGGCAGTAAAATATAGTAAATATAGTGAACTTTGCTGCCTGTGTAATAGGCTGCACTTAGTCAACAGTTACTCCAGTATTCCAATGCTGTTTAATATTATATTGGTTTAATATCAGGTTTTGGTGTAACATAATCATATTAGTATCTATATTTTGCTTCAGTGTCAAGGACATTAAGTTTTTCTTTTCAGTTTGTTTGCTGGGTCATTTTTAATAGAATCTACCCACAAATTCTGAGTGTTGCATGAAAATGCATGCCACAGTCTTTACATTATTTTCTTTCAAAAACTAAATACAAAGTTTAATACATTCTTTCTCACGGAGGAACTGGTAGCAGAGTGGAAAGAGATATTTCCTTATGATTACTTTTTTTGAGGTGGCTCCTACATTTTGTTCTGTTTAGTCTAAAGTGCCCTCTTGAGAAGAAAAAAGAGAAAGAGAAGAGAAGAGAAGAGAAGAGAAGAGAAGAGAAGAGAAGAGAAGAGAAGAGAAGAGAAGAGAAGAGAAGAGAAGAGAAGAGAAGAGAAGAGAAGAGAAGAGAAGAGAAGAGAAGAGAAGAGAAGAGAAGAGAAGAGAAGAGAAGAGAAGAGAAGAGAAGAGAAGAGAAGAGAAGAGAAGAGAAGAGAAGAGAAGAGAAGAGAAGAGAAGAGAAAAAAAAATTAAAATATTTTCTGTAACTGTATATTAATTTTTCCTCTACACTGCCTTGTGTGATAAATTCTGCACTCTAACATAAAGTCATTGCCTAAGAAAAAAACACACAAAAAAGCCTAAGTAATATCACCTGTGTGCTCTCCAAAAAAGGGAACCAATATAGTGCCACATATAATGCAGTGTTTTCTCAAGGTGGTGGGTTTACTTAAAGTTTCAGGAAAAAATTTCTAGTAAGTTCAAAACCTCTTACATCCAAGTCAGTCTACCTAAGCCAGTCCAAGATCACGGCTGACTTAAACTTACATTATGAAGCTGAAACAATAGCTAGTTGGTGACCTTGGTGAAATTTCTTTTCACATCAAGGAAGCACTTACAGGGCAGATTTCTCTACTGTAAAACTGCCTATCAGAGGTAGCATCTTAGCACATGACATAAGGGACCCAGCATCCATGGGGAACGGAAGCTGGAGCCAGATTTTTCTCAGTCACCACATATAGTGCAGTGCAGTGCTGTACAGAGGCTGGGGCAGATGATACCTATCACATGAAAATTCTACTTGTAGTTTGCAGCCTGTAATTTCTTGTAACATTAGTGAGACCTCTGTGACAAATGTTATCTTCATCTTATATATATTCAGGCTGCCTAGAGGTAGCACTGTGTGAAGGAGGATGGGGGAATGAAGAAGCAGCTCAGTGACAGTATTGGCAAGAAAAACTTCTACCAAAGGCAGCAGGTAAATGAGAATAGGGAATAATAGGCATTGGGTATAGAAACTCTTGGTCACAGTGGAATAATACCTTCAAAAATTGTGTACTGTGATATTACCTCTGCACAAAAGTAGGAGACTGACTTGGTCTGTCACCCTAGTCCTACCTCCAGCTGGTCTGTCCTTGTCCTTTCAGGGTATATACACAACAGAACCTATGTTAGTCTGGCCCTCTATTTTAGCACAACTGACAAAGTTCATCCCTGAACAGTTACTTGTCTGAGTACTATAGGCTTCATTTCAAGCTCTGTACAGAGATAATTTTAACTCAGCAGTGTCCCAGTGAGGTGGTGAATGTGAACCCTTTCTCTCTCCTTTATCACTTACAGAATCAAGGTTTGGTACTTAAAGGTTAAATCTTGTCTCTAAGATTTAAATGGTAAGACATTCTGTGTGGCTAGGCAATTTTCAAGATGTCTCAGGAAAACAGCAGATCTTGGTTAGGACATTATAGCACTATTCATATATTAATTTACTTTAATCCTCAATGTGTGCATGTAGAAAGACACTAGGCACATGACAGAGAAACTTGTATTCTCTTTAGATCTTTCAAGGAAGTGAATACAAGCTGCCTTCTACGCTCATGCACATATACACATCCTTCTTTGTATATATGCACAGACACACTTTCCTTTCACAAAGATATTAATCTGATTTAAACTCTTTAATAGATAATTCTTTCTCTCCACATTTTCATTCTTGCCATCTCAGGTATTATACTGAATTCCTTAATTTTATTTCTTCATTTATACATGTTGTCAGATATTCCATCAGGATTATGGAGTTAATAAATGCCTTGGTGATTAGTTTACATTTTTTACACAAGCATCTATGTGGATCTCTTTATGACTTAATTACCCTCAGTCTTTTAGATTAAGTACATTATTAGATACCGCAGGTGTGATTTTTGGGGGAAGGAAGGACTGAGTGTTTTTTCTGTTTATTTGAGTTGGGCTTTTTTATGTAGTCTTTGTTAATATATTATTTTTTTCTTTAAAAAAATCATGGTAAACAGCAATGTTATAATTTTGTCTAAAGAAATAATTCTGTTTCCCTTACTGTAAAGAGCAATTTTGACATTTTCAAACAGTGGTTGAAGATTACCTTGGAAGCAGAACAAAGCTCAGCCAAGAAAGCGCCTCAAAATCTGAATGACTGAGTTAGGTCATCGATACAAATCAGAATTTCACTGACACAAAATGGAAGCTTCACAAGGCAAGCATGGAGAAGACTGTTCCAATTTGTCATGTTTGAGGTTCACTGATAGTGTGGTCAGCAACATCTCTTTCTTACAGAGAGCAGTAGAAGTTTTTAACAACATGTGGACAGAGAAATAACCTGTGTAAATGAAAAGGGGCAGGAGGGGTAGGGCTGTCATCCCTGCCAGTTCAGTCTGTACTTCGCATACCAGACTGTTGCAAGACCTTTTTTAAATCCATAGCTGTAAACTAATCATCAAACCTATGCATCCTTGCTCCAATGCACCCCTTTCTACTGAAATTACTATAAGCTATTGGAAATGGAGCTGCAGGGTACTCACTGGCCAGCTTTCCTGTTGCCTCTGCCATCTTTCTGAAATTCAACCCAATGGAAACAGGTGGCTAGCTAAAAAGGACAACAGTATCCTGTATTTTAAGTTGTTTTTTGTAGTATTAACTAACAGTTCTGTAAATGGTAGAAATGGTCCAAAGGAGCAAAATCCATAGCCAGAGCATGTTTTAGATATAAGCTTTTCCAAATTTAGTAACCAGGAAAAGCTGAGAGAGCTGGGTTTGTTTAGCCTGGAGAAGAGAAGACTGAGAGGGGACCTTATCAATGTTTATAAGTATCTAAAGGGTGTGTGTCAAGAGGATGGGGCCAGAATCCTTTCAGTGGTGGCCAGTGATAGGACAAGGGTCAACAGGGACAAGCTGGAACATAGGAGGTTCCACTCAAACATAAGGAAAAACTTCTTTACTGTGAGAGTGCCAGAGCACAGGAACAGGCTGCCCAGAGAGGTTGTGGAATCTCCTTCTCTGGACATGTTCAAAACACATCTGGATGCATATTGCACCAGAGAAGTAAACTAGTTTGACTGTGAACTCTCATAACTACAGATATGCAAACTTGATGCAGTCACCTTTTTCCACATTACTTCTCAAAGTGTTGATAAATTTATATTTGTTGAGAAGGCCATGTGAGAACTTTTTTTTTTTTTTTTTTGCACATTAGTCCTTTTTTTTCATTAATCTGGCAGCTACAAAAACAACCTGGTTTTGTGTAGTTTGGTGTTGCACGAGAACCATTACCTAACTTGTAATCTAGCTGATCTTGAGAAAAGCTCATTGAAAAATGCAGATGTTTTAAGAAATATTGTTGAATGCAGAGCTACCTGCTTAGGCATAAAACAGAATAACTCACTTTTCTGAATTAAATAAAAGAAAATCTTTTCATTTTAATTTTGTATGAAAGTAAAATTTAGAGAAGAATTTCTGTGTTATCCATGCTTAAAGGATATTGATTGTGGGGTAGACTAGTTTGTTTTAATTCTCAGCTGTATCTCCTTTTAAGTGATGTCTCTCATCTGAGCTACCCTCATCTCAGAGGGGCTAAGGGAAACCTTATTAGTGGGGTCTGATATCCTTCTGATTCACTGTCAAAAATTACATATACTGGGGAACATGTCTGTAGAGAAGGAAAGATATTTAATTCAATCATAATTTCTATGGGAATACATTGTGTTTGTGCTTCTTTTTTGCATGCTATGCCTCACATCTGTGCTTTTGGAAGTTAGTCACTATGTTGTAGTAAGATAACTCCAAAAAGGATGATAAATGAGACAAAGCATTGAAAAGTTGTATAATGAGAGAGAGATTCTAGAAATAGCAGTTAAAGATTGGCATATAGGTCGTAAAGATCTTTCAGGCAAAGGGGAAGGCAGTTAGAGAAAGTTCCAATTTCTGTGGAAATTATGGTCATAACCAGTATTCTGGCATGTCAGGAACTTTCAGAAGGTCTTCACAAAAATTGTGTTGTGGGGACAGTTGCCTTCAAACTCAAGTCGTGTATCTCAAGAGTTTATTTCTGTGAAAGGACCACTGAGGAATTATTAAACAGGATGTTACCTTTATGTATTGCCACAGAGACACCTGATGTTGAGTATAGACTTGTTTCACAAAACAGTCAGAAGCCTCTGAAAGTATGTGGTATATTCACCTGCCAGTAGAAATCAACTCCTACAGAACAGCAACAGTATTCCAGCTGCGTATGCTATCAAAGGACAGTAGTTTTTTAAATCTCCAATAAAAGGTGTCTAGATTGGATCTGGCTTGGATATGGAATTCCCTATATTTTGTGTCAGGAAGTCTAAAATATATTACTTTCTATTTTTTAACATACTGACACTAATAATTAGGCAATGAAATACAGTTCAAAAAACAAAACATAAAAGAGTCTGCTAATACTGACTCTTACCAATCCAAATATCAATTTTATTAATGTACATGAAATAATGCAGTAAATAAATGCTAAATGTTGATAGAGTCCAGAAAAGCAGAGTAGCTGTAAGAGGCAGAAGCACAAAAATGTGAAATACACAGATGTGACTGTAAAGGTGGTTTTTGTGTGTGAGGGACTTATCCATCTTCAGTGGCAGACTGTTGTAGTTGTGACAGTCTATGGATAGAAATAAAAATAATTTGTATGAGAAGATAGTAGCTTTTGTTAACATAGATGGAAATAATCTGTGAAAAATCTGGATAACTGAAAAAGAATTATGTCTTGCATATATCTTTCCAGCATCCTGAGACAATAAAAGATAATAATACCTTGCTTTGTTTTACTCAATGCATTATGTGCATCCTAAACATATCAGCCATCTTGGGTTTGAATGTAACCATACAATTTTACCAGACATGGACTGAATTACTAAAAAATAAGTGTAAAATCAATTAGTTAGACTCAAGCAACTGCTAATAAAAAGGAAAATAAGATTAAAATAAGGAGACCATAGGCTATATAGAAAATTCCTGGGCATTAATGATGTATTGTTCAGTTATATGCAGGGTAAAGCATGTATCAGTTTCAGGAAGATGGCAGTCATGACTATATGCAGCTCAGGGAGATATTACATGATTGAAAAGGCCATCTACATTTTATAGATTAAAATGTTTTAATTTGACTAGAGTTGCTGGCTAACTAGACATTTCTTAATTGTGTATTTGAATTATTAAATATATACGGTGGTTCTCCTACTTTTCAGGGCCCAACCCAGACAATGGGTGAAACAAGCATCTTTTTCTTGAGCTGGAGCATTGGTAGTTCAATATTATTAACAAGTCAGAAAAAAAAATTGGGTTTTTTCTCCTTTTCTTTTTTTTTTTTAGTTGAAAATAGGCTGGCTATTCACCTACCTAGCAACTCCTACCCTTGGGTAAATCACAATTTCTCAAGTAGCAATTAAATAGCTGGAACTTCAGTTGAGTGGAGAAATACATTCATAGATACCTTATTCCCTCTTTCTCTCTGAAGCATTTCCTTATTCTTTAGAAAGATTCTTAAAATTTACTTTTTGTGTCTTGCTTTTCAGAGATTTCCAAGATTATATTTTAACACTTATATATTAACAGACTTAATTCTATTTTTTCCTAAAATTACTCTATAGACATTCAGATTTTAAATATAGGTCTGTCTCACTCAGTACTTAGGTTATTCTTCCATATGTTCTATCAGTTATGTAGGTATACAACATATTTGCTATTATTTTTATTATATATTTAATCCAATCATCTTTTAAGATGACCACAGTGTAATAATAATCTAGATTTCTCTGGGTATTTTAATTAAGTGTATTGGTATTTCCCAACTTCTGAAAACCTTGATAGTCATTAAAAGATCATTTGAGTTTTAACACTCACTAGCTGAACATGAGAACTTGCTCAAATAGCACTTGATGAAATTGATGGTGATGGTGGACAAACTAAAGGATCTGATTTTAACTGAAACAGCTATAATTTATTCAAGTAATCTGTGTGATATTATCTGGCTGATCATGGGCTAAGTGCATGACAATTTTACCTTGGCAGCCCACCTAGAAATTACAATTGTCTGTGGATCAAATGTGCAGAAGAATATTTTGTTTTGAAAATATTTTCTAATAGCAGTTGGAAAAGGTGATAAGTATCTGAACATAACTTGCTAGAGAAAGCTATTGTACACAGATAAAATCACAGGTTAAGATGGAGTCTCAAAAGGCTGATTCTAATCAAAAGACATGTCTTCAGTTTTGAAAAGTTCTTCAGTAGAGAGGCTTGAGAATGGATTTGAATTAGAAGATACATGCACATTGCACAGCATCAATATAATATCATTCTGTGACTTAGTGAGAAAAAACAAACTTAACAACAATGCCAGGATGTCATAAGGAAAAAACTGAGAGAAACATAAGGTCATCTTTAGAGTAAGCAGTATAAGTTTTTTTGGGCCATCTTGTGCATAGTGTGAATTACAGTAACTAAAGATTTCTCTTAAGCAGTCCCTCCAATGTCAACTTCAGTGTCTGACATACAAAATATTCTATATTCAGTGACATACTGGTAACTGGTTTTGCCTGGTTTTATTTATAATATGTTATCTTAGTTAAATCTCCTTTCTTTTAATTGAAGTTATATTACCCTTTATCAAAACTTAATTCAACACTTCCAGAAAGAGACTTGTTTTTTTGAAATTCAGCTAACATCACTTTATAGGTTGTAAAATATCCAAGAAACTGTTAGAATTTGGAAAAATGGTGTCTCCTGTTAAGTTTCAAATTGCCCTTTGATCTTTGTTGAGTGAGGTCAAAGCATTTACTGCCAGTTTCTGTGAGGAGAAGTGGATGGAGAGAAATAATTGCCTTGTGTTCAGTCCAAAACTGAATGAGGTGATGTTGGTCAGCAAGTGGATGAAATTACATGAATATTGACCTTCCCTTTGGAAGAGGGCATATTTGTTTCTGTGTGAAGTAGGAGCGTAATCTCAAACCATTTTGGATATCTTTTGACTGCTTTGGTCTTTCTGTACCATCAGGTATTCTAAGACTTCATTTCTTCTTTCAGATCTAACTAGTGAGAATTGTGATTTAATTCCTTTCAGATTACAGTTTAAAAAACCCTCCATCTATTACTGTTGTAGAGTTGCCTAGAAACTCTTACGTCTTCAAAGCCAGGGTATACCAAAGATAATTATTTTCTTGTGCCCAACCGTCTAATTACTGCTAAGTCAGTTTGGGATTTAGTTCAAGTTTCTGATACACATCCCTGCAGCTCTTTCTGGTAATATCTCTCTCTTTCTAGTGAAAAGACGATTTGACTTTTAGTTCAGTGGGCAGAATTAACACGGACGAGAGGCACTTCATTGACAAAGTCCTTGAACGCGGCATTCACTGCAGCTGGAGGTCCATCTGAGCCAGCCTGGAGTCCTGTAGGGTAGAATAAAAGGCTCATCTCTTTGTTCTGCCTTTTCCCATCTTGGATTTCAGACTGCTCTTAGAAACACTGTTCTGGACACCATCTTGTTTTGTTCCATTTTTAAAAGAGCTGCTACACTATAGGGGTACATACTGAAATTTACTTCTGTATAGAATATGAAACTAGTGACAGACATAATAGAAAGGCACAAAAAGAGAAAAAAATACTTTGCAGGACTTCTGTTTAGCTATGCTGCATTTGGAGACTTATTTGTAACATTGGTAAAGGCATGATGCATTCATATACTAGAAATTGTTAAGCGTTTGTCACACATGGTTTATGAACCAGACTAAATTCTTCAGGTGTAAATAAAAATCAGTGCTCTCTTTTCGACAGCTGTCCTATTGATTGCAGTTGTTAAATGTGTATTTATAACTCCATCAGGAACAGAGATTACAGGAAGATTCAACTGATCTTTGGAAGATTGTTATGGCAATATTTTTCTAGTCTATCTGCATATCAGAGAATGAAGAGGTTAGAGCGGAAGCAGGATGGAAAGAGAATGGTGTTGAAAGGGGAGACTGAACAATCAATAAAAGAGAGGATGCAATCAAGGAGAGAAGAATTTAGAAGGAACATTAGGGAGTGTTGCAGAAAGACATAGATGGAAAGTAGGGAAAAGGAAAAGTTCTCAGATGAAGACGGAGGATGACATAGGTCATGCAAAGGGTCTTGTTTTTTTCTTGTATTCATGGGCCCAAAATTCTCTTGCTAGCTTTGATTGTCACCAATAAAACTGCTTCCTCACAATTACCATATGTATCTGGAATCTAGTCACTCTCCTTTTTTAACCACAGTTCATGCTTTGGAAATTTCATTTAAATGTCAAAACTGACTGTTTGAATTGAATTAGATTCTATTTAACTGTTTGCTTTTATCCAAGTCAACTTGCAGCACCAAAATAGCTGTTGATTTTTCTTACTTAGCATCTTCCTCTCCATTTCTTACTTTCTGCAGTGTCAAAATGCATTTTGATGTTGTTATGTGACTGTCTTAATGCTCACATAAACACATACATAAGTGAAATAAGGGGGGAAGGGTGCCTGGAATTTTGCAGAATGCTCCAAATTGATCTGAACTCTGTATTTAAAGTTTACTAATAGCATAGCATTGAACTATCACATGTGGCAGGACAGTGATCCATAGAATGCTCTTTCCAGTCCTTCCTTTGGATCATCTAAATCTGTTGTTCCTGATTACCAAGATGTCTCAAAATATAGTTAGAACTGCATCTCTCAGCCTTTTCTCTTCTCTTTTTAGGTTTTCTTAGAACCTCATGATGGATAGACACAAGTGGAATGCTTATATTTTTTGTAGATCTAACAAAAATATTCATCAATTTTCTAAAAAAGCTCTTTCAAATCATAGTTTCATACTCATCCAAACATTTTAGAACTCTGTCAAATTTTGAATTAATTCATTAGTCCTTTTTCAGCAGCTATTAAATAATCTGTATGCATCTTACTGGAAGACTGTTCAGATCCATATCTATTAATAACTGGAAAAAGAGCTGGTGCCAAAGCTACACCATATGGCAGATCTTCATAGTGACACAAGTGCTTACGGTGATATAATAATGAATGAAAAATTAAAAGATTGATTAATGATATGTAGTGTAACAGAGACCCTTTAAGGGTACACCATTTGTATGGATCACACAAACAGTTCTCATCTGGCTGTTCAATGCAAGGGCAAGGTCTTTCATTTATGCTTATCATTATGGATGATCATAGTTTGGACTAGTATCAGTTGAGCAGGCAGCTCTGACTAAATTCTTCTCTTCTGAATAACCTGAATCCCATTGTTCCTCTTTGGTTTTACATACTACTCAGTTTTCAATAACTTAGGAATGCAAATTAATATAACATATTAACATTTTTTACCACTCTCTGACTAACGATTTTTTGCTTCAAGCCATGCCTTGGCTGTTTTTGCATCCAACCCTCTTTCCTGCTGGTTCCATTATCTTTCATCAGCTATGCTTCTACTGTTTCATCTCCCCCTTGGTGTCCTCTTCAGCTTTTTGCTCTCCTTCTTTTGGTTCACAGTACAAAATGAACTACAGATGCTTCAATGTTAAATATCTTTAAAGCACTCAGAAAACATGGATGCTTTATCTGATTTTTCTTCTCCCCTTGTTTCTAAACCCCTACTGTCTGCAGTTCTTCCCTTACCTACTATGTATTCTTTTTTCACTTTTATTCTCAACTTAAATGCCAGAGGCTTTTTTTTTAATCCTCTTTCCTTCACATGTTAAGTATCTGCCAGTCATGTTCTTCCCTCCTTCTGCCTTTCCCATGTTTATGTACCTCTGTAGTATGAATTCAATGAGTCTTTTACTGGTCTTAATCATTACTTTCTTCTTCTTCTTCCACAAAAGTCTTCATTGACACCCTTTGGTTCTCCTTCCTCATCTTACATGATGCACAAACACAACCACCATCTCTGTACCAGTTGTCTTCTCTTTCCATTCCCTGACTGCCTCTTTGCTTTCAAACCGAAAGCTCAGGCAGTCTTTCTGATACTTCCACAATGGTAACTTGCACCCACCTCAGGCTCAGCATGACGTAAACAGATCTCATATTCGCTCCTATTGTCTAGTTTTTCACGGCACTTTTGTAAAGCAATTTATCCCTCAATCACATTATTCCAAAACGTTATTTTCTCCTTAGAAATATCACTAAGTTATTGCTTCCATGGTGTATCTGAATGTGAAAATAGCAGCCACTTTGCAGCCCTGAATCAATTATTACAGCGTCCTTTTCATTACTCTTGACAAATGCTGTCTTTACCTGTAAGTGCCCATCTTGAATGCAGGGAATGTTTTCCTGCTCATTATTTGCTGCTTTCCTCTTTGTCCAACATGAGGAGTTTGTTCTTTGGTTTCAAAGCTTTTAATGGGAAATCACCAGTTATCCTTCCATCATTCCTTTTCATGCTTTCACCAGCAGTTGGTAATTACATAGAAGCAAGCACATTTTTGCTTTTTTCCTGTAACAGATTTCTTATTTTTCATTTCTAGGACTTTATTTTGATGTACTGCATGCACAATACTTGCTAAATGTCATCTCTACCAGTCATCTCTGCATCCTGAAATCATGTTATTGCAGCACCTCCCTCTTGTCTTTTTTTGTCTCATTATTAAACACTATGCACCTGTGAGGTCCTTTCTTATGTCACTGTTACGATTATTTCCTTACCAGAGCTCTGTGTAAAATTTTGAGATGACGGAGGTCAGGACTTTCCTCCATAATGTAAGAGTAGCATTATTCTATTTATATAGACATAACCTCTGCTAAAAGAACTTCAGAATGCAGAAAATGGATCTAAGGGGCTAGAAAAGGAGCCAAGATTATATTACATTGTTGTGCTGACACAAGTTGCCATAGTTCAGTACATACCAGCATTTTCAGTTTTTCACCCACATCTTGAAGCTGTTATTTTTTCAGACTTCTTCTGTGGAGATTTTTAGGTTTGTTTCAGGTAGAATGATCTTTGTGTGTTTGTGCTCTGTTCCCTAACTATGAGCTGGTGCTCTGATGCACCTTCAATAAAAACTACTAGAGCTATTTGATAGTACAGCCTTTGGGATAGGAAATTTGTTGTTGCCTTCTGAATTCCCTTTCCTGGCATTTTTAGTCATTCTTTCTACCTTCTAGCTTAAATATGTAAATATGTCTACTTTTTATAGAAATTCACTTTTGTTTCTTTTGGTACTTCTAAATTTATTTCCTTTTATTATTCTTTTTTTCACTCCAGTTAACATGCCCAATTCTATGGTATTCTGCAATTCTATCATCTAGCTATTCAATATACTTCAGGATGAAATATTACAGAATCACAGAATCGTAGGGGTTGGAAAGGACCTCAGGAGATCACCCAGTCCAACCCCCCTGCCAAAGCAAGTTCCATACAACAGGTTACAGAGGAAAGTGTCCAGGTGGGTTTTGAACATCTCCAGAGATGGAGACTCCACAACCTCTGGGCAGCCTGTTCCAGTGCTTTGACACCCTCACAGTAAAGAAGTTTTTCCTTAGGTTTGTATTGAACTTCCAGGGTTCCAGTTTTTGCCCATTGCCCCTTGTCTTGTCACCAGCCACCACCAAAAAGAGCCCAGCCTCATCCATTTGGCCCCCACATTTCAGATATTTATAGACATTGATAAGGTCCCCTCTCAATCTTCTCTTCCCCAGGCTGAAGAGCCCCAGCTCCCTCAGCCTCTCCTCACACATGAGATGCTCCAGGCCCCTCATCATCTTTGTGGCCCTTGGCTGGACTTTCACTAGAAGATCCCCGTCCCTCTTGAACTGAGGAGCCCAGAACTGGACACAGTGTTCCAGATGTGGCCTCACCAGGGCAGAGTAGAGGGAGAGAAGAACCCCTCTTGACCTGCTGGCCACACTCTTTTTAATGCAGGATACTGTTGGCCTTCCTGGCCACAAGGGCACACTGCTGACTCATGCTGAAATATCAACAGATGATATTTCCCATCTGTTGAGTTGATCTTGTGAATGATGTACTACTCATTTTAATGTTTTTGTCTAGATGCCCATAGTCTCATAGCTTTTTGTCTAAAAATTTTGTCTTATAAACACCTTTCCATAAAAAGCCTGTAGCAGTACTTTTTGTGTTCTCTAAAAGGAACTGTTTCTTAAAATCACCAATATATGTGGCTTTTCCATTTTTAACTGTCAGAGCTCTATTATTTGACTTGTTTTTTTCTAAAAAAACATTAAAAATCATCTACTGAAATATAAACCTTTATGATATGACTACATGTTTAAATATTTTATATCAAATGTTCTTTGCACTAACACCCAACCTCTGCTTTAGGAGACAGAGATAAGTCCATCATCCGTTTTTTTTTCTATTGGACTTATTTCTCCACCCTTTAGCTCTTTGCCCTTCTAAAATAAACAGCACTGAACCAACCACACTCTGAGAGTGAAAAAAGTGGTCAATTCTCCCAGCTGTATGCAACAGATCCCCAGGATGCAGCCAAGTATCCTCATAGCCTTCTGTGTCTATCCAACATCCCTTTGACAGCTGCCGATAAGTGTGGTAGAACATTCAGCTAGTAGCTTCCTACTGTTAAAAGCGATATGGAAGATTTTATCTATTTAATCCCCCAATATTACGATGAAATGGGAGTGTCTAGACTTTCTTCTTACCTCAACTGATGGTCTGAAGCTAGCATCCCCAGTGATTATACAATCTGCTCTATTTCCTCTGTATTTTCTTGAGAGTACGTAGCACATTATTTTGTTGCTTTTTCTCTTTTTTAACTGCGCAGTAAAGTGCAGCTGAACTTTTTAGATTTATACTTCAATACAAGATACTTCCTGAGTTTGGTTCACATAATTCAAGATGGTTTTTGTACAACTCTACAGCCTTTCTACAGAGCTCCACTAAGACCTCAGTGAGAGTACTTAAACCAGCAGAGTTCCTGTTTCTTCACAGTGTATTTGTATATTGTTTTGTATCTTTATTTTGTCATATCAATAACTTCCTCCCTGGTTTACTTAGTTTTTCCATTTTCAGAGTTTTTACAATTCAAAGGGGAAAGAGATTAAGTTATACCAGGAATGAGGCTGGCAGTTTTTCTTTGCTGAGGGCATTGCTTTCTAAAATGGAAAAATCTCTTGGAAACATTCTGCATTCCTGTTACTTACAGAGTCATTCACATGCCTACACAAAATGTAGGCACTTACTGTCAATTCAGTTGCCTTCAGGTATCTAAGACATCTGCAGAGTAATATAATATGACATAGGTCTACCAATAGCCCCCCATCTGTCTGGAGCAGCAGCACAAGTCCAAATGGAGTCCACTTGCAGTTTTAAAATGGTACTAGAAACCATACGTAGACAGCTGAATTGCTCCCATAGGACATACACTAGTTTCAACGCAGGAAGCCTCTGGCATATGTGCAGTGTTGTGTCCACCTTACAGAGTTGCACAGATGAGCTAGCATACAATTTTCATGGCAAATGTTGAGAATGAAGATTGACTGGAAGCATCATGTTTTCTGTAGATCAGGTTGAAGTTGCATGCAGAGCAGCAGGGAGGGACACTTCCTGCCCTTGGGAGTAAGACTTTTGTAGATCTGTTGCCTCAACTGTACAAGTATTCATTGATTCAAACACAATCTTCTTTTATGGCATTTCACTACTGTTCTGTCTCTAAGGCTGTGAATGTATTTTCCATAGTTCAGATTTCACTGTCATGAATCTTTCAAGTCCATCAAATTCTGGGAGCTGCCATAACATCTAGAGTAAATTATGCATTCATTCATGGTTTGATACTGTGAAACAAATGTGGCAAATTCACATATATGTATGTTGTACAGAATCACCACAGAGTAAATGATCGTGCATGTGTTTGTGAGCTGGTACAGGATCACTGATCGTGAAAAATAGGTTCATCAGAATCACAAGACTATTTACGTCTGGAATAAAATTGAGAATATTGATAGGATGCCTGATATATCTCTGATGAAGACCTGGTGATTTATAGTTTGTTGACTGCTCCTTTTATTATCAGACTAGTATACTGTTTCTGAAAAGCATTCAAAACTATTATCATTTCTATCAGAGATTTACAAAAATAGAAACTGCCCTTCTCTTTTAGGCTAGAAAATATCTCATGTACTCAAAAATGGTTGTCCACACTTCCTATTTTTTTCAGGAGGGACTTTTTGTCACATGCCCATATGGCCAGTTGTCACTGAACTTTAGATCATATGTCCTTTCATTTCATATTAAGCTTCTCCATCTGCATTAAAACTACAGTTTAAAAAAAAAGGAAAAAAATTATTTATTTTTCTATCAGTCATGTCACTCCCTTACTGCAATTATTTTTATCAGACTCTAACACTAGACTTAAGACAGCAGTCGTAATATTTCTCTGTGTGAAGATGCAGCACAGTAGCAAGCTCTTATTCCAACATGTTGTCAAGGTACAATTTAATGCATTTCAGTGCTGCATGCAGATGTAAGTGGAGGATTAGGCTACTAATGCTAGAAATAAACATAAACAGAATTAATGTAGAGACTAAGCAAGGTCAAGAAAATAAATCTTCCCACAAGGTTAGATGACTTGTAAGTTCTCCTACAATAATTAGGGAGTAAGTCTCTCCAATTTTATACATCAACCACCCTCTTTTTGCCCCTCCTCTCTCTTCCCAGTCGTAAGTGATATAGTGTTTTTTCTTCTGATAAGAAACAAGAATGATCTTGGGAGTAAGAAAAACATACTGAAATATTTTATATCTCTTGTATTTGAAAATGCCAGTCCACATTTTCTTAAAACCTTAGAGTCAGTCCCGGCTTTTAGATCAAATACTTTATCAAAAGGCAGTATCACTTACTATTCCACCTTAATATTCACTCTAATTTTCTTCAAGTTACATAAATTTGAGAAACATATAATTAGGGATTCACAACCTGCCAGTTTCTTATGGTATGACAGAATTAACAAATGGAAAAAGTACTGAGCAGTCCTGTATAAATTTTCGTGATTTATAGAGAGCTATGCTGCAATTTTCTGTGTGGGGATACTTGTTTGATCTCTCTTCAGGGAGTAGAAAACTAAAGTTAGCAGTGTGAGTGTTATCAAATCTAATTATTAGTTATTGTGGGGTATTTCCTTCTTTATTACTGGAATCTAGAGTTCTTGAAAGGTACTTTCAATCATTCAAAACTAATTGCAGCATGCTTGCATAACGATAGTGTGAGAGGCCAGGCCAAGTGAATTCTTGTTCTGCAAGTACACGTTGTACAAACTTAACATCCTACTGGGTGCAAATTAAAGGGAATTAAAATCTTTACAGCCATATAGCCTACATAAGTAACTTATTTTCATAAAAATTAATATATAAAGTATGTATAACATAACCCTGGTCAAGACCACCTGCCCCCAGCTCTGGGAATGCAGAACTACCAAGCTGCCATGAACTTGTATGTCTTCACACTTTCTGGAGTCCAGATAAAGCCTGCACATAGCCTATGCCTATGGCTTTCCGGAATTCCTCTTCTTACATGGATTTCTCTTTTTAACACTTGAAGAACTAAGGACAGTTGTCAGCTCTTGCAACTGGCACCAGCTTCTCATAGGCTGTTCTGTTACTTCAGCACACTTTTTTCAACAGTGCCAGCCTTGAAAGTACTTTAGTTCCAATTTTATCCCTTTAAAGAATATGGCAATTGATGTACATGAACCCAAGCTTTATGGAGCTCATGCCTATGCAAATGTACCACCCAGTCTTGGAATGCACTTTCATTTTTTGTCTGGGCTAAGTTTATGTTATTATTGTACAATTTATCATGGCAGTTGCTTTCATGTTATTCCAGCTAGTGACAATTCTGGGTCATTTAGGTTAACATGCAGTGTGCTGTGTGTGCTAAGCCTGAATGATCACTTCCACTACCATGCATAAATGACCACTTCCACTATCATGTACATAAAAATATATCCAGTTGTCTTATACTCCATCAATATTATTTATCATTTCAAGCAGTTCCTCTGCAAAATTTACAGAAGATTAGCATTTTCCTTTTAGCCCTGCTATTCTTTATACTGTATTCTCTGAGTGTGCTGGGAAGGTACAGGTATTGAAGAGCATTTATTTGCCCCCATCCATGGGTGCAGTAAATCTCCTGCCTTTACAGTCTTTTTCATTAAATCTGTCTGATGGAGCTGTAAGCTGCTCTTCCCCACCTAAACCCTGGCTGTTCTGTTTTGGAAAAGTTTGGTAGTAGATAAAGTCTACAGGTTTTGTTCCTCCTTTTTGAGTATGTGACAGAAGCAGTCTTGAGCAAATGTGGAAACGAGATACAAGTGTAAGAAAGAGCTTGAAAAAGGGATGGAGAAATACTGAAAGTGAAGTTGGTAGCTTGATTTGGGCAGGTTGTGGTTGAGATGTAGAGTCCAAGGAGGAGGGACAAATTTGTGTAATTTTCAGAGTGTCACTTTCCAGAGAACATAGCGCTCACAATGCAACTCCTGGATACATTGCATGACTTTCCAGAAAAAAAAATGATCATGTATTTTCAAAAGGCAGAATTTTTATCTATATCACTGTAACATATCAAAAATATTCTTGAAAGATTTGTAGGAGCTTTCATAAGTTAGAGAGTTGGCTAAAAATGGCAGTTAGATATGTTGACTGAAGTAATTTCAGAATAATTTTATCTATTGCCCATCTGTTTCTTCATATAACATGCAATTTAATAACAATGCATCTGAAGATGAAAAATATGTCTTTTCAAAACATTACTAGTTGACCTGGGCCTACCCTGAGCTGGAGCAATGGATGAGTAGCAGCAAGAAATTATTTAGGACTAACATGCAGTTAATAAATGGTAATATAATGATTTTTGAGATCATGTGGTGTCATCTTCATGCCGTCTGTTTTTGGTAGAGAAGTTATTTCCAAGGTTCAGTCAAGAGCCCATGTGAAATCACCATAAAAGTTTTCACATATGTGTCTGCAAAGTAATCAAAGCAGGGAAAATCCTGCAGTAATATTCATGTGACAGAGACTCCCTGCAGCTCAACTTCTTGAGATTGAAATGCATGAGAAAGATGCTAAATAAGAGAGATTTAAAAACTCATATGCAAAAATATAAAATTCTTTGCAATTCTTTCCACTGATATGCCCCCACATCAGACTCTGTACTAATGGCCTACACTTATCAGGATTTACTTTCTTGTGCATTTCTTCTGTGCCAACACAAAGTCAGAACACAATTGAAATACACAGTTGGAAGCAGAAGCTGGAAAGCTCTTTCAGTTTATTGAATCTTGTAACTTGGCAGATACAAAGATTAAGAACTGTATGATAACCTTGAATTTGCAATATTAAAAAAAATAATTATTTTACCATTTTTCTTTCCATTCTTTTCTAAAAACAAGTGGTTATCTTACAGACAAATAACTAATGTATATTAGCTGTCTCAATTTAAGATCCTAACAGAAACAAGGCATGAGTAATTTTTTTTTGCTACCACTCTGTATCTAGGTGAGGTGAACATTACATCCTGACCACACCTACCTACATCATGGTCAAAATTTTCGTTTCCATTAGGATTTGACAGAAAGCTAGCTAACGCATGCAGTTATCTCACTGGAGAAAAAAAAAATGTCCTTTTTTGACAGTGAAAACATAATCTAAGTCTGCATAATAAGACAGATGGGGCTAGTTGTGCAAGCAAACAGGATTCAGTTTCGTATGGCTCTCAATCAGGGAAACCATAAGCACAATGGAGTAAAATAGCAGGAGGTAGCTGCAAAATATGAGAGGGACATTTGGAGTAGAAAGAATGAGTATCAGGAAAAAAGCAGGTTTATAAGTTAATATTAATTTTGGAAAATTTTCTGCCAGCAGATGCATCTTGATAAAGAACTGTTTTCTTTATTGCAATAATGGATGCATATAATTGTATCCTGAGAAAATGGCTTTGGTCAGCATCAATCCCATATGCTTTTTGTTTTAAGGTTAAAAAAAAAGGGTAGTTATGCTCCAGCCATTCTGCCAACATTAGTTCATTTGCAACGCTGAGCTGTTTCTTTTTAATCTAAAAGTTATAACCTGAAATGTTACCTGATTTAAATTTCAAATTCACAGGTCACTATAAACTTTTATAGTGGTGAACAGATGTTCATGTGAGCTTTACTTAGCTGTAGAGCACCTTAAAAAAAAAAACATGTCAATAGAATGTCAAAATTAAATCTCCATAGGAAATTCCAGGAGGCTGAGTCTTTAAAAAATATTGAAGTTTGCTATTAGTTTTGCTGTAACCCCTTGTTCTTTGTCCCCCCAGCTCTACATGAGCCACAAACTACTACTGACTGGTTTAGAAATTTATCTGCACTCAGATTGATAGTTTCAAGACTCAGATGTAAAGTAGAATTGCAACATATGTGTGGCTTCATTTGTGCTATGTCTTTCTGCATATCTGTCTTGCTCAAATGTAAAAAGACTTGTACCTGTTAAGATGTCACTGCTACCATATATGTACTTGATTAAATGTCTCATGACACTTAGCAATGATCACAATTCAAAAAAAAAAGAATCACACTTTTCAGGGACACATGTAGCTGTTGCTTAGCTTGTCAAATGAGGAGGAAAAAACAGGAAAGTGTGAGAGAATTTATCAAAAAACTTGGCTATAACTTTGTAATTTAAAAACAAAGCTATTAACAACAGAGATTTGTGTACAAATTCTTCCCTCATGGTTGCTGCATTCCCAAGTAACTCCAAAAGTAATTTGATTCCCATGCAAACTCAATAGGATGAAAAGCAATTCAAAACATTATTTGATTCTAGGTTTGTTAACCACAGGTATGTTGCTCTTTACACATGGTGAAGTATTGAAAGAAAGCATGCTCATAATAGGTCATGACTCCAGTTACTCTGCTGACATCCCACTGTGATCTGGATCATCCCACAGATCTCATTTACCACTCGACCACACCAAACATTTTTGTTTCTGGAAGGAGAGGACAGTGTGGAGGCATTAACAACCAATGATGGAAAGAAGGTAGGGTTGCTTCTGTCAGTGACGTTGGCTAACACTGTTACATTATGACACCCTGACACTTTTCATAATATGATAAGTGTTAATTAGAGTCATACTGCAGAGTAATTTCCCAGGAAAATCAGTTACCAAAAGACCATTGGCAGGATCCGAGGAGGTGTAGCAACAGCTGTAGCACCACCGCTCATTGGACATTTTAATTTTAACTTTTCAGGTCTTGGTCCCATTGTGAAGTTACTTTTTCTCCAGAACGACTCAAGGAGGGAAGCAAAGCCACACAATTCAGGTAGGTTTATCATGCTGTCTGGCTTCCTACTGTCATTAATCTTCACTTCATTATTTTTTACATATATATATATATATATATATATATATATATATATATATATATATATGTATATGTATGTATATCTTTTCTAATTCCTTATTTTTATCTTCTGACCACCTAATCTATTTTATCCTCCTTCCTCAAATCTCTCTGGTTTATCACAATTTTTTTCTAAATAAGCAATGTTCCAAAACCATGTATGATATGCAGAGTATACCTCAGTATTTAGGAGTCTCTGCTATTTGAGAATACAATTTTTCTGTTAAGCTGTGGTGATATCTAGCCATTTGCAACTTTCCATTTAAACTTAAGTAAGTCATTAATCTTCTTTTTAGTATTTGCTGACAAAAGCACAAACTCAAATCAGGCCAAGAAAACAGATCTTCCTTTAAAAACTTGTGACCTTGGACTCTGTCATCCCCTTACCTCTTTATTTCTGCTTCTAGTGAATACTGCAGAGAACATCATATTTTCAGTCAGTTCCTGAGAGATGTCTTGCCTTATGTTGATAGTCAGAAATTATCTCTTATTTACAATAAATGCCTTTTTTTATTCTGATAGACTTTAGTTTTGATGTCACTGAAAAATAGGCCACTGAAACTTCAGTTTGCCTGCATATAGTGTGTTACAATTGACACTTTTCATTAAGGTTGTAAATTGCACTGATGGAAAAGACTGCCATAAGCCTGTGTATACAACTAGCTTAGCTTCGTATTAATCAGTGAGCCATAACATGAGCTTCTTAAATATGACCGCTCCTGCCCATCTGCCCAAGGTAGCTTAGTTGTATCAGAGACCTTGGGCATTACATCTCCCTTTTCGATAGACTTCTGGAGGCAGAAGAATTTTATCACACAGGCTTTGTTAATCTTGTTTCTTATTCCCTAAGTGCCTTCCTGTAAACTTAGGAACGGTCCCATTTCTCATTAGGATGAAACATTCTGGGGAAACTGCCCAGGTATATTTTCTAGCTGTAAAATAAGTTTATTTAAAACATTATCCCCCCGACTGGAGTGCCTGCATCTTTCAGGGTGTCTACTCAGGAGGGTGAAACCGTTGTGCTGGAGCTGTCACCTGCACAACACTCAACTCATACCCTGAGGAGAGAAGATGAATGAGAATGGATACCAGCCACTTCTTCAGCTTCCCTTCCAGTGGCTTTCAGTTTAATGGCTTGTGGCATAACCAAAAAGGCCTGAGGGACCTGTCTCTGTTACACTAGTTTGCCAAGCATGTCCTTTTTCACAGCTGTGTTGGAGGTGGTTCAGACAGATCAAGTCAAATCATCTGTTGAAATCATAACTGCCTTCTAGCTTGTCAGCTCCAGCTTAACTCCAGCAAGCCCTGTACTGGTTGAGTTTGTGTCTCTGGGACCACTTCGCCCTCTATTATATTAGCAAGGCACTCCTTCACAACAAAATGTTAAACCCACTTTAGCTTGGACACAGAAGTCCTTGCTGGGATTCAGACATCCCTGCCTTACTTTTACACTTCTCATGCACATCTACCAGCTGAGGGAGCGTTACTTCATAATACTGGAAAAACAGTATGTCCTGCTATACCCGGTGCAGCACTGCTTGATCTCCAGCACCGCAGCATGGACAAGGCAATGTCGCTCTGATGCCACTCCAAAGGGATCTGCAGGTAGTGGTTTTGCAATTCCCTTACACACTGTCTTTACCAGAGGACTGACTCCTAATTGGAAGTGGAGCTTGCAGACTGTTTTTAACATAGTTTTCACTTTTTCTCTGCAAAAAGACACTGAGAAAAGCATATATCCCTCTTTTTTTCCCAATACATTGCTTGTAGCACTGCAGAGCAGCTAATAACACCTAACATGTTAGCAGGAGGCCGAAACCAAATCCTCTATTCATAAAAGGCCCTAATCAACATGTCAGACATGTCAGGAGTTGAGTCTGTGTAGACTTCTTTCTGCAATTCTTCCCCATGTAAGGAGAAGTCCTTTCTCATGCAAATAGCTTCCAAAAGCCTATTCGGTTTCCTGAATGAGTAATGACATTCAGGACTGGCCCTGCTTCCTCTCACAGAAATCATGGCTCCTATGCCCAGATAAATTTACCATTTTAATGAGCAAAAGCACACTTCTCAAAGTATGCTATGACAGTTCTGCAAATGTTTCAGCTATAAGGAATGATGTAATTATACACATTTATTGATAGCTATTAATCTCAGACTCTGACTTCTCCAAAAACCACCAAAACCAAACTCCATCGAAGTGCAAAACTAGTTATACACAAGCATAGAGTTTTGAAAATTGGTTAAAGCTAGAAAAATAATCTAAATTCATTGAAGCAGATGGTAGTGATTATAAGTCAGACATAAATAGTGAAAAAGAACCTGTGAATGTATGAATGTACAGAAAGGTAAATTCTGGCTGTTTGCTGTTCAATAAAATGGACTTTTAGCCAGATAATAGAATCATAAAACACGGCCTATATTTTTCTAGATATTTCCAGGAAAGTAAATATAAAACTATCTTGGATTTTTAACCAGATTTTCAAATTTTACATTTTTAATAGTTTGTCTTTCAGTCAGTTGTCAAAAGAGTTTTAGGAAACAAAGCTGAATTATGCCTCTCTTCCCTGTGCAAGTCATCTGGGTGATTTAGACAGAATGACTGATATTAATTAGGTAAGAAGCAGAATAATTAGGACAAGCTACCTGAGTCAGGCCCATAAAGATCATTGGATTCAAGAGAAAAAGAGCTATTTCTTAATCAAAGGGTAGCATTCAGTCCTGAACATACTGAAGGTGAGTGTTTGGAGCCAACTTTCACAATACCTGTGTTTTGTCCAAAATTTACTGTATTTTCAACTGTTTAAATGTAAAGTTAAACTAGCAATTAAGCGATTAGTTAGTTCATTTAAAATACCAACTTATTTAAACTACTAACTCAATAATAAAAGATAACTACATGGTTTACTGAAGCATTAATACCATCTTCCAGTTCATGTCAGTTCATTATTCTGCTGCAGAAGTGTTACCAGCACATCTTCACACTACAACCTGCATATGTGGCACAATGAAGCACTGGACGTTAAGGTTGTGTGTTTAAGGAGTACTGGACTAATTTCATTCATAAATTACTGAAATACACTCTATTATAATGTCTTATGATGCTTTCCATATATTGCCTCTCAAAGGTCTCTGTGGATATTTTCAGCCTACCTGCATGCAGACACATGCACCAACTCACCTATTTAGCAAGTGACAGCTTAGAGTGAGGATCATTTGTTTTACTGCAATATGTGTTAATCTGCAGTGGTATTAGCTAAGAGAGGGAACATAAGCAAGGATTCTCTGCTTGTTATATATTACTTCTTTCAAATAATAACAAAAAAATTTAAATATCTATGTAAAAATCATTAGAAAAGAGAAGATACAGTATTTTACCCAAGGGATATAGCTCAGATGTGTGACACCATCTTTAGATAAAATGCAAGTGTACAAAATGCTATTCTGTAATAATGAAATTTTTGGTCTAATGAATTTACAGTGTATGTTAGCTGATCTTTTAACTTTTCTGCAGTTCCCAAGCACACATCCACAAAATTTCTCAGGGATCAATTATTTCTCTATGTTTTTATTGTTTTGTTGGTTTGGGGTTTTTTTAAGCTAATACATTTTAATGATTTTTTTCAAACATTTTAAGACTAGTGTTTTATTTAATACTTTCTAAAATGGAATGCAGGGAAAAATTCAAACTGTGCAGTTTACAGTACTGAATTGGAAGGGAGAATTCAAGTCTTTTGTAGTATCACAGCTTTAGGTTTGGGATTTTTTTTTAAGATCTGGAATCCTACCTGTCAAAGGGTCATTACTTTCTAGTGCTAACACAGATACTTGCAATTTAGCATATCTCATTTTAATTATTACTGAGGTTTATAGTGAAAAACGATGGTCCTGTAGAACAAAACATTGGTCAACAGTAGCAGTGAGGGACAAGAGGAATTACTCTATGCTACAGATCATTCTTTTAATGTCAAGCCTTACTTCTATACACAAATTTTAACATTTATTTTTCTCTTATTACACCATATAAAAATAATCTCAGTGCTCTAGCTCCCTTTACAATGCAATGACAGCTTTCTGAAGAAGACTGTAACACTCTGGTCACCTGAGGTCACAGAATTTTTAGGACCCAAATTTAAATGAATGGAAAGACTTTGACTTGAGTTAGGCAAAGAACAGAGCTGCAAGAGATGCAGTATATCTACACTGATTCAGACTCTATCCAAAGTTTTTTTTTCTGTGTAAGTCACTGTGAAAAGCACCTTTGATTCATTTGCTCATGCATGTAAGAGAGAGCAGTATATAGTGAAGAACAATGAGAACGTCAGGATACTTGGAAGTCAGTCATGCCTCTGACTTTTGTATCACTTCGCACTGCAAACCTACATATCCTGACAGCCACCTCTTGCCTTCTCCTTACCATACTTGTTTCAGGAATTGTTCAGCCTGTACAAGAAAAAAGAGAAGGAGTAGTAGAATAGCATAGAGTGAAATAGTTCCTGCTTTATAATTTGCACTGGAATAATAAGAAAATTTAGCTGAGCAAGGCAAGACCAGACTTTCAGCAGTTTTTGGTGAACAAAGCTACCAAGATGACATGAAAACTACTGACTAAAAGAAGTACTCTATTCAAAGTTTAGGTAAGGTAATAAAAATGTAGAAGACTATATTCAAAATGCCTGCTTTAGTACTGTAAAACATAAAGGGCATTTGTTACTGATTTTACAGAAAAAAAAGCTGACAATCGCATCTTGTTCACATTAAATCTAGGAAAATTCCAATGACTTTAGAAGGAATAAAACCAGTTTCTTTCCATGGAAATGTTCCATGATTCTATAACAACTGAAGATTTCAGTAAGTATGGTTTCATTTCAGTAGGTTTTAGAATAATCTTTTACATTTTGCAGAGCAAATATATCACTTTTTAAAGAATCTTATTTTTTCAGTTTCTATTAAATTATCAAAAAACTGTGAGAAGCCATTATATACATAAACACAGACAGGATCTAACCTTGTGTTTGGATTCAAATCACTATTTTAATAGCTATCTATATCGTTTCTAAAGAGAAGAAAAATATAGATATGTACTTTCAAAACAAAATGAAAATTTGCCAACTCAGTTCTTGTAAATTTCCCTCAACTCCATTGAAATCAAAGGGGCATGTGCTTAAACAAGTTCCAGGAGAGAGATGTTTTCTTGAATTAGTCATAATGAAAATGAATTAATTTTGGTCTACTTCACAGTGTTCCCCTAGAGTCACTGTTTTTATATTTTCCTCCCAGTTGTAGTCTGGGTGAGATCTTGTGCCTGGAATTCTGGAGCTATATGGTTTTGTAGTCATTAAAGCCTATTTGTGTTTGACACAACCTCCTGCTTTGCCAGGTTGGTCCTAAAGAAGGAAAAAAAGAACCATGCCACAACACTAGAAGTAATATTTCCAAAAGACCATGTGTTTATGCATGCACGTAAGTCAGCCTGAAACAAAACAGTTGACATATCAAAATAAGTTTTTTAACCTCTGCATACCAGCTATAAGGCAATAAATCTAACTTGATAACAAAAATACAGCATCCCTAGAGCAAATAATACAAGAATAATACTGCCACCTTGCTGGAGGAACAAAATAATGTGATATGTGTTTCTCTACACTGTTTAGATAGCCTAGAATTACCAGAATTAATTACGGCAATAAGCTCATAAATAACAGTAATTTCTTTTATCACTGTGGAAATGGTATTACAGAAGCAGCACTGACCTATAATTTTTTTCATGAGTTCTGCAGTTATTGTCACTATATTTCTAATTACCCTTGCAGTCACCCAAACTATTTCAGAGCAGTTACTGAGATGATGCCAAAGCACCCCAGATCATCTTATTTTCTTGATCAACTGATTAAAAGGTCAGAACCTTCAAAAAAATTAACCATGATGTGACAAGCATAGTGCATTGAAGAGGTAATTAGAACTATCATCTATCACTTTACAACTTCTGGGAATATATATGTATGCAAATAGGCAGAATTTTTTTTAAAAAAAAGGAAGCAAGGTTGTTATTACTTTAGACTGCTCATCTGTAATTAAAACTGTAATATAAAAATACAGCAAAAAAAATAAATATATTGTACAAAATGGAAAGCAACTATGTTTGTTGCATGACCTGTCTACTAATTGCTATTACCATCAGTGTTTTATGAGCTTCCTCCACATCAGAGGAGAGAATAAAGCCTTAGAGGTTCAGGGAGTAGTGGTGACAGTTTTAGTTTGATTCTTGGTTTTTCATTCCTTTTCTTCCACCCCGGTGCAGCACACAAATGCCGTTTCATACAGCCACTTGCAGAGCAGTGACTCAGGGGCACCTTTGCTGGAGCAGGCATCAGAGGCTGATCCCGAAGGTAGGTGACAGGGCTTGCTGGCTCGTTCCTACTGGAGGTACAGGGGGGCAGGCATGTCAGGAGTCCCTTGTGAACTGTGGGGAAGAGATGGAAGTTAATGTATCCCTAAATCCAGACAAGAGAAAACTGAGGTTGGCTAAAATTTCCTTTCCTTAACCCCTGCCCAATTTTTGTGCCATTGACACCTAAACAAGGAGAGGTCTCCTGGTTGCAGTAACAACTAAAGAATTAATAGTTTCTGCTGAGAATAATTCACACCAGGACGCTCAAGACCACATGGCTGTTGTCATCTAGACAGTCTACCCTTTTGAAATTTTTTCAGTGTTTGAATGAAGATTACCTTCCATAGGACTGTTTTAATACTTTAGAAAAAGGTAATCAAATACTAACTGTTTGTATTCTCCTAGAAAAGGATCTTCCTGACAGTTGTTTGGAGAGGAAGTGCTACTTAAAAATGAGGACATCAGAAAAAAAATAAGGTGTCCCATCACCTAAACTGCATGAGTGGGATTAAATAGTCAGTACTGATGTTTGTGGGTGAACAAGTAGCAGGAGAAAATAGTAGCAAGAACAGAAATGGTACACAATCCAAAGGTCTGAGTCATACTTCTTTTGTTTTTAAAAGGTTCCAGTTTTGTCACTTTTTCAGCTCCTTGCCTTTGTACTTTTCCACCCCAATTCTTTCCCTTTTCCCATTCACTTCCTCTGTTCCCCCCTCTACTTCTCTTTGATGTGTTTTTTCATCCGGAAAGCCACCTGATGCTTGTACCTACCCATGAATCCCTGGGTAGGATCCCAAGCTGTCTTCAGCCCTGCAGCTTCAAGGGTTCCACTTTAAACATGCTCAGCAAGGTAGCTTTGGAGATCGCATGGCTCCAAGGAACCCTCCCAGTACTGGTGCCAGTGAATATTAACATTGAATATGGCAGGCATGTCATAGAAATAAGTTATGCCTATAAAAGCTATAATAATATGCTTTCTGTTTCAACTGACATGCTTTACATAACAAGATGAAGAGATTCAGTACTTGTAAAGTAAAACTGATTATGTGTTGCTGGACTTAGCAGTGCTATACCTGTGATTTAGCTATGTGTGCATGGATTGGCTTCATACAGCTTCTGTCAAGCACTTCTGCAACCTGTGCTTCTTCATTCAAACTCCTTAAAGGTTGCTATGGCCACCTTAAATACCACTAGTTGTTAAAAAACCTGTAACACATGGTTAGCTTCATAGCTGTCACTTCTCAAGGCAGTTCTGTTTTACAAAACGCAGGCCTATAGTGTTTGAATTTGGACTTTTCAGACCCTTTTAAGATATAGACCATCTTTTACTACAAGTTGTCTTGCAAACACTTCACCTCCCCAACATGACCACATAGATCAGACCTTCTATTTAGAAATGGCAAAACATTTTTAGGAAGTGTTTTTAAAAAAGAGAAAAATACTTTTATATATATATATAACAAACCAGCTGGATTTCATTAAAATGAGAAATAGTCGGAAGTACGCAATCCCCCAGATCTCAGCAAGCCCTGGACACTGGTCTGTAAGCCATGTGGAGCATCTCTGAATTAATTTTATCAAAAAATAGATTTAGTTTTCTAGAACAAATCCTTTCCAAGAAAGAAAAGGTTAAACGGTTTGGTCTCCGTTCTTATGCCCAAAAATTAAGCTTCAGGTTGTCCTCTGTTTGCAAAGCCAGCATTGCTAGCCAGTAGAGGAGTTAGTCATGAGTGGGAGGTATTCACCAAAGAGCCCTAAATCATCCAAGTAGTAGCTTCCACCTCCCAGTGTCCTGAGCAATTTCTGGAAAAATCTGTTCCTGGAAATCCTGGCATATTGTAAGAACCCAGCAAGGCCGATTGCTGATGTCATACATTAGAATCGCCATTACACTTCCCTAATTCATGCTAGTTTCCTAGCAGTCCTTGGGTCAAAAGATAGCAGCACTAATTGAACTGTTAGTTTTTTTACTGTTGACTTTTGCTTTGCATTTGGTGAACAGAGTACCCCTGGATGTGTGCTTTGTCTCAACCCAGTTAGACATACCTCTGGAGAAACCAAAAAAATTGCATTGGTGAGACATGAACCAAGATATTTGCATTTTGTGTGTCAACTTGTTCTGTTTGCTGCAGAAGTGGTTAAGATCATACCACAAACATGCCTGAAGATGACTCTTGTATTTACTTTTCCTTATAGCAGCTCTACTATTTTGAATTATTATAATAACAGCTATGAGAAAAATGTTACAAAGTTAGTTAGTGTCTCTCATAAATGAAGAATTTATGAATAGCCTTTGATTGTTGAGGCTTTTTAAAATACACTAAATATTTTGCAGCTTAATCACTCATGCATAATGTGAGAATATATGAGAGTGACTCTCTAAGAATGCAAATACACATTGCTACATAACAAATGGGTTTAGGGAGCTGAAATGGGGTTCTTGCTGAACTTCACAAAGAGGTTTACCCGAGTTCTTTTCTCTATGACAACTTATACATTTCCTCTGATAGATTTTTCATGCTTCCCTTCCCACCAAGCCATGGGTATTTCCACTGATTTTCCTTTGTGGAACTGAAAATGTGAATCTGGGAAAAAAACCTGCTCATTGGACAAGGCGATAATGAATCTCAACATTTCAGTATCCCATTGAGTGTATTGATTACTACTACTACCCATTCATTGTAGAAAGTTGCATAGTGGTTATTACAGTTTCCACAACTCAGTCTAATTATATATATAAAAATCTTTATTTGCAGAAATACAAATTTCTTATGAAGTCTCTGATGTCACAGATCTTGTATGAACTTTGCTCAGTTTAGACAATTAAATTCAGAGGAGAAGTTAAAGGAAAATAAGTATAATAAAATAGTTAAAATGTTAAATTTAGCTTACAGCTCTTGCATATATGACACAGAGCACATATTTGTGATCTGTAAATGAGTCATGGCATGTATGTGCTTCACTTTCTTGATCTGTAGTGAAAGAAGTCAAAGATAAAAATTTCTGTATGGCTCATAAGAATGTTGAAGGGCTTACATTTACAGAAGCTCAAACCAGTAATCCAAAAATCAGCCTGATCATGTGTTTTGTCCAGTGTTAAATTTGTGGGAAAAAAATCTGATTCTGTATCTACAATACATTGAAATTAGTTTCAAGTTCATTAGAAACTAATCCAAGATTTCACAAAAATTGGACACATGCTTGCTTAAAACTTAATGAATCTTTCAGGATTTAGAAGGTAGAGGAGCAGGTGAGAGTGAAACAAAAGATTAAAACCTCAGAATTTTTTCTGCTTTATGTTCATCATGAAAATACAAAAAAGCATTCATTAACAAAGTGGAAATATGTCCTTTAAATAGTAGGTTACCTGCTTCAGCATATGTCATATGCCTTTGTGTCTCCCAAAGTAAAAACAAAAGTAACTGGTTAATCTTGAAAATCATCAGTTTCATGTAATTATTTTGGTTGGAGTAATCCCAACTATGATTTCACTCTATACATTTCACTAACACTGCCTAACACATAATGGCAAGTTGTGTATTGCAGTAAAACAGTGACTGAAGATAAATCCTTGCCTAATTCAAATCCCCATTGACCCAAGCAGTGCTTTGCTTCAACTTTAGTACTTTCATGTCTCTTTTCACTCTTGGATGTCAAATGCATCAGAAAAAACAGCACAAGACATGCTCTCAACAATTCTAGGTGAAATGACTTGTTATACATTATGCAGAGAATCATCCCTTTACTTACATACAAGTCTACATACTTACGTTAACCTCATAAAGGGATTAATTTCTCCAGCTTGGTCAACAGAAGGCAAAGAGTTAAACTGCTGTTATCCTTAGCCAGAACATCTGTAGCTGCTACCTGAAATCCCAACATTTCTGTTTAATAGCTATTGGGAGAGCCTTTCAGAATATGGGTTCATCTAATTGATTCCAGGTGCCTGATTCCCTGAAGAGCATGTAAAATAAGGAGAGTGTCAGGCAGAAAAGTGACAGTATGAGATTTTCTATATAGACTTTAAGCCATCAAAAAAAATGCCTGTGGATAACCTTTATGTTTTAGATCAGAAAATCAGAAGATCACTGATTTTAGGGGCTACCTGGTCAAAGGGAATTCTCATTTTCTGTTAGAGAGTTGGTTCTATATCCTGTATGTGGTATCTATCTGCTGCAAAGTAGCCCCTAGATAACACCTAGAAGGGCCTAGGCCTGACCACAAAAGTTTAGGCATCAGAGAAGTTATCAGAGGGCATCAGAGTCCTGCAGAAACCAGAGGCTGGTCAGAATTTCCTCCATAATTATTGTAACAGGAGCATCAGAACTGGTTTTCTTGAGGGGATATTCCTTTCATTTGTATTGCAGAAAAGAAGTAATAGATAATTTTAAGAAACAGGTAGACTTTTGGTTTACTCCTGGTAGTGCTCCAGTAACACACATTCCTAGTCTGTGCTCTGGTATAAATTCCTGTAATGGGGAAGCCTATTTCATCAGGGTGCTGATCTTTACAGATTTTAGCTTGACTTAGTAGTGTGCAAAGAGAAACTGAAACTATAAATTCACCACTAAAATTAATCAAAAGTTTGAGGGCATGATTGAAAGAAAGAGTTGGAATGGGGATGATACCAAAAGAAACAGATAGGTGTAAGTTTTGTGCAGTCTTAAGTGAGGATTTTCTGAATACTTTTTACTCAGTTTGAACTTTCATTAAAAGACTAGATATTATAGGTTTATAAGAATCTCAATTTGTTTTAATGAAGAAAAAGAGAAGAAATCAAAAATGTATGATAAATTCTTACTCTCCCTTGCCTAGATCCTGGACCACTCCCACTTTGCTGCGTATCCTCGAGGTGTTTCAACCTCCTGAAAACTTAGGGTTGCTTCAGAAGCCCTGAGATAGCATCCAGTTGCTAACCAACTTGCTAACAAGGGCAAGTCCTTTGGATTTTCAGAGATTCGTGTGCACTCTTGTGCTCTTACTTTTCCTGATGGCTACCCAAAGTCATTAAAATGGTAGAGAATTTTACTAAAGGAAGGAGGCTCAAGTAGCCAGTTCACTATAGGGGTCTGATCCTAAAGTGAACACTTAGCATGGAACTTCATTTTTATAAAGTTCTTAAAGTTATGTGCTTTGTGCTAGATGGACATGCTCTGATGCCTATCGGTCCTTAGAGAAAATAGGCAACATTCGAGAAAGAGAAATATATCTTCAGTGCAGTCAAAGGCATCCTCTAGAATTTACATGTTTGCAATGCCAGAGATTTATTTGGCTGAACACAGACTCAAGCGTCTATTTCAAACATGAAAAAAAGATTTTTCCAGCTGTTGCCACATCTGTTATGAGAACCTGTTGCCATGCCAGTGAATGCATTTAAGCAATTGTTAAAAGAAGCAAGCTATGGCTCTTTGTGCTTACAGGATAAAAGGATCCATTGGAGGCTATGAGACATTAACCTTTTGATGCAGAGTATCAAAAGTGGATTTAAATCTTAATGGAAGATAGGATACTAGAATATCAAAAGCAGACTGGGAAAAAAATACTGCAGTACTAAAATAATGTGTAGGTGAATGTGGCTGGAAACAAACAGAGTATTGGGAAATTTTATATAAAGTGGGTTTGAGAAATAGAATGGCAGACTTTCAGCTGAGAACATAAAGACTCATATGTGTAAATTGGCATGTGTCACTGGTTTAAATTTACACCTGTTTACTCTAGCTGACCAAGATTGCTGAAAGATTCTTGTACAACATTTTAATGTTTCTTGACATACATACTATTCTCACAAATTCTGTCTTGGAGCAGTATGTGAAATGAGAAGTAAGGAGATTCTCTGAAAATATAAATAACTTGATAAGTACCTACAGAGGTGTGAAGTTCAACTTATGAAAGTGTGAATATTCATCAGAGAAACAACTAGTTTTTAAAAACATATATATTTTTAAATGTTTTAAAAATAGTTAAGATTTAAAAAAAAATATTTTTATGTTACGGTTTTGTAAAAAACTTGTAGAGAGGAGCAGATAGCAGATATTCATGGGGTATTGCAAACTTTCTATACAAGCCTGTAACAGGCTGGATAGCTTTCATGCCTGTGGTTGTTACAGAGTCTTTCAAACTGCTCAATCAGTAAAAAACACCAATACAAACAAGCTTTTTCAATGATTTTCTTTTCAGGTCAGTTCTTTCATCATGAATTTGCCTTTTGGCATCTTACTGAATGTTCAGTGCACTAGTCAAACAAACACAGTGTTACAGCCATCATAAAAAGTTATCAAGCATTTCAAGCTGAACAAATTGGTTTGCACCTGCCAAATACTGCACAATTGTTATTTTGATACATTGTGCATTAAAGTAAAATCCATCAACAGAATAGTTTGAGAGGAAATAAAAAGTCTTATCTTCTGGGGAGGCCTAAAAGACCAGCTATAGTGGTGGTGAAATTTCTGTGCTGTGATTTAATTTAAAAAGAACATTGTATTATCCTTTCACTACTAGATTTTAAGTCAGCAAGTCTTCTGAAGAGATACTGGTAGTAGTCCAGATAATTAAACTGCTATTACAGCTGTTCTACCTGTGCAGCTATTTCTGCACTTCATCTGGGGACTGACACCCTCCCCATGGTGTGCACTGTCTGTATATGCAATAAATTGATAGTCCTAGTTCCAAGAAGATGGCTGCTATCTGTGAAGAGCAGGAAGCGTGGGAGTACAAAGAAACCTTATCAAAAGGTTTACATGCAACAGACCTTTCCTTTTCCTCTTTCCTGGACTGTCTCTTCTTCACTGAGGTACTGCTTTCTATCCTGTTTTTACTTATTTCCCTCTTACAGTCCAAAAGTCTAATCAACCTCTTTCCTTTTGAAAAGGAAAGTGGAATGCAATTTCCATTGGACATTGTAAATCCATCTATGCTGCAGAACTGATGCAACACACTATCTTCCAGAAACACTTGCTGGTCTTTTTAGAATTCTCAATATGACATTTAAAAAGTGACAGGTCCTGAGGTTTTCCTAAACATGTACACATATGTGCAATATAGCTGTATATTTAGCTGGACCCTTCTTTGATGTGCATGCAGTATGGACTTAATCTAATGTTTGCTAGCTGTTTGTCTTTGGGGGTTTAGAGCAGCTTTGGTGTGTGATTACAACAGAAGTAGCAGCTTTAGCAGTAAGAATTTTCCATTAATTTTCAGTAAAATCAGAATTCTTACATTTTGAAAGGTGAAGGATATGTGTTTCACTGCTTACTATAGTGCTGGTGTTTCCGATGGGAGGCTGTACATCCAGAAATCTGAAGCTAACGATCCAGAAACTGATAGGGCGCATAAAACTACAAAAGGCATGTTCCCCTGCTGCAGATGCAAAACATCTAGGCCAGTTCATAAAAGTTCCTACTGCATAGTGAGATCTTTGGAGCGTGGACTATGGTAAGTGTAGTTCTGACTTTCTTCAGCAGAACTCCCATCTGAAAAGGGGCTTTCAGGTAATACAGTCATGTAAGACGCAAGACAACAGTGTGAGTTTTGCCTTCCTTTGTAATGAAAACAGTATCTTCACTGTACTAGCAAATGGAGGATGACTGCTTTACCATATATTAACTTAACCCCACCCTTCCCCCACCCTCCCACTCCCCTCTCCCCCCCGCCCCATTATTAGTGGAATTAAAAACATAAAAACTAAAGGGGGATGGATATTAGACTTTGTTCAGAAATCTGTTGTCTTAGGCTGTTTTGAATCAGTGCAGTGAAACTGCAAAGTACAGGCTGTGTGGCTATAGTAGTTTTCAGTTATATTTCAAAAACATCAAAGGTAACACATATTATATTTCTCCTTTGGAACTGGAAATTAAAATAATAGCAATGATGAGAGGTGCTTCTTTTAACTTTCTGTATGACTGGGCTCACTTATTATGGAACCTTAGTGTCGATTAATAGGTTAACCATTAGCCTTTCCTCCCCAAGAGCTTATTTGACTCAATATATTTCTCAGATTTTTAAAGGTAAACTGATTTTCTTCAGCACTGGAGCAACCACAGGTACTTATGAATATTCAGTGCAAACATAAAAATTTGTCTTTTCACTTTGTTCATTCTCTTTTCTCTTTTGCATCTTGGCAAAATGTGCCAGTCTGGTTTTCTCTAACAGCAGCCTCAGAAGTCCTCCTACTTATTGTGATAAATTCTTTATGGTTAGTATATCTTTATAAGACAGGAACACCACATAATAATTCTATTTTTAAATAGAACAGATTTTTGCAGTGTTACAAACGACATAATAGCACAAGCTCTGTGCTTGATTTTGTTAATTATATGAACATTTATAAAACAAATTCCAATTCTTAAGTAAAATATGCACGTGCCTGTGTCTTCTTCAATCCTTGTTGACTGATACTAAAGACTTTTCTCTATGACTTACTTTCAGAGCTTGAGAGAGAAGCAGTCCCACCATGATGAAGCTGGCTATGAACCAGAGACTAAATGTTTTGCCTTTGCAGTACATGCATCTTTCATTTGCCAATCTAAAAGTATCCCTAGCAATCTGATATAAGTGCTCATTTAAACAACCGGTTTTTATGTGCAGAGGGAAGCCATTCCCTTGGGAAGCCAGTGCAAAAAGTACCATCCATAGGTAGCTCCTGTCTTCTGCATTTAGTGTGCAAGGGAAATTTGCAAATTTTTGTCAAACTCAGAGGTGCACATGGGAAGAGGAAGAAAGAGCCCCAGTCTTTGAGCTCTATCCAAGATCAGCATTTCTTCTGAAACAGTTTCCTTTTGTGTGTTTTTGTCAGACACAGACACAGAAGTTGCATGGAAAATGCCACAGTTAATCTAATGATATTCTCTGCCAAGGAGCAAGAGGAAGACCTGAGAAATGTAGGAGCTGCTGTGGAGGAACAAGGCTTCTTTGTACACTGAGACTCAAATGCATCTTTTAGTAGCAGTTGTAGGTTCATGGTCCTAGGAAAAGCAAGCTCACTGTTTCTAATACAAACAGGAATAGTTACCATCTCTGTGTCATTCACGGTGCAATTGAAGGGGTTCCGTTTCTCTGTTGCCCTTATTTTCAGAGGAAATGTTCTTCATTATATTATAAGCAGAATCCATTTCTGTATTCACAACATGAACACCCAACAGAGAACAGCTGTTGCCATCTGATCAGGGGATGTATTGCAAATATTTTAGCAAGTGTTTCTCCTTCTCCTCTTTTTCCCTTAAGTCCCTGACTTCAGTTGGTGCATGACTGGGAAATCTATTCATATGTGAAGAAATTCTCTGTGTTGACCTCCAGACAGCAGGCACTACCATTTCACAAGCACATACATCAAATGGCACCTGTTAAAGTTTAAACTTTGTTCTCCAGAACCTTGATTACATGGAGTGCCAAGAGAGGTGTGTGTTTTAGATTGTGAAGCTTGGAGTTGATGAGGAAGTTCGATCCCCATTGACTGAACCTGAAATGAAAAGCTCACTGTAAGCGCAAAGGTAGACCTTTATTATGTCTTTCCCTAGGTGCTCCACTGAGAATAGCAGAGTTTAAATCAATGACATGTGATACTACCCCAGAAACAGGCTCTTTAGAAGTATTAATATGAGTCCCAGAAAATATTTTCTGTCTTAGACCAGGGAGAGGGAAAGAGACTTAATCTATTCAGAGGAGAAGTTGTTTAAAAAAAGTCCTTGAGTCAGATCTATGGGGACTAGAGCAACCTACAGTGACAGAGCTTCTAATCCCTGATTTTAATTTTATTCATCACCTTCTTAACTATGACTGTGAAACCACTGGGGCAAAAACTGGTTGTTCCACTTTGTACTGGTTACTCTTCAACTTGAATAAGGTGAGCAGGATGTGAACAGTGCCATTATACTCTGGAATAAGTGCAATTTATATGTATTATATTTAAATCCAGGCCCAAATTCTGCCTTAACATATGTTCAGGTTCTCATTCAAAGGTGGAAATATACTCATCATTGCTTCATAACTATGTACTTTAAATGGAAAGTGAAACAGAAAATTTTTTCACAGAAAGAGTGCAGTTTTGTATCTGGTGGGCACAGCAGAATCTTGCAAGGTTCTGAGTATCTCCAAGCCGGGTCTGCAGTCTATCAGCTCCCAGCAAGTCCAGCAGAGATAACAGGTGCTGACCTCTTCCTAGAAAATACTGTGTCATCCAGTGGCTCACTTGATATCCCTAGGCAGTTTGCTGCAAGATTAAATTCAAGTTTTAATGAAAATAAGTGGCAATGATCATTTAATAGGGTTTTTAGTTAGAAAATATACAGTCCTTCAGCATGTGCCACTTGAGTCCTGGGTGACTGAAAAGTAATCAGAACAATCATTGATCAGTATAAAGATACTGATTATTCTAGGAAATTGTAGAGCTTCATACTGCAAACACTGTATCATAATTTTTCTAGGTATTTGTGGCCAAAAACTGTAAATACACACAGGACATATATAGCAATGCTATAATCATCTACATCTGCTGGCATCTGTCATTAATATCAGAAATAGCCCATTAAAAATATATATGTGTGTGTACTATACTTGTGTATCTGCTACTACAACTGATCAAGGGTACGGGTTGGATTCTGGTTCCTTGATCTCCACATGTAGCACCTTCTTACCTGAGCACTCAGAAGCTGATTTCTATGGTAGATTCCTCCAGGCATAAGGTGTTGTATTCACTTACTCTAGGAGTCAAAACTACCCATGCTTTCACATGCTTTTTCTCAAGCTGTTTTCTCAGTTTTTCAGCTTGAACCATTCACATTAGAAAC
Organism: Caprimulgus europaeus; assembly: GCA_907165065.1. Next base: position 20,962,577 of record OU015527.1, read on the forward strand.
ATTGCCCTTAAGGTTTCTTCTTCATGCTATTCATTTCTTTTACTGTTATGCCCTTAAGAGGATGTAAAGAGGTTAAGAGTGCTTGTGCTTATGCTTATTAGATTTGATCATGTAGGGCAATATTGCTAATAAAGATCCCAGGCATCTCTGAACTGTAAGATTATTTATGGGATTTACTATTAAAAACGCTAATCCCTTTCTGCTTGGTAGCTCTGTGCTAACCTGAAGTTCCACAATTACTATTTTCAGGTTTTTAGAAATTTACAGCCTGGCAAACTCTTTGATATATAACTTATTACCTTGGGTAAACTAGAAAGTTTGTTTTAATGAGGCAAAAAGTTACTGAGCATGTTTAACAGAGTTTCACAACAAACAAAAACAAGAAGAAACTTAGTAATAAAATAAAAAATAAAGGAGAGAAGAAGCAATAAGAAAGCAAAATAGGATCTCATTTAACGGTTTCAGGAGAAAAATGCTTCTAATCTCTTCTTTTTAAATGCAATATTTTAGATACATAGTTAAATAACATAACTCCCAAAAGTGATTTTCATGGTTGTACAGAAAACAGAGATCAATGTATGGAGCATAGACAGTTCTGGTGTCTGAACAACCTCCTCAAAAAAAAAGTTCAAAGAAGTATGACAGAGACAGACCACTCAAGAACCATGAGAACAAAGTGTCATATGGTGTTGCATGGTTTGAGATATGCCTAACTGTAAATGAAACCATTGCTCAGGAAACTTTCATGCAATAAAACATCTACAATTACAGTCTATATATAGTCTGAGCTTCAATTTTGTTTCCTTTTTACCAGGAATTAGCTTTTGTCTGCTATTTTATACAGATAGTACAATAGCTGATTAATATTTAGTGCAGCATGAATCCTTCAATGATGATAGACTTTATCCTATGCTCTTGGACTCGTGCTGCAGAAGATTGCCTTTGCTTTTCTTTGCATGACAGGGTTCTAGAAAAGTAAGTGAGAATCTCTGCTTTTCTTGAAAGAGTAGTTTTAGCTGACTGCCTGTGAAAACAGGGCTTGAAAATGTAAATTAATACACTGCAGGCTATTTCTGTTACTGCATTTTTCTTACAGATGGTAAGAAAGCAGGGGAATAGGCCAATAAATTACTTATATGCAAATATGTATAAATGAATGCACATAAGATCTTTGGCCAGAAACCAGTTACATTTACAGTTAACCTAAAGTAATCTTCCTGGTTACTTCTCCAAATCTCCAGTCTGGATTTTTGCTTTGTGGACAAGAATAGGTTACATTTTTGTGGGGGAGGATGGACGTGTTTTGCAGGCTCAGACAGGCTCTGACTACTAACTCATGGGTGCAACCTATATGTACATTTTGCAAAACTATCTTTTTCTATCCATTTGTGGGCAAAACTGTGTTCTCTCCTTTTTCATCCTGGCTTACTCTGCAGTGTTTCTGAAGACCTAGATTTGATATTTTGTTTCTCTGGGGACAGGATTGTTATGGAGGACCAGTGAATCTCTGGGAAAAGGAAAATCATATCAGAATATTTCTATTTAAGCTGATGATGAGGGCTGTATCTTGTTCCTAATAGAATATTGTGTCAGAATTGCTACTTAAACAATACTTTTTTAAATTTCTGAAATGGAAAAACCATCTTTAGAGAGTGCAAATTGAAGCTACTTGTAATGTCTCAATTTTTTTTCTGTGCTACTTTATGGATTTTATAAGGTCTGAAAATATTCTGTTGTATATTTCATATATATCTATATTATATATTAATATTTCTCTTAAGCAAATATCAATAACATGGAAGTGATTCCCATGCTGTCAACATCAATGTAAAGCCATCAAAACAGAGTCATGGCCTGTAAGCAAGCACTTAAACATTCTTTCCATTCAGGAACGGTAAAGGGGCTCCCCTGGATCAGAGCCTCTCAGTAAATTATTTCTATCTTTTGCATCTTGCTATCTTTTCCAGCTTCATGCTTTTATTCATAATCTTTCTCAAGGCCTGATGCTCCTCAACGTTTTACATCTTTGCATTCCCAGGGCTACTCACTGAGCCCATCAGATGCTGTAACATTTCCTTTGCTACTGCTGGCAACTCCAAAACATGACTGTGCATGAAGGTTATTTTATAGGTTTAATGAGGTGCTGTGATCATACTGGAATTTCTAGTGCTTGCCATGATGTTAAGAGTCACCTTGTCTGACATTGTAAATGAACTATATTTGCAAAGTGAACATGTCCTCAAAAGTTTCAGTTCCCAAAGAGCAAATTTGAAGCTGCCTAGTGTTCAGATGTATATGAATGTAATGTATGTGATTGCTCACTGAACGATGTGCACCATTCTTGCAACTTTCTTCAAACTGAGAGCCAAAATCTCAGCTTCTGCTGTGTTTCCTGACTAAGCCACATAATTATAGCCACCTAGGTGACACTTGATACCTATGACATTTATCTGATTACCTAGTAATTGTGACTACAAACATTGCATTCAGTGCATGTACTAGTCAGTCCACACTCAACAGGTCCCTGGAGTCTAAATTCTGCCACCTGGTGAAAAGAGCATGATAGAGAAGAAAGCATTGGACTGGGTTATATGAGAACTATTTCCAAATCCTAAGTGCTGATTAGACTTGGGGCAGGATGTTGCAGCTAGCTGCTGTTCAGGTAGCCCATACAAAGGGTGCAAGTGGAGAGTGATGGCCCATGCAGAAAGATGAGATTTGTCCAAGTCATCTCATTTCTCCACCTGTCAAATGAGGAAAAATAATAGCTTTGTTCATAGTGTCATTGTGAAATAAATACATTAGTTACTTTTAAGGTACTTGGAAATCCTCTGATTGAAGATGCTGTGGAAGTACAAATTATTTATTACGTTTATATGTTGTATGTACCTGTGGCCTTGGCTTGCATAGAATAAATAATGTGTTACTAGCAGAGGCAAATTAACCGATTTTAGAGGTGTAAAATAAACAAAGCACACTACCTTTAATGGATGCTAAGATAATTTAGCTTTGGCTTGATTTTGTTTTCTGCTTTCAAATGGGTGGGCAATGTGATTCTGTAACCTTTTATCCCTCTAAGGGATCTGTCTTGTTAACCTTTTTCTTAAAGCATATAAGACTGAAAACTATCTTTACTTGAGAGACAATCTACTCTCTCATTCTGTTATTTTCTTTATGAAAAAGACTTGATTATAAAAATAGTAAGAGGGGATTTTTTTGTATTAGTAAGTGGTACATTAGTTTTTCCCCACTAAAAACCTGATTAAAATTTCCTGGTTCCATGTTTTTGTAACTTTGACCCTTGCCCTGAAAATTCAATGATTTACCATTGAAACTACTGTGTAATTACTGGGATGGTTAAAAAAAAAAAAAAAAAAAAAAAAAAAAAAAGACAGTTTCTGCTGAAACAAATAATTCAAAAAAACATTAAAAACTAAAAACTGTGGCAGTGGTGAAGTATAACTACTAATTTTACTCTGATCAGACCCGTCTACAGATTACCAGTATAAATCCATTCCCATCCAAGACTGCAAAATTACCTTTGGCAGTTACTTTGTTTTGTCTGTGAGGAAACCCTTCTCAACACCTCTTCGGAAGCACAGGCAGCTTTTAATATTTCTTTGGGCAAATGTCAACAGCTACAGCTTGCAGCTTTCGTATTTGCTGTACATAGTACAGATTACTTTGGTGTCATGGTAAAATAATCACCACTGGGAAAGAGACTTTCTGTTAACCAAGTTCCACCTGAATAAAAACAGTTTGTCATATAAAGCTTTTGAAAGAGATCTTCCTCCATTTGTAGGTAAAAGGAAGTCCTATAATCTGCATAAGCTTAGTTGTAGAATAAGAGAAAGAAGCTCCTATTTGCCAAATGAGTTTTTAACTTCACACAGTGCAGACTTTCCCTGATGACTCTGTCATCAATTAATATAAATTGTGATATGCCACTTTTCACCTAAGACACAATAACATATCCCTACTTTCATTAAGACTGTAGAGATGCCTGGAGCATGGCTTCTTACAGGGTCTTGTAACTGAGCAGGGAACAAGTAAGTTGTCAAACATCATAAAAGAATTATCCATAAGAGCCATTAAAGGGGAAATGTAGATGTTACTGAGAGCAGTGAAAACACAGGCACTCAGGTGACAAGTGACTCAGAATGTTACTAAGACCAAGAAGGAAGGTGGTATGCACCTTTGAATGGTAGCTGCCATGCCAGTGTCTCTGTAACTTGCTCTCTTAACAGACAACCTGTGAGTAGCTGGTTTTATTTTTGCAAACATGGAGTCCTCTCCTGTCACTACATAGTATGTGACACAAGCAACTGCAAACCAAAGAAAACAAACAGCATACTGCAGTTAAGCAAAAGACTTTTCTTAAGCAGAGTCTTCCCACTTACCAGCCTCGGCAAAGAGCCTCAGTACATATTTCATATCATGACTCCATACATTAAATATTGACAGAAATGGAGATTCTGTTTAAAGATAGCATCAGCATTCCTTGGGTAGGCTCTAGATCTTTAAAAGCAACTCAGCATGTTGTTTGTTGAATTATGCTCTCTGCTCATATGTTTCTGCACAGAGTAGACCTTGAAAACACAAACTCTTTATTTGTAAGGTGGTTTAGGTATTTAAATGCTTCACAGAGAGTAAGCTTGGCAGGATATACTCTTTCATATGTCTGAATTGTAATACTATTGAATTATTTTTAAAGGGTACAGAGAAGAACCAGAGGCCCCAAGTGTCTTTGGATTTTTAGCCTCTGATACCCTCTACTAAATACCACCAGTGCTGGTCTTTTTTCATACTTACTTTAATCTAGAGAACTCCTGAAATTAAAGAGAATGAACATCAAAGGGGAGAGGAGGATGTCTGTTGTTCTGTAACATTGCCCATTTCTCCTTCAAGAGACCGACTCTTCCTTCCTTCCTTTCTTCCCTCCCATAGCTATCATTTTCAGAGCATTACAAGGGAAACTGCAGTTCAGTTTCTGGCATGCAGCACAAGGCAGTGGACAGAGAGCCACTGGAGGAGTGTCAGTGTATTTAGCCCACATTGCCATGGTTGCAGATCTTGGTCTGTCTTCCTGTTTCTGGCAGATGTGCAGCTCCATCTCTTTGTCCAAGTTTTGCTGTCAGCTTGAGGATTCAGCAGTTCCAGTTACTAATAACTTTATTAACTATAACAGATTCATCTTCACCTATTGATCCCTAAACACGCAATAAGGATTGAGGCTACTAAAGTTTGTATTTCCATTAATTGATACAAAATAGTGTCCTGTGACTGCTAGATACTATTACACAGATCTTCAAAGCCTTTTTTTTTTTTTTCCCTGTTCTTTCCCAGTAGACTACAGCCTTTTGTCCTTTTCTGCTGAGAAATCTGTTTTAGTGCTTTTTCTGGCTCTACGATCAGGGCACATGGGATTTCTTCTCACAAAGTGATTTGTGCAATTTAAGAGCTAGCCGTGGCACCAACATGTCTAAACACTCTTTAGTTTTCTTGACTTTTCTCATCATTTAGATTATGCAAATTCAGGTTCCACAGACTTTCTTTAGAGCCACAAACTTATGCAAATATTTTTCTCTTTCTGGGAGTTAGTTGTTTGGTTTTAGTGCCCATCTTTTTCAGATTTTCCATTCATCTTTTTCAGTTCATCGTGAGAACTTCTTGGGACTGTCTTGTAGTCATTAAATATATTGCTATAGTCACCAGACAAATACCACTATGAGCAAAAGCAAATCCAAACACTAATCCTGTGTGCAACATTAGGATGTTAGTACTGGTTCTGGAGAGTATCTCAGCACTTTGGAGATGTAGTGAAGCTTCTGGGGTATTCCATGTCTGTTTGTTTAGGTGGGTTTTTTTAGGAAGAGCTCCCACATATTCTTCCTGTGCAATAAGAGTGGAGCATTTGAGCATTTGACAGTTTAAACAAAGCTCCTGACCCATTGTGGAGAAGGCGGGCAGCAGCCCTTAACGAGCACAGACCATAATAACACTTTCTAGATAGCCCTTATTTTGCTGTAGAAAAGTTGACTCACTGATTTCACTGTTTAAGATGCCAACACAGGAAATCCTAAGAAGTGGGTCTGAATACTTTTCCCTGTTCCTGTTTTGTGCTCCACCAGGACTGTATTAGCCTCAGGAACGTGTTGTCTGTTCAGAGACACTATAACAATATCTATTGTACTGCAGAGGGAGCAAATCACAAGTGAAGGTTTTAATGAGCCTCGTTCTTACTTTACTGGAGAGAAGGAAAGCCCTGCAGAAATTTCTGGAGTTGGGTGCTTTCTTACTCGTGTATGTTCCTGCAGCACTGAACAGTAGAAACACCTTTTAATTATGGAATTCTGCTGCTGTTTTTTACTTCTTCCTGAGGCAATAGACCAGAAGGCTTCCAAGGACACTTGTAGAAATTCTACACCGAAATTTCCATTAACATTTCTGAAGTGGATATGACCAGCAAGGACAGAACTCTCATTTGTCTTCTAGTGAACATGTTGTTTCATTAGAGGGAGGAATAAGGAGAGAGGAAGAACTAGATCATTCACGTTTGCCATGAAATGGGTAAATCTCACCTTCTCCAAAGACTCTCTAGAGAAATTCAGCCACAGGTGCCCTAGTGACCACCTGCCATCAAGTATAGGGTAACTTGCAGAGATGGCAAGCACTAGTAGATATTTTTGCGACCAGGAGCTAAGGAAATGTTGAGCACTCCGCAGCGAAGAAAGTCAATGAGATCTGTGTTGTGTATCTTGTAACATGCTCTAGTAAAGCTAATCCTTTTGAGAAAGTCAACTCTTCCCTCATTTAAAATGGACGTCAACAATTAATATCCCCTTACGAACACTTTGATTTCACCATGACCTATCTCTTCCCATCTAAGACAAGGAAAATAACAACACTTCATCTCGTGGAGATTATAAGGATAAAGGTAGTGCTTACAAAGCTCTCGGATAATATAGTGAGAAGAATTATAGAAAAATCTATGTGGAAAATAATGATTCTGTACTGAGCACATGGATTGGCTGGCATATAGTAAAAAGCAAGGCTGGTGACTACAAATTCAGAGATTGCAGTCCAGCCTGTGAACCGAAGAAAAACGGATATTACAAGGAGGGAAACTGTACAGAATTATATTGTAAAAAACTATGGAAAAGCAGAGTGATTGTCCTTTTATCTTGTTGAAATCTTATTGTAGTCAGCAAGGAAGAGCTTCTTCAGGTCTCAAGAAAGTCTGGTTTCAGACTGAGGGAGTCAATCTGAGGATCGCAAATGAGCTTATGCAAGTGAGATGGCAACATGGGGTGTCACTGAAGACTCCACGCACTGCTATTTCACTGTGTCTCCAAAATACAGCATAAACCTTGACCTCACTGAGAAATTTGAAACCTTTGTCTTTGTCCTTTGGTGGAGATGTCTGGACAGGATATGTATGTAAATATGCCTACTGCAAATGGATCATAAACTCTAAACTTATTTGGAAAATTTTGTGAGTCTTTGGGATTGATTCAAACACTTTGTGTTTCACTCGGTAAAAAAGATTATGTCCAAAGATTGGAGAAGGAAAAAAATAACCTTTTCTGCTTATTAAGATTCATCCTTAAATGTAAATAATAGTTTAGAAATTAAAACACATATAATTTTTTTATATGTAACTGACAACAAAAATCTTTTGAAACAGCAGTAAGAGGAGGCAAACAAGACAGAGTGCCTGCCTGCATCAGCTCTTCCTCTTGACATCAGCAGAAGTCAACAGAGTTGCCTTTCTGAGTATCTGCAGCAAAAAAAGTCAAGCCACAATTTGGTTAGGGCGGTTGGAAAAAGTAATTTACAGCCTTTAGTGATGCATATTTTATCACAGGCTAGGGAGAAGCTGCGGTAGCCCCGTAGCACTGTGATGCATAAAAAGTTTAATTTAATAAGTTCCAAAAATAAAATAGAGCTAATTAAAACTCTGGAATAAATGTCACACTGCAAATTTTAGTCAGAATGAACGATCAACTAAAAGTTTTAAATAGAAGTTAAATAGTCCAAAAATATATTTGGTGATACTGAGGTGTCAGGTGTGTTTCATACATAGTGAAAATAGCATGTGTGGTGGGCTGAGCCTGGCTGGACACCGGGTGCCCACCAAGCTGCTGTATAACTCCCCCTCCTCAGCTGGACAGGGGAGGGAAAATATAATGAAAAGCTCATGGGTAGAGATAAGGACAGAGAGAGATCATTCACCAATTACCACCACAGGCAAAACAGACTGAACTTGGGGAAATTCGTTTAATTTATTATCGGTCAAATCAGAACAGGATAATAAGAAATAAAACCAAACCTTCAAACTCCTTCTCCTCATCCCTTCCTTCTTCCCAAGCTTAACTTTACTCTTGATTACTCTACCTCCTCCCCACCAGTGGCACAGGGGGAGAGGGAATGGAATTTGCAGTCAATTCATCACACATTGCCTCTGTTGCTCCTTCCTCCTCAGTGGGAGAACTCCTCACACTCTTCCCCTTTTCCAGTGTGGGGTCTCTCCCACAGGAGAGAGTCCTCCATGGGCTTCTCCAACATGAGTTCTTCCCACATGCTGCAGTTCATTAAGAACTCCAGTGCGGGTCCTTTCCATGACGTGTAGGAACTGACTATTCCAGCATAGGTCCCCCAAGAGGTCACAAGTCCTGCGAGCAAACTTGCTCCAGTGTGGGCTCCTCTCTCCATGGACGCATGGTCCTGCCAGGACCTCGATCCAGCATGGGCTTGCCACAGGGTCACAGCCTCCTTTGGGCATTCATCTGCTCCGGCATGGGGTCCTCCACAGGCTACAGGTGGTCATCTGCTCCACCATGGACCTCCATGGGCTGCAGGGGGACAGCCTGCCTCACCATGGTCTTCACCACAAGTTGCAGAGGAATCTCTGCTCTGGTGCCTGGAGCACTTCCTCCCCCTCCTTCTTCACTGACCTTGCTGTCTACAGAGTAGTTTCTCTCACTTATTGTCACTCCTCTCTCTAGCTGCAGTTACACAGCTTTTTTTTCTTCCCTGTCTTAAATATCTTATCCCAGAGGCATTACCACTATCACTGACTGACTCGGCCTTGGACAGCTATGGGTCAGTCTTGGAGATGGCTGGTATTGTCTCTGTCGGACATGGGGGTAATTTCTGTAAGCTTCTCACAGAAGCTGACCCTGTAGCCTCCCCACCCCTTCCACCCCACTGTGAGTACCAAAACCTGGCCATGCAAACCCACTACAACATGGTATTTGAAGAGGGCATAGATTTATTGAACCCAGAGCAGAGGAGCAGACTGTTTCACTCTCTGGGTACAGAACTTGTGTAAGAATAGGGGTTTGAGGCCATCTTCTTCCACAGGGACATTCACAAAGGCTTTTTGTCATCCCTTCTGCAGTTCACAGGTTACCCTCCTGTCTTTCACTGTATTCCAGACCACAGTACTTCTGATGTAGGAGATGTTAACATATCACTTTCCCCAGGAAAGAAGTAGGGGTGGAAGAGCAGCAGCGACTGCAGGAGATAGTGTAATTCATTTTTCAAGGGTCATGCTACCAATACCGCCATTTAACTCACCAAGTCACGATGCCACAAGCTTTTCAGCTTTCTAAATGTATTATTTCAAAGACTCTAACTGCTCATGTTTTCCTGAGGCTGAGATTTGTCCTTTGGAGGAGTGCTTTAAAGTACAGTTGCTTTGAAACACACATAAAATGCCTACTTTAAGTAAAGAAAACCAGGCAAGACCAAAGTGTGAGGGTGTCCACATTCCTGTTCTATATGTGCAAGTTGGTCTGTGTGGCACAAACTGACAGATTCAAATGGAAATCTGATAATCCAAGCTAAGGAGAGCTAAGAGAAAAAGAGAGGGGAAGGGGAAGGGGAAGGGGAAGGGGAAGGGGAAGGGGAAGGGGAAGGGGAAGGGGAAGGGGAAGGGGAAGGGGAAGGGGAAGGGGAAGGGGAAGGGGAAGGGGAAGGGGAAGGGGAAGGGGAAGGGGAAGGGGAAGGGGAAGGGGAAGGGGAAGGGGAAGGGGAAGGGGAAGGAGGAGGGACTTTTAACAGGTCATTTCTGACACAGTCAGTCCTCAGGAATTTGTAAAAATCAGTGCAGTTTACTGTCATTAATGCGTTAAAATTATCCTAGCAATATTTTTCTTACAAAAAGCTTCATTAATATTGTTGTATCCCCATGTGCCAGTGGTCACTGGACATTATTCCTGAGCCTTGAGCCATAAGAAGTGCTTAGTGAGAGAATTCAGAGCTTGTAATAAGATGTCCTAGATAAATTTCTGGTATTAATTAGTGAAATTCATCACTCGTCACTCAGCATTGCATGGGGTTTTTTACCTGAGTTCCTTGTAACTTTTCTGCCATTACTTAACATAGGTTTAAAGTGCATTTGTTGTCTTGTCTGTGATCAAAATGTTTATATCTATTTGGAACTGACTTTTAGAAATACTAATATCCATATGCAAGATCAAAACATCATTCACAGAATATACCAAAAGGGTTTCTTTCATGAGTTTCCTGTAGATTACTCCTCCAGAGATTGAAGCCTTCATGAGTATAAAAGGAAGAGGGAATTGGCTCCTTTGCATAATATTTGCATAGAAGCCCTGTGTTGATACCTGACTTCAAAGGGTGCCTGTACCACCCCTTTCTCAAAGGGACATTGTCTGGCTCTAGATGGGGATGAAACCCCTCCTTCAGGGAAACACAGTTGCACAGGAGAGGAGAGAGCACAACTAGATCCTTCCCCACGGTGAATGGCTGAAACACTGAGAACACTTGCCCTTTCAAGCCACAAAGACACAGACATTCAGATCAACTTTACTTCTCAATAACAAGTAGGAGGGCATGAAGATGTTGGAAAGGAAAAGTTCTCCATCCCTGTTAATCATAGCATCCAGACCAACATTTTATTTGGCCTGAGCCTATTGTGCAGTATTTACAGAGTATGAGGAAGAGACTGCCCACTTGAGTCCAAGTGTTTTATAGGGTACTCTCATTGAACGTAGTGTAAATACATTACGGAGTTAGAAAGTCCATTTGATATTGTGTTAGTTTGTAATATAGGAAAAGAAAATGTTACATTTTCAACTTTATAAATATTTTAGGGAACCATCTATCAAGTGCAAGCTGAGAAATTGTTTGGCTCAGCATCTGAGGGCAATGAGTTTATCTCAACATCAGTGATTGAATTGGTGGTTTGGGACTGATTAGTCTGAGAAATCCGTTTGCAGATCTGAATGAAGTAAGTGATTTGTGACTTAGGGAGAGGGAGCAATATCAATAATGCTATAGCAAAAAATAAGAGAGAGACAGTGAATTTACCCTAGACGTATTTTAGCAGACTATACAATGGCAGAAAAAACACTAGTAAAGTCTAGGTGACGGTTGTATTTTGAAATAAACACCAAAACAATTATTAAGGTATGTGACATCACATTAAAATAACGTTTCTCACTCAAGTAGTGATAACACACAAGTCCTTTTTACATTTCAATCAACAAATACTGTGTTTTGCCATGTGGTAAAACTCCTTTCCCCGTGTTATAAATGAATGAGAACACCCTTGAAAATGGGATTAAAACGTGAAAAAGGCAGTGATAAGGAAGAAGACATGTTAATTAATGATATGTCTTCCTCAGAATATATTTCTTTTCTGCATCAGCATTATAAATAATTGAGTAACCTCTTGAGGCAATCATTCAGAGTTTGTTTGTAAAAGCAGAAACTTTAAAAAAAAAAAAATCTGAATAAATGGCTATAGTAAGTGGAGTGGGAATGTGTAGTTGTAAGCCAAAGATCAGTAAAGCTAAATACAATGCAAGGTTCAGTCCTTCTGTTGTATGTTACCAAAATTCATAAAATTTTTCTGCAGTGATTGGTTTTGTAAGGAGATTGAACTCCCCCTCCTTCCAACATTCAATTTTAGATTTAAAATGCCAAAATGCAGTTGGCTATTAGATAAAATTACACTGTAAAGGGTATTAGTTGAGTCAAAGCTCACTTCCAAGGCTTGTGCATCAGTTATTTCCTTCATATTAGCATATTGCATGTAGCTTTTTCAGATGTCAAAGGGTTAAATTATGTTTATATATAAAATGTCACCTCTAATACACAGACAGCAGGGACTGTGACTTTGAATTACAGAAGAGGGTGCTATGAAGCAAGGCCAAAAATAACCCCTGGGAGGTCAAATGAGTTTGGAGAAGTTTGGGGGTGGGGGGGCAGTATTTGCTTGTTTCATCTGAAAAAAAAGAAGGTCCATGTGACTGCTTTGCTTCTCATCATCCCCACTATTCAAAATAACATTCTTTTTTGGTCAGCTTTCAATGAATTTGACAGACAGAAGAGGTCTTAAGGAAATGGATCTCACACGCATTTAATAACCTTTGACAGCTAAGCAAGGAATGGTAACCCTAATACTGACACAATCAGTTTTAGGGAGAAAAGTAGGGATAACAGTCATTTTGTCTGTCAGTTGTCTGCTGCCAGAATGTGATAGTTTAACTTAGCTGGGAGCCAAACAAGACACAGCCACTCACAGGTATATATATATATATATATATATATATATATATATATGTGATGCACAGTACAATTGCTCACCACCCGTTGATAACAATCCCAAAGGAGTGAAAAGGAACTCTGAAACCAAAATCGCAATCGTGGAAAAGTGAGGGCAAGTGATTCCCTAGACAATCCATCCCCTTTCCGGTCAGCCCTTGTTAATATACTAAACATGATGTAATACAGTATGGAATATCTTATTGGCATATCCAACTGTCATTCTGGGTTTTACTAACTACTACACTTTTCTTCTGCACTCCCTGCTTCCAGTCCTCTCTTCTTGGAAATTGCCCAAGCACAGTGTGCTTGTAGTTTTCAACATTGTTCTCATAAGAATCCCCACTGAAACCAAAACACAGTGTTTTCTAGCTACTAAGAAGAAAATTAACCCTATCCTAGCAAAAACCAGGACACAGAATAGTTATTTGTAGGAGAATCTAAACACAACCAGTGTTGCTCTTCACTTGCTTGGCATGCCAAGGAGGAGGAAGGAAGGCCCACGTGAAGGCAGGTCTATGTGCTAAAATGGGCATTATGGATGCCCAGATTACTGCAGTAGCCATCTGATGTGAGCCATGGAAAAGCTGAGATGGGAGCCCATCTATATAAGGGGTAGAGAAACATTATGCTGTCTCTCCTGCAAACACTTCTTCATCCCTTCTTATTTTAATCCACTATCATTTTTGCTCTGACATATTTTTTCCATTATGAACTCTATGGAAAAAGAGACGATATTTCCTATGTGGAAAAATGCATTGAATTTGTGGGTTAAGAAGATGGAGTGCAGAAAAAGACAGGAGGTTATAAGAAATGGCTTTCCAGCTGTTGCAGGCAGAAAAATGTAAGCTTAAGGTCACAACCTTGTGGGAGGGAAGGAGAAAGGGTGGAGCATCTTGGCACAGCAATCCAGAAGATTAAGCAGCTCCCTTGCCAGTGCCAGAATAACGGTAGAGATGCACGTGAGGGCAGAGAAGATGAGAAGGCAAAGGCAGCAGCTAGTGCAACACAGTAGGAAAAAACTCTGGATGGTGTTGAATAGAAGCTGCAGTGGTGACTTCCCTCTCTTGAGTAGGTCTCAGATCTCTTCTACTGGAGCACAATGGAGCAATCTGCCTGCAAGAACTGTTGTAGGAAATCTGGTAATCCTATTGCATTTAAACCTCAACTATTGTTACTGCTGTTTCCACTCAGACTTGGGAACCATCCGGCAAAATGACATATGTTGAAAAAAAAGCTTAGCAGCAGCTGTTTGCCATCCTAAGAAACTGAATAGACTTGAGCATTACAAAGGGATGGTTGTGCCTTTCTTGGTCATCTCCTGGAGAATCAATTATTTGAAAAGACCAAGACATGTTTCAGTACCCTGAAGAGCTAAGGTGCTGTTGGTGACTGCAGCGTAGCATCTGAATGTTTCAGCTGGTGTGTATGAACAGCATAGTTGATTTAAGCAGAAGCCTCACATGAGAGGAAAAAAAGGAAAAATACCGAAGTGGCAACTTGGTCCATTCAAGTACAAAAGCATAAGCTTGACTTTAGACACTCAGTTTCATCCTTACTTCATTTACTGGAATGATTCACCTTCTTAAAGACAAGTATATGCCTGTGTGCTTTGCTGCATGAGTGTGTTTAAGCAATGCATTGAGTTCTTATTTACACTGATTAAAATGCTACATCATTTGAGTGAGACATAGCTTTAGCAAATTGAAGAATAAACCGGAGCACAGTGAGAGTAAAAGTTTGTGAAGTTGGTTTGTGCAGCAGCCAGCCAGTTTGCTCAGTACCTCTTGGAAAACCCCATGGCAAACCATGACAAAATTCAAATCATTGCAGGATATCTGGTTGCTGATGTATTTTATCCAGCAAATATTGTGCAATACAGTTCCCCACTTCTCAGGTGTTGCTTTCTTTCAGGGACACATTAGAGAAAAGCTAAGAAGAGTTAAGAAATGCTTGTCTTCTTTTCAGTCTGGTTTTCTTTCTGTTTTATTTCTTTCCAGTGTTTTTAGGGAGGTATTTGGTTTTTTTTATATATATATATATATATATATATATATATATATATATATATATACACATATACATATATACTGTCGGCTGTGGTAGGATTCCTGAATACTAGCTGTTTTCAGAGACTTGGTTCACTCCAGGAAGTCATGCCGAGCAAATTACTGCAACCAGTGAAAATTGTGTGACAAGTATATTTTGCACTACTCTTGAATCAGATGAGTAACTGCAAATTAAGTTTTGCTCTAACTTACTCAAAACAGTTAACATGCAACTGATATCTGAATGTTTAGGTTGACTACAATATGAAAAATACAGAAATTTAACCTATTTATGCAATGCACAAATACAGCAAAAGTAGTTTTCACCATTATAAAAAATTGGGGACTTTCAGTCACTCTGCGAGAATTATGTGAAGTTGAGTTTTTGAAGAATGTTACATAATACATGTCACATTACGCATATCTCAAAACTAATGAGGGCCTATTACCTGATGGGCAAGAAGCAGATCTCCAAGGCATTTATTACCTGAGAGGATACAAGGCAATGTGACCTCATAGTCTGAACATAACAAATGGAGATTTTAGTTCTACTCCATCACTGATTAGCTGTCTGTACTGACATAACTTTTATTGCCTTTTTTCTTTGCCTCAGTTTCCCCTACAGTGTGGGCCATCATCATTTCTTGTCAATCTGTCAGCTGATAAAAACTGTAGGCTGCTGGGTTTTTTTTTCTCATCTTTTGTTAATACCAATCATTAGGTCCATCTGGTCTCAGAATCTTGCAATATGTTTTTTTGGCACTCTGAAAACTATTGTTTCTGAAGGTAACCACCCAAATGATCTTGCTGATAATCTACATGCAACTATTCATCCAGGTGTGGCCTTCCCAACAGAAGAGCAGTTTCATCTGCTGGCAGTTCTCACAGCTATGTGGCAGAAATGACCATGGAAAAGCTAGCATGGAGAAGCTGGCAACAATCTCACTACCTCCTTCCCCCAGGGTCTGTTAAGTGACCGTTAATCATGTCCAGAGATCCCTACATGCAGAAACAGTGTCTCACATTGTTTTGTGGCCTCCCCTTTAACTGGCTGGTTGCACCTGAATTCAGTCTGCCCTCCTGGTAACCTCATACATTGAGGGGTGGCACAAATACAGAACATCTCAGGGTCCACTTTGAACATCCCTGACTAGTCACACCAGCACCTGGGGCTTCTGGATTTCAGTGGGTAGGCATTGCAGGCTGTGGGAATCTGCAGTATCAGACAGTTTACTATCAGGACAAACCTGTTAGGCAGCATTCATTTTTTATCAGCATGCAACAGGGAACAGCTTCAGGGCTTAGACATGCCCTGGGACACTGTGGAAAAGTGCTTTAGCTAACGCTGTGGCATCATATGTGGGAGAAGGGAGACATTTGTAAAAATGTTTGTTAAAATTCCCCTCTCAAAAATGCATAAAAACTCACGCTATATAAAGCAATTTCCAAATTTTACTCTCTCACAAAACAGGAGTAGTGAAAAAGCAGCCCTGAAAAACAATTGGTTGTAGCAGGTACTTCTAAGTTTACCTTTGTACCTTTATATTGCAGGAGACAACTGCAGCACGCTATAGACTTCATATACCTCAACACACCCTCTAGTCCAAATGTCATGTTTGAATGCCTCAGGCCTAATTGTTGGTTCAGTTGTCATCAGCCATGGGAATGCTAACTGAAGGTCTCAAGGCAAAGGAGGACAGGGGCATTGTGTTTTAAGTTGCCTAGGGCATATGGGACAAAGGCTTTCTTGTTTCAAGCAGAGTAAACTTATCAAGTCCACATTGCTTCAAGTTGGGTTTTACCCTGGGATCAGAAATGGTTAGAAAGAGTGAAAGCACAAAAAGACAAGTGATTTACAACCTGGTGCAGAAAAATTACATTAAATGCAATAATAAAACAAGAAACAAAACATTTTTCTTCCCTACTCATCATCTATGTGTGCTGATTGCTGTCATCACTGCTTTGTAAAGAGAAACTGAATTTTATCACTATGTAGTCAGGGTTTAGCTTTTGGTTTTTGAGTGAAAGTGTTTGTTCTTTGGCTTGCTGGGTTTTTTTACTTTGTGAAAAGAAGAAAACAAAGTGAAAAGAATAGCATAACATGATTGCTTGCATCTTTCTTTTTTTTAATCAAAGACTAAAAAGACTCAAACAAACTCTGAATTCTGCAACAGAGAATAGAAAGTGTTTCACATGTTCACTCATGACTCTTTCTGCTGTAATTAAGCAACTAATGCTCCAGATGGCTTAGTTTTCAAAATTAATAAATTTCAGCTCTGCTGAATGCTTTATTTCAAAACGTGCAAAATACTAACCAAAATCTTTTAGTAACTTCCATTTTAAATGTCCCAAAACACTTGAAGTTTTATGACATTTGCCACAGGGGCAGGGATGTGGTGTCCCAAACTTGGTGCTCTGTGTAGCACTGTGCTACTTGGCTCATGCAATAGCCAGGATCCAGTCCACATCCAGCAGCCCCTCTTGTGCACATTCAGCATTTCTCCCAGTTAGGCATTGCCTGTTTTCTTTGCATCAGGTTTCAGGGATGGACTGAGGCTTTGGCAAGGCATAGTTGAAGGGAAACATCTGGCCCTAACATTACAGTCAAAATGAGAGTCCTGCTTGTTGCTTGGGACAAACATGTACAATACCACCAGTATTAGTGTTAAAGCGATTTGCCACAGTTGCTCATGGAGGTCAACTGAACTGAGTTTCCATTTGTTCTCTGTGTGCGGCAACCATCTGCTTGCTTTGGGAGGGAGTCTGCTGATACATGGCGCATTCTTATCCTGTACACTCAGCTCTGAGCAGCAGCTAGCCTGTGCTGGGACTTACCAGAGGGTTTGCGCTGCTTTGCATGCTTCTCTAGACCAAGTCCAATCCAGTCTTTAAATTCAGATTTCTTTACCTGCAACTTTATGCAACTCTGGAAAAGAAAATATTCCTCAGACTTTTCTGTGCAGCCTGTTCTTATAATGGCATGCACATGTGAAAGTATTGCTTAATGGATGTTATTTCACATTGTATTGTTGTTTGTTTCTGACGATGAACTATTTTTACAAAAACCACTGCATTAAACTTGTAGAAGTCTTCAGGCATTATGAATGCTTTTTTCATCTTTTGCATTGTTTTTTTTTGCTGAATCACTTGTTGGCAACCTCTGTCACGTAGCTCCAACCTTAAAACATCTCAGAAATCTGAGCCTACTAAAAGGCACATTGCTTATACATTCCAACATCTTTGCTAAAGGCAGGGCGCTTAGTACTAAGGCCACTGCAAAAATAAGCATTTCTTTTGCAGAGCATACAGTGTGAAGGGAAATGCCTTTCAGGGGAGTGCAGGCAAGATTTGGAAAGTAAGGGCTAGCCTATAATATGGTTTTGGGGAGGTTTCATTAATTAGATTAAATTTTAAGGCTATTAAAGGTGCGAGTGAAATCTCAGTAACCTGCTTGATCTAGCATCTCATATAGATACCCTGCACTGAATGGGGTGTGCTCTCTTCTGGATCACAGAAGGTATAGAACATTATTGTTGTGGTGGGTTGACCCTGACCAGAGGCTGGATGCCCACCAAAGCCCACTCTATCACTCCCCCTCCACAGCAAGATGGGGAGGGGAGAAAATAAGATGGAACACAAAAAAAAAACAAACTCATGAACCAAGACAAAGGCAGTTTAATAGAAGCAGAGCAAAGCTGCGTGCACAGAAGCAAAAGAAAAAAATATTTATTCTCTACTTCCCATCAGCAGGCGATGTTTGGCCACTTCCCGGGAAGCAGGGCTTCATACGCATTGAGGTTCCCGGAGGACAAAACGGAAGTAACAAATGCCCCCTTTCCCCACCGGTTCTCCTTGCTTTATTTCTGAGCATACGTCATATGGTCTGGAATATCCCTTTGGTCCATTTGGGTCAGCTGTCCTGGCTATGTCCCCTCCCAAGACCTTCCCCACCGCCAGCCTACTGGGGGAAATGTTGGAGAGCCAGCCTTGGTGCTGTGCTAGCACTGCTCACCAGTAACCAAAACACTGGTGTGTTATCAACACCCCTCAAGCCACCAATACAAAACACAGCACTCTGAAGGCTGCCATGGGGAAAATCAACTACATCCCAGCCAGATCCAATACAATTGTAGAGGTAATTTTCCCACAGTTCTGGGACACAAACAGTTGTTTGCATTCTTGCATTCCTGAGTTCATAGTAACAGTGATTGCAAATAACTTGTACCAAAGAAAAAAAATTAATGTGTGGAATTGATTCAGGGCAGAGTCCATCCTTTGCTCACCTTCCCTCAGCAGTGTCACTACCTGTTGCTCACTTGCAGCCCTGAGCAGAGAAGAGATGACACACAGTGTCTTTGCTTTGTGTCAGTGCCCAGAGGCCTCCAAAGACCAAAGAAGCAATCTGGATTTGTCTTTCCTTAGCATTTCCAGCAGCTGTAAGAAAGATCTTCTATGACATAATGTGTGAGGCTGGCATCACCTGAGGATTTCATTCTGCAGACAGAGCTCTCTGGGTTTGGGTTTGTGGTTCCTGCATGCTGGTCTCTCAGCATGAAGCTGCTGCAACACAGCCAATATTCTGGGTTGCCATGTGTGGTTTTTTGTACTTTTTTGCACTTTTTTCAAATGAAGACTGGGCTCACTATCAAACTGAGCTGATTACAAGCCATCTTGGGCTGCATCTTCTGGTCTTATCTCATCTTTTCATGTGCAAGTCAGCCATAGCCCTTTTTGTTGTATTTGCTCTGAAGCTCCATTCTCCCCAACCACCTGTTTCTGCTTCTGAAAACAGGCTTATTGTAAGTTATTCAAACCACAAATGATAGCTCAGGGAAAGAGATCATTTGATTTACTGTAAGACCACTGTGAGACTTCTTTCACGCTCTGATAAACAGACTTCTCAAAGATCTTCAAAAGCATCTCCAGAGCCAGGATCTCTGTTTACCCATTGGACTCTTAACCTCCTTATGAAAGGCTGTAGTTTAACAAAAACAACTCCTTACTAAGGTCATGGCCCTTCGTGGTGGGCTTTACGTTGTGCACAAGGAGTGGTCTGTGTGGTCAGTGCTCAGAGCTGTGGGGCATTGGGCAGTTGTAGAGGCTACAAGACTATGGGAGTAGTGTAGGAGTAACTTGCAGATTTACAGAAAAAATAACTTCTAGTTCATGTTGGAAGCACTGAGTGCTGAGAGTGGGAGCAGAGAATGAAAAAGGCAGTTATTTAAAGGATTCCCTTTTAAAGACATCATCAGCAAGGGCTGCCAGAAGAAGTATCAGGGGTATAGACACTACGTCAGTAACAGCAGCAAGCAGTAACAGGAGGCCTAGATAGAAGGCTGGGAGTTTCAGTTGGGCAGTTCCTTCCATTTGCTGCAGATGTGGAAATTAAAATGCAGAAGGAACATTGTGTCCACATACCAGCGAGTCTATACCACAGCATCAAGGTAGCTAAGGAGGCTTCAGCTCCCAGACATGCATCTCACTCGCTATCCTTTGAGGTATCTCACCATATTTATCATTGTCACTTGTGAGATCAGGAGCAGGACGTACCAGCTGGAGCAGCTGGTGGGAGGGGAGGCCCAGGAGCTCTTCTATACCCAGCCCACCTCTCTGGCAGTGCACTATGCTGTGATATGGTACACTCGGTGAATGCCATGATCATCTTCACATACTGTACTCTGTCTGTTTCACAAAATTTTCTTCCTCACTTGCCCTTGTGTTGATAGGAGGACTGCTTCTAAAATCCTGCACCTCTTGGATGGCTTCAAACAGCGCTGCTTGTGCTGATTTTAAAAGAAAAAAAAAAAAAGAGAGAGAGAGAGAAAAAAAAAAAAAAACAAAAACACAACAGAGCAATTTCCTCCTCCAAGACAATTAGGAACAGTCAGTCAATCCTAGACATAGTGAACTGTTAAACTGTTGTGATATACTGTAAAACATTTTAGCTTGAAACATCCATTTAATTATTCGATTGGGGAGCTGAGACTCCAAGTTTAGGAAGCTTAGTTTCTAGTTCCAGTCAAGCATAAAACAGTTGATTTTTAAGTACATCATTCTTACCGCTAGCCTTTTTATTCAAGCATATTCTTAGAATGATCTTCTGTGTCTTTCTCTCTTTTACAGTTCTCTTACACCACCGAATTACCAATGAATGACTAAAATCTCATATATTTACTGAAACTAAATTCAAAATAACCAAAGTGTAATAATATATAAAGGAATTGGCAATAATAAATAGGATTTTCTTTTATGGCTCTTTCACAATGTCACTTTTTGCGAGCAATGCCGTCACATTGAATTCACTCAACTGAATGCTCCTTTACATGTCTTGCAGTTAACAAAGTTGCTCAGAAAGCACCTTAACCATTTCAGATCTCTTGTGAGTCACTCAGATCTCTAAATTTTTCACAGTTTACCCATCACCCACCCTAACAAACTCTGAGGTAGCTTGACAAACTTTGTCATAACAAAGATTAGCAGAAGTGTCTTCCAACATTTCAGTACTGCTCAGGACTGAGAAAAACCTGGAGATCTGCTTCCTGGAATGAAGAATTAAATGTTTATTCCAGACTGAATGACCGAGTAATTCAGTAATTTCTGTATTATTCTCTAGTTTGTTTTTTCTTAAAACAATAACTACACTTTAGCAACAAAATCATACCACAATCTTGTGTGTGAACATCCACTTCTTTCCTAGTCTTAATCTCGTGTGTGTTCAAAGGATTACGGTAAAAAATATTCTTCTTTCTGAGTATACAAGTGAAACCCTCAGGTCTTGTGCTGGATTATTTTTATTAATTTTTTTAAAATCTATTTTACATTTCCAGGAGATTTCGCAACACTTAAGACTTTGATTTATCATCCACCTATTTCAACATTATACACCGATCCTTATAATGTGGAGCTAAGAAAAAATGGTTAATATTCACAATCATGACAGCTTTGGAAGTTATTCAGGCAAGCCTAATATTAATCTTTGAAAGTTCTATCTTCATGGGCAATGCACAGCCTTGTGGCAGGTCTGATGATTGCCTGGCTCATCTCAGGTGAGCCTTGGGAAGGACCATCCATAAATCTATGGGTCCAGATGGG
Source organism: Caprimulgus europaeus (assembly GCA_907165065.1). The sequence continues at coordinate 20,984,296 of OU015527.1, forward strand.
ATGCACCCACGAGTGTTGAGGTAGCTGGCTGAAGTCATTGCTAGACCACTCTCCATCATCTTTGCTAAGTCGTGGGGAACGGGAGAGGTGCCTGAGGACTGGAGGAAAGCAAATGTCACTCCAGTCTGCAAAAAGGGCAAGAAGGAGGACCCGGGTAACTACAGACCGGTCAGCCTCACCTCCATCCCTGGAAAGGTGATGGAACGACTTATCCTTGGTGCCATCTCTAGGCATATCAAGGATAAGAGGGTCATTAGGGGCAGTCAGCACAGCTTCACCAAGGGGAAGTCGTGCTTGACCAACCTTCTAGACTTTTATGAAAACACGACCAGGTGGCTGGATGATGGTAGAGCAGTGGATGTGGTCTATCTTGATTTTGGCAAAGCATTTGACACCGTCTCCCACAGCATCCTCGCTGATAAATTGAGGAAGTGTGGATTAGATGAGCAGGTAGCGAGATGGATTATTAACTGGCTGGTGGGAAGAAGCCAGAGAGTAGTGGTCAATGGGGCGGAGTCTAGTTGGAGACCTGTGTCTAGTGGAGTCCCTCAGGGGTCAGTACTAGGACCAGTATTATTCAATATATTCATAAATTACCTGGATGAGGGAATTGAATGCACTGTCAGCAAGTTTGCTGATGATACAAAGCTGGGAGGAGTGGCTGACACTCCAGAAGGCTGTGCTGCCATCCAGAGAGACCTGGACAGGCTGGAGAACTGGGCAAGGAAAAACTTAATGAAATATAATAAGGGCAAGTGTAGGGTGTTGCACCTGGGCAGGAACAACCCCAGGTTCCAGTATAGGTTAGGAAATGATCTCCTAGAGAGCGGTGAAGGGGAAAGGGATCTGGGAGTCCTGGTGGCCAGCAGGATGACCATGAGCCAGCACTGTGCCCTTGTGGCCAGGAAGGCCAATGGCATCCTGGGGTGCATTAGAAGGGGTGTGGTTAGTAGGTCAAGAGAGGTTCTTCTTCCCCTTTACTCTGCCCTGGTGAGGCCACATCTGGAATATTGTGTCCAGTTCTGGGCCCCACAGTTCAAGAAAGACAGGGAACTGCTTGAGAGAGTCCAGCACAGAGCCACCAAGATGATGAAGGGAGTGGAGCATCTCCCTTATGAGGAAAGGCTGAGGGAGCTGGGTCTCCTTAGCTTGGAGAAGAGGAGACTGAGGGGGGACCTGATTAATGTTTATAAATATTTGAAGGGTGAGTGTGAGGAGAATGGGGCCAGGCTCTTCACAGTAACGACCAATGATAGGACAAGGGGTAATGGGTGTAAGCTGGAACACAGGAGGTTCCGCTTAAACTTGAGAAAGAGCTTCTTTACTGTGAGGGTGACAGAGCACTGGAACAGGCTGCCCAGGGGGGTTGTGGAGTCTCCTTCTCTGGAGACATTCAAGACCCGCCTGGATGCCTTCCTGTGTGAACTCATCTAGGTGTTCCTGCTCCGGCAGAGGGATTGGACTAGATGATCTTTCGAGGTCCCTTCCAATCCCTAATATTCTGTGATTCTGTGATTCTGTGATATTCTGTGACCAGGACAGAGGAGAGGGAGAATTCTCCTTTGATCTTATGAGCAGTGAGGAAGCTGCCCATGCTCACCTCTAGTCGAAGAATGAAGCAGTGAGCTTCTTGTGTGCTGGAGTATTTTCAATTGAGTGCTTTGGTGACTCAGCCCCATGTCAACGTCACCTAAGACCTGGAGGAGCATTACCAAGCCTTTCTGATGATCTGGGTATTTTTTCTGTGTCCTGTTTCTATCCGAGTAGTTGATGAGCAGCAGAGTACAGTCTGGATGTATTTACAAAATACAACAGAGTGTATGTTTAAGACCAGCAACTAAGTTACACAGAATAATTTGCTAAAGAACAAATTTCCACTCGACCTTTTTATTTTTTTAATTCTTAATACAGAGTGGGAAGAAAAAGTCAACATTCAGAAATGATCCATGAGGTTCATTTGGGAGAGAAAATTGTTTTGGTAAAAAAGCTGTGGTCACATTCCAATCCTTAAAATATTTGTATAAACATTGCAATATTTTAATATTACTGAAAGCCTTTTCAAAGTAAAAATAAATAAAATGGTGCAATATGCCATTTTGATATTTTTAAAACAATTCCGTTTCTACAACAAATGCTGATCTATGAAATGCTGTTTGAAAGATGTCAAGTTTACTGAAATACTTGTTTCCAGGGCAACCCTGTTTGATTTACACTTTCTGACCAGATTTTCACTGCAGAACTTTCATGCTATTACCCCATATTGCATTCTGCAGTCACTGCCTGTTTAGTACCTGTTAGTCTCTTACCCTTCCTAAAGTGCTGTGTAGTAAGTCAAAGTAAATGGGTAGGGAGAAACAGCCTTTAATATTTTACTAAGCAAACCTGGTTGTAACCAGCCTATTGTCATGTAGCCTTGGTTCTTGAAGTGTGTTTCATTAATTCTTCAGTATGTCCTGCGATATCCTTTCTGATCATCCCAGGATAAAGTTAATTTCCTTCACACTTTTTTTTGGAGTTCTTTGAGGTGATCTTTTTTGTTTCCAGATGTACCAACAGTTTGTGCTTCTAGGCCAAATGTGGTTTAAATTTTCCTTCCATTCAGGAAATGAACAAAATAATCCCTGGCTCTGCTCATGTAAAGCACATCATTTGTCTCCCAAGCACTTACAATAGAGTCAGGTAAAGCATCTGAACACTGGCTGTCCTTAACAATGAAACTTCCATTTCCAACCTGAGACCCACTACGGGGCTGGACTCCATTCTCCAAAGAGACTTCAAAACACATCATGTGTCATTGTGTCAGACACATCAGTTTTTTAAGTTAAAAGACAACAGGGACATCTGAGGGAGGTGGAAACTGCTTTAGTGCTTCCTGCCCCTTGCAAACTTTTGGTCCTGAAGCAAAAAAACATATGTGATTTCATCTTAAAGATGTGTTTGGTCCCAAACCCGGACAGTATAGTTCTGCTCTCTCCAGACCACTGGTGGGCCACTCAACTTCTGCTATGTTTGTGGCAAGGAAGTGCCAGGAAAAAGGTCCTTCAGCTGGTCTGGGAGGGAAGGGTCTGGGGAGCTGCAGGATGTGAGAGCCCAGCCGCCCCCAGCATGAATCATCCTGCAGCTGCTGCCGGCTCTCTGGCAGGAGACATTTGATGAGTTGCTTTCTAACCTAGTAACCTGGCAAACACTGTGTAACCTTTGTGAAACCCAGACAGTCTGGATCAGTACTGAATATCAGGCAAATCTTTTTAATCTTTTTCTTTTTTTTCTTTCACACATATATATAAGCAACTCATTCATAACTAGTTATTGTTTAGCTGGGTGGGTGGAGGGAACCTTAAAGTTTCTAAAGCACGTACAAGCTGGTATCTTAGAGGAATATGTTCAAAGCTAGGTTTAGAGTTACTCACAGAGTGAATCAATAAGCACTGTAGAAAATACAGATGCTGATACATGCTGTCAACTAAATTTAATTATTTTTCCTGCCAACCCATATATGCACACATATGCTTACTGTCCAGCATAGTTATCTGTCACTGCTTTGGGTTTCTATGTTGGAAAATGAGGTAGAAGAGTTTTGTTTAAACAAAGACACAAATAATAAATCCTTAGCTTTTGGTCCAGTGGTCTGAAGCCAAAACCACTACAAATATATTACTCCACATGTTTTAGATTAACATGAGAACCCACACATAGGGGAAAAGAATGTCCCTTCAAAGTCACCTGCTTTTCGTAGCATTAAGATCTGAACTACTGTGATTGGCAGGGTCAGTGCTAATAATTTTTATTCTTATGGTTTATACCATGACTTAGTATAACTCATTATCTTTGGACTTACAGGTGCCATGAACAAGTGGAAAAACTATTCTGAACTGCCTCCAGACCTCGCAGGTATCTCTTCCAGCATGTGTGAGTTGCACCTGACGCCCACATTTGGCACATTATTAATATGAAAGTCTGACTTGAGAAACTGGTGAGCACTCCACTCCTTATTGAGGAAGAGCAGCAAGATCTTAAAAAGCAATAAATGAAGAGGGCAGTACAAAAGTAAAACACTGCAGAATCCAGCATCTGGGGTACCAGTTGCTGCTCCATTTTGAAATGCCATTTTCTTCATGGCTGTCTAGGATAGGTGTGGCTAGAGAAGGTCTTTGAAGCAGCTGAGGTCTCCACTACACAAAACAGTTCAAAATATCTCTGGTCTGAATTTAATTCTGGAAAGAGCAAAGAATGGGTAGGACTTCCGGATGTAATCCCTAACAGCCAACACTACTCTAAAAACAAGCAAAAAATCAAACTGGTGGGATGTTCTCATCCTGACTTTAATAGGTATCAGACAAACAGCCAAAATTAAACTTCTTGTAAGAGCAAAATTTTACAATCCAAGAAATAGAGATAATTAGCTAATAAAAATTTCAAGACTCATATGATACACAAATTACTACTTTGTATGTGGTTAGAAGAGATTTTCATGTAAGACACTCTATGGCTTGTTGGCAATACCCCATTCTTCTAGCCTATAACCTGTTCCTGGTTCTCACCTTAATTGAACACAAATTAAAGTGGGCAAGGACTTGTGCTTGTACATAGATCAGAGGGACAGCATGCACCCAGTGCCTCCTCCGCATGCTAGACGTGCAGAACATTTGCTAGTCTTCTTTACTACACTTTTTCAGGATATTAGGTCTCGTCCTGCTCCCTGCTTCTGGAGCAAACCGTGTAACCAGATTGTCTTGAAATGAGCAGGCACAGTTGATTTAAATCACTATAGCTCTCAAACCTAAATAAAAGATAGAACTTCACAATATCTTGCTACAATGTATGTCTGTTCATGTGGCTCTGGACTATAAACAGTAAATTAAGATTATTCTGTATTACTAAATATCCTAATGAGTGACTTAGCCAATCATGTCAGAGAAAACAAATGTAAGCTTCCCTCTGAAAATTTTCATATAAGTAATAACATAGAAAGAAACAAGACTATGATTAAATCCTTCTAAACTATTCAAAATTATTTAGTGATTACAGTATTTTAGCTTTGGACCGGATTTTACAATGTGTGAAAGAGGAACTGGCATTAGGCATCTAATATGTAAAAAAATCTTTGAGATAGTTGCAAGCTATATTCAATACTTAACTAAAATAAAGCATTATATTCCAGCTGATAAGGTAAATACAAACAGTAAGACTTGGCTTGTTCTTAAACAAGATATATTTTAAAACATCAATGCTTCCAAAACCTAAAAAACAATCAAGTGGTTTAAAAACATATGGGTTTACCTAGCACATAGATTACAATAAAAGCAGTCATAATCCAACATACTTACAGGTACTGGTTTAATTAATTTGAATCTCATAAAACTCCCTTAATCAATAAAATGGCCTTGACCTGCATAAATGTGGGGGATTGGCCATGCAAACCCTATACAATTCTCCTTGAAACTGAAGTTGCATTCTGTGGGCTTTAGATCAATGAAAGACTTACGTTAGTTATTTTTAACTTTGCATATTTTATTTCATCATTTAACTACCCACCCTTTTAAAGAAAGCTCATTAGATGGCCAAAATGATTGATTGATCCTTTCAATCTTTTTTGCAAATGATAAGTTCTGGGTCAGATTTTTTTCCTTTTAGAGCATTGGTAGGTATACTAGGCAGACTCTGTCTGAACGTTAACGTGGGTTAATTGTATGCTGTATTAGTCCTCATTCTCTCCAGGAAGTGGGTAATACTCATTTGCTTCACCTCCGGTCTTTATAGAGACACATCACTTTCCCATGCAGTTGCAGATACATTGCATCTTTATCATTTTTGGCAGGTTGCTTTCTCCACTGAGAGCATGTCTCAGACCACAGAAAACATCTGTCTGTTGACAAGTACTCTGCGAGGAGGTATGCACATGCCTTGTAATTTCTGGACTTTGTTGATTCAGAGCATTCTGTTCCATGGAAAATTTCTTTCTCTATATCTTTAGTTGCAAAATGAAGTCTATTCTCTTGGCCCGTAGAAATGAATCTGTGAAAGCCAATACTTTTTGCTATTTCCACAAGTAACTACTTCCCCTGTCCGCCTATACTCCCAAAATAACATGTATGTAGGAAATATGTTAAGATGCACTATTTTTTGTCCTATGTACTGTTCCCTAAGATAAGAGCAAGAAAATAACTTGAAAATTTGACCTAAATTTTGGGTACTCCTGACAAGATACATACAATTTGCACATATCCAAAGGTCTAACTGTGTGTGGCACCCCCTTTCACCCATCATTATTGACCCTCCTAGAACAAGCTAACCACAGGATCAAATAACACTGTCTGCTGTCATCCGCCACAGACCTAGCCCTTTCCCAAGGACTCTAAGATGCACATTTTCAGTTATCCACCTCTGACCAAATGTAGTGACTTTTCCAATGTTAAACACAAGTCATTTGAAACTGCTCTCAAAGATTTTGAGCACTAGAAATTCACAATTACTCTGCTTACTAGTGATGGTGCTCTCAGCAATTCCAATCTTCAGTATCACAGGGCTCACGAGTAGATATGAATTAATTATTTATTTGCATACCATGCTGCTTTCAGCATTTCTGGCCCTAAGGTGCTTTAAACCTGTATAGGGAAGCAGAAATACAGAGCTCATGTTGAGACACTTCTTTTCCAATATGTACACAGTTTAGAAATCAGAGAGTTGCACAGTTTTTGTTAAAAAACTGACTGGGTTTGTACTTAGATAAAGGAATGGACTTCATCTAACTGTAAGCAAAAATAGCCATTTTTTAACCATGATTGGCTTTTATATGTCATAACTTATGGAGAAGCAAATAGAAAGTTTAATTAAAAGAGAGTTCAGTCAGATTGAACCTACAACCTGTAAAGGAAGAACTGTGACTCTTATCCACTTGGCTACTTGGTCTCCATGGGAGTGTGTATATATATATATATGAGTTTGCTAGCTGCACTTCTGTTCCCTGAGAAAATTAGAAATCTGCACAGAACACATTTTAAATAACTTTAAAAATCAAATATAAGTAGTATTCAGTTCAAACAAAACTTATTCAACAATTCATACAAAGACCTAAATGCATAGAAAATTTAATGAATGTTAGATTTGCAGCAATAGTCTGTTATTTTACTTGAACCAAAGATATTTTAATAGTTTTAAGGGCCAAATGCTAACACTATTCACTACATCGGCTACTGATTTCAATGGGATCAAGGTTTGGCCCCTGATGTCCCATTTTGACATTCTAATGAATTTATTGTTTGACTGCTTTGAAAAGTCTCCTGGCAGAGAGCTGCTGCAAATATAATGGTTCAGTAATGTAGAGCATTTTTCCCTCCATGCTGTTCTGGCTGCACTTTCTGCTCTTGTGGAATAGAAATGTTATTCAGCAAAAGAACTACATTAAAAATTATGCAGAGAAGTTAATTAAAAGTCAGCTGTAAATGCTGACTGCAAAAAAACTTGACTCCCTACTTCATAACTCTATATGTAAATAAAGTGTAATAAAAAGTGAAGCTAATCTACTTCATTTTATCAGAAAAGAAAAATGATCTGAAAATGAGTTACATACTTCTTTAATATTTAATCCATAAATAAAGAAAGATGGCACTAGTAAAGTGACTTTGGTGCATTGGAGTGATGGGGTCAGTGCAAGCCCATCAAGGCACTAATATTTAAAAGTTTAGTATTAATATCTACAACTGAATATGAATTATCCCTGGGATGTCAGACAATATTTAGGGTCTAGAAAAGGGTATACATCCATGTAAATCCTGGCTTGTTTATATGAGTTCTGTAACACCAACACTTTTTTCCTCTGTGAGTGGTTTTGTTGCAGGAGGTTTTTTTTCCCTATGTGGATAATGTGCTATTTCACTTTCCTAAGTTTTCTCTTTAAGATCCAAGTATTTCTGCTCCTGACAAACTGTATGTTGATATATGCCTCTATTCTGTGTGGGTCATTTACCCCCATTCCGTTTGTACGTACATGTGTGTTTGGGGATCTTAATTAATTACCTCAACTGTTTAGTTCTCTAGACGAGAGATTCCTGGCACAGGTAACTGAAGTCACCCACTGGTTCAAGGTGAACTTGCACTAATAAAAATATGCCATGGGCTTTCTCAATATCCAGCTTTTTAATGGTTATCTGTGATGTCCACCCCAACCCCCTCAAAAAATTGTTTCTTACCAAATAAAATCTGCCTGGGGAAAATTAAAGTGCTATGGAGGGCTGTAGAAATGCTGGTTTGGGCTACAAAGCCATGCCCTCTAGTCAGCAGCATACCACATACTCCACCAGGTATCATCTTGCCTACATCATATTCATGAAACTCCCTATTTAGCTGAGATCAGTCACAACCATGATGAGACAGATACGTGTTCAAATTCAGAGTATGCTGGTGACTACTAATCTCAAGCAGCCTTTCTGACATTGAATTGTATAGCCACGTTTAACCAGAGCTTTGACTTTTACAGCAGGATCTACAGTAGCAATGTGTGAATGGTTAAACAGTTCACTTTGCGCGAACTGGCAGTCAACGAGTAATACACACTCCCTGTCTCACTCTGCTAACTCTTCAAAGGAGAGAGTGATAGGATGCTACTATTACTATGCAAGTTTGTTCCAGCTGTTCTAGGAGAACACCTGTCCTAAGTAATCCATGCTTGCTGACTGACTGAGTAAGCTTAATTAAATGCTTTGTGTGTATGGTAGTGCTCTGCAATGATATGTAGAAAAAGCGATGAGAGACTCCATGAAAGAGTCAAATGAAGCCAAAATAGTTTCTGTGATTTGCAGTGCATCAAGGATAGCCACTGGTGCTTCTCATTTACATTTAGCATGAAAAAATTAGGCAATGGTGCACAAGACTTGAAACATAAGGAAAAGAGCCACAAGCATTGACAAATTGTAGTGCAGCTACTCTTTCCATTTTCTGCTATTAGTCTTCTCCTGTACCTCTGTCTCTCACTGAAATGGTCTTGGAGAATTTGTGTGAGCTTACAGCTTTTAGACAAGGAAAAACATATCAAGGGAGAAAAATGCTGTAGATTTTGACTCCTGAAAGAGTGTGCTTCTACTACTAAATCTTAGCATATGAGCCACCTAAGAACACATACTTTTTAAGGGGGCAGGGTGGTGGAGAGAAAGGAAAAGAACATGATCTTAGGCAGGAAGAGTTTGAATTATCAGTATGTGACTTGATATAAGATTCTATGTTGAGCTTTTCAAAGAATGTTTGTGCAACAGGCCAGCAATGCACTGCATATTCCTGGTACCATTGGATAGAAATGAGAAAGAAAACACATTAGTAAGTACTCACCTTAAAGATGCTCACAAAGGCTCCCTAAACATTTGTGCAAGGTTGCCCCATAATTTTTGATACAGACAATATAACTAAGAAAAACATAATGGGAAAAAAAGAAGTAGTTTGCAGAAGCTTCCTGATTAGCTGTAATCCTGAGGTAAATTACACATATTTATGCAAGAGGTCAGTCACTTCTGTAGCAGAGAGAAGCTAAGTATCTGACTAGTCAAGCATGACAATTGTACCCTGAATACTTGGCAATAGATGGAATTCACCATTTGATAAAACTGTTTAATTCACTCAGTAGGAATAACCAATGGTTAAGTGAGGCTATATCTCACAAGAGTATCATCTAAGGAAATGTATGTAGCATCCCATGAATACTAAACAAATTCATTATGATCAGCAGTATTTCCAATGAATCTGTAATGATGGAACTCTTAAATTAAATTGTCTCTCTTGATTTTTTCAGTGTAATCAAGTTCATCAGCCCATTCCCTTTTTTTTCCCTTATTTAAGGCATCAAGCCCAGTAGCTCACCAACATATGAAAGCATATTTGAGCAGATCAAGAACAAAACAGAGGGAAAGAGACAAAAGAGTCATTCTTCACATCATGGAGCACCAAATTATTTATTATAAAAAGCATAATGAAAAAAAAAAGACAGGGATTAAGAAATACAGAACAAAATACCCATGCTAGAGAAATTGGAAGGGCTTGGTTCCCTAATCTCTATTCTACAAAGGTATTGTAATGCCTAAGAGGATAAGAGACCCCTTGATATTTGGATCAGTCAGAAAGACAATTGTTATGAAGCTTAAGCCAGTTTTTTCCTAATGAGACAAACTCACAAACCATATGTTGACATGAAAAGCACATTTTTTTCTACCTGTCCCTCAAGCTCTTATCAAGAGCACATCAGTGATGCCATCAGTAGACTGCTTGCACCTGCACTAGTCAGAGAAGCATTTCCCTAGGCTGACAGCAAAGTTATTTTTTTCTTTGGGCAAATTACCTGCCAGGACATCAGGTATCCAAGTGGGACACAACTGCTTTCATTTCTTCAGCATTACCATTGAGTTAGAAGAGAAAGAGCAAATTATCATTTTAACTACTGTCCTAGTATTGTAAAAAGCCTTGGTTTCCTTCATCCATAAGTGACAGTATTTTAGTGACATCACCTTCCTAACAGTGCAGTTCTCGATCTGCATTATCTGCTCTTATAGCATTCAAAATCTGCATAATGTCACCAAAAGACAAAGACTACTGATTCTCCATGTCTAACAGTTCTGAGTTTATACTGTCATATTTCTGTGTTGCTCCCAGTGGACCAGTGGAACAGGCCACTGTCAACCCTATTTCTTTTAGCTGGTACAGGGAATACTTATATAAACACCTTAATCTTTAGTGTCTTATGTCTTTTTTAAACTGTACAGCTATATGGAATGCATATTTTCAAGCCAAAAATTCTTCTGTACCTAGTAGAATTGTTGAAAAAGATTCTTTACTGGCAGTAAATAGCAGCATTTCTCAATTTAGTTGTTTCAGTAAAACAATATAATTTCAATATTTAACCCAGTGAATACATTCTCAGCTTCTTTATTTCTCTGTCAGAAAGTAATTTGAGTCCTGTACAAAAAGTGTGATTTTATTCTCTCTGTTCCATGAATAAGCATAGTTTAAAACACAGCAGCAGCTCACTTCACTGTATGTGAATTAGAATAAGCTAAAATTAGAATTAGTCAAGGAATCAGAGAAACTTGATGCTGTTGCTGATGACAAGTGGTCTTGGTAATTTTTAACTTGTCACAAATGAATTGCAGTATTATTTAACCAGTAGGTCAAAATGGATAGACTTTGCTATGTCAGGATTTGAAACAGATCTGTGAGCAGCCTTCCTGCACCACATTTTTGATCTATGAAAAGACAGAGTTTATACTTAACTTTTCTTTTGAGTGAATGTACTTAGATTTCCCACAAACATTCTTCAGTATGTGTGTAAGATACACAAAACTATAAACATTGTTGAGTTAAATTCCCTTGAAAATGAAAAGGAATATTTCAAGAACTTTTTCTTTCACAATATCAATTTAGCTTTTTTATAGACATGGAAGTATCTTCCTTTTTTCCACCTATCTAGTTTCCTGTTTGACACAGACACACAGAAGGACACCATTTATCATATTGCACCAACACTGAGGTCTATCTAACGGTGTAAGTCTCCTGTTGGTGGTGATAAATGTCAGATGGTCCACAAAAGGTTTTAGGACAAAGCTGAATAAACTGCCCCTTGATCTTTGATAATAGATACTGACTAAAATCTTGAGGACCAAAGATAATTTCCAAATTTTGTCACGACTTCAGAGTTCAGTGAGTGACGCTTACTCTTTGAATAATTCATCACCTCTTCAAAGTAAAGCAATATAAAATCCTGAAAAACTGTCCATATTCCATGCCACAGGGAGATGTCAAGTGAATTGCAGAAACTAAAGGTTTCTAATGTACTTGCCATACCACTGTAGCCAACACCTTCTCTCTCGTATGTTCACTGAATACCCTTCAAATACTCATGCTGGTGTATCTTTAATTTGTTTTACCTTGTTGCATCTCCATAGCAGAACTAATAGGATTAAAAGTGTTAGGTGCATTGTGTGACTTTTCTCTTTCACTGTAGAGTGACTGCAGTAAACCCATATTTACGGTAAGTAGGTAATTCAACAGCAGAACAGAAATATGTCACTGCAAATATAAATGGCTTCATAAAATTACTTCTCATTTCCATTGCCCTGTGAAACATTGTTTCAATACAGTTAGATTCCTGCTCATCAGCATTTCACTGAAGGAAGTGTATCTTTGTTTTTGCATGTTTTCTCACTTTGGGCAGTTATATGTTTTTGGAAACACAATATTAATCTATTGAAGTCCCTAACATGTGGCAGCATAGCAGTATCAAGGCTGCCTGTGCCTAACTCTGCACATAAGCCTGGATTTATATTGCTGGCAGAGAATATCTCCTTTTGATCATATAAAGAAAGCAAAGCAAATCTTACTAGACTTAGCAGTTCCTATTTGCATTTTTTAAAGATCTTGTCCAATACTCATACAAATCAATAGCAACTCCTCCTTCTTTGGATATCAATAAGCATTTGGGTTAGTCCCCAACACAACTGTTCATCTTTTCACAAAATTGTTAATTAATATATCACAGAGAATTGAAAAGCACGTTGTGTCGTTGTTTACAGTGCTACGCTACTAATATCTACAGCAGTGTCATGGTGTAATTGACATGGCTCGAACATAATGGATGTTCAGCATTCATTGGAGCATGTTCAGCAAGCCTTAGATTGTACATATTATACAACAAAAATTCATATTAATTTAAAGAAAAAAAAAACTTCATCAAACTTACTCAAGGTTCTTTAGCATTTACCATCTGGAGACGTTCCAACAGTCTTATTGATAAGATCATTTGTTGCAGATTCAGATGAGCTGAATCTCTAAAATAAGTATATATACAAATCAGTCACAAGAAAAGTATTTGCGAAATTTTACTTGGCAGAAGATGGAAAAGTTTATTGTGTTTGACTTGTGGCAACTAATCAACACCTTTAAAATAATAAGCATCAAATGTCTGTTCAGATCATCATGGCACAAAAATGTAATATGAACAAAAATATTAACAATTAACTGAAAGCAAATTATATAATCTCTTTAGAAAACTGTGTTTGAGACTTCCTTTAGCTTTGCCTCCTTGAAGAAATGTGCTGCTAGAGTATATGAACCTTCCACAGGCACTTCTTTCAGACTAGAAGTAGCCTTTTTTAAAAAAAATCAAAAATTCAGTGAATGCTTAAGGAATAAATCTTTGGGAAAATGACATTTGTTGTAAAAACCTCTCAAAGTAATTGAAGTATTTTCAGGATGTAGTTGGTGAACCCATGATAGCCTGGGTACTTTGAAGATAGCCACAAAAGCTAGACAGTAGGGCAAGTATCCCCAGGTGAAGTGCCCCATAATCAGAGAAAAGGTCCCCTGAGTTTTGCCTTTCTCCACCCTTCTGAAATGTCATAATAAAGCACCTATTTTTAAAGAAAGCATACAAATATCAAGTATTTATGGACCTACAACTATCTCCCGAAAGCATTTGTTTGGTTTTTTCTGAATATTTCTGGAGGCAAAGTACCTGTCTGTTGTTGTACTTCTTATTACTGTTATCTTTTTTTTTTTTCCTTGACCATCATGTCATCTTGAAATTTAACAGGAAATTAACCATAACTTTGCCAGATTACTGGTCTCTGACATTTTCTTCCCATTTAATAACCACAATTATAAAAGACAAGGAAAGAACATATCTATTACAAAACTGAGGCGTTGACCGAGAAGCTTCTGTGTTTGTTAAGTAAGAGAAAATATCTTTTACATACTTAGAACCTGTGACAATTTCTTACCTGGAAGCAAATTGACTCTTGCTTATATAAAAAGCAAAATAAATGAACGTTTTTATAGCCTAATGCCAGTTTCTGTAGTGCTTCCCTGAAATGAGTAAGAGCAATGATTGGATGTAAAATCTATTTACAGAAAATTATAGCTATCTTGCCAGTGTAACAACTAAGGTAGCAACACAGTGGATTTGGCAGTCATAGTGGACTGGTGCTTGAACTGAACTCAGAACTTGTTGAGTTCAGCTAAAAACCAAAAAGAGTAGTGTGACATAGCAGCTACTACTATGATCATCTTGAAGCTTAATGTCATGATCACATTCTTACATGAATAGAAGTTCAGACTTAGCAATAATGAAGATGAAATCTCAAGATAAACTAGATGGATTACTACTGAAACAGTGAAATGGCCATCATTGATTCACTTTTTACCATAAACCCATCTCAGATAAGTAAAACTCCCTGAACAAAGTTGCTATTACACATAATGTTGTCTTGAGTTATTTCGCGCACAGTGCTTAACTGTTTTTATTGTCAGCATGCTTAAAAGTCCTACACAGCAATATATGTACACAAAATTTGAAAGGTGCTTAAATGCCTCTGCTGAAAATAACAGCCATTCCTCAAAGACTACCAAGTCTTCCACTTACTTTAAGTATTGCCCAACCAAAAATATCCAACTGTTTTACACTGGAAGCATAAAAGACTAACAGTCACCAAACTGATTTTCCCTTGAGCAAACACAACTACAGGAACAGCATTAAAGAGGCAGGAATTGGATTCTGTAATACTGTATACTAAAGAATTTTCAATCAAACAAACACCTGAATAAAACACTTGAACAAATATTTGAACAAATTCTGTACCCTACAATTAATTATGGGAAGTTCTAAACACTTCAGGTAAATAACTGAAGCACAGAGCAACTTAATGTAACTTTGAAATTGGTCCTACTTTGAGGAGAAACTAGACCTTCAGAGGCCCCTCCCAATCCATGGTGACCTATGATATTGAAGATCTGATGCTTTAAGCAATGGATCTTGGCTGTGAAATCAGACAAGATTCATTTCTAAACCCTTGATTAGTTGTTGCTTGCTATATAGGTTTGTTATCTATGCAGGTAACAACTAGAAAAGCTGATGACCAGCTCTATATTAAAGCTCTGTTTGCGCAAACAAAGATATTAGGAGTCTGAAAAGCTTCAATAAGATTATCGTGACTCTACCTAGTTTAGAACATCCTAGTGTTTTGAGGAGATGCCAAACGCAAAGAAGCCTCCAAATGACAGTTCACCCACAGTTAATTTCATTTAAAAAAACACTTAAATGAACAGCTACCCTGGATTAAGTAATTTATGAGTATAGACATTTAACCTGAGACTCCACACATTTCCCCAAATGCTTATCTTCCAAGTATGTGAATAGTCCCATTTACTGTAATAAGAGACTGCTAGCTGTGGGAGGTTAAGCAAATGAGTAAATATTTATAGAACTAATTTATTGCCAAAATGCTAGATACAAATAACTATGCACCACTTTTTCTTTGTAAACATTCAATATCTAGAGAATAAAATCCATTAAAATAGAGATTGG
This sequence comes from Caprimulgus europaeus, assembly GCA_907165065.1. Next base: position 20,999,633 of record OU015527.1, read on the forward strand.
TTTTAGCTTTGATTCTTTTTTTTTTTTAAGGAAAAAGGGAAAAAAAAGGCAGAGGATTAATTTCATTTTCACTGCATGATTTAGGATGCAATATTGGAATTTTTTATAACCTGCCTTATAAAAGAATAGAAGGTCTTTTTTCTGTTTTTCAGCATACACTTTTAATGCTGATTGTAATGACTACAGTGTAATAAAACCTAATAATATAGCATGATATTAAACACTGGTTGAAAACTGCCTTATTCTGTGGCCACAGATTGTAAAAAGTTCCCCCTCCTTTCTCTCTCTGACTGCTGTAGCTTTTTCCAAATCACACTGTGCTAGTCAGTTGTTCAGTATAATTTTATATATTTTATGGTAACCTTCAAAATATTATTTTTGTAACTTCTGTTTTGTCCCATAAAACTCTAAGGAAACACAGATATATCTATTCCAGATATACTTTCACTGTCATGTCTTAGTTTGTTTTAGCTGCAGTAAATGTAAATACCCATTAACTCGAGCTTTTAGCTAGTTTCTCATGAAATTAAAGTGGCCTTAGTCAATTTCTAATGCATACATTGAATACTACAACATTTCTAAGCATCTTTTATTTAGTAGTCTTTGCTAGTTTACCCTGGGTAAAATTCATCCTTTTACCTAAGTCTCATGACTGGTGAGATAAATGGCGAGAGGAATAGACAAAGTCAGTGTTAGCCTGAGGGTGTTGCTCAGGGTAGCAGATTGCTCTAGCAAGAGGCATTTAATCCCTGTGTAACTACATCTTCCATCTTTCCCCTATTAGTGTGGGGACAAGAGATAGGAGAGTAGCTTGGCAGGAGCAAACTACCCTGCAGAGAGCAGGGCACTGCTAAGTGTGCTCCCTGGAAGCCAGGAGAAGACGGCGTCTGATTCTGCAGGAGCTGCAGCCTGCAGCCTCTCCAGGGCTAACCCTCCCAGAGGAGAAAGGCTTATACTAGCGAGAGACAGGGGATTTGCTTTGTCCCTGTAGGGCACGAATGGTAGTGCACGGTTCAGGCCAAAAGAGATGACGGGAACAAAGTAACATCTGGATGAGGAAATCTATTTTATCTTTCCTTCAGAGCAGCAGAGCATAACTTTTTCCCACACTGCTAAGAAGGCCTTAACAGGCACTTCTCCTCCATGCAAGTACAGGTATTCTCTGCACTGGTTGGGTAGTACCAGGCAACAGCAGCTGAAATAAGAATTACATAGGTTTATAGTCTAGAAAAGTTTTTGAGGAGATATTTGCTCTCCCAGTTCAGCTCAGGACACTGATCATTTTCTGTGTGAGCAAGAATGAATGTCACTACCTGTGCACAAAAAAACAAGCTTTCTAACAAAACAAAAACCTGAACTTCAAATGCCTCTTTTGAGGATGGATCTGGGTAGTTGAGGTCAACATTTAGTTGTACTCTGTCCTTCTGCACTGGGAATGTGTGCAAAGCAATTACCCAGATGCTGCTTGCCTCTGTGGTCATGATTACTGTTCATACTCTCAGGATAGCAGGTGGTCTAACATATCATGTTTCAGGAAACAGTAGCAAGACACTTCTTAGACATTTCTGCATGGGAGAGCTACTCCTGCATGAACTCTTTTATGTTCAAAGACGTGATTTAAGTTAAAGTTTAAACTGTGCAGACCCTACTATTTTAGGTGGCATCAAGCAACTTAAAATGAACAGCTTAAATGTTTCTTCTTTTTTAACTGCCATGTTTGTGAGGCATGGAGAGGATTGGTGGTGGTCTCACCAAAAAATAGAAAGGAGTGAAACAAAAGAGTAATGAAGAGGCCAGAGAGTACTGTGAAAAACCAAAGCAGTTGTAACAGACAGGGCACCTCCCCTTGGAGGGTTTTGTTTCCTCTGACTCTGCCTGTTTGCAGGACTAAGTCTAAAATTTCCTATCCTGGCTCTTCACCAGTAAAGCAGCATATTAGGACTTGTATCACTTTATGAATATATTAGATTATTTTATTCAATAGAGTGGCATTTCTTCCATCTAGAAAAAATGTATAGTGTCCTATAAAGCAATATGCTAATAGATTTTAAATTCTAAATCTGTAGGGACAACTTTAAGCCTATTTTTCTTCTTCCAACTATTGAGCTGGGTTTTTTCCATTATAATTCTTTCTCATATGTTTATTACACCGTAACCCTCCTCTTCTGAAAAGTCTGGCTCCTTCAGCTGTTTGTTATTATTTGGTTTTCTGTATCACTTTAATATCTCTTTAGGATATTAAATATCCCACATTTTCCTTTCTCTCAAACAGTTCTCTCTTTTTTCTGTTTCATTATATATTCTTTCCCTATCATATGTTTCCTTTATTAGCACAGAGGAAAGTAATGAGGGTCATTTACAGTTGCCACACCTTACAGAGTTAGGGAGAGAGGGTCTGTGATAGATTCAGGGGTTACTACTGTCATACAAACTGCTGTCCCAACCTCTTCCTGCCCACAGCCTAGGTACAGGATCTTTTCTCTGTACCCTGGACTGATCACAAAGAATTTCCTCAGAAAGTCATTCCACAGACGGCAAATGCCACGTATATATGGCATTTTGCCCATATATCTCTTTGAAATTCCCCACTTGGTACGAGGATATTTGGAGTATGTGATACAACTTTTGCATCCTCTTTTCATAATATAAAAACATATGCAATCTACAAGCATAAAGAGATGGCATAGAAATCAGCAATAGCTCAAATGTTTAAAGTCCTGGCTTCAATCAGATCATTCCTGCAGAAAGGGAGTATGCAGCAGAGGGGAGTTGGACTGTTGCTCCAGCCAGCCAGCAGGGGCTCAGTAGTTAACATTAAAAGAAGTACTTCTGTTACTTTAACTAATTTTCTTTTTCCTGTTGTCAAATAACATATAGGACAAACATTCAGCCTCAGCACTGTATTCTCATAATTTTTTTGCATTTCATTCAGCCCTTTTTGCAGATTGTTGTTAGAATTAAAAGACAGTAGGCCATGCTTCCAGAGATCAAACTTCCCATTATTCCTTGAATAAGAGATTGTATTTGAGTACAGAGATTTGCATAAGAATTAGACCCTTCCTTGTATCAAGTCAGCTATTTTCAGCTCAGTGTAGCAATCTTTGGTTGTAACTATGGCAATAAGATTAGATGATATTCAGTAAAATTCATTTTACAAATTATCATGGGAGGGTGCCCATGACTGTGATAGAAGGAGAGATGTAAAAACATTGAGAAATGAGATTGAAACTAAATCAGAACTCAGAATATTCCTCAAAATAATGGTTCTCAAACTCATCCAGCACCATCTGGTAGTTTGTGAATGATTTACAGTTAGCCACAATAAACATGATCAGATCAATGGGCCTGATGGGGATTGTATTTCTCACTCAAAGACATTTTGAAAAGACATTTTAACCCCATTTTGGGTGGATGCTGAATTCTTTGATCTGGAACTTTTATAACAGTAGCAGTCAAATCAATTCAATACACTTTCATTACAGTACAAATCTACAAAGCTCATTATGCTCAGAGAAGAAAAAAAAAAAAGTCATGCTCCAGTCTTGGGGCCATATTATAATGAGGGTAAAGAAGGAGCAGTGGTAGGTACTATTCTGCCTCTGCCTCTCTGCTGCATGGTACAGTCCTGTCAGTTCATAAGAACAGCAGATCTTAATTTGCACACAGTAAAGATGGCTTTCTGAAGTTTTGCATCATTTGCAATAAATCTTGGGGTTTATCGTATTTCATTACTAACTCCTGACCATACCTAGCCTTTGCTGTTCTTAATGATATATGCAAACAGGCTCAGAAGGAAGGCATGTTTAGACACATTTTTTTCAGATGTTTAATGAACATCTTATTTTTATTATTTGCATTTTCCCAGGGAAACTGTTACCTTAATATGAAAAGTATTGCAAAAAAAAGTGTATTTTCAAAAACCATTTGACTAACTGTTTTTTTCATTGGTATGCTATGATATGATACTGAATTGATATCTATAGCACTATTTCTTTGGATATTAAGAAAATACCCAATTTCAAAAAGCAATAAAATATTTTTTTTTCTTTGTCTAAGCACACTCTTTAACAGCTTTATTGGATACAAGTTGGTATATTAGAAGGCTAGCAGAGATCAATCCTGCAGCCTTGCACAGGAAGGCAGCAGTATTGCATGAAATTTCATCTCCCAACATAGGTTAAGCTCAAATCATGTCCTTCAGTATTGTATAAGGCTATATAAGGGATATACTATCCCTCCACAAAGTGAGTTGTCCTCATGGAAAAAATGTATGTTTGAATTGTATAAACAGTAAAACAGAACTTTGCCTTTACAAATTATTTACAGCAGCCCTGATTCACAGTCTGACCTGGCCATTTCACCAAACTGCATACACATCTTCCAAGACAGTGAGTAGCCAAACCTAGTCCTTCAGGAGGAAGGGAGAGTTAACAGAGTGTCTAGACCTAGGCAGGACTATTATTTCTGTCTACAAAGGTCATCTTCAGGTGTTTTCTCAGTGCTTAGTCCTGAGGTAGCAAAGGTCTTAGGAAGAGCACTCAGAGACTTTCAGGACAATGTTATTATTTCCTGTGTGACCATTCCGAGTATTCCCAAAGTAAATGAATGTGCAACCACATTGGCTGCTTTTTTATTATAATACCTTTCTCTGAAGTTATTTAATTGCAAATCCTCATTGAAAGCCAGGAACAAGGACATTACTTCAGTAGACACATCATGCATTATCAAAATTGCTTTGAGTTTCTTCCCAGATGAAAACAAAAGCTATTGGAAATTTACTTGCTCGTACTACTGGTTATCTGAATAATTGTTTGCTGTTCTAAATGAAAACAAATGGATGTTTGCATATAAATAATTATAACCCATTTTCTTGCCAGCAATACATATTCCAATTGGTGGTATATAAACCATCAGTTAACCAGTGGCTTAAAAATTATTCTGCCTTTTTAAAATGGTCTATTCTACAGGCTAAAACCGTTTCTAGCAGCATAGGCAAGAGCTTGCAGTAACAGTTTTAAATCCTTCATACTTTTGCAGGATAGGATTCAGCAATATGCTTAGTGTGCTGTGAATCTCTGAAATAATCACACCATGGCACAAATTCATCTTATACAGGGTATGCATTACAACCAGGGGGTAAAATGCAATATGACAGCAGAATGACAGTGCACATACCAGATTACTAAAATCTATGTAATACATAGTTCTCAGTGCAGAGAGTCTAAATGAACAGTGGGAAACCTGAAATCAAATACTGTAATTCAGGAGGTGACATGACATCCATCCTGATTTCAAAAGCAAAAGGTGAAAGCACCAGGTAAGTCTGTGAAGGCTGCTCTCTTCCCAGTTAGGAAGAGTATCATTTGAGGGCACAGTTTGCCGGATGGTGAGCTAGGTGAGAAAGAGTGGAATCAGACCATCTAATACATGTCAAAGTATTGTTTAAATTCCCAGCATTTACTAGAAAATATCAGATTGTTCTCATAGGTTTAGCTTATGCCATTTAGAAGAAGCACTCATAGGATAAGTAGGAACCTGATAAGGACAGCTTTTCAAGAATCCCCACAAGAATATCTATTGCTTCCTTCTTATGCAATGGAGAGTTTTGCCTTGGATATCAGCCCTGAATCTTAGGTGCCAGAAGTGCTGCATAAAGACACATTTTGGGTAGCACAGCTCCATAAGTAACAGATAAGTTACTTAGCAGCTATAGCAGCTGCCCAATAAATCTCTTTTCTTGACTTTTCCAAGTGTCAAAGTGAACAGTAGTACAAAGACTTTCAGTTGTCCCTGTTCCCAGACAGAGAAGACACCCTGAGGTGTTTCTTTTTCTGAGCTGAATCAGTATGAGCTGGGACGCATGTGTGCACTAGCAGTCAGAAATGTCTGACAGTCCAGTCGAGAGCAGGTAAGGCATGGGTTAACAAAAGGTTGCTGAAAAAGCCTATCCTGCCTATCTTGGGAAAAGTTGCAAATTATGTATATAAATAAAGGGAAAAGAAGCCACCTTAGAAGAAGAACTCGTTTTCAGGAACTAAACTGACCTGAAGACCTACTTATTACATCTCTCTCCTGTCTTAGCCAATCAAGGCCATACAGCCTTGAAATGCTACAGGACAATCAGTTAGGTGTATCAACAGCCTTTGTAATTGCTGACTGTGTTTCTGCTTTTAATTTGTGAATGCACTAACTGTGTTTCATAATGCCTGCCTCTGATTGAAGGAGCTGTCTGAATGTAATAGGAGCCTGTGGATAAGGTTTGCTGTCCTGTTGTCCTTCACATACTGAGAACAATACGGAAAATGAGTCATTACTTAGCTGACAATGTAGCAGATCAGAAGTAGCTGATATTTATCTCTGATTAGGAAAGCATCACTATAGTTCTTTTTACCTGAGCAACTTAAAACCTCTTCTTTAATCTGAGAGAAAGGAAGCTCTGCTGTTGTACTGAGTGGAGGATATTTTTAGAGTTACTGAATACTGTAGGATCAGAATTTCCACCAGTCTTTGAAACCTGTTGGAGCTTTTCTGTTCTTGTTGACTAGATTTCTTTGTCTCATTACAGCCTGTCCATCTGACTCTTTGTAGAGTTCTCATGCAATGAAAGAAATACATGGGGGCATACTGGTACATAGGGCAGAAACAATGCCCAACTCTTTGTGTAGGTAGCTAACATCCCAACTTTCAGCTCCTTCAGGTGGATATTTGGAGGGCTACAAGTCCCTATATGTTTGTGCCTTTAGTGCAGTTATAAGTTAAATGAAAATACCAAAACCATCACCTGCTGGAAAGATGCATCAAACATTACATTTTGGATTTGTGGAGAACTGAGTTGTCAAAGGTGGAAAGCACAGAAAAAATATATAGATAAAAAGGAAAAAAAAAACGAGTAATTCTGAGACATGCTTTAGTGTAGGTGATATATAGAAATATTTTTAGCAGTTATAATCAAGGAAAATTATGCAGCATATTTGTTCTTGTAGGGTTTAAACAGTCACTATTTACCAGTACGGGTTTGTTGGTGTGCCAGGGGAGGTTCAGATTGGATATTAGGAAAAACTCCTTTACCAAAAGGGTAATCAAGGATTGGAACAGGTTGCCTAGGGAGGTGGTGGAGTCACCTTCCCTGGTTGTGTTTAAAAGATAGGTAGACGAGGTGCTTAGGGACATGGTTTAGAGGTGGAATTGGTAGTGTTAGGTTTATGGTTGGACTCAATGATCTTAAAGGTCTTTTCCAACCACTGTGATTCTATGATTCTATAAGATTCAGCTGAAACAGTGAGATCCACTGTCCTTTTTAGTACAGCTGATATGAAGAAGATTGGTTACCTTAATTACTTCTGTAATTTTTTTCTGCAAAGTCATATGTTAGTTTACCAGACTCGTGAGAAAATCAGAGTTTAGCTCAGCTTAGTTCCACTCTACTTCTGCTTTGGAATATTAAGGCAACAGTGTTCAATTCACGGGCAGATCAACTCCAGAGCAAGAACAGGAGGCTCTGCTTGGAGTCTGCACGACTTCTTAACTAAAAATAAGAAAAAACTCTTTGTTGAGGATACAAAAAGTGGAGGAAGAAGGGAATAATCTTTTAGTGAAGGATCATGATGACTGAAAATCCACAAGCAAGCACTATGGTGAATTCATTTCTTATTCTTTACAGCTGACAATGCAGAGCACAAACTGCATCATCACCAGAATGCCCTTCAACTGTTTACTGATGGCAATACTGCTGCTGCTGTGACTCATTCTCATCTTCTCATTGTCTCATGGTTATTAAACGCATGAGGACAGTGGCTGGCAGCAGCCCAGGACTGGAAATCTTTGCCCCAGCTGCAATTTGCAAGCAACCTGTAGGTCAACATGCTCAGAGAAGAACGGAAAGTAGGATCCATCCTGAGGCCAATACCATAACTCTGCTGTCACAGATCAGTATTGTTATTACAGCAGATCCTGCAGAAGTGCCCCAAATCCCCATACAATAACAAGAACCAGTTTCCTGTATACATATTAAAGTGCAGTCAATTCCTCCAGGAGATACAGTAGTTTAATGTGAAAATTTCCTCATTCCATCTTTGCTTGTTCTTTCTGAATCACTGGTGCTGCTCTTCACTGCAGAGTGGTCCTACTGTGCCCTTTCCTGATGTAAATCACATTACACCCAGCTAGGATTTTCTAGCCTGTTTGTTTGTCAAATTGACAGGAAGGCTCACACTTAATTTACAGGTATCAGCATTTCTGACTTTTCCTATTAAGCGTGTTGACTGGCTGTTTTACTAACTGATAGTGCAAGAAAATGAGAAAGAGGTAGAAAGAGGAGTGAGCAGCACAAACTGTTTCTGGAAACTTGTGGTAATTTACTTGTGGTAACTCTGAAATGCCTTACTGCTTGATAGAAACTAGCTAATGAGTTCAGAGCAGCCAGTGGGGAGGGAGAGGATGCCGGGCAAGCAAAAGGACAGTGTGGTTATAATAGGTCTCTCTCCCCTGAGAATGAGACCTGTGAAAGCAGCAGGGAACAAAACAGCATTAAAACAAAAACTAAAAACAAAACTAAACAAAACAAAGTAGTCATGTAGACTTTCCTCAGAAAAATCTAGCCCTCTCCAGCTGCTTTAGCAATATAGTTCATTGCTGCTCACAAGGCCCATGTGCCACCTATATTCCACATAATTTTGTTTGAGGAGTAAGTGCAATGCAAGAAGGATGGATTTTTATTGTTTCTGGTATTTGCACAGGCAAGCATTTAATTCTTGTGGAATAACATTTGGTAACAGGTTGAACATATAGGACACCCTTCACTTGTCACTAGAAGAACAAACTGCAGATACAGAAAACAGTTTTCATAAAGCTTAATGACACTGGGATGCCTGCTGCTGCTTTGGTCTATTTCTAATTGTCACAGAAACTATGGGGTTGTCCAAGCAATGCATCTTACCAGGGAGTGTTACATCCACCTAGCAATCATTAGGTGATTACTTAGAGAAGGAGATCCTTTTCTCAAAAAGACAATCAGCTCAAAAATTACAACAACCTAGAAAATTAATTCTTGCAGCTACTTAATGTTAGCAGATATGTAATACTGAAGGAGATAAATAATGTATTTTATTATAGTAGTTCTGATAAAGAAATATTGTACTGTGTTTAAATATTACTGCTTAGACATTGTCCAGATTGAATATATTTTGGTTATGATGAATAAATTGTAGCGTCAGCTGAAGTGAAAGACAAAAATTTAAGCTCCTTGATCTCATCAAAAGTAAATTATTTCTCAGCCAGAATGGTCCCATTTGAAGAAATTTTATTCTGATTTATTGAATGACTTTTCTTGTCTAGAGTTTTTAACATTAAAAATTCACTGATGTATTCATAAATCAGTTGAATTTTGCAGAAAATACTTAGCTTTCATTTGTTTGGGACACATTGTGGCTGCATTTCTCTAGACAGCTTTCCAGGGAAACAAGACTGAAGTTCTCCAAAATCTGCAAAATGTATCCCATTTTTACCACTGAAAGTCTTGACCAGGGCTTGTGACCCACTGTCTCTTATAACAACGAGCTGCTTGAAGGAGAAGCTCCAGATGGGCATTGCTTTTTTTCTTTCCCCTCATGAAAATGCCAGCTAAACATCAGCCTCAAATACAGCAAAGATGATAAAAGAGAGTTGGTTAGAGAGGATGTGAACACACTGAGGTACATAGTGTGCTGGTTTAAACAATGGCTGCATATCAGTAGCTGACTGCATATTTAAATGTTTCATTTATAGTAAAAAAAATTATCTGTGGAGCTGGTCAAAGTGTATGCTAACACAGATATACTATCTGACTATGAATGAAGCAAAATGTTTATTTTCTACTGCTGCCTCCTTTTCTACCTGCAAATATTAATTCTTTTTTTCTTTGTTTCACCCAATACTTCATATGAAGAAATTCAGAAGTCACCTGGATAAGGCTCTGAGCAACCTTATCTAAGCTGACTCTGATTTCAGAGGGCAGTTGGACTTCCAAAAGTCCCTCTTTTCTACGTTATTATGCATTTCTTTAAGTTTACTTAAAAAAAAATACCAACTAGGTGCATATATAGGAATAGAAAAGGAATACAAATAACGTCTTGGTCCCGTCACAGGGCTAGTGATGTACGATGGTACTACTAGACATATACGCCTGAAGCATGACAGTTGACTTTGGGGTAGGCACATGTCAGTGCGTACAAGTTCCAAAGAGGGAGTAGGGTGCAATTTGCACTACTAAGTGATGCTTTTGGAGATGCTTCCTCTCACACTGGGACACAGTGTCCCTACCAGCGCTCTACCGAGTAATGGGAGGTGTTGATATTAGTACCCTTTTGCTAGCCATGCCAAAGCTTTCCTTCCACTAAATCTCTATTTAACTTGTCAAGTGCAAACAGAAAGCTTCAGTCAGAAACAAACATTTTAAGTTCTGACAGGTGACATGTGGTGGGATTTTTTTGGTGGGAAGGAATAAAAAATAAGTGATCTTCTATATATTGAGGCATATACCACTTCCTGGAAAGCGGTATTGTGGGGTTGAAAATTTCTTTTCTATCCCTCCTCATTAATCAATCTGAAGGATTTCTGATCCAGTCCATCACAGATTCAGGAATTTTACATTTTCTAATAGGAACTGTTTTGGGTTTTTTTTAATTTCTTACAATTTAACTGTTGCCTCTTTCCATCTAAAATGACATGCTAGCTTAAATCCAATTTCTGATTTTTTTAAAATGTAAAATATATGTTCCTTTCAAAGATAATGTAACAGAAAGCACATTTTCAATGACTTTACATTAAATACAAGTGCAGTGTTTGGCCGCTGCATTTTTTTCTCTTTTTGCTTTCACATAGTCATTGCAGGTAGCATACTGAGACATCATTGTCTGTAGTGACAATACTTCCTTTTTTTGTTTTGTTTTAGTATTTTGACTTAAACTCCCATGCATCTATTTCCTATCAGATCTAGCTGATTTAGCTCACTGAGTACAGATGAAAAACAACTAATGAATTTCCTGTAACATTGGTTATAAAGAGCATCCAATACCAATCCTTAATGTCCACTCACAAATTTCCTTCCTCTTCCATGACATGGAAGATTTCTTTGGAAGTGCCTTTGCCTTATCTCACTTGAAGCCATTTATCATTGAGAGCTACGGTTTCTTTAATCAGCCAACCCTAATAGCCACTGGCTTTGTTACAAGTGTTAGGTATATACCTTCCATCTTAAAATGCTTATCTTAACATTCTCTAAATAGGCAGAAAGAAAAAACAATTCCTGTAATGAAAGGGTGACTATATGAGAGATTTTGAACTCACACTGAAAAAGATGTCATTTATCCAGCAGAAAGAGAGAATATTCCTGAATTTGAATACCTTTGGGAGTTGCTTTCATATTGTTTATCTGAATAGATCTGAGGGAGCATCTTTACAAATCTAACACTTTTATTGATGTTAAGACAGTTGTGGCCAAGATCAGGGACCCTTTGTGCTGGTTTTTCTAAAAGTATGTCTAAGAGGCTGATTGGCAGAGATTACTACCTGAATAGGGAGCGCAGGGAAAATGTGGGAAGAAGGATATGCTATGATTATTGTTCATGCTTTACAGAGAAGGGACTGAAACCCAAAGAGAGCTATGATGACCCTTTACAATGTAATAATCACACTGGGAACAGTGTAGGCTGTCAGGTAAATGGTATGGTTCCCAGCTTCTGTGACCAGTGCCCATGAACCTGAAGGATAATGCCAGGAATCTGCAAATTCACTGTTGAAATAAGGATGCTAGTGCTTCAGGAAACATACACTGTAGGCAGGGCTATAAATCCATTGTTTATGCTGCTGCTTGCTTTTCTGGGGGCTAATGGCAATGTAAAATCTTTGAATACAGCTAGAGAGCTCTTTCCCAAAAGATTTCACTGAAGAGCTTGTCTGTTCCCAGGCCTGGCCATACATACAGTAGGTATGGTCCCATGTGTGCATGGTTGCCCCTGGTTTTGCCAGACCTTGCCAGTCTAGCTGGACTGGAACTACAATGGCCTCTCTGAACTCTCCTAAGTCAGACAGGTTCTTAGCTAAAAACAGGGCTTGATTGAAAAGTTCATTTCTAGTTAACTTAAATTACCATCTTTGAATGAAGAGAGATTTGGTGGTGGGGAAGCACAGCCTCATCACTGTTCTTGTAAAGATAAGTCTCAATATATTTCTGGACTAAAACATAAAGTGTTGCATCCTATTTCACTGCACAGTGTTTCTATTTTTGCTGAGCAGGAATTTCCCTATGCATTGAACTTAAATTTCTTACTATCCACTTCTTCTATTTCCTTCTTTTGAATTTTTTTCCTGTGAGTTTTCTCAAGATTTTCCAACTTTATACTAGGATCGCCCATTATTGCAAGAATGACAGTGTCATCAAATTTTCTTGTAAAATTAGATCAGGTGTATATGGTTTGTAATTTTGTATGTGTGTGTATGTATGTTTATCTCATGGAGATATTAAGAAAATGTACTCAGTTACCAGCTCTGTCAACACAGGACACTTTCATATTTAACCATGTATTGTCATTACACTGTATTATTATTTCTGACGTACGCAGATATGACCTTTATTATTCAAATTTCTGCTTAATGTATTTTAACATCGCTATGCTTTTGATTCATGTAAAATAGATTTTTCTCTAAAATTAGACTACTTAATAACAATAATGAATGTGAGTCTTAATCTGCATGCAGTTCCATCCTCTTACTCCCATAATGTACTAAATTGGGATCTTTTCATGCATTGTAATTTGGGAAGTTGTTCCTAAGCTATTGCACACACAGTTAGGTTAATCTTTCTTCCTCAGGATGGGAGATTTCTTCCTGATGCAAAACTAGGGACTATGATTTCCTTTTCCAGGATACTTGACTTTGACTGATAGCAGCTAACCTATTCCTTAAAATGTCCCCTTAAGCTGATGTTGCCAAGCCCAAGGCTGTGTGACCTGCCCTCCTCAGGCAGAGCATCCTGTGCGTAAAACTATTGTGTCCCAGGGTGTGTGTGCATGGCAGTCTCTGTGAGTGCGTGCACGGGTGTGTATAGAAAGAGCAAACCTCTTTCATCAAGGTTTCTGCGGACTTTCAGCTGAAACAGCAAGTAGAATACAAACATTGAACTGAAGTCAAGGCAAGAAAGCAGAAAAAAATAAGTGTTTGGGTAGAATATAGATTAAGAATCAACCCTTTTTTTTTTTTACTGACACTAGCAGTAAGAAAGTGGGGTTTTTTACTCACTCTGGTGAGGCCACATCTGGAATATTGTGTCCAGTTCTGGGCCCCACAGTTCAAGAAGGACAGGGAACTGCTTGAGAGAGTCCAGCACAGAGCCACCAAGATGATGAAGGGAGTGAAGCATCTCCCTTATGAGAAAGGCTGAGGGAGCTGGGTCTCTCCAGCTTGGAGAAGAGGAGACTGAGGAGTGACCTCATTAATGTTGATAAATATGTTAAGGGTGAGTGTCAGGAGGATGGAGCCAGGCTTTTTACAGTGATGTCCAATGATAGGACAAGGGGCAAGGGGTTTGAACACAGGATGTTCTGCTTAAACTTCAGAAGAAACTTCTTTACTGTGAGGGTGACAGAGCACTGGAACAGGCTGCCCAGGGAGGTTGTGGAGTCTCCTTCTCTGGAGACATTCAAGACCCGCCTGGACGCCTTCCTGTGTGATCTCATCTAGGTGTTCCTGCTCCGGCAGGGGGATTGGATTAGATGGTCTTTCGAGGTCCCTTCCAATCCCTCACATGCTGTGATTCTGTGATAGCAAGCAAAACACGTTGACATAATTCACTTGAACGGGAAATGACATGTTCTTCTAATCTATTGATGACCTTTCTGTGTCAGTTCCTCACTGTTGTGAGCTGCTACATGGTCATTTACACCTGTGCAGAGTACAAGTCTAGCAAACAACCTTCTTTCTTTTTTGTCTATGTTAATGCTTTCTGCTCATTGTGTGGAAGCAACCATGGAGAATCAGCCTTCCCAGAGGTGCACACCAGGTTACTTCAGTATCATGCCCTCCTTTCTCAGTTTGATACATATTAGGTCTGCATTAATGCCATTTCAGCGGCTTTAAGAAGTGACCATCTCCCATCGTAGGCCACTGTCTGTCTTCCTCCCAGACTCCCGGCCCCCAGACATCCCGTCCTTTCCTCTGTTCAGTCACCCCATATTGCTGTCATTTTTCTCCCTCCTGCCAGTTCCCTTTTTCTGCCAGATCTTCCTGGCATTCCTTGTCCAGCATCAGTCACTCTGATTTCAGTGCTCTGCTATGTTACAGCCCCTTAATTTCTGGCTCCTCATCCCCTGTTCAGCTGATTCCAGTCTCTATGTCACTAAAACCCCAGCCCCGGTCCAGGCTGCTATAGCCTCTCACCACCTGGTGTGGCATTTTTTTCTCCGTTATGTAAGCAGTGCATGCCTGGGCATCTGCAGGGAGAGCACAGGAAGCACATTCCTCCAACTTCAAAACACAGCCCCTGCTACTACTCTGGCTCCTCAGGGGCAGACCCAAGGAAGCTTGCAGAATATTCAACAACTTCAGGCTGTAGCCATGGCTGTGGCATGCACAGCACAGAGGAGTTCCTCTCAGAAATGGCTAGCTACCCTGCCCTAACAAGTCTCTGTGGAACATCCTTGAGCTGTCATCTCCCAGGAGCTTGTAACTTACACTCACCATGTGCTTCACACAGCCAGCTCCTCCAGTCTGCTTCTGAATAGCTTACCATGCAACAAGCTGGGGTCTGCATAGATGTTACTCACAGGATGAACATCTATAAGTGCAGAATAAATCACAGCAAGTAGCAAGCTGTCTTCTTGTCACAAGCATCAGGGAGGGAAGGAAGGAGCTGAAATTAAGAAATTACCTTGTGGCAAATTATTTATTTAGTGTTAACAAAGGCAGAGGGACAGATCCTCAGGTGATGTAAATCACACTAATCCTATTGAGGTCAAGTAATTGATTTTAAGACCAAATGGCACTTCTACATCGTAATTTTACCTCTACCAAGACATAGTACAGAAAATTTCACTCATTCATCTATTTTTTTAATTAAACAGTAAATATTTGTCTGAGGTGACATTAATGGGATGTTCGGCTTGATATGTTTTTTTCACTCTTTCAAGAATATTTTGTAACACTGCCACTATGGAGCAAATATGTATACTTATATGTATTTACATAGACTTTTGTGTGTGTGTGTGTGAACCTTCCCTGTAGGCATGTGATGAGTTCTTTAATGTTATGCTAATTTAATTATTTAATTAAGCTCCTAGAAGAGGGACTTTTCAACTTATTTTCTGCTGAGGTATACCAGTATAGCTGAGTGACATTCTCATCTCCTACATTTTTTTTAACAGAGCCTTAGTTTCCCAGTGTCTCTGGCTAAATTCTCTCAAACCCCAGTGGCATATAGAATTTTTTGGAAGTACCAGGATACACACTCTAAGTGGCTGGTGTGAACAGAAGGTTAAAAATTCACTGATGCATCCATGAGCACAACTGGAGCATCTGGCAGCATACAAGAAAGCAATGCAGAAGAGAGGAGGCTTCACATCCCCAAGACAAGTGTGTCATCAAAAGTATAGGTGATATGAAGTGCCGTGCTGCTCAGATGTCAAATGATTGTTCTTCTCTGGGTCAGAATCACAGTAGCTGCAAAGAATGTGGATGCAGACATAGACCTGAGTGTTGATTCTCCCCCGCCGCCCCCGTGAGAAACAGCATAAAGTATAGCTAACACAAAAGGGGTATAGAACTGCCCTTCTTGCAGAGAGCAGGTTTGACAACCAAGGGAAAAAAGGGTAGTAGGTGACTTGAACTGAAAACTGGGTAATACATTTAAATGAAGGACAGAAACCTAGTATTTTCATATGCATGAATTACATACTGTGAATTCTCTTCTGTTTTCTATGCTGTCTACATGTGTTTGTATCTGTGTGTGGTTGCTAATTAGTACATACGATAGAACAAAATATAATTAAAGTATTTTATATTAAATTTCACCATTAAAAATTGCTATAGCTGATAACCTGTTTTCCTAGTTTAGATTAATGGTTACATCTAATTGATCTGTAACTGAGCTACAGCTGGCTATCCATGCACCATTATGGGAGTGCGCAGAGTCACAGAGGAGGCTGATAGAGATCAGCCTGCCATACCTGTCCTTAGTGCCTTGTGTAATGTGCGACAATAAAATCAATTATATGCAATTAGGCATTAATTTCATTGTTGGAAAGATATTGTAAAGCAAAAGATGATCCTTGTGCTCCTGGTTAACACGTACATAGTAAGCACAAATATGACAGATCATTTGCACTAGGCAAATGTTTTCCTAGTGTGAAAATCCTGTTAAATGTCTTAATTTTTAAAGGGTAATTGCTTTAAAAAAATCCCTGTTAAGTAGACTGTGATTCTTCATTCATGCACCCTAACAATGGTCCAGTGCAAGTGAAAAAATGCTACCTATAAATTTGACTAAATACTTTGCCACTGTTGCATTTTCCTTGTTCAAATACATCTTCTAAATTGCCACTTGTTTGTTGTAACGCTTATAAGGTGCATTTTATCAACACTGGTTTTTTGTTCCATGATACTAGCCTCTCGTTAGTTGAATGTTGATTTTTGTTTTCACTCATGCTCTGCTGCTCCTGCTTCTTCCTGCTATGTAAGTATGGAGGAGACAGAGGTGGAGAAAGGGATTTTTGTTCTTTTATTTTACCCTCTGTTGCATCTGGCGTGGTTCAAATTGGTCCCAGTTCTGAAACTTCAGCCCAAATGCCCGATAATTTCCCCAGCCCCCTCAGTGATAATATTAACTTTGTGGATTTTAGATTACAATCCCTTGCGAGAAAGGCCATGCCTTTATAATACTGCAAAGTGCCTAGTACATGTATAAGAAAAGTCAGTAATCATAATTTTAAAACTCCACTGAGAAAAACTTGCAGAGCTAAAAGCTTTTGAACTTCTCAGAGTATTTTTTCACTTTGACTTTACAAATATATTTTCCTACAATTTAAGCAATTTTATTGTCTTGATTTGTAACCTATCCTCCATGTCTCTATAGAGTATAAAATAAGAGCTTTGGACAAGGTCTGTGGGAACAGCCATCTTTCCTTAATGCATAAATTAGAGTTTTTATTCCACAGCATTCAAGAGGTTTAATGAAAGTGTCACTTATTTAGTTCTTGGCTTCCTCAAACAAACCATGCCCAAAAGTATAATATGAATTTGGATTTTGATCAAGTAATTTTACTGACGCAAGAACAAAGCTCATACAGTTTCAACTAAAATCCACAGCTAAATAAGAAAGACACACAGACTTTTTAAATGATGCACTCTAGGTGTAGTCTATTTATATGGCTCAGAGAAGATACAAAGGAAAAAACAAAATCAGCAAATGCAAATATTTACATTTTGAAAACTGCATGAGTTATGTCACATGCCTCCTTCCTTTGTGGTATCATGTTGCTGAAACCCTCAAGCAATGTTTTGAACATGTAAGGATAACTGCAAATTTGAGTAGCTTTTCTCAAGATTTTGGTTAAAATTTGATAGTTCCTATCAGAATCACACAGCGCAGATATTTATAGCATTTTAGCTTCTCCTGCACACTTCCTTTCATACTTGAAAGCTTCACATAATCTTGTTTAGCAGTCACAAAATAAAAAGCTTAGAATATCATAACATTTAATTTTTTCATATGAGCTTTTTGTATTTCACTACTTTTTGTTGTCTTTTGTGTGTGCTATTAATATAATTTTACACTTCAGTTAACAATTACCAGTTAGCAGCAGCAAGATCACTTCTGTAATCCATTTCTTTTTAGTGATTTTGTTTGTTTATTTGATTATCTGTTAGCAAATCAGATTATTTCACTGAGGTTAACATTCCTGGTGACACAGATGCAGTCTCCCTCAAGTAACTGTACAAGCTGGGTTTGCATTGGCTCATGAGATGTAGGTTAGCTAAAAGCTAAAAGCAGAAAGACTGCTTTGAAGCTAGGTTTTCCTTCTCGGTAATGTCCTCCACAGCTTTTAGGATTTCTACTCTAGACCATTTCTGCTCTAGCTGTACAAGGAGAGGCTGAAAGAGCTGGGACTCTTCAGCCTGGAGAAGAGAAGATTGACAGGGGACCTTATAAATGTCTATAAATATCTGAAATGTGGGGGCCAAATGGATGGGGCCGGGCTCTTTTTGGTGGTGGCTGGTGACAGGACAAGGGGGAATGGGCATAAACTGTAACACTGGAAGTTCAATACAAACTTAACAAAAAACTTCTTTACTGTGAGGGTGACGGAGCACTGGAACAGGCTGCCCAGAGAGGTTGTGGAGTCTCCATCTCTGGAGATGTTAAAAACCTGCCTGGATGCTTTCCTGTGCAACCTGCTGTAGGGAACCTGCTTTGGCAGGGGGGTTGGACTAGATGATCTCCTGAGGTCCCTTCCACCCCTCACCATTCTGTGTTTCTGTGATTCTGTGATTTTCTGATCATTTCAGGTCAAAACAAAATACTACTGAAGGGCATATACATTGCTTAGCTTCGTAAATTGTTCTGGGCTTCAGTTCCCAATGGTAAATGGCAATATTGTATTCCCTTCTTTTATTAGCAATGCACTCCTACCTAACAAAGATATAATGAAAGTGAATGAAAGATAGATAACAAGGCAGTGCCTCAAAATACAGGTGTTTTGTCTTGAATTCGGGACAAATTACTATTCTCCCCTAAATAGTGCTATTACTCCCCATCCTGCCTGTGTTTCTTTCTTCAGGATATGCAGCCATTGTAAGATCTTAAATGGGGGTCTAGCCTTACACTGCAGTGCTCACATGAATCACAGAATATATACAGCAGTAACAAGTGCTGATTAATGGTTTAATTTTGGGATGGAGTAATCACTCAGCTACAGTGGGGTATCTAAGTGACATTGAAACAGTGACTGACTTGCCACAGAAACCAGAGGAAGTCATTGGTTCTTCGTGCTTCTTTGGTCAGGTCACAAAAAGAAAAGGTAGCTGGTGTCCTGTTTGGGAGATGACACAGTAGCACAATGAGTCTCTGCTTGTCCCAGGAGTTGTAACCAAAGTCCATTATGATCAGGGTGAAGTGTGAGATGGTACAGAGGGGCTAAATTATAGAGGCTGGTGAAGATCAGTGTAAGGTGGAAGAGAGAAGAGTTCAGTGGGATAGGCAAAATTTGGGGTTGTGTAGCTGAGGCATGGTGGAGATCTTCAAGAATTCTACCCTCCCTCTCCCATCTGAAAAACCAGATAAAACCATATACAGTCTCACTTCCAAATTTCCTCGCAATAATTGTGATACTAAGCTAAAGTTCTCCAAGCTGCAGGGACCTGGGTGTGTTTTCTTCTTTTATATTTCTACGTGTTTGATATTCTTTTTTTCCTTCTGTTCTTCATGCTAGAGCAGCCAATCCAAGCATTTCCAAGGATGCTTTGCTGCAGTTCAGCAGTGTAAATTGTTATTTATTCATTTGTGATCTGGGCATCAGATCACAAAATGGATAGACACTGTATGCTCTTTGTTTTACCACAATCTCTCTTTACACCATGTGGTGATTTTCCCTTTTAAATGGTACAAAGGGCTCCACATTCCTCTTTAAACATTTGTCTGCTTGGTAACAATATTTTTATGAGATCTTACAAGATAGAAAGCAAAGATAAATGCTTGAGAGCTTGTTTTGAGGAGTAAGCTTTGGCAGCTGCCTGTGAAATGAACTACATTCCCTTCCCCCTCTCCGGCTGATGTACAGCATCCTGGATGGTGGTCTGACAGCGTAAACAGGGACAGAAATTTCTCATTCAATGTCTCATAGTTAGAGAGTAATTTCTACTCTGCCTGCACTGCAGTGTGCTATGGAAATGCAGAACTACTACAAGGGATGATGGACAGCCCTGCTGTGCGTAACTAACAGGTGCCACACAGATAGATTTCACTGGCCAAGCTGGATGTGTCTCTGCAGAGGGTCTCCTCGCAAGCTGTCATGCAGTCTCTGCTCCTTCCGTCAGGGCTTTATAAATCTACAGACAGACATGTAGGTTTTGGGGAGAAAAACAAAGGTGACATCAAACAATCTTCTACATAAATCACTTCTCTCTCAAGCAGGTTTGCACAACTCAGCTTCTGGTGTCTTTTACAGTGCTGAAAAGCTGGAGTTCCGCTACTTACCTCTCTGGAGTTATAACTGGATTTACACAGGTGTGGCCAAAAGCCATGTCTACTTTCTACAGAAATCTGCATATCTATCTTTCTTGATAAAGTGTTGAAAACTATGTGCACAAAGCTGACAATGTGCCTTAGCTGTAAACACAAAAGACAGAAAAAAATGGTGACAAATTTAGAAATTTTCACCCATATTTGAGAGTTAAATGGGTTCCTACTTCTTGAACTGTAAAGTAATAAAAAAAATGAGTAAGACTTGGCATTTCCTTAGGTTTATAGCACACAGAGATGAGGGAGGAAAAAAAGGAAACAGTTGTATTTCTTTTCTGTTTTACAGTCAGTCTGAATCCTCTCTGTGAAAAATGTTCCACTTTTTCTGACCTTTCCCACCATGAATTTAAAAAATGTCGCCTCTCTGCTCAGTCTTGAATTTATAGCAGAATGTCTAATGCCTGGGTTGTGCATAGATAATTAAAAAAAAAAAATAAGAATCGCTGTTAGTAATCCGTGTAATACCATGTGGGTGAATTTGGGTGAGCATGAAAGCTCCAGTGAACTGTTCACCTCCACAGTAAATGTAGCAAACAATTCCCTCTAAGTTCACAAACTGAATGCTGTTTTCCCATGAAGAAAAACTCTTTATCACGCAGCCTGAATGTGCCTATTAGGATGGCAAAGGAGTGTGGGTCTAAAGAAAAAACTTTTTGCTGGCATCTGTGGGAGAGGGATTCTTCAGTCCCCTGGCAGAGCAGGGTCCCCTCAGCCCTGAGCTCTGGATCTTTAGCATTACAGAGAACTGTATACTTTTAGATGGAGTCAGCTCTCAGCTCCCTGGCTGCAAAGCCAAATGATTCTGAATTTTAAAGCTTGTTGAGTTGTTTCAATTTGAATCAGTGAGCCTGAGATCAGAACCTGACCTATTGTGGATGGTCTGAAAGACTCATTACTTTTCCCTCTCAGCTCCAAGGCAGAGGCAGCATCTGGACTACTGATAACAATCTTGGAGCCAGAAGCTGTGAAACATCATGAAAACTGAGCTGAGAGTGCCTGTGTGAAACACAGCAGTGCAGCCATTAAGGACTGGTTTTCAAACTAGGGCCTCAACCACCCCACCTGTTTGCCTGTATAAACACACACCATCAGATGGATTGAGGCTAGAAGTAGGCTTTAACAGGCCTTGAAGCATGAAGAGTTATCCCTAATTACAATTTTAACCTATTTAATGTAGCTGTGGATGGTCTAATTATCTACATAAATGTTTAATTACTTTTTGAATCCTACTAAGCCGCTGGCCTCAGTGAGACTGGTGACAATGATTCACAGAGGTTACAAGTCACAATTAGATAGCAGTAGGGCACACTCTGGATGAGAATGCTACCCAGCACTAAGTAACTTTGTTAGCGAGCCAGCAGGGAATTTAGTTTTTTACCGCCAGAGATTATAAAGGTTTTGCTTTGTAATTCTTCTGGATGTTTTAACCATGGAGCCTTACCTACCACAGTTTCAGTATATAGTGAGTACTGTCAAGTTGCTCTCTTTTTGAGAGGTTTTCCATTGTTGGAGTTTATTGGGTGAGAAAGGCATGGTTTTGGTTTTCCTCTGTAAAGGAGTAAGGGTGAAAAGGCAGAAATGTCCCTGGATTCCTTGGTCTGAGCCACCTTGGCCACCTCCTGTTGGGAAAGGTGCAATGATGTCCAGATACAAAGCACAGAGTGGGATGCTTGCAAAATTAAAAAGAAAGTTAATCTAAAACACAAAGGATGGCTACAATCTTTCCTTGACTGATGCTGCATTGCACAGCTATCACTACCAAAGAAGGTATTCTGATGGACAACAGGACTCCTGCAGGGATGGCACTGGAGAGATCCCAAAATGCTGAAAGCTGGCATTGCTGCACTTAGGAAGTCCCTGATGTCTGCCCATTCAGGGCAGTTAAGGTTTGCCTGGGGCAGGTGGTGCAGGGCTGGATGAGAGTGGTTTGTGCAATTCAACCCACTGGAGCAATGCAGAGGGGGCTGTTACAACTGCTGTCCCTTGCAGCAACCCACCCAGCTCAGTAGGAGAAGGAAAAAGGCAGATGTACTTTTAGGAACTCTGTCATCATCCAGTTGATGACTGTCCATCAAAGCCTGGATTCAGAGAACAGGATATCATGAAACACACTCAGGGCACCTGGGGCTTGAGCTTGTTACAGCTGTCTGCCTTTTGGTTTTGAGATGCTGGAGCTCACCAGGTGGGTATGAGCTCACCAAGCAGGCAAGCAACACAGCTGCCCTCCCAGGACCGATTCTCATTACACTTCTCTCTACCAGCAGTCTGCTGATTAAAACCATACTCATAGCATGGCACAGCATGTCACAGAAAGCTTCATACAGAAAGAAAGAAAATCATGCCCTGAATGCCTGGTCTGAGCTGCCTTGTATCTTCCTTGCTGTGCCCTCCCTTAAGCCAGAATTTTAAGAAACTCGGTTACGTAAAATGCAGCAACTGCATTTCCCTCGCTTTGTGACCAAAATGAATAACAACAGTAGGGGAGGAAAAGTTTGTGAGAGATAAACATCAGCACTGTGAACAGGTATTTCTGTGGAATACCTTTACCTCCTCCTCACTAACTATCCTTTTTGAGTACTTGGACAGCTACTGCTCTGAATGCTGTTGCAGAGGAGCTGGGCTCTTGGGGCAGTTTGCTTTAGCTGCTGTTTGCCATTGTTTCAAAGCCTCCTGCTGTTTTTCTAAGCCTCAGTGCAGGCCAATAGTACATTTGTTTCACTTCAAATTCTTGCACAACACACACAAAAAAAGAAACCCACTTCCTGCACCCAAGGGAATAAAGGGCTGGGTATAAAAGGTCACTGGCTGAGGTCTGCTACTCTGTAGATTAATGTTCAGGTTCACTTTGCTGGGGAATTGTCGTTTCTGCAGAAATAGATGTCTCACTTCTGGGGCTTGCTGCCTGTACAAGTGAATAGTTCCCTTTGTAAAGTAGAGGGCTGCTCCCCTCAGCCCTATATAGCCATGTTATGTGCATGTTGCAGAGAACTGCAGCACACGCTACATTGCTGGAGACAGCACTGCAGTTAGACACTGCCCTTAGCTGGAGAAAGTCCAACCGGAGGAATTTTATCCCAGCAAGGACTGTGGAGCAGAACAGGGAGAAGGTAACTTGAATGTTCTGATGATCACTGAGACAGCTGGGGAGTGGAGAGCAAGCTGTAACTCTGTGTACACTTTCTGCTTGGTGTCCTGAAAGCTTGCCACTCAACCAGGCTTTGACCTTCTCTTGTCCTTTAGTGAGCACACTGGCCTGCAGCTCTGGGCCGTATGCAGGGTGCTGGTGCCCTTCGGAGTGAGAGGAACTCTGGAGTTCAAGACAAAACCAGCAGGAGACCGCAACCTCCAGCTTATTTCTTTAATTCAACTTTCATAATTTTAGTTCAGCAACTGGCACATTAGGCAGTGTTACTTTGTACCCATGACATTTCATCATGAGAATGAGTGCAGCTTTGAACAAGACGAGTGGAAAATCACTTTAGGAGTCAAGGATCTTACTCAAAATCTCTTGTTCAAGACTTAGAAACATTCTCCCTGCAAATCTGTCTGAGGATCTAGCTAAAGAGCAAAGACTCCGATGATAATTAGACTTTTGTGGTGGGTTGAAAAGCAGACCTGTTATATTAGTCTTGACTGCAGTTTTACTAGCCCATTATTTTGGTCCATTTTTTAATAATTTTGCTTGAAGGTTTGTGTCAGTTCTAACTTGTCACTTATCCCTCTGTCTCTTGACCTGTTAAAATGAATCACAGAACACTAGTAACATGAAAATGACTAGACTACATTTCTAGAATTACACTAGAAAAAAAAAAAAAGAAAGGGTGAAATATTAGCTATTGCTGAAGATTTAATTGGGAAATCTTTCATAAAATGTCATTCAACACATTCAAAAGTATATTAAACACTTTCTGTACTACAGAATCAAACAACTACAAATCTCAGTATTCCTTATGAAAAATCAGCCTCTTCTTTTTTCTTCAAAAAAATGGGTAGAACAATACATATTTTGGAGGAGAAAGTAGATTGCTTTAGCAGCTTGTATTTTTTCCAACAGGAAAAAATAAAAATTTATGTGTGTATAGCAAGGAAAGAGTAATCAGGAAGGCTGTACCACATGAAGGTTATTTGCAGTTCACTTTTGTGCTATTCCTAATTGATTAGTTAATTTTGAGAACTTCAAAACTTTTAAATGGTGTTTGTCCTCTAGGCACCTGGATGTTTCACAACTATTAGACTAGTGCTTGCAATCTTAGTGATGCGATATTTCAAAGCTGCAAGAAGAATGTGAATGCCTAATGTTTATTTTGGTTATTTCAAGCCCTGTTGGTATTAAAAGACCTATCCAAGTGTTTAAACCTGCCAGACACGCATGCTATGTTAAATTACATTATAATGGTGACTGCAGTGCTAAGCATATTGATTTGCATTTTTCTTTTTGTGCTTAAAGTGTTTATTTAGAAGGTTGAAGATGGACTTGGGTCCATCTGTAACTGAGGATCCCAGCATGAATGTTTTGTTCTTATTGCCTGTAAGTCACACATACACACACACACAGCAGCTTTGGTGTAATATTAGCTGCTAAATAAATGGTAGACCTTGCCAAACCTCGGAGCTGTGAACATCACAAGGAGTGGAATTACCACATGGAGCTTACTGGCTTACTGGTGGACAAATAAAAGAAACTTATGTTATAGATCTTTTGGACTTCATATATTTAATGGCTTGAAATAAGGTTTGGTGACAAACAGCACCGCACAGTATATCGGTACTGAGCTGTTGCAAACTCAGTTACCTGAAGCTTCCATTTACTTCTTAAGAGTAGTCCTGATTAAAGTGCTTATTTGTACCCTAGCTTTGATATTTGAGCGTTAACAACTAAGTCAGTCTTGTTTAAATGAGAAATAGCTTCTGAACAAATTAGAGATTAAGAACAAGTGATATGTTTGTGCCTATCATATGTTTTGAGTGAGCAAATTGCAGTGAATACATTACTAATGAGAGACAGTCTTTTAAAAAACTTAATACTTAGCTTAGTTTGCTCTTGGCTCTTTCCTGTCAGCTTTGCTTCTTTTTCATCTACAATGAGCTTCCTTTTATTCCATTTATCCCCATCCAAGCCTTCTTTTAGCATCTGGGAAACCAAAATCATAGTATCACTTAGACATCTGGGAGATCCAAACTCAAACAATCTAACTAAACATTATGAGATGCATTGTCTACTTGGTATCTTCAACCATGTGTAAGGACTTGTACAATTTTTTATGTAAGTAAGTAATGCCCATGTTCCCTAATTTTAAGAAATTGTAAGGACAAACCATTTCACCAGCGTGATGAATTATTTTCATGGAAACTCTTAAGGAAAAGGGATGGTGAATTCATCTTATTCTGATATTATTGTTCCATACGGCTCAACCAGCACGAAGTATTACAGGTTCCTTTAATTCCCACTCAGGTATTATCTTAAAAGAAGAACACCCTGTGGTAAAGTGTTGTACTTTGTTCTGCCTGATATAAATAACTCCATTAGGTTAATGTGATTAAGGCTAATGAGACTCTGAAGCTCATCCAAAAAGAATTTGTCATTAAAGCACATTTACCACTGATTAATTAATTAGTAAAATACAAATCACCTTTTAAGCAAGATGTGTGCCAGGCTTAGTCCAAAAATGCCAACATTCAAGCATTTTCTCTGTGGTGGCTTCAGCTTATAAATCTGCAAAAAGGATAGAAGGACAAGTATGCTGCTAATGTACAATCTGGCACTGATCCTCAGAACCCAGAGAGCAAAATTTAGCACAGAGGGAAGAGGGAAAAGGGTAGGGTGGCTATTTACCAGCATCTGTCACTCAGGAGACTGTCTCTTGCAGCTGTTTCCACCTGTTCACACAGTTTTTTCAGTTATATTTAGGAGCAAAGAGTAGAGAAATGTTTGGCAAGATTTTGTGAATAGCAGAATGTAGTTCTGGATGTATTTGGGGAACTATTGATCTTATGACTGATTTTTTCATGAGTTATATGTGGACAGTTCCCAAGCAACTTACAAGAAAACCTGAAGACTTGCAATTAGAGCCCTGGAAAGGGGATTAGCTTCACTTCTTTTATATTTAAAGACATTCCAATTCCATTCTAATTTACCTAACTTCAACCGAAATTGGGAGATGGATCAAATTCAAGGTGACATGAAGCAAAATTATTACCTAGTTAGGCTTCTCCTGACACCACTGTGTCTCTATGACATAAGCTGTTTTACAGTGTTCAGTCATTTTTCATCAAGTCTGTAGCTCCTTTTTGAGCTAAGGCGTCAGCTCTTGATTCCACTACACCTCTAGGCAAATTTTTCTAATAACT
The DNA here is from genome assembly GCA_907165065.1 of Caprimulgus europaeus. The sequence continues at coordinate 21,026,244 of OU015527.1, forward strand.
GACAATACTGTTTTATTGTTATCCATCCCTATTATCTGTTTTCTGTTAATTTAGGCCAAACCACCCACAGTTTGTGTCTCACTTTTTTGAACTCAATTCAGAAGGGAGAGAGGTGACTAAGCATGGCATGTAATAACTCCTGTAAGGTTTTCAAAAATTTGAGCAGTTAATCTATCCCCACTTTTGTAATACAGTTACCTGATGACCACTGTTACTTCTTTTAAGACTCCCCTCTACCTGACTAGCTTCAGAAGCAAGTTTGTCATGGGATATGTGTTTGATGAGGCCTACCATCCTGATTTTGTGTAGATATCTTGTGAGGTTACATGGAGTTTGTTCAGGCAATGGCATCTTTTGGTCCTCCTCAAGAGAATCTGGTTTCTTGAGAAAACTGGAAAATGGACAAATTTCAGTGTTATCAAAATGTTCATATTCTCATAAAAGGAGTAACCTAGTGAAACTGATTATGGACTGACTTAAAAAAATCTCTACAAGTCAACTTTAAAAACTCCCTGGTAAAAATTTATCCGTTTCCATCTAGTTATTTAGTCAGGCTGTTATACTGACATCTAAAACCATCAATCCATCAGTACCAACGCAGGTAGTGCCATCTGCATTCTTATGACCACTAAATGTTTGCTCTTACGACCACTAAATATTTGCTTATATTAAACACATATGGTGTTATGATAGAAGGGCTTGGAAAAAAAAGAGAGGCTCGATATTATATACTGTGCAGTGCTTTCCACATTGTTGCATTAGCCAGCAGAGACCTGATTCTGTTCTTTCTTTTCTCTGTGTAAGAGAGCAGATACACCACTAACACACATGGTGTTGTGTTTGTGGATGGCACAGGACAGAAGGTCAGATCTGAGTGTGCAAATGCATGCCATGCAACTATGCTGGGGAACTGAGTTCTTGCTGTGTAAAGTATAATTACATCTCTACCACATGCAGAGAGTAGAAATTGCCTTTATTGTGAAAAGGGACGTTGGCCAAGATTGTGCTGCTTCTGTCCATTTAAAAAAAGCAATAGGCTTGTTGTTTGATACCTGAGCAGCCATAAGAGCTAAGCAGACAGGATCATAGAGTATGCACCCACATTTACTGTCTAGCTTATCCACTGATCCACAGAGATGTTCCAGGAGGTACATCACCATCAGTAAAAAAGCACTTACAGAGACAGTACATCTTTGCAACACCTTGTGTGTAATTAATTTACAGTGTAGGGCAGAGCATGTACTAGTTACTCTCACCAGGTGAATGCAGTTCCTCTGGTTTGGTGGGAACTTTGGTAAAGGATTCACACTCTCCTTCAGTTCATGTGCAATAACGTCATTAGCTTTTGGTTGTTGTTTTCAGCATATTCCCTGAATATTTGAAAACAACATAGTTAGCACCATTGTATTTTCACAATAAGAATTGCATTATCCAGAGCTCCTTTAAAATATACGTGCAAGTATTGCAAGTTTTGCATGGAATTACATATGTACTTAGTTATATGTAAATACAAATTCAGTAATTACTCATACAACCATACAGAGCTGTGATCAGCACTGAGAGATGTCTGGAATGTGTTTGACACTAAATTGCTAGGCCAGCAAATTTTGAATCAGATTGATTTTATTATTATTGCAATTATGTGTATCATCATTACCCAATGAATCTCACGTACAGGGTGTGTTTACCTGTGATTTCTGGCTTCTATTTCACTTCCTGCTGGAAAGTTGTTGTTCTGTGCAGCATAAGTAACTCATTTATTTCCAGTTCAACTTCCTTTTTTATGCTTTTTTCTTTATTTCCGCTAGATTTTGTGTTATGGTTTTTTAATTTATTTTTTTATTTTTCAAAACTATTCTTTAGAGGAAAACTAAGTCCAGAATTTCTGGACCTGAAGGCTTGTATTTAGACATCTTTAATCAGATTTATGGTACATAAACAAATAGCTCAATCATCAAAGTTATTGAGAACCCATAATTATCATCAACTTCAGTATGTATTTAGTTTCCCCAAATCAAGAGATGCACTGGCTCTTTTTGAAAATACACAGACAAATACAAGCCTCTGTTTTTAAAACTAGGTTCTTTTGTGGTTTGTCTGTGAAATCAGTGGCAAGCTTAGAACAGAAGAATTCTTATCTTCCAGGCCTATAGTTGATCCATTCACTGCTATAGACAGTTACGAATGCACAGGTAATTCATTCATTAAAATACTATTTTGTTTTAACAGGAAATTCATTAGTTTGCTAAAGCATAACATAGCTGTACACCTAGCCCATGGACCAAACCTTTTTTATAGCTCAAGAACCTACAAACCTCAAATCAGTCTTACAGATTGGTTCCCTGCTACATGACTCTTGTAAAGTCTTTTATATATTATCATTCCTGAAATGTTCTAGCAAAATACACCATTTGCTAATTTGCAGAAAGTTGTCTTTGTATGTCAATGCGAAACAAAGGTGAGAGAAATAAAATCATTAATGAGGACGGTTACAAAACACCTACCCACCATGTAAACTTTCAAGGGGATACAACTGGTTTTTTATATTTTCTCACAATGAGCAAATTTTTTTGCTGTGGAGAGGCACTGAATGGTCACCATAGATCACCCTAATGGGATTATTCTTTCTTCAGGTATGCTGCAGTCTGCTTTTTGCTTGTCTTTTTTTTTTCTAGGTACTATGAAGCTCAGAAGGGTTTCCTCATTATTCAGTTTTATTGTACATTGTGCTAGCCCCATCCCCCTGTCCTCCCCAGAACCATATGCGTGTTGCCATTTGGTAAAGCTGTGTCCATCAATTCTGTGTAAGGAGACCTTTCAGGTTTTCTTTTATTCAAAGGTTTGCAGAGTGAGGCATGGGAAGAAAGTCAGAAAAGTTAAGACTTTCTAACTTCCATCACTGCTAGAGGTGGCAAGCTGAAAGCCTGCAGAAAACACTGCCTGAGACAATTATGTGAAGCATGAGAAGACAAAGATATTCATTTGGCACTGGGAAATGCTTTGGAAAGAGTCTTTTCCTAATGGTATAAATTGAGGGGATAGTATCCATTAACAACAGATCTCTTGCTAATGAAAAAGATCACGTATGTAGATTCCAAGGTTTATTTTGTCACTGTTTTGACAGTCTGTGACATCTGTAAGTGCTTTTCCAATGTTCCCATGTATTGAATGAAGCTGACGTTTATTAACTAGCTTTTGGCTTCTGAGTTTGCTTTCAGTATGATTAACATATTTAGGCAGTTGGAAGCTACATTTACATGAAAATAAGAATATAGCTAGTGGAACATCTACTGATCATTTCTTATGTATAAATACAGACATACTTGGGAATGTACATGGCTAGTGAAAAAATCCAAGTAAGGAGTTTTTATGTTTAGGGTAAAATAAACAGAAATAATATGTATGAAAGTAGGAAACATTGAACAAGTTATTGGTAGAAATGTGTCAATGATAGAAGTTATAAGAAAGACTGTTGGTTCGGGATTTTTATTTCGTCTTGATTAGCCATTTCATTACTGTAATGCTTCTCCAGCTCGTAGCTAATTAGCTATGGTCAGAAGATACCAGAAAAATGTTTGGTACAGTGTCAACATATCATCAGCACTAGCATAGGACCAAAACTTGCCAAAAGACTCCTGGAATCAGCCTGCAAAGGCTGATAAACTTCTGTAGAAAGGGATTGTATATCAGGTACAGTGCAAAATGACAAAATGAAATTGCTGTACAGGCTGCAGAGTGCAGCAGTATGGGAAAGGAATTGGAGCCTATGCATGATGATGACATACTGGTTTATGCAGTTGTTTATCACTAAAAGTTTGTCAGAGACTCTCACCAACATGAGGAAAGAAACAGAACAGAGACTCCACACAGACCAACTTGGCATAAGGAATAGGGTCATTTTTCAAGGCTTTCCCCACATCCACTTTAGATTACTCATACTTCCGTTTAATCTGTTGCTTGCTGCCTTATATTAGTGAATAATTTGCTTTAATAAAGAGCTATTCAGTGTCTAATAATCAATTTTTATATCAAAATGTGTACCTTGAAAGGCATGAAAACTTGATGCACATCTGTGTGCCTGGTGTACATGTGAAGTGTGTCTCTTGATATAAATAAATTTTGAGAAGATATCATATAAATAAAAGTGAGTAAGGAAACATTTCTGCTTTGCTGGGATGAAATAAAATTATCATGAAAAACTTATTCTGATTCTTAAAAAAGATTTGGGGCCAAACCGATCCTATTAGGCAAGGTAAAGGGAGCAGAATCCATTGTCCTCAAAATAGGAAGGATTATTCACTGGTTAATTTATTCCCCTCCTCTCTCTCTCTGCTTTGTTTACATTTTCTGAGGCTAAATGACACAGTGTTGAATAGTAAAAGCATAAGGTTTGGTTGTGACATTTTTGCTGCCTTGGCTAATGCCATTAGTCTTTGTGGAGCTGCACAGGTGGCTTGAAGGTGTCCCTTCCAGCCACCCAGCTCATTACGCTTTGGATGCAAGTGCCAGAGAGGCAGTGTGGGGTGCAGCATCCTGGCTTTCTGTGTTCTCAAAATCAGATGCTTTTCAAGGGAGTTTCGATGTCATGACTCAGCCACCGAGGCAGCTGAAGAAGTTCAAAGGGATGCAAATGAATGAAAAAGACTAATTTGTCCAAGGGGGAGCAGGGATTTGGTGCCTCTCGCTCTCCTTGCTGCGTAATTTAAGACTCCTGTTGCACGGAGGCCCCATTTCCACAGGAAGGCTATGTTTCAAAGCAGCCACGATTTTGGGGTCTGTCTGTTCTCCAACAAGAGTATTCACTCATAGTACCATATTCAGTGTTTCCCAGTTTTCATGACCCTTCCCAGTGGCACAATTTCAGTTGTGGTGTAGGGCTGTGAAAGTCATTTACACAAATTGAATTAGGAGTCACTCGGGGAGCCTTCATGTGATGTCCTGCCAATGAAACTCATGTCTGCACTAAGAGGGGACCCTCTGTGAATAAGAAAACTGCTCTGGAATTTAGCTTCTGTATTGAGACTGTTGGGCGCTAAAAATACAAAAGTTTTGCATCATAGGTCAGTGATTGCTCTGCCATCACGTGTCCAAAAGATGTTAGTAAAAGCTGTAAGAAGGAAGATTTAGAGAACCATAACAAATACTTAAGAAATGACATGAGACTGGAGGATTATTTTTTTTTTTTTACATATCTGCAAAGAAAATAAATTGGGCTAATATCTCCAAATTTATTTCAGTAGCAGTTGGCACTTAAATATCCATGTTGATCAGAGTTTCCATAACTGATGTTAATAGTCAAGATGGTCCGACAATCTTAGTTGAGCAAAATGTGCCATGACATAACGGGATTTTTTTTTACACATAAATAACTGTCAGATTTTTTTCATGTAGCCTCTTAGATCTTTTGATAAAGTTGGGCAAATGCTTCAATAATTATATATAAAAAAATATTTTAAATGAAACCTCTGCCTTCTCCTGATCCCCTATATAGTCTTCTGAACAGTATAATTTCACAATCATATACCTGTAGATGTAATACATGTGATTGATGTGATATGATGATAGGTCACAGGAACAGGAGATCAGTCATTCAGCTTCTTCACTTGACGAGACTAATGCCCTGTTAAAGGGCAGAGAGAAGATATTTAACACCAGCTTTGCCCCCTAGGAAGAGGCCACAAGTTCAGATACTGGGGAAGTATTTCAGCTTTGATGGTGATCTAGAAGACCTTTAAAACAGGATTGTGAAATTGTATGTGAGTGCACAGAAAACAGACAGATGCACATCTACTGAGCTTAATGAAAAAAATGTGAACAAAAACTCTGTCCACTAGCTGGATGACAAGGTTTAGATTTCTTGCTGGGTGTCTTGGTTTTGCTAGGGTAGAGGTAATTTTTTGTTAGTAGACAGAAAGCACTGTGTTTTGGTTTCAGTATGGGATTTATTATAAGAATGTTGATGACATACTAATGTTTTTAGTTTTTGCTGGAAATCCAAGGGCTTTGTGTTTTGCTAGTCTGCAACTGCAAAGGACTTGGGAGTGGGAGCTTAGTAATTAGTAAAACCCCAATTTGGCATTTGGATATGCCAATGAGATATTCTATATCATACCACATCGTATTTGTGGTTTATCAATGTATATTAATGAGAGTTGACTGGAAAGTGAGGGATTTTCTTGGATTGTTCAGGCTCTCTCTTCTGGGACTGCAGTTTCGGTTTCAGGATTGTCTCCGCTCCAGGATCACCATCTGTGGACAGGTTGAGCATTGGTCAGTGGGTCGTGAGCAATCACACTGTGCAATACTAATTTGCGTATTCTATTATTACTGTTATTATCACTGTTATTTTAAGTTTTATTTTATTTCAATTATTAAATTGTTTTTATCTCAACCCCCAAGTCTCCTTACACTTACCCCTCCAATTCTCTCCCAGTTCCCCGAGGAGGGTGGGGGAGAGTGAGCAAGCAGCTGTGTTTGGCTGCTAGCTAAGTAAAACCACCACAGTGGGTAAGGAGGTAATGCAACTATTCTAAAAAAATTGTTTCATTAAAATCTGATGGCTTTCCAGTGGAAAAAAATGGACAAGGGTTTACCATTTCCTTAAGTCTTCAGTGTTTAACATGTCCTTTGAGTTCCTGAAGACATCCTACACCCTCAAATTCCTGATCTTTTTCTTGTTACTGACATTTAGACCACCACATTAAGGAACCCAACATAACTTACTTAGGGTAACTGGGTCCTGAAGTGACCATGAACTTCCCTTAGGTACAGTGAGCAGAGACCACTGAGCAGAGAACATCGTTAGTCCTTAGGATATTGCATACAGCCCACTGGCCTCATTTTCATAAAGGTTAGGAAATGACAATATTTGATTGCTGTTAACTGATCTGTGCTGATACTATCCTGCAGGCTCTCCTGACAACATCCCTGCCCATCTGCTCCCCACTTCCCAGCCACATCTCCCCCACCTGCCATGGATGGAACAGCTGGTGTGCAGAGAGGTGCAGGGGACTACCCTACTCCTTGAGCAACAGCTCGTATCATGAGCTGCAACACAGAAAGAGTATTATCTCTGGCCCTTCGTTCTTGCAGAGGATGGCAAGCACAGCAGGCCAGTTCATGTTCAGAGGCATAAGGCCAGAGTATCTTGTCTTAATTCACCGTCCATACTGCTGTTAGCTCTCTCTAGCTCTTTGTGAATGCTCAGGCAGTAGAAAGAGTAGGTACGGGAACACTAGCAAAGGTGGGGAAGTACTTAATCAGCACAACTGTGCTTTGGTGGGAGGAACTGGTACCGTTTCCTTCTCTTTGAGACCAAGGGAAAGGCAGAGACCAGATGATGACCAGAAGAACTGACTTGCTCTGGGGCAGTTGGGAAGGGTTACAAAGTACCCAGCCAGGTCACAGACGCAATCCCAGGTGCAGTTTCTTTATGATGCAACTCTGGTAGATGACCCCGTTTTCAAAAATACTTAGGTGACTGCATCTGTGATTTGCATCCTAGATGGCCAAAAGGGGCCAACCACACTGAACAGATAACTTCAGTGTAAAACATTAGCTCTACAGAACTTGTCAGCTTCATCCGTGCTCCTTTGTTTTAGGAAGACATTTTACTTTATTCAAATTTTTGGTTCATCTGACTAGTTTGAACTATTTTTCCCAATGATAATGATTGTTTTCCAAAACCGAACACAGCATCAGTTTTACTTCCCATCTGTTTCTCGTTATTTGTTGGGCCTATTAAAAAGAACATTACAGTAATTAATGTTTGAGCAGGAGCTGAGATTTGGAAACCTGAGCACTCCTATCAGCAAATAACTTCAAGCACTTTTTCAGTGCTTCGCCATTGCCAGTTTTCCTCAGAGCAGTTATATGTCACTGTGTGATTACAACAAGCCTCTCTTGTGTTTGAGAAGACAAGAGAGCAGTTTCTGAAAATCTCCTATAGTTTCACCCTCAGAATTAAGAAAAGATGTCTGCCTGACAAGTGGAAGGATGATTTTCATATCATATTGATGAGCCGACCATACTTTCACCTCTCCTCTTTAGTCTAGCAGTATAAATTAATGATCATTAGTACATAGGTGCTCAGTGTTCCCAGCAGTCAAGCAGCAAGGGAGTTGTCTTTATCTCATTCCAGGATTTTTACTTTCTGATTTAATGTAGTAAGTTCAGTCATTTCTTGAACACAAAGGACTCCTATGGCTGTTTCCTGAGAAACTACTTGGATGGGAATGGGGCAACATTTTCTCCTGTCTTTCTGCCAAGTCTCCAGCTTCAAAGAATTAGCTTTTAGGATTTCACATTAAAAAGCTGAAGGAGAGAAAAAATAAAGATTACCACAAAAATTACAGCAGAAAATAATCCTACTGCTCCAACAGCTATGGAACTTCCTGATTTTACTTTGCAACCTTGGCCCTAATAGTTGGAGCTAGGAATTAACCCCTGAACTGCTTGACTGCTGTTACTATTTATTATCCATGTTACTGTTCTGCCTGGAGGACTCAGCCAGTAACTGAACGTCTTTTGTACTAAACACTGCAAAAGTGTGAAATAGAAAGATAGCCCCTGACCTTGAGAGATTAATAGAAGCAGAGTTTGATTACATACACCTTTTTCCACTTGTCTTGAGATCTGCTCCTTACATGTCACATCCATGCTCTATCTAATACTTGAATAGTAATTAATAAATAAGGGGAAACTGCTGAGGGTCTCTTGTATCTGCTCTAAGTCTGTACAAAACCAGTTAAGTCATAGTTAAAGCTCTTCTGCACTCACACCATTGCGGCCATGGTACTCTGTCATGTGCTTAGATACAAGCCTGCAAGAAGAAAGGGTGTTCATGGGCTCTCATAGCAACTCAACATGATGAACAAAGAAACAGTGTGAACATTGCTTCCCAGGATCTCTGGGCCCTCTTATATTGGTTTGTTTCTGAGCTGACTTCTGATTCTGCTGCATGTCCTGAAGAGCATGTACTCCTCAGATATTTACATTGTAAGAGCAGTGAAGTCTGGTCTTTATTCTTATTTTATCTGTGAGAAGAGCAAAGTCTTTAAAGAAAAAGTCTTTGAAATTGTGTATGACAGCTTATAATGAACATCATTGTTATCCTGTCAGAGAAAATATAGTAGTTTTAGTTCCAAAAGAGTATCAGAGCTGGACAGATTCTAATCTAAATTATATGGTATAGATACAGGGCAGTTCTTCAGTTTACTTGATTTATTTTAGTACAACTAGGCTCAAAGTAGGTCTTAGTATTTAATCTGCAGATTAATATTTTGTTCATATTTAGAAATATTGCCAAAATTATCCATGATATTAATAGAAAGAGACGAGTGCAATACAGAAGTAGGATGTTTTCTACATCTCCTTCCCAGAAATCTGCTACAGACTGGCAGCAGATTATTGAAACAACATATGAAATAGTAATAACTTCAGATGCCTTAGATGAAGTCTACAGTACAAATATACATTAAATGATTGGGATCAGAAATGTAACAGGTCCTTACAGAGGTTGCTAAACTAAAATAGCAGTGCCTGCTTGAATCTGTATGAACCTGCTACGTTTATAGTCATCCCAGACAGGGGATCACAAGAACTGTTCTTGCAATGATATTCCTGAGCTCAGTGGTGTTCTGGGATGGATGAGGGAAGCACGTGCGGAACCGTAGACCATATGGTACACTGGGATTTGTTTCTCTCTGTGTCACTAAACACTACTTATTCCCATTCCATTTCCAAAGGCAGGGACATGGCCACATATGCAACTGCTGTGTATATAAAAGCACACCAAGATTATGCTGAGGGAGAACTTAGTGCTAGACAGCCATGGATCCAAAATTCAAACGTAACAACTGTCTGAATACTGATCACTACCATAGTGATCACACATCTATGTGATCACTATGATAAACCCGTTAATTGTATGATCTTATAGTGCTTTCCACTTGGTCCCTGTCTCTTTTGTGAATAGACTAGTATTCAGGTGATGAGCAGCTTTTCTATATTCTCTCTTTGCTCCGTGGTTAGCCTCAGCTCCTCTTTGGTGCTCACAGGGCAAAAACCTTGCTTTGTGCTTTCTTCTTAGGGTTGCTTACTTCTTCATGGTCTTTTCTGAGGTATTCATCAAAATGTAGTGCCAGAACCAGAGGGGAACAAATTTTGTCTTTTGGCCTCAAAAGATTTTGTACCTGCCCTGACAAATGCTGATTTGGTTTTCTAGGTCCACTGAATAACATGTGGTGTGAGGTAGGCATTGCAAGAGGCAACCTATAAGGACAAACACAAAGATGTAGCATCTGCCCCATGAACAAGCAAGTACCAAGGTTTAAACAGCACAAAACTGTATTGCAGGTTCCTAGGTCATAAAATAGCACTACTAGCAGCAATCAGACTCTAAACATCATGTAACAAAAGGCAAATGATGTTGCTCTGAGAGGCACAGTGCCTTATGCTATGAAACCTTGCAGATTATTTTATAATCCTTTGGAAAAAGATGAATGAAAAGACAAAGGCCACGGGTGGTAGTAGCTGATGCTTTTCCAAGGCAGGAACTTCAAGAATTAATTCCCTCTCTAGACCTCACGCCCTTCCTCCACTCTTCTTGTCACTGATTAATTTGTTACCATGCCACATTTCCAAACATAACATCAGAGGGCATCATGAAAGGGGAAAGTATTTTTTTAGATGAAAATCAAAAAGGAGCCACAACAAAAGATAGAACACATAAGAGCTCCTGGTACAAGGTTAAAAGTCCATTTTAAAATCTCATTATCAATTGCCCTTTACTGTCCTGCTCCCCTTCTTTGTGTGAGTTGTTTGCAGCATGGCAGGTTTCCAACGCTATTTCTCAGATGCTTTGCAGCAGATGTGATAATTACAAAATGCACCATCATAGGATTTTGGCATTTATCTGTTTTCCTGAATTTCATTTTTACTACCTTTCCTTTAAAGACAGCATGTATTGTCAAATTCTGTATCTTAAGAGATGACCAATATAATGAAATACAAAATTATTTAATTTTTCCATCAAATGGACAGAAATGAAAAATCCAGCACAATTCCAATAGAGGCATTTAAAGCTCACAAGTGGGATTTCTTTTCTCCTCCTTCTAATCTTTGTAATTCCAGTACTAACAGTAATTTAGAGTTTGTAGAAAATTTTCATGTCCAAAATTAGGTTAATAGGAATACTATTCTAAAGCAGTCCAAGGTTGTTTCCCTTCAGCTTTTCCTTGGTGCTTTTAGGAATTTCCTCCCATCAAAGAATAAGGTTCTGTGGCACAATTAATTCTTGCTGTCAAGAAACAAGAATGCTATGACACTCGCTAATCAGCAGGGAAAAAAGGTGGGAAATAGTCATTCATCTGTGCTGAAAGAAGGATTCCTGTATCTAAGGATCTAAATATTAATAAATCAGAACTGGAATTGGCAATTAGAGTAGGTAATCCGTGGACAAAGCAGCAGATGCAGCCATTGTTTTTAGCTAAAAAGGAGGATCTGGAGCAAAGGCAGGGTGCTTGCTCCCTCCCATCACAATATGACATTGTGAACACACATATACATGCGTGCATGTGCGCACACGCGCTCATACACTCATCACTAAGGAAGCAAAATGATCACATGGCAGAGAAAGAGAATGCAACCTGCAAAGGGAGAAGTGGGGGGAGGGACATATGGTGATGTTTTGCTGTGCTTGATATTGTCTTGACATGAAAGACAACTCTGCAGGAGGATCTGCAATGCCCATCAACATGCAAAAGGCAGCTTTTAGTTAAGCAGTTCTGATAGCATTCAGTGGCTAACAGGGATGGAAAAGTGTAGGCCACCTGGGGTCACAGTATAATTAAATGCAATCCTGGTTTTCTTGCCTTCACTGGGGGGAGCAGGGCGGGGGAGGAGGTGGGGGAAGGGACAGGAGGGATGGACATAACAGCAAAAAAAAACACCACAACAGAAAACAAAAACGATGAGCCCTGACCTCAGAAAAGCGCACAAATTTGCAGCTTTTCCTCATGTAGTTAGATACTACTACTGATTAAATTTTTATACACAAACATAGGAGCTTTCATATCAGTTTCATATATCTGTGTGAGATGTCATAGGATAATAAAAGAACAAGTGGGGAAAGTTAAGGAGATGAAGCAGGAGGGGAGGGAATCATATTCCCACCTGAACTGTTGAAGCCACTTGCTTTGGTAGCTCTTGTCTAGTTATTCTGCATTAAAGCTTTTTCAGTGTTGTAAAACATCCAGGTGTTAAAAAGGCACCAGATATTTGTTGGGCCAAATGCGATGTTTACGCCAGTCAGCACGCAGCAAACCAGGTTTTCGTGCATTCATGAGAACTGTGAAGGCTTCAGGAACCATAGCTTGCAAAGCTGGATAAGTGTTTTTAATGAGTTGCACGCAAGTAAAAGCCAATATATGTTTTGTTTTAATTGCAACATAGCTCAGGTGCAAAACAGATATCAACATACAAAGGCAAGAGTACTTGGCTTTACAGCCTTCCTCCCTCATAATACATGTGTTTGAAGCTTTATTTTTGCATAAATGTCTTCATTTTGGATCAAGGGATTTTCATGCAGGTGGAATTTTGCATATACAACTACTATTGATTCAAGCTGATTCCACTACCTTTGCTTTATTAATCTATAGATTCCAGGCTTATAAAAGCCATAGCTCATGTAAAGACTCACTTTTATTTTTTTAAGCTAGGTAATAATATCTAATATAACTAATAATAATAATCCTCAGCATTTATGTACCATTACCACTTTTTCATCCTGAAAACACCTTACAAGAGCTAAGTGTGAGGTGAAAGCAAGTCTTATTATCTCCATATTACAGACTAAGAAGTTGAGGCAAGAAACTGAGATTTTAATAGTTTACCTCTAGTATAAAACCTTAGTTACTGAAAATCTTTTATCTTGTTTTTCTTTGTTGTTTTTGCTGATCCAGCTCCAACATCAGAATCTCTGTTAGTGGAGTTTTCAAACTAGCAAACCAACATTTCTATATCCTACCCAAGTTTTTGCTGCATCTTTGCTGATTTCAGACCTTATGTAAAATAGGCCTTTTTCATTTTGAAAAACAAACAAAAAACAAACAAACAAAACAAATCTTCCTAAACCTTCCCACTTTCAGCTCTCATAACATATTTATAATTACATTTCCCTTTTTTAACCTATAATATGTGCTGTTTTCCAGCAGCAAAGGAGTCTTCACTTATGCATCTCCTTTGGCCGAGAAAGCATTTCTGACTATATTGCTCTGCAAACTATTGAGCCTAAGGGCTCACTCACAAATTAAGTGCTGTTCTCTGCATAAATGCTAACCAAAAACACAGCTCTTGTTAGGACGAACTGCATGGTACAATTTAGCTAGTGTTTACCAGTAATACCTATTTTACTTGAGTTTAGGAGCAGTTTAATTTAACATGGCTGGAGGTCCATGGTGTTTCTCACTGGAACTCACAGCAGGCACACATGAGACAACATGCCCTTTACATGCTTGCATTTTAAAGGGGGGCCTAAGTTCAAAATTTAGATGAAAAAATGTTTTCATCTTGCTGTGTCTGTATCTCTGTATTTCTCTGCCCTTTTAATATTCCATCCTAAAACTGTAGTACTGCATTTTGAAAGTATTTAGGGGATCATGCTAGTATGACATCTATTTGACAATGTAAAACTATATTTTGCTGTGAATTTTTGCCTTGAATCAAAATCCACAGTAGCTGCTGGAAGGATTTTTAGTGATTTGGGGGCTTTCTTCAGACATTCCCTAACAAAAGTCCAGAGTATTTCACTCTGTGTGGGGGGGCTAGCTTGATTGTCACCAAGTTGTTCTAGAGCTCAGTTATTCAAGCTATATTTTATCTTATGGAATACAAATATTAATGATATTTATTTCAATTTTTGGGGGGAAAAAAAAAAGTAAAGACAGATTAATTATGTGCCAAGACATGTAATGTCGTGGAAAAAAGAGGATGCTCTTAGGAGTATAAGCAACACAGACATTTCAGCATCTCATTAGCTTAAGGGATGCCTTTCTTTCTCCCCAGTTTCCCTCCCGTGACGCTGTAGTACTGTACCTCGTGAAATGACATGAATATGGGGTAATACACCATAAATTACTGTCATGTAATAGCAGATTAGGCTGTGAAACATTGCAACGCACTGCACTACAACAGATAATATATTTTACAATCATTTGTTTATCTTATTGTTTAAGTGGATATTTGCCTGTGGCTCAGAGAGCAACTCTTCAACCAGTAGTATCCTTTGGCAGCCTCAGACAAAGACAGCCTTCTTGGCAAGCGAGACATATTCCACCATTCATGAACTGTAAACTGGTCTGCTTGCTGCACACCCATGTGGTCCAGCCTGAGGTCCCCACTGCAGCCAGCGCACACAGCATAAACTGTGGAAACCCATACAGCTGATTGGAGAGTCAAGGCCATTGTTCAACCCCGGTGAAGACTGAGACATTAATTAAGGAACCTGGTTTTCTGTCTTTGCAACAGTGTTTACTGTTAAGTGTTAGCTGTGAGAATGGCAATATACTGGTTATGTATGTATGTTCAGCATCAGTGCTGTGGAGTGTTTTACTGACCCCTCTACTTTTCTAATTAAAGAAAATCACTAATATTTTTATTTCCTCTGCAACTCTGTAGAAGTCATTTGGCCACTTTAACAAAGTAAATTAGGAGGCTTATTTCATTTTCTGTTGCTTTCTCTGCCTGCAGCACAGAACCACACCTTTCCTATCAAGATGTTGGGGAGTGATAGTGTGTTGCATCTAACAGCATTAATGCCTCTCTATTCAACATAAGCAACTAGCTAAAGGAGAAAGGTTTTTTTTTCTGTATTTTGTGACAGTCTTTTTCAGGACATAAGTCTATGGATCATTCACTTTATGGTATCTGAAACACCCAACAATTTAATAAGAATCCACAAAGGTAAAAAGAACACCACAAAATACACCCAGCAGCCATTAGCTAAATTCCTGATTAGATACAAGTTTTTTACCTCTGTCTCCTTTCCTTTTGTAACCACAGAAATTAGGAGATCAATTTATTAAAAAAATATTTTCATTTGTTTTTAAACTGGATGCAAATTCAGATTAGTTTTTAGGCATGTGCTTTGGAATCTCCCTCATCATGCCTGAGCCTTTCTTCTTCCCTTCCTCATGTGCTGGAAATCTGCTGACAGTAAAAATCTACAGAAAAGCTTTCAGAAAAGATTCAAAAATAAAAATAAGGTAGTGTGGAAAACAAGTCCAACAGCATATCACAGAACTTCAATGAAAATGCGATATGGCAGAATAGTGCCATACACTGATGTCCTTACTCTTTAATTAGACAGGAGCTGTCATATCTGCAAGTCCTATGAAATTAATTGTCAATTTGCTTGGGATTAGTCTAATTCTATGTAAATTCCATGCAATCTGTAGTTTGCAGAAGGTGGATATTATATCTGGCACAGGCCACAATTAACCATATAATCCCCCTAGGTACCATTCTTCCAACATCTTGTGCTATGACAGCTAGGAGTAACTTACTATGTGACTCATCCTATTGAGATCCATGTAAAAACTATTCATGAGTAACTCGACAACAATAGGCCTTCAGATTAAAGAGAAGATGGTATTTGGTTCATTTACACAAATAATTGAACAATAAGAAATTGGTAAGGCCAACATCCACCACTTTTAGACTAGCATAATCACACAAATAGAGTTAATTGTATCATGAACAGTATGACTTCATGACATTACAAAGATTATGTTTTTGTTAACCAGAAGCAAAATTGTCACAATATCTCCCATTAATTTTAAGACACAGGTCTTAACATGGTTACATTTGCAGGTGTTCAGCTTCATCAAAAAAAAGACAGACATCAAAATGAAAGCTGAATTTTCCAAAAGCATTCAGTGCTTAACACTGCCCCTACATGGTATCTATGGCTGTGTTTTAAAAAGAGCTCAGTATTTAACATGATAAGAAGAACATTTGTGAATGCTGAGCTATTTTGAAAATCCTGTCCATGAGGTAAGGTTTTCAGAAATGTCTAAGACATTGTTTCAGAAAAGAAAACATGAACTCAGATACACAAACAGTTTGCTGTGCATAAACAAATCAAGACTTACCAGCATAATAAATTGTCTGCATGTGCACTGCTATCACTTTCCCACCTAAGCCAGCTCAAGGTGTTATTATTCAGTACTGACCATGAGGAGAGATCATTTACTATAGCACAAGCATCTCAGCAATCTATTCATTGACTGATAAAAACTGTATATAAATATCACAAGACATCTTCAAACACACACAAGCATCCAACTTCTATAGAAAGTAGGAATGTAGATGCTTTTGAAACAGAAAGAGGCCCCTTATCTGCAGGCTTTTTAGAAGTTTAAAGCAATTTTGAAATGTGTTTCTAAAGCACTTTTGATTCATAGTAGGTATGTTTTTTAAATATTTCATTGGGTAGATGTGAGGAACAGCACCATTATCTTGCCTCAAAGATTGTCTGCAAGATCATTGGCAAGATTGTTTTCATGAGACCACTGAGCTTTGGCTACCCTGACCACTTGTGAAATGCCCTGCCCGCAGGAGGTCTTCTTCCCGGACATGTCCCTGCCCTAGTGCTGGGCGGGCACAAATATGGTAACCACAGCCCTCGAAGGGGTACTTAAGGAAGACCTGCATGGGAAACAGCAAGCAGGGGAGAAAGAGAAAAGAAGAGGGACAGAGAGGACGACCACCTGACTGCACCACGCCACGCTGCACCACTGCTGGAACAAGCTACTGAGACCTCCTCACCCGCCCCTTCACCGTCGCCTCGCTGCTGGACCCGTGGTGGTGACTATTCTTGCTGCCCTATCCCGACTCCTTGCTTCATTTCCATCTTTCTTTCCATTCTGTCCTATCGCTACCCTCCTTATTATTTTTTGGTAATAAATGGTGTTTCGGGAATGCGGCATTTGACCTCGTTTGCATCTTAATCTCGCTCTTGGGAACATATCGAAACCTTTCCCCAACATCGGATCGGGATATTTGAATGATCCCGACATCAGATCGGGACAGTAGACAAGGGTGAATGATTTAAAACTTTTAACTAGTTCACTAATGTTGTTTCTTTTCTATTCAGGTGTGGCCTACAAGGAGTTATGTTCTTAAAAGCAGGCAAAATTATTTGCTAATGTGTTTCATGAATCATTTTTTAATCTAGAGTCTATACATCAATAGTTCACTGCAAATATTCAGAAATGAAGATGTATCATTTAGTTAGACAAATTACATGATACTGTTTCTTTTTGCCTAATGGGTCACTTGGATAACTAAGGGTCAACAGGAAGATTCGCAAATTGAAATCTGAGTGTAAAATTAGTCATTTCAAATTACAGATGTAATTAGAAACTTTCTGCAAGTTATACATGTGCATATATTCCAGTAAAGAGCCTGTGTATGCACACACACATGCCTTCAGGACCAGGTCGTTGGCTGGCGTAAATCAGAGTACCTCTCTTGAGGGCTGAGAGTCTGACCCATATGTCTAAATCCACTTTTCAGAGCTATGTAGATCAAGTTAACTTATATTTGCACGTTTCTCAAAGTGCTCTAAAGAGTGCATTGCAGGTTTTCAGGGCTAATGGGCAGTGTGTAGCACAACAAATAGATCCACGTGTATCACTGTGGCAGTCTTCCAAGTAAAGTAATAAAATAATACTTAAAGGTACTCCCAGATATCTTAGTCCTAGCTCTCAGCCCAGCTCTAGCTGGCTTCTAGGCCTGAGAAGAGTACTGCTTCAGGGTAGACACAACTGATTTATTTTTTTAAGGATACTATGTGAGGCATCCACACCATGATACACCTCACTGCTTCTTGAACAGCTTCCTAACTACCTAAGAGATTGGTGCAGCTGCACTCTTCACACCCCATTCTGATTCTGCTTACACTCAAGCAAGAACTGCTAAGAACACATCAGAGTTCCAGAAGTTTAAACTGGGTGTAAATAAAGATCACAATCTCCTCTTTGAAAACTTAATAGAGATCCAGACTGGCCTGTGCTCTGCCAGGGCATTAGTAAGATTGAAAATGGTGATAATGCAGCTTTAGTTACCTACACTTCTTTGGTCTGTTTTTCTTTCCCTTAATGGAGGCGGCACACCATTGCAGGTCACATAAGACAATATAGACTGGGTCACTGGTTCTGTTAGTGTATTTGTCCATCAATTGCTCTGCCTCCTGAAGGGTGCCACTTCACCTTTTAGAGCTTACTCATTTTTATAATATATGTATTAATATTTATCTCCCTTGTATGACTTAGTCTTCTCAAACTCTCCGAGACCTATAAGAACCAGCATAGAAGAATTCAGTATCACTGCTGCTGCTCCAGCATGTTAGAGCTTACATAGCAAAAAGCTATCAGACTGGCATGCTGATAAAAATAGTGGCACAAAGCATTTCAATTAAGCTACTTGAAATGTTGACAAAATAGTGCATCCTTATGTTACCTGCAAAGCAATCTCCAGCATACATTACAGTCTTGTATTTGGTATCTGGTAACATACATGTCTTGGTAGAAGAAACTTTGAAACAGTATTATGTGTTGATTAATATTTTGACAAAAGATCCCATGCATTTCCATGCTTAGCTGGCTGCATATCCTATGTGTCGAGCTGCTATGGCTGGGAAACTTACCCCGTGGAAACAAAAACACTTTCTCTCAACCAAAAAGCAGGCTTGTCGAATGAGTAAAATTTCTGAAGGCAGAGAGTATTCTTGCTTGTGAGAGCAGTACAAGCGTATCAAGCAATATGGGCAGATCTAATTTCAGTTCTAGATTATTTTCAAAATTCAGCCTTGGGAGGAATTTGCACCTGCAATTTAAATACAGGAGTAAATCAGAAAAATTGCTCCTCTGTGTGTGTAATTGCAGAGACAATTAAAATAATTAGATAAAGAGGTATACAGAGAGCTGTTCATAACTCAGTTTTTCAACTCTCAAAGCCACATTTGAAAAATGTAGGCCTACCAAGACTTTCTGAAAATTGTTCCTTAAGATATACCAAACTATACTGTCTAGCATTCAATTCATAAGGTAAAGGCAGCTTTGAGTGTCTTTCTTCCAAGACAAAAAACATTGTACCTATGAAAAATGTGGTAATGCATGTGACATTCAGTGAAAGTCAGTCTTTTCCCAATAGCAAGAACCCAAGCCCCCTGGGAGAAGTCCTCTCTGGCAAGAATCATTTAGCTGTTATGAGGGAGAGATGAACTCTGTGAGAGGGAGAGAAATAGCTCAAGAAAAGCCTAAATTTATGTGATGGCAAAATTGTAACAGTGGTCTCCAAGCTCTGAGCGATTTTACCAACATTTAATTTTTGAACTGTGGAGTTAGTTACAGGTTTGCATGTCTCCAAAGAAGTTGCAAAATAATTAAGTGTGGAAACCTTGATGCCTGATCAACTACATCAAAAAAAAAAAAAAGTATTTTAGCAATAACACAAAGGATAAGGTCCTTTCTGGTGGTCTCTTGTCAGGCTCATTCATTCTGTTGGTTTTATTTGCCTCTCTGTTGCTCTAGTTTCCCTCAGTCAGTGAAGTTACTCCAATATAAAACCCGAGTAAGGTGTGAATCAGCTCTAATGATTCTGTAATGCTTTCAGCTCAGCTTGTGGCTGCTAAATCTTGCTGTGGCTGACTCACTATTGATTTTGCCCAAACATTTCTTTTTAATTGATTTGAACGACATATATATGTTTTGCAGCAATTAAGGAAATAAGAACTGAGTATCTAGCAGTACAATATAGTCTGCAGACCTCTGATAGTCAGAATGACAGTTTATGTGGTATATTTATTTTTATTTTTTTACTATTGTATATAAATTAATAGTCTCTGCAGATCTGCTTTTACTGTGATGGATATAAAAAATTCTAATTATCTAGTAATTCTCATGCTGCAGGGCAAATTTAGCTAACTAAAATTATATAGACAGGACCTGAGAGTTATTGATGCTGAGCACCCATGACTCCCACTGCAATCTATAGAAGCTAAGGGTGCTCATCACTTCTGAAAGTAGGCTAGTAATAAATTCTTGACGGGCTTTGTATATACAAGCCACTCTGTTAGCAGCAGCACTAATTAGGCCTGATTTCAGGAAGGTTGTGTTTGTACTTGCCTGCCCTGAAATAATCCCCAGTCTTTCCACCATGTCCTTCTCTCACCTTTGTAACCTCAGTTCCCCAAGCTCTGTTCCTAGGGACCCTTCAGCCCGTACTGCTCTTCCTCCACGTATCCCCTGCCTCATTCCCTCCCTAATATTTCCTGCTTTTTCCGTACCTCCCCTCAGGCACCTACCTCTTGCCTCCTTTCCAGTTCCCTTCTACACCAAGTGAAAAAAAGCCTGATTCATTATTCCCTGACGGGCTTGAAGTTGTTTGGCCATGTTGGCTGGCCAGCTGGCAGGCAAAACAGAGCAGGTAATTGTTTAATCCATGCTGAAACCCTCCCCTCATTGGGAGTACTAATTTAGTTCTCTTTTTCCTGTCTAGCTGCCAGTTTTCATGAAACCTGGAGGAACATAATTTATCTAAAGCTGATACCTCTCTGTTAAATTTAGCTGATATAAGCCAACAGAACACCAGTGCATCCTCACCCATGGGCCATAGACCACAGAAGGCTTCATTTTCAAGCTCTTTGAAAAAGCACCTCTTCATGACAGTGACAGTGCATGATCCACCTTGGCACTCTAAGCAATTTAGAGACCAAATGCCTCATGCAGTAAAGACTTTCATCATCTTCTTCCACGACACTGCACACATTACTGAGAATCTAATCCATTAACAAAAATAGAGTTCGGTCAGTTTCTTGGTATTATTTTTTATGGTGTACTTACAGTTGCAAAGGATGTGTGGGATTTTGGTTTTGTTCTTAGATAGTAAACTAAACATTTTTGTCACTTACTTCTATTAGAAATACTTCATCTTTGTTTTCTTCCTCACAGGAGCTTTTGGAGGTATCCATAGAGATGTGGCATACAGACATAAACTGAGCTGTGACTTTTCCTCCTCGTATGGGAGCTGTGGATGTGAGATGCTGATTCTCAGAGCTGCCAAAGCAGTGTAAAAGCCTGTGGGAGAAGGCCGGCCAGTTGTAAACATGGATGTGCTTGTTTGCCTTGGGCAGCTGTACTATGGTTGGCACAGCAGTGCTAAATTTTTTCTTGGGTTGTAAAATAGAGTCCATTGGTGGTCCTGTAGCTATTTCCTACTGTAGACAAAGTCCGCATTGAACAATTTGTGAAAAATTAATGCAATGTGGTGTTCTTTGCTTCTTGCTTACAGAGGTTGGAAGTTTCTTTTAGCTTTATGCAAAACCACTGGAGTGAACTTTCATGGACTACTGCACACTGCCCATGAGACCAGCTCTAATGCAATACAAAACTCACAGTGATTCCATCAGCATATCCTATACGTGGCATCAGTGTATACCAAGAGGATTTAATTACCACAAATGGTTCTGGTCACAGCTCCACAACACACCTGAAAGTGATCCCAGTGGTGCCACCTCTGAGGAGACACTGTTCTGCTCGGACTTGCTGATCCACCAGCCATGATCCATCCCCTTTCACCATGCCTAAGGGCACAGGGATGTCACAACACTAGCCACCACAGCCAAGCAGCTCATACGAAACCCTGGTGATGAAACCTCTATGGTGCAGAGGAGGCGTTAGGGCACAATTAAGAGGGAAGTTGTGCTATCAGGACACCGTGGCTTCCCACCAACCCCTACCTGACTTCCTAGCTTTGAGCCTGTTGGCCTGAAGACAGATGGGGAAAGAGCAGAAGCAATTCCAGCTATAAGTTCGAGGAACTGTCACTGTCACCTTTGGTGCTTCTTCTCTCCAGATGGAACCAGAACCCATCAGGAATGGCTGGAGACTTGGTCCGCAGTCTGTTTTTCTCTCAGTCCACGCACTGAGAAAGGAAACAGTTAGTTTATCAAGTCCTCCTTAGTATAGGGTAACCAAATTTTGCTGGCACGCAGATGGAAAGCAAATCACTTCCTTGGATAGATCCTCAGTTTGTTCAGATTTAATGGAGCCCTTATTTCTCCAAGAGAACTGAGACAAACACTCTAACAAATTGGATGGACTTTGCTTTTCCCTGAGCTGTGAACTTGAGAGGGACCCAAACAGGGATGGCAGGATCATCTGCTATGGGAAAGTCATCACCACCTCTTGTCTCCTACATGGGCCCTGTTTTTGAAGAGAATGGTCAGCAGCCTGCTACTTGTCTCCCCAGCAGCAGCAGCTTGGTCCTGCCATTGTTAAATGCCACCCTGAGAGGGGTGGAGAATGGCTGTTGGGGAAGGAAACGTGTTCAGCAGTAGGGAGCCGTTGTTGTGCAGGCACCAAGGCCATTGCCACTCCTCTGTGTGGCAGTTTCTGTCCCCAGAGCTGTCTCCCATGGGTTGTCCCATCCACAGCACCCGCGCAGTCTGCCCATGGCCAGCACCAGCCTTGTGGTAGCCCATTTCACTGGAACCAAGTGCCTTTGATCACAGAATTAAGGCATCAATTAAAAGATGCCAGCATGGAAGGTTGTCTCCATCCAGCACAGATACACCTTTCCCTAGTTACTGAGGTAATGCAACAGCTTGTAGTCTGACCTGGTGCACACACCCATTGTTTCTGACTGTCCTGTTCAGTCACATTCCTCTTGGTAGTACACTGAAGCCTTTGGCAGGTGAGGATGGGCGTCTGCTGAGCATGGTGGGTAACCTGAACTGCTCTCCTCCTTGCACTTCTGCTTGTGTCATTTTCCTTCACCAGGTGTTAGGTCAAGTGCTCCTTGTTGCCTGACTCTGCATGGGCTGAAAGGTCTCAGCACTGAAGGTGGAAATAACCACGCAGCACCTGATTGCACATTCAGCAAAGATGTCTGAGTTCTTCTGTAGAGAGACAGCTCTTCCAGAGAGCAATGCAGAGCACTATTAAATCACTTATTGGAGAGGTCTGCCTCTCACTTGGGAGAAGGCAAGGCTGGGTCTAATTGTGGGCTCCAAGAGACCTTAAAAGGTACAACATCCAAATGTTTCTCTCAAGTGTGTGTTGTGTCAGTCCTGAAAGCCTCTGGCTGTGCTTCTACAGAAAAGAAACCCAGGCCTAAACCTTAGATGGGAGTCTCAGCAAACCAAATCAATCAATAAACCTGAAGACAAGAGGTACCCCACAGTCATTTTAAAGCCAAGCCAAGGAAATTTTCTTCCTTGAGTTGCCTAAACTAAAGTGAATCCCATGGACTTTGGGACAGATATTGCAAAAAACTTATGACAACTTTTATCCATAAAGACCTAGACCTGTGTAGTGTATTGTTTTTTTCCACGTAATCTGAATGAAAAGGGTTTTATATGCTGCAGTTGCAGCTTCGGTGGAAAATAAGAAGATAGTAAGCAGATTTGCACAACTGTCCTGAGAAAGAGGGATGGTACAGAAAGATATAAGGGGATTCTGCTCTGTACTCAGGCATCCTGTCTCCTGAACAGCACTGTATACTATAAGTATCGGGTAAAGGAACCATGAAAAATGCTGTAGTTAATACAAATTTAGGTTATTAACCTACAGCTGATTCTGTTTCATCCCAGCTATTACTTGAGAAAATTTACCCATTCAAATGAAATAGTATCATTTTACTTACAATGTTTGCACATAGTATTAGAACTAAATTATAGAGAAGGTTTTTGTAATTATCTGAATGATGCTGGAGCCCTTTTATTTCCTCATAGGTGAGTGCATTAATA
Source organism: Caprimulgus europaeus (assembly GCA_907165065.1). The sequence continues at coordinate 21,050,056 of OU015527.1, forward strand.
GAAGAGCAAGGTGTAGGGATCTACTTCGCAGAGCTTCTTGTCTTAGCCAGCACCAGGTGACATTTGCAACTGAGCACAAGGAGGAACTTTAAAGAAGGAGGTTGACTGTCCAGCTGTAGCAGTCCCTCAGGGACTCCTGGGGTCCCTAACTATGCAGCAAATACCAGGCAGTTGTGTACTCTGAATATCTGTAGATTATTTTATGAATGACAGCAAATGGTGTTTTGCCGTATTTCTGTTTTTCGACTTTGACAACCTTCTACCCAGATCTGTCTGTAATTAGCTGGAGTGCCCTGTAATGAAGGAATAATTTGGGGACCTTTAAACACCAGGCATGGTTTCCTTCTCCTGTGCCTGTGAGGGTGAAGGTCTGATGATGTTTTTCATGTGTTGGGATGGAGGCCCTCTGTATGTGGGTGTTGGCACTAATGCATGCTGGACCACATTCCAACCACTTTTTTTTCCCAGCCTTTCTCCATTGCAATTCCTTCTGATACATATGATCATCTCATGACTGCAGACTAAATAGTACAGTGATAGGCCCCAGGCTCAAAATATTTTATTACAACAGTTGTACCTTGACTGAAATAGTTCAACAACTATTTCCCTGTGCAGGAGATCTTATGTGTTTTCATTAATGTGCACAATAATAATATGAAAACATCCCTCACATTAGCGTAGCCACAAAGTACACCAAATCTTTAAAGGAAGATGGCATAGACTGCTAGGCTTTGCAAAAACAAATCCTTAGGGGAGATTTAATCACTAAATTCTCAGAAGCTGCAGCTGAACAAAAATAACAATCCAGTGGATACAGACCAGAAGAAGGAAAAATTAGCAGTCAGTTCAACTAATAGCAACACAAACAATAAATACTGTGTGGGACTGGAGAGCTTTCATTGTGTGATTTAAAAACGCATCTTATTCTTTCTGCTTATACTCAGTCCTTAGTGAGACCACTTGTCTGTCCCTTCCCCTTTCTTTCCAAGTTTCTCACAAAATGGGTCATTTTTTTTGCTAACTCAATTCGTTTCTAAAAGAAGAGAAAGCTCTGTCAGTTGTAGTGTCTCTTTAATACTTAACAACAAGCAGAGGGCCTGAAAAATATACCTTATGCAATGAGTTAACCATTTATAATATTTAGAAAGTTACTTCACTTCACAGTTCTATAAACAAATATGAAAAGCTGCTAAGATAGAAAGAAACCAAATCCTACCACTGAAAGCAGCAATGAAAAAATGCCAGTAGTAAACTTTAATAACTCTCAGCTGCTATAAGCATCAACGGGTGAAGACTGACTATTGCGAAGAACCTGGTTAAGATTTTTTTTTCTTAACCTTTTCAGCACAAGAATATAAAGAATGCTGTCCTTTGGAGCAACCCTGCAATTTGGTCCTTCAGTGTGAGTTTTTAATACAGCTGTGTGAAATGCTAGGCTTTTTGCTTGCAGGAGTTTGTAGGCATTTTTTGCATGTTTGTGGGAGTTTCAGAGGAAACCCCAAATCTTATGGCTAAGCAATGGTAAAGCAACTGCTCTCCAGCTAGTTTTGGTGTCAGATATATGAAACCAAAGCTGAGGTCAGATTTACCCCAAACCTGCAGTTTCTCTGAGTTTCCTCTCCACCAAGCCCTCTTTGCTACACGTAGAACTCAAGGCAGACCAAAGGCTTTTTGCAGCCCTGGAGAGACCTTGGCCAGCAGACAGGGCAGCCCAGCCTCCTCGTCTCTCTCCCGAGCCAAAGTGTCAGGATTGGATGCAGATGCACTGCATTGCCTTCCAAGTGCCTGCACTAGCTTAAGAGTCAGCAGGATAGAATTTAAAGTCAGCACAATGCAGACCTGAAGTGAGGTCGCTCTTTACTCCCAGGGTTGGAATAATGGCCACCAGGCAGGAGGAAAAGAAAGACCAAGTCAAGCTATGCCTGCTGAATGAATAGCTCCTCCCTGCAGGGAGTGCTCTCTGAAAGGTGGCTCAGTCACAAGCTCTTCAGCAAATTTCAGTTCTGTAATACCAGGAAAATTATGTATCATCAAAGCACTCATCAAACACTGGACCAAATTCTTATCTCAGTTTTACAGCAGAGGTCCAGAGTAACTTTTTTAAGCCAGTAGAGTTGCTGTTGCTTAACATCATTATCTGTTTGGCCCTATGAAATTTGGCTAAACTTGATGAAATTATGGCAAAATATATAAATGAGATATGGTTTTAGTCTCTTAGGTCTCCTTTGCAGGGGTTTGCAATTTTCCTTTTGGCTTCTGGTCCCCATTTAATTGTGCCAGGTTCTAAAATGCATTCTTAATGGCAAGCCAAGATTTTGAGTAATTGCAATGAATGGAGGATTTCTTGTTCCGACACACATACATTAACTAATTTTCCTTGCGTTCTGATACTAACTATCAAATTCCACTACCCCTGGGTCTCTGGGTTGGGGTTTGGGTTTTTTTTCCTTGTTTTCCAATTGCAAAGCAGACATCTGGCAGCTCTCTGGTGGCAATAGCTGATACGCTCCCTGTGCTCACTGCGCTTTACCCATTTCTCTGTGGGAGGTAAGAAAAGAGGCAAAAGAAACCATGGTTTCAGATTCAAGCCCTTATTTTTATCCTGTGTAATTCCATAGGAGGATGTTTGCTTCCTCCTACCACCCTCAGGCTTGTGCTTTCACTAAAGGACCCAACTGGTAAGAAAGGCTTCCCCTGCCTTTAAAATCCAGGAAATTCTTTCTGGTTTCTCTTTTTGCAAACAACATTTTTTTCTCCTTCTTCTCCTAAGCTTCAGATGAGCTCCTCCACCTCTTGCAGTCCCAGAGTCAAGGGGAACCTGAGCTGGGGCAGAGGGTGCTCGATTCAGTTTTGCCACTTGGCCTGCCTTGATGCTTGTGCCCAGGAGATCAGAGTAACCCGAGGGGGATGTGGAGAGCACCTGCCACCCTGTTTTTCTGTGGGAAGAGTTCTGAAGGGGACTATTGATATGTGGGAAGGGGAAGGGAGGAGGGAAGCAGTGCACGATTTTATCTGCCTTAATTTGCTCAGTTTGTCCCTTGAGTTCTTGAAGGAGAACATAACAGAGTCCTCCATGACCTCAAGCTTTCACCTTAATATTTAATAATGATTTAGATTACTATGATGTTGATTAAGACTGAGAAAATATATGCTATACATAAATGATTTCACTCTAAATCAATACCTACATTTTTTCCCAGCAATGATTGTCATTAGCCTGGTATGTTTGTTGTCCCCATAATTTTTTAATCTATTTAAATTTTTTTTATTGTAAAAGAATCCCCACATACCCCCTTGTAATTTTGAATATTAATTCATTCTTATTCCCATATCTATGACAATCCAGCCTGACATCGTTTAGGCTCATATGAGAATAATCAGATTTTAATTTTATGCAAACTATATAGTCTTCTATTCTTTTCATATCAATGCATTTCCGTTTCCACATTGATGCTGACACAAATTAATTGTCAAGATATTTCATGTGGTCTGTGGAAGGGCCTAATTTCATGTGACACTTTCTTTGTTCTCCATCACAGAATACATGCCTGATAGTCTTGAAATTATTTTGATAGTTGGTTCCAACTGCGCAGACTTGTACACATAATCGATAGATATCTCTACCACGTTTTCATCCTATCGTGTTTACCCTACTATCTTTACTCCAGCTCAGTTAGGTTGAAAGAAACTGTTTCCCAATAAGTAAGAAAAATTAGAAGCACTGAATGTTGCTATTAAGCAGACTTATGTCTCTGCACGAATAACAACTATGCTGTGCCAGCCTCAACATCTTCAAGTCAGTTTCTGAATAATACTGATAATTCAGTCTCAAAAGTGTGTTTTTCAATTTTTAAACAAGCCATCATAATGTCATATGAATATGTATTATAAAGCTCTAGTACCTGAGCATGTCTGACTGTATAAATATGAAAAAGAATAGAGAAGAAAAATTGAAATTAAAAATAGGCTCAACTGACTGAAAACACTGGCTATGAATTTCTGCACTGTATACTGAGAAGCACAGTGGCAGTGAGTCTGGTATGTTGAAGATGTGACATTACTTTTTACACCATATCAGTTTGAGACTTTCAGCAGCTCTTAATGTACCTTATTACAGGATCCTCCTAGAATATGTAGAACAGGCTTGGTGAGTAGACACATACAAAAAACACCCTGCAGCCTGCAGTTTTGGTTTCACTGCAGGTGGTAGTAATAATCTCCATCACAGGACAGTAAAGCAAAGGTTTGCGAAGGCTTTAAGCAGAAATCTGAACAAGAAACAGAGGGAGACAGTGTAAAAACAATAATTTTGTGGAAGTGTCTGTTTTCTTGAGCACATTTCTTGTTCAGTTTTAGAAAAACTAATGTATCACTTGGAGCAGCTAGAGGGATATTTGGGTTCTGCGGCAAGCAGAATTGGTCTGATACCAGCTTAAGGATAGGTGGCCACCAGCACAGGAGTTTATTTATCCAAATCACTGGTCCATTAAGACCATTCTAAGTTTCAAAGACAATTAGTGCTTCAAGTTCTGCTGATTTTTCATGCTCCCCGCTTCAAATCACTGTATGGAGGCCCTTCCTCAATGCATTAAATTTGAATGGATTATCCTTTCTGTCTGCAGGGTGGGTAAGGTTACACTCAGACTGTCTGTCTGATGTGTCACTGCCAGCAGGCAGGTGGAGTTTAGCCAGAGCTATCATCACAGATGGATGGTGTACACGTAGTCATGGTCTGAGAGATGGACTATTGTACTGCTTTACTTTATGGCTTTCTATGTTACGCTGCCTAAACTCTAATGTGTGCAAAGTGCTGCTGTCAGAGTCTTAACTCAGAGTGAGCAGTCTCAGCATGTCACACTAATCTTGAGAGAATAGCATTGGCTCCTTTTCAGAGTTTCAATTGATTTTAAAATTGCTTTGATGACTCACATAGTTGGGGAACAAATTGGGGAAAAAGTATTTGTGTCTCCATGTAAGCCTAGGCACCACATGAGAGATATACACCCTCACCAAAAGTATAGGTTGAAGTCATTAGCATCCTCATGATGCAACTGCTGTGTATCCCAGATACTGAGTTTGAAGCTGGTAATAGTCAGGAGGGAAAGGTCAGTAAACTCATTTCAAAGGCAACTTCCATTCTAGTTATTTACTTCTAGTATCTCTTTTTAAATGGAGCAGCTCTGTCCCATGAAATTTCTCTCCCCTTCAGCTTTTTATAAAATCATCTACTTTATGCTATATATTCAGTCTTACTTGTTTTCTTGCTTGTGCATAAGCTTGTATATAAGAAAAAAGAGAGACTCAGTAGGAGAAGTTTAAGCTTTTATATTTTACCTCACATTTGGGACAGACTAAGAGCATGTATATGATGGGTTACTGTGGCTCTGCTGATGTGCACTAACTTGTTGAGCAGTAACTTTAGTGTCTGTCTGAGCCCTGAGGGTTTGTCTACACAAAAAAATTGTAGTGTTTAACCATACCATTAAAGTGCAACATTGCCCTAAAGGACAGATGCAGTCAGCTTGATATAAAAGTATATAAAACCATGGAACTTAGTCTTATAAGAGAACAGCAGTGAGCTAAAGGTATATAAAGCACCTTTATACATTACTATAACATTATCTGCAGGAGATCACCACCCTATGCAATTAAGCCAATGCAAATACAGAAACCAGGCTTGAAATAATACAGTACCCTCACTGTTGCTAAAATTATAACTGAACACATATTTCAAATACTTTCATTTCTTCCGTGTGTGCCATTCAGCAGGGAAAAAAATATTTCACCCAGATTACACACAGAAAAAGTGTGTGGGATGGGAGGGAAACACACAAACCATAAACTGTCACAAGAATCTTGTATGAGAGAGATTAAACTTTTCTGTTCAAGCAAGAAATGGTGTATTAAAAATTCAGGAACAGAAAAGCAGGAATGAAACTGGACCAAGGGTCACGTTGAATTCCTAAGCTTTCTATGTTACCTATTCATTTGGTAATTCATGACAATTAAGTGACTTTAGGAAGGTGGTAAGTAAGACAGTAACATGATAGTCAGCAAACAAGTTTTTCTAGGATTCTTGTAGGAGCTCAATTTAAGAGTTGGGACCCATCTATAATGTATTTGCTGCTTTACAGAGCAGCAATACAACATGAGCCTTGCAGATGTATTTGATAGATAGAGCTAAAATCTAGTATGGAATATACATTATGTGCTGCATATATGCTCAGAATGAGGTCTGTGAGGAAATTATTTGCGGTGGAGGGACAGGGTGGCTCCTGGAATGGGTAATTGATTACAGACCATTTCTTTTTACATGACTTAGAACTATTGCCAATATCTGTCATAGCATCATCTGCTGTGTGAAAGGAGTTCTTAAAATGTGTTTTTATCTTTTGAAGAAAATATGAGGTTTAGCGTCAGTGCAGAAGAGACTCCTGCAGAGGTTGGGTTGTCAATATCAAATGCAAAATGACTGTCACAGTTTTAGGACAAATGGCCATCCTTCATTTATAGTGCCTGACTTTACACTGTTGCATTTCCTTTTAACCTCCATGTTGTATTTATATATTGGAGTTCATTGGGTCTACATAGAAAGGTTTTGGTAGTGGGTGGGCTGCAAGGGTGGCTTGTATGAGAAGATACCAGAAGCTGTCCCCATGTTGGACAGAGCTAGTTCTATCCAGCTCCAAAATGGACCTGCCACTGGCCAAAGCTGGGCCCATCAGCAGTGCTGGGATACACCTTTGTGATAGCCTATTTAAGGAAGGGTAAAAAAAGCTGTGCAACAGCAGATGGGAGAGAAGACCAAGAAAATGCAAGAGAAACAACTCAAAAGACACCAAGATCAGGGAAGAAAGGCAGGGAGGACGTACTTCAGGCACTGGAGCAGAGGTTCTCCTGCAGCCCATGGAGAAGACCATGGTGAGGCAAGCTTTCCTGCTGCAGCCCATGGTGGATCTCATCAAAGCAGATATCCGCCTGCAGCCCATGATGGACTCCACGCTGGAGGAGGTGGATGTTCCCTGAAGGAAGCTGCAGCCCATGGAGAGAGAAGCTCATGCAGGATCAGGTTTTCTGGCAGAGCTGTGTTGCCATGGGAGACTCACACTGGAGCAGTCTGTTCCTGAGAGACTGCACCCCATAGAAAGGACTCACTTCAGCATGTGGGAATGATTCACTCTGGAGCAGTTTGTGAAGGACTGTGTCCCATGGCAGAGGCCCCATGGGGAAGAGTGTGAGGAGGAAGGAGCAGCAGAGACAAAGTTTTCTCCAACTGACCACAACCCCCATTCTCTGTCCCCTTGAGCTGCCCGGGGAGAAGAGGTAAAAGAAGCAGAAGTGAAACTGAGCCTAGGAGGAAGGGAGGTGTAGGGGAAGGTTTTTTTGTTCTGTTTTTATTTCTCACTGTCCTACTCTGTTACAATTAATTGGCAATAAGTTAAACTAATTTCCCCAAGTTGAGTCTGTTTTGCCTGGGTTGGCAAACAGTAAATGACTTCCCTGTCCTTATCTCAACTCACAAGTCTTTTATCTTATTTTCTACCGCTGTCCTTGTGATGGAGGGAGAGTGATAGAGCAGCTTGGTGAGCATCTGGCAGACAGCCAAGGTTAACTCACCACAGAGAGAGTAGCATTAAAGGACAGATTCTCTCATGACTTTATCTTCTCTTGTATTAGACGAGTCAAAAACAGTCAAGACCAAAATTTTACTCAAACAGTAAAATGCCACTCAGAATAAAAGAAGTAGTAGACTCTGGCCCTGAACAACTAGTTCTGAAAAGAAGGAACTTCCTCTGCCAAGGACTTGCCAACATTCTAGTACCAATTTTTTTCAAAGCACAAGCACCAAAGTGCTGATTTAGTTTTGTCATTAGATTTCATAATCACAAAATGCCCTCTAATTCTTCTGTACCAGAATATCCAGCAGTACTAGAAGAATGCAGATTATACCCCCAAAAACAGCTGACATGAGGCATAGCAGTGTCAGAACACACTGTGGGAGACTGTTCCTGGAGCAGTGGATGCACAAGTGTTTTGTGCTGATCATGCAACTGCACACGTGGATTTAATGAACAGAGTAGAGGTTTTTCAGAAAGAGGTATAACATCCAGAAATAGTTATTTACTGTGCATTTCACAAGGACAAAAGTATCTACAACAGAATACAGCTTCTGGTTGTTACACCAGCGTGGAGCAGGTGGAGCAGGCAGTCCCACTTCAGTCTTTTTATTACTTAAAGAGAGAAGTATTGGGAAGGATCTTACATTACTGAGCTTTACCTCTTGCAGCGATGCCGCTCATGTCTCTGAAATGAAGAAGGAACTAATATTTACAATGACATATCTGCAGAGTTTGAGGCTTCTCTAATTCCAGCTTACTTATTTAAGTGTATCAAAGACTGTCTATTAATTATATACAGCCTCTAAACCCCTGATTAGCACCAGAGAGGTAGCCTGGCAACTCCATTCACCTCTAGCCTGAGACATTATCTGGAGTCATAGCTACTCAGAATATGGAGTTATCCTCAGCAAGTGAAAATAACTTTCCAGTCATCCCTCTAGTTACCTCTCTGTGCCTTTAATATGCTCTCAGTATTTCTAATGTAGGAAGAGCTGTAGAGAAGGAGGTACAGGTGATGGCTATACTAGACAACATTCTTGTAAGATCTAAGTGGCAGAGGCAGTGCTCTGAGGCTTCTGCAAAATGAGTCCAGCTTCCTTGCAAGCCAGTGGGAATGAGATTCTAAACAGCCTGCAGCCCATGCTACCCTCACTTAACATATTGAAACAAGTACAATTCATATTAGGAAAACTGACCACATACAAAATTGCACCCTGTCTCAAACACACAGTAAAATGCAATAGCATAATGAGCTTGCATGAGCTTGGAGCTTGCATGAAGAACATATTTTACTTCACCTTTTAAATAACCATACATATAATCAGCTGTAACAACTCAGTGGTGCACAGTAGACACAATAAATCAGCCTTGCATCTGAACCATGTGTTAGGTATAATATATTTGTTGGTATGTGCAGATATATATTAACCTTTTTTTATTTCCTCTTTTACTGGTTTTACATCTATATGTGTCAAATAAGTTCAATTCTTGCTAACATAAGCGAAAGAAATGACAACTCCCTAGATATTAATAACTTGTAGACTTTAAAAGTGCAATTTAACCAAACGCTCTGGGTGTAAATTATCCCTCCTGTAGATTACAGACACCATTGTTACATTGTGGCACACAAAATGACCGCTGGCTAGTAGAACTGCTATGATGTCATGTGGTTTTAATAAAAAAGTAGTAATTCATGCATTTCTGATGCATGTCCAACAATGGTAACACGCTGTCCCCATAACAGAGCATGGTACTTCTGCTGTACAATTGTATTTCATTTGAGAGCTTTCAGAAAACACAAATTTATACAATATGCAGAGTGATGAATCACCAAATAAGGCCACATACAATTAGGTGTAATAAATTATACAAAACATGCAGGCCTTTCGAGTGGGATCCAGAATTCTGAATTGAGTGCTTTCTGCTCCATATGTACCACCAAGGGAGATAGAATCTCCTCAGGAGGACAATCTGAGCAACTCATAAATTGGGCAAGCGATTAGGAAATCACTGTGCCTGAAACCTCACCCGATGCAGATGCAGATGCCGGAGTCAGGGCTGCAGGCATGCCCCTCCACATCCTCCAGCTCAGAGACTGGCTTCACTGAGTAGGTGAACGTATCCTGGTGTTTTACTGAGAGATAAAGCAAAGCAAAAGGGATGAAAAAACTCTCCCCCTCCCTATAGCTTCTTGTTTCCTACTCCTTGTAACAACATGGAAACTTTCTCACCACGGTGCCACAGTTTCATTCCAGTGCTGAGATAATGTGGTGACATGCAGAGACAGGGACCCTGTGCTTTCAGCAAGCACAGGACTCTTGCTGTTGCAGCCTCCTCTCTCATGACTAAAAGACTGGAGGATGATGAGGACAATCAACGTTTTTCTGACATGCAATCTTTCTCATGCTGTGATGAGGGCTGAACCGAAGTCTCCCACCAGTTGGCTGACTGCCTTTGTTATCTCATGAGTGATTGCTGCTCCTTTTTCTCCTGAGACAAAAAAATTGATTACGTCAGCATTTGGATGAGACTCTGATCTGCCAATAAGCAGTCACATACATTTGGAGGATAGCAACTGGGTGGTGTCCTGTGTCTTATGATTCATAAACAAGAAGTTCAGCAGCACTGAGAGCTCCACGTGAATCTCTGAAGTAGACCTCTGGGCACACCAGGGACTCTGAAATCAAAGAAGGATGTGACTGGGGCTAAGCAGCAGTTGAAAGAGGGAATATATGGACCTCAGTTTTACACTCTCATGGCACAATTCCACCCAACTTCTGGTTTAGCTATCAAAGCCCTTTATTGGGTGTAGTTCATGCTTTCATCTTGACATAAACAACTGGATCTTCAAATTAGGATGAACTATGGTTGAATTACTGATTTTTCCAGATGTTTGTTGTGCTTCCAGATGTTTGATCTTTTAAAACTAAGACTAAAAAAAAAAAGCTAACATGAGAGTATGACATGCTTATCTTAGATTTATATTTTATATGAATATGCAGACCTACCAGGAACTCTAGGACAAAAGTAACCTTTGATGTTTTGGTGATGTAGCCATTGTCTTTTCAAAATGGTGAGATGTTCACTGATGGATATTCACTGAAGAAAGTGCCTATGTCAAAATAGACGCATACAGGAAAATATTCTTTGTTCCTTTAAATAAAAAATGAGAAGGGAGCAGAAAAGTTTTCTGCACTAATAGAATTCTCTGAATGGTCTTCTCAGTTTTATGCAAAATATTTATTATTTTCAGGACCTCAGTATTACAAATTTTTCAGTCTTGGAGGGAAATGTTATATACAGAGGAAAATAGAAGCTACATAAATAATTATTAGTGGATTAAAAATAACTTTCCCATGAGTACACGGTTAAAAATTTTTATTTTTTTTTAAAAAAAAAGGAACACACGATTACTGGAGCTCTATTTGTTAATGCTTCCTGGCCAGGAAAACATCAAATAACACTTGGAAACAAACTGGCAGAAAACCAAAGCTCCCTGCAAGTGCAAGTATGAGACAATGAAATTAATACAACCTACAGTTCATTTAATTGTGCATGGTTAAAAAAAAATACAAAACAAAACTCTTTCTTTCAACATGGTTATTCTTTCTTCATCATGTACTTTTTTCCCCACTTAAAGAGAAGCATTTGACAAATTCTTGTCAGCTTGATCATCTGAGATGGCAGTATTTTCAAAGATAAACAGTCTGATTATGCAGAAGATCCACAACTCTGAACTAGAACTGCAATATTCAAGCAACTTTTGCTACTCGGAGAAATTTTTGTCTAAAGATCCTCAGATGGTATCAGTGCTTTATTATCAGTTTGAATTTCAGTCTTTATGTGTGTTCCTATACATTTTCAGAACCTTATCACAGACAGAGATGTAAGAGCCTGAGCCCTTCTGTTAATTTTGTGCCATCCCTCTCTGGAGGGGTTTTAGGAGGATTACTAGGGCATTTTATATCACATGATTACAAGAATTACCTGAGAGGGTCAGAACTTCCAGCCTAACACATTTTCTCTAAGAAGGGTCAAAAGCAATTTCCCAGAGAGTTGCCTTTAGACCAAAGCAAGGATACAGTCAGACTTCCCCTAAATTCTCTCTAGATACCCAAAATTTGCAGCTTGTTGGGTTCCTGAGTCAGAGGTGATTTTTTCACATCTTTAGAAGGCTTCAGGTATTTGTCTTCCAGTAGCTAGTTCAATTTTCATTTGACCCTGTGTGAAATGTTAGGTTTCACAGCATCCTGTGGTAAAGAATTTCCACCATGTAATTATCTATTGTGTGTGTAAGATCCATCTCCTCTGATTGTCCTGACTTGTCCTTCTCTGGACATTCTCTAAAGCTACAACAACCATTTTGATAGCAAAAAAATATAGGACCCACCATAGGTTTATACAGTGGTAAAATTCTATTCTCTGTACTCTTTCCTACTTCTTTCCTAATAATTACCAACAGTGAGTGTGCTTTTTTGACAACTAAGCTGATATTGTCATGAAACTGTCTGCTATAAACTCAAGATCTCATTTCAGAGTCATTATAGTCAGCTCATGGACCATATATTTTATATTTTCCCCATAAACTCATGGGTAAAGGAAGAGCAAGGAGAGGTGCATCAGTCCATATTTATCTTGTTAAATTTCACCTCCCATTTTAAACCCCAAGTACAAAGTCCCATAAAGTTCCTCTGCAGTTCTTCACAGGTACCTCCGTCATTACTACCCCTCAATGACTTGGTTTTGTCAGCAAACTTTGTAACCTCTCTATTCACCCTCAAAAACGTTTCCTAGGTCTGTGGCAGTCAGTTGTTATGCACATCTGCACACCCATGCAGTAAAGGGAGAGAAGCTATAGAGTGTTAGAGCTATGGTGGGGAAGAGCAAAACAGCCATAGGTTTGAATTATTTGCTTATGCATTCATTTGAATCTAGGCTGATGAGGAAAAAATGGGAAAAAATCAATCTTTTGGGAAAATTAATCTCTAAAGCATAGTCCCGTTCATTAAGTAAAATTCCTGCAGGGCACATTAGTTGCCTACATTTTAGTGGAGTGTAGACTTTAATCCAGCTTAACTAAATCACACTTAAATCAATTTAGAACCCCTTTAACAGACTTAAGGGAAGAAATATATCACAAAGTAGCTGTTTGCTATTACTTTCATAGCAGAGCTACTATAGTAGATTACAGGTGTTGCTACCATGCATACTTGTCCAGGGTGCATGAGAAATGTGACACCTCAACACATTGCATTGTTACTAGAAATAGCAAATGGACCCACAATAGTCTTCCAGCATACTTTATTGTGACAGGAAGCAGAAATATTCTCCCAATTCTTCATTACTTTTTTATTTATTTACATGCTAATTTATTAACAGGTAGGCATTGTTCAGAAATGCTGTTGTATTATTCACAGTCGAGCCCTCCTTCTAGCAAACTTGAGCTAGCTTGTGAGCTAGTTTGTGTCTTGGGTCAATAAATTCTGACACTTTTGGACATATGGAAACCAGGAGGATCCATATCAGATGCGACTGCTGCCTCCTGTTAATGCGTGGCTCCTTGAGCCTCCCAAAGTCAGTGCATGTGGACAGAATTTGATAAATGGCATAGGAGATACATGAGCTAAGAAATTCCCAAGCTAAATAGAAGTAGACTTAACACAGAAATAGTGCTGTAAAAATGCCTTTGGAAGCAGTGAATAACACACAACCTGGAGGTTGTGGAGGGATGGAAGTAGGAGTGACGGCCTTCGGGGTCGATCAGTTGGAACCATGGCCATTCATTGCACCACCCCAAAGTTGTGGGGCTCTAGGGGGGAAGATAGAATAAAAGACTCCAAGTTTTTCTAAATTAGTCAATTACAGTTGTCAATTAAGTAGTCTGGGGTAATGTTAGTTTCTACACATTAATGCAACCTTTTCCTGGCAGCCTACAGTCCATATACATCTGCACTGCCTCTGCATGCCTGCCACATCAGCTGATTCTCTTTTCATGTTTTCTGATGGCACCTGATGCCTGCCAAAGGCTCCTGAAAGATTGATCTGGCCTTCAGCAAGGGAAATAACCTCATACTAATAATTCTTCTCTTTTTTTTTCCATCCTCTGCTGTAGTCTTTGGCCTGAAATAACAACATAATTGAAATGCAAATAAGTAAGACAGAAATCAATAGAAATAGCTATCTTCTTTTAGTTCTTTGAATTTGTGACTTATGGCAAGAACACTGTGTGACTGAGAAAACAGCCAGTGACTTTTGAGCACCATGTGTAATGATAATGTATGTCCAGTGAAAATTAAGAAGCCATTTCCTGAGGCTGCCTTACTTTGCTGCTGGCTGGCTGTTTTTAAGTTAACAGCACAGTAGTGCACTCTGTGCAACCAAATGCAGTTTATCATCTAACTATGGTAAAAACAAAATAGCTTCACTAGAGTATGTTCATGAGCAGAGAGCCAAAACCTATTCCTAAAGTGCCAAAGCCTTTGTTAACACATTGTGAATTTTCTGATGAAAGTTGCAGGTTGTCAGGAAATGCTCAGTGAGGTAAAATTTGAGGGACCTTCTTTAAACACAGCTGTCTTGGGGGTGGTGTGGAATGATAGGTTACTATACGAAATGCCTGAGAGGAATGCTGTCCACTCTGTGTCCTCCTATAGTACAGCCATTGTTGATAAAGGCTATCTTCCTTTTGTTGATGTTCATTGTGGAGAGAAATGCACTAGTTATTTACTGGTGAAAATGACATGGCAATAACAAGCAATGGAAGACAGTGTTGTTTTTAATTTTGCATTGATGCCCCTCTACAGAGTCATGCATTTCTCACATTAATCTTCTCAAAGCCCTTATTGTCTTGGCTTCCTGTTACAAACCAGGCTGGTGATGGCAGCCCCATGAAATCCCATTAGCATACTGAGAGCAGTGTATTACAGTACCAGGCAAGAGAATAAATGCAGAACAATAAGTATAATAGGGAATGCATTACTCCAAAATGAAACAGCAGCTCTGTACTGCATGCCAGTTCTATGGAGGTGCCTCCTCTGTTCCTCGAAAATAAATAAACAGCATTTTCACTGTCAAGTAAAATCTGCCTGGTTTGAGCCAAAGAAAACAGAGATGCAAGATACGCAGCAAGCCCAGGTACAACTGTCTCTCTCCCTGTTCATCGACCCTGTTTTAATCTCTTTGAAAGACTGTCCTTCAGTTATAAAAAGCTAACTATTTTTTGATCTACAGATATAACTGGACCCTGCAAACAGTTGAACTTATTTTAGTGTTTTATTCTTTGCTTTGCCAGCATCAATGGCAGCACATGATGATAGCCTTCAGTGGAGAGGTTGTCTTTAAAACAAGCAGGGTTAATTTTTAGTGTTATTTTTTTGAAGCCTGGACTAGAAGGTAAGTTGCTAGTTTGTAGCCAGGCAAGCAACAGCTTGCTTTGGATGAGTAGGAAGACAGCTGGGTTATCAACATATGCTAATACATCAGTAATGCTGACAGTTCGCAGGGCCAGGTCTGGATACATCCTCTCCTTAGGAGGTCTTAATGGTCTTGGTGTAAAGGTACATACAGTAAGCAACTGCCAGTCACCTTTGGAAAAAAAGTGCAAAATGTACTAAGATAAGGTACAACCCTGCAGAAGAATTAACATTTACCTTTGCCTTGGACAGGGATTGTAAAAGTATCTTAAAAAATGTGGATTCCCACTGCCTATCAAAAACTGTGTGTTCAGAGGTGGAGAGGCAGCTGTGTTTTTCCAGAATTAAAAGGATGATCAATTTGAAAGGCTTTTAAGAAAAACTGTCAATCATTTAGAAAGAGAAAATCAGACTAGGTATTGGCATATTGTTTCTGATGACTAATCACTTTCTAGTTTTAAATATAGGTTGTAATTCTGAAAGTGGAAACAGTAAGTTTGGACTTTTTCATAAATGCCAGATGCAAAGTTTCTGTGTTAGTAACTTAAGATGATATAATGACATGGAATATATAATTTTATGTCTGAAATAGTTTAATTTCTAAGTGGGGCTGTGGCTTAGCAAGCAGGTCCAAGAGGTCCCTTAGACCACCAGATCTCCAGTGAGCTCTAGGCTCTCTCCTTGCAGATAAGCTTACAGAAGTGGAGTAAAATATGAAATGAGAACATGTTGCTGAAGATTTGTATTAGGACAAACATTTGCAAGTTTGGTTGATCAGCTGAATATAACTGAAATGCATTGACACTGGACTTAGTATTAACGGACCTGTGGAAGGATCATTTTTTATCATTTAAAAATATTTTTTTGTGAGGATGGTGAGACACTGGAACAGGCTGCCCAAGGAAGTCGTGGATGCCCCCTCCCTGGAAGTGTTCAAGGCCAGGCTGGATGAGACTTTGAGCAACCTGGTCTAGTGGAAGGTGTCCCTGCTGATGGCAGGGGGGTTGGAACTAGATGATCTTTAAGGTCTCTTCCAGCCCAAACCATTCTATGATTCTATGATTCTATGATTCTATGATTCTATGATTCTATGATTCTATGATTCTATGATTCTATGATTCTATGATAATTGATGTTGTTTGGTATAGTCTCCTGTCATCCCCTTTGTAAAATTAAAATACTAAATTAAAAATTTTTTAAAAAACCAACAAAACAACCACCCAATCACAAACAAACAATGCAAACCTGGCTGTAAACATAAAAAAACCCAGGCATTGTTGTGTGATAGCTGTGTGTTTAATCTTTCCAGATAGTTTAGGCCTACTTTGAGACATGAAAAACAAGTAAGGTCTTCATGAATTAGGACAAAGATGAGGATGGGACAGGAGCATGAAACCTGAACATCTACAGAAGATTAGAAGAAAAGTTCCACTCAGGAGTTCAGACTGAGGTTAGATGAAGGTTTGAAGATAAGAAATGCAAGTGAGGGCTGACACACAGAAAAGCATTTAGTCTGTGCTAGTTTCATTTAAGCTTTCAGGCAGTTTCTTTCTTGTCCCAGAAAAATGAGGGTTGCATAACAAGCATAACAAACAGTGGATACGGGCCTTGTATGAGCATGAAGGGACTTGCTAGGATTTCTCATCTTAGTGTATCAAAGAAAATGCCCACACGGATTTTGCACAGAAACACAGAACCTAGAAAGGACCGTTTTGGTCATCAAGTATAGACAAGTATGCAGGAGGAGGCCCTTCAGTATAATAGATGAAAAATTACTTTGAACTGCAGGAAGGGAGCATGAGAGCTCAACAATGTTGCTCCTATAGGCTGCTCCAGAATCCATAAAACCTCACTTGCTCAGCAGCACATGCTGACATGTTCACTGGAGCATGTCCAGAGAAGGGCAACAAAGCTGGTGAAGGGCCTGGAACACATCTTATGAGGAGCAGCTGAGGGAACTGGGGTTGTTGAGCCTGGAGAAGAGGAGGATGAGGGGAGATCTTCTTGCTCTCTAAAACTACCTGAAAGGAGGTTGTAGTGAGGTGGATGGTGATCTCTTCTCCCAAATAACAAGTGATAGGACAAGAGGAAATGGCCTCAAGTTGTGCCAATGGAGGTTTAGATTGGATACGAGGAAGAATTTATTTACGGAAGGGGTTATCGGGCATTGGCACAGGTTGCCCAGGGTAGCGGTGGAGTCCCCATCCCTGGAGGTATTTAACAATAGTGTAGAAATAGTGCTTAGGGACATGGTTTAATTGGGGACTTGTCAGTGTTGGGTTAATGATTAGACTTGATGATCTTAAAGTTTTTTTCCAGTCTAGGAAATTTTGTGTTTAGGAAGGTTCAAGAACAGTTATGCTGGCAAACACAGTTTCTGTTCTTAACTCCAGAAAAAATTGTGAAGAATTTTTAAATATAGAAAACTACAAGACAAGAAACTTAATCTTTCCTGATGATAATTCCTTAATTAAGGGATGGGGGATATTAATAATGTTTTTCAAAGAAAAGCCCCAAATAGTCCATCAAATATGGAGATCCTTGTATGTCTACCCAGAGTGTGAGAGGGAATGTGCTAAAAATATCATAGCTAAAAGGCAACTGATTGCATAGCTTTTTAAATTACTACCAGCAATTATATAATTGTTTTTCTCCCTATAGTACCATGTACATGCATCGCATCTTACCAAGATCCATGAAACAGAAACTACTTTATGTTCACCCATGTGCTTCAAACTATTGCCCTTGGAATATTATCCTTAACCTTGAAGTTGTTTCTGAATCATTCCAGGAAGTGCCTATCCAGTGTGAGGTATTGGGTGAAGTTATTCATCCCTTAACTATTTGGAAGTTCCCTTTTGCCACAGTGTGCTCAGGCTTTCTAAATTGCTAGTTGTGGTCATTGTGAGATGAGTCCTCCAAACATCACTGATGCACATGAAGAGAGATACAAATTTTTCACACTAATCTCATATTATTCACTACTAATGAGTGGCATAGAAAGCTGGTTCTGAACGTTCAGTTTCAGTTTAAACTGGCCTCTGAAGTTGAGTGTTCCTCATTGTTAAGGTTCCTTCATTTTAAGTTTTCAAAATATGCATGTAGCATAAAAATAAAATTACTAATATGATACACAGCATTCAGTGTGACAAAATCATTAACAAATATTTTAATAATGCACATCTATTTCTAAATTCCCATAAGAAAACCTTGTTAAAACTGTAATTCACCCTGTAATACCTTCCCCTAGTGCTAAAATCTAACTGGTAAAAATAATCTGAGAAGTGTGTCTAAGCATAACTTGCTTTGAGCTTTAGCATATTAAGTTTTATGACAGACTGAGCTTCATTTACAACTAGTTCAACAATTTACAACTCCAACAATTAAGGCATTAGTGCACAGAACACAGATGTGTTATTCCAAAGCTTCACTTTTTTGATGGCCCTTGTAGTCTTCCTTCTCCTTCAGCTCTAGTAACAATATGAAATTATATATTCATCTTTAAAAAAAAATAATAATAAAACAGTCTGCAAGTGATTCTATTGGCTCCAGGTACCGAGAAAATTCTGTGCATTTACCTAAGTCCCTTCTACTATCCTGGTTGGACCAGGGTTCTGCTGTGTCATGCCCTTTTGTATTAAATGCTTCCTGTCTCACAGACCATAAACCAGGATCCAGAAAAAGCCTTTAGAGGTCTGAGATAGGCTTTAGAATAGATGCTAATTTATTGCATGGTGTTGATCAGTTAAGATATCAGTTACCATTTACGACAAGTGATATCAATTTTTCTTCAATTACATATGACCTACAGGTCATATTTAGGACAAATTGGAGTCCTCAGAAATGTCACTCAGCTGTTGCCTAAATCTGGAAAGTTTTCAGCATTACACTGACTGGGAAGTCCTGAAGTACCACACAGCACTTTCTGTCTCATGTGCAAGCCCCACTTAGTCCCACAGTCCAGATCTGTTGTCTGCTGAGTGGCACAATACAATCCACATTGTGAGAGTGCATCTTCCAGAAGCGGCCCTGCAGAAGGCATGGACATTGCACTGCCCCAAAATGTGTCAGATGATGGACAGGGCTGCTGCTTATGGAAGATCTATTTTGGTTCTCTTCCCTACCTGAGAAGATCCCAAGCTATCTATCTGCCCAGGTTCATCTCTCCTCTCTTGTCACTTGCCAGGGTATGAGAGGGCCTCTTGTAGTGTCAGTTTTTCCTGTTGTTGATCCACGTACTATTGAATACGTCCAAGTAAAATGGGGACAGATAGCGCAAGCGAGTGTGTCCATCTGTCATGCTAAGACTCCAGTCCGTGCATACTGACATCAGATATTTTACCAAATGAGCATTTAATGTAAAATACAACTAAGTGGGAAGAGTAAGGCAGACTGTCTGCTCTAAATTCCTGCTGGCGTATTTGCAGGGTATGAATAACTTAAAAGAATTTGATTACAGTGACCTATATTCACATTGTTCATTCAGTTACATCAGTACAAAAATGCACTGGAGGGCGTCTGGCTAGTGCCATACATCACCTTCCAGCATGCCAGTCAGTGAGGCAGTCAGTGAGATATAGCACTTCCAAGCTGCTCCTTCATGGGATTTTTCTAAGAAGAAAAGAAAGAAAAAAAAAAAAAAGACAGGAAGAAAAGAAAAATAAATGAAAGGAAGAAGGGAAGAAAGGCAAGAAAGGCAGAAAGAAAGAAAGGCAGAAAGAAAGAAAGAAAGAAAGGCAGAAAGAAAGAAAGAAACTTTCAGTTTTTAACGGAGCTGAATGAATGTTTAGTTAAAAACTAGTCCTGGTGCAATGGCTGATGATTCCTGTCTTTCATTAGAAGTCCACCCATTGTGAGGGAGTGAGAGTGTGCTTGGTTTTGCTGAACTTAGCTTACTCTCTGTTTCTCCAAAACAGTGGTTTTGTGTCAGGATTCCCTGCTTTGGTCACTTGTTTTTTCCTTCTCCTGTCTTGAACTGCCCTATTTTTTCTAATTTCAGACAAAGCAGAGAAATATTGCAAAAAATGAAAATCTTTAGTGGAGTTCATTTACAGAAATTTACAGGCCTGCTTCTCATCCAAAGACGTTTAAGTAATTTTGATTAAGCTTTGAAATTAAACATAAAGCTTTACTAGAGCTCTGTGCCAAGCCATTACCACTTTCAATATTATCAGTATTGCACTAACACACTGGAGAAGTTCAGTCTGACTTTACACTTGCTAATCACCAAGGCTTTCACACCACACAGCTTGCCCAGCTGCAGAAAACAGTCACTAAATCCCTCTCCAAGATCTGTATGGATCCCCAGTAAGATGTACATTTGCCTAGAGGTCTCCCAGTCATTTATTGCTCCCATTCCCTCATTCCTCAGTAGTGTAACCAGAATTACCCCTTTATTCCCAGGAACATATCAAAGTAATATAAGCCTAGCCTGTATAATACTTTTTGAGGAATAGCTGCAGATTAAGAAAACTCTAGGAAAAAAACGCTGTCATTCCTATTCATTGCCTTCTCCTGTCCTGTTATTACATTCCCCTCTTGCAGTGAGACCTCCAGCAGACTTAGTGGGGGAAGGCAGAGGGAGGTGATTAAGACCCCCCTTCACTGAGCTTAATAAAAAATAGGTTGCTTCGTTACAGGTTTCTCAGGGGAACAATCCAGACCCTCATTGTAAATGAATTATGGTTTCTAAGACACCTCGGTGTTTTGGACAGCAATTCCAGGTAACTAGAAGAAATATAAACCATGTAAGTAATGCTAATAATTTTATCAGGTGCATTCTTGAAAAATGAAGCTGTATGATTTTTTTGTCTGGGCTTTAGTAAAAGGGAAAATACAAGAAAACATAATGATTTTTTTTTCTGTTTGAATTCCATTCAATATTATTTTGACTGAACAAGGAAGAGAACCATAGAGGGCTTAGAAAACCCAGTCTTATCAGTTTACCTAATATCCTGAAATATTTTGCTTTTGAGTAAAAAATTATGACACTAAAAATGGTTGTTAAAGAAATGAAATCTCACATGTCTAACAATTCCTAGCCTTTTTAGCTACAGCAGGATTCACACTGAAATTTATTATCATCTTCATTGTTCAGTTGTTAGCAGCCTTTGTTGGGTTTATGCTTTCCATAAATTTCTGTTTCTGTTTGTAGGAATATACAGGAAATCAAAACTCTAGGCATTGTGAGAAAACAAAATGTATTAATATTTTTTTAGTATTTAAATCGTGTGGAAAGGTAGACAAGTCACATCATTTTATTTCTAGAGCTATTCTTAATGTTTCTACATATTTAAGCTGAGGAAGGCACTATAAATAATTTATAAAATTTATGAAGTTTAAATTTTTATAAATTCATATTTTCTCTGAAAGTAAAATTGAGTCATGTCTTACTTTCAATTTAGCAGATTAAAATAATCTCTTAGGGTCCTACCGAGAAAGAAGTTTACAAACGCTTCATTAAGTATACTTATAAAAATCTTCACTACCAGCACCATTGCATCTACAAAGCTGCATCTTTCCACAGGTCGGTTTAAGAACATTATTTTCCCTTTATCCAACAGTGGTATCCTCAAAAATAATGAATGTTTCAGTCAGAGCTCCCACAGTTCCTTAAGAATGCCACGAAGACTTCATTGCTAATTGAAGAAATAGATAACGTGTCCTCACTTCAGCAGCCTTTATTTATTTTATGGACATTTTTCATCCATGTTCAGACATTTGTTGTTTGAAATTCTACATACTTTAATGTTCCCCATCTGGAATGTTAATACTCGGCATGAAGAAAAGGAAGTCAAAAGAAAAAAGAAAAAAAAAGTAACAACATTTCTTTGACTCCCATATCAGTAGTACCAATTAGCTACATGAATTTTCCATCTGCTTTTGCTGAAGAATAAGTGAACAGCTGCATCCTACAGGAAGACAACCTGATGCAGCCAACAGAAACTGTCAAGCACCTGGTCATTTCCTGTCACTAGCTTCACTACTGCTGCAGATATCAAGTCATACAGCCTTTGTCTGCTAACTTTGAACAAACTCTACTGAAAAATCACTGCTATTTTGCTTTCTTTTAGTGAAATCTGTTTGCCTACTGATTTAAATATTTGGGGTTTATATTTTTTTTATGTGCATTGGTTTGAATAGCATAATGGCATATGTGTGGAAATTTATGGGCCTCACAGTCTCCTAAACAATAAATACACCAGAGTAATGCTGCAAATTAAAGAGAAATCAATTATTTTCTTTGGCATGGTCTAACTCTGCTGTTAATTGGTCATACATATTGTGTTGGGTGGTTGCATCTAATTTGTTTATTTGCTTAAAGGAATACCTACCAGTTCACTTTTATGTTTCACACTGTATCATGCAAATTTTCTCATTCCTCAAATTTAAAAAGAGATACTATTTTCTACCTTCCTACTCCCCACCATCCCACCCCCTGAAAAAAAAAAAAAAAGCATAGATGTATAGATATATTGGGATAGCTAATTTCAGACTATCTGGCTAGCTGACTTATACAAATGGAAGTACTGATGTTTTCAGATATTCTGCATGAAGCATGAAGTTTCTTGCAATATATTTACACCTTTTGCAGCTGTCTCCTGCCAAAAATTTTTAGATAATACCTTTCTCCTTGTACATTGTTGAAGCAATCTTCTTACTCACATGGTATTGTTCAGCACTCTGGCTGAATCAGTGAAGGCTTGTAAAGGGGTAAGACCATCTGTAGTGTTAGGCAAAGAGTGAGAATGCTTTCTGGAACTGTCAGGGGAATTAGGAGATTTCTAATCTTTTTAATCCAAGGATTGTGAACCCTATCATTTTGACCTTGATTGTGAAATACCTGATTTTAAAAGAAATAGATAATTTTGAAAATAACAGTAGGTGTCAGAATTTAAACTTAGGCTCAACTTCTTCACAAACAGTAACTGAAAATCACACATTCATATATAGCTTGGGGCATGACACGGGTGTATTTATGTAATTTCAGTGCTGCATCTCTTGTCAGGAGTTTTACCTTACTGTAAAAACTGCCTTATAGATTGCCTGCCTTATTAAATTTGCAGATACCATGGCTGTGGTCTGCAGAGCTGTGAATGCAAGACCATCTCCTGCATATTACTGTGGTTTTTAAGATCTATATTCCTTCTAGTTCCAAGTGGTCTAATAGGTTGTCCCTCTCCTCAGTTTCCACAGTAATCCTCTTCCAGAACAACCATTGCAACAGAGGTTTTGTGTTGTATATGTATGCATGCACTATGAGAATGCCATTTGCTAATAGGTCCATGCCTAGAAATAGAGAGGATGCTTGAGCCAGGCTTCCCCTGTGCTCTCTGAAGGTCTCTGCTGCAAAGACCGGTTCTGTTTCGTCTTCCCCAGTCCTCAGCAAACACAGACTCACAAAGAGAGCAGCAAACATCTGTATGGGAGCCTAGGCAGACTCAGGGGGGGTGGTCTTAATGAGGTATGCTGGCATAGCCACATCTTTGCAACCTAATCTTTCTGTTAGGTCAATTCACACTGGGATGTGTGGCACAGCAACAGCAGCCTCTTTGTGTTGTTTGTCTGGGAAAGACAGGTTTTCTGCCCCAAATGCATTGTCATACTTCATTTGTGAATCTCTTGAATTTTTAGCAGAGGGAGTTGAAATACAGGGGTCAGAGCTATAACCAGCAAGTGTCTTAGCTAATTGCAGGTATTCATCCTGTGAAACCCACAGCATGAGCTTACAGCGTTTCATGACACCTCATAAGTTCTGGGTGAGCCGTTTCATCTCACTCCTGTGTTCACACCTGTCCCCACAGTGCCTGTCTCTCATTTTTTCCTTTCACAGTTGACAGCCAAGCCATTTTTTGGTCTTAGCCCAAGGAGCAGGGGGAAAAAAAGTCATTTGAACTATTTAATTTGTGAGGTTTGCAGTTAAACTGAATAAAGATCTTGGAATAGGAAATGCTTCTGTTTGGTATTCAGCAAACTAAAGTTGTGATGGTGATTAGTAAAATTCAGAGCTCACAAGACCCCTCAGAGGTAAGAGTTATTTTATGAGTTCCTTTATAGTATGTTTTTCTGGTCCTCAGAATACTCAGACATCTGTATCTATGAAAAAGCAGTCACTCTTCAATATAAATATCTCTACATTTTAAAGCTAACATCTGAAGCTAAAACTGGTTTTCTTAAGATATATTTAGATCCTTTAGATAATGTGTGTTCACAGAATCACAGAATGGCCGGGGTTGGAAGGGACCTCAGGAGATCATCTAGTCCAATCCTCCTACCAAAGCAGGTTCCCTACACCAGGTTTCACAGGAAAGCGTCCAGGCGGGTCTTGAACATCTCCAGAGACGGAGACTCCACAGCCTCTCTGGGCAGCTTATTCCAGTGCTCCGACACCCTGACAGTAAAGAAGCATACAGAAGAAACTTGTTCATGAAGAAGAGAATACAAATGACTGATTTTTGGATCTTGAATCATTAGGTTATCATGTTATGAAAGATTATTTTAATAATCATTTAGAAGTACATGGTTTAAGAGCACCTTCTCTTTTCATAGTCCATTTTGTTGCAGACATACTTCCATCCTGCTGCAGATGTATCTTCATTCTGTTTTTCTCTTTTAGGCAATTGCCCCTGCAATAAGCATATCCTGACAAAATTCCATTTCATATCTGAGAACTGAAGATCATAATAGGAGATTCTGTAACTAATTTTCAGATATAAGACAAAATATCCATAAATCAAAGATTAAGCTGCAGCAGATCTTCTTCATCATTGGAGCTATTTGTGCAAGGTTTAAGCCTGTCTCCTATTCAACACCTTCTACACTTGCTTTAGATGTATACAAACTCCTGTTTCAAAAGGTTTATAAGAGCTGTGCCATTGTCTATAAAACCAGCTCCAGATATTCAGCTTTTGAAAATCTGCACCTATTCAGCGAGTTC
The DNA here is from genome assembly GCA_907165065.1 of Caprimulgus europaeus. The sequence continues at coordinate 21,075,024 of OU015527.1, forward strand.
CCAGCTCAAGCTTATCCTTCATAAACACTTCCCAAGCACCTAGACATTGTTAGTCTCCCATAACAGTGTAACTCTCTTTTTAAGACTCTTTTATGATGACAAAATCTCTGATAAGGGCTCCTAGTATATCAAGCTTTATCATTATCACCACTACTATAGCAGTACCACTCTACAACACACAAACAAACTGGCTTTTGAAAATTTTTTAAGATTGCACAAAGTATCCATTAGACAGACACATACAGTATGTCATATACCTAGACTGGATAGCAAGAAAGCATGGGGCATTTATGGCAAAAGTAACCTATTGTTTTGGATTAAGGTCTGTCCTACTGAATCATTTGTGTTTTCCTGACTGACTCAGTGGATGAATTAAATGCTGCAAAGCAGGGAATAATGTCAGATAAAATGGTGAACAATAATTCAATTAAAAACTGAAATAGAGACAGGTGTATTTTCCTGCATTGCTTTATTCAGAAAGCAGAAGGATTGTGAAGCTGCTGAGGTAAATTTATTTTTATTTCTTTTGATTTACAAATCCACCCATTTTGCAATCTTTAAGCTCTATACATTTTGTCATGTCATAATGGTTCATAATCTGAAGCATCAATCAGTGTATGTATCTAGATAGAAGGCAACGATCTTTTAATTTCATAATAGCCACTACATAAATATATACACCAATATATAGCATCAGTCACCAATTGCTTTGGTGTTTCCCATAAAATGTAGGGCTCTGCTGAGGTAATAGGGAAATATTTAATGTCTTTGATATTAAACAGGATTCCTTTCATTTAATCCCCATGGTTACTGCCAGGCTTAAGGCTGGCTAGAAGCAGCAATAATACACCGTCAGAGAAAAGTAGATAAGAGGTATTGCAATGGAAGATTGTGTATTTGCACAGCTGGGGATGTACCATACACTACCTGCTGGTATGGCTATGCAGCATTTACCCCCTTTAGTCACCACAGAGCACTGCGGGGGGCGGGGAGAGAGAGAGAGCAGGTGAGCAGGATAAAGAGAGAGCAGAGGACTGAGAATAAGGAGGAGAAGAGGGAGAAAAGGAGGAGATGATGGTTGTTCAAAGTGCAGGAGGAGCGGTGGTGAGGGGGGAAAAGCAACTTCTCATAGCAGCAGTCAGCTATGAGAAGCTCCACTGGGGAGACAGAAAGTGCTGCTTGAAGGCATTAGTGTGAAAACTGCTGGCTGTGGTGTCAGTTTTGATGTGGTTCTGTCTCTAGCTGCTGCTGTGGTTGCTCGCACTCCTCACATCTATCACTCCCACAAGCCTGAACGAGAAGGTAGGCTTTGCGGTAGCACTGGGTCAGTATAAAAAAATAGTCAGAGAGCCAGTTGACTGAGAGGAGGAAGGAAACTCTTGCCTGTGAGGACATGTAGAGCCCCTCCTGCTAGCAACCCCATCCTTTAAATCACCAGAGCAACAGCTTCAGCTCCTCCAATCACCCCAACAGTAGCGTGCTGTGCTGCGCTGCACTGGGAGTTACGGTTTCTTGGGTAAGCAGGTTTGTGCCAGAAATCATCAACGTCAGTGAAAGTGTGTGATGTTGGTTGGGAGGATTTGTGCTAGTTCTGTGAGTAAAGCTTTATAGTGGAGATTTCACAGCTTTATTATAAAGATTTCTTAAGGAAGAAGCTGAAAAAATGGTGCTCAGTGACTAGTTCAGACTCTATATGCAGTGGATGTCAAACACATTAATGTCAGTCAAAGAGCAGTATCTTCTTGTTTGTTCTAGATTATCTTCCCTGTTGATCAAGTCTTCATAGATTTTTTTTCCTTTTTCAGTGATATAATTATTATATAGGCAGAATCACTGCTATAAATTAATTCCTTGTTCCATTTGTCAAAGCAGGGGGACCCAAGGTATGCCTTACTATCTATGTGTAAATGACAAAAAGAAGTCAAGTTAATTAAAAAGAGATGAGAAAGTGAATGAATTGTTTTCCATGGTTGCAATTTTTCTTTATAACCCTTTATGCTCTTTTTTTGATGCACTCACGTGAAAAATAATGCTGCTACTTGAATCAGTCTTCCAAACTCTTTTCAAGTCTACCGTGCACTCCAACCTTTAACGACAAGCACTTAAACAAAATGCACTCTTCCACTGGATTTACTGTGAGTCTCTTAATAAGAGATTCTTCTGGTCAGCAAAATCACTTGAAAGCTTGACAATCTAGCCTTTTTAAAATTTATTTTATTTTTTTTTAAGTTGAAGAGGAGCTAATTTAAAATCACTGGAGAAATCAAATGCGGGGTATTAAAGCAGCAAATCAACAGAGGGAAAGTGACCAGAATTAAATGGCTATTGATTTAACTGGTATCATCTCCTCCGATCATGGATACATTATGTGAACGTTGGCCCCTTTCCTGATGGTACTTCTTTAAAATCACTTGGGGTGCAATAGCTACTTAATACATGTACTATAAGTAAAAAGAATGTTAACATATTTTTCTATAAATGTCTTCATTTGACTTCGTATCCCTGCAGTGAAAAAACTGTGTAAGCTACATGTCTAGACTGGTTTCCATGTAGTGTGATTTCTGATGCAACCACTTAACAGGAATCAGACAATAACAGAACTATGTGCACCTATGCTTTTCTGAAACCAGTTACAAGCTCATTTAAGTCTTAACCCTGGCTTATTGGTTCTGAAACCAGTTACAAACTTGCTAAATCATTTTGATTTAAAAAAAAAAAAAAAAAAAAAAAAAGAGTAAGTAATCTTGAGAAAACCAAGGAAGAGATATTGATGCAAACCATGCCCCTTTTCATCTCATGGGCTAGTGATATGTGTGCTCACCTGAGATCAGCTTCCTCATCCCCCATATGGGGATTTCAGTCAACATCTCTTGCAGCACACTGCCTCTATGAACACGCCAACGTTTATTCAAGGATGATCAATCTCCCTGTTCATATCTTGTCAGCCTCATCACTGTGTCAGTGTGATGGCTCTTCAGATCGGTCATGTGAAGTGGAATAGTGTCATAAAGGAGGCTGGGAGTGATTCAGCCTCGCATGCCCAGTACTGCAGCAGTGGCAGCAGCAGCACTCCCCTGGGGCCACCAAGCTCTGAGTCTTCCCCGGCAGAGCAGAGGATTGAACCTAAGCCTTGCCTGTGCCATTCAGCAGACCAGTCCCCAGACTATCAACGGGATGAAACTGCTGCTGCTGCAACTACATTGTTGCCAACATAATCGCTACTAAAAACTCTCCCAATGAAAGGAGATTGCTTGACTTGAGGCAGAGCATGTGAAGTTTTCCTCTCTCTACCCCTCAGCCTCCTGGTCAGCTTACCCAGGCTGTATCATATGTTGTGTTAACCTTTGGACACACAATCCCGTAAGACTGTGGTTACCCAGTTTATCTTTTACAAACTCCATCACCCAGTGCCCACCCCAGCTCTCTGAGGTCAGCTTTCTGCAGTTCACCTGGATTGTCAGCCTCTTTGATCTGCCAAGGGAACTGTTTGTGTGATTCTCTCTTTAATAAATTTCAATCTGAATGTGTCAGTCTGGCAACACCCTACCACTTGAAATGTTTAAGTCTGATAAAACATTGTTTAAACAGGCAGATGAGGGCCTTTCACACCTATTCTCCCTGCACCCTCAACAAGTTTGCAGATGACACCAAGCTGAGTAGTGTGGTTGACGCACCTGAGGGACAGGATGCCATCCAGAGGGACCTGGATAAACTTAAGAAGTAGACCCACGTGAACCTCACTTCAACAAGGCCAAGTGCAAGGTTCTGCACCTGGGTCAAGGCAATCCCTGGTATTAATACAGGCTGGGGGATGAAGGCGTTGAGAGCAGCCCTGCAGAGAAGGACTTGGGGGTACTGGTGGATGAGAAGCTGAACATGAGCTGGCAATGTGAGCTTGCAGCCCAGAAGGCCAACCATATCCTGGGCTGCAACAGAAGAAGCATGGCCAGTAGGTCAAGGGAGGTGATTCTGCTCTGCAGCTCTGGTGAGACTGCAGCTGGAGTACTGCATCCAGCTCTGGAGTCCTCAGTAGAGGAAAGACATGGACCTGTTAGAGCATGCCCAGAGAAGGGCAACAAAAATGACCACAGGGATGGAACACCTCTCCTATGAAGACAGGCTGAGAGTTGGGGTTGTTCAGCCTGTAGAAGAGGAGGTTCCAGGGAGACCTTATTGTGGCCTTTCAATACTTGAAGGAGGCCTGTAAGAAAGATGAGGATAGACTTTTTAGCAGGGTCTGTAGCAACAGGACAAAGGGTAATGGTTTTAAACTAAAAGAGGGTAAATTTAGACTAGATGTAAGGAAGATATTTTTTAAAATCAGGGTGGTGAAGCTCTGGAACAGGTTGCCCAGAGAGTTGGTAGAAGCCCCCATCCTTGGAAACATTCAAGGTCAGGTTGTACAGGGCTCTGAGCAACCTGATCTAGTTGAAGATGCCCCTGCTTACTGCAGAGGGGTTGGACTGGATGACCTTTAAAAGTCCCTTCCAACCCAAACCATTCTGTGATTCTATGAAAATATTTCAGAAACAAAACAGACCTTGTACTAAGCAGGAAAAATGTAGAACTGTTGTGAGTGACTAAAAATAGCAGGTCATGGGAACTTTTTTTTTTTTTTCCCATGTTGGTAAAATGAGAGAAAAGTAATCATAAATATGCTATCCTGTTTTGCACAGGACTAGATCTAGACCATGAGATACAGTCATAAACTGTTAAATCATGCACACAGGTTTTCATAAGATGAAAAACAAAAACCCTTGACCATATTTTAGGTCTTTGATTTTGCTTTTTGGTTTTTCTTCTGCCTTTGTACTGTTTACTGACTCCCATTTAAAGAATAATTATACATTTAATCTTCTCTGCAGAAAACAATGATCTCTTGATTTTCAAATAATTTTACAGGAAAACAGGTTGGTTGTTGTATTTGGCTTTTTCAACATCTCAGCCCTGAGATATACACATGAAAAGATCATGATGCTATCTAGACCTGCTCCCAGTTAACAGCCTCAGTGAAATCCTGCCCCACTGAATTCAAAGGCATTTAAGGTAGATTGCTTTAGCTTTGGACTCCTTATCTATTTCCAGGGACAGCCTAGAGAAATCTAGTAACCTGTGTTTCACTTTATTCTAATGGATGAAAAGTGGCTGAGGGCAGACTCACGTCTCTGGCTTCCCTGCTTGCTGCTGCATCTCTATTTATTAACTCTGCACTGGCTATTTTATAGGCACCATGCAATGCCAGCTGAAGGTTACCACAGTAAAGCAGCAAAAGAGATGAGGACTACAAAGTCATTGGCAGTTTATTTTAATTCAGCTGGAAAGAGCAACTTCTGCTTTTATCATCCTGTGTATTTGGCAAAGGTTAGAGTTTATCTGAGTTTCACAAGCTGCCAAAATTCTGAGTAGATCCTGCCATTGTCTCAGTGATCACTGAATTGCATATTAACTGAAGATCTAAGGCTCTACATCAAACAATAGAAGTGTAATCAAACATTGCAGACCCTGTGACATGAATGTCTCTGGAGCTAGATGGAAATATTTGATTTAACAAGACCCTTTAAATGTTTCCCACAGACAAGTTGCTAAATCCTTTGAAACTCTGACAGTGTTTTGCTACTAGCTACAGTTAAAAATTATTTTCTGGAGGTCAATCCAGCCTGTTTACCTTGTGGTCATATTCAAATGACCAGTGTTAGGAATAGCCCCAGCACAGCAGCTCCTAGGGCTGCTTGAGTCACGGAGATTAAACACCTCACCTCCCACAAGGCCTACTGATCACGCACACAAGCACGTTCTTACCCTACTGCTTCCTAAGAAAAGGAGAAATAAGATGAGGGACAGGAGAGGAGCTGTGTATCTCATCCTTTCAGGAGGTGTATGACTGTTGCAAGGGCAGACAACAGCAGCCAAGGGAGGAGACCTAAACCAGCAAAGTGACATATGTGTGTTGCTTGAATAAACAGGTGACTTCAGTCACACTGGAATGCATTAAGAATTTATATCAGCCACAGACAAGAAGACACCTCCTGGATGCCATTTAATATATGCATATACATAAAATAAAAGGAGGCATAGAGAACTGAGCATTTATCCAGTATGAGATACTAATAATATAATGTATTATTTCAACTAGACGTAGAAACCGGGAATAATGACAAGGAATTTAATGGATTCAAATTTGTATAAAAACAGGTCTGGTAATGATTACAACATATCTGAGTTGCAGAATTTTTTCTAAGCTGTTTGTCTGAATAGGTTTATTCTTGTATGGAAAATTGCATTGGGTCTGGGTCCAGCTTTGCTACTTAGTCCTTCTTTGATCTTAACCACAGAATTCCCACGTTTACAAGTTTATATGTTTAGGTATGATCCCTCCCTTGCCTTTTTTTTTTTTTTTTTTTTTTTTCCAAGGGAAACACTGGGCATTAAATCCCAGCTTCAGCAATGTAGAGTAACTGGCAACAGTCAGTATCATTTTGGCTAGTTAACGCCCTTGCTTTAGAAGCAGTCACAAATACGAGTTACATATGTAGCTTTAGTGGACCTTCTTTTAACAGAGAATGGATTATAATCTTCAGCATGCAATGGTGAAATTTTAGATGTGGTCTAAAAGGCTAGGAATCAGACATTCAAGTAGGAAGTGGCCTAAACTACCAAGTATCTGCCATAATTTTAGACTCTCAATGCTGTAAACTGCAGCCAGGAAAATTTGCATCCCAGGGTTGGATATCATCCAGAGAAGATCTTCAGGCTCCTGCAACTTCTTACAGACTTGCCATAGCAACTTCCTTCTCTGCCTCATCCATACAGCTGACTGCTTTCTTTCTGCCCCATGCTTTGAGGATGCCCTCAGAGATACTTCAAGTAAATACATAGGGCAACCAACTAAGATAACAATGAAAGGGCTAGTGAACTAAAATATATTAACACTCTATTTCCATATTCAGTACACATATTTTAAGTAACAGAAGTTTCTTGAGATTCTTTTATTTCTTTTCTTGTGGGCGTATAACTGATGCATTACAAAAACTTTGTCCTACAGCTATTGGATCCAGAAAAAAGAAGTCATGGGTTTGAAAAGTCATTTATTACCAAGTGCCTCCTCTCTATAGCTAAACGCACATATATCCTGTGATTCTAAGAGGCAGCAATAAAAGAAAAACAAAAACAAAACCAGCAATGAGATAAGGGAGATAAGTTCAGTTAGATAAGATCTGCTCTTTATAAAAAACTCTACATCTTTCTCCTAACAATACAGCAAAATTATTCTGGCTGTTTATGTTTTACCTAATTCTTCCAAATGCTGTTTTACTTCATAGTTACTATTTACACACACTAGCATTTGACATGATATGTATATGTTACAAATAAATCCTATTTATCACTGTTGCTGCAATGTGAAGTTCCATAAACAAGAAAGTGTGTGCAAGAGCACCACCGCTCAAGGAAAAAGTTATTACACAAAACTGAATTCCTGGGGTAAAAGACACTACTTGTGATTTACCCACATGCTCAGAGGTGACTAACAATCCCCACCGTGCTTCAAGGTCTAACAATAAAAGAGTGTTTCCTAGGTAGTACTTCCAAGACAAATTACAACTTCAAAGGAAAGAATAGCTCCATTCACAAAATAGGTCACCAACAAGAGCTGTCAGGTGGAAGGAAACATAGCAAGCAAGAAGCATGGAAAAATTGAAAGTAAATTTACTGAGATCTCCTTCATGATATACAAAGGAGAAGCTCCACCTATTCTCATTGTCTTTGAAGAATTTTATAGCCTTGCTATTCTAACACTGGATACGGACACTTGAGTAACAACAACAACTAAAAAAAGGTCATGCAAAGATTACAGATTTTTTTTTTTTTTCATAGAGTGTTATGCACAGTGCAAAGTCAACTGGAACATATAATAAAATCTCTTACAAAGTTTCACCTACATATTGCCACACATAATATAAATAAGGAATAGACTGTATTAAATCTCCAATATTTCTTTTAATTTCCTCATTCAGTCCTGATCTTCCAGTCACATAACTTGAGGGCAATTAGCTGTGTACTTGAACCTGCTCTTCAACTCTTCAATCCAAAAATCGAATTGTTTAGCCAGTCTGGAGACCCTGGTTACATAGGAGCCCCACTTTAACAAACCTACATTCAATATGTTACCTGTTCTGAAATGTTGTCTTCTTTCTACTTGCTTGCAAAACACATTAAAAGCACCTCCCACCCTCGTGTACAGCCAAATAATGTAGCTAGGGCTTTTCAAAGAGGTGGCCACCCTTACTTAATTACCTGTGTGGTAATTAAGTAATTAATTAGGTGACCTAATAAGGCTAATTGAGTTTCCCATGTCACACTGTAGACTCATCTGTAGAAGGGATCAGTCTGCTGATCTAAATAGCTGGTGCATTTTGCCTTCTTCTAACAACTGGCAGACAGAGAAAATCCAGCAGTCACTGTTTTAAAAGTCCCAATTTACTGCCAGTTGCCACACAGTACTGTTTTCAGTGCTTCCCTACCAAACTTACACACACAGACACAGGGCAATCACTACAAAAGTTGGGTAACAGTGTTGTATTTTAGGTTTGTAACATGAGCCATTTGTCTGGCAGCACAGTGCAAACTCTTTTCTCATCCTAAATCTCGAAGGCTGAGAAGCTGAGTCTATCAGTTCAAAATTAAATGTGGATCTACAGGACTCCCACAGGTTTTTTTTTGCAGCCACATATGCAGCACTGGAATATTCAGCTTGCTTGTTCCATTGTATTTCCTCCCAAAGAGGAGACTAAAGGGACATTTCTTTGGCTGCTGAATGCCCTGTATTTTCTCTCTTCACTAAACATGCACACTGTGCAACGTAGAGTTTGAACTGCTAAGAATAGTGTGATTCACTTTCTTATGTGAAAAAAAGGCAGGACTGTTGCACTTCACATCAAAATCAGCGAGTTTGTAACTGCCGGGACTTTTAATGATTGATGAGAGCTTTGGCATAGTTTCTGTTTGGAAAAGAGGGCTTTGAACTGGTGGATGAAATAGGAAGAGGAGAGACTTTAACATAATGGGCCCATCTCCCTAATCTCCTCACCAAAGAATACACAAGGAAGAAAAACAAGGAGTCCCTTGTAACCCTTGCAGTGACAAGCGCCTTGTTTAATGTATTCAGTTACTTATTAGTAGGCCAATATAAATCTAGCACAACAGTGTGCAAAGTCAGCAGGGGGTCTGAATCCTGATGTTATTTTTCCCATCGCTGAATAAATGATCCCAACCACCAGCTTCAGAAACTCATCCTCATTAGTATGTATGAAATGAGTGGAATAAGCACTGGGAGATTTATATTGTTCTCTATTCAATCTAATTAATAAGAGATGGTGCTGATTTCTGGAGGAAAGAGGCAGTGTCCATAGATTCCTGTGCACCTTTCATTGTTATTAGTGATATAAATCTGTCACAGCATGGACACCTTAAAAAGTGCCCTCATCATTTTCTAATTCTACTGGCATTCATTAACTAGACATTTTAGCAACCTGCATAGTATAATCTGGCACCATCATTACGGTCACTGTAGAGTTTTCCTTATCAGCCCCCTACTTCCAAGGTTTTATAACTCTGCTGGAAAATGTAAGGATAACCAAGGAGTACTTTTGGCCATACTCTTGTCTATTTTTTAAATTCTGGACAGGTCAAAACAAAAAGAACAACATAAGCACTATTAAAAAAATGCAAAAAAAACCCCAAAACAAAAATCTACCTCTTGGTGTCAGACACTGCTCTGAGAGCAAATAATACAGGTAAAGTCACTGTGAAACCAATTCCCAAGAGACAGGAATGGGATATTAATCTCATTAGCATGAAGCAGACTGTGGGAAAAGGTGGCTTGCATATGTTTCATCTGACATACGCAAAACAATGCCAAAATCTACATTTGAACTTGAAAATCAGTGTCTCATCACACTGAGGTCAGCCACAGTTTGCCACTGACTCCAGTGAGACAAAGAAGGTAACAAGACATACCAGTTTAATGTCTGTTTTATTTTATTTTACAGTTACGGTCTTCTGAATTTTCTGTTTTCGCAGTTAGAAGTCATGGTTACAAACCAGTTAATGTTACACATTTTGCATTTCAGGTAATGTTCTGGTCCCATGAAAGCCAGTGACAAAACTCCGCAAAACTTCTGTGAGGCCACTATTTGCCCCACACATTTTAGCCCACCGCAAACACAGCTCATTTATAAATCTCCATTGTTTTTTATTCAACTGAACACTCAAATTCAAGATTTCAATAGCATACCAGACCAAGCAAAAACTTAATATTCTTAAATCAAGTTTTATTTGTGTCTTTGACGTGGGATGTAAGTAGATATTAAAATGCACATATGTTTTCTGCTGATTTTCTGTGAACACTAATGCGTATTCCACACAGGCTGAATGTACAACCCAAGCAAGAACCACAGGAAGTCCCTGCCAAAAGTGAGGAATAATATTGTCTTCAGGAGAGCCTAAATAAAGAGTTAGTCACCAACAATATAGCTATAAATTATACCCTTGGCAATAATACATTAATTTATTTTTCAGCTAGTAAATGTTTTATCGGTGATAGCACATAAATGAGGTCACCTGTGTTTTATTTCATGCAAGTTGATGTTTTCCTCCATATTTCTTCTTCTTTATACATAGTCTTGCCACTTCTGCACCTGTGAGGTATTCTTCTTTATCTACTAAACTTCCACACATGCAATGGTAAGTGCACTCTAATACACTATATTTGGTATGGTTGTTTAAGGAAAGGACAATGGTTTGACTCAGAAATCAAATATGTGTCTCCAAGCAATAGAAACCCTTCTTTCACACTGAGTCAAACTCCTAGCAGTCAGTTTCTGTGTGGTCTCTTGCCCTTTCTGTTGGATCAGTGACAAATCTTCCAAACTGCTTTCACTCATGTCCTCTCAGTTTTGCTGCACTCACTTAGGCAGGGCTGGAATGCTAAGACTGTGACTTACCTGGGACAGTCACACCAGGGAGCACAGGCTAGCTAATGATTGCCAGGAATAAGCAAACACAGAAAGTCTTCATTTCCCTTCCCTCATTCCTGGTGACAGTGCAGGCTTCATTAGAAAATGTTTTTCAGCTCTAATAATCACCCAGAAACTCCAGGCTACAACCAGCCCAGAGAGAGGGAAGGGTTGTATCTGGCAGTAATGCTGTTGTCATGACCATCCTCAGACGGGCCAGAAGCTATCACCTCTGCACACACTAAAAACTCCACAGCTACCTCTACTAGCTTCAGTACAACTTCTTGTGGAGTAAAACCCTTTTAAATACAAGTACGATTGGCAGAGTACAGGCAGTTATCTAGAAAAATCTAGAGTACTAAATCTGCATCTCCAGCATTATTATTACTTTTCCTGGCCTAATACAATATAGGGAAAAGAGAAAACAGAGCCCTTTCTATACCAGTTAACTGAACTAGAGCTAAAATCTCTAGCCATCCTGGCAGTTTTCCTCTTAGGAAAAGGATTACGGACAAGCAGACAAAGGAAAATATCAGTTTTAGCTCTTTTTCCTGAACGACATCTTTGCTAGATAAAGCATACTCAGAAATCTCTGAAAAGACCCCATCAGCTCCCCAGTGCCAATTCTCCACAGTATCCAGTAAATGCCACACCGACAGCTCATCCCACATCCTCCCTTGGAAAGGAATAATTTTCTGCTTTTCCCGGTGAGACACCAGGGACATTAACTTGCCATTGGTGAGGGCAGGTGCACGGGGGGAAAAGAGTACTGGAGCACTGTTACTTCCTGGATATCCTGTGTCACTTTTTCCACACAAATTAGGTCCAAACAGCCCATCAGGCTGTGTGAGGAGGTGACTGACTCTGATGAAAATAGTTTTGCCAAAAGCAGGACATGCTCTTTTCTTCCCAAATACTCTGACATGTCTTTCAACACATTTTCAGTCACTCTTCTGAATCTTAGCAGGCCATAATGTGTTTGACATTAATTTCTCCTTTAGTATGCAAAAATATTCCTATTGTTTAAAAGCAAGTGTAAACCTAGAGCAACTCAGCCTCTCATTTCTTGTTAATTAAATAATCTCATAGGATCAAAGGATAAAACCTGACTAAAATATAATTTTCCATCAGTTGCTCATTTGTCAGGGTTTAACCAATCTCATTTTCCCTACGTTGCTTTACTATAGGTTGCTATTTGCTTTGCTCTCTCTTTGGTCCTCTTTCTTCTTTTATCCTTTCCCCCATCACTCCTCTTTGGCTTCCCTCTCTCTCCCCCACTGCATACTCCGCTTCATATATTTTTTCAGCTGTCAGTCGCAGACCCTTTTTTCTTCCCACTGCCATAAATTTAAGGGTTAAAAAAAACCCAAGTCAGTTGGATGAGATTTAATGTTATGAATTGAAGTGTGTGTGTTGGGGAGGAGGGTGGAATAAAGGCTCCTTATTTCAGATACCAAAAACATTAAAGTTTTCTCTTTGGTAATATTGTATTGCCTGGCAATTCTGTTTACTACATGTTCCTAAGGGCTCAGTTTTGCTGAAAGGACACTGAAAGCAATGATTTTGATTTATTAAACTAACCACTTCTTATTATTTAAAATTTGATTTTCTCTCAGTTTGATGCTGTAATTGTATTTTTATTACAATATTGACTTCTTTCAGTGCTGTCTTTTCAATTATGATAATTTTACACTAAGTTCCCCCATATAGATCTGAAATGTTCATTGCTTTTTTGGAAGCCACTGTAACGGTCCATTTTGGAACACATTTACCTACTGCAAGAACACAGGCAAAGCCAAAATAAATCTGTTTTCTCACTGTTTTCCTTAAGCTTTTGATCAAGCCCCTGATTTTACACAGTCCTGATGAGAACAGAGGATTTACCCCAAGAAAACTGTGTGAATTTGACTTAACTTTCCAATCAAAATGTACTTTGCATTTCTTCACAGAGTCTTGTTACACCTCTTCGTTTGCTGTCCAAACTCAGTAGTTAAGTGTCAAACTAATCATATAAAAAGAAACAGCAGCTGAGAGACATATTTTATTCTGTGGAGTTCCTCGATGTACTCAAAAAGGATGCAACTTCTAAGCACAATGTTGGGAAAGTTGGGGAGGTGTTGGGGGCTGGAATTTCTGAAATGGTGAACTAAAAATGTAGAGCATAATACTTGAAACTAAACCACCATGAAGTAACTGAGGAGCATACTGTCTTCTCCCTTAACAAAACTGATGTGAGAGAAATCCTGAAAACCCTCTCCAGATACTCTCTCTACAGCTTCTGATTAATTCTCCTCTCAGAGACTCAAACCAGGAGAGACTAATGCAAGATCATCAACATCCAATGCATGAAGAAAGTAAACTTCCTTTTACAGAAAATCCGATAGAGCTCAATAGCAAATAATTTTTCTAGTGACTTAAACAATCACCTAAGGGATACACAGATCAGCTATAATCCTGCTGTGGAGCTCTATAGGCTAGTGAAAAATTACCATACACACCCTTCCTGGTGAAATTTTACAAAACATATCAACAGTGGGTCAAATCGGTATGGATTCACTAACTTTAATAAGATTATGTTGATTTACATCAGAGGAGGATCTGGCCCATGTGTGTTTAGAGTAATTTGATAATTAATCTCTGCAAATTTCTGCTGGTTTTAACAACTGTTAAATTCCACATCACTTTCCTGTATTGATTTTCCAAGCTCTGTTGCTTTGGTTTTTTAACAGGGATCCACTCCCTTCACCATGTGGTCCAGCCGTTATCCACAGTATTCTCTGCTTATTTCACCATCATGTAACACTCTCCTCTTCTGGGAACTAGATGACACAGTGACATGTGAATGTTGCTCACAGAGCAACATGAATTTCTGCTGATTTTTCTGGCACAGTTCAGCAGGGGCTGACCAGGACAGCCTCCTGCATAAAACATCTGCTCCGCAGCCTTGTTTGCCTTCCAAAATCCTCCAGAGTTGCAAAGACCAACCTGCACAGAATTGGCTCCCTTGGGTTCCCAAGCAGAGGCAAATCCTTGAGTGGAGTCCCTGCTATTTCCAGTGAATATTTTGAATTACTTTCCTGAATTTTTAACACTTTGGGTGCCCCTGCTGAGCACATCCCTGGTCAGCCTACAGTCAACTGCGTATCCATTTGGAAGATGTCTGGACAACAACATGATTAAGCAAATCCATATATGCCATCCAGTAAACCTAAAAACATGTCATTACTAGCACGGTGCTCAGTTACAGAAGGAGTTTTGCTGGGAATCACCAGCCATTAAAAATCACATCCATGGAGGAAACTCATGGCCTACCTGTTCTCAATCTAATCTCATTTTACATGTCTATCAGAGTCTGCAAAATGTCTAGCACTCTTAATTTTAAACTGATTCTGCAGGAGTTAATTGGGCAAAAGACCTGTTGCCATTTTCTGTTAACAGACTGAGAATTGGGTCCATGTTGGTTTTTATGAGCCTTCTTACCTTTAGCTGCAGTGTGCCCAAGAAGAGCTATGTGCCGATTAAAAACCTGCCCACTTTCAACCACATTATCAGAGTACAGCTGAGTTTGGTGAATTCCCGTGAAGTGATTAAAGATCTTATTTTTCTCTGTGTAGGAGTAATTACTTTGACAGGCATTTAATAATGTTGTCTGGACAAAAATCGTATTAACAATTTGATGATCTTTCACTACTGCTGTAAGATTAACAAAGTCAACACTTCTTTACATTAAGATGTCCCTGCTCTCAACATTATTTTTTTATTTGTGGTTACCTCAGAGGTAAAGGCATCTCTTCTAATGCCAGAATGGGAGAGAGGATAAAGGAGCTACAACTCCTAACATTACTGGCTTCTAGTGCCACTGGGACATCAAAGCCATCTCATACCTTCCTTGGGGCAACCCCCCTCAAGTGTTTCTCAGACAGCTGTCCAAATCCCCAGCTCTGCCACTCTTGAGTGTTGTTTCTTGTCAACCTAAAACTCTGCTGCACTTTGAACCTTTAAAATAGGGGCAAGGATGAACTGAGCTGAATCTAACAATAATGACTGATACAGAAATTGGGGAACATCACACAGATTATTCTGACATGGGAAGATAATGAGTGAGGATTGTATCTCTGTTTTCAGAAAATCTGACAGCATGGAGAATTTGAGATTGATATTAAAGTTCCACAAAAATAGCCTAAAACACTTGGTGGGAGAGAAAAGATGAGGCAAATAGTTTACCGGATTGGGTACAGAGAGAGAAAGGGAACAGGGAGTATGGTAAAAGAAAAGAGGGTGATTTTTTAAGCCACGAAGACATGTCTGATTTTGCAGATCAATTCTAGTAAGTTAAGAGCAGCTTGAGCAGCAAGGGAATGAAGGACAGAAGAGCTGACTTTTGTTTTGGCAGAAGGCTAAATGAAAGAGAGCTACAATGTGTGATTTAAGAAATTAGGTAGCGCAGTCTTGGAAAATAAAGACAGGGAGAGAAAGTGGAAAAATAGAAAAAACTTTTGTAAAATAATCTGAATCTGAAATTTCTAACAACTGATGCCTTAGCTAGTACCAGGGGCTGGAAAATAGGATTTTTCACTGTTTTCTGCTTCTTGCAGAGCTTTCAGAATGTAAAAATCTGGTCTGTATTTTTCAAACCCCTAAATATAGGAGGGGAAAAAATGTTCTGTCAGAAAGCCTTTTTTGATTAATGAAGAAACACAAGTGCAAAACAAACCATTCAGTATTGTGGAAAAATTTCTTAAGTATCTGAAGCACAGAGTAAGGGCCCAATGTAGGTCTGCTTACAGTTCAAACCCACAACAAAGTCAGTGGAAGTTCTGGACACCTCAAAATGTATGGAGCAATCGAGCATAATGTAGTGATTGAATGACAGCCTTCGGTATTGTTGAATGGGCATTTCCCGCAAATCCTGACTGCGTTCAGTCTTTGTTCCTGTTTCATGACAGAGGTAGAAGTAGCATGAGATGATCGGGGGCCTCTTTGCAGATATGGGGTTAGGGATCTTGGCAAATCATAGTACATTCATCTGGTTTACCCCCCTGACACAAGCTTGGGTACCCAGAAATTACTTGTACCAGCTCAGTTTCTCTAATTACTTTCAGATCTAGGGTAAATTTCTTTCATTAATAGCCAATTATTCTGTTTGGTTTGGATTTTCAGGGAGAGAAGGAAAACATATATTAAGTCTCCATTCCTTAGGTTAGAATATTACTCTAAGCATACACTCGGTTTAAACTGTCTAAAAGGAAAGAAAAAACATTTCCTTAATACAGATTAATGTCTTCCCTTGTAATCCAACAACTAGAAATTGAATGAATGTATGTGTAATTTTAAACCCCAAATCAAATACCAAGCCAAAACCCATCTCTGAGTCCTTTCATTATTTGAAAATAAAAGGCAGAAAAACAGCTGTCATAAACAAGTAATCATTTTAATACCACACTTCATGGCATGACAGCAAATGCCCTAGTTGAAGTCTGTCCTTTCGCTTTATCTGGTTAGAAGAAAGAAAAAAAAAATCACGTTAAAGCAATTGCACATGTAAACGAATTCTCTGGAAACTGGATACCTTCACGCTGAAATAACCACAGGCAGCTGCACTCCGGCCAGATCCAGAGGGTGGAAATTGCTACTAAAACTCGGGGCGATCCCGTGCCGCCGCCACACAGCCGTGCGCGCGGATTTCCAGCTCACCGGCTCTGGACTGTTTTGCCGGGTTCACACCGCGGTCCGCTCCCGCAGCTGATCCGCTCGAGCCCCGACAGGTTGTGGGGGGACACACGGACGCCTCACACAGCGAAAGCGCGGACCCACGGGTGGTCGAGCCGGACCCCGCGGAGATCGTGCTCACGGACAGCGGCCGAGCTCCGCCCGGCCGTGGCGGGGACGGGCGAGGCCGGCGGGGACGGGACTGAGCCCTGCCCGCCCTCCCGAGGCCGCGGCGGCGGCGGCGGCGGCGGCGGCGGCGGCGGCGGGGTGGGGCGGACGGCTCAGTCCGCGTGCGCGGCGGGTAGGGAGCGGTTCCCCAGCGCAGCACCCGGCATCGCCGGGCCGCAGCGAGGAGCAGAGCGCTGGAGGGGGGACTGAGCAGAGAGACAATGTACCAGCGGCGCCTGCTACCGTGCCTGGCTAGGTCGGCGCCGAGGCGGGGATTAGCGCGGCGAGCCACCACCGACCCAGTATCTGGGCGGACGGCCGAGACCTGCACCAGTCGCCGCTCCGGCCCCTGCTCTCCCCGGGGATACGGGGGATGCGCCCAGGCGATGCAGCCCGCCCCGGCCCCACTACCTCTGCCAAGCGGCAGCGTGCGCGGGGCCCCGCCGCCGCCCCAGGCTCGTCAGCCGCCCACTCAGGCCGCTCGTGGGCATCTCCGCACCCGCGGCGCCGCGCCCTCCTTGATGGTTGGAGGCGGCGGCAGCTCTGGGGGGACAGACGGCGGACGGGGTCGGCGAGTCCCCCCGCTTGCACCTGCTCGACATAAGCCCGGCACCTCTCAGCATCGGCCCCGCGGGCAGCAGCGTCGCCGGCAGCGGGCACCGGAATGCGGAGCCGGCCCCCGACCGCACCGGCACGTGGCGCTCGCCGCCGCCGCCGCCCGCCCCGAGAGCACTGCCCCCGAGAGCACCGCCCCCTCGGCGGCCCCGCCCCGGGCACGTTCCCCGCCCGTCGGGCGAGAGGAGGGGCGGGGAGCGGGGCGCGCCCGTCCGCCTCCCGGGGTCCACTCCGGGCTTTGTCTCCGCCTCCGCCGGCGGAGCCGCGTCCCAGGAGCTGGCGGGCGGCGGCAGCAGCGGGTCCCCGGTTCTTGGACGCGCACAGTCCAATGCCAGGCAGCCCGGAGCGAGGAGCGACTCCGCTTTCCTGCCGTGGCACGGCGAGTGCTTCCAGCCTGGGAGTTTTCCTGAAGCATCCGTCACACCGGGAGCACTTTTGGTAGAGAGGGAGCAGGAGGAGACCCCCGAGAATGACTTGCCTCCCGAGGCGCGACTGAAGGGGACTTACTGGAGTGGAATCGTAGTGGAATTTGGGTCTGGAGAGGAGTTGCTAACGCATTTTTTTTTCCTTCTCCTCCCTGTTCTCTTCTTTCTTTTCGCCCGTCACTGGAAATGAACAAATTGCATTTGCAATTCAGAAAGTAGAAATACTAAATATTCCATCCCCCGGGAAGCACACATGTAGTAATGACAAAGGATTGCAAAAGAGAGAGTGGCTCCAGTTTCCCAGAGAGAACCACTTAAATGGATTACTAAATGGGACACAACATCAGCTAGTTCTGTCCTCTAGCTGCCCAGATACATGCACCGGAAAGGTACAGTACTCCCCCGTTCGTACCCGTCCCTACCCGATGTTTCGGGGCCGCTCGGGAAAGAAGGCTCCCGGCTCGCCCCGGGAGAAGCGAGGGCGGTGTGCGCTTTAAGGCTGGCTGCTGCTCTGTCTCGACAGCGTTCGCAGCGCCTAGGGAGGAGAAGAGCTGCCTGCAAGTGCACACGCTGCGCTGGCCGCTGCCACTTCCCAGCAGCGTGCCTTTTTTTTTTTCTCTTCTTTTTTTGCCCGTTCTTCCCCCAGCTGCTTTAACGTGTTGGCCTTCCTTCCCTCGCCCCCTGGCACAGCTTGCATGCGCGCTGCTCGGGGTCTTCTCCGCCTCCTCAGCCTCGAGTCCCGCTCGCAGCCGGCTGGCGGCGGGGAGTCTCGGTCCCCGGGCCGCCGCGGGGAGCTGGGCAGCAGCGGGACGACGCCGGCGGGGCTGGGGCCGCGGCCGCCGCTCGCTCGCCCCGGGGCCGGCGGGCATCGCGCGGGGCTGGGAAAGGGGGTGGGTGTCTTTGTTACAGGGACAATGTGGGCACCCCGTGTAGAGGCGTAACCCCGCCGTCTCCGCTCCGCCCTGCGGGGTCGCTGGGGTGCGGTTGATTTTTAATTTTTATTTTATTTTTAATGCAGGGATTGCGTTTTGGGGGAAGGGGCCGGGAACCAAGGAAACTTCTGCCGCTGCGCAGCTCCCGGCGCTGCCGCGGGCTTTGTTCACGATCGTGGGCTAGGGCCACAGGCCCCTCGGCCGGGGCCTGCCGGCTGCCCTCCCGCAGCCCCGGGGAGCGGGGCGCCTCTGGGGCAGTGCTGCTCCCCGCCCCTTTTTTCGGGGTCCCGCGGGTGAGCGCGGGCAGGCGGACTGGCCCTGGCGCCGAGGCCGGGGGAGACCGGACCCCCAGGGCGGTCCGGCGGGCGGGGGGCATCGCGGGGCAGCCCAGCTCCTCTCCCTCCCTCCTGCCCCCGCGCCCTGTCGCTCTTTCACCCTTCTCCCTCCGGCCCGGAGCGAGCTGGGCGAAACGGCGGAAAAGAGAAAGTTTTTCTAAGGGTGAATGACAGGGCCCGCCGGCACAAAGAGTTCCTGTTGGGCCAGACCCCCCAGAGGGGCTGCGGGCCGGCGGCGCGGCACCCTGAACACGCCCCCGCGCCGGCGGGGAGCCCCGGGGCCGGCGGGGGGGCTTGGAGCGAGGCGTCTTCGTGCTCTTGATGCTGAGATGCGGGGAGGGCTGCTGAGAGGACAGGATGCTACTCAGGGGAAGGGATGCTGAGCGGGGGAGGGATTTCCCCCTACGCACACGCACACTCCCGGTCCCTGTGTGTGAACGGGTCGGGCAGGGTCCCGGCTGAGGTCAGGGTGCGTTAGGAACCGTGGCTGCAGCTCCCCCGGAGCGGGACTCCGCACACCCCCCGGGCTGTGCTGCGGCCGGTGCTGCGCCGGGGCCACGCAGCCGGGGTGCGGCGGGCGGCAGAGGGTCAGCACCGCCCCGCGCTCCGCCGCCGGCGGGGGGGGGGGGGGGGGCGAAAAGTTTGGGTGTCCTGCATCACGCGTGGAGATGTACCTGCTTCTTGCGAGGGCTCGGCCGTCCCGCCGCCCCTTCCTTCCCTCCTTCCCTTCTTCCTTTCTTCCTTCCTTCCGTCCGGCCTACCCGCCCGCGGGAAGCGCTTCCCGGGGTGGCTCTGGCGGGTGAAGGGGGGCTGAGGCTGGAGCCTGGTCGGTGGCCGCGGAGGTGCGGCTCATCCTGCTGCCACCGCCGCTGCCCTGCCCGGCTCTTCCCGGGGCGGCAGCTGCTGCGCTTCCATTGGGCAAACGGCCCTGTCTTTTTCTAACCTTGACCACTTGTTGACAGGGAAATTTGTTCCCCTGTTCCTCTCCCCAGCTAATTGCTGCTTTCGAAGTTTGTAAACATGTGCGTTTGTGCCAACATCTGCGCAGCGCGGCTTTCTAGCTGCTGTAGGAAGAAGATTATTTCAGTAGTAGAAAGGCAAAAATAAAGGCTTTAGCCAGCTCTTTGATAAACTGTAAAAGATGCTAATTCCTGACTCTGCAAGGTGAATGTTTGATCTTCCAAAGGGGCATGGGCATCTTACAGGTGTTGTAAATAATGAAAAGCTATGTCTCCACAGCTATTTTCTGTCACAGGGCTGCATGCGGTGTCTTATTATTTGACATAGATTCTGCTAACTTTTGTTCAGTATCATCCAGCAGCTATATTAAGCTAACCTCGAAGATAGTAGCTTGAGGCATGATTTTCCCACTGTCTTTGCAAAAATTAGTTCAGTGGCTGCTTTTGGTTTAAGTGTCATCCAGTGAGCCATTCTCATGCAAGCAATCTTTACTTGTCAGGTAAATCCTTTGGCACCAATGTGAGAAAGTCCATCAGAGTCTGGCTCTTTTAATGACGGAACTCAGGGAGATTTTGAGGAGTCTGTGGCATTTCTCTCAGAGTAAGGTTTACATACCTGTTATCATGTTCAGGGCTTCCTTTGCCATTTGTTTTCAGAACAGAAGAGCAAAATTATCTTGCTCTGGTTAACTTCTGTGGTGTGTTTTTTTTTTTTGTTTTGTTTTGCCCTTTTTTTTTTTTTTAAATGAGACTAATATAGTGTATTGTGAGGAAATTTGAGTCTGCTCCAGCAAGCCCCTTTCTTCATGGAATTGCCTCATACATGGCTGAAAGTAAATACTAGCTTCACTAAGATTGGGAAGGTTTCTTACTCTGAAGTTGCCAAGGTGTTTCACTGTCTAGGGTATAATTTTATCTACAAGGAATCAATTTTTAATATGGTAGTTTCTCATAATGTTTAAGACAAAGAAAATAGATACTAACTATCTTTAAAGCCAAACAATTTCCTGTGCATAAATACGTTGATCTCCATTCTCCACCACTCTTCAGTAGAGAGAATCTCTGTCATTCATGGAAGTTTAGTTCAGGAACAGAATGCCCAGATGAGGCTTCTGTCTGAAGTCTAAATGAATTTTAAAATAGTAAGTAATACCATAAAGTATATTTGCAACATTTGCTTTTCATGTAGTAGGAATCATATGCTTGAAGCATGGGTGAATACTTTCAGGGAACTTGAATCATATGGTTGCCGATGCTCTATGTAGTCTTAATTAGTCTGCATTAAAAGTGTGTCTTCGTAATAGTAAAACCAACCTTATCAAGTGAACTCGTACTATTTGAACAAAAAAATCACTGGGCACTAACATCTATGAGAAACTGAAGATGAAACTGAGCTTTAGCTGTAGTCCTCTCTTAATATTGTAAATAGAGGATTGCAGTTATTGGAGTTTAAGACTGAAAAGGAGGTAGGTTGGGCTAAGGATGAGGAGTTGCCTTCATTGAATATGTGAAAAGAAAAAGAAAAGGAGAGAGATCAAATTAATGACCTGTGATAAATCCAGACTAGAACTGTTTGCATTAAAAAGGAAGTAGGTGATTGTGAACTTGCTTGTGCATGTTTTGTGAAGGGAAGGGGAAATTTGTCATCTTGTTTTGAAGAGCCATACATTAAATACACATGAAAGGAGTTCACATGGTTTACAACAGGGGATACATAAAATGTTTAGGATTAAATTGACCTGAGCTAATACATGCCTCCCATCCAACTTGTTTGCAAGAATGCATTGTTATCCTACCCAAACAAACGTTTTGTCTGTAGTACCTGATTCCCTTGCTATAGCAGAGTGCTGAAAACAACCGGATAAATTCTGGAAAATAACATTCAACTCCATTAGAAGCAGCATATGCTGGAGAAAAGTTAAACGGTACTAAACCAGAAGTTTTCGCTATCCCAATTTGATACGGATGTTGCAGTGTTTTACCTCCTACTATGCATTTATTGAGGAGGTAAATCTTTCGCCGTTAACCTTCCCAGTGTCATTCACTGAAGTAAGCTTTGCTCGCCCCATGAAGCTTTGCTTGCGTGAGTAATTTTCTGAAGATAAAGGCAGTTGCTGAAATATTGCTCAAATATGTGGGGTTTTTTCATGTGTAGGGCCCAGTCTGAAAATACTGTTCTCTGTTGGGAATCAGTACTTGGTGAAGACCTGAAGCTGTGTGAGTATATTCACTCTGGAGTGACCTTCAGTGTTAAGTCAGACCTAGGTCTGTGTTACGGAGCATGTCACATATGACAAATCGTGACAAGCTTTGTCTCGAAGAGGCAACAGAAGAATAACAGGAATAAGCGGTGCTTTTTACTAGTGACTGAGCATTTTATGCGTATTAATTTTGTGTATCAGAATTACTCCGAGGTGGGTGAGGCATATACAGAGATTGTTTTGGCAGTAAGATACAGTCAGTAGTAGCACAGAGTGCAGCTGCTACAGCTGAGGGAAAGCCTGGGCCTAAATGTGACATTTCTCTATGGGAATATTTTTTTTTTTGGACTATCGCACCAGTCTGTTGAGAGTGAGAAACAGCTTAGATGTGCATAGAGCATGTGAAGGCAGAAGTGGACTTCCCTAGCTCAAATGCAAACCTGGGAGATGAGAGTTTGCACATCTTTATTTTCTTTATGTGGTGTCTTGTGAGACAACTAAACCATTACCCATGGCCATGGAAATAACTGAATATTCATGTTTATACAGTGTTAAGGGATCTTTAATTGTCCATGGTGAATGATGCTTTGGTTTTGGGCCTTGATTGCAACATGGCAAGTATGGCAGCAGAGCTGGAAGACACTGCTGTAGGATTTAAAGGGAAGAGTGCCACCTACTGTGTTATAATTATACATATTGCATATCCTGCTTGTCTCTATCCTATTTTAGCAGCTGGAAGATGTGCAAGGATTCAGAATTAAATGTGGTATGGGAACTGAGGGAGGGACAATAAAAAACCTAGAAGAAAAGAGGTATGCAGGTACACTATCAGGGTTATTCTGGAAGTCTTGCGAGGGGTTTGCTGAAAGGCATAGAGGCATTTGTGGGTTTTGTTGCTTCAGACTTATAAAGGCTGCTAACAGTTAATAGTGGGGCCACTGGAAATATGGCAGGGGATGAGAAATCTATGCCTCTTCCCATAAAATAATGATATTCTAATCTTTCATGCACCAGATGAACATAAACGAGGCTGCCAGACTTATGCCCTCTGAAATCTGAAGTTTAGCTCCAGCTATAGTTTAATAATAAAGGAAGTAGATAACCTTCAAAAAAGGAAGGGGAAAAGGAGAAAAACCCAACTGGAATTACCCCATAATTTGCTGCAAAACCTCTTGAAGTCTTTCCCAGTATTGAACTGTAGTTATTTATCAGCCAAAAGGAGCTGTGTACTATGCTCTGTGTGAATACAGAGTAATTTCTGCATGAAAGGAACTTTTCCCCAAGCCCCAATGTGTTTCTTTAGTGGCTGAAATAGAGATGTAAAATGAAGTAGATAAACCAGCTATTAACAGAACTGCCAGTTGCTGTATCTCTGGAGTGAAGACATATGGTAATTCACTACATTCAGTGATGACCTTTCCTTTAAAAGTATTGTTAATAATAGGCATTTCTATATAGAGTATTTATAGCAGATGCTTGAAATTCACATATCGTGGACTACCCTATGCCATTTTTTTCAGGTTTTTTTATAGCTACCAACAAAACTGCTACCAAGGAACTTTCCACAGAAATATAGTTTTACGACATTCATGCAGTGCTGAAGTTAAAGAGTTTCCGGGAGCAGATGCACAGCATTGCAGCACATTGTGTGACGTGAC
Source organism: Caprimulgus europaeus (assembly GCA_907165065.1). The sequence goes on from OU015527.1 coordinate 21,099,038, forward strand.
AGCATGTGTGCTGTCCTTGATATGAGAAGCCTTTGGCTCCTTCTCCCTCTCCCTCCCCAGGTAAAGCTGTGCCTTGACTTCAGGGTTATACACTTTGTGTTATATGGGCCAAAAATTAAGTCTTAGGCTTTTATGATCTCTGTAGGTAATTGCCTTCAGGGAAAACAATGTTTATGAAAGTGAAAAGAAATAAAGAATATTTTTGTTATGCCCTTTCATCTTGGTCTGAGACCATGTAGTGGATGAGGACTAGTATTTTTACTGGAGGTAATAGCAGAAGTTTGATTATGTGCTGAAAAAAAAGTTGTTCCTAACCCTCATCAATTTTGCAATGACCCTGACAGACTCACAAGGCCTCCTAGTAATGAAAATGTGTAGAGTATATAATAGGTATGGTTGAGTGTTCCAGTTCAGTGGATGGAAAAAACACTCTTATATGAATCCCCAACACAATGGGAAAAACTCTGTCCAAATATATTCCTGACTGCAGCAAACATTATTTCTACTTTCTTATCTCTGCCTGCTCAGCTTCACTCAGATTTTCTATATATTGAGTATTCCTATGTATGGCTTTGATAGTCAGATGGGAAATTTGCTATGTTGGTTCCTTCACCATTGTTCATGAACATTTATCCATTACTTGCACTCGAGGCAGCTGTTCATTGAAATGTTAATGAGAATTTGAACAGTTTATAGTTCTAGAGAATATTTTTTTTTTTAGCAGAAAAAGAAAATTGCTGTTTTGTTGATGCCTTTGGAAATGTACTTTTTATTGGTAGATTGAGATGAATTCTATTCAAATTCCTCCTGCATTCCTGAATTATGGCCTAGCTAGGCACTGTCGCTGGGATCTTCATCTATTAATCATGGAAGCTGCTTTCTTATTCAGTTGCCATAGTTTCAGTGCCTCAGATAGTGTTGGGGTGCCTTGGGAAAGGCTTGAGATATACTCGGACTTGCAAGCCTTGCAGTTATTTTGGCAGTAGTAGAGCTCTGAAGGAACAGAAAACAGCATCCAACATTATTCAGAGTTGGATTAAAAGAGGAAACTTCTGGATATGTCTCTCTGGACCTTGTTATGTGAATGCCCAGCTGATACTTACTCCCAAGATTTGTTTTATGTTTTGTCTTGCTGGTAAAATTGTACACTTCAGAGACCAATGGCTACCTTTACCCATTGCAAGAGCAAGAAATGGTTTTCATTAGCTCTGCTGATAAATGGGTGGGTAGATTAGGGAACTTAGGGTTTCCTAAGCAATCCAGGTAATTTGTTTTTACATTCTCTTTTAACCCAGCTACATACAGCATGACGTCATGTTTGAGACTGAGTTAATGTTTGTTGTTACCTTAAATTTAATAAAATGACAATAAGTACCCTTTTGTTAGCTGCATAGCAGCTTGAGTTACAAAGTAGAAAAGGGGAAGTAAACTTTTTTTCAGACTGAACTAGTGCTCTTTCAGCACTGTGTTGGCATTGGCAGGTTTGTTTTTTTAAAAAAATAATGTTTCAATATCTGTTCACAGATTCAGCATTAAAACATGCATACTTTCAGAAACATGGAGCTGTGAGTAGTCAGAAATAGCTTTTTTGACAAATGAGAAAAATGGTAAAGCAGTAAATAGGTCTAACAGGAAAGTAGCTGGAAGACTGACTTGTAAATGTAGTCCTGAATATGAACTGTTTTGTCAGTTATGCATAATATAAAATAATGTACAAATATCTTTCACTAAGCAAATAATCATCTCCTTTTTTCTTTCCCATTGATAAAAAAAATTCATCACTTCTGTGTGAGCAGGAGTAAACCACATGTTTTAGCAGATACTTAAATCCCATTTCTTTTGCACTTTACATTGCAGTGGCTCCAGAATTGAGTTATTTCCCTCCAGTTCTAATAAAGCAATTTGGTTCTTGCACAGATAAGCTTGATACTATCTTCTGTCACAAAAAAACCCAGCCTTGATTGTTCACATCAAGCAAAGACTCATGTTAAAAGCTGTGCAGTTTAGATTAAAGAATTCAGTATAATTGGAACTAATCTGGAAAATTAGCCACTTTTTTGCTTTTAGATGCTTAGCTTGCATTCAAAGATGAGTTTTAAAGCTTCAGCTTGGGACTTTACTACCCGATCTTGTCAATTTTTCAAGTGAGATCAACAAGCAGATTGAGAACATGTGTCTGCTCTTTGTAATCCACCCTCAAGAGCCCTACTAACTGAACAAATTAAAGTCTAAAAATTTCACATGAATTTTAAAGATGACAAAGCTTTTCTGTGCATGCTGGTACATGCACAGAAAATCTGTTTTTGCAATTTTATACTTTCACAAAGTGTGGAAGTTTCAGTTTTATAGTCTGGCTTTTTCATACTCTGTTGTATACGCATATGAAATTAATCCCAGCCTTTTTCCTTTTAAACTCACAATGTGCATGTATCTAGCAGAATGACAGTCTGATAGAACAAAATAATTTTCCCTGGTAATTTTGTAGTTCCTTTTGGAAGGGAACTAGTGATTGCATAAGAAAATTGCTGCAGTGGAAAAATATCTTAGGTCAAAAGCCATAGAACAAATTCAGGTGTGTTTTTCTTCTCAGAATTTATTGTACTCCATTTAGTTTTAGGTTAGGTGTAGAAGCACTCTGTATAGAAATTAATTTAAGCAGTTCTGTAAGGTACATTTGTACTTTCTTTGACATTAATGATTTTTTTATTGCTTATTATTTATTTTTTATCATTAGGATACAGAGGAGTGATTGTGTAGTCAGTATAGAGGCCTAGTCTTGTTCCTGTTGGAGAGTAAAGAGGAGTTTCTACTGAACACCTCAGCAACAAGCCCTTTCTCCATTTATAGTTCAATATAGTTCTTTCAGTTTATTTATGGCTGGTCATAAGAGTTCTTCTGCATCCCCAAGCAGCTGAATTTTAGCATCAGAGGTACTAATTCATAGAGGAAATAAAATAATAATTTCTGGGAAAGCAATAATTATGTTTGTGTCCTTATAGCGATGTTAACAGAGTTTGCTTTGCAAACCTTGCATATGTTGAATACCATCTTAATGCCTGAGTATTCCTGGAAGGTTAAAACTTGGATTGTGAAGGGACCTGAGAGAGAGGAATGTTGTCCCCCATTCAGCTGCTGAGCACCTGGTCCCCACGTGTGGGCAGAGCTCACCCCTGCCCACAGGTCCTTCAGGGCGGGTGGATGGAGAGGAGGGTCTTTCCTGAGTAGTCCTTCTCTTCATGAGCACAGCTAAGTGCGGCCTGCTATTCAATACAAAATGCCTTTTTCCTTATACAGAGATGATCACAGGCTGTTTAACTGCCATCTTGAACCTCAATTCGTGGTCTTTATAGTACTGGCTTTTCATCATAGCTCTCTAATAAAGGACGGGCATCATGCATTAAAGTCAACTTCTGAATTTAGTTTTCTAATAGTGTTCAGCCCATTCCCCTTCTGAATAATTTGTACTTATTAATTACAAATGCAGAGCTTTCGCAACTGCAATTTACTGATCTGAGACTTATTAAACAGAAATGGCCAAGGTTAAATTGATTTTTTTAAATTTGCTGTAGTCTGTTATAGGAAGGTGATTATATATTTTTGAAGAGCTGTGTCCGTGCAGTAAGACTTACTTTTATAGAAATACAATCTGCAGGGGTTTTTTTGTTGTTGTTCTTGGAAAGGAATTAAAGAGGAGAGTCTTTTTGGGTTTTGCAAAGAAGGAAGAAGACATACTTCATTCTAGTGATTCTTTGGCATGCTTGTTTTCTCACCTGGTAAAATGATTCTTGAATTTGAATAGGAATTTGTTTTTCTTTAAAAAGAAATAAAGAACTGAATCCTTAAAGAGCTGTTGGGGGAAGAGGAAAGATTTTTGCATGAGCTACTACACTTTTTCATTATTATCTACAAGGTGTTTCCTTTTAATTCTGTTGTAGGGAAGTTCAGCATGTTCAGATACACTGATTAATTCCGTCATGAGACGCACATATTGTAGGGTGGTGCCGTATTTTTTGCTTTATCCTGTTCTAAGCATAAGACCCAGAGATAACTGCCAGAGCACTTCCTTTCACAAGATTTTCTTTTTTTTTTTTTTAAGAAAAAGGAAAGATTCAAAAAAATATCCTGTTCCTGTTCAACAACATGTGGAGTCTAAAAAGGCAAATTTAGCCAACCTGGAGCTAGTAGCCTAAAGGTGTGAGTTGAAGGCTGGTGACTGAATGGCTGACTGCGAGAATAATGCAGTTGTGATTTGTCAGGACATTTTTCTTAAGGGTACTAATACATGTTTTAAAGTATCTATCAGAGAAGAAATTAAAAAATACAAGGCAAAGTGTATGGGATAGAGAAGGTTTTCTGAAACACAAATTCTTATTCCCTTTTGGCACAGCCTTTACATTTTTTACCAACTGTTTTTGTGTTCATGTTTGTTTATGTCATAAACTCTCTTAAGTAGATGAAATCCTGGAGGTTACATCATTTGCAAAAAAACCCCAAGTAGCACTCAACGCCAGTGTTCATGTGAGAGACGATTCAGCCAGATCCTTTCTAGTAACATCCTGGTGCAACTAAATGCTGCTGATCTGCTGCAGAAGGCTAGAAAATGTAGACTGTATAATGACTGCTAATGTCAGAGAAAGGGTCTGTAAGAATGCTTGCATTGATTTACCTTGAATAGCAAGTCAGTACTTTAGATTTTTTTGTTTGTTTGTTTTTGCCTAAAATGGTCAGTAACCTGTTTTAGTTTGAAACAGATGAAAGAATTCATTGTTGTCATAGTCAAAGAACTTAAAGAACTTTTCAAAACCTGGAGCACCTTACACCACTATTATTTTAGAAGAACTAATCTTGACCTCCTCCTTTGTGCTAGGTTCCCAAGATCCAAATATCTGAATTCCCAGCTGTAAACCTCTATTCAAACAAGTCGCCTTAGCTTACATGAATATATTGTCAGAACTAATAACATTTCTCACGTAGATAAGTGCAGAGGAGCTGGGCCAAGGCACAAAAATAGAGGTTAGCAGGTTGCAAATTTTGATCTGTTAACGTCAAACAAAAATGAGGACATCATTTTGCATCAGATTGCATGTCCATATTTATTTCACCAGGCATGGGATTTGTGTAGAAAAGCTATCCACAGACTCATTCATATCAGTGACATAAATTTTGCTGACTTCAGCAGGAATACTTAATTACTGAAATATAAATTTTTTGGAGGAGATTAACTCATGAGCAAATTAATATCAAAACCATCAAGAAGACATTGTACTGTACATTGGCATCTGTACATTGAATTGATATTTTAGCTTCAAAGAGTCCAGTACTGGAAGTTCTTCATCAGTAAGCCAACAGAGAACGTGTTAGTATGGGGGCTGGAGCATTCCCTTGCAGCTGCACTCCCTACTTCTAGACAGCCATCATATGACAGCCTGCTCTAACAGCTACCCATGCTGAAAAAGCAGGGTTGGGTAAGAATGTACACAATGCTTTTACCAAAATACATTTATGGGGGCAGGGCCTTAAAGATTTCAATGGATGGAATTTACTGACAGATAATCCGTTGCATTTTAATTCCATTGCGTGTCAAAGCCTGGAAGAGGGCAGGTAACTTTTCTTACCGTTACGGGATGGCCTTAGAAATTACTACAGATTTCAAAAGAAAAAGACCTTTCACCTCTTGACACAGTTTGTCTGTGCAGGAGTACAGCTGTAACTAGCCATATACTGTCTAGAGAAACAGAAGAAGAGCTTGGTCACTTAGGTGTATGCTAAAACTGAGAAATGCACCTCTTTAAAGTTTTCCGACAGCCTGTTCAACTGGACTATTGATATTGTGAAACCTAAGAGGAAAACGCACTGTGCTTTTTCCTTTGCATGCAGCCTGCCCTCTTGTGTTCCACAGTCTCGGTGCAGATGCTGCAGGCATCCAGATGATAACTGTGGCAGTGAAAAACATGGAACAAAAACAGGAAACGATGGACACAAGCCATGCTCTTCAAAGGCGCTGATGTTTTGCGTGTGTGTATGTTTTCTTGCTGCTTGCGGAACAAGAAGCAATATAGTTTTCGATTTTCTTATGCAGAGACAGAGACATTAGAAAGTGGGTTAGAAAAACTCTAGGCCTGAATTTGCAGTGCTGGGTAAAGGCTGTAATGAATATGATTAAAGTGAAACACGCTGCCTACACACAGAATTGCTAACAAGATTCTTTCACAGCTTTCTTGCCTCAGCCCTGCTTTTACAGAAAATAAATTCATGTTTAGTTTCAGTGGTTGCACCGTTTTGCTCAGCCCTTACAGGATATGTAAGACAATCAAACTATACAAGTGCAACCAGTTGAACACAAAATAATACAGTTTGCACTAAGCAGAAGCCATGGCTGTGCATATTAGCAAAACGGTCTCCCAGGTTAACAGTCACTTGGTCTGTTGTGAGCTCCTGTTCTCTTACTGCTTACTTCTTTAGTACACACAGGGAAGGGAAGCTAAAAGCACAGATTAAGTTAAGGCAAATTAGCTGGATATTTTAGAGAGAAGGGAAGACAGCAAGAGATTCCATATCCTTTAAAGTTTTTTTTTTTTTCCTGTTCAAACAAGAGAGTAGAAATTGCTTCCAGCTATTAAATTGTTTCTGGCAGTAGTTCTAGCATTTCCCCTTGCTCATGTGAAGTATACTTTCTTTAGCTAAATAGAGAATTTAAATACTCTCTTATGTTTAAAGAACTTCCAGAATTTAGAATTATATAAAGTTTTTGCAAGATGCAGAAAAATAAACTGCAGCAGCTGTATGTTGTCCCAGTGTTTGGAAGAATAAAGAAAGAGTAATTCAAGTAATTCTTTTTCTTAAAAATGGCTTAGAAATCAGCTAGAAAAGGGTTTGACCCACAGATCTTAAGGCCATTTCAATTTTCAATTTTCCAATCATTTTTTTTAATAGTGTGCATTTGGATTTGTATTTTACCTCAAGTTAGTCTCATGTGAACTTAGTGCTTATTTTAAAGAACTTTATGTGTGTCTTGCTTGAGACACAGCATCTTTCGTCCTTCATTTTCTTAGCAGTAGTCATATTACAGATCCTGAAGAGGTAAAATGCAGATTCTAGAAGTCATTCTTTTTGCCATCCAAGATTTACTTTTATATTAAGGACACAAGCCCAAGTGCTCAGGTCTGAAAAAAAATAACTTGCTAGGATTAGCATTAGGATTAGGGGTTTTTTTGTTCAGTGGGTTGTTTGTTTGTTTGTTTTACTTCAAAGGAAGATCCTCATGGAGAGAGTTTTACATATTTTGGAATAATTCTGCTCCCACTCCTGCTGATCTCCTCTTGAGATCCACACAGGCTGAGAAATCAGCAGACAGGCATAGCCGGCTGATCAAGATGCCTATGCTCACATGCTGGTTTGGGGCCTCTTGACTTCCATTGTGACTTTAAATCTGTGCCTCCTCCGGATCTCTTTTGCCGGGGTATGGTAGACTCCCATATGGGGAAGATCTTTCTGACAAGGTGTCGTGTCTGTATTTGCATCCTGTGATTGCTCTGTGGACAGATGCTTGCTTCTGACCCCAGTTCAACACCTTTGCCCTTCGCTTAATCCACACCTCAGTCAGATCTGCAAGCCTGCAGGTGGTTTTAAGCAAAGCCTTGGGTAGAAGGCTTCTGTCAAACAGTTGGCATTGTGTGTGCAAGAAAGATGTGTTCACAAAGGAAGAACTCTGTTCTTCAGTCTCTTTAAAAAAAAAAAAAAGTTAATTGTGTGTGTTTAAAATGTGTCGTGGCTAAACTGTGTAGAGACTTAGAAAATAATTTACATTTCTACATAAATAAATCAGACTTGCCAAAAGAGTTATGGAAGACTCCCAGGTTTTCCCTTCCCAAGTACATTGTGAAGGTGATACATGGAAATTCATCTGCAAATAAAGATGTTGCCTGATTGCTTCACTCACATCTGTTACCTGCTGGTAAACCCAACTTTTCAGACCAGGCATTTGTTTATTTAGGTTTCTACTTTGTGTGAGCTAGTAACTTCAGGTTTGGAGAAGTTAAGACTGGAAGTCTTCAGTTCTTCTCAGTACAAACCATGGACTCTGTCCCAAGCCCATCTCAATACTTACTGAATAGCCTGGAAAATAAGGAGATTGTACATTCGGGGAGGTCATTGGATTTTCAGTGCAACCAGCACAAGGTGCAAAGAGGTGGAGAATGTGCTGCAGCACCCAGTCATCATTCCACGACTGGTGTCTCAGCAGCCCCAGCTCTGTAGACATGCTGCCAGCTCCACCTCAGGTCTCGCTGATGCAGACAAGAAATGTTGGTTTCTGCAACTCTGTGGTGAAACCAGTGAGGATGAAACAGCGGTGCCACTGAGCGACAAGGCAGCTCAAACTAACTAGACAGATTATTTTATAGGAAATAGGTGGGATACTCCATAAAATATTATGTTACACTCTCGTGGTAGAACCTGTGATCTAGGGACATATGCAGTATTTATATTGACTTTAACAGGTGTGAAACAAGGACACTATCTTTGGCCATGGCTTTGGCTTAGAAAACACTAGGACATCTTAAAGTCACTGCTGTCATTCCCTGCTTTATACTCCATTGCAACTTTATGTTATAGTGTGAGATATAAAAAGATTAAACATTTTTTTTGAACACGCAAGACTAAATCGAAAATGAAGGACAATGTGTCTCCCTTAACTGCAGGAAAAAATCCTTACTTTTTATCAGTTTAAATGAAACCCTCTTCATGAACCAAATACTTCATACCTAATGCATATTTTCAGCATTAACTCAGCAGGCAAAAGATGGAAAGCTGTGTTGTATCCTGCTGAAGGATACATTGGAGGAGAATAAGCAATAGAGAATTTATCTACTTCAATATTTGTGGTGTCTTTGAAGTGTTAATGATATTGGAAAAGTTTATATGTTAGGTTAATGCCTGCTCTGTGAGCTTGTGAGAGAGATTGCAAGAAAGCTATGAATAATTTGCAGATTATTTTTTTCCCCCGTATCAAAACCACTAAGGTGGTCCAAGCTGAGATATCACTTTATCTTGACCACATTTTGACTGAGGCTTCACTCAAAATGTTTTAATGAAGAGAAAGATGTTTTTGATAGGTGCTTCCCAGTTAATTAAGTTGAAGTTAAATTTATGGGGGCATATCAGTACTTTTGGTATGTGTAATCTCTCAAAAATACTATCTTTGAAAAGATAATGACTAAGTCAAGAAGAAACCCATAAACCTTGAAATTATGAGCAGATACAGCTGTAGTAGTGTACTGCTCTTGCTGGATCCCAACTACCCCCACAAGTGGTGGGAAAAACACAGATATGTATGGTAACTTTTAAGGAAAAAGTGTTTATAGGGGGCAAGGAAAGTAGCTGTAAGGTCGAGGCTGAGGGGTGGAAGGTTTCTTAGAAACACAGGAATTAAAGGAATAGCTGTAGGCATATATCCATACTGGTACAGAGGCATAGCCAAAGCACCGAGGTATAGGAGGGGAGGGCAAGATGAAAATACCATATTTAATTTCTCTCTTTACCTTACAAACTGGCAGTGTGCTGTGGGACAATTCGTTTCTGATGAGCTGTCACCATCTAAAGCATATAGGAAGCCTGGAGTGGATAAAACAGTTGGCACAGGGGAGATGGAAGTGACATTGTTTGTCTCTCTGATTTCTTTAGCCATCATACAGAATTCTGTAGGTGGGGAAGGAAAAAAGCCCAGATGGGACTCTCCTCAGTCCCCACATGCCCCTCCATGCCCCTGGGAAATCTCAGGAGACTCCTTCAGCTTCTCTCACAAGCTGTTAGTAGAGGAAAAGAAGGTTTTCCATCATTGCGGAGCATCTCAAGTGATTGGCTTGGAAAGGCTTTTTTTTTTTTTTTTTTCCCCTGTGGGGAAGAGAGATTGACATGTAGCAGTACAGAGAGAAGAGGCACAGAAAAGAAGTACAGTAAGCAATTTTGTTGTAGTAGCTCTTGGTTAAAGAGGTAGAAGGAGGCTTTAGAGTATGTGCATTTTGAGGGAAGCTGCTCATGGGCTGTATGATCTTGCTGCCAGGCCAATGGTGAGCTGACTTGTTTGCAGCCATGAGGGAAGGACATTGGCATTACCCTTTGCGGCTGGCTGGTCAGCTGTCTGAAACAAGTTAGTAGCTTTTGGACAGTTTCCACTGAACTAGTAAAACTTCCTTTAAAAAGAATCCCTGCATCTGGCACTGTTTAGGAAAATAGTCAGCAGCCTAATTGGGGAAGCAAAAGCCTATCTCAACACAGAGGTTAAAATCCCTAAAAGTTAGAGTTTGATATGTTACACCATTTAAAAAAAGTCAGCCTGTGTTTTTGAAGGCAGGGGTTTTTGTGAATGGGAAAGGGAGAGGGAGAAGCTGGTGGCTCTGGAGGCTGGAGCCTCCAAGGTCTCTGCTGGACCCAAAACTCCTGCTGAGATGAGCAGGACTTGTCTTTGTGCAGGCAACAAGTATGGGGTTGGTCTTTGTGGTGGGGGAAGAACAACATCGGCACAAGGATCATCATTTTGAGGTGTGATTGTCATGCCGTGGCTGTAACTGCTGATGTGCCAGGACGTGTCTGAAATGCAAAGACTCTTTTCCAGATCTGGACCTGGATGTCCACAGAGGAAAGTCCTGCTGAGCCAGCTGCTCTGGAGTGAGCCAGGAGTAGGTAGTGCCAGCCAGCAGGACAGTATGTGTGGCAGCTCTGCCTGCATCCTGAGGAACATGAGCAATCTGGTGTTTGTCACAGGTCTTAAAACTAAAACTGAGTGTATATAAAGAACACTGCTGCAAGCGAGCAGGATTTTTATAGCGGTTTCCAGGAATGAAATCAAACCTAAACTGCAAGGGAAATATTCTCTGCCATATTCAAAGTTTGTGTACAGAACTTTTCAAATAAATGCTCTGTAAAAATGATTTAATTCTGCAGTGACTATGAAATTTTGCAAACACACCATTTCACTTTACTCCTTAAATAAATTTGATTAGTAACAGCTGCAACTCCTCAAGCCCCCCAGATTTTATTTTCTCAATAGAAAAGAACTGAAAAAATCCTCAAATTATTGTAAATGAAGGTTTTGCTTGTACTTTAAGCTAAAATGTGCTTAACAACATCCCAGCAGTAATTAGGTGGACACACTCCTGCTTGGAGAGGCTGCAGTGAACTGCATTTAGTTCAAACAGCCTTTTCAGGAGCACTTTGTATTAGTTGCTGCTTGCTGAACAACTACTAAAATCTAACTAAATTACAAATGGTGGTGCTTGGTGGCAGGCTGTTTGAGCCCCAGAGCAGGCTGGCGTATCTGCATGGTCAGTTAGCCCCCCACCCCACACAGACTAGACGTACTTGCCCCCTCCCACACACACACACATACATCACATATGTTTTCTGATGGTAGTGTTTGTTTGCCACCCATGTTTGTGTTGATAGTTCACGGTGCAGTGCTCTATGGGACAAGACAGCGTTCAGATGCTGAGGAGATGGGTTATCTTTCCCACCTGCTCCTCCGTCATGTGGAAAATGCACCCGATTAATGGAGCAAGGATGTGCTATGCCAGTCGTGCTTGTACTGTTGGCTTCCCCTCAAAGATGCCATATTTCACTTTACAGCACAGTGTGTTGCAGAATTTCGTCTTCAATAAGAGGACAGACTTCCCTGTCCCCAGTTCTGCCATATACCACTGCTGCTGCCAGCGCTGGGTGAATTTCTGCATGTGTGACTGCAGCCTAGTGCTCCACAGTCCTCGATATGAGCAAGGGCTGCAGGCATACTCTCCTCTACAGCTCTGCTAATGAGCTTGTCTGCTAATTAAATAGAAAGACAAAGTTGGCAAGGTCTTCGATATTTATTCTCAGTGTGGCCCCTTTGACTTGTTTAGAGTTTCAGGGTGGTCTTGAGGGAAGAGATTTGGTAAGCAATTGCTGAGTTTGTATTATGCTTAATCAACATTGAAATAAAGTTTGTAAAATACTTTTCCTCATAAGCCAGATAATGCAATGTATTTTTTAAAAAGTAAAGCTTATCCCAGACCAAACTTAAAATTTAGAAGTGAAAAAAAAAGCCATGTGGGAAAGTCCTTTGAAATTTATTAACGTTTTCCTATGTGCCACACGTGTTCAGTGACATCCATGATGAATGACAGTCAGAGGTTAAATAGCATTTATTACACACTTTTGACCATCTTACTTGCACTTTGCTTACTAATTCTTGCTCAAGATGACTTTAACCATTCCAGCCTTCTTGAACAGCTTCAGGCAGCTGACATTTTCTTAAAGAGAAAAAACAAAAACAAACCAAAAACAAACCTACACATCAAAAAACCCATCCCAGGATAGGAAGGTTGCCTTTTTCCCCAGCAAATGATCAGTATCCTATCTAGAAGTACATTTATCAAGGGTAAAACACATTTTTTTGCTGAGGTAGGAAATAAGGTAAAGTGAGAAGCAGATGGCTGGACCCCCAGGTGATTTGTTGTCTGCTCACTCACTGCTCCCTATCAAGCATCAGTGCTCTACAGTACGCAGAGCAGGAGATTTCCATACCTCCAAGGAGAAGCATGCTGCTTGCCTCCTAGTTGTGTGATTTGCATAGGTACCAGAATGTAAAGCATTAATGCATGTAAAAAAACCTAGACTGGTCATTCTGAGATTTATAATTTTAAATTAGTTAGTTTTTTCCTTCCTTCCCCTCTCTATCCACCTCTGTAGATAGATACTAGGTAGATAAAGTACTAAAGTTGGATATTCACAAAAATATGTGAAAAATGTTACAAAACTATAAGACAGTTTAAATATGTGAAATACTGCAAGCATTCAGTAATGCTGCTTCTGTTGGTGAATCTTCTCTAGAGGTTTGTTCATGATTGTTGCTAAAAATGGGATACCATGGTAGGTACACTTCTGGTCAGTAGCCAGTGTGTCCATTCCAATGTTCTGATGATGTAGAGAGTTTCAGACATATGCCTTGGTCTGCTGTTCAGCAGAAAGGTTGCTGGTAGACGTCTGTATGCAGACTGAATGAAAAAATTTAATGTTACAACTTCCACTATTTGCAGGGGTCAGGTCAACAAAATACTAAAGGAGACGTTGCAATAACCATATGCTACCCTGGTGATGAAGTAATTTTCACAGGCTTTGCAGAGCGATTCTTGACTTCCCACGGTTACTTCGTAGTGCTAATTTCAAGCCCAGGAATTAAAAGGACTGCAGGTATCCAGTAGTACCTGAGAGGGTAGATCTCTTTGTAACTTTTTGGCAATCCTCATAAGTGTTGTTGAATGTATGGCGACCATCAGGCTAGATGCTTGTTTCAGCCACACTCACTAGATGGAAACAAGTCCTGCTTATGTTCTTGCCTTCTGTATGAGAAAACTGTGGGTTCAGAAATTGGCATTAGGAACAGATTATATTAAGAGAGATTATGAAAATCAGCAGACATTAATATTTCCGTTCAGGTGAATGGTGTTGAATATAGATGTATGTTGTATAGGATGATCTCTCTAATTATTTCTTGGTAGTTCATTAATATTCAGTATGTATAAGAACTGATCTAGACATTGTAAAGTAAAATGGAAATATGTCTAAATATTTTTTCTTTGTACAATTATGTAGAAGAGGAATGTGAGTTAATTATTGGAGACCTATTTACAGGCTGTACATGAGAGAGCTGGACTGGCAGGGAAAGCACTGTAGGTAGAGTTATTTTCATTCTGATCCCTTCTATGATTCATGACTTGGTGCTAACCACTAAATATATTGCCTATTCTTTTCAAAATGGAAAAAAAAAGTCTGTATAGGGACATGAAGTGGTGTAATATTAATTGTCTACTTTGTATGTTTAGTGGAAATACTGTATTAAGTACAATTTTATTATTCTGCTAACAATAAAGATTAATGCTAAAGGGAATGTCATACTGGAGATGCATTTGATAATTTTCCCTCTCTTACAAATAAAGAGGTTTTAATGTTTTATTTTCTCCAGGGGTTTGCTCTTATAGTTTACCTTTGTTTGCATTTGTGAGGACTTAAGGGAGATGTCATGACTTTCAGAACTACTGAATATTCAAGACTTCCTGGTGCAGTCGGTGGCACTGGAAGGTGTAGCACAGTTTCAAAGGGAATGCCATGGGTCTGTACTTTTTGCTTACAAGAATAGGCAGCCCAGGTCTTTGCTTTGACCAGATCCTGCGACCTGTGTTGGTGCGAAAACTCCATGGACCATTGGCATCAGGTAGGATTAGCCCAGCTGGTGCAGCCATTCCAGCCCACTTGCCCCTCACCTGCTCTGCTGGCTTGGGCTGAACAAGTTCACCTCAGTCTGCAACAAAAAGTGGTACTCCAGAAGCTTGTTTTTATCAGTGGTTTGAATTTCTGAACCTGGGTCTGACAAGTGGCAATGAAATATGTCACTGAGTCTTTACTAACACTCGTAGAAGAGTGCTATTTTTCTGGAGTCTCTGGAAATACAAAGAGATTGCCAAGTTCCACTTATCAGGCCTTCAAAATGATGAAATAGGGATGCTTGTAACATGTGCTGAGGGACCAAAGAGTTCTCTTACTCCTGGAAATTATACTCTGCTCTCATGAGGCCCCACCTGGAGTACTGTGTCCAGTTCTGGAGCCCCCAACACATGAAAGACATGGACCTGTTAGAATGAGTCCAGAGGAGGCCACGAGGATGACCCAAGGACTGGAGCACCTCTCCTCTGAGGACAGGCTGAAAGAGTTGGGGCTGTTCAGCCTTGAAAAGAGAAGGCTCTGGGGAGGTCTTATAGCGGCCTTCCAGTACCTGAAGGAGACGTATAAGAAAGCCAGAGAGGGACTTTTTACAAAGGCGGGTAGTGATAGAACATAGGGAAATGGCTTTAAGCTGGAAGAGGGTAGGTTTAGATTAGATACTAGGAAGAAATTCTTCCCTGTGAGGGTGGTGAGACACTGGAACAGGTTGCCCAGAGAAGCTGTGGCTGCCCCCTCCCTGGAAGTGTTCAAGGCCAGGTTGGATGAGGCTTTGAGCAACCTGCTCTAGTGGGGGTTGTCCATGCTGATGGTAGGGGGGTTGGAACTAGATGGTCTTTAAGGTCCCTTCCAACCCAAACCATTCTATGATTCTATGAAATTAATTTAGTATCGTGATTCCAGAAGCCAGAGCATCAAAGAAAATACCCAGTGTTACATAGCCTTGTGATAGAAATTGGAGGAGTTTGCAACACTGGCACACAGGAAAACTTTTCTTTAAACGGACATAAATGCATTGTATTAGCTGGCAAGTGATCTTCTGGTTGTCTTCAAAAAGGTGTATGTTTTTGTCAGCTACCACTTAATACAAAAGATGACTTGATGAATAAAGATGTACAAAGTTTATAAATTTCAGTGTTACTCTTCATTCATTTTCAGGGGTGTCAGAGTAAACAAGGAGACATTCCCTGTGAGCAGACAGTGCGTGAAGCTAATGGTTTGTCTTCAGACTCCAGGCCTACTTCACAATGGGTTTCTTGCAAATCAGTAGTTGGATTTAAATCATGTTTCAAACAGCTTTATTCATAGACTATGCATCTGGAAAGCAAGGTCAGTGTAGAGTCCATCCTGCAGTTATTAAAGCAGGTGGTTGAAAAATGCAAGCAAATATTTGCATCTGATTTGCATTTTTAAATACAAAATAATTTTTTAAAAGCATCTCAAGTTCTGTGGGTCTTTTAGACTACAGGTATGTATTTCAGGGAGGAAACTAAGAATAACTTTAAGGATTCAGGAGTGCTAGGACTGCATAAGAGGAAAACTGGGAAGAGCAGAACCTTGGGAAATAGTTTTTTAGAACTTGTGAATAATATGAAGAGCAATGACATTGCAGTTTGATTCTTGAACTTTATACAATAGATTTAGGCTGTCATTGGCAATCAGACTGTCACTGGGAAGAGAAATGCAGTGAACCCTTTTTTTAAAAAAAAGAACAGTTTTCAGAACTTGTATCTGACTGTCAATCCTATTTTATTTGGAAGTAGGAGCCAAAGCCACTGAATCAGGGCTGACTAAGAAAAAAAATATAACAAGTGAAGGTTGCTCTGAATAGGATGAGGGTAGTTCCACAGTCATCAGCACATCTAGCAATGACCCTATTTAAAAAATCAGCTAAAGAGCTGGGACTTGGTCCAGTAAATTTGCAGCAAGTACATTCACTGTCTGGTGAATGGATTTGCAGCAGCCCTGTGCCTGCACCGCTCTTGTAGAGCAAATTGTCAAGGAATAGCATTTTTAACCCCCTGTATGTTGGCACTGGAGTGGAGAAACAGGAATATCGTCATCATGGCTCAGTGTGCAGAGGCTTACCAACTGGCCCTTGGTGATTTTGTACAGAAGCCCTATGGCTTTGTCAGCACAGATCTCTGCCAGGGTGAATAAACTCTGCTTTTAGGGTCTTGGAATAAACTCACTCTCCTGTTTGATGTAGACTCACTGTTCTTTTACCTTATCAATATAGATGAAGTTTGCACAAAGGAATTGAACTCATTTACTTGTGTACTTCTGCACTGAAAGTGCAAAGTAGTATAAAAACTCTAAACAGAAATATTTTCTGGTGATGTTCACAAATTAATGAGATAGGCTTATGGATGTTAGGGTTATTAACATTTTGCACCAGATTTCAAAAATGGGATATAGCCTCCAGGTAAAGTAGATATGTTAAATTTATGCTAAGTGGCATCTCTCTTCCTCACAGAAAGAACAAATATTTGATAAGTGCTTGTCATGAAAAAACCCTACTTCTTCAGTTCATGTAGAAACCATATTTGCATCCAACCATTGTAGTGTATGAATGCTTTTAAAATAAAGTCAGTTAGCGAGAATGAGTTTCCTACTGGAATTCACAGTGGTTGGAAGATACTATTCCACCCAGTCTCATGTAGCTAATTTGCAGCTCCTTGAATCAGCTTGCTTTAGGGAAGTAGCAATACTGTTATTTTCAGGGTTTGAAAGGAGTGGGTGAAGCTATAGACCCTGACTGCAGACTCTATAGAAGAAAGTTCCCATTGCCTTTGAGAGCTTGTAAGATCCTCAAGAGTGGCAGAAACCTGTGGGAATCCTGCACATGACATGGTGAGCCTTTAAAGCAGCTCTCAGTTAGAAGAGCCTGGCTTGGGGATGTCCTGGGGAAGGGTGCGTGAAAACATGTCACAGCCAGGAAGCAGCTGTACAGTAATCCTGGAAATTGATAGGACGCAAAGACACATTGTTCACAGCTTCTTTCCCTTCGTTATTTCCCTTACAGTGTTGTTTTGGGAAGCACTAGTAAAGGACATAACCTGGCAGCTCTGTGCCAACGTCAGACGACTGCCTTTCTGAAAAAGTCTTGTTGCAGCTCAGTGACAGAGATCTGTGTCCAGTTTACCCTTAGAGCTGGGATGGCAGTGCTGAAAGGGTCTGAACCAAAAAAACTTCTCCTATGAGCTGGCCAAAACAGGGCTGTTCATGGTTGCAGTTCAAAAGCAGAAATAGTTCTTTATCATGAAACAAGAAGGGATAAGGAAATATTTCTCAGCTTTGTTCTTTTTTTCAACTCCCTTTAATTTTAGATCATGTTTTTAATTTTTGTTCCTCATCGTACATAAAACATACTAAACTGACAGACTTAATCTGAAAACTAATTACAGTAGACCTCAGCATTTTTGCATGCCTTATGGAGTACAACACCTGCACTCCACAGGACTGAATTCTCCATTGATAGGGCTGGATCTGTTTTCTACCAGAGTAAACAAAGACTCTAGACATGGCTGGCTGGAAACAGTGGGAGGAGTCACCCCACATCAGGCAGTTTTTTGTACTAGCTTTATCCTTATCAGAGATTTCAACAACATTTACTTCAGAAGTGTACTTTTATTTTATTTGTTCAGTGAGCTCTTGTAGTCGAAAAACATCTCAAATAGCTTTTGTCTGAAAGGAGCAAGGGAAACAAACACAGATGTGTACAGATATCATATGGGCAGCTGGAAAGGAATTAGAGGAACTTGCACACCCACACCACTGCTGGCAGGATTGAGGTGGGAAGTGGGTTTGTGTGTGAAGGAACAGTCCAATGCTTGTCCAAGTCCTGCAGTATTACTGCCTCAGCTAAATTTTTAACTAACAGGAACAAGGGAGGTGAAATATCCTGTGCTCTTACTTGAAATACCTTTGCTGTTTTCATTGTTTCCTGTAGTAGTGCACAGGATATCCAGCTGATTAGCCACAGCAGGGTATGTGATCTTCAGAACATCTAAGGGAACCTTCTAGGATGTAATTTCTTGCTGAACCTGCAGAAGAAACTTCTACAACTTACCAGCAATTGTAAATATTACTCCTACGTATAAGTATTTTGGAGAACCTGAGTGCAGATGACAATGTCAAAGATATAGTCAGCTAGGATAAAGTCTTACCATTTTTTTTGCCAGCCAAATGTTTTCAGGTCTCTTCTTTCCTCTGTCTCTTTTATCTTCTCATGTCTTCTTTCCTCGATATCACCAGGTCCTTGTTCTCCAGGACATAGATAGGTAAAACTCATTATCTACAACTGTGCTTTAATTAAAGTGCATTGATCCCTGTATGAATGATCTTATTCTGAAGTGGCCTTACCTCAGCTTTACTCTTCATGCTTTGGAAGATTGGTATGTTTTAAGAATTAACTTTGAATTCACATCTTTCTTCAATTGTCTTGACTTTCCTCAGAATCTCAGTATTCATATTTCAAGTCTTTCTCCTTTGTCCTCTGAAAGGGAGCTGCCTTTCTCTCTACATTTTGATTGCAGTGGTGCCTGGTCCTCCGTATTCATCTTTCTTTGCTTAGTTTCTGACTCTTTACTTCTTGTTTGTTTGCCTTGGTCTTTCAGTACATGACAACATCTTGGCAGGTCTGGTCTTCAGGCTCTTTGATGCCTTGTACCTGTAGTATTTGAGGAAAACCTGAATCACCTGAAATTTAGGAGATCCCTGAGAAGCAGAAAACATTGTATCTGCTGATCCCCACATTATATTAATAAACATACTTTTTTTGTAAATATTGAGCCTGGCATAGAGATGACACATTTATGCAATTGTGAAGAAAACATGGATGGAATTCAGGATTTGGGCTGGAGTTCCAATTGCAGCAAGTTTTTAATTTTTCCCCAGACAAAAGCAACTATTGCTAACTCAACCAAAAATTTAATGTTATATTGAAGGAAAAGGCTTGCGTTCATTGTTCTGTATCATTGAAAATACTTTAACCAATAAATAACCTGCTAATATGAACAGAATCACCATTAGCAGAGCTGTGGTAGTTACATCATTTTTAATAATGCCTGTTGTTGCAGCAGCCGAAAGTGTTAGCTATAGTGTGTGTTTGGAAATGAGCATCAGAGGAACCAGTCATCTGCAGGTCTGTTTACGTCAGTACCTGCAAAACTTGTACCTTTTTGATTTTTTTTTAGGTTATTAAGTTTTACGTACAAAATCAGCAGAAATATCCACCAACACATCTCCATCTTAAAAGAATGGGTGCTTTCCTGTTCTTCATCTTAATAAAAAATGGATGCTTTCGTGTTGGCGTCAGACTGAGTGTGAACTTCATGGCAAGAGAGAAATACTTGCTCTTGTGAGGTCAGTGGAAAAACTCTCACTAACTATGATTTTGTTCCAGGTTCTTGTCAGACTGTTCTGAACATGTGTGGATTTATCTGAGGTGCTTTTCATTAGTTCCTGCCAGAGCAGTCATGCTCTCAGCCCTCTGAACTAGTAGCAGTCAGAGCTGCCTCTGCTGCAGATCCATCTCTTCTTGCTGGTGTCCAAATCAAGGCTGCTTTCTCTCCTGTTCTGAAACCTTCTGAAATTCAGGAGAAGTACTAGTGCACACGTTGTGGATGTGTATATCTTCAGAGCAGTATACAACTGCTTGCCAGTTCGGAAAGCCTGTAGTCAATTAAGCATTTTTATGTTAACTGGTGCATACGTAGCCTGCAGTTTGTTCTGTCAATTTTAATGGTGGACAAAGGTGAAAGCAGAGGTGGAGGCAACCCTTTGTTTTAAAATAATTTCTCAAAAGAGAAAGAGATATGGAAGATCAGAAAAACGGGAAGAGTCAGTACACCTTTCATGCCCTAGGTTTAGCTTGCAAGTGGATCCCAGAAGCAGTCTGGCTGGAGTCCCTGATTACAGGGGTTGTTTCAGTACATTAACAAGGAGTGTATCCAAGATACAGTTGCTCAGGTCTGCCCAGAAAAAAAATAACGAGCACACCCTCTGGTACTCTTTTACTTGCACGATTTACAGCTGGCACATACTCAAACCTGTCATCACCTTCACTGCCTTTGAAAGAGTGTTTTGCTAAAAGGTGAAGCCATATGCTTTTCTCCTTGTTTCATCTGCAGAACTTTTTATAATCTTCAGGTAAATAAAAATGCCACTTAGGCTCCAAAAGGTCTCTAGTCACAATGCTGGAATTCATGGAAACACAGATTTATTAGCTTGTTTTAATATGTTGATTGCTCATC
This sequence comes from Caprimulgus europaeus, assembly GCA_907165065.1. The sequence goes on from OU015527.1 coordinate 21,119,542, forward strand.
ACAAGCAGCGTCAACAAATGTGAGTGCAGAAAACCTTGAGAAGGGAATCTTGTAACTGTATAACTGAACTTCTTAAGAAGCAAAGAATTAAGTTCAAACCTGTCAGAAAAAAAAAAAGAAAAGTGAAATTAAGGTATTCTGAAAGTTCCTTGACTTGGGAAATGCCACAACCTTTGTGTGTGCAATTCTTGAAAAATAAAATTCTTATACTTGAACTTACATGTTGTTCCTAGTCATTTGTAAACCAGGCTTTCCAGTTCACTAGGCAAAGAGAAAAATAGCAAATAAATTGGAGTGTGAGGGTGATAGACAATGTGCATTATATTCATTATTTATTATTTCAAAAGGGAAGGCCCCCAAAGCTGGCTTAGCAAAACAGCATGTTATTAAGCACTGCAAAGACTAAAAATGTGTGCTTTTTAATGAGAACCGTGGATGTTAGATGTCCACTGAATTATAGTAAAAAGCATGTTGTACCTCATTTCACTCTCACAGCAGAGGAAGTTGGGAATTGTGACACCGAATCCAGTACTATTGTTGAATATGAGTCAACCTGGTGGCAGTTAGTTAAGAATCTTATTTCAGCCAGAACCTAACATGGAGTTTTCTTGCAGAGCAGAATTTAAACAGCAAGAGTTCCTGCATAGTTTTTACTACTGCTAGCATGGTATTCTTTGCTGGGACTAGCAGGATGCATATTTTTCAGTAAATTGAAGCTTAAAGTACTTTGTTTTGTTCCATTGAAAGGAGCACCATGTGGGTGAAAAAATGTCTGTGAGGCCTGAGGTTGTCCTCAGAGCCTTCAGAAGTGCTGTCTGCAGTCTTCCAGCCTAGGGTCTGCTCTCATTTTTGAATGCCCTTTTGGTGGTTGAATGGATTTCATGAAATCTGGCAGAGTGAAATAACTCATGAAAGCACTAATTTAGTAATGGGGGTTACAGAAAGCAAAAAAAAATGTGAACAAGGGCGGGATGCAGCTATGCAGGAGAATTCCCATGTGGATAAATCAGTTTTCTTTAAGCCTCACAGAACTTAGGGCTTTTTCCTGTCCTAGATAGCAGCAAGTGTGCTAGATTTACTACAGTGTTTAAATCTGTAATGACAATAATGTGTTAATTACAGGCAGACAAAAATGTGTGGGTGGACTGTCGTTGTCAGTATATAATCATTAACCCTTTCCTGTGTCCATGGCAATCTCATTTTTAGCAGTTACTTCAACTATATTTTTAGTACGCCATCTTGTATGATTTATTCATTCAGAACATCATGGCTTTCAAATGAAATCTCTCTGCAGTTGTTTCTTTTCTTCTCAGTTGGACACCTTGTTTTTATAACTGATAGATGGAATTACTGCGTCATCTGGTTTCCCTTCCAACAACTTAAGGTTTTTTAGACTAAGCTAATTCAAATTAATTAGTAATTTGCTTCAGCAAGGCTAGCATGTAATTCAAGCTTTCGTTTATTGCTGGGATTTTTCTCACTGTACCCTGCACTTGCCCCTCAGCCCCACATCTGTGCAAGTGTTCACAGAGATATTCAGCCTTCAGCCCACATGGCACAAAACCATTTGTTGACCTTCAAACACTGTCATCTTTTAGTAAGACTGTGGTGGTTTCACCAGGACAGAGCTCTATACAGAACTTTTGAAGCAGGGATGAGAGAACCAAATTTTTGTGCTACTGTCAGTGTAGCTTGTTTTAATTCTTGTAGTTTACACTAAAAACTCTGACACTGACTCAATTTCACTAGTGGAAATCTATTTTCAAAGAGTTTTTGGCCTCAGTTTAGAGACAGAGCAATAAACTGTAGCCCAAGGGCTAAGAGAGATTAAAATTAAGTAGGGAAAAGGGAGAATTGTGCCAGCTAGGAAAAGGGGGAATTTCCAGGGAACAATAACATTGCCATACACTCTCCTAGCATCCTTTATTTGATTATCTTGAAGCGCATTACAGGAATTAATGGAGTTTTGTAACATCCTTGTGAGGCAGGTACTGCATTACAACACTGATTTTCAGATGAATTAACAAAAGGCCTTGTGCTATCCTGGGACTTTCAGCAAAGTTGTAAATTTTATGAAGAGAGAATTGGGAAGGGGTAGCAAAGATGATATAACGTACTGTGGACTAGTATCTACTGGTGAACCACCCATAAGGTGGTCAGCCTTGATTTGGCATAGCTGCCTGGTATTCTCCTCCTGGAAAAAACTGGCTTTGAATGTTAAGAGGAGGATGTTAAAGAATCCCACCCCCCAAAAAAACAGCTTTGGAGACTTGGTATTTCAGTTGGCTACTAGCTTGCCACTTTGAACAGCCACTCTAGTCCTGCTCTGCCTTTCCTTTCTGTCTTTCTACTTTATTTTGTTTCTCTTCTTGCCCCTTCAGTGCAATTCAAATAAGCCAGCAGTGGCTTAACTGTCTCTGCTAACACAGGGTTTGACTCAACCGTCTAAAGGGAATTTCTCATCTCTCATTTATTTGCCTGTGATTTATTCTTTGGGGAGACAAGGCTGGGAACTAGGAAAAATCGTACATTTCCCAACCTTTAAAAAATAAGCTGCAAGACCACCAGTTGGTGACAGCTTTATGTCTCCTGTGTTTGCCCTTACTGGAGAGCTGAACTAGTGAGGGGAAAATGCTCCACTTACACCTCATCATGAAGAGCAGGCGTGAGTTGCACTGTGACTAAGTGCTTGATCCCTGCATGCCAAAATGCATACCTTCTAATTGACATGAAAGCAGCTTCTGGCTTGGTATTTAGGATGTAACACAGCTCCTAGTGCAGGCTTGGTTTCCAGAATAAAGCACATTCTTTTCTACCATGCATGTTAATGCATTTTCCTTCTTCCTTCTCCTAATAACCCATGAGATTTGAACTTGGAGTCAGCAAAGTACAGGCTTTGTGAAGCACAAAGGAACACCAGGTTTTTATCACACCATGCCATTATAAAGAGCTGTTCAACCATTCAGTTACTGCTTGTATTGTGCAGCTGTTATTCTACTGCTGAGAACATCTTGCTGTCAACACTAAAGTAGTACCTGCAGAAAACACTGGCACAGTGAGCTTTTCAGGAGGAGCTGGGCTTGGGGATTTGCCAGACCCCTGCATGAAGAGCCGAGGTATTTTCTCCCCCTGCTCCTTTCATGTTTGAAAATCCTTGTAAATAAGTAACAAAATTCTGTCCGCTCTCCAGCATCTCTTCCGGGATTTTTGCACAATGATGTCTTCCAATGAGATGAAGGTCGTTGTTTCTTGTCCCACCCCTCCAAAACTGACAGTGGGGCTGCGATGGGTGACACAGCACTGTGCCGCCCAGGTCCCTGGTTGGGGGGATGTGGCTCTCTCACATAATGGCCCTTTCTTTGCTGAGCTGGTGGTCAGTATCTGGTCAGCCTCATCTATTTAAAGCCAGCCAAGCAGGGATCCCAGTGCTGGTGGAGATGGTGCTTTGTTTGCTTACAAGTTAACAGGAAATTCAACTGTTACCAATTAAGCACAAATAACTTTGTGAGGAGAGGGTGAAAGAAGTGTCTGAAATCCACAGAAAGGGAGCGGGAGGTCAGAGATAAGCTCAGCTTCATTCAGCTTCCAGGGCTAAATTTGGCTTTGTGCAACTTGGGGTACAGTTTCCCACTGTGGCTTAGGGCTGAAATTCTTCTGAGCAATTAATGCAGATGGCTATATTTTTAGCCTGGCATCCTAAAGAAACAAGACTTGTGTGATCGTATTGTCTGTGTATTGGCTGCAAGGTAGTGGTTTTTCAAGATTCTTCTTGAAACCGGGTGAGCAAGGAGGAAGAGTCTGGCTTCAGAGAGAAGCAGGGCATGTGGGAAGCTCTGTCCTTTTAAAGACATCAGCATCAGGACACAAATTCATTAACAACCAGGCTTCACTGGTTCCAGTGCTTGTTTAGTAGTAACGTTTCCATATAAATAAACAGTAAGTTCCTACGGTAGGTCGTGTGAGGCTGAATTTGGTATGTTGCGTTTCACTGTGCCCGACACATCCTATAAAATAAACTATCAGACTAGCTAGTGCAGAATATTAATTTTGTACAGTCTGACTTGCTGGTTACACTGCCGTTGACTTTATTAAATTAAATGCCAGTTTTATCTGCCTAGATTTTTCAGGATCCAGACCCACAGTTTGCATATTTATAACAGTTTGAAGGTATAACAGTGCACTGCTCCTAATCTTTGCCATATGGAATACTAACCTTGTGCATCTTGTGCGGGAGATGGAACCCTACTAAAATAAGTCAGTACTAGAAAAAAAAAATGCATGGAAAAATGCATGGAAATCAATGAATGACTGTGCAAGCAGCACCAATGTGTTGAATAACAGCAAGGCAGGCTAGTAAGTGATATATGAATGTCAAGTATCTATTGTATGTACTGAGGGCTTTAAATGTTCTCATCTTAAAAATTTGTGCTTTGTTTGTTGCTTTTTCATTTTTTGGTTGTTTTTGAGAGGAAGAACGCTGAAAGCACATCTGTATTTCTGACTGGATCCTTTAAATCCCATGGGAATCTTTCCACTGATTCTACTGAAATCTGAACTGATCTCTCATTTCCAAAATTAAGCTGATCTTTCTGTTGCTTTGTAATGGTGTAGAAAACATTTATAAACCCTTGAAAGTACAATTTCAGGCTGTAAAATGGAGTATTGTAGATCCTCTTCTCATGTGGAATTGATTTGATGTCTGGGACTGCCAAGTTCCAGTCCGATACAAATTGCAACAGCTGAGTTACAGTTTTTAAATCAACCCTGAAGATGAGGGATTTAAAATAGTTTCATGGGAAGGATATTTATCTTTGCAGCTGTATGAAAATAGAGGTCTATTCCATTTAGATTTATCTACCCAACTCCCATGAGGCAAGTTAGGTATGTGTTGCACTGGACTTTATGTCCTTGCACCCTCTTATTCCTTGCAGGTTCCCTTCCCATTGTCTGTGCTTCTCCCCCAACTCTATCCATGCCATCTTGCTCTTCTTCTATTCCATCTTGAGGCTCAGAAGTCTTTAGCCCTCCTTGTGGGCCATTTGTCAAGTCACCTCCAATGCAGCCACTCACTGAGGCATACAATGGTGCTCTGCAGGAGGACTTTTCCTGTGCTTTTGTAACAAGTCCCTGTGCTGCAGGCAACAGACACAATTACTATATAAATCAAACCACACATGGAGATGCACAGGGAGCTGCGCCCAGACTCCAAATCCTTAATCTCTGAAACATAAGGACAATTCTCATGCATAGGCAAAATTCTCTTGGCTCAGTAAGTCTCCAGGTTTTTTTAGTTGGATCTCAGAAGAGTGATATTGTTGTTTGGTGGACCACCTGCCTTCCCACCCAGGATCTAAAAGAGAGTGTCCCTGTCATTTATGATTAAAATGCATCTATGAGATGACTACAGTGATTGCTGACATGGAAGAGTGCATTTAATAAAGTATTTAATGTATTTTAATGTGTTTAGATGGCTTGTGACCAGAGAGGTGCTGACAGAATTGTCTTTTCATCCAGTAGTGACCCATGGGACACACACTGTGAACCTGCGTTTGGATGTAGCCACAGTATTGGGACCTGCAGTCTTCCTGCCAGCCAGCTGCTGGGAGTGCAGCATCATTGCCTCCTTTAATACATGGCATCAGTCAATACGCAGAAGACCTCCTTGTGTCCTTCCTTCTCCTTCAGTTATTTTTGTAAGATTAAAAGGTTGATGAGTTAGTAAAAGAACTAAATAACACACACCCTTGAGACCGACCCAATTTCCAAGCACGGACTCGAAATTAAAATGAGTGTAATACACAATGGTAGCTTTAACGATGTGTTTTCTTACTCTTAGTTCCTTCCATCCAGCTGATGTCCTTCTCTTATTTCCATTTGCTTATGAATCGCCTTTGAATCTTTTCCCTTTCTTCTCCCTTTACCTGTAATTGCCTTTCTTCATTTCTAAAGATGCCTTTACACATACCTGCATCTGTTCCCTTGCCTCACTGTCTTTTTATAGCTAGATAACTTTGGAAATGTCCTTCTCATATTTGTATTTTTCTCTCCATCTCCCATTTGCCAATCATTTCTCTTCCACTATGCCCAGATGCCACAACAGCTCTCCCTCCCTTACCTGCTTCGCCTGTTTGAACCTCCAGCTTCCCAGTTTTCACCTTCTTTGTTCTCTGCTTTCCAGTGCCTGTACTCAGGTCCGTTCCCTTTTTTTCCCACTGCAGCCTTGCTCTTCCTCATGTCTTTTCCAGGTTCTTCCATCCACTGTGTGTAAATGTATCTGTACCTTCAGCCACTTCTGTTCTTTAGCGTGGGAAATCTTTGTAGGAATCTGAGAGTAGGATTTAATCTCAAGTATAAAATAAATTTTGGAGGTTGTGGTGGTGATTCATGCCTTTTTCTCACATTAGGCCCCCTCCTTGTGTTTATGTAGGAGTCTTAACAAATCCCTGGCACTGGAGGACATTGGACATTGGTTCGTCCGTTGATGGATGTTGCTGGATCCATATTGCCTTGAAAGCAAGCGTGTGAACAGATTAAGGCAACAATGACACAGCAGTGGAGTGTGGAGAGATGCAGCCAGTATCAGCACAAAGGGGTTTTGGAACTTGTAACACTGCATCATCTTTCTGCATCTTTGCATATGCTCGGGTATATTCATGCCACTTCTGCGTTGGTCTTTCTAGTAGTTTCCACAAGGCCTAAAACATAGTCTGTGTGGGAGCACTGCGTGAATTTCATCTGTCATTGTAGCTATGGCTTGATACTATACTGGCTTGTACAAATGCTTTTATACCTGCTTCTGCAACTGCTCCCCATAGTGAATTCAGTGGGATTTCTACATGCAGAATGAATGCTAAACTCCACTCCTTCAGAGTATAAAAGCTTCCCAAGAGTAGGGAGCACATCTCTCTGTGTCTGTACAGTGCTGAGCACACAGCTGGTGCTCAATAAATAATATATGCAGAGTCTTGGTAAGGAGTGACTGTTCATCTAGTGCAGCTGAGGTGAAAAATCATTTTGTAATAAGAGGCAATGCATTATCACTTTTACTGGTCTATTTTATAATTTAGGCTTTAAATGATGAAAGTATATTAGCCAGCTAGTTCAGGGGAAGCTCATTTACACCGCCTTCACACAACATGTCCCATGTTTCAAATGACTTGAGGGGTAGCTAATTCTCAGCCGAATGCATAGTGATTAAACTGGCACCAGTAGTAGGCAGCCATCGAACAGATCATTATTAAGATGGCTATAATTACAGAGTCAAAGCAGCCCCTTGCAGCGCACTGGTGATCTGCTTTGAAAACTGGAGGCACAAAGGCATATCTCCTTTATAGGTTGAGGCCCAAGCTGTGCAAAGTAGCTGCAGATTTTTATGTTACATCAGTCGTGTCTTAAACTGTTAACTGTTTCTGTCTACTGTTTGGAAGCTGACCTCTTTTCCTGGCTAGGGGGATCAGAGAAAGTGCGGAGTAAAGAGCTGTTTAAAAAAAAAAAGTATAGCTATGACACCTCCACAAGAGCTCTTACGGTATTGCTTTAGTCATTAGCTGAGTGGATACTTGAGCTTAATCAGTATCAAAGGGACACACACAAAGTCATCTATTTCATTAAGCTAATTTGCATGACTCAGCTTACCAAGAATCAAATTTTCATGTATTGTCCACCTTGCTGTCAGCAAAATAAGGGGAGGGGGAGGAGTAAATGGTAAGCAATGCAAGACTGAGATGTGGTGGTGTTTATTCCTTTTTTCAGAGGTACCTGCTAGTCTCTCAGGAGCCTTCATTGCTTTTGGATATCAAATATACAGACTGCTAAGCTTTATAAAGTGTATTTTTAGTAATCTCTACTTAGAAATCAAACTTACAGGGCCTTGTGAAGTGCGAGATCTTCAAAGTGGTGCATAGTTAGGCTTTTAGCCACTGTTGTGGTTGAAGTGAAAGGTAAGTGTTGGTTTGAGAGGACGCAATGGGAGGATTAGAATAGTTAGATAAAATAGACTTTCAGCCTCCTCTGGTCCCCAAGAGACATCAGTCAAGTGTTTTGTGTGTAGCTTCACACAACATTGCAGTCCCAAGGGAATTGCTGCTGCTGTTTATATCATACTAGATCTAGCTATGGCTTTAACGGAAAGCTCTAATGTGCTGAGATGCCTGTTCTTCTGTTTTGTCCTTGGTGCTCATGGCACTGTCCTTCAGTGCAGAATTTTTGTCTTTCTTTTTATTTTTTTTTTTAAAGTAATATTTAATATCTTCCTTTTCATTACCACTAGAACTGAAACTTACTGACTGTTGAGTGAACCATATTCTTTTAGTTGTATCATCTGGTAACTACATGTTAAACCTTCAATTTGTCCAAGACATTGTGACTGAGGTTTGCTTTTAAGTGTGAATGTGTTGTGATTATTGGATTATACTGGTTAAGCCCAGCTGTTGGAGTCTAATAATTAGATGTAATTTAACTTGATTGATTAGACAGAATGAAGGAAAACTTTCATAAGGCAACTGAAAAAATGTTCGGTGTCATTTCTTTTGTTACTGAAACAAGACTGAGTGGTGAATTCTGTGATCTGTTCCCAGACCCTGGCCAGAGTTTTTCAAACATCTGTGTTTCTGAAGTCTGCTCTTTGGGAAAAAGATTTAATAGCAACTCTTTTGTTATTTAGGTAACTTCTGTAGGTATAGCTAGAAAAAAATTCATCTCTGACTGACCATTTGCTAATGATGGAAAAACTAAATAAATGCATGATTCTGAGTTGAATACTTCCAGTGAGATGAATCATCATGATTTTTCTCCTTGAACTGCAAAACTGTGCTCCAAAGCAAGCAATAACTCATCTGTCTTGGGGAATACAACCTATGTGTGTGCATCTGTGAGTGGTTCAGCTTTTAAGGACTTGGTGCTGCACTGGAGGTTAGCAACTGAATGCCTTTCTTTGAGCCCAAAACATTGAACTAAGCAGTTTGGGATGTTGGAAGTCAGTGAGGTTGTTATGCTATAGAAATACTATCAATATTTTTATTGTTTGTTAACTAAAATATTTGCTTAGGGAAAGAACAGGGCCAAATAAGACTTGTGTGTTTGAATCTAGAACTGCAGGTGGGAACAGTTTTTCTTGTAACTGTAAAAATTGTAAAAAATCTTTTATCCACATAGGTGTATGTTGTCTATATGGACTGTAAACTTTTCAGAACAATGCCTTTTTTCTTAAAAGTGCACAACACCTAGCATTCGTGGGGTAAAATACAGGTTTAGGAAAAAAATTACCAAAAGGAGCTCCAGTGCAGTATTCTGTTCTACTGGTGAAGGTACTTTTTTTTTTTTTTTTTTGTTGATAGTGCTACTTTAATCTCCAGCAGTATTTTGTTATGGGGGTTGTAGCCCATACTTTATAATCACAACAGTGACAGACATAAGCTAGGTTACAGTCTTATAGCTTATAGTTGGCTCCAGCCAGCAATAACAGAAGTGATAGCGTGGACAGGACTGCTTACTGCACTACTTTACTCAGCTGATGTAGGATGTTGGCCTACTGTAGATGATGTGAAGTTGCTTTGTGACAAAGCAATAATCAGGAATCAAATTGCTATTGTAGGAAATAATCAATTCATCTATTGTATAGCTTTGCAGAGTCAAAGAGAAAAGGCAATAAGAAGGAGGAAAGGTGGAAAACTGCTTGCTGCTCAGTAAGTTCAAATGAGAGTTTTCTTGTCTTTGCATTCAAAACTATATTACCTTTGAAGCTGTATCTGGTTTTTCTAATTAAAGCTGCTTTATTTCAGGCCTGTCATAAAAGAGAGCATACCTTTTGTGTGCGTTTACATTACAAATACCTTGAAAGCAGCATATTGGAAATGAAAGTGTTTTATGGAGTTTGTGTGGGTTGGTTCATGCAGTACGATTCGTCCTACCTGAGAGAGATCTAGGCAGGAGGACCCTATGGAAGACATGTGGCTTAGCAATTTTGTCCTAATGGGTTTGGTCTTGTACATTGCTAAGCTTGTATAGCAAGAGAAGAGACTGGAGCAGAAGTTGTTATGAAAAGACAGTCAGGCAAAATTTTTCTGGATGACTGTCCTACCCTGGGGAACACATAGCAGGGGCAGCCTGCTTTGTTCCTGGCAGAAGGAAACAGTTATCTTGGTTTGTTGGGTCAAGGAAAAAGAGAGTGCCTAGCTCTATCGACTGAGAAAGAGCATGGCAGTTGACCTGTCTCCATGAAAAAGAAGGAACATGGTAAGCTCCAGGAGGAAACAGCTTCCTCTCCATCTTCTTCACTGTCCAACCCCTGGGAAAAAGCTACCACCTCTCTCTATCCCAATTTCTCCATATAACACCTGCTTTTAGAGCTTATGAGCGTTCAGCTAAGAGAAATAATGTCACAAGTCAGCTTTATTAAAATGTACATTAAGAACTGTATGCCAAGTTTAGTCATCCTTTGATCATCAGGAGCTGTTTTTTAATGTATGTGAAGCACTAGTGATCTTCTTAAACCTGTCCAAAAAAGGAGGGAAGATACCATTTGTCCCCACGAGCTTGCAGCAGAAATAATGTTCTCAGATTTTGCAGAATGTAAGGATGTGTATGAGTAAGGGGAGTAATCTGTTCTGGTGTAAGGAAAGCCAAATCTGTTCTTGTGTGAGGAAAGCCAAGTGCTTTTACGAGAGAGTCCCTGTATGTAAGTGCCAGGAAAGGAAGGGATTGTGAGGAGCTCCTTAGGATTCAGAAAGGAAGCCTACAAGTGTTTCTCACAGCTTGTACCAGAGAGGCATCAGAGTTTTCAGTCTCACAAACCAATTCTGTTCTTTATAAAAGCACTTTATTGTAGAGTGTTGCCAGTTTGCAACTTCATCTTGCTACTTGTAGGTTCACGTTACACCTCCTGGGTGCATCCTCCTCCATGCAGACCCTGTGCAGATTTTTTCAGCCTGTCCAGGGCAGTAATTAATACTTCTAGGACAGCAGGGGAAAAAAGTACAGTAATTTGCTGAGGGAAAAAAAAATTGGTTTCTAGCTCTAAATTAAGGAGTCGAGTTCTGGTAGGTGCAGGTATTCAGTGAGTTAACTGTAAGTTATCAATTAATTTCCACCTTTTTTCCTCTGTTTCTTAAATATTTGAGAACATGCTCAATTTTTTTTTATTTTTTTTTTTATGAAATTGTTCTTCAGCATGTTCCAAGAGTGGTATTTGTTCTGTGTCTGGTTACATTTCTGACTCCATATGCAGTAAGCGTAGCTTACCGGTAAGTGAATTTAATAAAGGTCTTTCTCCTTTCTGGGAGTCTTGTGAGTGCATAGAGAAGCTCTGCACTGTTTATCCCACTGATATATCTCTGTGACTGGGGTCTAGGAAAGCTGTTGCTGACAACCCTGAGGTAAAGCAAATGTCAGGTAACAGGGTCCTTCAGAACTTCCAGAAAAGATTTTGTAGGTTAAATGCTGTCTTTCAAAGTTGAATTTTTTCCTCAAATGAGGGGAAATGCCTGAAGGGATCTCTTTTGCATCTCTTTGTTGCTGCAAGTCAGTGGGAGAGGTCTTCCAAAAAGCTTTTTCACTGAGCCATCACACAGACCATTTTGTAGGTAGTATTGGTCCTGTTCAGGATATCAGAATTTATCAGTGTATATAGTCATAGGCACTGCATTTTGCAAGCACAGGTTGAATATAGGAGCATGCATGTGCAAACACTAGTCTCTCACCTAAAGATGATGTAGTGATGTTTACCACAGAAGATAATACACATGAGATTCTGTTTTGAATTGCTCACAGGCAAATTTTAATAAGAAATACAGCATGCAATATGACCAAGAGTATCTAATTTGCTTACTCTAAGACAGCAAGAATTCAAATCAAAAGAATAATTTATTCTTTTAAAAGATTGAGTATAACCTCAAATTTCTCAGTAAATTTGAATGTGGAATTTCCATATTCTCACATTAGATGGGAGACTTTGTCCAAAAGCTATAATAAGTTAGAATTTAACTGAATCTTTATGTAAGGATGTACGCTTTTATCAGGATGAAAGTATTAAATATATGCAGTTCTTTATAAGTGTAAGGCTTATAAATAGGTAAAGCAACATCACCCATGAGCTGGTGCAGATGGTAGAAGCTGTAGAGCAGCTACAGGTCTTTCTGAAGTCCAGTGGGAATCAGCACTCCACAATCTAGCAGATGTCAGTGTCAGCATTTCCACTGGCATGAATAAAAAGAAGCCAGTTGCTTTAGTTGTAACTGCTAACTGTGTGACTGTGCTGCAAGCTGGAGAGTCACTGCTCTGTGGTGCAGGGAAGCATGATCTTTGAGACATCATTCTTACATGTAGGCAAGGCTTGACATGGGCTTGTTGGATTCAAGTCCAGTTGAGAACGGCACACCCTGATGCCAGCCTGGATCTCTTCAAGCTTTTCTCATGAGTTCAGCGCAGTCTGTGCATACAGCCTTCAGTCTCATTAAAAAGTAATTTGATTTTCTGGTCTAATGACTTTTGTGCTTTTTTTCTCTTCTATCTGCTGGCAGGAATTTGGGTCTTGGCTGTAGATCAGCTCCTGGCAACTGATCAGCTGAATGTCCACATTATTGAGGCCAACCCAAAGTTAGAGGAAACTCTGCAACATTTGATATAAATCACATAAGTAGCAGAACTGCAGAGTAAGAAATAATAGCAGCAGCTTGCCAGCTATGCTGTCTTCTTCCCTGTTCCTCACAGGAATTTCTGTTCTGCCAGCAAGCTAGGAAGGTTTCATTTGGGTTCAAAAACACCTGGAAGACTTGTTAAAAACTCGTAACTGTGTGTGCCTACTCATCAAGCAATCTTGCTGAATTCACATAGATGCACTCAGCTAATGAACTGTTGCTTTTCCTGCATCTCCTGCCTTTAAGGAATTAAGTTGCAGGGGTAGGGGAGAAGAGGAGGCGGTTTGGGAATAGGTCTTTGGTTGTCTGAAAAAGCCTTGGTATTTCAGTTAGAGCCCAACCTTTTTCAGTGAACCCCAGAGCAAGAGTCTTCCTGTCCTGATGCTGGTGGATGTTATTTCATCACTGGGGCGATGCCTGCATTCTGTCTGCTGCACACAGCGTGGTTTTTTCCAACTACACAAAATTAGCTGGAATATTAGTAATGATGTTTTTAGCATCAGTCATTAGCTGTGTGCTGGTGCCATGAAAATGACTTCTCTTCCCGTGTATCTCATTATTTGCAGTTGGAACCTGAATGCGACCAGTCATTCCTAAAATAGCCCTAGGAAGCACGAGCAATATAGAAATGTCTTTGTCTTGCTGTGGGGTTTTGGGCTGCATAGCTGAGCCTGCCCTAGCGCTAGACCTGGAAATAGGCTGCTGTTTCATCTGGGGGACAGTCTGGATTGTCCTTTGCAAAAACCCTGCAGGTGGTATCAAAAAGGCAGAGGACTTTTCCTGCAGAAGAAGAGAATGACTTTGCCTTGCTCTGCCAATGAGCCAGAGAACAGATTAGAGGCTTTTCCTCTCTGCAAGCAAGCTCATCCATCATGTCCCATTCAGGCAGTCATACTCAGTGGGCTTGTTCTCTCTTGCTACACTGAACCTTTTTCTCCATGGCTTCTCCAAAGAAGTAAAGCACATAATAACAGAGCTATTGCTTTTGTAACTTGTACTACAGGCATTTGTCAATGCTGCTTTGACTTCCTTTTCTATGCTGCTCTAATTCCCTCATGCTGTGCTAAGAAGCAGGTGTGAACAAATGTGTAAGGATGTTTGTATTCTTCAGTATGCGGGTAAATGTGTGTCAGAAGGAGAGAGTAGTGTATTTGTGTGGCTCAGGGGCTCATCTCTGTGTAACTGTAATCTTTTTTTTTTTTACCTTTTCTGACCCTCACCACCTCAATTTTATGTTTGCCCTTGGAATCACATCAGATAGTTCATGTTTCCTCTCAATAACAGACCCCCAGTAATTAGAGTGATCTTGCACTGTTCTATTAATTACAGGAATTGTGATTTTTATATTCAGAGGTTAATTGATTATATCTGCATATAGCATTTTCCTTTAAAATAAATTGAATTACAGTAATTAACCTTGTGTCCAGGTTAACAGGCGCTATCATTTGTCACAGCAGTATCCTGGAAGCAGGACTTTTCTTATGTATCTCTTGGATTCTTGCTTTGCCTTCTGTTTTCTTCATAACCCTGAAGTGGTGGAATGAAGAAATGTGGGGGTTTGACCCACAGTGGGACCATGCAGTTCTGCATTCACTACCCCCATCCAGTGAGATGGGATGGGAGTCACAACAAAGGGGCACGGGATTAGGAATGAAGGACAGGGACGGCTCCCTCACCAGTTATGGTCACGGGCAAAACAGACTCAAACTTGGGGAAGAAGAATCAATTTAATTCCTTGCCATTCATCAAACTAGACATAACAACCACATCTTACAACACCTTCCCTCCACCTCTCCCTTCTTCCTGGGCTCAAATCACTTTGCTCCTGATTTCTCTGCCTTCCCCCACCAACGGCACAGGGGACAGGAAATGGGGGTTCAGTCAGTTCACCTCTGCCACTCTTCTCGGCATGGAAGTCCAGGAACCAGATGTTCCAAAGCTTCCCATGGAGTCACGGACCTCTTTGGGCTCAGCTCCCGTCTTTGGCATGGGGACATCCACAGGCTGCAGACTCACCCCCCACTCTGGCGGTCCACCCCTGCTCTGGCTCAGGGACCCAATTCCAGTCACACTTGCCCTCACGCTCAACTTCTCTGCTCCAGTGTAGAGTCCTCCATGGCCTACACATAGATGTCTGTTCCACCATTGAATCTCCATGGGCTGCAAGGGACTTTGTCTCCTGCTCCATTCAGTTGAACTGGGTGAGGGTCTCTGTCTTTCCCCCTCCTCCTCTTTTCCTTCTGGCAATGAAGCTCTCTCTCTGTCTGTCTGTCCTTTGTATAGGCCAACGGTCGTCTTTTGTTAGGTCAATGGCCTCTCCTCCAGGTACCACACCTTCTTTTCAGGACAGTCCTTCCCCTCATAAACATGGATTGGCAGAGGCGTTTCTCTAGTGCTCATTGGCCCAGCCTGGGCTGGGGGTCTCCACCTTCGAGCCAGGGGAGGTTTTCACTCTCACAAGGTGGCCCTTCCCCCACTACCAACCCCCCCCCCCGCCCTGCCCCCAATGCAATCCAAACACAAGAGAATAATGAAAAATGTGTAAAGTCAGCATATTGAGGTGATCCCTTTACTCAAAAAGCGTTCTTGAGGATAGGGTACTTTCTTGTATTAACTTGTCCATAAAGCTGTTTGGATTATATATGATGCAAGATTTGGGAATTTGTTAGGCATGAATCTAGGCAGAGCAAAGCTCAGAGTCTGCCACTTGCAGCTAGCAATTACTAGCAAACTGCGGGAACTGGATTATTGCAAGCATAATGCTCATCTCAGAGGAAAAGCAAACTACATAGATTTTCTGTCTCAGTCAGATTTATTCTGCTCCTTTAAGGTTGTAGCAAAAAAAATAATTGGGCAACAAAGACTGGTCTTTCAAATAGAGATCTATGAAATTTCTCTAAAGTTTTAATAAAAAGCCTTTACTGTGATATCTGAGCCTTTTACATTTTGGTGAATGTCTATGAGTGTATGGACATGTGAATGAACAGATGTCTGAGGAAGAGACATGTCAGAGGTAGTGCTGAGAGACAATGCTCCCAGCTAATTTGGTGGTTTTCTTAGCACTCTGAGTCTCCTGCTTTTTTCCCCTATCTGCTCATGTTTACACACAGGCATTTAAAATTTCCCTCAGTGATTGCATTTGTTTTGTGGATATTTTTCATTTTTGCAGTAATCTATTTCATAATCTGCTGCAAGGAGCAGAGAAAACTGCAATAACTGATTTAATACACAAGTTAGGGGCTAAAATTATAAATATATATTGAAAACTCTTTGCTTACTTGCATTTTTTATCTGTCAGGGGCAAACTTAACTTATCCTGATGAGTTTGCCTGATTTCCAGAGAGAAAAGCCTTACCCTTTTTTCCACTTTTAGGAGTCAGCTTGCCTGACCACAGTGTGTCGTGTGTGTCTTTGTGCTGAGCAGCCTTCCCCAAAATACGAGCTGAGGGTTGACCTGGGTTTTCCTGCTGCCATTAGACTATTGCAGTGTTGAACAGGTGGTGGGCTCTCTAGATGTGGTTGTTGGGGTAAAGCACTTTTAGGTAGTATGGTGTCCACAGCTGAAGTAATTAATAAGTAAAGTGTAATGACTGTTCTTAGCATTTGCAGTGTTACAGTCGATTTCATTCACATTTTAAGGGTAGGGGCATGGTTTGATGTTGTATCAAACCACTGCATGCCAAAGTTGATTGTTGCCTTTTGCAAAAAATACTCTAACACAGCTTACTGTTTCACTCAAGGTAAATGAAACCAGGTTAATGAGTCAATTTTTGTATAAATGGATATAGGGCCAGAACTGGCCAAATTGCATGAAAGCTAAGCAGTACTTAACAGCTGGCTTAAATGTGAGGATTTACCTTTCTCTACTGTTTTATCACCTTAAAAATGGACACTTTCATTTCAAATAAATGGGATAAGTTTCCTGAATAATACAGGTAGTGTTCATGCATTAAATGCATGAACTTTTCTTGCATTAACAAAAAGCAAAGGAGAGTTGTTTGTGATTACACTGAGCTTTAAACACAATGATATGTTCTATGGCATCCTAACTTTTTCTTCAAAGTTAACCCATGCCCTTGTGTATCGATCTGCTCTGTTATGCAGACATTAAGAGGACTGGAAATTAAGTTTTTCTTCCTGCTTAGAGGGTGAAGAAGGGCTGCAATCCATTTTTGTATGTGTACCAGCCATGAAAGGAAGCAAATGATAAGTATCTGAGGGAATCTGACCTGAAGAGTTGGCTGAGCTGTAGGGATTGTTTTAGGATTACTGCCTGATCCTAACATTATGTTTAAAGCAGGCATGTGGCAGCTGAGACAATGTCTGCAGAGCTGTGTCAAACTTTTAATCAGTGACAATTGTCAGTATTGTGAAAACATAGCAGGCTTTCTGTTTCACCTTTATTATCTAAAAGAAGAGGAAGACAAAAGGAGGACACATTTCTTTCCCGTTACAGCTTTGAGTCACCTGCAGCTACATAATTTTTATTCCTTCCATCATATAAGAGCATGGAAGGTCAGTTGACTGGCACTGATATTTTCCAGGCAAAGTGAAGGTTGGGGAGAGTAATGTTTTGCTAGTAGTGTATATCTGTTTTCTTTTAAGCATGCTGAGTTGAAACAGTAAAGTATATATTAGAGGTGGCGTTCTCTCCTGTCAAAGGCAGTGATTGCTACATTTAGCTGTTAAATCAATTCAGAATCTTGATAGAGGTTTGCTGAAGTCCCACAAATAATCAATAGAGCTATTTTTATCTCTTAAATGAGTGAGGCTTTTAAAAATAATAAAGACATCTTTGCAATGATCGACCAAGCTGTGCCAGACTTAGGTCTGTTGTTCTGTGTGGTTGGAGGGTGGTGAGTGAAAGGGGTTATTTAGGCATTGCATTTCTTCCATTCTGCAGGTTTATAACCCAAAAATAAAATTGCAAATGTTTCTGGCACTCATCCTCCAGGCACAGATGGCTTTCCTCCCAGTTTTGGCAAGCCTGATTTCAGTATAAAACTGAGCAATTATTAGAAAGTGAAATATTGCATGATATAATACCACCACCACCACCATCAACATCATGACAAATGGAGCGTTCATTGTTTCTGGTGTCATGTGAGAGAGTTAGTGGCACTGCGTTACCCCTTCCTCTAAAACCTTTACCTTTGCTGCTGCTGGCGGTGCACAGACAGAGGGGCGGAACAGAGCAGATGCTTTAGCAAGGAACTGTGGCCATTTTCTCATTTGCGTTGGCTCTATATTTCAATGCAAATATCACTGAACAGGTGGCTGATGAGGCCCCCGTGGACTGTTTACAGTAAAGGTTACAACCAAAATCGATAGGCCTGAGATGCTTCTAATTCCAGCTGGGAGATGTTCATCTTCCATCTGACTGTTCCCTTTCTGAGCAGCAGCATCCTATTAACACTGCAGTCATCAGGGACATCTCACTCAGGTCAGCAGAAGGTTTCTTCTATTTAGGCCTCATTTGTTCTTTATGTTGTCTTTTTGCACTGCACTGGATCAAGCAGTAATGCTGGTCTTGACACGACCAGTTGCCAGCATTAAGCATGCTGAGTTTTGCCTACTGACTTGACACCTGCTACTACTGTTCAGCAGACCAAGGCTCATTGGGGCTGCCTGGGGCTTGTCCAGATCTTTTCAGCTTATTGCGTACTGAAGCAGGAGGCAGTGATGTTACATTTCATAGCTGACATGATTGTGTGTGGTGTATGGCCTTGTAAAGTGGCAAACGAGGAGAGAGGAAAGTTGGTAAGGACTCATGTTTGGACAAACCTGAACCCAAAATAAGCAAGTACCCCTGGAACTTGCTTGAAAAGTACTTTGCATTTTGGCTGAAATTTTATTTCAGACACACATTTTTTGCAAGTCTTAGTGGGAAGATCCTCATGGTCTGTGTATCTGTGTTTCATCAAACTAGTAATGAAGTTTCTATTATTCTTTTTAATTAAGGTAGATGAAGTTGCTTACTGTATGAGGCAAAATCGCTCTCATTGGTGCCTTTCCCTTGGGCCTAATGTCACGTCTGGAATGCAGCCTACAGCAGCTGGGCAATGAGTTAGCAGTACTGAATCCAATTAGAATGGTAGCAAAGCGTGTATAGCAGAGGGCACCCATGCATTCCTCTTATGGTCAGCGAGAACTTTGTGATAGACACAAAAGATGAGAGGGAGTGTGCTTCATATGCATAATTTACGGTCAAGAGGGATGCTGGAGAGGTAGGGGCTTCCTTTGAGCATTGCCCCTTTGGGCTTTCAGGAGTGACCCCTTGTTACTGTGTGATTTGAAGGAGTGCAGGTGATTACCCCAATACAGTCATGCACCAGCCTCTCTGGCATAAGGACGAGCTACCTGGAGTGCTAGAGTGCTTTTTTGGCCACGTGAAATAAATGGCCAGCTGTAGACACAACAGGAGCAGGACAGAAGAGGAAAGATGAATGATGGCTGCACTATCGGTCACAAAAAGATGCTAGAGGTAGGTAGTGATGATAGGCAAAGAGCTGGCATTAAGTCTCTGTGGCCACCTGCACCACCATTCAGGTGACTGAGCAGCAATCATTAGAGAAAGGACAACATGAGCAAAAGAGCTGGCCATCCCAGACACTGCCCTCCCACGTGCCAATTCAGTTGTAACGTCTGGCGCTCCATGCTGCGTCTTGCTGATAGCCACTTGTGTCTCCTCGCTCTGGAGCTCCCAAAGCACCCACTGAGCTTCTGTTCGCTCACATCTGTCTGATCCCCTTGGCACTGCTCAGCCTCAGGATTTTGCACAATCCCTTCTGCTGCCAGGTGCAGCCGGGTGAGGTGGCTGAGCAGCAGCCAGCACACCACCCAAACAAGCGTAGACAAAGGATGCTCTCCTGAACAGCTCTGCCGTGCCAGCCTAACTTCCCTCCTCTTCTGGAAGCTGCAGGCTGCAGGTTGTATTCCTCTCTTTTTGTTTTTGTTCCATTATTCCTAATTCCTTTCTCTGACTTGCACAGAACTCTTGTCTTTTACTCTCTAGGAACTGTGAATTTAAAGGGGTAAATAGCAGTAACAGCGTCTTCCACTCAGAGATTTCCAAAGGCTTAGCCAAAGAAGATGAAGGATGCCTGCCAGTATTGCATGGCAAATCTGTACCATAGCAGGGAACAGCAGTCAAGTCGGCCGACTCATTTCTGC
Source organism: Caprimulgus europaeus (assembly GCA_907165065.1). The sequence continues at coordinate 21,139,347 of OU015527.1, forward strand.
GCTCTGCCTTCAGCATGGCAAAGCACGGGCTGTGTAGATCAGCACTTGCTTTTTTATGTGTGGGTAGATAGATCTTGCTCTGTAAGTCTCCTTCAATGACACACTGAGATAGATCTTTGGTTTCTGATTCACTTGCATGCCTTTAAAGCTTTTGTCAGAGGAGAAGCTCAAATCTTTTTGTTACCTCTGTTATGCAGCTTGTATCAGCTTCTTCCCTGCTTTTTTATGGTCCTTTTGTTTTTCCCAGGGAAAGAAATGGTGATTGTGATGACAAGGGCTATTTGCTGAGTATTTCCAGGGTGAGTTCACAGAAGCTACTGCTTTTTCTGGTCATACATTTTTCCTTATGCAGTAGTTCAAATTCATCTGGCTTCAGTTTTCAGTTTCCTCACTGATTGGTCAAATACTGTTCCTTCTTACTAAAGTTACCGTCTTTTTGAAGAATAAGTTATTTCTACATGTTTGTACAAACAAAAGAATTTGTTTAAGACAGTCAATGTCTTTTATGGCCATCAGGTTTCCTGGTCTTGCTTCATGCATAACACAGATCATTGAATTTTGTCTGGTAATTCTCACATTAAGCTTAATAATTTGTGGATCGATGTGCAGCTGTCACATATAAACACAACCCATCATAGTATAAAGAAGGTTTGTAATGAAAGAATATAACAAGATCTGTCCATTACTCAGCAGGCTTACTGTGCCATGGGAAAATTCTGACATGGTTACATACTTAGATTTTACTTGGAGTTACACTAGGGTTAGCTAAGTGTACAGCGAGGCCAAAGCAATGAGATGGGAGGTTTTCTAACATGGAAGAGCATCCCTTTCAATATTTATTTTTAGATGCGTTTGTGCAGTCATTGCTGTTGCTGTTGAATTTGTTCTCAGGATCAAGTCTGGCCTTACAGTTTTATGGAGTGTACCAGGAAGTTAGCTTTTCCGTTTAGGATTTTTCTTGTAATTTGTATAACCTTTCCGGAACTTACAGGCTGTAGATAAAATAACCAGGTTACTAGGGTATTATAGCAGCAGCCATTTCCTTAGCCAAGCAGCTATTCTATATGCATTTCGACCCAGACTGTTGTCCACTAAATGCTAAAAATAAAAGACAGCAAAATGCAGAGCTCATCACAGTGGCTTCTTTCTGGATGAGAATAGCCATGGATAGCCATAGTGGAGGACATTTGGTACAGAAAAATCAAACTTTTCTCCTTGATTTGGAATGATTGTTACTTTCTTAACTCCAGAAACTCCTTCATGCCAGCACCTGGATTTTTACAAAATTAAATGCCCCTATGTCAATCATCTCTGTGTGTGGAGGGGTATATGAATGTGAATATGTATATGTATCCCTAGGATTTGAGTGAGTAGATATAATAATAATAATAGCAACTATATTGCACTACTGTCCAACTGTCCTACTTAGACATAGTTCAACTTTGGGCTGTGGTGTACAGAAACACTTATTCCATCTAGGAAGGCAAAATCTGATTTTTATATTCGTTAAGAGATCATACGGTTTATTTATACTTAACTGTAACATGTCAAAAAGGAGGGAACACAGAAGTAACCAAAACAAGTCATTTTACATAGGTATTTGAAACCCTCAACTTCAGAAAGAAGAATCAAGAGAATCAAAGTATCTTGCCTAAACTTATATTTGCATTGGTCTTAGGCATGCAAGAAGCAGATTAGTTAGGGTTTTTTTGAAGCTTGGAAGAAATCTGATCTACTCCACCAAGTCAATGGCTACAAGTCATTGCAGTAGACATAGATTATAAAACATACTTTTAAAGATTTGCAAGGCTGTAATTTATTAGCATGTCTACTAATAAAAGAACATCACCAAAACTCACTCTTCTTGTTATCACTAGCTTCCTTCAGCAGGAGCAGTAATCATGTGCTGAACAGGGAGAACTGGAGTTCTCAGAGCCAGTTCTCTCTCAAACAGCATGGCTTAACACATGCCAGATTGAACTGCAGTGGTCTACAGTGACTGAAGATCTCTCCATTGATATTTGCAAAACTTTCATTTAGAGACAGTGCCTGTACTTGCTCAGCGTCAGTGTCTACCTTTATCAGATACTGTGTTCACAAGCACTTCTGATTAGAAAGTAGTTTCAGCACAGTTGCAAGTGAGAAGATTTGCATCACTGCCAGGAGCCCAGCCAGAGCTGAGTATTTGCTGAAAAGCAAATTTCTACTAAAAATAAGTGTGACCTTCTTGGCCAGCACTCTTTTGAAATTCCACTAAAACAGTACAAGTCTTTCCACCATTGTAAGAACAGCAAAAGTAATATTAAATTTTAATAACTACATCCTAGTAAAAAGCTGCATTTGAATGCAAGTTGAGACCTACTTGATGTTACTTTATTGGTACAGGCATTGATACAGTTGTATAGTCCACGTGAATCAACAGAACAAAGCAGACTTTTTGTATGAATTTGAACAACTATGTTAGCCCTAGAACAACAGAGATTTTTTTTTCTCTCTTCTCCCTCTTTTCTTTCCCAGAAGCTACCCTTAAGAATGACAGAGAATTTCCTGTACATACTAATCTAGTCTCTGTTAGAAGGCAATATGTCAGTTCATTTGCCAGTTAATTCATTTCAGGTAAAAGCAAAAAGATCTGGCCCAATAACGTGTACATAAAAAGGCAAAGTAAGCATGCTAGGCATTGTTCTTTTTCCTGGAAACTGTTTCCCCTATATGTTTATGCAGAGTGATGTATGTCTGAATGAGAAGTAGGGAATGATGGTGCAGAATCACCCACAGGAGGAGTTTTTCAGGCTCTAAAGTGGAGTGGCAGCGATGTGTCTCCAGTACCGTAATGTTTTCCTCGCAGTGTACACACGTTGTTAGGTAGTGGATGATGTGCTGATAGAGAGTAACAGAAAGCATCTATTCTTATGCTCCAGAGTCTCACTGTGAGCCAAGTGGTTTGAATTGTCAGCCTGAAGACTGATACTGTGCATGAATAAGGTTTAAGTGGAGGAATTGGATTGCTTGATAAGTTTCTTCCTATTAAACTGTTGCTCCTCATGTGCATTTCAGAAAAGACTCCTGCGTTGGACTGTAACAATTTCAAGAAGGAAAGAATTTCATTCTATTTGTGTGTTAAGATAAGGCACTTTGTTTTGTCACTTTGAATTTCACTTACAGGGGCAAAATTTTTAAAGCAGCAAAATTACATTTCAAAAAACTGTGTAGAGAGAAAGGAATTAACCCCTTTAATGTGTATCTCTTACTTTCAATTCAAACCTTTTGAGGTAATCTGTGTTTCCAAGTAATGTATTTACTTCTGCTGCTTATTTGTACTTTGAACATTCCTAGGGGCCTCAAATGATGTTTCACTGGACATGGAAACAGATAGAAAAAAATATTTCCTGCCCCACAGACCTGACAGTCAAGAGAAAATGTAAAAGGTGATTAAAGAGACAAATGATGTAAACAGGTAAAGAAAGTGTCCGCAGGCAGACATAGCTGTGTCAGGAATCATACATACCTATCAGTCTAACCAGTGCTAGATGGAAATACTTCTCTTGGGGCTTGTATGTGCTATCTTCTAGTATACCTTCTCACATAAGGTATAACAGACAGACAGTGTCTGCATTGTGTTGCATTTATTCTTGCTATTTTTATCCTTTGCCATCCGTCTGACAGTTTGTACAGTTAAGCTGTCAGTCATTCCCTTGCATTAAATTTTATTTTTTCTAGTCTCAGTCTAACTCAGTCAGTCAGTTATTTTTTAATAGAAATAGAGAATCAGCCAAGTTTCCAATTTGTGTGTTTGAATAATAATAGGCAAACACAGAGTATAATAAATTATTAGCCCTTATGGACTGTATTGGACTGCAAGAGAGTCCCTATTCCAATACAGTTATAGGAACGACAATTTTATTTGAAATCAAATATCTGATAAGGCACATTAATTGTGGCAGTTTTCAATTGGGTAAAAGATGAGGAATCAGCTATTTGAAATTAAAAATTAAAATTCAACACTCAAGACTTGTTAATGGGTTTTTTTGGCATCAAGAAAGAAGACATAGGTATCTAATATTAAATGGTGTTGCAGAAAGACAAGTTAGCACTTTGTTTGCCAAATTAAGTTTCAAAGACTAGGTAGCTTATGAAGTTTGACTTTCTACCCATAAGTCTTGAATAACTGACAGTCTACTGTAAAATAGCTTTATTCAAAAGAAATCTTTGGCAGGCAGCTTCAAAGGTTTGAAACTCTGGAAGGGATGAAAAGAAAACCCCACTTTTACACTGATTTCCCCTGCAGATCAATGTTTGTGTGAAATTTGCCTGGGAATTATGAGCTATTTACTGTATTATGTGATGGTTTTCTTTCACTAGATACAGAGGCCCTGTGGTTCCTTTTATCTTCAAGATTTGGGGATATTTTTGTACATGAAATGTGAATGAGTGAATGCATCAGTGGAACACAGGAAAAAAACGCTGGTTTTAGACAGTTCTGTTCTCCCTTATTTTATCACAAGTTGGAGTATTGGTTTTATGGCACTTAAATTTATGGGTACATATATGATAAAGCCCAACATCATATTGTGCATTCTCCATCAAACTCTCTCAGTGTTTCTTCACTTGATTCACAACTCTGCAGGGTATGAATCAGTCCCATAAAATGACCCTTAATCTCTTTTTAACCAGAATAATGTAGTGTTGTTTTTTATTTAGGGGTTATGTCATCATGTCATCATCTAATTATGTAAATCAAAGAAGAGGAAAACAAAATATTTCCCAAAAAAACACTCTTGTCAGCTGTCAATCAGTGCAGGAGATGAAGTTTCTTTATTGCATATAAGCAGCTGAGGCAGAAAATTCTTCATAACTGACAGACACTTAAGTCTATCCTCAAGCAAGATGTGGCACTGCTGGGGCATGGGCTAAAGGAAAACTGGCCTGGTAGGGCATTTTCTGCTCAGAAACACAACATATTTTCTCAGGTACAGTGAGAGGCTTGAAGAGAAGGAAAGCCCCTTTTACTTTCCATTGACTCCTTTTAGCTTTCTGTATGCAGTGGTTAAAACTGAATCAACAGAAGGTGCTTAAGTCCTTGTATGTCTTCCACAGGGTGAAGTGAAGAAGTGAAGCCTCCCAGCTGAACTACTATGAGGTCAGAAGCCTTGCTGCTATATTTCACACTGCTACACTTTGCTGGGGCTGGTTTCCCAGAAGATTCTGAGCCAATCAGTATTTCGCATGGCAACTGTAAGTATAAGAGGCTAGAGGACTTCATTTGCTTAGTACTGATCAGGGGACTTCAAATCAAAAGTATTTTGTTACAGTTATAATGAATGAAGTTGTTTTTCTCGATGTCTCACAGATCAACCAATTTATGTTCTTAGATACTAATATAGGAACAAGAATTTTTCATGTTGACTTATGACTACTGGGTGGTAAACTGCTTGATCATCCACATATCCTTTCTCCTTTTTGTTTTCCAACAGAGACACTTCAGTAGCATAATCAAACCAAATATCTTGTTCTATCTGGCAGCAAAGGATGGAAGCCTTCCCCCCCGCTCTCTGCCCCCATAATCAAAGTGTCCCTCACTTCACTTGTGAAAACATAGTTCTGGATAACCAGTGAAGCACCTCAGGGTATCAAGCATAGCACACAAAAGTAATTGAGCTCTGAAAATATAAATTATTGACCTAGTACAAATAATCAAACTTACTTCTTTAAGCTCTGATGGATTCTGCTTTAGCATTAGGCATTTTTTGCTAAGCTGGTAATGTAGCTAAAAAGCAAATCAATACAAAGAATCTTTTGTAACAGAATCTCTCTTCTTTCTTACCAGCAGCAATTGCCAACTCTCCAAAATCTAGGATAACACAGACAGCTGCAAGTCAGTATTGAGATTTGCTAGCTAAACAGGTGAAGAGCTTTCTGTGCATTTCGTCATGCAAGTCAGACTTAGCATAACTGATTCTTTCACATTTACCTTAACTCAAGTACAAGCACAGCAAAGGAAAGTCTTTTGAGGTCCCAAAGGTTCAGATGTTTAAAAGCCTTGAGCACCTGGGTCTGTAAAAGTATGCTAAGGAGTAGCAAGTCAGCGATGAGTAGCTTTATGTTTAAGCCTACTTTGGGTCAGGTATTGGATTTAAAGTTAATTTCTTGATTGTTCTTGCTTTGGGGTGGCCTTGGCATCTGTAAACATGTCTGTCTTGGATAAGACTAAGCTGAAAGACAGACTCCAGGGACACACTTAATGTGCTCCAAATGCTAATAGGCATTTGGGATACAAGAACAGGGCAGAACTGCTCTGAAGCAAACCCTGCGGGAACACCTCTAGGTCTTCAGCACCTAGAGGTGTTCCAGCAGGGAACATTTTTGCCCTTCAGAAGGGTGATTGCTAATTTAATGCAGAAATAGCCAGTCTTAATCCTTTTTGGAGAATGGAACATAGGATAACTTCTTCCTCTGCAGCATAGCATGCTGAAATGTACATGAAAGTACTAGCCCCCAGCTCATGCTAAATCCATGAGTTACACAGGAAATGGTCTTGAACAGAGAACAGCTTGATGGTTAAACTTAGGATTTTGCATGTAGGACTTGGTCAGAAAGATTAAGCTTCTGAACATAAGTCCTACCTGGTCTATCTTGATTTGTTTCTCTAAGAGTTCTCAACATGTGATTTGCAGGGAAGTTCCTGTTTCTATAGTTTTATCACCAGGGTTTCTGATGCATGGGACTCTCAAGTGCTTTGCTGGAGCCGTGATGTGAATCAATACTTTGACCAAGCTTAACAGGGAAAATACTTTTGTAGTGAAAACTCTACAAAAGTAGCTGAATTTGTGAAGAAATAGACCCCCTCAAATATCTCCAGGTTTCTGGGAAAGCATATTGGTGGGGAAAAGTCACAGGCATAGGTAGACACTAGTGAGCTCTGTATAACATGCACATGCAGCAGTGCTGCATTGATGATGATGCTCATCAGAGTTTATCCTCTTCCTGTCTTCGAATTACCATTTTCTTTACTTAACTAGCTCCCTAGATTGTGCATCTAGATGTCATGGTCACGTATACATATAAAGCCTAACAGCAAGGTGTCCCTTGGTCAAAAGTGTTTAATGTTGTTATAAGTTGTACACACAGATCATCTGGGGAGCAGCAGCACACCCTGTGTATGGTGAGGTCTCGCCAAAAAAGTCATGGGAATAGAGTGAATAAATGCTCTTGCTGACTGGTAGAGGGGCAGTGGAAACTGACTTGTTGATAGCACAAGATCAGTACAGGGCTTCCAGTCAGTATTGTCCAGTTACCAGAAGAACCAGAGTATCAGACTGGTTGCCAAAATAATATGCAGTGACTTTCATTTTATAAGGTTTATGTGGTGGTTTCTCACCATTTCTCAGAAGTCCCCGCAGCTGTTTGACGATGGCAGTCCAGTCCTGTAGGAAACCGAGGGAGCCAGCAGTTTGAACCAAGGGGAGCCAAGACTTTTGCTTTGACCACTACCAGTCCAGTCATTGTGGTGATTGATGGGCCACTGTGAAACAGCTTTGTCCTGCTAGACACACTTTGGCAGCCAGGAGTAAGCATTTAAGCTCTGCAAGCAGTGAAAGAAAAACTGTGAGAAAGTGCCACGTACCTGTGTGCCAAGAGCTCTACAACAGCTTTACACTGTTAAAAATATCACAATTTTTGTCTCCTACAAAGGTAATGACTTTCTTCTTTGCAGCTGCAAAGACTGTACCCTTGAAGAACTTTCCAGTTTTCTGTGCTCATGCCTTCCAACCCCAGGCTGTGGTGCCAGGGCAGAACAGAAACCACGGGTTTTGTCCATAGCTGGGCCCCATAGTGCTCCATGTTAGCATGGTTTCAGATTGTGATTCTCTTTTGATCCTGTTTTTTTCTTTCCCTTCTCACAGATACAAGACAGTATCCGGTCTTTGTGGGTCACAAACCAGGGCGGAACACCACGCAGAGGCACCGGCTGGATATCCAGCTGGTCATGATGATGAACAGGACCCTCTATGTTGCTGCTAGGTCAGTAGTCCCTTGCTTGTCTGCTCCTTCCTTGCTGCTTTCAGAGGAAGAAGGAGAAGATGAGGAGAACAACCTGAGTTCTTCTCTGCCAGACACTTGTTTTTGGGATTTTCTCACACTCAAAAGAGAGCTTTACAGCCTGTTAGTAAGACATATTGGAAACCTTGTTAGTTGGTCAGCTAAGGCTCAGTTTTACGAGGTGCTGAGAGAGTCCTTTCAGGACTACACACCTCTGCCTTTCCTTGAGTCTGGCAAGAGGGAATATGCTAGAGAAGTTGTTCAGCCCCATGGAGGAGAGTCGGTCCTCATCCTGTAATTTTGTTTGTGAATGCCATCAATGATGTATTTTATAGAATCGTTCTGCTGGTGCAAAAATGCATGTTTGGATAAGAGTTACTAAACTGTAACATTGCTGTTTTAGGTATATTTTTAATATCTTAAGACAAAAAGAGGCAAATATTTGCTGCCATTCTTTTGATATACTCAGCAACATTAATTGAATTTTGTGTGTGAATTTTTTTGGAGAGCTATACTGTGCAGATACAAGCATGTACCTTTTTATATAAAGTGCCTATAGAGCCACTCATTCAGTTTGCATAGCTCAGCATGGCACTGTCAGCTTCAGTGATGCTATGCCAATATATACTGTCAACTTGGCACAGATTGGACATTAACACTTCCTTGCCCTGCATGTTGTTAACAAAGGAGATTAACAGTTTTAGGGAGGGAGTTACCTGATGGATGCAGGGTAAATGCAAGAAGGATCCAGATTAGCAAGGGTGCATAGACCCACATCCTGTTTGGGACCTCCCCACAATCTGCCTCTACGATAGCAGCTTATTTCCTGATGATTTTCTGGTCCTTCTCCTCCACTGGTGAAATACTCACCCTTCTGCTTGTGCCACAGAGAGCCAGGCTGTTGCTGCAGATGGGAGAAGTGATGGGTGAGATGGCCAGGAGGTGAAAGGGAACAGCTGCTGACCAGGCAGCCTCTTGCCACTAGCCCTGTCCTCAAAGCCCTTGGCAGCCTCCAGGAGCTGCCTGGCTTCCTTCTCAAACAGCCATTCCCCAGTCTTCTGGGTGGTCAGGTATGTCCTGTGGTGAGATCTGCCTGTTGATCTCCTCTCGGCACCAAGTATTTAGCTGCATTACACCAGCAGAGTCATTGAGTGCTGTTTTTACATAATCATGTCCCTGGCTGCAAGAAGACCACACTTCTACCTGTTGACCTACCTAGGCTCTGCAGCCTGACCAGCTCTTCTTCAGCGTGTGGTCTTTGGGCTTCTCACATACGCCAGTTTGTGCGGGATGTGGGTGGCAGAGCTCTGGCTTCTCACTGGTGCCAAGCTGTTTGCAGCAAGTCCAGGCAAAGAGTGTGCATCCTTCCCAGGGGAGCTGCAGTGGTGTTGGTTGTAGGCACAAGGAGTGGGCAGCCCCACAGTGAGGCCGCCCTGCTCTTTGCCTGAGCTCAGGGCTTAGTGTTTTTGATGCACGTAGTGTGATAATGAGCAGGGGTGGGGAGCGGGCTGACGGGGTTTGAAAGGTGGTGGCAGGATTTCCTCCTTTTCATGGCTGAGTTCCCTTTGCTTTCCTTATTTGTTTTCCTTTAAATTAGGAAATCACTTGCAGTGAGAAGGTGGTAAATCCGCTTGAGGAGATTTTGCTCTGCTGTATTCATAGTTTGTTCCCACTTGGAGATTGACGCAATTAGACTGTCACAGTGCCCAAGCAACTGGCATTAAAGCAGGAAAACCCAGCAAAAAATTTGGGGATATGAAGCCACTGTGTACACAAATTATATAAAGAATGCTAACATTTCAGGGATAGTATGTGTACTGATATGAGAATAAATATTACGTTACTATATATTTGTATAAAACAGTTTGCTACAATAAGAGTGCTTATATAGTCCAAGGGTCTTGTGACCTACAAAAAAAAATAAAGACCTGGTATGTTTTGTACTACACAAGCACAAAAAATCTTCTTACACTTTTTTCCTTTGGTAACTCAAAAACTCTTTGACGTATTCTTTTCTCCATCCACATGTTACTGAATAAAATCCTTGCTGGGCTGAGTATCTTATGTGATACAGTTAAAATTCGAAGGTCATTTTTATCTTTAAGTAATAAACTTCAGAAAATGAGTCATCCTTTTATAACTAGTGTGAATGAAAGTTTAGCACTGCAGTACTGCATCTCCTTTAGAGGTAGTAGTAAATTTAGAAAAGCTAATGTGTACATAGTCAAAAGTGTTTCTCAAAGAGTTTTGTAACAAGATTCATTGTTGATAACATAAATCCATTAGTTATCATATCAGATGTTGCTTTCATGTTGCTGTTTTTTTTAGACATTGAAATATAGCAATGCAAAGTTTATGTTTGTACCCAATTATCTGAAAAGCAATCAAAACAAATTATTAAACACTGAGAGTTTTTATTTTCAGGTTGTTGGGTTTGGGTTGGGTATTTTTGTTTGTTTGTTTGTTTTAGAAAATCCAGTATTTATTTTACAGACAGTTTTTCTGTAGAGGAGAGGACTAGCTCAGATTTGAGAACTGCTAGCACTTAATTACTGAGCTACTAGCATAGAACAGAATTTCTGTCTGCCAGTTGCTTATTTTGTAATACAGGATGTGTGACTCCTGCATTAGCTATTAGCAAATAAAATTTTGTGTTGCTTCAGAAAGGTTTTATTTTATGATACCAGGTAGAGATATCCATCCAATATAGATTAGAATAACTCAGATGAAGCCCATGAAGCTGTGCTATCTGAATATCTGGCTTGCGCTCTGGAAAGGACCAGTTCTGTTTTCTTTTTTCTCGTGGGAAGGGTACTCCCCTCGCTGTCACACTTGCCCCCACCCATGCACACACATCCTTTTCTAAGTTTGCCATGTCTCCTCCTCCCATTGTCTTCCTTGGTGGCAGCTTTTTTTTCACATTATCTGCCACCCTTGTGTGTACAAAACAGTTTATTGAGCCCGCAAAGCATCGGGCATGGCTCTCTCCTCATTTGCGGTGACACATTTCCAGATGATGCACTGAGTGGCCAAGGGTCATGCACAGCCAGTGGCATTATTTAAATTCCCCTCCTCCACAAGATTATGCCATGGCAACAAAACTCTATTCTGCTGACTGGAGGTGGGAAAAACGGAAGCTCTAGGATTAAGTCAGTTTGTGTTAGAATAACTTAATTAGCAGTGAGCTGTACACATACCACAGCTAGTAGATAGTAGGAGTTGGGCAGCAGTGGGAAAAGGAAGGTGAGGACAATCTGCATTGTCTGTGTGTAGAGAGTCCTCCCTTGAGTTTGAGAGCTCTTTTGCTTGTTGCTGACAATGTCAGCAACTACGAGAAAATAATATGTAATTTACCTGATAATAATCCTCTTTCAGATGATCCCAAAACTTAGCATCTGAGGTTTTTTTGAACTGTTTCTTGAACCAGAAAGTAGGTCCTCTGAAAGCTGTTTTATTGAGAGTGGAACTGAAAAGCTCAAGACTCATTTTGAGGACCACACTGTCTTTTTTAACTGTCTTGTTTAAAAAAGAAAAATCATAACGACTGGAAAGCAAGACTGATTATTAAAATCAAGAGCTGTGCTGGAAGAAGGAGCTCCAGCCATACCCAGTTTGCAATTCAAGAGATTTTGTTCCAACTTGTATATAGTAGGAGTGATAGCAATGGAGAGGGATGTATATATAAAGCAAACTGTGCAGTAATCTATGAAGCTGATATCACAATAATTGCTAATTTTAGTCCAGCACCAACCCTAACCACTGCTCTGCCAGTAAAGACAGGCAAGTAATAAACTGAAGCATTAAACCAATCGTGGAAGTAAATGACAGCTCTGGTTTTACAGAGTCTGGTGGAGAAGAAAAGCCACAACTCCTCGGTGTGGCATCTTACAAAGCAAACAGCCTCAAGCGCCATGGCAGACAGTAGATTTTTAAAAGCCAGTTTCCCACAGTGATGCTGCTGCCTCTTTTCTCCACAAGAGAAGTGTTGCTTATTCCTTTTATAGCAGTGCTTTGTGTTTGCTTTAAGAGACAGCACTGTTTCCCCAAAACCCAATAACGTGAAGCTAACCTTGAGAGCAGGCATTTCTAAAATGGAAACAGTCTGTATCCTACTTTCAGCAGACCCCCTCCAATGATGTGGATCATGCTCCAGCTGCAGAGCTTCCTGCATTTTGAGAAAAAAAAAATGTTATTTCAAGGAAAAATGAGATGCTCAGTCCCAATTTGATGTGGTGGTTACTACAGCGTTGTGAGTTTTTTCAAATTTTAGGTTCCGTACAGAGGTGTCCTTGTTCTCAGCTTACACAGAGGCGAAGGTTTAAAAATATCTCTTTACCTGAGTAGCTGAGTCTATTTCCTCTTTCCAAGGAGAGATTGGTGGCTAATTGTAGGGAAAGACAGGTTCTCAGAAAAACAGGAAAGTGAATGCAAGCAAGAAATGTGAACTTTTTCAGAGGAGTATTTTACAGTTAAGTTTGGCCCCCAGTGCATGAAACAAAGAATGGTTTCTGGGAATAGTTTTGTGGCTGTCAGCCTTTTGCCTACTATATTGTCAATCACAGCTGAGGTTAGACGCATGATTTAAAAAAAAAAAGTAAGAAAAAGAAAAGAAAAAAAAGAGAAGTAAGAGAAAGGAAAGGAAAGAGGAAAGGAAAGGAAAGGAAAGGAAAGGAAAGGAAAGGAAAGGAAAGGAAAGGAAAGGAAAGGAAAGGAAAGGAAAGGAAAGGAAAGGAAAGGAAAGGAAAGGAAAGGAAAGGAAAGGAAAGGAAAGGAAAGGAAAGGAAAGGAAAGGAAAGGAAAGGAAAGGAAAGGAAAGGAAAGGAAAGGAAAGGAAAGGAAAGGAAAGGAAAGGAAAGGAAAGGAAAGGAAAGGAAAGGAAAGGAAAGGAAAGGAAAGGAAAGGAAAGGAAAGGAGAAAAGAGAAAAGAGAAAAAGGAAGAAAGGAAGAAAGGAAGAAAGGAAGAAAGGAAGAAGCATTTGCCTCTTTTTAACCCTGAATGGCTATATGTGGCACAGTGACTGCTAGCCCAGGAATCTGGCAAAGACTATCTAAGAACTATCATCACTGATTTCAGGATATGCAAAAACATCCGCATGCTAGATCATGGCATCTGCCGTAGGACCTATAGAGCAGAAATGATAGGAGGCTCATCTCCTTTCCAAAATCTCATTTGTTCAGATAATTGCTTTTGGAAAAGAATCTTGCTTTGAAGTTTTGTAGCATTTTTCTTTTTTTCTTAATGGGAAGGAGAATAGTTTATATATGAAAGTGCTTTTCTGGGAGAAGCAGGCAATGCTGTCAGGAAGATTCCCTGGTAAGATCTGTCATCTTTTTTTGAATGGATTATGGATTATCTTGTAATAGATTCCTCTTTTCAAAGAAAATTAACTGTCTGACTACTCCATTTGACTTTGTATTCATTTGCCTTTGCTTACAGGGACCATATTTATACTGTTGATATGGACACATCACATACAGAAGAAATATATTTTAGCAAAGTAAGTAGCTTTTATCATCATCCAGAAACCAAGGACACTAGAACAAGCTTCAAATAAATAGGAAGATGACATTGTTTCAAACAATTTCTGCCAGCACTGCTGTAAAAACTGTAATAAGCAAGTAAGATGGCATTACTAATCATATTTGGGGAAAGCTAGAATAGCAATTGTGTCCTCTCTGAATTTCTGATAAATTATTTAGCTGGGCTGATAAGCAATCCGTACTGAAATACAGTGAAGTCCCTAATGGAACATCTGTCAAACATCTATTCATTTGTATTCAACCATTTTCTATAACAGCTATACTATCCCAGTTAAGTATACTGAAACTTTCATCATAAAAAGCAAGTACTATTTACATATTTTCATGCACACAAATTTTATTCACTCATGCAAGTACTCACTAAATAAAATTTTATTAAAACAACACTTTGTAGATGTGTTCACATTATCTCCATGGGAAGTTACATTCAAACTAATAAGAGCTTTGTCTGTATTACCATATTGTATATTAACATAAACATAATAGAAATAATCTCCCTTCAGCTCCTTTGCATTGCATGCACATAGTATAATATGTGCCAAACGGCCTTGGTCTAGCAGAATTTGGGCACTGGATGAATTCCACTGTAGCAGTAAAGAGTGTTTCATTATAACTATGAATGATGCTGAAGATGAGCTTATTACTACTTGTCAAAAAGTGAGGGCACAGGCTTGTAATGGAAATAGACATTCATGGTTACTCTTTCACCTTGGAGCCCTTCATGAATGCGAAGTGCCTTACTTTACTGATGGGAAGCCCTGTCAGGACTGTCGTGGCTGTAGTGTTTAAGGTGTTGCTATCTTAGGCCATACATTTTAAAATAAAGTTTTATTTTAATTAATCAGCCTACCACATTTTACCACTCCCAAAACTCACTACAAAAAAGTCCACATTGGGATTTACCTGTAAATGTTCTGGAGGAAGAGTATTAGCAGATGAAGTCAGCAGTGCCCTGGTAGGTGGAGAGCTCTCTGAGCCTGTTAGCTGACTTAAAGGGATAAGAGTTACCTGAATTTTATTTCTTTGCTAATCTAAAATGCCGCTTCCAGAAGACATATTTCATTTAGAATCCAATTAGGGTTTATAGTCCATAAATGTTTATTGTGATTGCAAAATGATATAAAATTGAAAGAAGAGAGCATCTAGTACTTTTAAGAAAAAGTGAATGTATATTTGAAAGTTGGCCTGTGGCTGAATTCTGTTTGTTTAGGCTTTAAAAAAATGGGATAAGTTTCTAGTCTAATGAATACATGGCAACACAAAATTAAGTCAATGCTCCACATCACTGATCTTTCATTGTTGTGGTGAATTAATCATGGAGAAAGGGTGCAGAAAGCTTTCAATAAATACATGTTCAACAGCTAGTCTCCCCTAAGGGACTTCTGAAATCAAATGCAAAAACCTCTGGGCTCTAATTGATTTCTGTCTTGATCCTTGCAGAAACTGACATGGAAATCTAGACAAGCTGATGTAGACACATGCAGAATGAAAGGAAAACATAAGGTAGGCAATTTTCATTTCTTCTACATCTGCCACTTTAGTTGCTTCACTATTATCTTGGGCTGCTGTCTGTGATGTGGAATGGATCATGCCATTCACTTCTTGCCAGTAATTGTTTTTTCTATCAACTTACTGAAGACTTTAATTTACAAAAATAGTTTACCTTTAATGTGATAAAGCATTATGACAGGAGCCAGAGCAGTATCCTGAAATACGTAAACCACTGGAGATTTTGGACATAATGCTTAATGTACTGATTTTGCTTACCATTGCCTCAAAAGCTAAGTGCTGCTGTCCATCCTCCTGCAGAAATTTACTGAAAAGTTTGTGTAAAACATCAGAAAGCATGATGTGTACAGTTGTAGAAGGGCTGTTTATCACACCATTTTGACCCTACTGTAATCCATGACTAGCACAAGTGGTACAGAATTAGAGGCAGACTCTTTGATTCTTTACACCTGCTTCCCATTCTACAGATGCTTTATGCAATGCATTGCATCGGTGATGCTACTGTCTTACAGCAACATAGGTGAGAATATCAGATTTTTCACTCTTGAGGAAAGCAACAGCATTCAAACAAAATTCATGTATGTGAATAATAGCAAAATCTGAGCTATATTATGAATATCATATCTTCAGTTCTCTGGGGCCATTTTTAAACCAGTAGGATGTAAATCAATTGCATCTTGCTCATTGTCAGTTAAACATAGTTGAAATAAAGCCCAGAATATACCAGCCAATTTCATTTTAGACCTGACAATGAAATATCATGGCATAAAAATAAAACCAGACACCCAAAATGCAGTAGCTGAAATACTTTTTATTATTTCTTCAGGATGAATGTCATAATTTTATCAAGGTTCTCCTAAAAAGAAATGAGGATACATTGTTTATCTGTGGAACAAATGCATTCAACCCTTCTTGCAGGAACTACAAGGTATGGGATCTGTTTATGAGATTTCACTTATACTTTGTCTTTCTGCTGGTTTTATTGTGACTATGCTGGTGATAGCATGAGGTTCTCATTCAACAGTGCGTCATTTAACTCTGTAGCAGTTATCCTGACTTTTTTCAGTGCTACAGAGCTCAGTGTTGTTTGGATTTCTGAGGATTGCTCGGATTTAATACCTACTTCTTTGCAACTCCTGCCCATCAGAGTTTATTGCCACTTTGCATTTCCCTCCATAGGTGCAGAGTCCTTCAGGTGCCTGCTTGGGGATGTGAGCACTCCTCAGGAAGTTTCTCAGCTTGTTACTGACACCCCCATCAAGTCATAGACTGATGCTGAGGGTTACCTCTGGGGTAGCACATTTTAAATGTCTCTTGTACTGTTCTCAATACCAAAGCCAGTTCTCAAGACACTTGAGGGCTTAGCACAGCAAAACCTGGGAAGATTAGTGTTGGGAACCCAGCAGATACAGAAGCTATGGAGATCCTATAAAATTGTGTGCTGTAAAAGTGATTGACAGAGAGAGGTACAGAGGAAGGTACAGCAGGAGAGTGGTGTATTCCTCACTAGCTGGGGTTCTGCAGAGCCAAAACATTATCTAGAGCAGTGTAGTAAACTGTGCTGGTCCATGAAAACTTAACATTAATTCCTTGACCCAAATTTCTTCCTTTGACATAGTGTATCCCCCTCATCTGCATTTTAACAAGGCCCATTTATTCAAATATTTCCCAATATTTCCCATTTTCTCAGGTTTGCCTCAGTATAATTTGCTATAACCCCCAACAGTGGATGTCTCTGGAGTAGCTTTGAAATTAATTAGATTAGGCCACTAATATCCAGACTGCTTTTCCAGGCACTAGAATGTCCCACAGGTTATTTATCATCCTTCTTCAGGAAAAGGAAAATTCAGCTTTGCTAATGCTGCTTCTGATAAAGTAACAATTCTCATTCATTTCATTGGTTTTAGAGTTATTGTAAAAAACAGGGTAAAGACATTAACATCGAGGAAAATTACTTCCTTAGTAATATCAGTGGTATTCACTGTGACTGCTGCACTTCCTTGCTTTTTCTGCCAGGATGCTTTACCTTGTTTAGCCACTGTGATGGCTATAGCCTAGGAAACACAGGAGAGAAGTTCAGTGTAGGCTTTTCTTTCAGTCTATAGAGGAGGAATCTAATTTGAATAAAAATACAAGCCTGCGTCATGTAGCCTGTGTGCTACAGGTAGATGCTCTATTAGTCATTTCTTCTTTTCTTTATTGCCTTGCATCCTGTACCTAGAATGCAACAAAGCGTTTCGGTCTCAGTGCTACATTTAGTCTTCCAGCACACTTTGTCATTCTCAGTGCCCTTAATATGGTCAACAAACCTCAACCACTTCCCTTGCTAGAAAGCTGTCTTTTAATACAAATACAGGTTTCCTTGATTTCCTGATGTGAGGGGTATAAATGGCCCTCCTTACCCTTGCTGCAGGAGTTTCATTCCCTATGATGCATGGCTTTGCAAACTGCCTCACCTCTTGCTGAGCTGTGATAGTGATACCTCTGGGAGTCAGCAGAAGGTCTCTCCAACACTTGCCCTGGCTTTTCCTTCATATATTTCTGCATTGTATAAAAAGAGCAATAAAGATGTTCCAAAAAGAAAACAGGGCTGTTCCTCCACACTGCCAAAGGCTGTCTGGGTGAGCCTAGGGTGTGGGGCTTGGTGCACGGAAAGTTGCTCAGAACTGTAACACTCGTTTCCTCTCACTATCATGTGCTCTGCAGTGCTTTTCAGCCCTTGAGTAAATACAACTTAACTCCCTTCAGAGGGATTTTCACAGGAAGGATACATGACAGAAAACAAATTATGACAAATTGTTCTCTGGAGGACTTGGGTGCTGTAACATACTAGCTGAAAGTTGATTGGAGTAGTCAATGGTGCTGTGTGGGTTATTTCTCATGCTCTGTCAATCTGTACTGTATGTGATTTATACAGTATGAGCTGCTCAAGTTGCTTGAATATGCTAGAAAGATTCTTATTCATAAAACATGTAGCGTAAAAAAAGAGCTGTACCTTTGCCCTGTAGCTCACTAAAGCCTCTTGAACTTAGTGTAAAGTTGATCTGTGTATTTGTATCATTATCACTGCCTGGGGTGAATTTATTTCCTAGGTGTTACACTTGAGCCTCAGATTTACAGTTCCTGCACAGATTAATTCTTGCCTGATGGTAAGAGGATTTCTTCATGACACAGACTCAACTGACACAGTAAGACTTGGAGAGCATCCTTCTGAGTATGCAAATCAAGGAAGAGAGCACCACTGTTGAGACTAGAGCAGAAGGATCTCCGGACTTTGGGGAAGAAAATGCACACACAGATAATTGTCCTAGTGTTGTTTCTTCTGGCTGCTGTGGCTTGCAGCCTTTTCTGTGTATAAGAGCGCTTCTGTTAGATCACTGTTGAGGATAAATTTTGAATCCTTGCCAGAACCACAGACCACATAGCCTGCTATGGTTCAACGGGGAGCTTGTGTATAGATAAAATATAGACTGAAGACTTTTGTAAAATGTGTCAGGGTAAGAGTGATTAGCTCCAAAAGAATGCCTGACTTATTGGACACGTTTTCTTCAGACTGATTTTGTTTAACGCTGTGATTTTTGTCAGGTTTTAGTTCATAATCAGGAGCACAGTTAGAGGAAGGACCTTCCTGCCGGCCCAGAAAAGAAGAAATATTGTCGTAAACCTCATCCTAAGTTAGAAATTGTCTTTCTCTACCTGAGGGTCTCCCTTTCATTTTTCAGATGGATACTCTGGAGTTCCTGGGAGATGAATTCAGTGGAATGGCCAGGTGCCCCTATGATGCAAAGCATGCCAACGTTGCATTGTTCGCAGGTAAAGTGATGGAGATAAACTTTTTGCTTTCTGTCCTACAGCCCAGGCTTCCCATAGCACTGCATCTCCTGAGTCCAGAATGCCAAAATTTAGAAAGTGGCAAAGGCAGTGCATAATGACTAAAAATAGGAGGCATAAGGAAATGACTAGCATGAAAGCCTTCCCTTCTCTCAGATTAACTTTACTACTATAAACATGCCTGGAGCCTCAGTTCCCCAGTACAATATTTCAGTGTTTCCTGAATTCATGATAATATGATGCCAGACCAGTGTGAGGCACCATTTCTGGCTGCATCCGGCTTCTGCAAAAGTCAAGGAAAGTCAAGGCTTGTGTGAACTTTAATGGACAGGCTGTGCTCTTTAACAACTCAAGCTTAAGTTAAGCTTCATAATAAAGAGAATTCAGGGAACATGCTGTGATATCACCTTTTCTAGATCTATAATGAAATGTGAAGGTGATATTATTTTAAAGGAGAAAACATCTCAATGTGGTGTTACCAGCTGTTGTAGACAGAGGAGATAAGTGTGTTGGTTACTAATGGTTTATGCTGTATGCAGCAGAATACAGTTAATTCTGATTTCTACTACAATAGTTTAAAAAATTGAGTGCTTATTAATGGGGTTAATTTGGGCCACTGACTGTGAAATGGTATTTTTGTACCTCTCTTTATGAATTCCTGGTTAAATTGTTTCTTTATTGAACTTCTCTCAGTGTGAAGCTTGCTGAACTTTTCTTAGATTTTGATATAAAGTAGGTGGTAAAGATAATATAGAAGTCAGCCATGATAATGTCAGTCCTCTTCAGCAGCTAGAAAGCAGAGCCTGGACTCTCACATGGAAATACTTTAGCTATTTCTGTGAAGATTTAGGAGTGTGCAAGTATTTCAGTTACTCTCGACTGAGTCTGTGGCTGAAGGACTGTATTAAGCAGTAATGTGTTTGAGGTGGCATCATCTGCCTTACAAAGGAGAGATTTTGTAGCAGGTTGCAATTTTTTTTTTTTTTACTCTCTATAGTGTAAGTAAATGGGACCTTTTGTTTCAAACATAATGGTGGTCATGATGGTGATGGTATGTAATTTCTTTATTACAGTCAAAGGATTATAAATTAGAAATTCTCTGATTGTAGCAGGTAATTCAGAAACCATGTAAAGAGAGAGAGACACCTTCAGAGAAAGATTTATTCCATGTGTCTCAGATTCCCTATCCTTAGGCCAGTCTGAATCACCTTTCAGAAGGGACTTTCTTACTATACTGGCCAAGAAAGTGTTTATGACCAACTTAATGTGAACAGTTACCTTACATGCAACTGAAATTTGGTAAGATGACTCCCACTCTATCACTGAAATAAAAGGAATGTTTATAAAAGTTATCATACTCTTTCATGATGATTCAGCTGATATGTGTGAACTGTAATTGATCACATGGTCTTCAGGAACTTGGCAAGAAAGAAAATAAAAGTGTGAGTGTATTAACATGAGTTCAGACATGCATATCTAAACAATTCAGCTTTTTATTCTATTTGAAAATTGAGTTTAGTATCTGCTTTTTTGTAATTATTTTTTCTGGTTTTGCTAAGGAAAAAAACCCAGTTTTAAATAGCCAAATAATGGTGGGAATTGTAGGGCTCAAAACAAAGAGTACGGTCCTGCTAATAAGAAACAGTCTGATTTTCAAATCCTGAGCTGAAATTAAATGTTGTCCATAAGTGCAATGAGGAAAGCTTGACCAACAGAAGCCTCTGCTTTGTCTGGGTTATGTCCTCCGTGCTGGTGTCTTCAAGGCACAGCACCCAGCATAATCTCTGTTAAAGGACATGTAGCCCATTCTGATTTTTATACAGACACAACAGACACACAAATTGCTGTCCTCATGCCATGATACTTGTGCACCTACCAGACATTGTGTTCCAAGATCTATCTCATACGTGAATAGCCCTGTGCAGTTGCCATGACCTGCAAACAGATTAGACAACAAATATAAGTTTAAAATGTTGTTGGAGCTCATGCTTTTACCTCCTGACAGTTTTGCATTTTTTGGGTGACTTTTGGGGTGCCATTTTGTAGACCCTTTCTTATCATTTGTCTTCTGGTTCTTTAAGAGAGAGGAATGCATAATTCATGAAGGAAATGCCTAAAACACGCTTTAGAAAAGAGACACAGATAGACAATACTCCTCCATCTCTTTGCATCCCTATTGCACCTGTGCTCCCTGCACACTATTTAGTTTTTTGCTAGTCATCTTTGGCAGATGGGAAGTGCTCTCAAAGGGAGAAATTTGCGTAAGTGTCAATTAGCTGACAGTCCCTAAGACCGGGTTTGCTCTCCCAGAACTAACAGTTCTGCCTTGGCTTTCCCATGTTTATTTTGGTTGCATATATAGGCAGAATTTATAAGCATTGAACCAGAGGCATGTGCAAGGAAACGGGATAGGATAGTTCAGTGTGACTTATCTAGACTGGAGAAGAATTACTCCATAAGGTTTCTTCTCCCACAGTATCCCTCTGAGATTATCATTGTGAAAACTGGTGACTTGATTGTTCAGTGCTCAGCCTCATTTGCCTAGCTGGATTTTTCCCTTTCAGTGTTCTTGAGGAGATTGTGATGATTTCATTTGCCCCATGTCATTTGACTAATGAGAGAAAGCAATTATATTATTTCTAATGCTCCACCCCTCTTGTTTCTTCTTTCCTTCCTCCCCAGAGGGAAAGCTGTATTCTGCCACAGTGACCGACTTTCTTGCAATAGATGCAGTCATATACCGGAGCCTTGGAGACAGCCCAACTCTGCGGACAGTTAAACATGACTCAAAGTGGTTGAAAGGTATATAAACAAACAAAACAAAACAAAAAAGCAGATTCCTGACAGACCTCTCTCTCACTGCATATCACCAACGCTTTTTGGCAGAAAGAAGGAACTAAATTACATCTTTCCTACACTGATCTGTTTCTCTCTTTACCTCTTCTCCTGTTACTGGACCTAATTACTGGGCCTAGTAGAAACTGTGAGCATGGTAGATCAGAATATGTACCAGAGAGCTTGCCAATATGAAGTCCATCGGTGTACAGTTATTGTATGTAAAGGTTGGAACTTGGAAGGCTCAGTGTGCTTGGGCTGTGTTTGAAAATACTCCTGCCCCAGGACTGTTTTAGGTAACAGTCAAGGCTTCATGAAGTGTAGAGGGTTTATTCTGTAGCATTAAGATCCATCAATGAAAATAAAATTATGGGAATATTGCAAAAAGCCTTTCTTTTATGGTTCTTAGGGACTGCACAGCTGCCATTGAATTAGGCAATTTCTGTGCTTTCAATGCCCTCATTGTTAAGAATGGTGCTGTTTAGCTTCATGTAGGCGTTATGAATAGTTAGCATTTGGAGTGATTTTAACAGTGAGCAAAGCCATAGTTTGAAGTCTTTTTCTGCACACAGAAATGTTTTGCCAGGTGTCAACTTTAGCTGTCCCACTTTGCTCACTGCTACCAACACTTGTGGGCAGAAACAGTTACATGGTTTGTTATTCCCTCCACACACAGCCTGCATGCTATAAAGAGCACTGCTTGGACCCCTCAGGCATACCATTATATATTGCCTCTTTACCTTTCCTCATACACCTTGTACTACTTTGCAGTGAAGTTGCACAGACCTGTCCCCCACACTGTCAAATTCCTAGGTCTGAAAACGGAGCAAGGGTGCCTAATGCGGGCATTTCATCTTTGGATTTTTAGTGTGAATGTATTTGGCTTCTCTTTGCATGCTATATGCTGTACATGGTGCCTAAATAGGATATCTTGGGATTTTTTTCTAGAACCATACTTTGTCCAGGCAGTGGACTATGGCAATTACATTTACTTCTTCTTCCGGGAAATAGCAGTGGAGTACAACAGCATGGGAAAGGTAAGGGCAAAAACGTTGCCTTGAATGACTTTGTCAGATTCAGGAGGAGGAAAACATGTGCTATTCTTGGACCAATGTTGTTAGGAGTGACCTTGAAATGAGAACCATAAATCATGATGACAAGGTCATAATTTTGAGAAGATTCCTATCGCTCAAGCCAAAAGGTTGGTTGGAGTAAAACATTGCACTGTCTTGAAAGGAAACAGGGTGGTTTCTTATGGTGATGGTGGATGCTAGAATCTTTTTTCTCAAATCATAAAAAGCACAAGGCAAATCTAGTTACTTCAGCATAGTAGGTAATTGTTAAAAATGGATTCCAAAGCAGGGACATATTTTTCTTTTAAGAAATATGAATTGGAGTGCTGAGTAAACAGAGGCACAAATTTTGTGTGCTGCCATTCTGCAAAGAATAATTAAAGACTTTCTGCATTTTTGCTAATTTGACAATAGCTTTCTGACCAAGCAGTCGGAAAAGCTGACCACGGTCACAAAGGTGGAGGGCAGGAATAAAAGCCAGTGAGATTTGCATAGGTTTTAAGTGCTGAAAAGACAAGTCAGAGCAGGCAGCATGGGTTGCAGGGATTGTGAATATAAAATGTGCTTTTGTTTGGGGAAATAGAAAGCTAAGCAGTCTGTATGGAAATGAGTTTTATATGGGTTGAGAACAGATCTCCTGAAGGATTTATGGCTGTATAGTAAATGCCACAGCTCTTATCTTTTATAGCACACTGTTCAAAAGCTGATTTTTTCCCTATTTCTTATTTGTCACAGATTATGGAAACGTGGGATTAAATTAAGCACCTTGCCATGTTATTCCAAATGTTTTAAAAGCAGAATTCCAATAAGGTCTTTTAGTTCAAACAAACATTTAATTTTCTCCATTATTTTTGCTCTACTCCTTACAGGTAGTTTTCCCAAGAGTGGCTCAGGTTTGCAAAAATGACATGGGAGGATCTCAGAGAGTGCTGGAAAAACAGTGGACTTCCTTTCTCAAGGCTCGTTTGAACTGCTCAGTTCCTGGTGATTCACACTTCTACTTTAACATACTGCAGGCAGTTACAGATGTTATCCATTTCAATGGCCGGGATGTTGTTTTAGCAACCTTCTCCACTCCATATAATAGGTAATAGGCACAGTAACCTTTTACCTTCTGTGTCCCTTATGTTTTGCTTTTCACTACAGTTTCTTTTTACTTTATGAAGATACAAGAAGTGATTTCTCATACCATGTAATTATTATGAACCACGCACTTACTGATAGTTTGTGTTTCATTTTAAGATACTCTGGTATTGCTTTCTGCATTTTATATCTGATAATTTAGAGCAGCTTTCAGCCATTTAATATCTGGACATGTTCCTTGGAAGTACTTTTCTTTACATGGGAATAATTCAGACTTGCCACCAAGAAGTTTTGCAGCATGTAACTTGTAACTTGCAGAATGTTATTCCAAAAAGAGAATATGATTATTTTTTTTTCTCACAGAGAAAGGAGTGGGTCTGTCCTGTTTACATCTAAACCCCCAAGAACCACATTAGTACCCCTTCCCTCTCTTTCATGCATCCCTACTGACGCTTGCATTTTCTCCTGGGAGAGCCAAGATCCTAAACTGTCCTGCTCACTGGGGAGGAGTGCCCCCAGAATATCTGTATGTCATCGTTCTCATGATTTTCCAAAAGCATCAGTTCACCTGCAAAGAATTTATTACCATTGCACATTATAACATGTTTCTCTGGAAGTTATTAGAAGAGTAACTGTATCTAAGTATTGAGGTCTCCCAGAGAAGTTAAAAACATAGTAGCATTCTAATTCAGCAATATATTGCTGTTTCACAAAAAATATATTGCTGTTTCCCTGAAAAGGGAATTTTATTGCTGGAATTCATGTGTCTTTGCTGTACAGGCCACCTTGTCAAAGCCTGACCTCAGTGAGGTCATGAACAGAACTGACTTCAAGTTAGAGTAAGCCCAGGCCTGTAATCTATGATCACTACTTTTGACATCAAAACAGTAGGAACTGCAATGGAATAATTTTGGCACCAATAGAGAATACAGGCTTAAATTAAGATGATCTCTTTTTATGTAGTCTGTCTTAATAAAAACAGTTAACAAACAGAGATTCAGCATCAGAAAATAGGCTGTGTGTTGAGATTGTCTCAAAACTGAGATTCTCCTCCTGCTCTGCTAGTATATCCTGTGGTGTCATGAATAATACTTTTCCTTAAACTCTACATTTTAAAAGTACTTGATGTTAAAATCAAGGTATTTTATAGGCTCTATTTTTTGCTTGACATTGAGTATGACAGGAAGCCGCATAAGCTTGGTGACACCTCATTAACAGACCTACCTCTGACATAGACACATCTCTCTCATTTCTCCTCCACTGAGGAAAAGCTGCAACAAGTATCTTTGATCCATGGAACAAAGCTTCCCCCTAGAGTGAGCTGGAAGATATTTCCCAGTCTAACTCAAGGTCATCCAGGGTGGGATTTCGTGATGGACCATAGTCCAGTGTTTAGGAGATGGCTTGGCTGTGACCCACAGTACTCCATCTGTATGGCTTTGTCACATTATGGACCCACAAATTGCCATCCTCAAGAGTAAAAGCAGTTGCACTCTTCTCAATGCAGCGATCCCTCCATCACTGTGGAATTATGTGTTAAGCACATTTCTCAGCACTTCTAGTTCTGTATAGTACACTTCAAGATTTTAGGGTTGTTTCTTCTTTAGGGCTTAATTCAACAAAGTGCAAAATCATCTAGCTGGATGCATCTTGAGGTGTCTTTTACTGTGAGGTCCTGTGTGTGGAAAAATATACCCTTGACCAACTTTTATGTTAACACATGTGTGGCTGCCCCCATTTAAAACTCTTGCTATGTAGTATCACAGTAATACAGAGCTTTGAAGTTTCCTTCTGTACAAAAATAGTGGAGATCAAAGTAAGACTAATACTGTCTCCCTACTTCTTTCTTTCAGTAACAAGTATTTTGAAACCTTTTAATATTCAAACAGTTATTTTCCTATCAATTTATATTTAGTCTTGTTCTATTTCACAGTATTATAATTCCTACATTTTTTCTTTGTTGTATAATAACCTACTAGCTAAAAGCGGAATTTAAAGCCTCAGCTCGCTGGGTTCATGCTATTTAGCTGGTAAAATCAAGTGGTGAAATTCAGACTTCAATACAGTAGTTCATGTGTAAAAAAATGAAAGGGGCATAAGTGAATAATTCATGCTTCCAAGTTACTGATCATGGGAAACTCCTAAGCCTTTCAAAAAGTATGTAGGTAAGGATATAATTATGTCTAGACAATGCTATCTTGCAGTTACCTGCAAATAATAAAAAAGTTGAAATTTACAACTTTATGATCTAAAAATAAAACTGAATTTGCTTCTATAAGCTCTTTATACATCATTCAGTTAAGCAAATTCCTGAGCATAGTTAACTCCTTTCTGTTGGGAAAAATTCCTGGAGATCAGGCTGTAGGAGGATGGAGTAATAACATGTAAATGCCAGGTCAGTGTTATATTGCAGCACACTCCCAGTTTGAGCAGCACTAACTTCTGAACTATCTGCAGTGTATTTTTGAGGCATGACAGGGACTGTGAGAGATGCTGTGGCTTACAAGAACTTAAATTTCCAAATAACAGGCTCTGAATGAGACTGACTGTTACTCCTCATGCATCATGAGTGGTACTCAGAGTTTCCCAGATTCTTTCCCTTCTTCAAGATTGTTGCACTTAATTCTTTCTATAGAATTTGAAACAAATTGTGCAGAAAGGAACTGTCTACTGATTGGTACATTTCAGGCTTTTCCATGGGGCTGGCTTTTCCTGTCAGTACTCAGAGGTTACAGAGTTCAGGATTGAGTAACCTGTGACAGGAAGACTTCTATACAGCATGTTTTTCATTGAAGATTTTATGCATAATTGCAGAATGAGTAACAATTTCTGGTAAACGTCACTTTGCAGCATCCCTGGCTCTGCAGTCTGTGCCTATGACATGCTTGACATTGCCAATGTATTTACTGGGAGATTCAAAGAACAGAAGTCTCCAGATTCCACATGGACACCAGTTCCTGACGAACGAGTACCCAAGCCTAGGTACGTTTTGTGTATAGTGATATTGTTCTGTTCCTGCACACAGCACAGAAGATTTGGAAATTTGAACAGCCTTATAGGGTGCAGATGCAATTGAAGGTACATGTTGTAACAGTAAAATAGGAGTTGAGTTGTATTTGGATCTAAGGTATACAAGTGAGAAGTTTTCCACTTAAGTAAGATTTGTGTAACATAAATCAGGCCAGTGTCAGCTCTGCTTGGTCAGAATCATCTATCACTTAAGAGTGGTATGAGTTACACACCTGTTGCAAATTGGATCAGTAATGGACATATCACAAAGCCTGCACCGGTTCTGCAGTTTGCTGTTTTGCAGTTAACTTGCAATTTATGTGCCACAGAGGATGCATCACGGGGAGAAAAAGCAGCATTCCATCAAAATGGAATCACAGAATTGCCTCAATTGGAAAAGACCTATAAGATCGTCATGTCCAGTCATTAACCTAACACTGACAAGTGCCCTAAACCATGACTAAACCATATCCCTAAGCACTATGTCTAAATGACTCTTACATACCTCCAAGGATGGAGACTTCACTGCCCTGGGCAACCCGTTCCAATACCTGACAACCCTTTCAGTAAAGAAATTCTTCCTCACATCCAATATAAATTTCCCTTGGTGCAACTTGAGGCCATTTCCTCTCATCCTATCACTTGTTATTTGGGAGAAGAGAACAAATCCCACCTCTCTACACCCTCGTTTCAGGTAGTTGTAGAGAGCAATAAGGTCTCCTCTCAGCCTGCTTTTCTCAAAACTAAACAACCCCAATTCTCTCAACCGCTCCTCATAAGACATGTGCTCCAGACCCTTCACCAGCTTCATTGCCCTTCTCTGGACACGCTCCAGCAACTCAATGTCCTTCTTGTAGTGAGGGACCCAAAACTGAACACAGTACTCAAGGTGCAGCCTCACCAGTGCCGAGTACAGGGGTAGGATGACTCCCCCGGTCCTGCTGGCCAGACTTCCTCATACAGGCCAGGATGCCATTGGCCTTCTTGGCCACCTGGTCTCACTGCTGACTCATGTGAGGCTGCCTATCAGTCAACACTCCCAGGTCCCTCTCTGCTGAGCAGCTCTCCAGCCACTCCTCCCCAAACCTGTAGCGCTGCCAGGGGTTGTTGTGGCCAAAGTGCAGGACCCAGTATTTGGCCTTAATGAAACTCATGCAACTGGTCCTGGCCCATTGATCTAGTCTGCCCAGATCCCTCTGCAGAACCTTTCTACCCTCAAGCAGGTCAACACTTCCACCCAGCTTGGCGTCGTCTGCAATCTTACTGAGGGTGCACTCGATCCTCTTGCCCAGATCATTGATAAAGATGTTTAACAGGACCAGCCCCAGCACTGGGCCCTGGGGAACACCACTCATGACCAGCCGCCAGCTGAATTTAACTCCTTTCACCACCACCCTTTGGGCCTGGCCATCCAGCCATTTTTTTACCCAATAAAGTATATGTCCATCCAAGCAGTGAGCAGCCAATTTCTCCAGGAAAATGCTGTGGGAAACAGTGTCAAGGCTTTACTAATAGTCCAGATAGACAATATCCACAGCCTTTTCTTCATCCACCGAGTGGGTGACTGTGTTGTAGAATGAGATCAGGTTGATCAAGCAGGACCTGCCTTTCATAAACCCATGCTGTCTGGGCCTGATCATTTCGTTGTCCTTTTATGTACTGTGTAATGACACTCAAGATGATATGCTCCATCAGCTTCCCCTGCACCAAAGTCAAACTGACAGGCCTGTAGTTTCCTGGATCCTCCTTCCAGCCCTTCTGTAGATTGCTGTCACAATGGCTAACATCCAGTCACCTGGGACCTCCCTAGTCAACCAGGACTGCTGAAAAATGATGGAAAATGGCTTGGTCAGCACGTCGACCAGCTCTCTCATAACTCTTGGGTGGATTCCATCTGGTCCCATAGACTTGTGCACATCTATGTGGTGCAGCAGGTCACTGACCATCTCTTCCTGGAATGCACGGGGATCGTTCTGGTCCCAGTCCTTGTCTTTTAGCTCAGGGGGCTGGGTTCCCAGAATACAACTGGTCCTGTTATTGAAGACTGAGGCAAAGATGGCATTGAGTACCTCAGCCTTTTCCTCATTCAGTTTACCTCATTCCTCCTATGAGTTATTTTCCCTGCTTCCTCTTCCCTCCTGTTTGCATATGGCTCCTCTATTACTCTTTGTATTTCCTACAAGCACCTGTTGTGTACAAGTTGCTGTTGACAGCCACTTGTTAACTCATTTACAACAGTGACATTTTGCTCTGAGAAAATAATGTGAACGTAGATAAAGCAAATTCATCTATCTCAGTCAAGCTCTACCTCTTTAATGTGTGTTTTACATTGCCTGTGATATCTTGCATAACTTCATAAGAAAAACACGTCCGAAGCTCTGTGGTGGCAGCTGAGCTTCTACCTAAATTAAAAGTTGTCCCGTCATGTTTTAGAGTTGCCAAGTATAGTATTCCCGTGCTGTCTTTATTCCAAGGTTGTCACTCAAGAGAAGAGCCTGGAGGTAACTGTAAAATCTGGTAAATTCTGTGTCTGTTTTCACTCTGAGTCTTAGTAAGGCACTTGCTAGCGCTGTTGCTGTATTTTCTTTTCCTTTTTGAAGTGTTTCAACAACTCATTGACATGGTGGGCCACCTTGTTAGTGCCAGGCTGCACAAGGGCTCCAAGGTTGTTTGTTTGGAACTTACTCAGATAAAGAGTACTGTCAGGGAAGGGGGAAAGGAGAAAGAGAAATCTTCTCTTTCAGTAGGAACAAAGAAGAGAAAATTGCATCATGAGTTTTTGGGATAAGCCAATAGCAGGCCAACAGTTACAATGAAAGTAATACTGCTCCTTCTAAATCAGCAGGAGATAACATGAACTGAATTGGTAAACACTGTTTCATGTAACAATTGGCCATCAATCTGCTTAATAGAAATAAACATTACTTCTAACTCATGTTGAAATGCATGAGAGGCACGAGACACCTTTGAAATAAGGTCATTCTTGTTTGGATATGTCAGTATGGCTCAGAAACATTAGTGCTTCTATTGATCCTAACATTTCTCAGAAACATACCAGAGCTTTTCAGGGTCTTCGCTTCCCTTTTTGGCTGAGGTGCACAGCAGAGTTTACTCAGTTTTATGTTTACTTGATTAAACCAGTTTTGAGATTAAAACAGGATCAATCCAATCATGTGATTAGAATTTATGAGGAAATAGACCTCCAAATTAGATATACAGAAATCCTAGGCATCACAGTGCCAGAAGGCTGCTCCCTAGAGTTCTCTGGGAACGTCACCTCATGAATCAGTGCCCTTGCAAGGACCTAGGAGACTTGGTTTCTCCTTCTCTGCCTCTATTGCTAAATCTATATGCAGTTACAAGACAACCAAAATATTTTGGATACAAAGAGGCAGAGCCCACAGTCTCTGCATGCAGCTGTATGGGCCCAGACTCATTGACCCAGGTAGTCCCCCCCAGTCCTGTGCTACCTTCCTAGATAATGTCTAGTTACCTAAGGTGCGAGTAAGTATTTAAATCTGAGCAACAGATATGATGGGGCCAGCACTATATTTTTTTCAAGATGGTATTACTCTGTTGATGTCAGTGGCTCTACCCACGTCAGAGCAGATGAAAATTGGACACTGACGCGTGTTTATAAGTGGGTGATCTGTCTTTCATATTACTAGGTCATAGTGGCTCAAAGGCTTGAAGAATCATGATGCTCTAGGAAATGGGATCAAGTGGACCTTTTTTTGGAGGCAAAATATTAATAACAGGCAGAACATTTTGGTGCTTCCTGTGTCGAGGTGACCTGTCCAAGCAGGAAGGTTAAGTTATCACTGAGAAGCAGGGTAGATTTTAGGAATAGGGTGAGCAGATTCGCATTTAAGTTGTTGAAGAACGACTGGGTAACATTTCAGTGAAAGTCTTCAATGTGCTACCATACTTAAATAATCTCATCCAAATTGAAAGGTAAAACCAGTGTTTGCATGGATCCTTGGTGGGTTGTCTTCTCCTATAGTCCACTTTCTACCAGACAGGACTGAAAGCGGCGTTCTTTCACGCATGCTAAGAAAATTAACTTCTTTCTGTATGTTCAGGACTGCTCTTGTCCCAGGAAAGAGCAATCAAATAGGCAAGTTACAGATCAGAAAGCACCTGTGCCCAGTGGGCAGCATCAAGCCAAATGCCCACATGTAGTGATTAGGTTCCATGTGAGTGGATGAACTACAAATTGTGTGTCACACTTGCTGAAGATAAATGTCTCTGTGCTTTTACGTGACATGTTAAGTCATTTGACAGAAGCACAGAGCAGGAAGGGCTGAACAAGTCCACCAGACTTCTCAATCCTCCATTTAAACTCTTGTAATGCGTATCAGATTTCACTGAGGGCCTCATTACAAAAGGAGATTTGCACTAGGCATCAAATAGGTGTTCTGGCTTTACACTCTTGTTTTATTTAGACCTGGTTGCTGTGCTGGCTCTGCATCATTAGAAAAATATGTAACATCTAACGAGTTCCCGGATGATACTCTAAACTTCATCAAAACACATCCCCTGATGGACGAGGCTGTACCTTCCATTGTCAATCGACCCTGGTTCCTGAGAACGATGGTCAGGTACGTACCTCCAAGTGGCCTTTTCTCATCATTGTAGCTGTCAGGTTGGGCTAATAGTTTTGCTCGGAATACTCACAAACTCTGTAAACATCCTCAGTGTGCTGGGCATTAATCCAGCTCGGAATGATGGCAGCACTGAGCAAATACCGTAGAACTCCCTGAGCAGCTTTCAAGGTAGGAAAAAACCTCAGTCCTTTCCAACGACACTGGACTGAAATGGGATCTTCGAGGAAATGTTGTGCAGGGAAGGTTGACCCACCTGTTGGCTTATGGGTCAGTGTTTGAGACAGATCTGTAGAAAACTTTGGTCAATGATAACAGACGGCTCAGGGATATGCACACAGGATACAAACATGCCTGCCAGGATATGTTCACAGGATATGAAGATATCTATTGGGATATGTACTGGTATGTTTTAATGTTTACAGGCAGAAGTAATCACATAGTATGCATTTTTTCTATGGCAACAAGAGAAAAGTAATAATGGAGAGATTTGAACAAAGGCCCATAAATCAACAAGCCTCAAATACACCATCCCCTTCCTGTCAAAATACATTCCCACTCTGCTGTGGTCGCTGTACTGCTTGTCTACCCTCTGGTTGCGAGCAGAATAGTGTCACTAACTTGCTGTATTTTCATCTCTTCCTTCATACAAGGGTATTTTATGCAGTGTTTAGCTCTGGAAGAGTCTGACTTACAGAATCACAGAATGGTAGGGGTTGGAAGGGACCTCAGGAGATCATCTAGTCCAAGCCCCCTGCCAAAGCAGGGTCCCTATACCAGGTTACACAGGAAAGCATCCAGGCAGGTTTTTAATATCTCCAGAGATGGAGACTCCACAACCTCTCTGGGCAGCCTGTTCCAGTGCTCTGGCACCCTCACAGTAAGGGAGTTTTTCCTTAGGCTTGTCTTGAACTTCCGTTGTTCCAGTTTTTGCCCATTGCCCCTTGTCCTGTCACAGGGTACTACTGAAAGGAGCCCGGCCCCATCCATTTGGCCCCCGCACTTCAGATATTTATAGACATTGATAAGATCCTCCATCAGTCTTCTCCAGGCTGAAGAGTCCCAGCTCTCTCAGCCTCTCCTCACACGGGAGATGCTCCAGGCCCCTCATCATCTTTGTGGCCTCTGCTGGACTCTCTCCAGAAGATCCCTATCCTTCTTGGACTGAGGAGCCCAGAACTGGACACAGTACTCCAGATGTGGCCTCTCTAGGTTTTAGTAATGTATCATTTGTCAGATTTTTATGTCAGATTCTGTACCTCCAACTAAAGACTAGAGCAGCAAACTCTGCAGGGTGCTTTCCTTTGGTTGCCAGCACCAGATAACTGGTAGCAAATGACCAGTACTTCTTTTCAATAAATTGTGTCATACCAAGATTCAATATCATCTTATTACTGAATATTCTTAGTGATGGTTATGTGATTACTTTTAGTGAGGTTAAGTGGTGTTTAACATCTCAGGATTGCATTCACAGTTTTTCCCACTGAAAAGCTGAATGTAGATCAGTTATCATTATTGCTGCTTTTAATGTGACAGAGCTTGAAAGTAATAAAAAATTTCACTTTGCCAATTGTCTTTCCCTGCCTGAAGAAGTCACCAGGCTAGTACTTTGGTTTTGATTGGAAGGATAATTCCTAAATAGCCTCAGACTCTTAGCACCCCTTCCACTTTCTGCAAACACTTCTGCTAGCTGTTGGACATATGGACATGCAGACAAACACATGAAAATTCCCCACCATTTGAGGAGCCAAACGGGTACAGTCTATGTTGACTTATAGGGTTATTGAGCTAGGAAAAGCATGTAGATAACTTATACTGTTGCTAAAAGGCTACCACACAGTTATTTGAAGTGGAAAAAGTGATAAAATAAGTGGCAATCTAATCTCAAGTGATGCAAAATCCTGTATTGTTACTCTAGATACCGCCTGACCAAAATCGCTGTGGACTCTGCTGCTGGGCCATATCAGAACTACACCGTGGTTTTCTTGGGATCAGAAAAGGGAATCATCCTGAAGTTCTTGGCACGGACAGGAAACAGTGGTTTCCTAAATGATAGCCTTTTCCTGGAGGAGATGAACGTTTACAATCCTGAAAAGTGTGTATATAATTCTTTGTGCTCATGTACAGGCAACTTTGAACTTGTGGTTTCCCAGAGAGTAGGTTGTCCCATGAAAAGGGAAGTGGTTTGAGAAGCCAAGTTTTTTCAGCAACTTTAAATTCTTTGAGGAGGGGATGTCTGCTTATCAATTTCTACATTACAATAAGATATTTTTTATGCAGAATGTGAAGAAGATAGCCCATCCTGTGCAGCAGTTGATGGATGATTAAAAGTTAAATTCTGCAAAGGAAAATTAATTTTCTAATCCTTTTAAAAACCTGATTCCTCTCCAAATAACTCAATAACCAACAAGCTGCTCCCCAAGGGAAATTTCCCGCATTTCAGCCTTCCCAAATATGCCTCAGGGGGCTTTCAAGTGGGCCATAATCATGCAGAAATTTCAGCTACTTCGAGTGCTGGAGAAGAATAAACACAAAAAATGAAGGGCCCTCAGAAAGCTTGTCTGGTGTGCTGTCTCCACTTCTTATTCCCCTGACTCATGCATTTTTAATTCTTGCTTATGTGTCTTATCAGTGGTTTTAGAGGCTATTGTGTGTTCTTTTTCCTCGACTTGTTCAGTTCTACCTTTCCCAGGGTTTTTTTTGTGGGAGGTTTTTTGGTGGTTTGTTTTTTTTTTTTTTCCCAGCTTTGGGAATCATTAAGTTTTCACCTGGTTTCCCAACAGAACTCATTTATAACCTTATCTCACATTTTTTCAAAACAGGTGCAGCTATGATGGCGTGGAGGACAAGCGGATAGTGGGCATGCAGCTTGACAAGCCCAGCAGCGCCCTGTACATTGCTTTCTCCACCTGTGTCATCAAGGTTCCCCTGGGACGTTGTGAGCGTCACGGCAAATGCAAAAAGTACGTGTTTGCTAGTGGCTGTCAGCAGCCCACACCCCAGGCTTTGGGAAACCAGGAGCACTCATGAATGCCACTTTGTGCTCTTCTTTCTCAAGGGCCTGCATAGCGTCCAGAGACCCCTACTGTGGATGGATGAAGGAGAGTGGGGCATGCATGCAGCTGGTCCTTGGCTCCAAGTGAGTAAGGGCTCTGGCTTGATGGACAGTGAAGTTCTGGCAGTGGCACTGGGTGGTCTTGGGCAGAGCTATTTGAAACATGGGGCTCCTAGGGAAGGAAAAATTTGGGAAGTGTTTGTTTCTACTTTATTTGCATTCACCTCTGAAATGTCTCACAACTTTTTTTGATGCGAAAATCTGATACCAATCTCAGCTGATTGGTAACTGCTGAAAGAGCAAGAAGAAGAAAATGAAAGAACTGTACTGAGGTCCATGTGTTGATGAAAGGGGGGAACTGGATGGGTATGTCTGGACCAGCCCACACTAGAGCCATCACAGCTGATTAAAGAGGCAATAGAATCCAAATTAAATTACTGAAACAATTTGTCCACTGAAAACAAAACCAGTCCTTCTAATTTACTGTGCATTAGTAAGAGGAGTCACAGAGCACAGTAAGAGCTTAAAGCAGATTCAAAGAAGTGCTGGATCTCCCCTTGCTTAACAGTAGAATTTAATTACTTTATAATAGTAAAGGTCTGCGAAGGTTTGTTTAAATGTGGTTACTGAGCCTCTCTGCAGGGAGCAGACCTACTTCAGATCTCTCATTTCTTGGCCACATCCGACACTCCTAACTCTTTCCCACTCTGAGGTAGAGCTATGCTTCTTCAAGGTAGTGGTGTAAGTGTAGCACAAACCTCACACAACCTCGACAGCCCTACAGCTGGCCTCACTTAACCCTGCTTCTGTATAGGTCTTCAGTATATAATGGATGAGTTACCATCCCTGTGGTCGTGTCATGTTCTTAATTTGCTATTTCAATTCAAATTGTTCGTCCACTGGGGATGCTATAGCTATATTGGTCTGTATATCATTTACTACAAGAGCGTGGAATATTCCTGACTGGACATTTGGTAGAATAATGTTAAAATGCACCTGTGTCCATATCAGGTTTACTCAGTGTTCCCAAGCTGCTTGAGTTATTTTGCACTTCCATGGCAAGCTGTAGGAAACTTTTGCACCGTACTCTTAAAAGCAGGTCCGGTGCTTATCAGTAGATTCATCAAGACAGAGGCAGCACAGCTCACAGTGTTGCAGTTCAGAGGCGAGCAAGGCAGGTCGCTCTCTGTCCAGCTCATAGCCCTTAGGAAGGGGATCCAGATCAGCTGTGAAGATATTTGGTGAAATTCTAAACTAGCCAACAGGAGGCAGAGATGTTAGGTGCCCTCCTGGAGTAGGTGACAGTTGACCAAGAGTTTTAAGAACATGGAGTTGGGAATGACGTGCCTGCAAGGATAATTATGCCTCAAGGGCAGGATCCTAACTAATGTAGACCAGGACTTGTGTTGGTGGTTTTCCAAGGCTCTTGTTATTAACCTTTGACTGCACCAGAACTTGGAAGAACAGCTTCACTGGTTATCCAAAATCACAGACAGAGGTTGGGAGCGTAAACTGGGCATGTCAGCTGGAAAAGCCTGTGAGTGTTTTTCAGTAGAGCCCCTTGAGTTCAGTGGAATGCTTTCTGTGGACTGGACCTTACACCTTGCAGCCTCGTCCAGTGCAGTACATAAATGATTGATGAAATGCAGGTTGTCTTCCCCCACCACAGTACCTACCCAACGTGTTAGCTTCCTTCTCACACCAAAGTATCGGTGCACCTTGTCTACTATATGAGCAAGTTAAAGTAGAGTCATAATTGCTCATGTATTAAGTGCTCATGATAATCTCATGTATTACAGAGTTAACAATTTAAAATTTAAACATGAATCTGTTTGCTTCCCTTGACACTGAGGCATGCAGTGGATTTTTAAAAAGTAATAGTACAAAGACAAAGCATCATGAGAAGCCAAGAAATCATTAGGCAACAACAAATAACTCAAATGTCTATGTTGAAATTTTTTCAGACTTCGAAAGAAATGGCCTGTTTCATGATGGGACTTTATTTCAGTTGCACATGTGATAATTTCTTTCTAGTAGTGCCTGTGACTGTTGTTATTCAGACTGTTTTGTTTCTTTCTGTTATTTAGACTGGCATTTGAACAGGACGTAGAACATGGCAATACAGATGGCCTGGGTGACTGCCAAAGTAAGCAAAGCTTTTACTCTCTGTTTACCATGTGTCACAGCATCCTTCTAATGCCTCAAATCACCATTACCTGTCAGGTGTTCTTCTGTAACAATGTATGCCACAACAGAGACAGTGACTGTGGCTAGTGATCCAGGTTCAGAAAAGGAATGGTTGTTTAAATGTATTTTAAAGAAAATAGCCCGGTTGGTTTGATTTATACAAACACTGGACTTCAAAGCAGTTACGTAGTAAGAAAACCTCAGTTCCAGAGGATATGAATTGCAGCAGTGACCTAAAAAATTGGGTGTTCATTGTCTTTATTAGCCATGGTGGTTGGGTTGTTTATGTAGACGTACAGAAGTGGCTCTGTTCCTTGGTGTTGACTGTGACTTGGACTACATTCCTGTGCAGGACACAGAGACAGTGAAATGTGTCTTCAGCTTTGGATCCAGATCAAGAAGTGGGAGCTACTTAGCTTGTGAACCTTAGTGGATTTTACACACAGGCTGGACAACATAGTGGTATTAAGGGTCAGGCAGTACTCACACTGCCTAAGAAATTTTAATGGCAAACCTTAGGTACTGAGAGCACGAGTTGGAAGCTTAAACATAGTTTTTAAACATTTACATTTGGCACTGAGGTGCTTAAAAGTGCACAGCTTAAACTGCATGCAAAGAAACTGTCGGCTGATTTCTGAGCCTTCAGGAATACCAACATCTGTGTTGAGGACAGCTTTCCTTCCAAATGTTCTTGCCAAGGTTGGTTTAAGTCTGAGCCTCAATATTATTTATAAACCTTATGAAATCAAGAATCAGATTCTTTTTGCTACAATTTGCACTGCTGCCTGTAGATGCAATAAAATTACTGAAGCTGAGGAAGTAATGTACAGTGAGAGAGTCATTACTTCTGGAATACAGAGCAAAATAACAAAGAGCTAGAGTGTGCCATGGGATACAGTGCTGGCCAGCTGCTCTGGAGAAAGCCAGAGCCTTCTCATGCCTCCTGCATCATTGTTCAAGAGCCATTTATTACTTTGATCACTCTGCTTGAGGGAGCACAAGGATTTCAGCCTCTGTGTATCCTCCATCTCAGCTACGCCTCACTCTGCCTCTGCCCTAAGATAGGATCACATAGGCTGTCTCTTAAGTTTTTTGAAGGAGGTGTACATGTAGTCCCTTCTGTGCTCCCTGTAAAATGGGTTAGCACCAAAATCAGGTCATTTCCCAGCTGGTACGACTTTGCCCTTTTCAGCCAATTCTGCTCTCCTTGAGCAAATAGGTTAGACAGGAGTGGAGTGTACATTATACCAGTTAAATATAAAAGAACAGTAGGAAATTATTCAGAAACAGCAAATTGTGCTTGTGGAGAGATCTGCTCCTGTACAGAACAACAAAGCCCATGCCCTGCTTAAATCCTCTTTAGCCCTGAATGATACATTGAACTTTGGCCCTGCACAGGGGTAGATTTCATTCCCTGCTAACTCAGCTGATCTTATTACTTCATATGGTATTGGGTCATGTGAGTTTTGTCCTCACTGTCTCATGTTGCTAACTGCATCACTTGCAGTGCCTTGCTTTATATTAAGACCTGATCTTGCAAAGAAAGCTGTGTCAAGGAGGACACAGACTTTTCCACTTGGTACCCCTCATGCAGGGCTGGTGATGAACACTTTCAAAGCCAGATGTTGTTTTCAAGTATGTCTGAATGTCAGTTTTGTCTGGGTCCTTAGGGTACTAATCACATATATATAAATATCAGCTGAAGCATAGGAGGTTGTTAGCAGCAAACTATTAAAAAGAAAAAACGAGAGAGAAATAATGATTTTTCCCCTGTTATTTGTCTTTCAGATTCCTTCGTAGCCCTGAATGGTAAGGAAGTTCTTAGTTTCATTATTTACTGACAGCAAATACGTTTTGGAGGAATCACTTTTTACTATTTTTTTTAGTATTTTCATACTTCTGTTTTATTTAATGTTTATTCCCGATTTATTTTGTTTATAGACATTTCAACTGCTTCACCTGATCATGAAATGTCTTACAACACAGTGTATGGTCAGTTTATGATTGTTTTTAAAACTTCTTCCCAGATGCTCATGTTAGCTATTAGTTCCTGTACTCAAATAGCCATTATCCTTTTTTACTTTCTATGTCTTGTTTTTGAGGGCCTGATTCACTAATCATGACTAGGATTAAGTCATACCTGTTGATTTTCAATAGATCTTTTCTAATCCTCCCTCAAAATTATCTCCATTAAATTAAAGTCAGATCTGGCCTATTTTAATGGCCCACCAGCAGCCATGATTAAGAACACGCTTCATCTGACAAAGGAACACTTGGGTATGGTGATGCATCTTATCTGTTCACCAGGAAAAACAAGGTTGCAGCTCACATTCCACTCAGGAATTGTCCAGGCTGGTGTCATGACTGCTACAGCAGCCAGTCAGAGATACGTTAGGGAAAGGAGCAGAACTGTCTCTGGGTTACAGAAATATCCCATAAGGAAAATTAATCTGGTACCCTTGTCAGCTGAGACTGGGTTATGCCTCAATTCCTGAAAATTCCTGTCACTTCTAGGGTGAGTTATTTATGTTGTCCATGCTTGCAGTATCTTAATGTCTGAATGGTGCCTGGTCTGTAAAAAAAAATGGATTAATGTAGCAAATTAAATTACTTGAGCTGAAGAAGAGCATTTCTGCAAGTCTAGAGTAGCAGTTTCCCATGAGGCAGCTGTTAATCTGTGCTTACAGTACTTTCTACCACTTGTTCTGTATATTTGGAAGTGGATTACACAGAATAAATGTCTTCGTGAGGAATTATTGCAGAATAAATAATCACTCCAAATTCAAACTCAGACTTAATATTGCAATAGTTTCTCTTTATAGACATCCTAAACAAAGGCAAGTACTCACAGGCTAAGAGAATGTGTGGTATTGCTCCCAGTGAAGTCAATGGCAAATTTCCACGTGGGATGGGAGCTTGCTTCTGAAGTTGCTTTCAGGCTGTAAAAGATTAGCAGTTCATCAGAGCTAGGGCAAATTCACCATATGTTTGGCTGAATGTAGCAAGAGGTAGGTTAGTGTGCAGTTACAGTGAACTTTTAATTGATCCCTTCATCTTGTGCCTGCAAAATATGTAGGCACAGAGCAGAACCACTGACAGCTCAGTACAGCAGAATATAAATAACTAGAGGCACAGTAATACTGTTCAACTTTTTAAAAAATAAAATCAAATTCCCCATGTTGTTTATTACCAGGAAATGGAATATGTGCAGGTGAAACTTCTTGGAAAGTTTGATAATGAAAAACAGTGAAGGGAATATACAAAATCAAAGACAAGTTGAAACTTCATAATGTATAGAAGACTCATTATTTCATCTGCATATGCAGCTTGTACTTTCTTTCATTTGAAAATTGCTATGATGTTTCCAATGTACAGAGTAGCAATTAAAGAACAGTAATAATAAAATCCATACTGCTGGAGGTAAAGAAAAAGAAAATGGCATTGGGCATAGTGCTGATGTACAGAAGTGTCCTAGGTTTCCTGCTTCTAAGTGCATTTGTAGGTTGCGCAGTTATAGCTGTGAGGCTGTGGTTCTGGTTTCAATCAGCTACCATATTAGTAGGGACTTTAGCAAAAGCTGATATTTTAGTCTGGCCAAGAAAGCATAAAAATGGTTCAAGTGAGCAGCAGAATCAAAAAAGCTGCAGTTCCAGGGAGTACAGGTAACAAAAGAAGTCTGTTCTACTCTTGGCATGTCAAGCCCAAAGACAGACTCCATGAGGTGATGCAGCTTTTCAAGTAGGACCCTACTGCCAGATGCAATGGAGAAGTGCTGAGCCAACATTCACACTGGTTCTCATTCATGCCCTGTCTTTCATAGATTATTTCATTGATCCTCCTCAGATACATCCTGATAACATAGTTTCTAGGCAAGCTAGCTCATCCTTTGATGGCTTTAGTTGAAACACTCATTCTGATATATCCAGTGTTTCCCTTCTCCTACCATGGCAAAAGCTGAAAGGAAATATGCTTGTCCCCTCTACTGATCTTCCACATGAGGAGTGTAAAAGGTAGGTATGAGGTAGTAAACCAGTCTCAGTAAACATGCCTATGTCTGCTAACTGTAGTGACTGCTCTGAGTCATTGTTTTTTTCTTGAGAAAACTAAAATTTCATAAATGTTGCATTTTAATGTTATTGAGTACAGTTAAATGCATAAATAAATGGTATTTCATAATAGAGTAAATCTCAGAACGCTGGGATATACCAGAATGCCAACCAAGTGAACGCTCACGATGCTTTTGGAGCCAGTGGGCTAAATGCATCCAAAGGCATCTGAAACTCCAGTTGCAAAAGAAGTCTTAAGGCCTAATTCCCTTGATTTACTCCTCTATAAATCAGCTCACTTCAACGGACTTACTGCCAATCTGTAGCAGCATGCATGAAAGGCAAACCAAACCCTTAATCTTCATATTCTTGGCATCAGCCTCCTCCTCAATTTGGCAAACTGCCTCACTTTTCTGGGGCAGTCCTTACTTGATCCTACTTGAGTTGTAAACAAGTAAAGTGCAGAGTCGACACAGGTGACTGTTGAAATGCATCCCTTTTACACCCAAGGAGAAGATAGCAGGCTGAAGGTCTGGCTGCAGAAGGTCAGAAGGAAATCATGCAAAAACTACATATTTAAACAAGGAGATTAGGCTAATTTCTCTGCAAAACTGTAAGCAGCTTCAATTACCCTTGGAAACATCAATTCTTAGTGAATTGGGCCCTTATTTTATCCCCTGGCTATAGTCCTTTCTCCCTCTGTAGTATCGATTTAGCCTTTCCCTCTTAATTGTCTAATTAGGTTGCTATAGTTGTTAATAGGATGGTGTGCAGACTTCTTAACCTCTGAGATCCTAATGACTTGTGCATATTAGAGAAACTATCAAATACGTATTGAATCCCTGTCTTTCTTTTAAACCTGAAAAAGCTCCTCTTATTTTACAAGTGCACTTCAGAATGCACTGTACTTACAGAATTGCAGCCCTTCTCAATCATTACCCATGCCTGTAGACACTGAGTGCTTTTACTCTCCTTCTGTTACTTGATTACAGCACTCCAAATGAAAAATTTTTGCCAATAATGGAAGCACCTAAACGAGATTTTTTTTAAAGTGTGTCTATTTTGTTTTTTATGTGTTTGCTTTAAACAAATAAGTTTGAAAAGCACTCTGTCTGCAGTTTTTCAGATGGATTGTTTTAAAACAAAGACAGTATTGTCTTTTTAGATGGTTAGGTATTAACCGATACTAACATAGAGGTACTGACTACATCTCGGATACACTAAAGCCTCTTTAAATTGCAGTGAAGCCTATTTACACAGTTGGAGTGGTAAAGATGGTGTAATGGAAAAAAAAGTCTCACTACGTGTTGCAAACTCTACAGCACATTGTAAAGGTTTAATAATGGCTATCTGTGAGAGGGCCAGGTCTGGGTTGCCTGCCACTTCAGTCTTTTCTCTGTTTATGAGAGAAGCTTAACTAGCTCATACATTTGTGGTGCCACTCTGCTTAGAGGTGAAATTCACCCTGTGGGACTGGCTATTCGGCACTTAGAGGACAAAGTGATACTGCTTATGGGAGCAGCCACTGCCCAGTAGTAAGTGTTTGCAGAATACAGCCCGAACAGGCTGTTAAAGTCCAATCTGCTCATGCCCTGCTTTCTCAAATCAAATCAAAGAAAGTTTATCTCAATTATTTGTGGAAGGTTTGTTCTTGGTGCATACTAGACTAACACATTAGTAACAGAATGAATAAACTGATTTCTTGATTTTGTGTGAAACTCTTCTCTACCTAACAACCATCTGGTACACATTAATATCTTCACAAAGCCTTAGCTTTCCATTACGAAGAAGTTCTCTATGTATTTGCAGCATATGGCTCAGGAAATTTTTTTTCAGAAAATGTGTCCCTTAGGCATATATTTCGTCTCGATTACTGTATTAAGAAATGTTTTTCTTTAACCATACTTATGGCTTTTCCTTAGAATTCCCCCTTTAAGCACATGTAAAGTACAAGTGTCTGGACAGAGATCTGGGCGTATAAATGCATATCAAACACAGGCATAAAATATGCTTGCTACTTGGCAAAATACTATTCTCTTTTACCTCCTTATCAAGCTATGACTGATTGCTTTCTTACATTGAGTGCAGCACTGTTTGTAAGCTGACCACATTATTGCAGTTGCTGAGTGGCATATGAATGTGGAGACTGGAACCCCGTGAATGCTGGCAATGTAGTTTAGTCCTTAGGGAAAAGAAGATGTGGAAATCTCATAATTTCCATTTTCTGTCCTCTTCTCTGTCCCATTGCTTCTCCTGTTTCTTGGAGATGAGCGCAGGAGTTGACAAATGTAAAATGGCATAGGGGTGAAAGCTTTCATGCTCTAGTGTATTCTTGTTTCAGGAGGGCGCATGTTTTCAGTCACTAGACCTCTACCTGTCTTTTTGGAAACAGGCAGCCCTGCTGCAGGACTGCTGTGGAACAGGCAGGATGTTTGGATCAGAGTCCATCATCCGTCTTAACTCTGTGTTACCAATGCTCCCAGCCATGCTGTGACTTATGAAACTTTTTTAGAAGTGGATAATGACTTCTCTTTTCTATTTGAGCACTATTAAAAGCTCTATCTTCAACACAATACAGCCTCTAATTTGCCATGTTAAAGAAAGATTACTGGGGGAAAACACGCTTCCAATCATGAGAGGTAAAAAATAATACGGTGCCCTTGTCAGTATAAGCCTTCAGCTTGAGGTCCAGAGCTAAATTGTGTTAATGATTAGCTGTAGTAGCTGAAGGTTGGCTCTATGGTGAGAGCGCTGTGAATCTGAC
This sequence comes from Caprimulgus europaeus, assembly GCA_907165065.1. Next base: position 21,182,924 of record OU015527.1, read on the forward strand.
TAATTTTCCCTGCTAAGCACAGCAGTCACAGGAGTTAGTTGTGTCCATGTCCTGTGCAAAACACAGTCCAGAGTGCTGCCATATATAATCGGGTGCAGTAAATCAAAACGGCTCCTTGAAAATATACAGAGGAGCATATTTTCTTCCTCTGTAAGATGATTAAAATTCAGCAGAACTTCTTTAAATCATAGCAGCATCTTAATAGAAGCTGCAACGTTTTTGCTGATTTCATCCATAGTTCAGCCCCATGAAGCTGGTGAAAGGGTTGGAAAAAATGAAACACAAAGCAGCATCACAAAGCTTGGGAGCATTGGTGACCAATACTTACATTTTTGACTGCTGGAGTGAAACTAGGGACCTAGGTTCATCAGCTCTCTGTGCGCTGCTGGGGCTGGGTGACTTCAGAAGCCATCTAAAGCAACCTTTTTGAGATACAGCTTCCAAAAGCTTTATGCTCATCCAGTTACTGTTTAAACTAACATATAGAAGCACAATCTCTACCTGTCCAGCTCGGTGCCTTCACTGTGAGGCTCTAAATTTGGGCTTCTTGTGTTGCTTTGTCTCTGCCCCAGTGAGTCTCAAATTATTTTTGTGAGCAGTGAAATGACATCAAGTGAAGAAGCAGACAGAGAATGCCTGCTAGGGCAGTCTGTAGCCTGGTGACTGGACTCCTCTCTGAGGGAGATGCACATGTAAGGCAGGAAAATTAAGTTGTTGGGCTGTTAAAAAGGAGGTGGGAAAAAGGAGAGCTGCTGGCAGTCCGTCTGGTGTTATCTGAAGAGAAAGTGGTATCTGCCATTCTGTTTGTGAATAATCTGATTCTATTAGTTTGTGTTTGAGTATCTCCTCTTTTGATGAGCTCTTTCAGGAAAGTAGGTAAAGGGAAATATAGTTATTCCACGTTGAATTAACCAGGCCCAGAGCTGCTTAAGTTCTGCTGAAAATCTCTCATTTTGGTGCCTGTGCCAAAAGGGAACTTTCAGACACAGACACGTGCATTTTTAAGGTCAAAATGTTGTGATGTGGATGGAGTTTCAGTGACCCTTCCCCAGCAGCAACGGAACAGCCTGAGCCACTGGGAAGTCCAGGTTGGAGACATCTGTCAGAGACCATAGGTTCCAAGCAGTCCAAGCATTTTGGGTTCTAATGTATTCTCAGGACCCAGCTGAAAATGACATACAGATTTACAAACATGTCTCTGCCCCAGCCAAACCACTGTTAAAATTGTACAGTGTTGCCATCAGGGCATGTCCTATGAACGTGCTTTTTGTTGGGGGGTATATTTGGTCTGTGTGGAGCTAATTAGCCTTATTCAGAACAGCAGTAACAATATCTAGAGTAGCTGTAATAGAAAAAGAATGTGTGAGACCTCTGTCCTAGGAGAAGGTTGTGGCAGCAGCTGCTGGGATCATGGGTTCTTGGGCAGATCCACATAATAAGATGTTGTCTTCACTGTCATGCTGAGCAGAAATTATGTTGTTTCATGCTTATCTCAGCTGGGACCATCAGCTCAGACAGGACCAATGGCAAGGGTGCCAGTGGGTGCAAGCAGCTGACAGGCCCTGCACTTTTCCCATCTGGAAGGCGATGCTGCAGTGCAGGCACAATGGTGCTGGGCAGTCATTTTTGTAGCTCTGCTGGCACTCCCCTTCAATTTCAGCCATATTAGAAGTTGTTTCATTTTAAATTGATTTTTAAATTAATTTTTAACTAAGCCAGTACCAGGCATCATGGGCTAACACTTCAGTGTCAGTCAGGTGTGTGTACTGAATCTAGCCAAAGGATGCTTGACTTGGATGAAGTGTGCTCACCCTCTTCCACACACATTTAACTCTGTTGAATAAAAGCACAGAACCGCGAGCTCAGTGGCAGCCCGAGGCATGTGTGCACCTCTTTACACCCTCCACCTGACTGATCTGGAAGGTTCAGATCCCTCACTTCCTTTGGGCAATGTTTTGAAGGACTTTTGAAACATTGCTCAGCCTAAGACAAGACGTTCGCCCATCACAGAAGAAAAGCAGTGCTTGCATTCCTGAGCACGGTGAGGTAGCGTGGTAAGTGACTAATGAGACTTGTCTTCCCTACCTGTATTTATAATGTGAACAGGACACTCCAGTTCCCTAGTCCCAAGCACCACCACTTCCGACTCTCGCGCTCGACAGGGTTATGATGCTAGGGGACGCATGCTGAATTGGAAGGATCCGCTTGGTTCATCTGAAAATACAGATCCATATGTGGCAGTTTCATCCCATAATCATCAAGACAAGAAGGGTAAGGCCTTGGAAATGGTGTCCTGTGGTGAGGAGGGAGGGGAGGGAGGACTAAAGTGTAACTGCTTCCAGCTGGCTCAGAGTAACATGTAATAAAACTCCTGTGCTGTAATTAAAAGCTTATCGTAAAGCCTGAAACTAAACAGCCAATCTCAGACTCAGTCCTAGATAATTCACTGCCTGAGGAAACCACACAAAACAAGCAGAAGTGTATGCCTTTGCAGTGTGTGTTGTGCATGTGTATGGGAAGGAGGGAAACAGTGGGGATTTAGCTCCCTTTAAACTTCATCTCCCCCGTTGTCTGGCAGGGGAAGATCCATGGCTTCTCATTGTTCTTAAGGGTACACTTTTATATTGCCTTGTTGTCTGAATTCCCAGGGCAGCACAGCAGATCTTGGCTAATTTCATGTTATTTCTCTCTCTTAACGACAGACAGAGGTACTGAAGGTCTGCTATTGAACAACTGACAGTAGTCCTAGCCACTGGGCCTAAATCCCACTGTCTTCAGTGAGACCTCACCTTTAAGAACGGGGGCTGAGAAGGTCATTACCGTATTTTAAAAGATATGGAGGTGACTGCTGGTAGAGAGTGTTGTGTTTTTAAAGCACTGAGAGGTTAGGATTTAGGTGTCGTTTCACAGTGTCCAGCCCCGTGCTGAAGCACACTTTGGTTTAATACTAGTGACAGCCCTGTCATTTGGCCTCCAGCCCTCCTGTGCTATACATACAGAGAATTGGGCAGAAAATTACCTAAATTTGCCACTTGAACATGCTTAGAGAAGGAGAAGCTTTTTTCCACTGTAAGGATGGTGATGCCCCCTATTCCATCTTGGCCCTCTGTTGTTCTCTCAGCTCCTTTTAATCTGTGTCTCAAAGAGGTTAAGATGGTTCCTTTGTAGATAGGGGACTTAGGTTCAGATAGCTCCACTGCCCAGGGAGATCTGAGTCCTTGTTATTCTTCTCCAGGGTGTTCTTAGATTGTTTCTTTCAGTCTCTTCTCTGCTGAAGATGTTTCGCTCTATGTGGACTAATTAAGTACTCAGTGGGCCAGGAGGAGGATGGGTATGAGCAAAACTCACTTGCTGAGTGGTTAGGGCACTCACCAGGGGCAAGAACACACATGAGCTTCAGTCCTTTCTGCTGTGAATACTTGATATAAAACACTTAAAATATTAATTGAAATGTGAATTCCAGTCTCTATTGTTCATGCATTTTACATTAAAAACTCATTAGACAAAAGCATCAGCTGTTCCTCAAAAAGCTACTGGCACGCCAGGCCTGCTGCTTTGCGTTGTCTGCCCAAACTAGTAGGTTATGAAATCAGACTCCATTCCCTCCCTCTGACCCAGTGAATCTTGAATCCTCTGCATTGGCTGTGGAGACTTTCAGCAGGGGGTAATGAGCATGTTAACATTGCAGAACAGTCTTCAGGAGAGCTGTGTGAACAGCTGGCGGTGGTCTGGACCCAGGCTGTGAACTCAGCACCTGTTATTCACAACAGCCCCAGACGTGGTGCCTCCCACATTCCTGAGCTATCCTGGATTTCTCAAAGAGCTCCCCAGGATTGACCTCAAAGAGCCTTCATGGCTCCTAGCCGTGAAGGTCATGGGCATCACCTGGCTGACCCAGCAGAGACGAAGACTGAAGTGCTTTTCCAGTTGAGGAGGTTGGTCAAATTAGGCAAGAGATGCGGCAAAATTTCCTGAGATCCCATGGCAAACTTTAATCTAGTAGCCTTGGCTTTTAGGCTTGACAGCAGGAAATGGAATATGAAGATTTGAATTCCCTCAGGAAGAGGATGCGAACTTGTCTCCCACCCCCCATCAATAAGCTTTTCCTATAAAAAAGGGGAAAACTGCCATTTGTTCTTCTTCCTTCAGCTGGGTTTTAGGTGGCACCTGTTTGAACAATTGTTTTCAGAGCTTGATCCTGTAGACATTCTGGGAGAATAACTCTAAATCTAAAGCAAAAAAGTGAATTCCTAGAACCAGATCAGGTTTACATGTGGGTTAAGCACAGAGCTCCTCTGCACCCTGCGGACCTGTGGGCCTCTGAGCCTCGGCAGAGGAAGAATTTGAGGCAGCTGGAATACTCAAACTCCAACCCATAACTTAGGGTGCAAGTGACTGAGAGTGCTGAAGACGAAAGCTTAATTCCTGCTTAAGCTTAATTTGAGATATCGACCGAATTTTTTTTAATTCCTCAGCCCTTGCTCTTCACCTGTAGAAGGGTAACTCAGAAAACCTGATTTTTGGGTGTGTCATATGTAGAGGAAGGAAGGCAGATAAGCCTGTATGCGCTTCTAAAGATGGCATGTGATTTACCTAGCACTCCTCTTTCCTCTCAGCAATAAATCAGTGATAATGGTGACAGACAGAAAAATAAGGCTGTTTTCTTTTTCTGTCCAGTCTGTTGGTAACATCTGGTATTCAAAAAGCTTGTGGCGAGAAGACATTTATTAGAAAATCCAGTGTTTCCTCTTCTGAAAGTCAGTTGTATCTTTCTCTCCTCCACCCTGAGAAGAGGGGTTGTCGTTAAGCAGATCTGATGAGGAAGGAAGGAAGAGATCCTTGAACCCAGCTCTCCTGCTGGCGTCAGACAGGAGAGCAGTCTCAGAAACCACTGATAGTGGAAGATCTGGCCCTTTGTGTACCCAGAGGAATGCAGAGACATGTATGCATTTTAATGGCACTATTTGTTATGTGTGTGGGTCCTTACTTCACAAATCTTTTGCGAAGTAATGCTTAATAGATGGAAAGCTAGCTCTTAAAAGCATCTTGTATGCCAGTAGCAGCTTCCAGAAGAGCATGCAGTGAAAATATTAATAAAAGTGTAGCTGTTGGATTCTAATAATTTTCGCTTCAATTCACCGACTGATGAGGTGGCTTACATTCAATAGTTCCCTCCCCAGGGAGTGATGGTTACCAAAAAGCCTTATTAGCGCTTGACAGGGTCATTTAAATATCGTGCATTCTTTGGTGCCTAATTATGAATATTGACAAAGCTGGAAGCAGTCTACACGCAACCAAAACAATGGCGGCAGAGGTGACCGCATGGTTGTTTACCATTACCATTTACTTGTGTGTTGTTACTCCTTGCCTTGCCCAGTCAGAGCCGGTTGGCTTCAAAATGACTGTTGATTTGTTGTTTTAAACGGGCAAATGAAAGAGTTTTTACACAAAATTAAATCAGAAAATGTTACGCTTACTATCCTTTTCTCAAGATTTTGTTTTCACTTTTGCTGTAATTTCTTTTACTTTCACACATTCACAGAGAAAAAATGTTCTATTTTTTTAACATTTTCTCTTTGTTTTGCAAGGTTCTTTGTGGTGTTCTTCATTGGCTGTGTCTAATCCTTTGGATGTGTTTTCTTTCTTTTCTTGTGCCCACAAACGACTTCTTACTGATTGTACTAATTGCACAGAATCCATTTGCTGCTTTCTTTTCTGTAACATGGGTGCTTTGATGATGTCACATCCATCCATATGCTTCACTTTTAATTCAGTGCAGACATCTTGGGGAATATCTGTGGGGGTGTGAAGAGGGGGTTCTTTAAAAGGGTTGACTCATGGGAATGTGACATTTGTGTGCCACAGCTTTAGTAGCTAAATATACTCTGGGATTGTTGTTTCTGAGCTACATCGCATTTCTTGCCAAGATGAAAATGTGTAGTGCAACCCATAGAGTAGGAACTATGTGTTGCCATCCCACGGGCATTTTCATTTTGGCCATTAAGGAATCTGCCCTTCCCACTGCAGGGGAAAATCAAATCAAATCAAATCAGCTCTGATTGGGCAAACTGTACCCCTCTTTCCTATTCTCCTCCATCTCCTCCCCAGGGAAAAAAACCCAAACCAAAACAAAACAAAAAAGCACCCCCTAAAAATCATGTTCTAGAGTATGTTTATATTTTGTTTCCTTTCTTGCTATGTTTTAGTGTTAATTTCATTGTGTGTTTCTCACCTTTGTTGAAACAGTTTCCCTAACCTCACCTCTAACCTTCCCCCCTGCTGCCATTGTACTTGGTCTCCCTCCCTCCACCGCTGTGAAGCTCCTCCTGTGGAGCACTCCAAGGCTTTACCCTCTACATCAAGTAGTGCTGTGCCTCTCTGTAGTCATCCTACTAAAAAAGGGGTAGTAGACACATACTGCTCATAGAGAGGTCTATGTGAAGAAAACAAAGTGATTTTCTTTGGGAGTAGCTGGCCTTATCCCTTGTTACCCCGCTGCCCTTCTCTGCTGCCTCTCTTCCTGCCTCACTTCAGAAACGTCTCATGATTTTCATGTCCTGGGTTCATTAGCAGAAATGCATTCAACTGCTCATTTTTCTTGCTTGCTTCCTAAAAGCCTGGAGTTTGCCTTTTAATCACAATGTTGATAAACTGTTTGCAAATTCAGCTTACAATTTTGTGGTTCTGTTATATCTTCTTCTCCGCAGCATTCAGGTGGGCATGGCTGAGGTGGGCACTGAATGATGAAAGTGTAGCCTTGCTGTTAGCAGATTTAATGTTTGTGTTCTTACTTGTCTGAACATTCATTAAGTTAAGATTATGAGGTGGTATCTTTTTTCCTTAACAAGTGTTTTGTCGCTATCCAAGTAACAATGGTAAAAAGCTGATTAGAAGAGGGATGTGATAGACACAGCTTACAAGAGTTGCTGGTGTATTTGGATCTCCAGGACACTCCTGTAGATATAGTATGTGTTAGATCCTATTATTGAAGTTACTGAGGTGAAGGGCTCCGGAGCAGGGGATCACTCCAGGAGACCTTTCCTGAAGCGGCAAAACTGCAGCAAAATCAGCCAAAGCAAAAGCACTGGCAGAGAGGGTACCCCAGCCCCCCGCTCCTAGAGCTTCAGCCAGAGCTGCTGACACACAGCAGCTGGCATGGTGGGGCCGTTACCGAGGCCACTGTGACCACAGCCACACCCTTACAGTCACCTCAGGTGTCACCCAGCACAGGCAAGTGAACAGTGCATGTGCATTGGCCCGAGCAGTTGGGGTGTACAGGAAGGGTGCAGTCCCTTTCCCCTGGCTCAGGAAGGCTGGCACAAGCAGTGGTCATTGCCTTCCCTGAGGGAGACACAGCTATGGCTGCCACTTGGCTGAAAACCATCACTGAGAAGAGTGTGGCGGCTCAGACAGAGGTCCCTTGCAAACATGCAGCTGTCCAGGACTCCGGCTGCAGGGAGTGCCTGAGCCTGTCACTGGAGAGCAGCAGAGACAGCACCTGTGTGTGCTGTGACCAGGTGAATGATCTGCTCAGCATGGTGGCAAAGCTGGAAGAAGTGGAAAGGTTAAGGAGTATCAGGGAGTGTGGGAGGGAGATCGACTGGTGTAGCCACACCATATCAACCCTGAGACAAAGGCAGCAGATGGAGACTCCTCAAGAAGCAGAGGATCTCCTACCCTCTTGCCACCAGGCCAAAGGAGGGGACCTAAGAGACCGAGGGGAATGGAAACAGGTCCCTGCTTGGGGCGGCAGGAAAATTCCCTCCAGGCCTCCCTCACCTACACAGCTGCCCTTACACAACAGGTCTGGGGCTCTGGAAATTGAGGGTCTGGCAAATGAAGATGAAAATATAGACAGAGGCCCATCCAGAGGGTTGCCTAAGGTGAGGCAGTCTGCCCCACGCACTCTGACTGCCTCTACTAAGGAAAAAAGGAGGGTGATTGTCACAGGTGACTCCCTTCTGAGGGGAACAGAGGGGCCAATATGCCAACCGGACCCAACCCACGGGGAAGTCTGCTGCCTCCCTGGGACCCTGGTAAGGGGTGTCACTAGGAAACTCCCTGGTGTGGTACAGCCCTCTGGTTATTACCCACCATTGGCCATGCAGGTTGGAACTGACAAGGTAGCAGAGAGAAGTCCAAAAGCAATCAAAAGGGACTTCAGGGCATTGGGGAGATTGGTTGAAGGATTGGGAGCACAGGTGGTGTTTTCCTCAATCCCTTTAGTGGCAGGAAGGAAAACTGAAAGGAACAGGAAAACACCTGATTAACACATGGCTCAGAGGCCAGTGCCATGGGCAGAATTTTGGTTTCTTTGATCATGGGGAGGTTTCCAAAGCTCCAAGTCTGATGGAAACAGATGGATTTCAGCTGTCTCAAAGGGAGGAAAGGATTCTTGCTCACGAGCTGGTGGGGCTCATTGAGAGGGCTTTAAACTAGGTTTGAAAGGGGAAGGGGATAAATCCAGGCTCAGTAGAGATGAGCCCAGGGGTAATATGCCAATGTTGGGGATGAAATCTATACCCCAGCTGAGGTGCATCTACACCAATGCACACAGCATGGGCAGTAAGCAGGAGGAGCTGGAAGCCACTGTGCAGCAGGGGAGCTATGACATAGTCGCAATCACAGAAACATGGTGGGATGACTGTCATGACTGGGGTGCTGCAATGGATGGCTATAAGTTCTTCAGGAGGAATAGTCAAGGAAGGAGGGGTGGTTGGGCGGCTCTCTGTGATAGGGAGTGTTTTGATTGTACTGAGCTTGAAGTTTGTGATGATGAGGTCAAGTGCTTATGGGTAAGAATGAAGGGGAAGGCCAACAAGGCAGATGTCCTGTTGGGAGTCTGTTGTAGACCACCCAACCAGAATGCAGAGGCAGATGAAGCCTTCTACAAGTGGCTGGCAGAAGTCTCACAATCTCTAGCCCTTGTTCTCATGGGGTACTTCAACTTACTGGGCATCTACTGGAAATACAACACAGCAGAGGGAAAGCAGTCTAGGAGGTTCCTGGAGTGTGTGGAAGACAACTTCCTAACACAGCTGGTAAGTGAGCCCACCAGGGGAGGTACCTCGCTTGACCTGCTGTTTGCCAACAGAGATGGACTGGTGCGAGATGTGGTGGTTGGAGGCCGTCTTGGGCTAAGTGACCATGAAATGGTAAAGTTCTCAATTGCTGGTGAAGTAAGGAGGGGGATTAGCAAGACGACTACCATGGACTTCCAGAGGGCAAACTTTGGCCTGTTCAGAACACTGGTTGAGAGAGTCCCTAGGGAAACAGTCCTGAAGGGCAAAGGGCTCCAGGAAGCCTAGACATTCTTCAGGAAGGAAATCTTAAGGGCTCAGGAGCAGACTGTCCTTGTGTGTTGCAAGACGAACCGGTGGGGAAGACAGCCAGCCTGGCTGAACAGGGAGCTCTTGCTGGGACTCAGGAAAAAAAAGAGAGTTTACCATGTCTGGAAGAAGGGGCAGGTAACTCAAGAAGAGTACAGGGATCTTGTTAGTTTATGCAGAGAGAAAATTAGAAAGGCAAAAGCCCAGCTAGAACTCAATCTGGCCACTGTTGCTAGAGATAACAAAAAGTGTTTTTACAAATGCATTAACAACAAAAAGAGAGGCAAGGAGAATCTCCATCCTTTATTGGATTCAGAGGGCAACATTACTACCAAGGATGAGGAGAAGGCTGGGGCACTTAATGTCTTCTTTGCCTCAGTCTTTAATAGCCAGACCAGTTATCCTCAGGGTATTCAGCCCCCTGAGCTGGAAGACGGGGATGGAGAACAGAATAAACTCCCCATAATTCAGGAGGAAGCTGTTTATGACCTGCTACACCACCTGAACACTCACATGTCTATGGGGCCAGATGGGATCCATCCAAGGGTACTGAGGGAGCTGGCGGAGGAACTTGCCAAGCCAGTCTCCGTTATTTATCAACAGCCCTGGCTAACAGCAGGTCCCAGAAGACTGAAGGCTTGCCAGTGTGACACTCGTCTACAAGAGGGACCAGAAGGAGGATCCAGAGAACTACAGACCTGTCAGCCTGGCCTCGGTACAGGGGAAGACCTTGGAGTGGTTCATCCTGAATGTGCTCACGCGGCACATGCAGGACAACCAGAGAATCAGGCACAGCCAGCGTGGGTTCATGAAAGGCAGGTCCTGCTTGACCAGCCTGATCTCCTATGATCAGGTGACCCACCTGGTGAATGAGGGTTAGGCTGTGGATGTTGTCTACCTGGACTTTAGCAAGGCCTTTGACACTGTCTCCCACAGTGTTGGAGAAGCTGGCGGCTCAAGGCTTAGACAGGTGTACTCTTTGCTGGGTAAAAAACTGGCTGCATGGGGAAAGAAGAGGGGTCAGTGTGCTGGAGTTATGGTTTTGTGTAGCTATAATTCAGGGTCCACTGTAGGGAGGCAAACGTTGGAGGGGCATCTGTAGGGCGCCAGTTTTCGACCCAGGATCAGGAGTAGACTGTACATCAAGCCTCGTAGAGTCGATACTGCGACTGGTGTGGGAGTTGGAGAAGGAGCCGCCACTCTTTCCCATCACCAGCACTGCTAAGCAGTCAGAAGGAAGGTGATGTTAAAGGAATTCCATGCATACCAGCTGTGTTTTTCCCCTGGGATCTTCTTCGACTCTGTATCTTTCCCTTAGTGCATGGACATAGCACTGATTTTAGTTACCTCCAGCAATTACTCCACAGCCCCTCACTACAGGAAGGACATTGAGTTGCTGGAGCGTGTCCAGGGAAGGGCAACTAAACTGTTGAAGGGCCTGGAGAACAAGTCTTATGAGGGGCAGCTGAGGGAACTGGCATGTTTAATCTGGAGAAGAGGAGGCTGAGGGGAGACCTTCTTGCTCTCTACAACTACCTGAAAGGAGGTTGTAGTGAGGTGGGTGTTGGTCTCTTCTCCCAAATAACAAGTGATAGGACAAGAGGGAACGGCCATAAGTTGCACCAGGGGAGGTTTAGGTTAGATATTAGGAAAAAATTCTTCACTGAATGCGTTGTCACTTGTTGGCATTTTGTAATAATTCAGAAGATGATTTAAAGTAGCACAAAATCTGTCAAAACTTATCCTTTTGAGTCAATGTTTGCAGGTCTGAGGTGGCGGGCTTGGATTTTCAAGGTGAATCAAATATTCATTTTGAATATTCATTCATTCTGTGTATTTGATCCATGGCACTGTCAGAAGGAACTGACTGATAGTTTAAAAAGTGTTAGGCTGATGGGAAAAGGAGTTGCACTGTAGTTAGTTCTACCTGGATGGGGCTTGGGAAGAGTTATAAACTCAAAGCACATGTGCCTGGAGGAAGCTACACAAACATTGCTCTTCTTTCCCATGTCTCAAGGCATTGTACGTACAAATGTAAAGGAGATAGCAAGTACTTTCCAGTTCACTAACAGTTTCAGGTGCTGAGGAAACAATGAAGATTGAATCCAGCCAGATTCTTCACTTATTGTACTTTTAAGTCTTTTGCCGACAGTCTAGTCAAAGAGTGCAATGAGAAAAGAAGTAAGGAATTTGCCCTGATTCTGTCTATGATTCTGTAGCATTTGGCTGAGATTTGAAGTGAGAGGTGTGGTTACTTGGAGCTATAGCACTTCACAAAGGGATTTCATCTACACAAGACAAGATGACACAGGACTTGGTCCATTTAAACTTTTATAGATCCACATCCAGCTTAAAACCTACTTACTTTTCCCATTAGAATTTAAACCGAGGTTGATTGGATGAGTCTATGCTAAACAAAGCCCTATAGATTTTTTTTCTAAAATGTTCTTAGGTAAATTATCACCAGCTTACTGTAAACATCCCTGTTTCTAGAAAGGGAACTTATTTATATTTGTCACATATACTAGCTGCTTGGGTGAAATACTAAAAAAAATATTTTTTTTTTTAACAAACAACCAATCTTATGCTTGGCTAGAATGTTTCTAATGAGCAGCTTGTCCAGGAACTGAACATCTCAGAGACTAATTACGGCATACCTGCTTTGGTGCACCATTTTAGCTCCATATCCGGTAACTACTAGAAAGCCACTGTTAGCAGTTAAATGTGACCAAATTTCTCAGCAGTTTTTAATGGCCAGACACCTGTGTCACCAGACCAAGCTAGTAACTAGCAAACATGCCAGAAGACTGATGACCCAACACAGTGGAATGGCTGCTGTCCTATGACACGCACCAGAGGGCTGTGCAGTCAGGATTAAGGGAAGACACCAGACTCATCCAGAGGAATGACATTGGTCTTGCCTCTGTTCTGTCTTGCTTGTATGAGCTGTCTGCTCCCAGGGCCAGAGACATCTAATCATCTCAGATAGCATCCTCAAGTTCAAACAGTGGCAGTACAAAACTAGATGCTAATTAGTAAAATGAAAATCGCATGTAATATTGATGAAAGAAGAATGCTGGAAGAACGTTCGTGACAACAGACTTTCTTCAGACTTCATTATATTTTTGTAAGCTTCTATGAGAACAAAAGCAAAAAGACAGTGAGGACACAAGGCATGCTGAAAAGATGACAGAAACTAAGTCTCTGGGCAGGGCCACATCCTTAGCCAATTTTAATAAAAAATTGAGATTATAATAGAATGCAGAGCAGTGATTAATTGTGTCTTCTCTGACTAAATCTTCATTTCAAGCCTTAACATTAAATGCCCCAGCTCATTTACTCATAGATTTCCTATAGTAACCTTCTGAAAGTGTAAGGAGAAGAAGAGTTTTCATGGCAAAAGATAGGCAAGAGTGAGGAAATCAAATAATGGTGGGAGTCTCTTCCAGCACACAGCAACTGCCTGTGTTACATCTGAAGAAATGCCTATACTTCAGCACTGGCATTACCTTGAAATTTTCAGAAATCAAAATGTTTCTACATTTTGCTAACAGTACAGATTTTTAATTTAACTAGGAGAAGTAGAAACGTTGAGTAGCAAGATTAGAAGCAAGAGCCATTTGCTGTTTAGTAGCCAAAAAAAGACATCCTTGGTAACAGAAGAGGTGTCGATGCACAACTCCTGGTTATGAAAACTAACAACAGAGCTTTTCATTCTAAATGTCCCCAGATTACTGGACCGTCCTACAGATAAAAGAAGGGTGAAGTTTAAAATAAAGATCATCAAATGTCAGCAGGGAACAGCAGGTATCCTTAACCTGGAATTTTCCACCTGCATAGATTTGAAGTCGGGCTATCCATTTCCAGGCTGCAATGAGCAGTAGAAGCCTGTCTTACTAAAACAGAGAAAAACTGTCATTGCCCCAGGACCTTAATCTGGTTTTTCAATAAAAGAGGCCACATCTAATTTGTCAAGGCAGCTGCTCAGGGTTCAGGGCATTAGAGCTATTGTGTGATGGACTAGGTCCCAAGCTGCATTCATCCACAGTCACCCGGTGAGGACAGCTCAGTAGAGGAACACAGGCTGCCTCCTGCTCTTGTTTGACCCTTGTAGCACTGACATATTTATCAAGAGCTGGGAATTAGCTGTAGGGTATGCTGGCCACGCAGGGCCACTGCTCTATCTGGAAATAGCAAAGCATAATTGGTGAACAGGATGTTAAGTAACACCAAGTTTCATTTTTGTGGCTTTTATATTGAGTACAGGGAGACGTTGTGCCAAAGAAAGAAGATGAATTGGGAGGGCATCCTAGCCATATAAATGAGAGATTTCTGAAACTGCTTTGAAATTTGAAGGGATCTAAGAGCAGAAAATCTAGTAGCCAAAAGACACTTGAAGCACTTTTTGGTGCTAAGTAAATGCCGTGTACAAATAAAATGTCAATAGGCTGTTAAAGATATTTGAATAATTAATTTTTCTCATACAGGATGTGCCAAGTTTCAATACTTGTATTAATTAATAGGTAAGATGTCCTGTAGTAATTTTACAATGACCTAAATACTGACAGTCCTGGTTCAGAGCACTTTTAATATGATCTGTGGACTGTGAACTGTTTAATTACATGCCTTTGTACAAAACACCACCTACATTCTTCTCATATAGATAACCTTTTAGTGAATGGTATCGATATCCCTTTCAGTATTGTAGTATTCGGTATTGTCCTGACTCACTCACTTCCTTTTTTTCTTGGTTTTCTTTAAGACTGTAAAAAAAGGCAAGCTTAATTCTTTGTAACAGGATGGGCTGATGATTAGTGATTAACAGCATGAAGTTAATTAAAAAAAGAAGAACCCCGAGAGATTTTACCATGTTAATTTTATTGAACATTAAATACAGATAACAAATGTCATTGTGTTTGGAAAGTAGTTGTTCCTATGAATATCCTTAGTTTAGTCAGGTGTTTAGGCAGGTGTTATTTCGAGCTCTTTAATAGTCATTTAGTGAGACACTGTAGTTTCTGGTTTCCAATTACTGTTGCTATGTCTTTTGCTAGATTTTAATCATGCATTTTAAGATTTTCTCTGCCAGTAGCTGAGAAAGAGGATAGACAAAAATACATTGTTATTGTCGTGTTACAAAAAAGAGTCTTAAGGGCATTTTATTGAGAAGTTCTGGAGTAGATAGTGCAAATTTGCCATTATATAAAAAATGTGTATCCTGATGTCCCCGTGAGGAAGAAAAGAGCTTCATTGGCCAAGCTGTAAGTTTTTGAAAAATCTCAGTCCCCCATACCCAGAAGAGACTTTGTCACAGTTAGGCAACTAAATACACAGACAACTCTGTGCAGATTGAGCATTGGTGCTGTGGCTGATACGCACTTTAACCACCAGCTGATAGCCTGACAGCTCTCCGTGCCCCAGCAGATGAAAATAAGTCAGAGTCCCTGCTGAAGTTGATTTTAACAGCTCCATTGGCATTAGAAAAGCTTAGGGCAGTTTATAGAGAAGTTGCTCAAGAAGCATTAAAAGACACTTCTGGCACCGCTGTACAGTGCAGCAAACATTTGGAAATGGCTAACAGCACATTCATCACCAATTTTGCGCTGGCCAGGAAGAATACCTGCAATACTCTGAAATATTGAGTCCCAGTGGATAGCCTCCAGACCAGCTCCAGCCTCCCGTGTCTACCAAAGGGGTTAGCCTTGGATATTAAACTGTAGTTTTCCCACCAGCAACCAGAGATTACTATCATCTTGTGTGTAATAAAATCTGAGATGAAGGTGCAGCTTGATGGCATTGTCACAACTGGGCATAAACTCAACAGTTCTTTCATATGCCCAACAAGGATTTTTTTAATTGGAAAATAACACCAGCTGCATGCTGTCAATAATATGCCATCTTGTTCATGCCTCATCCCATCTTACCCACAATTGTGATAGAAAATAAAAGAACAGCTGTTAAAAAAGGAGCAGGGGGGGAACAGGCTTATTTTTAAAGCTCTACAAAGCTACTGCTATTCACTGTGATGTTCTTCTAGAGACAAACATAAGGGTTTGGGGTTTGGGTTTTTTTGTAGCCTGAAAGATCTGCAATTACTAAACGCAAACAGTACCAGCATAGACAGGGAATTTAAGTATGCACAGAAACACCTCCTAAACAGCATTTGAGAAGCACATATTTTCCAGGTGTTTCCTTATTCTTTAAGTCAGAAAACTATACTGAACTCCCATTTGGAAGCAAACAGGGTGAGTGAGACAGAAGCCATAATGCTGGGAAAACACTGAGTATTGCTTGTTTTTAAAGAAGCTAACAGAAGTGGTCTTGTCATGTGACACGGAAAAGGCCATTGGCAGTTTCTTTGAGCTTGTGGTCAGCACTGGAGAAATTTAATCCCTGCCACCAGCTTATAGCTCCCATCAAACAGTTCAACAATTCTCCATGTGTATTCATTGCTGAATGAGTCCTAATCAGACGCTCTCTGAGGAGGGCACAGAGCAGGAGTGCCCTCTGTCCCTTCTGCCTGCACTCCCCACTGAACCTCTTGTATTCACCACAGAGCCTGCCCAGAAGTTTGGGCAATCATGGCTTGTAATAAACAACATAAAGAGCACTGCTCTTTTCTTGCAGATGGCATTCATCTTTATCTCTAGACAACATTAGTCTCTATTCAGTGTCTGAAAGAGGTCCTGCGGCACTTTATGTGCTTTTTGTCTAAATATGACCAAGCTATGGGCAATGCCCTGAGGCACTCATCCAGTAAGACCAAGTAATTTTCCATACCAGGGGGATTTGAGTATCTTGGCATGCGGTTCTCACTCATGGAACTAAATTACTAACACCAAATTGATGGGTACTTCCATATACCCAGCATCAAGACCTGCAAAGACAATACACTTTATCTCTACTTGCTCATGGCAAGACGAGTTGATAACATCAGCTGTGCTTCTATGAAAGCTTTGGTCTCATCTATGATGTATTTAGAATGGAGGAAAGAGAATAAATATATATTACTAATAGAAAAGAGGTTGCAATAAAGTTTGTTAGGATTCCAATGCTAGGAAAAAGAAGACACTTTAACCTCTCACATGGAAATGTGTACATCTGTGGATCCATAAACATATTTTGAGAACTAGTCTACAGACAGGAGAAAAGCCAGTCGTGTTCCTTATAGCACCTATCTTCCTGTTGATTAACTAGCTGTGCAAGCTGCTTGGTTTGCCTGCAGCAGTGGAAAATACTGGCTTAGAGAAGCAGCATGAGCAGAAACTGAACAAACACTACAGTAAATCGAGAAAACAGATTTCATCCAGTACCAGCACTGAGTGGAAGGCTGGGGGAGTTGTTGTATTGCAGAAACACTGCTGTTTGTGATATGTGTGATAAAGCACATACACAGGTACGTGTGCCTGGCCTGTTGCTGGACAGTCAAGAGGGTGTTGGGATGGGCTTTAAGTGTATGTTGGAGAAGACACTTGTTTGCACACACTACTGTGGCTAGGTTGCTGCTGACCCCAGGGCAGCTTTCTTGGAGCTGGGTCGGGTACCTTCTTGTTAAATACAGTACAGTATGCAGTGCCTGCAAGGTGGAGAGGTGATTTAAAAAAAAAAAAAAGGTGAAAAAATGCACAGAACTAAAAATTTGACAGACAGAAAAATGCATGAGGAAGCCACCACTGAAGACAGAAAATGCAGTAGAGTGAGAGAGAGATGATAGCAGCACCAGGACAAGGAGTCCATCTGGGATATGCTGGTTTTTACCTCAGTTTGTAGCTGGAGTAACCCTGCTTGTTTTTCTGGAGATACTGCGGTTAAAAAGAATGTAACTGAAAGGAAAGAAGGATTCTGATATTTATATCGGAAGAGTAATGAGCTACAGAGACAGAACTAGCAGTAAAATTAGTCTTGCTGACTGTTATGGCCAGTGTTTCAAACTCATCAAAATTCCTCAGTTACTTAATGTATTCAAAGGCAGATGAGGCTATGGGACTGCAGCACAGAAGGAAATTATAAACCTAACATAGGATGTGTGTAAGCTATTTTGCCTGCAGCACTAGCCCTGCAAATATTTCTAGAAGAAGCAGTCTTGGTTTTTTACTGATCACTAGGGGCATGTTTCAATTCTTAAGTCCAGGTCTTTTGACTACACCTGCAGTGTTCATGAGTGTAGGAGAAATGAAGAGTTAATCCACAGTGTTTGGCTTCTGTCACAAAATACACAGTGCTGGTGTTTTAATGCCAGAAGGGGTTTTATCCTGCTGCTATGTAAGAGCAGACCTAACAAGGGGTCCAGCCATGTTCCTAACAGGTACCAGGAACCCAGCTGTGAGCAGAAGGGCTGTGCCAAAGAAATACAGTCTGTGTGCATGAGTATACATTGTTGGCTTGGTCACAGAGTTGTTCAACAGTTTAATAATAATTTCCAGGGATCTCCTGGAATAGGATATATTTAAATTATTATTTAAATATCTTGGATGTTTAATAGGTAGCTCCTTTGTTAGTTCAGCTGTAATGTGTTCAGTCACACTAGTAGCTTAAAACTAGAATTTCCATTTTTGTGTCTTTAAAGAAGATCAGAGCCGATGAGGAAACAATTTTTGCTCTTAGGTCGTATGCAGTGTTTGAAATTTAACCCACTTCTTCCATAAGGCTGCTTTGAGCTTCAGCCTGCTGAGCAGAGCTGCTTATGTCGACATTCAGCAAACTTCACTTTTCCCTGTTATGCAGAAAGGCCATAGTTCAAAACAGGCAGTAAAAAATGAGAGGACAAGTCAGAATTTCTCAGTGACAGCTTTCTCTTTCCTTGACACTGTTCATAAAAACTGCTTCCAGAAAGGGAGTGGGCTGCCCAGAATACATAATGCCCACAGCAGGAAAGAAAGAAAGAAACAACAACAAAAAAAAACCCCACCAGCATTTGTTCTGCGCCATCAGAGGAGCTTCATGCAGTGAAACTGTGAAAAATGAGAGATTTCACTTTGCAGGCTACAACTTCTCTGGAGCCCTGAAATCATGCACACTCAGCCAAACATATGTAAATCCGGTTTAACCCAGCTGCAAAAGATCCCCTGAAGTAAACTAATAAAGAGCAGCTGGATATGTTTAAGCTCATCCCAGGCATAGTAGAAAGGTCCCAGAATGTTCACTGAGCTTTTTTTACGTCATTAGAGGAAATGCAGCAGACTTTAAAGGAAACTTGTGTTTTGAGATGCAAAGCAGCATAAAGTTTGCCTCTGCTGAGACAATCTACAAAAGAATTAATTTTCCTTGACATTTGGATTTTATACATCTTGTTTTAGCTACTGTGAATGCCTCTATTTTACTTTTTTAGAGGATCTGCTATGTCTGCTTATTTCCTATCACACAGAGGCATCTAAAATTATCATTGCTCACTGGGAGAGGGTGAGAGGTGAAGGAAAGTACTGAAATTGGGAAAGCTCAAAATGATCAGCCATTGCATACCACCTGCCAGTGGGAAAAAGGTTGTTGGGTGCTTTCTAGTGCAAGAGCTGGCCTTGAGCCTAGCCATTGGGACAAATAAAATTGGGCTGGATTCATTTCAGTAGTGACTTTCATCATTATATTACAGATTGAGGAGCTTGTGTATCTCAAATCTTCTGCCATACCTGCAAACTTAATAAACTGGTTTATTTACAGAGACAGTGCTTAGGAGTAAAACAATTTTAAAAGCTCTAAGAGCTTGCTCTTCCAGTCCTTATCAGGTCTACTTCCCATTAATTTCAGTGGAGGTGGGAGTTGTCCGAGCATGAATTTGCTGGTTCAGATCTTGTGATTTCCATCTATAACAATCACTTTCAAAAAAGAACTGCTTGTTTCTAATTTCTCAAAATTCACAAGCATGGCCATGGTGTAGGCTTTGTACTGCTGCTGTGGCTTGCAGAAAAAATTGGATTGTAGGTTCATAATTGAACTAAAAACAGATAGTTGAAATCCATTCTGAAAATATTTCTTCAAGACTTAGAGGTTATCACATGAACATGGTGGTATCATTTCTCTGATCTTTTTTGGTTAATTTATCTAGCTTAAAAAAAAACCAAGAACAAAAATTCTCCATCTTCCCGTTGAGAGCAAAGCCACCTGTTGATCTCCTCTCTTTTAGTAAGTTACAACCATCTTTTCTCTAGAGTCATGTCAACAGTCATTCATCAAAAGTGGAGAGAAGTTATATAATTTGGACCATTTTAAAGGAGAAATAAAACCACCCTTAGAAATCAATAGATGAACCTATTCTGGAGGGATTGCTTCTGAAATAGGTCTGATTAAAGGCGAAAAAGCCCTGACAGAGACCACTATGGCTGATCTGATTGTTTAGATCCTTTTCAAGGCTTTGTTACGTGTTACTTCAGGCACGTTATATATTGATTTTCTTTTCACAGTTTTGACATACAATTTCTCCTCACACCTCTAATGATCCCCAGGCCATTTGTAACTTAAGGTTTTTTCTTTACCAAACTCATTCTTGTCTCTAAGTGCATGCATCCTCTTTCTGTTTGCTGGATATCTCAGACTGCTAGCTTGAGCAGCTGGCTTTGAGAGCTGTAGGGCAGAATCTGGGGGGAGATGGATCGCGCTTCTCAGCACAGTCATGCAAAACATGCAGTTGCAGACCTTTACAAATGAATAATACAGCTTTACTGCAAGGGGAGGGAAAAAGAAGCATTTGCCAGCAGCTTCAACTATGAATATTTGAGCTGTTTTTTTCTAGCTGGTGACACCAAGAGTCCAGAAAAATTAATACTGGGTAGAGTTGCACTGAGTTAGCAGAATAAGTCCTTGCAGCCAGAAGGAAAATGAAGGAAAAAGCTTCCTTACTGTTTTCAACACAGCAGTTCCATTTACGTGGTAAACATCAAATCATTGGGATTATAATGTTGTTGGTTTATGTCAAACATTGAAATTATTCCTTCAAGAAAAACAATGAGGTAAGACCTCAGAAATACATGGTAGACTCTGGTCATTCCTGAATTTGCCATTACTTTAAAATGGTATGTCCAGTCTAAATTAATCTGATTTTTTTTTTATTCCTATTGCTAGTTAAAAAGGAGGAAGAAAGCTTGTTAATACCTGCGGGGATTTTCCGGGCTGAAATAGTCTTTTAGCAGCATGAGGCTGCCTGTAAACACAGTTCTAACACCTGGAAACACATGTTGAAAACCTATTCAGTAGTATTTAAAAAAGATATTCTGAAGCCCATAAAAACCTCCATTCATAATGAGTCTATACCAGCATTTCTTGCAAATCTCCAAGCAGAGGTAGATGTACATCAGCCAGAGAAGCTTGCAATGAAGAAAAAAATTAACTGCGAGGTTTTATCTGTAAATAACAAGAGTAAAGAATTCATTGTGCCTTTCTGGAACAATGACTTTTTCTGTGGAAAGTCACAAGTGATTTTGTAAGTGTTGGAGATAGAATTGGGCTTATTCCCATTTAGCTAGAAAGGTGAAGTTTAAGACAGCAACAACACCCACTCCCTGACTGCTGTTAATGTGTGGTCTAGACATAAATATTGCCTTATCATTCTTCATTTCCCATCTTTGTGTTTCAGTTTCATATGTGCCACCATTTTGGGTTATTATTTTAGCATCTGTTGCAGGCCACTTTGGAAAGCTGGACAATGACAGCTCCCTGCAGAGGTGATCACAGAGCCTTCTTGGTGCCCATGGCATGTGGTTCACGCTGCACCTCTCATGGACATGCAGCATTTCTGGGACAGAGGTGTCTTTGTGCCCATGCTACAGCTAACTGTAGGGCTCAAACTGAAAGACATTATTTTTGGTGGCAGGTAACTAGGTTATTCACACACAGGAACTGGTAGGTATGGGACCAGGTGTTGCTCTCTGACCTGCTCTGGTT
The DNA here is from genome assembly GCA_907165065.1 of Caprimulgus europaeus. The sequence goes on from OU015527.1 coordinate 21,204,124, forward strand.
ATTCTCACTGACTTCAGCTTGGCTGTGAAAGAAGGCAACATCCAGACTACTGCATCAGTAAAACAGCCTCACATTAAACCATTCAAACTGGGAAGTAGTTTGTTGCTTGTTTTCATTCATCGAGCAGTTGTAAGGGTTGCAAGCTGGTATTTAATTTTGTGCTCACTGCAAATTGTATACCAGAACCTAGACTTAGAGGAATGTGACTGTGGGGCTCTTCTTGATGTTCCACCATCCCTGTCCCTGATCATAGATGAGACAAAAAAATTTAGGCTTTATCATGGGATGTCTCTTTTTATACTGTACATGCTAAAAGGACACAGCTGTTTTGCTGGGCCTCTGAAGTTGAGGTCTCCTTCCTGCAGATGCCTGTTAATTGCTGTTCTGAAATAGACACCTTACTTCAGATCTTTTTCCAGATAGACCTTTGATCAATACTTTTCAACTGCAGCTTTTCAGCAGGTTTTAGCTCAGTTTCATTTGCTTCTAAGAAAATAAGTCAAAGACTTTACAGAAGTTAAAGGGTATCATACATAATATTTCCTCATAAAAATTAAGCCATTTATCCTGTCAAAAAAGGAAGTTGGTCTGGTTTTATGTAATTTATTCTTGGCAAATTTTATTTGGCTTTTTTTCAATAATTAATTTATCATCCTTTAGATGCTCATAAAATTGATTGTTTAATCACTTGTTGTAGTGTTATTCCTGTTCTAAAAACTGGACTGTCAAGTCTGTCATTTGTTAGGTCCTCCCTTTGGCTCATCTCAAAAGCAGGTAATATGTTTGTCTTTTTCTAGAGCTCTTGATGCTCATACTTCTAGTGTTCTCCAAATGTCTAGAAATTGCTTTGGCAAGCTCCTTAAGTAGTTGGGCACAAATTACTTTAGGCAACTTGAAAACATTTACATTATCTAAATTTTTTTTACCTCTTTTCTTTGTGCTAGTCAACACTTATTCCCTGACTTTGTTGCACTTCTGATCACAGGTCAGAGTGGGGATTTTTGCTGAAAAGTGAAGTAGAAAAGGAGTAAATGCTTCAGTCTCCATGTCTTTCCTTATCTGTGCTCCTTTATTGAAGTCTGTTGGACTGATACTCATTGTTTCTACTCAGATATAGTCATGCCATGTATTCTTTAGAATGATGAACTCTGTTCCTTTGTGATTATTTCACCCTAATTACATTTCTGCCCTCAGAAGTTCTTTCCTGTTAGAATTAGAAGGAGCAGGACATGCCCAGAGTAGCTTCATCAGCATTTTTGTACAATAATACTTTCAGCACTCTGCACAGCTTGCCTTTTAACTTGTTTTTTAGCAGATACAGAAGTACAGTCCTAGCTCGTGTATAGATCTGTTCATTGCTGAAAAGAAGAAGCCTCGTATTCTTCCTGCTCACGATGATCTAGTATATAATAGATCTATATCACTGTATCACCTCTGGTCTTTTCTTTTCTCTCCTATGTTCACCCAGAGACATTCAACAAGTCTCCTCACCTTTTCTAGAACTGTAGAAAAAGTGTATGTATTATTGACATAAAATTTAACATCTCCATGCTTTATCCCCAACTACCTTTAGTGAACAAGCTAGATCAATACTCTACTCATGTGATTTATCCAAGCACTAGCTCATTTTAGAATTGAAACACTTTGAAAGTTTAGAAAATTTTTTCTTAATGTCCTCTTAAGCAACCAGATAGCACTGTGAACCTTACCTGTGAGCTCTGCTGGAAGAAAGAATGAATTATGTATAGCAGAATAAGATAATACCATATCAGGTCTTCTCTCTCATTAGATGAGTAAGAAGAGGTGATTTTGCATGTTCCAGATTGTACAGGGCATACTAAGAAAATTAATGGTGATGTTAGGGGATGCAGATAAAAGGACATGAGATGAAATTACAGAAAGTTAGTGGAGGAGGAAAGATCAGGTTGTCTATAGGAATCAGAATGTCCATGAAAAATGGAGGATATCAGGTGACTAGACTGGCTTTTTTAGTAGCCAGAAATAATAGTACATATGGAACAACTCTGAAGTCATAAGCCTAGCTGTGATTTGCAAAGGTCAGAGCTTGTCTGGAAGACTTCAGGGAGATAGGTAAGTGTCAGCCTGTTTGTGGGATTAGCGACATGTAAGGTCTGCTCTTTGAAGGTGCAAATATTTAACCTCGTCTATGTCTTTGGAGCTTTTCCAGTGTTACTACTATTTTTACCACTAGACGTCTCCCGGGTATAATGTCAATACAGGTAATTCTCACACACAGAATCACAGAATGTCAGGAATTGGAAGGGACCTCGAAAGATCACCTAGTCCAACCCCCTGCCGAAGCAGGAACACCTAGATGAGATCACACAGGAAGGCGTCCAGGCGGGTCTTGAATGTCTCCAGAGAAGGAGACTCCACAACCTCCCTGGGCAGCCTGTTCCAGGGCTCTGGCACCCTCACAGTAAAGACGTTTCTTCTGAAGTTTAAGTGGAACCTCCTGTGTTCCAGCTTACACCCATTGCCCCTTGTCCTATCATTGGACACCACTGTGAAGAGCCTGGCTTCATCCTCCTGACACTCATCCTTCATATATTTATAAACATTAATAAGGTCACCCCTCAGTCTCATCTTCTCCAAGCTAAAGAGGCCCAGCTCCTTCACCCTTTCAACTATATAATCTATAGCTGTAAGACTTTTCAATATCAGATATTTCTTCAAAGTCGGGAGTCTAAATACTTTACTTGACTTTCAAAAATGTAGGCCCTACATTTTTCTGATTATTTTGCCCATTTATTTTAATTCTTTAATGAGTGCTAATGAATGTGCTGTACTGAGCCTTGAGGACTGTGTTTTTTTAAGAACTGCAGGTTAGGTAAAAGCACACACAATGCAGTCTGTAAAGTGGCATGAACCCTGTTCTATCTTCCTGCTTTCAAACTGGCTTGTTTTGAGTGCATAGTTGGGATCACATACTTGCTTATTCATCCCAGTCTGTGAAGGCAGTTATTGCTGATGCTTGGTGCTTGAGATGTTGATTGACAATGACTGTAGTTGTCAGCCTATTTCATATTAGATTTCCCCCCCCCATGGTCATGACAGTAGGACACTGAACATTCCTCATATTTTTTCATTACTTAATTGTATCTATTACATAAACAGTAATGCAGGGTCAAATCTTGCCCATCATATTCCATTTAGGTTAAAGTTGTTGGGATTGCTTGCATAACTAAAGATACGGGGATGCAATCCATGATAAAAGATAAATTATATAATTAACCTGACATTGTTTCCAGAGAGGACCTGTCTGCCCATAGCAAAGCCACTGATGTTAAATATCCTTTAACCCTGATATAGAAAAGACGATAAACATCAGGAAGGTTTCTGCTGATAAAACACCTGCAGCGTGAGCCACATAATTTCAGCTACCACTTTCCTGAGCACACATGGTCAGTCAGTCTGAACTGTGTGGTAATTTTGTAACGTGATTTGTAATGATTCAATATCTGTTAGTAATGTAAAACTTAAGACCTCACGTTGCTTTTGTATGCAGTAATGCAGGTTTGTGCTTAAGGCTATCATCTGCAGAGTGGGACTTAACCTAAAGCAGAAGGCTGATGGTGGAGAACAACCTCACTTAGGCAGTAGGAAATGTCAGGCATGGATGTGAGCTTTAAGCCATTCCCTCGCATCCTATCCTTAGGACACATTCTAATATTTTTATAGGGTTGGCTTTTTTGGCCACAAGGGCACATTATTGACTCGTATTGAGCTTACCATCAACAAAACCACCAGACCCCTTTCTGCAGGGTTGCACTACAGCCCCTTTTCCCCCAGTCTATACATAAAAGGATATTAAGTTAGTAAGGCATGACTTGCACTTTATGAAGCCATGCAGTCTTTGACTGTAGGTGCTTACATGCTTAGGTGGGCACTGAGCAGGGATTTTGAGTTTTCTTCATGCATGTCTTTCTGATTCTGCAGTTAACGATGACAGACAGTTTTACAAGTGTAAAGAAATTTGGTCTCAAAATGCTGCAGAATCTGGCATGTAAATATCAGTAGGCGTAAGGTCCACAGAAGGTCAACACCTTTGCAGTGAAATGTAGTTACTGCTCACTGTGCCATAACTATTAGACTGTGCTTCTGGTCTATATACAGCAATTTTGTATGTGGATTTAAATTACAGGCTAGGTTCTACTGCCATTTGTTAAATGCTGATGACAAAGAATAGAAAAATCTGCCTCTTAAAAGGCTGCTGTGCTTTAAAATAGGATTCTCTTGGAAACACGTAATTTGAAGATTGTTTCTAATTATATATTGTTTTTTGAGATGTACTTTCCTCCCCTTACTTTTTTACTATCAAGACATTTATATGAATGCAGGATCTCATATTCTTAAGCGATTATCCACTCTTGCTGTTCTCCTTGTGAAATCATAATCCTGTATTTGTCACAGTACAATAATTTCCGGGGCAACCAGCTGTGATGTTACACACGGGGGCTTATGATTTCAGGAGCTGAAATAAAGTTGTTATCTTGTAAGCAAATATCCCTTGTCCACCTAAATGCTGCAATTAAATGGGGACAGAAAAATATCTGCTATAGAAGCAATGCTATACCTAGCCAGAGTACTTACCAAAAGTTTCTGTGAGATAGTGGCAACTTTTCAGTGCTCTTCTAACATATTTTGCTGAGGAGTATTTTGCATTTGATTCCAGTTCTGGGCCACTAATACCTTGTCTGCCAAATACATAAAAAGACATTATTCTAGATGCAGTTGATTTATGACATGGAAGTTTTGTATCTTCATGAAGTCCCAGGAGAGCCTTGGAGGTACATTTTCTGTCTTGCTGTTTCTCCTGTAATAAGGACAAGGATTGCATTTCCTTAGAGTATGTGGAGCTTTTAATGCCCTAGCACTTGGACCATCTCTGGAGAAAGAAGTGGGAAAGATGTTCCTTGAGCTCCTTGTCAGGGTATGGCTGCTCCTTGTTACATGCTAAGAACAATACAAAAGCAAGCTTGGGGCTCTATGCTTGTGTTTCATTAGTGCTGCTGACTTGATGCCCAACTATGTCAGGAAAAAAGACTTTCTTCAGAAATTCAGGGTATTGATTAATGCTGTATTAGGGGCTTCAGATGGAGGAGGCACGTGCTCTGCCAAAGATGCTTTCTGTGATGGCAGGAGCTTGGAAGACCGAGTGAGATTTGACAGTGATCTCTAACCACAGCACAAGACCAGAAGATGATGCTCTCAGAGTCAGGGCTTTCAGCTGAGAAAGCACAGGCTTCAGCACAGAGGCTGACCTGTTCAGGAGTTCAGAACAAGAGGGAGCTTTTTAAAATTAAAACAGCAAGGACAGATATCTATCAGGCTGGATAGATTTCAACACTGTGCTCTATCTTTCAGAGTTAGTTAAGCATCCTCCTAAGGCGCAGGCATGTGACACAGACTTTTAAAACACATGACAAAGATAACAGAATGATAGGCAGTGAAAGAAGCCTTAAACAATGTGGCACTTCTCGAGTATTTGCAGAGCTTCTGTCTCCTCCTTTTCAAGGTTTTTCAATGTGAATGGTTTACCATAGTAAAAATAAGATGGTGTTAACTGAGGAGAAATTGGATGGAGGGTGAGGAGGAATGAGTGCTGCGTTAAGAGGAGGAGAAATAATAGCTCTGCCCTGCTGAAGTCAATGTGAGTTGCCCAGGGCCAGGATTTTATACCGATTGCACTTGCCCTGCAAGTAAATTCTCTCTCCCCTCCTGAACTTCGTAGTCTTCAACTCCAGATCTGAAAGCCTTACAGACAGCCCAAGGCTGAACATGCAAGATGTAGCTGGCAGGTACAGTATGTCTCCAAATTTGGGCAAGCTGATAAAAAATCACCTTGCAAAATGCTGAAAAAGCTTCCAGGGCATGCCTTTAACCAAAGTAGTTAGTGGTAAGTAGTTTTTCCCCATCCTTAGCTGATTTAATCACTGTGTGCTGTTTATTACAGGAGTGATTCGTGAGAGTTACCTGAAGGGTCACGATCAGCTGGTGCCAGTCACCCTGTTGGCCATTGCTGTTATTCTTGCTTTTGTCATGGGAGCTGTCTTTTCGGGAATCGTAGTGTACTGCATCTGCGACCATCGGCGTAGGGACGTGGCTGTTGTGCAGAGGAAGGAGAAGGAGCTGACCCACTCCCGCCGCAGCTCCATGAGCAGTGTTACCAAGCTCAGCGGCCTCTTTGGGGATGCTCAATCCAAGGAGCCAAAGCCTGAAGCTATCCTTACGCCTCTGATGCACAATGGCAAGTTGTCTACCCCAGGCAGCACTGCCAAGATGCTAATCAAAGCTGACCAGCACCATCTGGACCTGGCCGCCCTGCCAACCCCTGAGTCCACCCCAACCCTGCAACAGAAGAGAAAGCCCAGCCGTGGCAGCAGGGAATGGGAGAGAAACCAGAACATCATTAATGCCTGCACAAAAGATATCCCTCCGATGGCCTCGCCTGTGATCCCAACCGACCTGCCGCTCAGGGCTTCTCCTAGCCACATTCCCAGTGTTGTGGTCCTGCCCATAGCCCAGCAAGGCTACCAGCATGAGTATGTTGACCAGCCAAAAATGAGTGATGGGGCTCAGATGACTGTGGAGGACCAGAATGCCACCCTTGAGTACAAAACTATTAAGGACCATCTCAGTAGCAAAAGCCCCAGCCACGGGGTTAACCTGGTGGAAAATCTCGACAGCGTGCCACCAAAAGTACCCCAGCGGGAAGCTTCTCTTGGGCCCCCGAGCGCCTCACTGTCGCAGAGTGGCCTGAGCAAGCGGCTGGAGATGCACTCTTCTGCTTACAGTGTGGACTACAAGAGAAGCTACCCTACAAACTCACTCACGAGAAGTCACCAGACATCGACCCTCAAAAGAAACAACACTAACTCCTCTAACTCATCCCACCTCTCCCGCAATCAGAGCTTTGGCCGGGGTGACAACCCACCACCGGCCCCGCAGCGGGTGGACTCCATACAGGTCCACGCTGCGCAGGCACAGGCTGTGACTGTATCTCGGCAGCCCAGTCTCACCACCTATAACTCGCTGACAAGGTCAGGGTTGAAACGCACGCCCTCACTAAAGCCAGACGTACCTCCCAAACCTTCCTTTGCTCCACTCTCCACATCCATGAAGCCCAACGATGCGTGTACATAATCAGAATGGGGTGGGGCGGGGAGGACAGCAATTAGGCAGAGGTTGCCCTTGAAAGCCAGTGTTTTGCAACTGTTATCACTCACTCCTCTGAGAAGATGGTTGTTGCAAGCTGAAGATGTGTTGGATTTCTGCTCTCTGGGAAAAGTGGAATATTTTTTTAAACCCGAGCCATATGACCCGTGGTTGAAGGTTTGCAATTACAGGACTTGCCCCCATAACCCACCAGTACTTTGCTCAAAAGACTAACCCTCCATCACAAACATTGAGCCAAAAGCACACAGGTGAAAGATGACTGTGACATTTCACCCCACCCCCTCCCCAGCTGTACAGTGCATTCCTGAACTGAAAAAGAGTGCTCTGAAAAGCAAAACAAATAATTACAAAAATAAACTAATTTTTAAAAGGAAAAAAAAAAAAAAAGAAAAAAATCCATTGATAAAGCTAACTCTGACTTAGCAATGGCAGAAGTTTACTACATGCAGGTACTGTGAAATGATGCCCATCAGTGTTATAGCTATTTGGTTACAGCAGTTAAATGCCATGTTGGGCAAACTATGTCATAGATTTCTGCTACCCTTCTCTTTTAATGAATAACATGTGACTGTTAACGCAAGTAACTCCTCTTATTTATTGTTCAACTTTTGTTTTTCCTAAGGAAATGACTTCTGCATATAATCCTGTGAGCAGCTCTTCAGAAGTACCTTGGAAGTTATACCTATTTAACATGAAACCCATTAACTGGAGTAATTAAAACTCTTTTATTTTTCCACTGAATTCACTGAGTTAGATAAGTCGGAGCTGGAATTCTGAACTTTGTGCCTGGACTGCCTGATTAGCTGAAAAAAAAGGGGATATCTATTTAAGTCTCTCAGCTAATTAGCTGGCTGGGCCTCTGACCTAAGACAGCAACAAACAAATACCACAAGTTCATAACTTCTAACACAACTGCAAGAGAAACTCTTAAAAGCCGCACATTTGTGCACCATTGCTATCAACATGGCTTTGTCAGTAGCTAATACTTTCTGTGAAGGCACCAGCTTGTGATGTGCCATCTCATTTCACCTTGCATGTGAGACGGCAAACAAAATCCTCAAACAGCGTGAACTAGTTAATATGCCGGCTGCTACCATGCATAAATTATGGTCTTATCACACGGGTTTTTCGTGGGAATATATCTGTGAATAGCCTGTTTTCTTCCACATGTAAATTTGTGCCTTACACCCTCAGTTGTGTATACTTGTGAGCTGTAGTATGTAAAACCTTTTTCTTTTTCCCCTTTGAGTAATGCAAATATTTATTGATTCTTCCTCCTATAAGCCCCTTCAAAAACTGGATTAAAGACATTCACAGAAGAATGTGGTGGTTATTGTCATAACCCTATGTCCCTCAAGAAATTAGGCTAGCACCATATCCTCCACTTCAGTTTGACTTTCTAGCTGTGCCAAGCCCTCTGTCAAAACCACCAACAAGCAACAATGATCCCAAGCCACCGTTCTGGGGGTTCCACCTTCCCCCACCTCCCACTCCCCCTATTCCACATGGCAGCATGGGGGTCATTCCCACTGGGCAGCAGGGAAGTGACCAGCACCCTCATCCAAGGGGCTAGCATGTCCCCTGGCTGGGGACAAGTGCTGGCAAGAGGGGCCGAGCCCCATGGAAAGCCCAGCTGCACGTCCTGCAGCACACGGGGCACAAAGAGCAGGGACAGGCAGGCAGGCTCCTGCTGTTGCTACCTGCTGCTCCAGAAGGATGCTGCATATACTTCTTTGGGGAAAAATGTATTTTTTTTCCTTTGTTTCTTTGGTGTGACTGTGCATGTAGCTAGTGTGGGAGTGTGCGCGCGCACAGGTGTGTGCGTGTGTGTGTGCGCGCAGGTGTGTAAGTTCCTTTCCAGTCTTTCAGTTTATGCAAAAACGTAGATGTGTTTTTAATCTGTTACAATAACTGTGTCAACATACTGTAGAAAATGATGGGGATCGCTTCTAAGCTTTTTATATATATATAAATATATATATATATATCTACTGAGCAGTATGTTTGAGTAAGGTGGTTGTTTCTGTTTCAATTTGTTTTTTAAAATTTTATACTTCCATTTGTTTTTCAGGGTTTTGGTTTTGTTTCTGAATGATTGAAAAGACAGATTTTAAGTCCGTTAGCTTATAGATGGTATATATAAAGTCTGGATGGTCTAGACCAAAGTGTGTAACAAGGGTGCTTGCATGTTCTTTCATTTCATCATGACTTCTTCTATGAAATAGTTTTGTTCACCCTCAGTGAACTATGCAGACTGGAGTAGATAGTTCTGTATCCAAAGCAATGTTGTTATTTTAATAAAAACAAACAAAACCCTTTGAAAACAGTAGGTAGCAAGGTAATTTTTTTTAAAAAAGAACCAACTAGAAACCTTTTTACCAAGCTCCAGACCTCTGGAGCACCAGATGCGCTGATTCCCGTCGATATTAACCCACAAAGCGTTCTCTGAAAAACGCAGAGATGAATAGTCACGGCAACAGCTTGTGCAGTGATCTGCCTTCACAGTTTACACTGCACCAGTTACCAGGTTGACCTTGAAGTGTGCATTTTGTACTTGGTCAGTCTTCTGTTTTCGTCCTTTTCCACTCCTGGTTCCCTTCCACCCTTTGTTTTGAGGGGTTCATGAACCTATGGGTGCCTTTGCTTTCCACCCTTGCTATACACTGGTAGATGCAACAAATTCAGACTCTCCTTTGTTGTAAAGTTGTAAAGTATTGTGATGTCTCCAGTTTCCCATCATTTCCACATCCCTTTAACATCTGATTCACAATTTAATGTATGTTGTAAAAAAAAAAAAAAAAAAAAGAAAGAAAGAAAGAAAGAAGAAGAAGAAAGGAGGAGGAGAAAAGGGGAAATAAAAGCTCTTGGTTACATATGGTAATAAAACCAGACTGTTCTACCTTATTTCTTGTGTCCCGATTCTTTTGTTTCTATAATGACTAACCTTTTTCCTTGAAAAATAAAAACACATGCAATGCTGATCATTTAGATCAGGTTATGGTGAGAAAGAAATTTGTTACTTTCCCTCTCTCACAGAAAATGAACTTGACTTTAGAGTAAGGTGATGGTAATTAAAAATTGATTCAGACGTTTGCTCTCCCTCTATTCATATTCTGCATTTCCTTTTCATTAGCTTCTTCATCATCAAATATTCATGGCAGACTTGATAGTTTAAAAGATCAAGGCTGGGATTTAAGCACGCATGGTCCACGAAAATAGATCATCATATAGATGTGACTTCATCTCCAGGCTTTGCATAGTGATAACGGAGGAGCATTTTCTTTCAGCAGGAGTACATCTGTTGTGCTTCATAGGCCTACTTTAGAGAATGTTGCCTGAGACTTTAATTCTGCAAGAAATGGTAGTAAACAGATAAATAACAAAAGAGTACAAAATGTCCCTAGTCCTGGGAGTCATTAAAACGTACCTGGGTTCTCCACATTGTTTTTGTATAACTGTGGATCACTTTCACTCAACCATTACAGTAAATGCTTGGTTATGTTAGCTACTGGGCTTAGTGATTTTGTTTTGTGACACAAGTTTCATATGACCCTGTAGAAATCAGGGAGCTGATCAGGGAGCTGAAATTTGCCCTTGCTTAGGCCACACTTGGACTTCCCTGCCTTGCCAGAACACCCCATTCTGGACCTAGAGCCTTACCCATATGTGTCAGTCCCCCACCTCCCAGCACGGATAGCCCTCAAGGAGTGGGACTGGATGGATTTAAAAAGAGAAGTCACAAAGCCTCGGCACACGGTCCTTGGTGGAAAGCAGGAGGCCCCCCCTACAGCTCCATCTCCCCCTCTCTGCCCTGAAGGACACCAGGGCTCTAAAAGGGGTGGCCTTGGCATAGCAGTAACACACAAAAGCTGAGCATTGCAAACATGGTTTTTCAGTGCCTTGCCTGCAGACGCTTCTCTCTTTTTATCTCTGGTGCAGGCATCCTTTGAGCCAGGCACCCTGGCATGCAGATGTGCATCGTGGACATGGGGAAGATGCCTGCCATGGCCAGGACCTGGCAGGCTGCCCCAAGTGACGCTGAGGGACCCCTAGCCTGGAGGCAGGGGACACTGTAGGGTTACAAAGTGCTCCACACTGCTGCATTTGATCTACATTCCCAGGGTAACGGCAAACAGGAAAACTAATGCTCTCCTGGAGCATGGAGATGTGTGTCATTTTCCATCCTGCAGCTGGTCCTCTGTGAAGTTACTTCGTCCAGTTTTGCTTGAAATGCTTCATATAAGCAGCATCTAGGGAAGCTATTCAAAGATTAATATATCTCTATTTTAACATTAATACTCATATTCTTCTGTAAACAATTGCAGGCTGATGCCTGGAGGGGAGGGACGAAGAAGACCTCTAGCAGTGTTACTTTGCAGAGCTCCTCCAGCTGGTCCCAGTGAAAGGAAGGTCCACTTAAAGCATGGGCATGAAGGAGGGAGGGTGGGAAGAGGGATGCATGAGCCATATTGGTTGTGTAACTGCTCTTGCTTGTGTGGCCACAAACTGCTGCCCAAGGGAAGGTGTCAACCTAGCCCCTTAAAGCAATATTGCCTCACAACACCTTCCTGAATGTGCACCTCTGCGCTGGCATGGCCACAGTCTCTGACAGGGACCTATCATACCATACTGCTGTGCAGACATGACCAGGAGAGGAAATGAAGGAAGAGGGTGCATCAGACCCCACTGCCCTGGTGGGATCTCATCCAACCAAGTGCAGCACAGGCACGCACAGCAGCACCACGCAAAGTAAAGGTCCCTCCACCGAGCTCCCCCCAGAAGAGTAGTGCTTTCAGCCTCCCGTGTGGTGGCTTTTGACAGGTGAGGAGACCTCTGAGCTACCTGCTGTCTGTTTGAATCATAAGATCCATCCCCTGTAGGGACCACTGGTGTCACACCACAGAAACTCCCTGGGGTTGAACAGGGCAAAGAAGATACCCAGGAGAAAGCAGTAGTGCTTTGAGCACTTCAGTCAAGTTAATGTCACCTTATTCACCGTAGTCATGTTGACCACTTTTAGCATGTCATTGAGGATGCATGGAAGTTCCTTTCCAATTGGCATTAATTTGCATACATCTTTTTGTACAAAATTAAACTGAGTTGAATGACTCAAAATAATAGGTCTCTGTAAATAAATCCTAATCCACCACCCTGTTCCTCCCCTCTCCTTCCAACAGGCATACCTTTCAAACTACACAAGAGCATCGTTTCAAAGTTAACTGCAAATCCTATCCCATTGTAACTTCTACAGTAGGGAATGTTTTGTTCCTGAAAGCACCTCACATGAAAAAAATCTAGACAATCAGGAAAAACATGGGCAGCTCAGTGCACTTTACTGCCAAGCAATATGGCAATATACAGAGCTGATTTTACATCAAAAGGAGTGCCAGAATAAAGTGCCAGAACAGTAATGCATCAACACTAGGAACCAACACAGTGGTCCAGCTGATGGTCAGAGTAATTTCTGGAATGCAATTCCAGATCATTCTTCTGTCACAGAATTAGCATGGCAAGATTACTCCGTGGTCTCTCCCAGGGCTGGACATGGATTCTTGGTCCCTAAAGCTTGCTTGTAAACCTTGTTTAAAGCAATATGGAGGGCCTCAAGTGGTTGTCTTGTCTACCCCACTGCACTGAGGCAGAATCAAGCAAACCTAACCCTTTCTTGATGGCTGATTGTCTAACCTCTCCTTGTAAACGTGATTTATTCTGGGAAGAAGTGAAAGTCACCCAAGGGATCAATGTCAAGAGTTTCAGAGTGTCTGAAGAAAATAATCAGCTAAGAAAGTGAGTTAGACTGGCTTAGTTAAGGCCAGTTTTCTATTTATCCAATTAAAGTTAATTTCCCAGAAGTATGGCACCTGCTCCAACCAACAAGTGTTAGAAAAACACATTGTGTGTGTAATATTCATATGCTTCCTGCTGATGTGTGTATCAGCTAATGAGTGTCTAAGTAGTCTTTTTGTTACTTTTCCCCCATTTTTTAAAGAGTGGAGATGCTTTTCTTTTCAAAATAAGTACCAAGACCATCATCACATGCCTTGTGTGGGAAAAACGATGATGTGTTAGACTTCTTTGTATGAATAGAAACAGGTAAATAGTCATCTCTCCCCTGACTTTGTAATTTAAACAGTGTAAGTCAGTAGGGAAAGGCTATAATTGGAGTCAGAGTGAGTGAGGTGAAAATTGCTATGTGGCAGTACCATCTTCATCTTGTTTTAATTAGCCAAGTTTATTATCAGAATATAAAACTTTCTGCTATTTAAGTCTTTGGCTCATTTCAACCATCAGTCCAAAGCAATTGCCGCATGTCTAGGTAAGCACAATTACTGATCAGCAAAGGGGAATTATACTCCCCACTGATCTGGCTAACAGTTACCATGTCTGGGAGTAGGGACAAAAATATGACTAACAAAGATCATTGTCACATCTGCTTAGTGTTTCATGACAAACTCTATTAAGGCTAACAGCACCACTGTTAATTCAATTAGATCAGTATTTTCCTTTGCTGGGCACGATGCATTTGGAAGACCAGCAACTGTATGCAGAGCGTGGCTGGCAATCCACTGCAAGGAATAACAGCATCATAAATAATATACGAAGATGAAGACAAATATAGCAAGCTGCAGAGCGCATCAGCCATATAGCTAAAACCTGCAATATCGAAAGGTGGGGAGAAAAAAAAACTATGACAGGAAATTATAACAATTATAAATGACAAGGACTACAGGAGGGAACAAAACTCATTAGGTCAGCTCTTCAAGCAAAGTGCAGGGGAAGCACAGGCCAGCCTGCTGGCAGCGGCGGAGGCACTGCATGCCCTCACATTCGTCCTCCTTAAGATTCAATAGTAGATGTCTAGTGTTGTATTTAAAGGAAGATGGTAAGTAGTTAAAGGTAACTGGCAAATTGCTTAGTGGAAACCCATCTCTTTCTCTGGCCTGCAAGGGCTGCCCTGGTAATTCAAGAGCCACAGAGGACTCTCCCCACATCTGCAGCCGGGGGCCAGGACGGCTGCACCCTCCAGTCAGCCAGGCTGGAAACTGCCCTGTTGTGGGGAAGCACCTTGCACAGCCAGTGGGCTCTAGCCTGCGAGAGTGAAGGACACTGGTAATTCAGGACTGATGAGTCCTTATTCTGACTCACTGGATTTGGGCTAGCAGGTGGCATGAACCAGCACGTGGGCACAGCCATACAGCAGCTCACAGCAGGGAGTGAGCACCACGCTTTTGTAAATCCTGTTCCAGCCTCTTCTGTGCTCAAAGAAAAAAAAACAAAATGTACCTTTGCCTCAGCCAACTTGCTAGTAAAAAGATGCTGATAAGAGCTTCTCAAAACAATCGGGAAATTCCTGTTTGTTTGTTTGTTTTTTAATGCTACTTTGCTGTGTAGGGAAAGACACTCCATGTCAGCAAAGAAAAAAAAAAGAAAACAAGATTTTATTACTCTGACTTTTAGAAATCATGGCATAATCTTATCAATTCTCAACAAATACAATCTAAAGTATTCAGGCTGCTGATAAAGGTATTGCCTCTGATGGTGCAGCAAACTGCAGATTGAGCTTTTTTAATGCTGCATAAATTGCCTGTGAAGCAACCTTTTATGAGATATGGTGGTTCAAACAGTTTTGCAAAGAACAGGAGACAAAGAGTTCCTTTTACACTAAAATGGTTTCCTAGGAAACACTGCAAAATGTAATGTGATACATCTTTGTGGAAGTTCAAGGACTTGTGTGTGCGAGCATATGTTTCTCCTGACCCTCTTTTTTTTTTTTTTTTTTTTTTTTTTTTTTTTTTTTTTTTTTGGTATGGTTTGTGGTATTCCTGGCCAATTTTACCTTTCGATCACAAGACCAGAACAAGCCTGCTGTACCACAGCAATCCATGATCTGAAGGACATTTTTCTCTTTGATAATCAAACGTCTTCTCTAAACAGAAAAGTTTTTATCAAAACCAAGTATTTTCATCTGTAGCGCCATGGTTTCAGAACTGATAAGGAAAAAGGAAAAAGCAATTTCTCAGAGAGAAATTTCAGGTTTCAGACAGTCCTTGTGCCTGACCCAGTGTATTTCCTTGACTATATAGAGCCCGTACTATATTAACATAAACTGGTGGGAGTAAAGCAGAAACCAACACCCTGCAATGCTAATCAGATCTGGACATGGGTGTTATAGGAAGATAAAATATATGTTTAGATCTTCTTTTTAATTAAAGATTAATAATCTACCCATCTGAAGGAAGCACTTTGACCTTCCCTATATGCAAGCAGCGTATCCCCAGAAAACAGAGTTTCTAAGTGGGACAACTCAGCTGTTTATCCAAACAAGAGATAACTGTCTGAATTTACCTGACTTCATGCCTCTTTTATTAGTAGCACTACTCTTCATCTATAATAATAGTGACATAGCATTAGGTGCATTTCTTCTGAACATTAAAAGACTTCAGAAATACAACTGCAGGTATAAAACCGTTTCCCCCAGCCCTAACGATTTTCAAGACCTCGATACACTGAAGTCCTTAGGTAGACAATACATGACCCTATGCAGTGCTGCTAGCATGTCTATTTATCCTCCCAGCTGCTACCTTTGCACTCAAACCCAAGCAGTTCTGCCCAGCATTATGTCAAAATAAAAAGGCATGCTGGCCCAACTGCAGAAGCACTATGACAAGGCAACAGAGCCACACCAACAGGGCTCAAGTCTCAGCATGGCTACTAGTGAGGGCACATCTAATTTCTCACAAGATACTTTCCAAGAAGTTGCTTTGCAATTAGACAATCACTGGATGAAAGATTTGAACAGGGCTTGGGACAGAAACTGGATCTTAGGTCTCCCCTTGCCTGGTTTAGAGAAAGGGTGAGCCAGTATTTCAGAAATGACAGCATTTGTTTGAAGTAGAGTGTTATTCATAGGTGACACAGGCATCACCAGCTGTCCCAGGCAGCCTTAGCCAGCAAACCTCCTCAAGTTAACTGGACTGTGTGCCCGAGAAGCCCACACCCTATGTACTGATCCCTAGTGCTGCCTTCCCACTCCAACTGCTAAATTTTACCACCTCATTGCAACAGATGGTCCTTTGTGCCTCAAGCAGAGCCTGGGACAGTGGCAAGCTGGAGCATGCATGGTGATGTGTCTAGATCTGGTCCTAGGAACGGTCCCTGGAGTGCTTCTGTGCCACAGGTAACTGACAAATAGGGGAGGAAAATCATAAAAGTCCTGAGATGCTAGCTCATCTTTATCAGCACAGTGTAGCCCAAAGAGTGGGTGGATTCAAAGCTAAAATTTACTGTTGGTATGGAAATGTGGACTTTGGGGAACTACTCAATTTGCCAGGGTGACCAGGGGGTAAAGGAGAGAGCAGTGTAAGGATCCATATGTGCACCCTGGAAAAGCTGGAGTGCATTCCTATGGGCAACACAGGTGCTGGCCCAGGAAACCACTTAACTTTAAGCATTATTTCATCCAGTGAGCTTGCGGTTTTAAAACTGGGCCCAAACAACCGTTTTTCTGGGCAGGGCCCCTCCTGAAGAAACCATGCTAACCATGTCAAGAACAGTGCTGAGCTTCTTTCAGACAAACCCAGAGCAGATAGTTATGCATCCTCCATAAGAACAACCACCCTTCAAGGCAGGAGACCTCAAGGAGTTATCTGGCAGAGCTGAACAGGCATAAAGCAGCGCTTCGCCAGTGAAGGTAAATTGCAGACTTTGGACTTGCTTTCGCTCTCCTTGCTCATGTCCCACTAACTCTCTGTGGATGTATCAGTGGTACTCACCGGCTGTCCTTGTGGGCATGTTGGAAACACCAAAGACAGAGGAATAGGGCTTGGCTGTTGTAGCCTGTAACACTGTTTAGTTCATCCTGCGCTGTACTAAAGGACTAAAATGCATTAAAATGAGATTTCGTCTTTAAGATCAGCAGGTAATCATCCCACAGAGATGTGCTATGGTTATATAAACACTTTCTGAGTAGAAATGCATCCCACTTCCCCACTGTCCTAAACTGTTTATTCTATGTTCCTAGTTACTGAAGGTGTAAATAATTCATGTCTACTTTCAAACAGCTCTCCTTTAGTGTAACTGCTACATACAAATCTCCTAATTGCAGAACTTCT